>JAOPSE010000014.1:27270610-28648598 GCA_029449295.1 Zea luxurians
TGCTGGTCATATTAGCTCTGTTCTCACTCTTAAGCTTACGGTGTCTTTTGTAGATGGCTCGTCTTAGACACACCGCATGGAAGTTCGTCATCCCCTTCTTGCCTTCTCGTCTCGCTGAGCGTCCGCTTTGCCATCCGGTGACTGGGCAGTCTAGCTATTTGGAGAGGCTGCACTACCGCCTACACGAGGAGCAGGAGCATCGGCGACAGGAGCTGGAGCAGCAGGGCTCTTCTTCCTCGCCTCTACAGGGAGTGGAGTCTATGAGGAGCTGCTCCCCTGTGCTCCCGCTGGAGGCGCCCCCTGCACCACCACTGAGCGCCCCAGCCGCTGAAGTAGCTGTCGGACGAGACCCCAACGATAGAAGAGGCAACAACAACTTGAGCTACAACACCGACCATTCAGCTGAGTAGGAGCCGGAGGGATGGTTTGCTCGACCCATCACTCGCGACGCCGCTCGCAGGTGTCACTTCCATGACGCGCTCGACACCCTGCTGTGTCAGGCACTCGACCGGCGCACTTCGTCCATCGAGTACTGCTGTGTTGTCTTCTAGCACAGTCACGGGGTTTACCCAGACCGCCGGGAGGCGACTTGGTTGGTGTGCCGTCCAGAGAATAGTCTTTGGGGTGCGAAGGTTTGCTAAGAGCACTACTCTATCTCTGAGCGGGACTTAGCTGAGGCGGCCATGCAAGATGCCGCATGGCGTGCGCTTTCGCACTATTTCTCAGTGTTCGGTGGGGTGGCCAATGGTCTTAACCTGAGGTATTACCCCCGCCATCCATTTGGCAACACAGGAGGCGTGGTTGTCTCACCTGTCAGTGAAGACAATCCTAGGTTGAGCAGCATAGTCAACCTAGCCACCGTGCTAAACACAGAGCTGGACCATGCTTTAGACGAGCTGAGTAGGGCTCATGCTGAGATCGCCCAAATGCGGGCTGAGCGTGCGGAGCGCTGTCACCTAGAGGATGGCTCCCCCGCTCCCGTCGGGACTCAGCACCCGTACCGCTCACCTCAGCGTGGACACCATGCCTACAGCAACCCTGACTGTAGGACCAGGATAAACTTAGAACCATAGATCGTCAGTGCTGGGTCTTGTAATAAATGTTTAAAATACAAGTCTTATACTTAGTCTCAGTCTTACTCTGAGTTAGCCTTAGTTAGACAGGGTAGTTTGCTTATCCCATGATTTTATGTTTGACATGATGAACTATGATGGATTTGGATCTTTGTAATGACTGTCACTAGAGTGTGGGTACCCCCTGCACTTTGGTTTACCTGTTAAATGTTAATGAAATTAGTTATCTAGTTGGGAGGCCCTTTTATTCCACATTCCTCTTTATCTGAGATGCTATGTTTGCCTATGTTGGGAATCAGTGAAGATGCTTATCTGCTCAGTATTGTGGAAGGATTCTATACTCTTTTCTTATGCTGCAAGTTTGCAAGATTAGTTTTGATGTGTGATTGCATTCTGCAGATGTCAGACAACCAGAGCATAGGAGGAAGGCGTGCTCAGTAGGAGCAGCCAGCACCGCAAGATGAGGCACCCCAGCAGCTGCTGCCACCACCACCCTCGATGATGATAGAGCAGATGTTCCTAATGCAGACTCAGGTGGTCCAAGCCATTGGTCAGACCCTGGCTGCCATGGAACAAGAGTAGCAGCAACAGCCCCCACCTTAGATGCATAGAGACAAGCATGCTGAATTCATGAGAGGTCATCCCCCAGTGTTTACTCACTCTGCTGATCCTATGGATGCTGAAGATTGGCTGCGCACCGTGGAGCGGGAGTTGCACACCGCTCAGTGTGATGACAGGGAGAAAGTGTTGTATGGTCCTCGTATGTTGAGGAGAGCAGCTTAGTCTTGGTAGGAGTTCTATCTCGCCACCCACACCAACCCCGACACCATCACCTGGGAGGAATTCAGAGATAACTTCCGTCAGTATCATGTTCTAGCAGGTCTGATGACAGTGAAGAAAGAGCAATTATTGGCACTTAAGCAAGGGTCTATGTCCTTTAGTGAGTACCGAGACAGGTTACTGCAGTTGTCCCGCTATGCTCCTGAGGATGTCAACACAGACGCTAAGAGGCAGTATCGTTTCTTGAGAGGCTTAGTTGATCCTATGTATTATCAGTTGATGAATCATACCTTCCCCACATTTTAGCACCTGGTTGGCAGAACAATCATGACAGAGAGGAAGCACAAAGAGATGGAGGATCGCAAGCGCAAGATCAGTGGGCCCCAGCCTGGGAGCAGCAATCACCCTTGTTTCTCAAGCAACCCACCTCAGTAGTTCAGACAGTATCAGCGCTCGCCTCAATAGCAATTTCAGAAACAGTACCCTCAGTATCAGCAGCAGAATCGCCAGAACAGTCAGGAGGGAGGGAGTCAGTTCCAGAGGCAGAATCAGCAGACACCTCGTCTTCCTGCCCTAGCAACCCAACAGAATAGTCAAGCAGCCCCAGTTCAAGGTGGACGCAGAGCATGTTTCCACTATGGAGAGCAAGGCCATTGGGTGATGCAATGTCCGAAGAAGGCAGCCCAGCAGCAGTCAGGCCCTAGTGCCCCAGCGAAGCAGAATGTGTCTCAGCCAGGAGTAGGCAACCACGTCCAGACACGCTACAACCATGGGAGACTGAACCACTTGGAGGCTGAAGCAGTTCAGGAAACACCCGGCATGATATTAGGTATGTGTCCAGTCGACTCCCATATTGCAGAAGTATTATTTGATACTGGAGCAACACATTCTTTTATTACTGCATCATGGGTAGAAGCACATAATCTTCCAATAACTACCATGTCAACACTCACTCAAATTGATTCAGCTGGTGGTAAAGTTCGAGCTGATAGTGTTTGTTTGAATGTTAGTGTGGAAATAAGGGGGATAGAGTTTCCCGCTAACCTCATAGTAATCGGTACTCAGGGAATAGATGTTATCCTTGGGATAAACTGGTTAGATAAGTACCAGGTAGTTATCAGCTGTGATAAGAGGATAATTAAGTTGATGTCCCCACTAGGAGAGGAAGTGGTAGCTGAGTTAGTCTCACCTGAGCCAAGGAAAGGAGGTTGTCATCAGATGGCTATTGATAGCAGTGAGGCAAATCCACTCGAGACAATCAAGGTTGTGTCAGAATTTCCATACATGTTCCCGAAAGATTTACCAGGTATGCCACCTGAGCGAAAATTTGAGTTTGCCATAGAGCTTCGTCCTGGAACTGCCTCCATCTTTAAAAGAGCCTACAGAGTATCTGGACCAGAGTTGGTTGAACTCAAAAAGCAAATAGATGAGCTATCAGAGAAAGGTTATATCAGACCAAGCACCACCCTTGTCCTGTTCATGGAGAAGAAAGATGGCACTAGGAGGATGTGCATCGATTATCGAGCTCTGAATGAGGTCACAATCAAGAACAAGTACCCCTTACCTAGAATAGAAGATCTGTTCGACCAGCTGAGAGGAGCCAGCGTGTTCTCAAAGATAGACTTGAGGTCAGGTTATCACCAACTCAGGATTCGACCTTCAGACATTCCGAAGACGACATTCATTACCATGTATGGGTTGTATGAGTTCACTGTTATGTCTTTTGGCCTAACGAATGCACCAGCCTTCTTCATGAATCTGATGAACAGTGTATTCATGGATTATCTCGATAAGTTTGTGGTGGTGTTCATTGATGACATTCTTATATATTCTCAAAGTGAGGAGGAGCATACGGGTCATTTGAAGATGGTATTGCAGAGATTGCGAGAGCACCAGCTGTATGCAAAGTTGAGCAAGTGCGAGTTCTAGATTGATGAAGTCCTGTTCTTGGGTCACATAATCAACAAGGATGGATTGGCTGTGGATCCAAAGAAAGTGGCAGACATTCTGAACTGGAAAGCGCCAATAGATGCTCGGGGAATCAAGAGCTTCATTGGAATGGCCGGATATTATTGGCGATTTATTGAAGGTTTTCAAAGATTGCGAAACCGATTGTAACACTCCAGGTGTTACCAAGGCCCTGACTCCCTACTTGCACCCATGACATGTATTCTCATGTGGTTAAGTGGAGGTGAGGGAGCACCTAAAACTTTGGGAATAATGTGTTAGCTAAGGAATGTCCATGAAAAAAGCATTACCCAAGCATTTATGCAATTATCACCTTGGGCAAGAGGAGATTAAACCCTAGACCCTTCTTGAGCCCTTAGCTCCCAAAACCCTAGTTTAAGGGAGAGGTTAAGCAAATGTGCAAAACATGAGTTAACCCTTAACCAAAGATGAAGTACACATTAAAATCTATAAAATGCAGAGGGGAAACATTACAGAAAGGCCCCTTAAAGACCCCAAATCCATTCATTAAGTAGAGAGCACACTAGAGCTCTCTAATCTTCTCTAAGTCAAAAATAAACCCTAATCTAAAGATCAGGCGTGTTCACTTAGTAAATGGTGCCAAAACCACTTGGTCTGAATACCAAAAAGGAGCCAAACTACCTAAGGAACCCACTGCAAAATTTGAACCCGAGCCAAAATCATTTGACACGATTTGATATCACTTTTGTCTCGGGGTGAACAGTGAGACAACCCAGATTTGGCGTCCGCATATCTCCCTAGCCAGGGCATATCTCCCATTGGAACTCACATACAAGAGATAGCCCTAGGTGCCTGGAAGAGTTCTGCGCAGGATTTTTGCCAAGATTCGCACGTTTGCAATCTCAGCAAGCGTTTGAATAAGGGTAGAAATGCACCTCCACATGTTCGACGTGCCCTGACCTCGCCAGAGCATGCCCGGCGCCTGACCCCGCATGCCCCGCGCCGTGCCAAGCCAAGCCCGTGCCACTGCCCGTGCCTGCGCCTATAAAGCTAGCAGAGGCTTCAACTGTACGCCCTCGCTCGCTTTCGACCTCGCCGGAGCGCAAGATCACCGGTGTTTGCCCTGCACACGGCGTGCCAGCGGCCGCCCGAGCACCCATCACCGTAGACTGGCCAACCGAACCATTCTCAGCCCCGTCCGACCCATGAGAGAGACTCTACGTGCCTCGATGAAACTTCCAGAACGAGGAATCGAGCTTTGCCTCACCGGAGACACCGGGTCAAGGTCACCGGACTTCACCCGATCGCCGGCGAGCGTAGACCGGGCTCCACAGTGAGCCTTTCTTCAATTCCTTGCACGGGTAGACTCCTTAGCACCCCGTGAAGCTTCCCGTGCCCTTGGATTGAACTATATCGCCGTGGATAGGCTGGAGCACCTGCCGCCGACGAGCTCGCCCGCCTGCGCACGTGGACTGGACGATTCCGGCCATCACTGTGTCGAGTCGTACCTCGTCGTGACCGCAAGGACTTCGCGGAGCCAACCCGCCCTTCGCCGGACCTCCCTCGCCGCCGGTAAGCCGCGTCGCCCTATTTACTTCAGCGGGTACTGTTCAAAAGTGGGGAGGGACCTCGGGGAAGAAGGAAAAAAAAGTCAGGGGTTTTTTGAATGGTCAGCGACTCAAGTGAATAGTGGCGCGGGGGCATAAGTTTAAGAGTTGGTTTAGGAAAAACCTAGTGTCGGGGACCATAATTAGGGGTACCCTCAAGACTCCTAAATCTCAGCTGGTAACCCCCATCAGCACAAAGCTGCAAAGGCCTGATGGGTGCGATTAAGTCAAGGATCGGTCCATTCAAGGGACGCGATCACGCCTCGCCTGAGCCCAGCCTCGGGCAAGGGCAACCGACCCCGGAGGATCTACGTCTCGCCCGAGGACCCCCTCCAGCAACGGACACACTATCGGCTCGCCCGAGGCCCAGTCTTCACCAAGAAGCAACCTTGGCCATATCGCCACGCCAACCGACCGAATCACAGGGGCATTTAATGCAAAGGTGGCCTGACACCTTTATCCTGACGCACGCCCTCCAGTCGACAGAGCCGAAGTGACCGCAGTCACTTCGCCGCTCTACTGACCGGTCTAACAAGAGGACAGCGCCGCCTGCGCCGCTCTGACTGCTGAGCCACCCAACAGAGTGAGGCTGACCGCAGCCAAGACCGGCCTCGGGCGTCATAGGAAACTCCGCCTCGCCCGACTCCAGGGCTCGAACACGGGCTCAACCCCGGAAGACGACGAACTCCGCTTCGCCCGACCCCAGGGCTCAGACACGGGCTCAGCCCCGGAAGACGACGAACTCCGCTTCGCCCGACCCCAGGGCTTGGACACGGGCTCAGCCCCGGAAGACGACGAACTCCGCTTCGCCCGACCCAGGGCTCGAACTCGGACTCAGCCCTGGCCTCAGCCGACGGTCTCCGCCTCGTCCGACCCTGGGGCTCGGACTCGACCTCGACCTTGGAAGACAGACTCGACCTCGACCTCGACCTCGGAGGAGCCTCCACCTCGCCCAACCTAGGGCACGGACCGACCACGTCAACAGGAAGCGCCATCATTACCCTACCCCGAGCTGACTCAGGCTATGAGGGACAAGACCGGCGTCCCATCTGGCTCGCTCTACTATACGAGTAATGATGGCGCCCTGCATGCCCTGTGACGACGGCGGCTCTCAGCCCCATTACAGAAGCAAGAGGACGTCAGCAAGGATGCGACAGCCTCGACAGCTGTCCTTCCGCCAGGCTCCAGCGCTCCTCCGACGGCCACGACACCACGCGAACTGGGTGCCAAGACCTCTCCGGCTGCCACGATGGCATGTACTTAGGGCGCTAGCTCTCCACCGCTAGACACGTTAGCACATTGCTACATTCCCCATTGTACACCTGGATCCTCTCCTTACGCCTATAAAAGGGAGGACCAGGGCCCTCTTACAGAGGGTTGGCCGCGCAGGGAAGGAGGGGACAGCGCTCGCGCAAGTTCGCTCGCTCCCTCCCGCGTGGACGCTTGTAACCCCCTACTGCAAGCGCACCCGACCTGGGCGCGGGGCTAACACAAAGGCCGCGGGCTCCACGCTCCCACGCTTGTCTCCCTCCGGCCGCTTTCTCCCCCCTTCGCGTTCCGCCTCGCACCGACCCATCTGGGCTGGGGCACGCGGCGACGATTTACTCGTCGGTCCAGGGACCCCCCGGGTTTCGAAACACCGACAGTTGGCGCACCAGGTAGGGGCCTGCTACGTGCTGACGAACAGCTTCCCGTCAAGCTCCAGATGAGCATCTCCTGCAACCTTTCCGGCCCGGGACGGTGCTCCATTTCGGGAGTCTTGAGTTCATGTCCCTCGACGGCAGCTACGACATGATACTCCTTCCCCCGCTGCGCGACAGCGACAATGGCGGTCGATAACCCGCTCGCCGGTGGGGAAATCGACGATGCCTTCCCCACATGGTGGAAGGACGACATTCGGGCTTGTCCCGTCCCCTCCCCCGCCGACGGAGGAGGAGGTGGGGCAACCAAGGCCAAGCGGGAAGTGGCACCTCGTTGGCTATCGAGCGAGTCGACGGCGCCGGTGCCCCAATGGAGAGCGCGTCAGGCATCGGCCTCACGTCTGAGACGAAGACGAGCGCCGCCTCCCTGCAACACGCCAACCTCAAGCAAACGGACGACGCCAGCACGCTCGCGAAGGACTTGCTGGGTGTCACCCTCGTACCTGAGACGATGGTGCAGTCAGTCCCTGACGAGACTTCGTCATCGCCCGTCGACCAAAAGGTACCGACCGATTCCCATCTCGCGTCTTTTGGATTCGGCCTCGACCCGCCAAGCGACTCCGCTTCGGTGGACACTCTCATAGAGGCGAGTCCAAACCCTCTGGGGTATCGTGTGCGGTCACCCTGGGACCGGCTGACGGCCGACTCGACCTACGGGTCCTCGGGGTCCGAGGAAGATGGCGAGCCCGACCTCTGTTGGGATTTCTCTGGACTTGGTAACCCCAGTGCCGTGCGGGACTTCATGACCGCATGTGACTACTGCCTTTCCGACTGTTCCGACGGCAGCCGCAGCCTCGACGACGAGGACTGCGGCCCAAGTCGCGAATGTTTCCACGTCGATCTAGGGGGTCCCAGCGAAGGCAACCATCTTGGTATGCCAAAAACGGTGATCCACCTAGGCTCGTGCCTCGCATCGACATCCTTCGGGAGCTAGCTGTGGTCCCCATTCCGGCGGGGGGTCCCGACCCACAGCTCGAGCAAATCCGCGAGATGCAGGCCAGGCTCGACGAGGGAGCAGGAACGCTTGTGCCGATCCGCCGGGACATCGGGCAGGAATGGGCGGGCCAACCTCCGGCCGAAGAAGCGTGTCATCTCCCCCAGGGCATCCAGCACCGCATCGCCGATGACGTCAGGGTAAGGCCGCCACCGGATTCCAGTGGAGTCGGCCAGAACCTGGCTGCAGCGGTAATGCTTCTCCGCGCGATGCCGGAGCCATCAACCACCGAGGGGCGGCGTATGCAGGGAGAGCTCAAGAATCTCCTGGAGGACACCGCGGTCCGACGGGCTGAAAGCTCCGCCTCCCGAAGGCAGGGATACCCCTCGGAACATCGCGCCGCGACTTCCCGATTCATGTGGGAAGCCTCGGTCTACACCGGGCGCACGCGCAACACAACGCCTGCGGCCCCGGGTCGCCTCGGCAACGAGCACCATCATCACAGCCGTTGGGCCCATCTTGACGACCGGGGTGCGCCGAGGCTACCACCCCAGACGTGGGGGATGCTACGACAGCGGGGAGGATCGGAGTCCTTCGCCCGAACCACCCGGTCCGCAGGCTTTCAGCCGCGCCATACGACGGGCACCGTTCCCGACCCGGTTCTGAACCCCGACTACTATCACAAAGTACTCGGGGGAGACGAGACCGGAACTGTGGCTCGCGGACTACCGGCTGGCCTGCCAACTGGGTGAAATGGACGATGATAATCTCATCATCCGCAACCTCCACCTGTTCCTCTCCGACACCGCTCGAGCCTGGCTGGAGCACCTGCCTCCAGGCAGATCTCCAACTGGGACGACCTGGTCCAAGCCTTCGCCGGCAATTTCCAAGGCACGTACGTGCGCCCTGGAAACTCCTGGGATCTCCGAAGCTGCCGCAAGCAGCCGGGAGAGTCTCTCCGGGACTACATCCGGTGATTCTCGAAGCAGCGCACCGAGCTGCCCAACGTCACCGATTCGGATGTCATCGGCGCGTTCCTCGCTGGCACCACCTGCCGCGACCTAGTGAGCAAGCTGGGTCGCAAGACCCCCACCAGGGCGAGCGAGCTGATGGACATCGCCACCAAGTTCGCCTCTGGCCAGGAGGCGGTTGAGGCTATCTTCCGGAAGGACAAGCAGCCCCAGGGTCGCCCACCGGAAGATGTTCCCCAGGCATCAACTCAGCGCAGCACCAAGAAGAAGGGCAAGAAGAAGTCGCAAGCGAAACGCGACGCCACCGACACGGACCTTGTCACCGCCGCCGAGTACAAGAACCCTCGGAAACCCCCCGGAGGTGCCAACCTCTTCGACAAGATGCTCAAGGAGCCGTGCCCTTACCATCAGGGGCCCGTCAAGCACACCCTCGAGGAGTGTGCCATGCTTCGACGTCACTTCCGCAAGGTCGGGCCACCCGCGGAGGGTGGCAAGGCTCTCGACGACGCTAAGAAGGAAGATCACAAGGCAGGAGAGTTCCCCGAGGTCCGCGACTGCTTCATGATCTACGGCGGGCAAGTGGCGAACGCCTCGGCTCGGCACCACAAGCAAGAGCGTTGGGAGGTCTGCTCGGTAAAGGTGGCGGCGCCAGTCTACCTAGACTGGTCCGACAAGCCCATCACCTTCGACCAGGCCGACCATCCCGACCATGTGCCGAGCCCGGGGAAATACCCGCTCGTTGTCGACCCCATCATCGGCAACGTTAGGCTCACTAAGGTCCTCATGGACAGAGGCAGCAGCCTCAACATCATCTACGCCGAGACCCTCGGGCTCCTGCGGATCGATCTGTCCTCGGTCCGGACGGGCGCTGCGCCTTTCCACGGGATCATCCCCGGGAAGCGCGTCCAACCCCTCGGACAACTCGATCTACCCGTCTGCTTTGGGACGCCCTCCAACTTTCGAAGGGAGGCCCTCACGTTCGAAGTGGTCGGGTTTCGAGGAACCTACCACGCAGTGCTGGGAAGGCCGTGCTACGCCAAGTTCATGGTCGTCCCCAACTACACCTACCTCAAGCTCAAGATGTCGGGCCCCAACGGGGTCATCACCGTCGGGCCCACGTACCGACACACGTACGAATGCGACGTGGAGTGCGTGGAATACGCCGAGGCCCTCGTCGAGTCCGAGGCCCTCATCGCCGACCTGGAGAGCCTCTCTAGGGAGGCGCCCGACGTGAAGCGCCACGCCGGCAACTTCGAGCCAGCGGAGACGGGCAAGTCCGTCCCTCTCGACCCCTGCAACGACGCCTCCAAGCAGATCCGGATCGGCTCCGAGCTCGACCCCAAATAGGAAGCAGTGCTCGTCGACTTTCTCCACGCAAACGCTGACGTTTTCGCGTGGAGTCCCTCGGATGTGCCCGGTATACCGAGGGAAGTCGCTGAGCACTCGCTGGATATCCGAGCTGGAGCCCGACCCGTGAAGCAACGTCTGCGCCGATTCGACGAAGACAAGCGCAGAGCCATAGGCGAGGAGATCCACAAGCTAATGGCGGCGGGGTTCATCAAAGAGGTATTCCATCCCGAATGGCTTGCCAACCCTGTGCTTGTGAGAAAGAAAGGGGGAAATGGCAGATGTGTGTAGACTACACTGGTCTAAACAAAGCATGTCCGAAAGTTCCCTACCCTCTGCCTCACATCGATCAAATCGTGGATTCCACTGCTGGGGGCGAAACCCTGTCTTTCCTCGATGCCTACTCTAGGTATCACCAGATCAAGATGAAAGAGTCCGACCAGCTCGCGACTTCTTTCATCACACCCTTCGGCATGTACTGCTATGTTACCATGCCGTTTGGTTTGAGGAATGCGGGTGCAACGTACCAGCGATGCATGAACCATGTGTTCGGCGAACACATCAGCCGAACAGTCGAGGCCTACGTCGATGACATCGTAGTCAAGACGAGGAAGGCCTCCGACCTCCTTTCCGACCTTGAAGTGACATTCCGATGTCTCAAGGCGAAAGGCGTGAAGCTTAATCCCGAAAAGTGTGTCTTCGGGGTCCCCCGAGGCATGCTCTTGGGGTTCATCGTCTCCGAGCGAGGCATCGAAGCCAACCCGGAGAAGATCGCAGCCATCACCAACATGGGGCCCATCAAGGACTTGAAAGGCGTACAGAGGGTCATGGGATGCCTCGCGGCTCTGAGCCGCTTCATCTCGCGCCTCGGCGAAAGAGGCCTGCCTCTGTACCGCCTCTTAAGGAAGGCCGAGTGCTTCGCTTGGACCCCTGAGGCCGAGGAAGCCCTCGGGAACCTAAAGGCGCTCCTCACGAACGCGCCCATCCTGGTGCCCCCCGCTGCTGGAGAAGCCCTCTTGATCTACGTCGCTGTGACCACTCAGGTGGTTAGCGCCGCGATTGTGGTTGAGAGACGAGAAGAAGGGCATGCATTGCCCGTCCAGAGGCCAGTCTACTTCATCAGTGAGGTACTGTCTGAGACCAAGATCCGCTACCCACAAATCCAGAAGCTGCTGTACGCTGTGATCCTGACACGACGGAAGTTGCGACACTACTTCGAGTCTCATCCGGTGACTGTGGTGTCATCCTTCCCCTGGGGGAGATCATCCAGTCCCGAGAGGCCTCGGGTAGAATTGCAAAGTGGGCGGTGGAGATCATGGGCGAGACGATCTCGTTCGCCCCTCGGAAGGCCATCAAGTCCTAGGTCTTGGCGGACTTCGTGGCTGAATGGGTCGACACCCAGCTCCCGACAGCTCCGATCCAACCGGAGCTCTGGACCATGTTTTTCGACGGGTCGCTGATGAAGACGGGGGCCGGCGCGGGCCTGCTCTTCATCTCGCCCCTCGGGAAGCACCTACGCTACGTGCTACGCCTCCACTTCCCGGCGTCCAACAACGTGGCTGAGTACGAGGCTCTGGTAAACGGGTTGCGAATCGCCATCGAGCTAGGGGTCCGACGCCTCGACGCTCGCGGTGACTCGCAGCTCATCATCGACCAAGTCATGAAGAACTCCCACTGCCGCGACCCGAAGATGGAAGCCTACTGCGATGAGGTTCGGCGCCTAGAAGACAAGTTCTACGGGCTCGAGCTCAACCACATCGCCCGACGCTACAACGAGACTGCGGACGAGCTGGCTAAAATAGCCTCGGGGCGAACAACAGTTCCCCCGGACGTATTCTCCCGAGACCTGCATCAACCCTCCGTCAAGACTGACGACACGCCCGAGCCCAAGGCGCCCTCGGCTCAGTCCGAGGTACTCTCGGCGCAGCCCGAGGTACCCTCGGCATGGCCCGAGGTACCCTCGGCGCCCGAGGGTGAGGCACTGCGCGTCGAGGGGGAGCAGAGCGAGGTCACGCCTGATCGAAACTGGCAAACCCCGTACCTGCAATATCTTCACCGAGGAGAGCTACCCCTCGACCAAGCCGAAGCTCGGCGGTTGGCGCGGCACGCCAAGTCGTTCGTCTTGCTGGGAGATGGGAAGGAGCTCTACCACCGCAGCCCCTCGGGCATCCTCCAGCGATGCATTTCCATCGCCAAAGGCCAGCAGCTCTTACAAGAGATACACTTGGGGGCTTGCGGCCATCACGCAGCACCTCGAACCCTTGTTGGGAACGCCTTCCGGCAAGGTTTCTACTGGCCGACGGTGGTGGCCGACGCCACTAGAATTGTTCGCACCTGCGAAGGGTGTCAGTTCTACGCAAGGCAGACCCACCTGCCCGCTCAGGCTCTGCAAACAATACCCATCACCTGGCCGTTTGCTGTGTGGGGTCTGGACCTTGTCGGCCCCTTGCAGAAGGCACCCGGGGGCTACACGCACCTGCTGGTCGCCATCGACAAATTCTCCAAGTGGATCGAGGTCCGACCCCTAAACAGCATCAGGTCCGAACAGGCGGTGGCGTTCTTCACCAACATCATCCATCGCTTTGGGGTCCCGAACTCCATCATCACCGACAACGGCACCCAGTTCACGGGTAGAAAGTTCCTGGACTTCTGCGAGGATCACCACATCCGGGTGGACTGGGCCGCCGTGGCTCACCCCATGACGAATGGGCAGGTAGAACGTGCCAACGACATGATTCTGCAAGGACTCAAGCCGCGAATCTACAACGACCTCAACAAGTTCGGCAAGCGGTGGACGAAGGAGCTCCCCTCGGTGGTCTGGAGTCTGAGGACAACGCCGAGCCGAGCCACGGGCTTCACACCGTCTTTTCTAGTCTATGGGGCCGAGGCCATCTTGCCCACAGACTTAGAATACGGTTCCCCGAGGACGAGGGCCTACGCCGACCAAAGCAATCAAGCCAATCTAGAAGACTCACTGGACCAGCTAGAAGAGGCTCGGGACATGGCCTTACTACACTCGGCGCGGTACCAGCAGTCCCTGCGACGCTACCACGCCTGAGGGGTTCGGTCCCGAGACCTCCAGGTGGGCGACCTGGTGCTTCGGCTAAGACAAGACGCCCGAGGGCGGCACAAACTCATGCCTCCCTGGGAAGGGCCGTTCGTCATCGCCAAGGTTCTGAAGCCCGGAACATACAAGCTGGCCAACAGTCAAGGCAAGGTCTACAGCAACCCTTGGAACATCCAACAGCTACGTCGCTTCTACCCTTAAGATGCTTTCAAGTTGTTCGTACACCTCGTTCACACACAAAGTCTGGTCGTCAAGGAAGGGTCAGCCTTGCCTCGGCAAAGCCCGACCCTCCCTCGGGGGCTAGAAGGGGGGAACCCCCTCTGCGTCAAAATTTTCAATCAAAAAGGCTCCCGCGTTCCCCCGGCTATGTCGGTAGCAAGACCCCAAGAAGCGAACACGGGTGCATGTAAGTGGCAAGGCTGACTGAGCCGAGGGACTCCTATGCCTCTGGGTTACGGACACCTCACTCGTCACCTACCACGAAAAATGACTCCTACATGGGCAAGCCACCCTGCTACTGACGAACACGGCCGGACACGAAAAAATGAAAAGAAAAGGGGCACGACTTTATGCTACGATAATAAAGTGTCCGGGCCTCAGCGGCCGCAAAAGACACACGTGCATTCAAAGGAAACTGCTCCAGCGGAGTTAGGCGTCACCCGGGGAAGGAGTCGCGCCTTCGGCTTCGTCCTCGCCTTCAGCAAAGTCCACCCCGGCTTCGGACGACGGCGCAGGTGGGAGGATCTCTGCCTCGAAGGTGGTCGCCAGCACTGCGCTCGGGCCCGCGGCGGCCGCGTCGAGTCTCTGGACTTCAGCCAGGGCGGCTTCATCTTCGTCAGGGAGGCAATAACCCTCGCTGACCCGCTCCAGATCCACGACGTAGTGGGAAGCAAGCACGGCAAAGGCCCGCCTGACGCCATGGTGTAGCGCCTCGCGGAGTCTGCCGTGCACGTGGTCACCCAAGGCCTGCAGGCGACTTTGAGGGGAGCTTCCTAAGGGGACGTCGCCGAAGCCAAAGACTCGGCAGAAGTCCGAGATGGCCTCGGACATGGCCGCGTGGTCGGCCTCCCTCTGCTCGGCCGCCTGGGCAAGCGCCCTGGTGGACTCGTCAAGGGCAGACTCAAGCTCTGCGAACAGCCAGAGCACAAGGCCTCAAACACAAGTGGAGGAAACAAACTGAAACGAAAACCAGAAACAGCCAGGACATACCTCCGGCTCGGGCACGCTGCTCCGAGGCTGCGGCTTAGGCTACAGCAAGGTCTGCTGCAAGGGCTCCGGCCCGGCTTTCGGCCTCGGTAGCCCGGCCCCGAGATTGATCTCGCTCATCGACGACCTGATCGAACTCCGACTGCCGTCGCTGCACCTTTGTGCGTGCCGCTACTGCCTCTGCTCTCAGATCGGCGCAGAGCAACCGAAGGTCTGCCACTTCAGCACCCTGCTGGGAGAGGCGCGCGGTAGCCTCGGCGAGCGAGGTCCTCAGGGATCGCAGCGAGCCCCAGACATCGACCTCGTGACGGATAAACGATGACTTGGCGGCGCTTAGATCCGTCAGATCCTGAGGGAAGGAAGCGGGGCGTCACGAAAGATGCCTTGATCACAAAAAAGGTATGCCTGAAATCATTACCTGGAGGATCATGGGGACGTCCCTGCAAAAGACCTCCAAGGATGACCGGAGCGACCCCACCGTCGCTTCAGCACACTGGCGGAGCTCGTCCCAAGACTACTCCTCCCGCTCATCGTCAAGAACGAAGAAGGGATCTGAAGCCTCACGGGTCCGGAACCGGAGCAATGGGCACGGCCCCTCGGAGCTCCGCCGCGCAGGGACAAGGCCACCGCCCGGCAGGACGAGTCACGGTTCCACGCCCCCTTGTTCCGAGGCACCAAGCACCGACGCCTCGGCCATCTCGGCATCGGCGGCGACAGGTCGCTCCCCGACAGGGACGGCAGCTGACGCCAGCACCAGCGGCATGTCTAGTGGGCCTGAGGCCACGTCCGCGCCAGCCGCCTCTCCCAGCGCGACGGCCACCTCGACAGAAGAGCCGGCCTCGGGAACCCGCTCCACAGCGACTGGTGCCGCCTGAGCCCCCCGCTGTGGGGCGCCTTGCGAGAAGGTCAGCTGAACGGCGAGGCCCGGCGCGGCACCAGCTGCGGGAGCCGACACCGTCTTAAGAACTTTCCGGGGAGCCAGATCGGTCAAGCCATGGCTTCGCTTGCTGAGGAGGAAAGAAAAGTCGCGGTCGGGACATACAGATAAGGAACCAGGACGAAAACGTTCTAAGGTACTTACCCGCTCTGGGCCATGATCAGCTGTGCCTGAGGAGAGGTCTCTCGGACCTCGACCCCCGAAGGTACCGCCGAGGTCCGCCTCGCCGCCAGCTTCGGTACCATCCTCGCCTTGGGCGCCTTGGACGCCCGGGAGATGGACTGTCCAGGCGCTGCCACGGCGATCTGAGGGTCGCTCTCCTGCGCTGCCGGCATGGGCGACGGCTCTCGGGGAACAGGCGTCTCGGCCTGACTCCCCGGGGTCACCTCAACTTCCCCAGCCGAGGGGTCGAGTACCCCCTCGGTCTGCCCCCGCTCTTCGGGCCAGGACCTTGGCGTCCCGACCTCGGGGACTGACGGTGCCAGCCCGCTCAGGGGCTGGCTCGACGACTCCTGGCCTAGCCTCAAACCCGGGCTGAGGCCAAGGCGGGCGGCCATGTCGTCATCCTCGTCATCGTCTTCATCATCGTCGTCGTCGTCTGGCGTTTCCGGCGACGGCTCCTTCGGGAGTCCATCCCTCTCCTGCCGGCGACGGAGCTTTTCCAAGGCGGCTCGGGCCCGCGTCCGCTCGCGAGCCCGAGCCTTCTTCGCGTCCATCTTCTTCTTCTTCTCTTCCGTGGCAACCCGCCGCGCTGCTTGGTCCACCGCGTGCTCTGGGACCCATGGCCGGGAAGGCTTGTGACACCCCACCTCCTGGAGACAGATGAAAAGTCTCAACCGTAAAGACCAAGGGCAATCCGACGCGAGGAGAAAGAAGGAGCGGACACTCACCAGGGACACACACCCGCGGTCGGGGCGCATCAAGGGCTGGGAGAGGTCGCTGGCGTCCGGTTTCCCCAAAGCGGCGGCCACCCGCCCGTGGAGAACGTCGATGGGAAGGAGATCCGAGGACATCCGCGAGCCCACCAAGTCAGCCTCTGGCGTCATCTCCCAGAGCGGCAACCGTCGCTTCGCCAAGGGAAGCACCCTCTGGCGATGAATGGCGGCAATCACTCCCGCAGCGGTGAGCCCTCCTTTCCGCAACGCCTCTAGGGCCTTGAGAAGGGGCTCGAGATTCTTCTGCCTGTTGTGCGGGGTCCCGTAGCGTCAAGCATCGGCGGCGATGGTGACCACTCGCTGAGAAAATGACGGGAGCCTCTCGTCGTCATTCCAGAGATAGAACCACCGGCGCTGCCACCCTTTATTCGAGGACGCAAGGACGGCGGGAATATACTGCGACGCCCGCGACTGCCTCAGCTGAAGGATGCAGCCGTCGGCCCGCACTGTCGCGCGGACCCTTCTCTCCCCCGTCGGCGAAGCAAAAAGCTCCATGGAGAAGAAATGAGTCCACAAGTCCCAGTGGGGGTCAATCCCCAAGTATCCTTCGCACACCGCTACGAAGATGGCGGCTTGCGAGATAGAGTTGGGGCTGAGGTTGTGCACCTCCACCCCATAGTTATGCAGGATTGCCCGCATGAAGCGGCTGGCCGGCACACTGAATCCCCGCTCATGGAAGGAGATGAAGCTCACGACGTACCCCGGCGGCGGGGACGGGGCGGCTCCGTTCAGGGGGGGGGATCCACTCCGGCTGCCTCTCATCAGAAAGAGGGCGAAGTAAACCCTCAGCAACGAGGTCCTCTAGGTCACCCGCCGTGACTGTGGAGAAAGGCCATGGGTCGCGCGGCGAGACAATGGTCACCCGGTCGGCCATCACCGAGCAGGAGGGGTGGCGGCGGAAAGGATTGGGTGGGCGGTTTCCTTTTCTCTGGCTGAAACTCTCGGATCACGAAAACCTAAGAGGAAGGCAAGAAGCAGAGCAAAGAACCATCACCAGGCCCTCCCCCGAGTATATAAAGACCAAGGCAAGACCCGTTCAACGCATCGCCCGAACCTGCCACGGGATTCGAAGACTCATAGCGATATGACCGTTCCTCGAACGGCCCGCACACGCAACGGCTGCCTCGCGAACCACTCGCCCCGTCGCATTAACTCCGCGGCGGGACAGGCCGCGCCTCAGGCAGGAGAAGCAAGCGACGCTTCGCCTTTGCCATAATGACCGCGCCGAAAAAGGTACGCCACGTCATTCGATTTCGTATCCTTTTCCTTTTCCTCTTTCTCTCTCTTACAATAGGGACCAAGAAAGGGGGATACCCCAAAAAGGATCCTTCTCCGTGAAGGAAACAGGCCCCGAGCCTCCCTACTGATCAGAGGTTCAAAGGCTGGCCCCTCGGAGGGGTTCAACGGTCACCTCAGAGCAATTGGGTTCTGCGCCCACTACTGGTCAGAGGTTCGATGGCCAGCCCCTCGGAAGGGTTCAACGGCCGCCTCAGGCCACTCGGGCTCCGTGCCCACTACTGATCAGGGGCTTGTAGGCTGGCCCTCGAAGGGTTCACAGTCGCCTTAGACACAGAGCGAGGGATGACCCTGGGTACGTTCGATACATAACCAAGGCTTGGGCTACGCTCCCGAGGTACCCTAGGACATTTCCGAGACCAGCGGGAGCGATCTTGTAACGGAATCCCATCAGAGGGAGGCATCGAGCCCTCGGACCCCGTCAAAGGGGATCGGGTCCGGCATATCACCCGCAGGTACTTTTGGAGCGCGCCCCCAGGCCTCTAGCCGACCCCTAACAAATGGAGCACGGGCATCCACTCGGATTACCCGCCAGCAGCTCACCGGAGACACCATGTTCGGCGCCCTCCGAGGGCAACATGGCGCTTTCCCCCCATCCTCCTTGAGGAAAGGCGACGCAGGGGCGTATGTAAAAAAGACGAGTCTGTCCTTGACCGTCCTCTCACCCTGTGCAGAGGCTCGGGTGCTGCTCTCGCAAACCCGGCTCCGGCCAAACCGTTGACAGCGTCAACATACTAGCCCGAGAACTTGGGACCCGACCGTGCACCCGGGCTACGGCCAGCTCGCATGAGGGAACACCCAGACCAGCCGAAGTGTTGTGAAACGCACTAAGACCTCGAAGGAGTAAAACTACTCCTCCGAGGCCTCGGGGGCTACACCCGGTGGGTGCGCTCGCTCGCACCCACCGGAACAAAATGCAACCAAAAAAGGCTGGTCCCCTTGCAAAAAAAGTGCGGCAAAAGCCTCCAAGCGAGTATTAACACTCCCTTCGAGGCTCGGGGGCTACTGTCGGGGACCATAATTAGGGGTACCCTCAAGACTCCTAAATCTCAGCTGGTAACCCCCATCAGCATAAAGCTGCAAAGGCCTGATGGGTGCGATTAAGTCAAGGATCGGTCCATTCAAGGGACGCGATCACGCCTCGCCCGAGCCCAGCCTTGGGCAAGGGCAGCCGACCCCAGAGGATCTACGTCTCGCCCGAGGACCCCCTCCAGCAACGGACACACTATCGGCTCGCCCGAGGCCCAGTCTTCACCGAGAAGCAACCTTGGCCATATCGCCACGCCAACCGACCAAATCGTAGGGGCATTTAATGCAAAGGTGGCCTGACACCTTTATCCTGACACACACCCTCCAGTAGATAGAGCCGCAGTGACCGCAGTCACTTCGCCGCTCTACTGACCGGTCTGACAAGAGGACAGCGCCGCCTGCGCCGCTCCGACTGCTGAGCCACCCGACAGAGTGAGGCTGACCGCAGCCAAGACCGGCCTCGAGCGTCATAGGAAACTCCGCCTCGCCCGACCCCAGGGCTCGGACACGGGCTCAGCCCCGGAAGACGACGAACTCCGCTTCGGCCGACCCCAGGGCTCGGACACGGGCTCAGCCCTGGAAGACGATGAACTCCGCTTCGCCCGACCCCAGGGCTAGGACACGGGCTCAGCCCCGGAAGACGACGAACTCCGCTTCGCCCGACCCCAGGGCTCGGACATGGGCTCAGCCCTGGAAGACGACGAACTCCGCTTCGCCCGACCCCAGGGCTCGGACTCGGACTCAGCCCTGGCCTCAGCCGACGGTCTCCGCCTCGTCCGACCCGGGGGCTCGGACTCGACCTCGACCTTGGAAGACAGACTCAACCTCGACCTCGACCTCGAAGGAGCCTCCACCTCGCCCAACCTAGGGCACGGACCGACCACGTCAACAGGAAGCGCCATCATTACCCTACCCCGAGCTGACTCAGGCTACGAGGGACAAGACCGGCGTCCCATCTGGCTCGCTCTACTATACAAGTAATGATGGCGCCCCGCATGCCCTGTGACGACGGCGGCTCTCAGCCCCCTTACGGTAGCAAGAGGACGTCAGCAAGGACGCGACAGCTGTCCTTCCGCCAGGCTCCAGCGCTCCTCCGACGGCCACAACACCACGCGAACTGGGTGCCAAGACCTCTCCGGCTGCCACGATGGCATGTACTTAGGGCGCTAGCTCTCCACCGCTAGACACGTTAGCACATTGCTACATTCCCCATTGTACACCTGGATCCTCTCCTTACGCCTATAAAAGGGAGGACCAAGGCCCTCTTACAGAGGGTTGGCCGCGCGGGAAAGGACGGGACGGCGCTCGCGGAAGGCCGCTCGCTCCCTCCCACGTGGACGCTTGTAACCCCCTACTGCAAGCGCACCCGACCTGGGCGCGGGGCTAACACGAAGGCCACGGGTTCCACGTTCCCACGCTTGTCTCCCTCCGGCCGCTTTCTCCCCCCCTTCGCGTTCCGCCTCACGCCGACCCATCTGGGCTGGGGCACGCGGCGACGATTTACTCGTCGGTCCAGGGACCCCCCGGGTTTCGAAACACCGACACCTAGGGTCCTCGGTGCAAACTGTTTTTCCTGAAAACCTTTAAACATTTCTCCTTTAAATCAAACAGAGCTTGTAAAATTCATAACTTAAGTTTTATTCAGCCAAATTTGGTCAAACCAATTTTGCTGGACTCTAAATAATGTGAACTACTTAAAAAAATACAAAACTCCTAAGTGTTGCAGAAGATTTTAAAGTTTTGAATTAAATAGTAAATTAGCCAAAAGCTAAATAAAAGAGGGAAAAATAGCAACACCATTAGACTGGGGTTAAGAAAAATTAGAGAAGTACTTAACCACTCCTTAATCTGTTTAAAAATAGTAAACCCCTCAGTACACCAAAGTAAGGAAGGGTTTACCATTTAAACCCTTTTTAGCTCAAAGTTAAAGAAAATAGAAAAAGGTAGTTTAAAATAAGAACCAGGGGGCAACCACATTTTTGCTAACTCACTTATCCAACATAGTTCTCTGGAAAATTTTGTTAGACCCTCTGTTAGTTCAAAAGGAATGCAATACCTTTTATTTTGTGAAAACCATGAAAACTTAGAAACAACCATAGAAAAATAATCCTGAGGAGAAACCACCCCAAACCTTGGGATAACTGATATTTTGTTATTATGAATATAGGAAAAATATGAGTTCTGTTGTTTGATATTTTTCAAATATCAAGTTAGTTATAAGTACCTTTTTGGCATTAAACTTTAGAAAATCACAACTAAATATCCAGTAGGTCTTTTTCTATGATTTTTAACACAGAGGCCTAATATCACCTATGAATCTTGACAAAAATAAAATTTAGTGCAGAGACCTCACTTAAATTAGAGCTATAGTGTAAAGTGCCCTTTTACCCTTACTTTTGATAATTTTACACAAGGAGCATCTGAACTAATTTCAACCTCAAATTTGTAGAATAACCCACAGAGGTAATTGTTTACCCACTGTAATTTTTGCAACATTTTTGGAAAAATGTTAAGTGACCATGATAGTTCAAAAATGCTTAATCAGAAGCACAATAGAAAGAAAAGGAAATTTTGGGAGACATAGATAATGTACAACCAAAACCTTCCAAGGATCTCATGGAACATAAAAGTATAATTAAAGTATATAAGTCATCCAAAATTCCATGGGTGAAGATATAAAACCCTTAAGTATACCCAAAAGAAACCCTAGAGTCCCACTAAATTTATTACTATTTTACCATGCATAACCTTTACAAATTACCATGTCATTAATATGCATCTATCTTGTTCATTGCATTCGATAGACTGTAATCTCACTGACAGGGAGTACATCCTCGTTCCAGAGCAAGGAGTTGCTCAGGAGGTAGTCTAGGAGCTAGCACCAGAGTCTACCATCGAGGATCTGCCTGCCCCAGCTTTGGAAGGCAAGCCCTGGTTTTATGCATAACCTATTCTATATACTATTTTACTGCACTTAATGTTTGTAGGCTTGTACTGTGCACTTAAGTGTAGGAGTTGACTAAAACCTTAGTTGCATGAACTCCGGTTTTCCCTTATGTTGGATACTAGTATGCTACGTCGAGTAGCTGCTGTTGCTAATTAGGAATCTCGGTAGAAGACGAGTGATTTTTCTAGCACTCGTGCGAGGTCTGGAAATTGGTTGTATCCATTTTTTTATATCGGAATAATGATGGTCTGTGGACAATGGTCCATGGGGATGCGTTGTCTATGAGACGGAAATTGGAATAAGGATTAAGGTGTGGTACCGTGTGTCAAGCGTTTGAACGTACTAAGCACATGCCGAGAAATATGGTAAATCGGTAAGCCTAGTACCTGAGTGAACCTGCCCGCAGACTTTGCCCCTCACGCGACCTGAGACATGGTCTCCCATTCCGGTTATGGTGGGTACAAGTGCGGTCACTGCACGACGGCAGTCGGGGTCAGTGAGGCATTATACACCAAGGTAGTGAGCCCTGATCTGTTGCCAGGGAATCGATGGGGACGGTTGATGTGTGTGGGGATCGCGTGCCTCACCACGTCATGTGTTTAGGTTTACCTTGCAAGGATAAAAACTCGATTCGAATCGTCTGCTTCTCGCAGCTGATGAGACTGCTTGATCCATGCTGCTACATTGAGTAACAAGTTGAAATGTGTTGACTTGGCAAAAGATGTTGAATGCTAAATGCTTGATACCATGTATGATTAGATAGGTACACATTTAGTCTTAAGAGAGTCACACTAAAACTTGAAAAAGCTAAAACTTGATTTTAGACTCAGCTAGTGCTTTTGGCAAACCAAACCCCTCAGCCAAGCATCTGCATGTCTAGAGGTAGAGGAGTAGACTCCTCACACCGGGTATGTCTAGCTGAGTATTAGTATACTCAGCCTTGCTTGTGGCATAATTTTACAGGTTATCTTAAGGACATGATTGCTGGGGTGACTTGGCCATCCATCTTGCAACCAGGTTGGACAGTCGAGTGGGACCCTACCTCAGCAGAGGAGGAGCATGAGGAGTGATGGGACAGACTTCCCCATCTCTCTGTTTATTTATCGTTAGTTTTATTCCGCTACATTCCGAACAATGATCACTGCTTTTGTTAACACTCCGATGATGTTGTAATAAATTAATTACTCCTTAATGTTTGATTTTATGCTTTATTGTATTTGCTCTGTGCCTCACCTTCAAGTGAGTACGTGGTACTTGATCCTGTTAGTGGCCTCGTCGGACTAGATTCGAGGTACTGACGTTTTATTCCTATTTAAGTGTGGTCTAGCCTTTAAGGTGGGACTTAGGCACTTAAGTTGGAATAATTCGGGCAGTTCCGCCACACTGATGACAGCTTTGCTAGGCAACAAAGTTAAGTTCAAGTGGACCCAGAAATGCCAAGAAGCCTTTGAAGCGCTGAAAGAGAAGTTGACTACAGCGTCTGTCTTAGTCTTGCCTGATGTGCACAAGCCCTTCTCAGTGTATTGCGACGCTTGTTACCGTATTGATGAAAGAGGGAAGAGTTGTAGCTTAATCGTCCCGACAGCTGAAGGTCCATCAGAAGAATTACCCAATCCATGACCTAAAGTTGGCAGCAGTGGTTCATGAACTGAAGACATGGAGGCATTATCTCTACAGACAGAAGTGTGATGTCTACACAGACCACAAGAGTCTGAAGTACATATTCACCCAGTCAGAGCTAAACATGGAACAACAAAGATGGTTAGAGTTGATCAAAGACTATGAATTGGAGATTCATTACCATCCAGGCAAAGCGAACGTAGTGGCAGATGCTTTGAGCAGGAAAAGTCAAGTCAATATGATGGTCGCTCATCTGATGCCTTATGAGTTGGCCAAACAGTATGATAGGTTGAGCCTTAGATTTCTAAACAACATGCGAGGAGTAACAGTTGAGTTAGATCCCACCTTAGAGCGAGAAATCAAAGAGGCACAGAAGAATGACGAGAAGATCAGTGAAATCTAGCAACTGATTCTAGAAGGAAGAGGCAAAGATTTTCGAGAAGATGCAGAAGGTGTGGTATGGTTCAAGGTGTGACACCCTAGTGGCACCTAGGGTTTCTCCATAGAGCTGACTCAAAACCTTTATAACATGTGAACCAAATAGAGGAATGAACATCATAAATTGATAACCAAGATTTAAGTAAGTCTTTTTCATATTAAGAAATTCTCCTTAATCATGCCATGCACCTCAAGGCAAGAAGAACTCACAAACCCTAATGAATCTTAAGTGGGCCACTTAAGCACATAAAGGAAATTGGGAAAAGACTTGGGAAAAATAAAATATTTTGATATGAAACAAATAACAAAGTTTTAGTGCACTAAATGACCAACAAAATATAGTAAGAAAGTTTGGCCATTTAGTTTTTCCAAAATCCCCAAATCAGCCCTTGAACCAAGGCCCTATGGGCAAATTCAGAATTCACAATTCTGAATTTTAGAACCCTTTTTCAAGTTCGAATGAGTTCTCTGATTTCCAAAACTCGAAACCAAAAAGTCCAAATATCAAAGTGGCGCCAAATTTTCTTGAACATGCTCTGGTAAAATTTGAACTCAAACAAAAACCGTTTGACATGATTTTGGTGCAGTTTGTCCTCGGGACTCGGCTGTCTGACACTGGCAACTTGGTGACACTACAACTCTCTGTCCCTAGCCTAAAACCGCGCAACATCCACACACAAACGACAAAGCACAGTCAGGGGAACAAATCCTTCACAGCGATCTTGCCCAAATTCGCGAAGATTTGTGCCCAATCGGCATTAGAACTTGGGCAGAAGCATCGATTCCACGTGTTCGACTGTGGCTGACATGCCTAGTTCACGCCAGTTCGCGCACCTGTGCCCAGCCGTGGATGCCCGCGCGCGCTCGCCGATCCATGACCGCCCGTTCACCACGCCGTGCCTATAAAGCAGCCCAAGGCCTCAGTCGTACCTCCCCGCGCGCTCTCAGTCCTGCCCGAGCCAAAGTTCACCGGACTTCGCCTCGAGCACGCTGCGCCACCACCCACCAAGCCACCCGAGCCTCGGCCACTGCGGCCAGCTCCCTCCAGCCACTCCCAAGCCGCGCCAGTCGCTCGGTTAGCTTCGCTAGTGGCCCGTGAAGCTTTCCAAGTTCTCGAACCCGGTAGAGCCTCATCGGAGACCCAAGATCGCCCTCGCCGCACTTCGGTCGCCCGTAGCCACGCGTAGACCGAGCAATCCGGTGAGCCATTCTCAAATTCCTCGTGCACATGTCTCCTTGACCACTAGTGAAGCTCCCTGACCCGTTCGATTGAACTGTACCGCCCTGGTTAGGCCGGATTGCTCACCGCCGACGAGCTCCCCAGCCTGCGCGCGTGGACTGACCTACTCCAACCACCACCGCCGACGATCCGCACCTCGGCGTGATTGCCAGAGACCCCCGGACCTCGCCCAACCCCTCACCGGAGCAACCTCACCACCGGTAAGCCCCTCCGCCCTTTTCTTTCGCCGCGGTCACTATTCCATTAGGGGAAGGATCGCGGGTTTGATTTCATAAAACCCTAGGGGGTTTTCTGCAGAGTCATAAACTCAGATGAATAGTGAACCGAGGACCTGTCTGTAACACACTTAAAACCTTTTGCTAGGGACCCCAGTGCAAAACCATTTTCCTTTAAACCATATTTGTTTATTCTTTTTAAATTCAGCAGAGAACTTAGGAAATTTATATCTTGAGAAATATTCAACCAAATTTAGCCAAATCAATTTTACTGGATTCAAAATATTATGAACTATCACATAAAAATACTGAACCTTGTGCTTTTTGTTTTAAATTTTAGAGTTTGAAACTAATTAAGGAAACTCACCGAACCTTATTAAAATAAAGAAAATTAGTTATGCTTCTGTGCTGAACTTAAGAAAATTTGTAGAAGTTCAAACCCCACTTAGACACTGTTTAAAAATAGTAAGCACCCCAGTATTGAAGATTTAGGCAAGGTTATCTATTAAAAGCCATAATTGCCCAAAACTTAGGGAAATGAGAAAGGTACTAGAAAATAATGAACAATGGATGCAAATATTTTTCCTACTCCACTTAAGTAATAAAAAACCTAGGAAAAATAAAAGGAAACCTAGTCCAGAACAAATTCAAGGTGAAATGTTTTATTAGACACTAATAAAACTAGAAAAACCATTATTAAAAATATAAAAACAATTTAAAATTTGGTAAGAAAAATTCAGTAGACTTCTAACCACTAGGAAACCACTACAAAAATGATAAACACCCTAGCCCATCATTTTAAGTGAGGTGAACAAATAAAACATGATATTGAGCCATATTTCAATTAAACCATAAGCAAGCCAAAAAGTGTGCAACAGTGGGCAAATAAATTTTTACCAGATTATTAATGGAATAAACCACCGGAGAAAAATGCAAAACCTATTCAAAACTACAAAATAATAACCATTGCCACTACTTCATCAAAAAGGCCATTTAATTCAAGAAATTCCTACCACCTTTCCCTTGAGCAAAAAGTTACCAAATTTCAGAATGATTGCTCTTGCACAAAGAAGAAGATAGGAAAAATTAGAAATCTGTTGTTTGGTGTTTTTCAAGTATAGTGGTAGTAGAAAGCACCCCTTTGGCTAGAAACTTTAGAAAATCATGGTAAAATAACCATTAAGATTTAATGGCTGAAAATTTGTACAAAGTCATGTTATAACATCTAAATGCCAGCAAAAATAAATCTTAGAGAATAACCCCTGTTAAAAGAAAGTTGTAGTTCAAAACACACCCTTTGCCCAAACACTTGATAATTTTGTACAGAGAAAACCCCTCACTTTTTAAGCTCCAAATTTTGAGACAGAGAATTATACACCAGGGAGAAGCCATTGTAATTTTTGCAGAATTTTTAGAAATTTATTAAGCTACCTTGTAGTTCAAACCCACCTTAAAAGCATAAAAGAAATAGAAAAGAAGAAAGGGTTAACCATTCAGTAATCAACTTGACCCTAAGTTGCTAAGTATACCACAAAAATCTCCAGCAGTAATAATAAGCCCTACCTTATTAAATTGATCACCCCTATCAAATCTTAATTGCTAAATTACATATCATGCCATGCATATGTCTCACTCATTGCATTCACTCACTATAAGAAATTTGTCCTTTTATGACAAAATACCTAATGACAAGGTCAGTTATCGTCATATAATGTCACATAATATGATGGAATTTTTTGAGTCATCATAATTTCACGAGGCCATGAAGATTTTATGACAGTAGTGTTTTTGTTGTCACATAAGGGTATGAAGATTCGTCATATATTGTCAGGCGCCAGGAGTTGGTAGACGGCTTTACTTTTATGACGCTTAGATGTGCCTTTATGTGATGATTTGGCGGCGTCACTTTATGTTTTTTCCAAAAAAGGACCGTACCCCTTTCTGTTGGCTGCATTCACTTTCCCATCTCCTGCCCAAGATGACCAAAATTCCCCTCCTACCTTATCCTCTCGGCTGCCCACCACCGCAAACAAGTCCAGTCCTCTCCCTCCCCTTAGGGTTCTGGACTTGAGCGTCAATCGACTCACTGGACCGATCCCTTCCGAATTAGGTGGCTTGAGCAGTGTGAGCATAGTGTAAGTCCCATTTGTATTATTTTTTCATTTGTAACTATTTATTGTTTGACATCATCTTTGGTATCTAAACAAAAAAAAGACTTATGCTTTATCCGTCTCATGTAGAAATTTCCATTCCAATGGGTTGACTGGGAATATACCGTCGGAGCTGGGAAAATTACAGAATCTCGTCGAACTTAGGTTGGATAGGAATAGATTGAAGGGATCAATTCTAGGAAGCAATACTGCCAGTTTTTCTCCTGCTTCAAATATTGGGTTGGTTACTTCTCATAACTCTTCTGTGCAGTGCTTCATACTGCACTATACCAGAGTATCAATGTTAAATTTTTATGGACTAGTGAAAACATTATAACTGTACTCTATATGAATATATCCATGCAATGCATACGTCAATATATGTATAGTTAAATTAAAGTTTAATTTGTGGCATTCAAACATCAGTGACTCATGGAAAAAACTATCAAAAAAATAACTTTACGGGTTGTTTGGCTCCCAAGAATTGGCCTGAATTGAATCATTTTCTAAGAATTGGTCTGTTTGGCTGTCTGTGGAATTGAATTGACCATTTCAATCTAATTCCAATCTCTGCAAATGTGGCCTCCTCTCAATTCAGACCCTCCAAAAGGCTAGAAAGGCAACTAGAGTTTCCCGTCTCCGCCGAAGATCGTCGCCCTCATCCATCTCCCGTCTCCTGTCTTCCTCGCCCTCATCGGAAAAGCAGCTCAAGTGAGTCATCTCTCTCGCTCTCATCCATCTCCTGTATTCCTCGCCCTCTTCCCCATGTCTTCCATAGCTGCTGCACGTCTGCGCGGTGCCGAGTGAGGAGCTTCTGCACAGCGCCCGCCGCCTCGTGCTTCTGGGTCAGATTCCTCTGGCCGTGGAATTTGTGATGTACCTTATATTTTAATTACTGCTCATGTCTTCAAGTGCCTAATCTCTACATATGCTGACAGATCTGTCTTCAAGTGCCTAATTTGTGATGTACCTTATATTTTGGGGCGAGGAACTAGATCTAGTGGGTTAACTAGTCACAACCTTTTGGCATTAGTCGAATGGTCTCATTTCCTGTTTACGAAACAAACTGAAAAGACAATGAAGTGAAAAGTTTATAGAAACAAATTGAAAAGCTAGTTGTTAAGCAGTACAAAATTCTTATCATAAGCTCTGAACAAACTGAAAAGCTAGTTGATTTTGTCACGGCCTTTTGGCTGCTCCTGTTGTGTACGGTTTCACTAATACTTAACTACATCATTTATGAATATTAATCGGATGGTCTCATTTCCTGTATACGCTGTAGCAACGTTCAAAAGATCACAGCCATCACCACACACACCAAAAAAATGTTATATTATAAACTATAACAAAATAATTGAATGGTACATGCATGATTACATCGTTTTTTCTCTTCCTCTTCAATGAAATGAAAGAGAAGCAATAATTAAAGGAAGCGCAATGTTGTGTGAGTATTAAAGCAATAATTAAAGATAAGCAATAATTATTGTATCCTACTGATATATCATTTGCAATTTACAGAAGAATATTTTTTTTTGTTTTCTGTGTGAAAATCTGCCACCAAGTGATATATCATTTGCAGGAGTGTTAAAACAGCTCGTTGTTTTGGGATTTGTCGCCTCAAGTTTCATCTAGCTACCTCCAACAAATCCTTCAATCTCCATGGCTACATCGGTACTTATGGTGCAGCTAAGGAAGTGAAACAGCTTATATGTGAACTTAGATCTCTGTTAGTAATGATAATAGATACACACCAATACTCATCAAATCTTGGCATTCAAACATCGGTGATGCATTAATATACAATTCGTATCTGTTAGTGCATTTCCAGCCAGAGAACAATACACAAAGCTACCTTTCACAATGTCCTGATATTATGTTACTCTATCTGAACCAGTATTTGTCTGCTCCATCAGATCCACAGCTCACAATGGACTATGCCCTTCTTCCCGATTATATGTTGCGGATTTTTCTTACAACTTTCTTGTCGAAAAAATTCCATCCTGCTTGAAATATCTTCCAAGGTACTATTACGTGATGTACTTGCTACTATTTCAGTATTTCATAAAGTTTGCCCATTTAAAAGTACTTTTTGCAGGTCAAGTTTCCAAGGGAACTGCTTCCAGGATGAGTACTCTGTCCAACAACGACCTTTGCAAATTTGTACAAGTGTGTATTTTCTTTTCTACCACACAACAATCACCGTCAATTACATAGTAATATATTTAGCCTACTATCGTATTTTGCACTTCGATGGGCTGATTTCATCACTGAAATACAAACATCTGTTGTTGCAATCCATGATATACCTCAAGGTGTTTTCTTTAGAGCATATAAATTGGCTTCTTGTTGGAGCAATCATCTACACTTCGATGGGCTGATTTCATCACTGAACCAGTATCTGTTGTTGCAATCCAGCAAGGTGTCATATACGGATCCAAACATCCTGGCCATAAACATGAAAAAATGCAGCAACCAATTTGGCTTCTTGTTTTAGAAATTGCAACAGGTGTTCTTCTGGTTGTTTTTGTGATTACTGGTGTAGTAACTGCTTCCAGAAGTTGCAAGCTGAAGCCTTCTATAAGAATATCATCATGGAATCGATCGAAAAGTTGGAGCGACGAGATAACAGTGTTGATTGGTAAGTGTTAATTACATTGTTCAACAGGACAGTTGGTGAATCGATTAGTGTGCTTTCCAATTATTTTGGATGACGTATCCATGTTCTCTACAGATTCGGATATGCTGAAAAGTCTACCAAAATTAAGTCGCCAGGAGCTTGAAGTGGCCTGTGAGGATTTTAGCAACATCATTGGCTCAACTCCAGAGACAGTAGTCTACAAAGGAACCATGAAGGATGGACCTGAAGTTTCTGTGATATCGTTGTGCGCCTTCGAAGGTCATTGGACTAGCCACCATGAACTCTTTTACCAAAACAAGGTATGGTACATGACACCAAGGGATTCAAACACTTGTTTTTTTCTTCCCCTGGATACTAAACGGGGTGATGTTTTTAGGTCATTGATATGGCAAGATTGAATCATGAGAACATAGCAAAGTTCTTAGGGTACTGCAGGGAGAGTGGGCCATTCTCTCGGATGCTAGTCTTCGAGTACGCACCAAATGGGACGTTATTTGAGCATCTACATTGTAAGTCACTCTCTCTTTGCTAGTTTACTGCAGGCTGGTGAATGCCCTATTTCATGTCTAAATTTCGTTATGAATGTGGATGATTTTCTTTATTTAGATGGAGAGGGAGGCCAATTTTCTTGGCTCAGGCGAATGAAGATAGCCATTGGAATTGCCTAGGGGTTAAGATACCTGCACACGGAGCTGCAGCCCCCATTTGCTATATCTGAGCTGAATTCGAACTCCGTGTACGTTACGGAAGATTTTACTCCAAAGGTATGTCCTGTCCTGCACATGCATCCTTGTTCGTTGATTCAGCAACTAAAGATTTGCATGATGTTTTGGCTCGTCTTACATTTATCATGGCCTAACAGTCCCCAGCTTGGTCAGACAGTAATTTGTCTCTGCTACGTGTCTGTTTGCAGCTAGTGGATTTTGAATGCTGGAAAATGATGTTCTCGAGACACTCCATCTCGAGAGCACACTAGTTCTTTGGGGAATGTATGAATAGTCCCCAAAATGGTCGTACTCCGCTTGCAAATGAGATATATGTAAGTTACATGTACTACACTCAAGTAAATGCCTGGTTCAACACTTTTGTATGGCCTTATTACTAAGTACATTCATTTTATGTAGGAGCAAATGGTTGCATTGAAGGAAAGAGAGCTAGAAGAAGGAGAAGCACAAAAGTCACCCTCCAAGCTCAATAGGCCACACTTGAAGAAAACCAAAGTTTGTTGCGCTTGACCCAAGAGGAAGTGAAGGGGATGCATACCAAGTTTGAAGAGACCAATGCACTGCTACGAGCTGTCCTAAAACTTCAGAAAGATTGAGGTAGGGATGCATACCAAGTCTGAGGATGATGCCTTTGCTTAAGGTTTTTCTACCTTGCTAGAACATATCTGTGGTTAGAACTTTGTCAGAACTACGTGCAATCTGTTTGAATGCTTCGAACCTTTGTGGTGGAACCTTTGTATGTTTGAACCTCTGTTGTGGAAGAACTAGTGTGCTGGAATTGTGTATGACTTGTGATGAGAATGTTGTGTATGATGGCTTTTCTGTGTATTATGATTCTGTGAGCTATCATGAGAGCTCAATGTGTCGTCACTGTATGGTCACTGTATGTGGGTGCCATATTAAACTAAACAAAACCAAGCTGTCACATTATCCCAACATTAGGTGACGCGTTGACTGGAAAAAATGTGACAGATAACACCGTCATATATAGCAACAATATGTGACGGACAAACGCAGCCGTCACAAAAGATGATGACATTATGTGACGGTACTCTGAACAGTCGTCACAAGGTACATAATGTGACGGTCGTTATATGACGACCCTTATGACGCAGCATTTTTGTCATAAGATGCTTTTTATGACCAATTTTGTACTAAACATGACACTTTACTTTTGTCATACAAAACCATTTTTTTGTAGTGACTAGATTGCAATCTCACTGACGGAGAGTACGTGCTCATCCCTAAGCAAGGAGCTATCCACGAGGAAGACCAGGAGCAAGCTCCCGAGACTGCCATCGAGGATCTCCCCACAGCCCCAGCAATTGAAGGCAAGCCCTGGTTTTATGCATAACCGTTTATATATGCTACTTTACTACACTTAATGTTTGTAGGTTTGTATTGTGCACTTAAGTGTAGGAGTTGCTTGAAACCTCTAGTTGCATGAACCCAGGATTCCTTTTTGAGATAGATACTAGTATGCTAGGTCGAGTAGCTGCTTTGCTAATTAGGATCTCGGTAGAAGTCGAGTGATTTTTCTAGCACTCGTGCGAGGTCAAGAATTGATTGTATTCATCTTGATAACGGGATCTATGATGGTCTATGGACTTGGATCCAGGGAGGATGCCTTATCCACGAGACAGGGAAAGGAATTAAGGATTAATGTGTGGATACCTGAGTCAAGCGTTTGAACGTACTAAACACATGTGGGGAAATATGGTGGGTCTCCCATGCTAGCTATGGTGGGTACCTGAGTCAAGCGTTTGAAGCCGGGCGTGGACTTTACCCCTCACGCGACCTGAGACTAGGTCTCCCATGCTAGCTATGGTGGGTACAAGTGCAGTCACTGCACGACGGCAGCCGGGGTCAGTGGAGCATTGTATGGCAAGGCGGTGAGGCCTGGCCGCGAACGGGGAATCGATGGGGACGGTTGACATGTGTGGGGACGGAGTGCCCCTACATGTTGTGTGTTTAGGTTTAAACTTGCAAGGTTTAAAACTCGATTCGAATCATCTACTTCTCATAGCTAATGAGACTGCTTGACCCCTTGTACTACATTGAGTAAGAAGTGAAATGAGGTTCTACATGAGATAACTTGTTGAATGTATTAAATGATTGCTACCATGTATGCTTAGAAGGAGCAAACTTAGCTAAATTAATGAAACTAGAATTGAGAAAACTAAAAGTTGACCTTAGATACAGCTAGTGCTTTTGGCAAACCAAACCCCTCAGCCAAACAGCTGCATGGTCTAGAGGTAGAGGAGTAGATTCCTCACACCGGGTAAGTCTAGCTGAGTATTAGTATACTCAACCTCGCTTGTGGCATAATTTTTGCAGGTACGCTTCAGGATATGGTTGATGGTGTAACTTGGCCTACCACCCTGCCACCGGGATGGACGGTCGAGTGGGATGCTGCTCCGGCAGGAGAGGAGCAGGAGAAGTAGTGGGCTAGACCTTGCCCTATTCCTCGCTTTCGACGATATTGATTATCCGCTGCAATTTATTTCGTGAACTTATATCAGCTACTTGAAAAACTCTGATTTATGTAATAACTCTAGTACTTTAATTTGAGGTTTTTCCTGTTTTATTGTATTTCTTCTGTGACTCACCTTCGAGTGAGTTTGTGGTATTTGATCTTGGTTAAGTGGCTTTATCAGACTAGATCTGAGGGACTGATGGGTTATTCCGATTTAAGTGTGTTGCGGCCCCTGAGGCGTGACTTAGGCACTTAAGCTAGAATAATTCGGGTGGTTCTACGCCAAGAATTGCCACAAGAAATTAGCAGAGGCAGATGCTAGCACCAAATCAAGACAAGTGAAGAAAGCAGAAGGTGCAAGTCAGGCAAGGGAAGCTCAACTTCACTACTCTAGAGGAGTTACCTGAGGGAGCCCCATCATTACTGGTATCTTTTATGTTTATAATCAACCTGCATTAATTCTGTTTGATTTTGGTGCATCTCATAGTTTCATTAGCCAAAAGTTCAGTGCTAAATGTCAACTGTCTTTCTATCACACAAAAGGGTCATTCATGATAGCCACACCTGGGGGTAAAATTGCAACCAACCAATTAAACCAAAGTGTGCCTATTCAACTGGGAAGCCACATTATCAAAACCACCCTCCTTGTTTTGGGTTTGGAGTGTGGATATTATTCTGGGAGCCAATTGGATGACCAGACACCAAGTAGTGCTTGATGTAGCCAGCCGCATCGTCGAAATCAATTCCCCAATCTGTGGGAGTTTCACCTTGTTTCTACCCAGTCAAGATTCTACTCAGTCATGTGCTTTTGCTATGACTGAGTTACCCCTGAAGAAGATTCCAGTGATATGTGATTATGCGGATGTTTTTCCGGATGAATTACCAGGAATGCCACCAGACCAGGATATTGAATTCACCATCGAGTTGCAACCGGGAACGACACCTATTTCTAAGAGGCCTTAACGGATGTCGCCCGCTGAGTTGTAGAATTGAAGAAGCAATTGCAAGAATTGCTGGACAAAGGTTTTATCCGCCCAAGTACTTTGCCTTGGGGATGTCCAGCCTTGCTTGTGAAGAAGAAAGATGAAAGCTTGAGGCTATGCATAGATTACCGCCCACTTAATGCGGTGGCTATCAAGAACAAGTATCCTTTGCCTCGTATTGATGTTCTTTTCGATTAGTTGGTCGGAGCCAAAGTGTTTTCCAAGATAGACCTTCGCTCCGACTATCATCAGATCAAGATACGAGCAAGTGATATTCCGAAGGCTGCCTTTTAAACCAGATATGGGCTGTATGAATTTTTGGTAATGTCATTTGGGCTGACTAATGCACCAGCATACTTCATGTATCTGATGAATTCTATTTTCATGCCTGAATTGGACAAATTCGTAGTGGTTTTCATCGATGATATCTTGGTGTACTCAAAGAACGAAGAAGAGCATGCCAGTCATTTGCATGTAGTACTTCAACATCTGCGAGAGCATCGTCTTTATGCCAAATTATCAAAGTGTGATTTTTGGCTAAAGGAAATCAAATTCTTGGGTCACACTATCTCTCAGGCAGGTATAGCTGTTGATCCTGATAAGGTGCAGGAGGTGATGAACTGGAAGCCGCCAACGACTGTCCGTCAGATTCGAAGTTTTCTGGGATTGGCTGGTTATTATCGAAGATTCATTCCGGATTTCTCTCGAATTGTGAAGCCCATAACTGAATTGTTGAAGAAAGAAGCCAAGTTTGTTTGGGGTCAGAATTGTGAAGATGCCTTCCATGCATTGAGGCAACATCTGACCACAGCACCGGTGTTAGCACAACCCGACAACAGCAAGCCATTTGATGTGTACTGTGATGCCTCTGGCACTGGACAGGGTTGTGTCTTGATGCAAGACAACCGAGTCATTGCTTATGCATCAAGAGCACTTAGGTCTCATGAGCAAAATTATCCCACTCATGACTTGGAGTTAGCAGTCGTGGTCCATGCTTGAAAATGTGGAGACACTATTTGATGGGAACCCACTGCAACATCTTCACAGATCATAAGAGCCTTAAGTACATCTTTACTCAGGCTGATCTCAACATGAGGGAGAGAAGATGGCTAGAGCTGATCAAGGACTACGACCTGGTGGTACATTATCACCTAGGGAAGGCCAATGTGGTGGCAAATGCCTTGAGTCAGAAATTGCAATGCAACTGTGTTATGATGGATTCTCGCATTAACACCCTGTGTGATGAGTTGAGCAAAATGAAGATTGAAGTGATTCCTTCTGGTGCTTTGTCTCACATTTCCATTGAGCCAACTTTGCAAGACCAGATCATTATGTCCCAACACAGTGACAAGGGAGTACAAATCATTAAAGAGAACCTCCGTCAGAAGACAGAGAAATACAAATGTTTTCGCCAAGATGGAAAGGGTGTATTGTGGTTTGAAAGCAGATTGGTGGTTCCTAAAAATAAAGATCTCAAGAAGAAAATCTTGGATGAGGCCCATCTCTCCAAATTCTCCATGCATCCAGGAAGTACCAAAATGTACCATGATCTGAAGCCCTTGTATTGGTGGACCAGAATGAAGAGGGAGATAGCCCAATATGTATCAGAATGTGACACATGTCAGAGGATAAAGGCAAGCCACTTGAAATTAGCTGGAGCTTTGCAACCCCTATCTATACCTTCGTGGAAATGGGATGACATCAGCATGGATTTTATTGTGAGTCTGCCCAACACCTCTCGTCATCATGATTCAATTTGGGTTATTGTGGACCGATTGACGAAAGTGGCACATTTTCTTCTAGTGCACAGCACTGATAAGGCTCAGAAGTATGCAGAGCTATACATTGACCGAATCATGTGTTTGCACGGATTGCCCTGGATCATTGTCTCTGACCGAGGAGCCCAATTTGTTGCCAGATTTTGGGAACAACTGCAAGAGTCTTTGGGAACCAAGCTAATCAGAAGTTTAGCTTACCACCCATAGACTGATGGTCAGACCGAGAGGGTAAATCAAATTCTTGAAGATATGCTGAGGGCTTGTGCGATCGATTGTGGCAAGAACTGGGATAAGCACCTCTCTTTGGCAGAGTTTGCTTATAACAACAGTTATCAATCTAGCCTAAAGATGGCACCTTTCAAAGCCCTATATGGAAGAAGGTGTCGAACACCCCTCAATTGGTCTCAACCTGGAGAAAGAGAAGTTTTCGGACCTGACTTAGTGACTGAAGCCGAAAGGAAGGTCAAACTAATCAAGAAGAATCTAGAAGCTGCTCAAGCCAGGCAGAAGAGTTACCATGATAAGAGAAGGAAACCTCTCCAGTTCGAGGTGGGAGATTTCGTATATTTGAAGATATCACCCACCAAGGGAGTGCAGAGGTTTGGGATCAAAGGCAAGTTAGCCTCTCATTACATTGGACCTTATGAGATCATAGCAGCATGTGGACCTGTGGCATACAAATTGAAGTTAACCCCAAAAATGTCTGCCATCCACAATGTATTCCATGTATCCCAACTGAAGAAGTGTGCTCGATTGCCGACTGAGATCATAGCAGAACCAGAATTGGAGATAGAACCAGATCTATCGTACCAAGAGTACCCTTCCAAGGTTCTGGATTGCAAAGAAAGATCAACTCGGGCTAAATCGATCAAGATGTATAAGATCCAATGGAGTAATCACTCAGAAGAAGAGGCTACTTGGGAGACTGAGGAATTTCTGCGTTCCAACTTCCCTAATTGTCTACCTAAGGAAATTGGTACGTAACCATGCCCAACCCCTCACCGTGCCCTTTGTATCTAAACATAAGAAAAATGATCTTAATATAGAAAGAGTTAATTGTAAGACTAAAATTTAAAGGACATCCTTCTGAAGTTGTAAAGACGATGACATTCGAAGAGCAGTTTGCCGTAATGAATAAAGCACACACTTCAAGCAAACCTTAACCCTTACTTCACCCCGGGAGGACTCCGACCCGAATCTCGGGACGAGATTCCCTTAAGGGGGGAAGGCTGTGACACCCCAGTGTCACCTAGGGTTTCTCCTTAGAGCTGACTCAAAACCTATATAACATGTGAACCAAATAGAGGAATGAACATCATAAATTGATAACCAAGATTTAAGTAAGTCTTTTTCATCTTAAGAAATTCTCCTTAATCATGCCATGCACCTCAAGGAAAGAACTCACAAACCCTAATTTATCCAAGTGGGCCACTTAAGCACATAAAAGGAAATTGGGAAAAGACTTGGGAAAAATAAAATATTTTGATATGAACCAAATAACAAAGTTTTAGTGCACTAAATGACCAACAAAATATAGTAAGAAAGTTTGGCCATTTGGTTTTTCCAAAATCCCCAAATTAGCCCTTGAACCAAGGCCCTATGGGCAAATTCAGAATTCAGAATTCTAAATTTCAAAACCCTTTTTCAAGTTCGAATGAGTTCCCTATTTTCCAAAACTCGAAACCAAAAAGTCCAAATATCAAAGTGGCGCCAAATTTCATTGAACATGCTCTGGTAAAATTTGAACTCAAACAAAAACCGTTTGACATGATTTTGGCACAGTTTGTCCTCGGGACTCGGCTGTCTGACACTGGCAACTTGGTGACGCTACAACTCTCTATCCCTAGCCTAAAAACACGCAACATCCACACACAAACGACAAAGCACAGTCAGGGGAACAAATCCTTCACAGCGATCTTGCCCACATTCACGAAGATTTGCGCCCAATCGGCATTAGAACTCGGGCAGAAGCAACGGTTCCATGTGTTCGACCGTGGCTGACACGCCCGGTTCACGCTAGTTCGCGCACCCACGCCCAGCCATGCATGCCCGCGTGCGCTCGATGGTCCACGACCACCCATGCACCGCGCCGTGCCTATAAAGCAGCCCAAGGCCTCGGCCATACCTCCCCGCGCGCTCTTAGTCCTGCCCGAGCCAAAGTTCACCGGACTTCGCCTCGAGCACGCCGCGCCACCACCCGCCAAGCCACCCGAGCCTCGGCCACCGCGGCCAGCTCCCTCCAGCCACTCCCAAGCCGCGCCTGTCGCTCGGTTAGCTTCGCCAGTGTCCTGTGAAGCTTTCCAAGTCCTCGGACCCGACAGAGCCTCACCGGAGACCCAGGATCGCCCTCGCCGGACTTCGGTCGCCCGTAGCCACGCGTAGACCGAGCAATCTGGTGAGCCATTCTCAAATTCCTCGCGCACATGTCTTCCTTGACCTCTGGTGAAGCTCCCTGACCCGTTCGATTGAACTGTACCACCCTGGTTAGGCAGGATTCCTCGCCGCCGACGAGCTCCCCCACCCGCGCGTGTGGACCGACCTACTTCGACCAGCACCGCCGACGATCCGCACCTCGGCGTGATCGCCAGAGACCCTCGGACCTTGCCTGACCCCTCACCGGAGCAACCTCGCCGTCGGTAAGCCCCTCCGCCCTTTTCTTCCCCCGTGATCACTGTTCCATTAGGGGAAGGATCGCGGGTTCAATTTCGTAAAACCCTAGAGGGTTTTCTACAGAGTCATAGACTCAGATGAATAGTGAACCGAGGACCTGTATGTAACACACTTAAAACCTTTCCCCAGGGACCCAGTGCAAAACCATTTTCCTTTAAACCATTTTTGTTTATTCTTTTTAAATTTAGCAGAGAACTTAGGAAATTTATATCTTGAGAAATATTCAACCAAATTTAGCCAAACCAATTTTACTGGAGTCAAAATATTATGAACTATCACATAAAAATATTGAACCCTATGCTTTCTGTTTTAAATTTTAGAGTTTGGAACTAATTAAGGAAACTGACCAAACCTTATTAAAATGAAGAAAATTAGTTATGCTTCTCTGTTGAACTTAAGAAAATTTGTAGAAGTTCAAATCCTACTTAGACATTGTTTAAAAATAGTAAGCACCCTAGTATTGAAGATTTAAGCAAGGTTATCTATTAAAAGCCATAATTGCCCAAAACTTAGGAAAATAAGAAAGGTACTAGAAAATAATGAACAGTGGATGCAAATATTTTTCCTACTTCACTTAAGTAATAAAGAACCTAGGAAAAATAAAAGGAACCCTAGTCCAGAACAAATTAAAGGTGAAATGTTTTATTAGACACTAATCAAACTAAAAAAACCATTATTAAAAATATAAGAACAATTTAAAATGTGGTAAGAAAAATTCAGTAGATTTCTAACCACTAGGACACCACTACAAAAATGATAAACCCTAGCCCATCATTTTAAGTGGGGTGAACAAATAAAACTTGATATTGAGCCATATTTCAATTAAACCATAAGCAAGCCAAAAATTGTGCAACAGTGGGCAAATAAATTTTTACCAGATTTTTAATGGAATAAACCACCAGAGAAAAATGCAAAACCTATTCAAAACTACAAAATAATACCCATTGCCACTACTTCATGAAAAAGGCCATTTAATTCAAGAAATTCCTACCACCTTTCCCTTAAGCAAAAAGTTACCAAATTTCAGAATGATTGCTCTTGCACAAAGAAGAAGATAGGAAAAATTAGAAATCGGTTGTCTGGTATTTTTCAAGTATAGTGGTAGTAGAAAGCACCCCTTTGGCTAGAAACTTTAGAAAATCATGGTAAAATAACCATTAAGAATTAATGGCTGAAAGTTTGTACAAAGTCATGTTATAACATCTAAATTCCAGCAAAAATAAGTCTTAGAGAATAACCCCCTGTTAAAAGAAAGTTGTAGTTCAAAACACCCCCTTTGCCCAAGCACTTGATAATTTTGTACAGAGAAAACCCCTCACTTTTTAAGCTCCAAATTTTGAGACAGAGCATTATACACCAGGGAAAAGCCACTGTAATTTTTGCAGAATTTTTGGAAATTTATTAAGCTACCTTGTAGTTCAAACCCAACTTAAAAGCATAAAAGAAATAGAAAAGAAGAAAGGGATTAGAAAGATTAATAAGTATTACCCCAACATGGCAGCTAGGAATATTGTTAAAAATATCCATAAGCTATAAGGAAGAAAATCACTAGAACACTAAAAATGGATTAACCATTCATTAATCAACTTAACCCTAAATTGCTAAGTATACCACAAAAATCTCCAGTAGTAAGAATAAGCCCTACCTTATTAAATTGATCATCCCCCATCAAATCTTAATTGCTAAATTAAATATCATGCCATGCATATGTCTCACTCATTGCATTCACTAGATTGCAATCTCGCTGACGAAGAGTACATGCTCATCCCTGAGCAAGGAGCTGTCCACGAGGAAGACCAGGAGCAAGCTCCCGAGACTACCATCGAGGATCTCCCCGCAGCCCCAGCAATTGAAGGCAAGCCCCGGTTTTATCCATAACTGTTTATATATGCTACTTTACTACACTTCATGTTTGTAGGTTTGTATTGTACACTTAAGTATAGGAGTTGCTTGAAACCTCTAGTTGCATGAACCCAGGATTCATTTTTGAGATGGATACTAGTATGCTAGGTCGAGTAGCTGCTTTGCTAATTAGGATATCGGTAGAAGTCGAGTGATTTTTCTAGCACTCGCGCGAGGTCAGGAATTGATTGTGTTGATCTTGATAATGGGATCTGTGATGGTCTATGGACTTGGATCTAGGGAGGATGCCTTGTCCATGAGACGAGAAAAGGAATTAAGGATTAATGTGTGGATACCTGAGTCAAGCGTTTGAACGTACTAAACACATGTCGGGAAATATGGTAACCGGTAAACCTAGTACCTGAGTGAAGCCGGGCACAGACTTTACCCCTTACGCGACATGAGACTGGGTCTCCCATGCTAGCTATGGTGGTTACAAGTGCGGTCACTGCACGGCGGCAGCCGGGGTCAGTGGATCATTGTATGCCAAGGCGGTGAGGCCTGGCCGCGAACGGGAAATCGATGGGGACGGTTGACATGTGTGGGGATGGAGTGCCCCTACATGTCATGTGTTTAGGTTTACCTTTCAAGGTTTAAAACTCGATTCAAATCGTCTGCTTCTCGCAGCTAATGAGACTGCTTGACCCCTTGTACTACATTGAGTAAGAAGTGAAATGAGGTTCTACATGAGATAACTTGTTGAATGTATTAAATGGTTGCTAACATGTATGCTTAGAAGGAGCAAACTTAGCTAAATTAATGAAACTAGAATTGAGAAAACTAAAAGTTGACCTTAGATACATCTAGTGCTTTTTGGCAAACCAAACCCCTCAGCCAACACAGCTGCATGGTCTAGAGGTAGAGGAGTAGATTCCTCACACCGGGTAAGTCTAGCTGAGTATTAGTATACTCAGCCTTGCTTGTGGCATAATTTTTGTAGATACGCTTGAGGATATGGTTGATGGTGTAACTTGGCCTACCACCCTGCCACCGGGATGGACGGTCGAGTGGGATGCTACTCCGGCAGGAGAGGAGCAGGAGGAGTAGTGGGCTAGGCCTTGCCCTATTCCTCGCTTTCGACAATATCGATTATCCGCTGCAATTTATTTCGTGAACTTATATCAGCTACTTAAAAACTCCGATTTATGTAATAACTCTAGTACTTTAATTTGAGGTTTTTCCTGTTTTATTGTATTTCTTCTGTGACTCACCTTCGAGTGAGTTTGTGGTATTTGATCCTGGTTAAGTGGCTTTATCAGACTAGATCTGAGGGACTGACGGGTTATTCCGATTTAAGTGTGTTGCAGCCCATGAGGCGTGACTTAGGCACTTAAGCTGGAATAATTCGGGTGGTTCTGCCACACAAGGACCGCTTATGTGTTCCCAATGTCTAGTCCATTCGGGAGTTGATTCTCAAGGAAGCCCATGAGACAGCTTATTCCATACACCCTGGAAGTGAAAAGATGTATCATGATCTGAAGAAGAAGTTCTGGTGGTATGGAATGAAGAGGGAAATCGCAGAGCATGTGGCGATGTCTGATAGTTGTCGACGTATCAAGGCGGTGCATCAGAAGCCAGCTGGGTTGTTGCAGCCGTTGCGAATTCCTTAGTGGAAATGGGATGAAATCGGGATGGACTTCATAGTTGGATTGCCTCGCACTCGAGCCAGCTACCATTCCATCTGGGTAGTGGTGGACCGCTTAACCAAGTCAGCCCAGTTCATACCTGTCAAGACTAACTATAACAGTGCAGTATTGGTGGAGTTGTACATGTCCCGGATCGTTTGTCTTCATGGTGTGCCAAAGAAGATAGTGTCAGACAGAGGAACGCAGTTCACCTCTCACTTCTGGTAGCAGTTGCATGATGCCTTGGGTACACATTTGAATTTTAGTTCAGCTTATCATCCGCAGACAGACGGTTAGACTAAAAGAACTAATCAAATCCTTGAAGATATGTTGAGAGCCTCCGCGCTGCAAGATCAGTCCAGATGGGATAAGAGGTTACCTTATGCATAGTTCTCCTATAACAACATTTACTAGGCCAGCTTGAAGATGTCACCATTTCAGGCGCTTTATGGAAGGAGTTGTAGAACTCCGTTGCAATGGGATCAGCCTGGAGAAAAGCAAGTTTTTGGGCCAGACATTTTACTCGAAGCAGAAGAGAACATCAAGATGGTTCGGGAGAATCTAAAGATAGCGCAATGAAGACAGCGAAGTTATGCAGACACAAGGAGGGAGTTGAGTTTCGAAGTTGGGGATTTTGTCTACCTGAAGGTATCACCTATTAGAGGAGTTAGAAGATTTGGAGTCAAAGGCAAGCTAGCACCCCGATATGTTGGTCCATATCAGATTCTCACAAAGCGTGGAGAAGTGGCTTATCAGCTCAGTCTACCAGAAAATTTGTCCGCCATACATGATGTCTTTCATGTGTCTGAGCTAAAGAAATGTCTACGTGTGCTAGAAGAGCAGTTTCCAGTGGAGGGTCTTGAAGTCCAAGAAGACTTGACCTATATCGAGAAACCAACGCAAATTCTTGAGACTGCAGACCGAGTCACCCGGAGAAAAACTATCAGAATGTGCAAAGTCAGATGGGGTAACCACTCTGAAGAAGAAGCAACTTGGGAGCGTGAAGATGATCTGATGGCTAAATATCTCAAACTCTTTGCTAGCCAACCTTGAATCTCGAGGGCTAGATTCTTTTAATGGGGATAGGTTTGTAACGCCCCGAATTTGAGAGTTAAAATTTTCTTTCTCTAGCACTCACCAAATTTGGGCATTACCTTTCCTTTTTCTTTTTCTTCTTGCTATGCCTTGCCCTTTCCCAAAATTCTAACGAGGGTTAACTTGAAATTGGGTAAAGGTGAACCCTGGAAATGTTTCCTTTGGTTGTTGCATCATGCTGGATCATGCATTTTTTGTGTGTGTTTGCTTGGCTTTTGCGAAGCATGCATTTAGTATGAAACTAGAGTTAAAACGGAGAATAGGAAAAATAGGAAAAACAAAAAAGGGAAAAACTCAACTTCTCTTCCCCCTCGGACAAGCATGGCGGGCGGCCCAGCCGCGGCCTGCCTTCCCCCCTTCTCCCTTTTCCCCGCACGGCCCAGCCGCTCTCCCCCCTTGGCCACCTGGTCGATGCCCGCGGCCCAGCCGCCCCTCCCCGCGCACAGCCAAGCTCCGTGCCTTGGTGCGTCCATAGCTCAGCTCAGCGTCGTGGCCCTCGCGGCCCACCCGACACTTGCGTGCTGGCAGTTTTGGCCACCGCCGCCGCTGCCCGTGGGGCTCGCCCGCCATTGTCTCAACCTCCCGCCGCTCGTTTCTTCCATCTCCCTCCCTGCGACGTGCGCACCCACCTTCCTCTCTCTCTCTCTTGCGGTTTTTCTCTCCCCCCCGGACTGGCCGTGCCGTCCCCGTCGGAGCTCCGCCGTTCGCCGTCTTTTGTCCAAGGTAAATCCCCCACCCCTACTCCTCTCCTCTCGTCCCGTCCCGGCGCGCGGCGCGGCTTGGCGCGGCATGGCCCGCAGCCAGGGCGTGGCCGTGGCACGCGGCCTTGCAAGTGACGCGGCTCGTCATGCCCGGCACGGCCCCTTCGCGCTCCCTTGGCGCGGTCGTGGCGCCCCGCGGCACGCGCGGTGCCCAGCGCGGCCGACCATCGCGTGTGGCGCGACCCCCCTCGCATCCTCCCCTCCCGGGTGTGGCCCGGCGCGGTCAGTCATGCCCAGGTGCTTCCTGGCGCGCATGGTGCCCCCGGTGCAGTCCCGATGTGGCCCGCCGTGGTACGCGTGGTTCCCCCGACGCGGCCCAGCGCGGTGCTTGCGGTGCCCGGCACGGCCCCGCCCTCGCTCGACATCCTGGCGCGGTCTGGCCCCAGGCGCGCGTGCGACTGACTCACCCATGGCAGCCTGCGCAGCGCGTGGCTAGCTTGCCCATAGCGCGGCTTGCGACCGCCGTGCCCGTGCCCCGACACGGTTTGCGTGAGGGTCGGCATCGTAGCCCCGGCGTGGCTGTATGTGTTCCCACGCGACGTGCCCCGATGCGGCTGCCCATGCCACCTTGCACAGCGTGCCTTGGCGCGACGTGCCTCGGGGTAGCCACTAGCGTTACAGCACGACGCGTTCGTCGAACCACTCGCACTCGGTAGCCCGAAGCGCGCCTCCATAGCTTGCACTAGCGTTCACGTGCATGCGTCACGTTGTTGGGTTTCTGATGACGTCCGTCTACCCTCACCCCCCTAGACTACCCTATCTACCCCCTTAGACTACATCGTCTACCCCCGTAGACTACCCCGTCTACCCCCTAGACTACCCTGTATACCCCCCAGACGACCCTCGCCTAACATCAGTAATCCACTTCACTTAGAACCGTTCACATTTATTATCTCACGTAGTCAAACGATGACTTTATTAGTGTCGGTCAATCGGAAACCAAGTGTAACTCTATTAGTGCATGTGGTTAAAACCTATTATTATGGCTAGGTGGAATTAAATGTTATAATGATTAATCGCAAAGCCTGCACGTGATATTTCTCGATTATAGCTTTAGCCATTGCGATTCCTTTTTCTCTTTCTCGTAATTACGAATGCAAACCTTATGTCATGTGCATGTTCAATTGATCTGCTCTCTTGTATGTGTATTGTTTATTTCCTAATTCAAGGATATGGATGTATGTTTGCACTCGCATAAATATTGGTCTGGTTGTGGAGTCCAAAGAGATCACAGGAGAAGACCCTGAGCAGCAGCTGGTCGGTGGAGGCAAGTGTCCCTTCACCTATCTATGTCCTATACACTCTATAATTCACTTTCCACATTTACGCAGCTTATACCTAAGGATTGACTAGCTTTTGTTTATCATGTCCTTGCTTACCTATTTGGGTTGGGTTATTTTGGTTTAGCTTCATGCTAGTGCTTCACATTAATCAATGAACATGATGAGATTATTTATGATACGTTGTTTTCCCTTTTATTATGATGATATACTTGTGGCATTTAAGGGGACTCGAACGGTTTCTCGAGTGCCTCTCCGTAAGGACTTGTTCGTTGGATGTTCGCCCGGGAAAACAGTGCAACCATGAGGCTGGAATGGGATGCCCTTAGCTTAATAATTAGAGGAACTGGGGTGTAGTTCGCTTCGCTGTCGTGCCGTTAATGGGGCTCGGTGTATGTGGCTCGCTCTGCCAAGGTTGGTTTGGCCCTTGGGGAGGAGTGCGGTACATTTAGGAAACCTATCGGGTGGCTACAGCCTCAGGGAATCTTTGTAAAGGCTTCGTAGTGATGCCCTGCCAGGCTACCTAGGTAGTGGTCATTGGGGTGTAGCTCTCTACGGGCAGAAAGGGAATCACGACTTGTGGGTAAAGTGCGCAACCTCTACAGAGTGTTATGAAACTGATACATCAGCCGTGCTCATAGTTATGAGCGGCCAAGGGAGCTCCAGTGATTAGAGATACTTGATAAGAGAGGGCTGGTTTATAGGTGGTGACGAGGATGATGGTTATGATTATGACTATAGTAATGGTAAGTGGTATTCTTTCTGTTTGGAAAGGGTACTTTTGGGTTAACAACTTGGGTTAATGCTAAAACCTGGCTCTATACTAGTAACAATAACCTGACCAACTAAAAGCAACTGCTTGACTTAACCCCACATAAAGCTAGTCCACCACAGCCAAACGAGACAATTGCTGAGTATGTTGATGTGTACTCACCCTTGCTTTACACACCAAACCCCTCCCAGGTTGTCCACGGTGCTACCCCTGCCTAGGAGAAGATGAAGCCGTGGAGGAAGACTTCCAGGAGTTCCAAGAGTACGACGAGTTTTAGGCGTGGGTTAGCAGCAAACCCCCAGTCGGGTGCCTGTGAAGGCCGCGTGTATCTACGTTTCGTTTTCGCACTTTGATCATTGTTAAAGACTATGTGGAATTCTCAGACATTATGATGTAACTGACTATTGTTACCCTTTTATGTTATTATTTGAGCACTGTGTGATGATGTCCAGGTATGTAACTGTCGTGTATGTGAATTGCTGCTCCTGGCACGTACATGGTTCGCAATCGGTTTGCCTTCTAAAACCGGGTGTGACAGTATATAACTCAATGAATGACGAGGCACATAAGCACTAACTTGTAGTTCCTGATGCGATGGTGTGAGCAGTCCTATCGAGGTCGTATGGCTGAGCTCGCGCTCGTGCTCCTTGCTTGCACCTAAGACAGAGTGGGAGTAGAGGACAAGTTGATTGCCCTATCAACAATCTGGTATTGCCCAAGCTTCTGGCCTCCTCTGACCCTCATGAGGATATCTTCGTCGATGTCCTTGGTCCTTTCGATCATAATCTGGCCCATGGACCTCTTGTGCTAGTGCAGTGTATTCACTGAGGCGGCTGTAGACATCGGGCCGGTCCTCCAGGTCATAGGTGACGTCGGACGTCGCCTTGCCCTTATGGGCCATATCATATGCCGAGAAGATGGAGCAAGGCTGGCCACCATGTGACGCTGACTGCGAGAAAACCAACGAGATGGTTAGAAATCATGCCTAATCAAAAGTTAGACTAAATCAAAGAGAGCACATACCCATGCTTCTTCATATTTGTCGAGGATGCGACTGTCTTGGTAGCGGGAGGGACCTTGCATTATCAAACGTCGTTCCCGACTAGTGTTGTGCAAGACTTCACCAAGTACCCTATAGACGATATTGTTGAGGACAAGCCTTGCTTTCTTCATATTCCAATCAATCGATCTGGTACCAAAACAAAACAAGCTGCTACTGGTTTGGTAAAACCAGGACTTATTAACTACAAGGATAATCCTGTCCCGCCATACTATGCTGTGGTCCAAGTTCTAGAGATCACAGACAGTGGTTGTGAAGATTGGGAGATAGACTTTCCAGTTGAGGGGATCATAACTTTGCAGGAGGCAATGAACGAGTTGGTCCTTTGGCATCGACGCGACATCAAGTTGGGTGATGAGCCGATCTTAAGCCGTGTATTGTGTCATAAGTCACCAACGTCGAATTCAACACCAATGCAACAGAAAGATAGTTCGATCATTCCATACCCCATGGTGCAGGAAAATATGACACCGACCTCCAAAAAAATCGTTGAAACAATCATATCACCTCTTGCGAAGGAACTCGACGAGGGGGACGCAAACATCAAAAAGGAAGCAAAGGTTGACACCAATGTTGAAGGGCCAACTATTTCAAAGAAAATTCATCAGCGAATCGCCACTGACGATGTCAAGAAACCGGCAGAATCAGTGGCCCGCTACCTGCATAAATTGCAGAGAGTTATGACAAATCAATCAAAAGCGGAATCAACATCTCATGGAGTAGGCACACAATCCCAAATAGACAATTTCAAAGTATAGGAAGAAGATGGAATGATTCATACTCGAGAATCATTACGTCTAAAAACCAATATCTTGATATATAAGAAGGAGGATGTTCCTCCTAAATTTGTGAATGGGAGGCCATTCTTGACGACGGTGCAACTTTCTAAGTTGTCGACTCCGGAGATTAGAATGCATGAGTGGTACATGGTGGCTAGCAACAAATACAAACTCGAGGACTTCACATTTGTTGTGCCAGAAGATGCATTTTGGGGCAAAGATAATATAGATCCTGTGCGGCATTTATTCTTTGACGATCTCTAGTCGTTGTACCACCGACAAAGGATGGAAACCAACTACTTAACCCTCTTTTGCTTGTAAGTACCTCTAAACTTTCATATTTGTTAGTTTTGTACACGCACACATAAACGAGAGTCTAACGATTAACACTTTTACAAGTAGGATGCAATACATGGATGATAAGAAGAAACAACTTAAGACAGGGTTTCTTGACCCGTTGATGATATCCCAAGCTCGCTACAAAGAAGTTGCTCGGAGACATGGAGAAGAATACAAAGACTTGGATGATGCTGAATTTGAGAAAGCCGTCAAACAGAATCAGAGAAAGAAAATGAAGGTAAGGGCGGCATACATTGGACGAGCCATGTATAATCATGTACAACATGGCAAGGACTTAATAATAGCTCTGCACCACTTTAAGTAAGTTCTCAACATGGTTTTGAACTATAAATTATGGCAATCGTGATCTTAACATGTGTTTTCGTCTATGTCTATATAGTGACCACTACATTTGTATCATGATCCTTCCAAAGCATGGTAAAGTCGTGGTCTTCGACTCACTGAGAATGGAAAAGGCTACGTATAATGACTTCTTGAAGATTTTAGAGAAGTATGATTATTATTGCACACTTGTACTTATTACAACTTAACAAATGTATTCTTAATCTCACAATGCTATTCTTATATGCAGTGCATACCGTTTTTATTGGAAAGATCTTGGCGGCGAACATCCAGAGGACAAGCCTAATTTGTCAATATCATTATTTTCATATGATGACAAACAACCTCCGGGTACTGTCCTGTGCGGTTATTATGTATGCGAATGGTGTTGTGTCACCTTCCATTACATGGTCAATCGTGAGGATGTAAGTTCGCTATCATTGTCTATGTTGCAATTTTTATGTTATATTGTTGCTCATCACATTACTCTTAGCACTGCTTGCTTTTTGCTTTCATTGCAGGTTCCTATATCCATGATCAATGCTGAATGGTTAGAAAGAGATATGGTTTCCGTCAGCATGGCTAAGGTTGTAAAAGACTTGCTTTACTTTATGTGCCGTGAAGTTCTTCATCAACAAGGGCTATTCTACAATACAAATGGAAATTTGCAACAATTCCCAGAACTAAGTTTGTACACGATATCACACAGTGTTTAGATATTTAGTTAGGAACTTTAGATGTTTAGTTGTCTATGGAACTTTGAGATGTTGAGTTGTTATGCAACTTGATATGTGTATAAATCTGTGTATGATGGAACTTGATATGTGGATGAATCTGTGTATGGAACCTGTTATGGAACTTGATATGTATAAATCTGTGCATGGAATCTGTGTATAATCTGTGTATGGAATCTGTGTTTGAAAATTCTGTATATAAATCTGTATATTGAAAACTGGCTGTGATTTATATTGAATATAGTCGGACTTATATTAAAAACCGCCTGTGATGTGTGGCTAACACAAGCGGCTAAGATTAGAAACCGCCTGTGATGTGTGTCTATCACAGGCGGTTCCTTTAAACTGGACCGCCTGTAATGTGTATCTATCACAAGCGGTTTTTGATTGACCGCCTGTGATGTTGTTTTACATCACAGGCGGTGCACCACAAGCGGTTCCTGGAACCGCCTGTGTAGAGGCTAACCGGACCACCTGTACAGATGTTTACTGTAGTAGTGGAGGTTGCTTAGGATGATTAGATATTGGATCTCCTCTCTCCCTTTCATGTTTAGTTCTCAAATCAGTTTATCCATGATATATATATGTATATGTATATATATAGTTGTTTAATGAATGATGCATGTGTTTGTATGGAGAGAGATAAAGATAGGTTATTAAGATTTTTTCTTTATTATTTGCTAGGAAATGTTGGTTTAATTATGTTTCAATCGCTAATTTTTTTCATGTTTGCTCATTTTTTTCTAAAGTTTGGAACTAGGCTTTTACCATGTGCTAGAGAGAAGAGTATAGCTAGGCTTTTTATATGTTTATTCAAATGAGGTTGCTTAGGATGATTAGATATTGTATGTCCTCTCTCTCCTTTTCATGTTTAGTTGTCAATTCAGTTTACCCAATATATATTTAGTTGTTTAATGAATGGTGCATGTGTTAATATGAAGAGAGAGGAAGATAGGTTTGGTAATTAATATTTTTTGTTTATTAGTTACTAGGAAAGTTTGTTTTATGTTTCTCTTGCCATTTTTTTATTCTTCCTCAATTTTATCCATATTTTTGATCTAGGGTTTCACCATGTGTTAGAGATAAAGTAGCAAGATTTTTATCTCTATTTCCTCAAATGAGATTGCTTAATATGGTTAGATATTGTCTCTCCTCTCTCACCTTTTCATGTTTAGTTCTTAAATCAGTTTATCCATGATATATTTAGTTTTTAATGAATGGTGTATGTGTTTTTATGGAGAAAGATGAAGATAGGTTTGGTAATTAAGATTTTTCGTTTAATAGTTGATAGGATAGTCTGCTTTATGTTTATCTTGCTAATTTTTGTTTATTCTTCCTCAATTTTAGCCATATTTTGGATCTTGGGTTTCACCATGTGTTAAAGAGAAAGTAGCTAGGTTTTTGTCTCTATCTCCTCAAATGAGGTTGGTTAAGATGGTTAGATATTTTCTCTCCTCTCTCCTTTTCATGTTTGGGTCTCAAATCAGTTTATCCATGATATATTTATTGTTTAATGAATGGAGCATGTGTTTGTATGGGGAGAGAGGAAGATAGGTTTGGTAATTAAGATGTTTTTTGTTTATTAATTGATAGAAAATGTTGGTTTATGTTTCTCTTGCCAATTTATGTTCTGGTGTGTTTATGTTACTTTTTTACATGTGACAATGCAGAGTACATTCTGGATGTATAACTTATCAATCTACCAGTCATCTAGACCGGTGATAATATTATGCATCTAAAATTTGACGATTTGGGTGTTGCGAGTGATATGGTATAAGATTAGACCATCGATGCTACCGGCAGTAGAGGACGCAGGAAGGTTTCATTTTGACTGCAGTTATAATTGCATATTTGTTTTATGATGCTTGTTCTTCCATGCCAATGTGTGTATATATATATATATTCCTTTACATCTTAAAATATTCGGAAGGTTAAGCTAGACAACTGATCAAAGTAGAGTGCAGAGAATATTTTTAAGTGGGAACATACAATTCGGACTAATGTTCCAATTAACATAAAAAGGTATTTTCTCAGTACCACCTTCTCAGCAGTTTAATTTTTTCTATGACAACCATTGCATATAACATAGTTGGTCAAACATTATTCTATAGGGTTAATACTAGCTACTTTGTTCTACAAGCTATGGCCATGTGGGGGAATGACAGGCGAATGGAATTTGTTAGGATCAGTGGAGTACTCTCTTTTCATGTTTAAACATATACTCCAGTTACATAATATAGATTTGACGTTTTGTTCTCTTATGTCTTTGTGTGTACTGTGTAGGATGTAAAAATTCTTCGAATGAATTTTGTGATTGATCTATTAAGTTACGAGGACAATTCGTGCTAATATATTATCCCTGAAAACTAGGGCTAGGCATTCTGTTTTTTTTGAAACTTCGGTTCGGTTTTTTTGTTTTAAAAACATCGGTTTTCTAGACATTAGAAATCGATCAGTTTCCTAAAAGATGAAAAACTTAGAAGTTCGGTTTCGGTTTTTTACTTCGGTTTTTCTGTAAAAGTTGAATACCAAACTTATACTAAGACAACATACAACACGTTTACATGATAGATTACACATAATTTTAAAAAGTAAAAATTATATAGGTACAAATATTTAGAAATACATCGTACATCATATATAAATAAGTGAATAACAATTTAATTGCATCACACATTTAGTTCACATAACCGAATAGTCAAATTTTAGAATTAATAAAGTTTGGTATTTAGTTTTTTTGGTATTTCGGTTCGATATACGGTGAAAACCGATTTCAATACCGAAAACTGAACTTCTTATATACAAAAATCGAAACCGAACCGAACTACCAAAAAAACCAAAATTTTGGTTCAGTTCGATTTTTGGTTTATAGTAAAAAAGTGTCCATCTCTACTGCAAACATACAATACAGACTTATCAATATCGCTAAAAAGGATTAGATTAATGTCACACCTGGCTTTAAGGAACAAAGCCAGGTGCATCTCATACATGCGCCAAGAAGACAACATATATAATAACAGAGTGTATAGAGATAAATGTCATAAAACATCAGAGTATTTATTACATAGCGGAAGACTTCTTACAAAATAAAATAATAAAGATAAAACGAACTAAGGATCGTCGGCGCCGATGTCAACTGAGAAACGCCACCTAGATCAGATCATACTCCTCGCCTTGTGGCTCCTCCTGAACCACCTGCTCTTCTCCTGTGGGGGGTGTGAGACAGCAAGGGTGAGCTCACACATGATCATAGCTCAACAAGTTGTGGGGAACCAGTGGACATAAACTCACAAAGGTGTGAGTTCATGTGATGTGTAAGGCTAATCAATGATAGGGGTTAAAGCTGAGCATTGCTTTTAAGTAGTTGGTCAAAATTTTATTAGCAGTTACTAAGTATAAGTAAATACCAAACCATAAGTAAAGTAATAGAACAAAATTAATAACAAACCCGTGCAATGCAAATGACAAAATTGAATTTAAGTTCCTTAATTTAAACATCAGAGAGTCCTGAGCCGCTCATGACGTGAGCTCGGCTAGTATACCAGTTTTACACTCTGCGGAGGTTGTACCCTTTACCCACAAGTCATGCTACCCATCTGCCAAGGGGTCGCGAATCCCATACACCTCTACCTAGGAAGCGCGGCAGGGCAACACTACGAGGCCTTTACAAAGTTCCACTAGCTTCCGAAAACCCGCTACAGTTTATAGGAAGTTCCAATGCAGGGTTCTTGCCTGACCGCCACCGCAACAAAATCAAGTAAGGACATCCCTACACTGACCACTCCACTACTGCCCTTGCCCCTTTCGGGTAAGGTAGTCTTCCACTAGCTTTCCTAATTAGTCAGCCAAGGGCGTCCCATTAAACCCTTGTGGTGGCACGTGGTTCTCAAGTTAAGCTCTATGTTCCAATTAACATTAATGAACTTGACATGAACATAAATAGAATAACAACAGAATTGGAACATAGAGGTAATAAATGATTATCCCAAAACCATATAAAGCAATAGCAAACTACCCAAGTGATTCAGGGGTAAACAAGGTAATGAGATAAACAATCTAGGATGACCTATTGGGTCCCATCAAAATTAACCTATGCATGGATAAGTGATATTAAAGAGCATTATTAGGTAAAAAGTGGTCAAGGGCACAACTTGCCTTCAATGAGCTCCTGCTCAGCTACTTCAACCTGCTGCTCACCAGGGTCCTCAGTCACGTGCTCTTCTACTCGCCACAATACAAACAAGCACAGTGCATATAGAGAAATTAACATTACACCAAACATATAAATAAAATACAGAGTAATAATCTACACATTAAAATAAAATCCTAGGAAAAGAAATCATAATTTTTGGAGTTATAGAATTTAAGTTATGCCTTTTCAAAGGTTTTATGTGTTTTAAATAAGATTAAGTGTGAGATTAATTTTCTTACTGTTGTCATGATAGAACAGAGGCTCTAAGTGATAGACAACAAAATTACAAAATTTTAGGAACTGAAATAGATTAATTTGGAGTTAGTATGAATTTTCTATGAATTATTGAAGTTCTAGCAATTATTTTTCTATTAAAAATCCATTTATAAATTAATTTCTCTGGTTTTACACTGCTCTGGACTGGGCCTCAATATCAGCGAAACCCAGGGGCTATTCTACAACTAATCCTGAGACTCAGAGCATTGTTGCTCTGGACGGCGGGTTGTTTTCACGGAAATAGGAGGTCTCATATGCAAGAATGCCCAGCCGAAAGGGTATGAAGCCATCTCGGCCGTCCGATCAGATGCGGATGGCCCAGATTAGATTTTAACCATTACAAACCAGCAAGCGCTCTAGATCGTCCGATCACAAATCGACGCCTCCGATTTTAATGTCCTGCGATTGCTTTTCAGCCGTCCGATCTGGATGGATGGTCCGGATCCAATCCACCGAAATGTTATCTCCCTATCTAATCTCCACAGCTCGTCAGTAGATCAACGGCCACAGGCGCTTCTGCTCCACCGAGGCCACCCACGGCGGTGCTCCCCTTCGTTCACGGCGGAGGCCTCGCCGGAGGAGGTCAATCCCAAGCTCCAGTGCGCCAAACTCTAATACGATGGGCGCGGAATGCAATTAAGATGAAGGCGAGCCAGGAGAGCGGGTCCTTACCCTAAGTACGGAGCTGCTTCGGTCGGTCCACGGCGAGCCGCAAACGCGCGGTGGCGGTGACGAACTGGGCGCGCTCCGGTCACCCACCTGCTCCGCTATCGCCACCAATGCGAACCGGAAACACGGGCGAAGCCGCCTGGCCGCGTGCAAGGCTCCAATTTGACGCCGAGCACAACGGACGACGGTGGCACCTAGATTCGGTGCAGCGACGAATTACAGCTCTCACGGCTCACGACGATGGCGCTCAACGAGGTAGGGGAAAGGCGGAATAGTGGAGGGGTGAACGAGTCCACGCCACATTGCCTTTATACACGCAGGAACGGTCAACCGAGCTGGGGAGAGGTGCGATAATGGCAGCGAGGGAAGCGGCTTGGTGGTTGCAGCGCAAGAGATACAGCGCTGACAAACCAGGCCCACGCGACAGCGAGCTGAGTTGAGAGGGGGCGCGAGTGTGTGGCTGGATGGTGGACCCGACGTGTCAGCGGAGGAAGGGAAGGAGGAGGGCGCACACGCAACTGGCTTGGGTGGCCCGCTTGTCGGCGCCCGCAGAAGGAGGTAGCTTGGGCCGAGCGCGGGTTTGCTTCATCTGGTGGGCCAAATGTGGGTTCCGAGGCCCAGTTAGGTATTCTCCCCTTTTCTTTTTCTTTTTATATTTTCCTTTCTCTTTTCCCTTTTAGATTTTCCAATTCAAATTTAAATTCTAGTTTTAAATTCAAACTTGTGACAAATTTATCCTTTTATTATATTGTGCCATGACAAGTTCCAATTTGGAGATATATTTATATATATCATTTATATTCTTATATCACATAATAGTTGTTTGCTTCTCTTTTCTAAATTCTAGAATCTCTTTTAGGTTTTAAATTCCACTTTGGGCTGTTTAATATATTCCTTGTCACATTCCTATTTTATGTTGTCACAAAATGCACACCAAATAAAACCTCAGCATGATGCACAATTTAATGGTATATCCTTTTATTAATTATTTATTTTTTTGAATATGGTGTTCACAAGTGATGATACATAAAGATCAAACTCACCTAAAGAGAAATTGTTTCTCTATTGGTATTATTCTTAGCAAATTACAAAGTGGGTGTTACAAATCCTACCCCCCTTAAAAATAATCTCGTCCTCGAGATTTAGGAAGACCTAGGGAAAAGGTGGGGAAAATCTATGTGAAGCTCTTCTTCTCTTACCCAAGTTGCTTCATCTTCACCGTGGTGACTCCATTGGACTTTGCACATCTTTATCACCTTATTTCTCGTAACCCGAGTCAAAGTATCCAAAATCTTGATCTGGTACTCCGTGTAAGTCAAATCACCCTGAACACTGAGCTCTTCCATTGGTAACTGTTCCTCAGGGACACGGAGACATTTCTTCAGTTGAGATACATGGAACACATTATGCACATCCGATAGACTAGCAGGTAGCTCGAGTTGGTATGCCATCTCCCCAACTCTCCTAAAGATCAAGAATGGTCCAACGTAGCGAGGGGACAATTTGCCCTTAACTTTGAATCTCCTCATTCCACGAAGTGGTGACACCTTGAGGTACACATAATCTCCTTCTTCAAATTCCAGTGGTCTTCTTCTATTATCAGCATAGCTCTTTTGCCTGGTTTGAGCTACCCTCAAATTCTCTCGAATTATACTTACTTGTTCTTCTGCTTCTTGAATCAGTTCAGGCCCAAAGAACTGTCTCTCTCCAGTCTGATCCCAATATAGAGGAGTCCTGCACTTCCTCCCATACAAAGCTTCAAAAGGTGACATTTTCAGACTGGCCTGATAACTATTATTATATGAGAACTCAGCATACGGTAGACTTTTATCCCAACTTCCTCCATGTTGAAGGGCACATGCTCTCAACATATCTTCCAATACTTGATTAGTCCTTTTAGTCTGTCCATCAGTTGAGGGTGATAAGCCGTACTAAAATTCAACTTTGTACTCATGTTCTCATGAAAGCTTCTCCAAAATCTTGAGGTAAATTGTGAACCTCGATCAGACACGATCTTCTTTGGTACTCCATGCAAACACACAATCCGAGCCATATATAACTCTGCTAGCTGAGAACCTTTATACGTAGTCTTCACAGGAATAAAGTGAGCCACTTTAGTCAATCTATCCACAATCACCCATATAGCATCATATCCTTTCTAGGTGCGAGGCAATCCAGTGATGAAATCCATACCAATCTCTTCCCATTTCCACTCGGGTATCTTCAGTGGATGCAGTAGTCCAGCTGGCCTCTGGTGTTCAGCCTTAACTCTTTGACATACATCGCACATAGCCACATGTGCAGCTACATCTCTTTTCAATCCATACCACCAATACTTCCGTTTCAAATCCTGATACATCTTAGTACTACCAGGATGAATAGAATAATCCGAGTCGTGGGCCTCTTTCAATATAGTCTCTCGAAGGCTTTCAATATCAGGAACACACATCCTGTCCTTGAACCACACGGTGCCTTGCTCATCTTCCGTGAATTCTGGAACTCGACCTTCAGTAATCAGATCCTTAATCTCTTTTATTTTAGCATCACCCATTTGTCCTTTGCGGATCTCTTGCTCCAAAGTAGGTTCCACATCAATAGTAACTCCTTCAGTATGAGCAACTATCCCCAGGTTAAGTCTCCTGAAATCCTCAACAATCTCATCGGGTAGCTGGGCAACAATAGCTGAATGAACATGCTCCTTGCGACTCAAGGCATCTGCAACCAAATTTGCCTTGCCCGGGTGATACTGAATCTCCAAATCATAATCCTTAATAAGCTCCAACCAACGGCGTTGCCTAAGGTTGAGATCCTTATGAGTGAATATATACTTCAAACTCTTATGATCCGTATATACTTGGCACTTGGCCCCCATGATATAATGTCTCCAAATCTTAAGCGCATGCACAACGGCTGCCAATTCCAGGTCATGTGTGGGGTAGTTCAATTCATGTTTCCGTAACTGACGAGAAGCATAGGCAATCACATGTCCTTCTTGCATGAGCACACATCCCAATCCTTGGCCACATGCATCACAATAGATATCAAATCCTTTCCGTAGGTCTGGCATAACCAATACTGGTGGCGACATCAATCTTTTCTTCAATTGCTCAAAGTTGTCTTGGCACTTCTCCTCCCACTTAAATTCTCTTCCTTTCTCCAAAAGTGAAGTCATAGGTTTAGCAATCTTAGAAAATCCTTCAATAAATCTCCGATAATAGCCTGCTAATCCCAAGAAACTCCGAATCTCAGTAACTGTAGTGGGTGCTCTCCACTCCATTATCTCCTTAACCTTAGCAGGATCCACTGATATTCCTCCATTAGAAATAATATGACCAAGAAATGGCACCTCGCCAATCCAAAACTCGCATTTGCTGAACTTGGCATATAGCTGGTTATCCCGTAGCTTCTGTAGCACCAATCTCAGATGTTCCTCATGGTCGTTATCACTCTGAGAATAAATGAGAATATCGTCGATGAATACCACGACGAATCTGTCCAAGTACTCCATAAACACCTTATTCATCAAATTCATAAAATAAGCTGGTGCATTGGTTAATCCAAACGACATAACAGTAAACTCATATAATCCATATCGAGTCGAGAAAGCCGTCTTGGGAATATCCGATGGTCTAATCCTCATCTGATGGTAACCGGATCGGAGATCAATCTTCGAGAATAATCTAGCACCTCTCATCTGATCAAATAAATCCTCAATACGGGGCAATGGATACTTGTTCTTCACCGTAACATCATTAAGAGGTCTATAATCCACACACATCCGCTGCGATCCATCCTTCTTCTGTACAAACAAGACCGGCGCTCCCCAAGGTGAGGAACTCGGACGAATGTACCCAGCCTCTTGTAACTCAGTTAACTGCTTCTTAAGTTCCTTCAACTCCTCTACGGACATCCTATATGGCCGTTTAGAAATAGGGGCGGTTCCAGGTAAGAGATCAATAACAAACTCAACTTCTCTATCAGGTGGCATCCCTGGTAACTCCTCTGGAAAGACATCCGGAAAATCTCTAACCACCCGGATGTTGTCACCAACAAACTCCTCAGGTATAAAGAACATTGCACGCATGGATGAGGAGGTTACTGCAATATTAACTTGAAATCTTTCTCCCTTAGTGGTAGTGAGTTCTACGGTACCTCTACCACATGCTATAACGACCTTTGCCTTTCTTAGCCATGACATACCAAGGATCAGATCTATACTACTTGACTCTAATATTATAGCAGTAGCTCCAAATTCTCTACCCATAATGGTCAATGTCAATCTACATGTCATTTGATTCGCCTCAACAGGCCCTTTAGGTGTAATTACTATCATTGGTTTTCTCATATTTAGCAGTGGTATTTCATTTGTGTTGGCATATCTAGCAGACATGAATGAATGTGTAGCACCAGAATCAAATAATATGGTTGCAGGAATTGCATTAACATAAAACATACCAAGTACGATGTCCCCACCATCCGGAGTAGCATCAACGCTGACTTGATTAACCTTGGCAATAGAATATCCCTTGCCAGATCCTGGAGTTTGCTGCCTGTTCTGAATTGGAGTAGTAGCAATCCTCTGTGGGCAGACATTTGCATAATGACCCGTCTTCCCACACTTAAAACAAGTAGTGCCTGGACTCTGACCTGAAAACTTCGTCGGGGTGCCAGTGGGGGTAGCCTGTCAAGGAGGTGGAGTCCTCAGCGGTGATTGCTGAACTGGGAGCGGTCCTCCTGGTCGAGTCGGTGTACCCTGTGGTGAACTGTAGCGAGGACGAACACTGCTGCTCCCTTGTCCTTGAGACATAGCCTTTCTCTTCAAATCTCCCATCTAAACACGCTTGTGTTCAATAGCCAGGGCCTTATCAAGCAGCCTCTGAAATGACGGAAATGTGTGTGCCACTAGAGCATACTGCAGGGGTCCATTAAGTCCTTCAATAAAATGCTCCTGCTTCCTCTCATCTTCAGCAACTTCATCAGGGGCATATCTGGATAACTGGATAAACTTGTCGCGGTACTCACTGACTGACATACTTCCTTGCTTCAGCGACAGAAATTCCTTCTTCTTAATCTTCATCAATCCAGCTAGAATATGGTAGTTCCTGAATTGTGTACTGAACTCTGCCCAAGTAATAGTATCAGCAGCATCGTGGGCAGCAGTATAAGAATCCCACCAGTCAGCAGCAGGACCTGTCAGACGTCCAGAAGCATATAAAACCTTCTCCCGGTCAGTACATTGTGCAATATTCAGCATCTTCTCAATGGACTTCAGCCAATCATCCACGTCCAGTGGATCAGGTGAGCTTGCAAATGTAGGTGGCTTATGACTCATAAACTCTTTATGCTTATCATGGGGTGGAACTGGTGGTGGTGGTGGTGGAGGCAGTGGTACTTGTTGCTGTTGCTGCTGCTGCTGTTGTTGTTGCATTTGCTGTTGCAGCTGCTGTTGTTGCGCCCTCCTTTCCTGGCGTATCTCCTCTCGCTCCTGGCGCAACTCCTGTCTTATATCTTCTCTTTCCTAACGCATCTCCTAGCGTTCTTGCTGCATCTGGGCACACATATCAGCCATAGTGTCCGCCATTTGCTGCATCACCGCCATCTGAGCAGCAACCAGTGGGTCAACTCCGCCTGGTGGAGGATTAGGAGGATTCATCTCTGCAGGTTGTGGCTGGGGTTGTCTATATATCCACCGAGTGTGTCGATTAGGAGGCAAATCAATTCCACCACCCCGCCTGGTATTGACCATCTGAGTTAGATACATATGGTAAGAAAATAGTAGACAAGGTAGGTAATTACAAATCAAGTTACTTTGGGGGATTTATTAGCTAAGCAGATTAATATTTCACCTACTAAAGCTAATTCAATACCTCATGTTGGTACATGCTAAGATGCCCATCTATAATAATTCAATCAATCAAAGAAGCAAATCAGGCATTTAGCATCAGCACAATCAAACAACATTTTTAAAGAAAATAGTTTTAAATTTTGTCTTGGGTTCCCTATCTCTAAAAAAAATCATAGTGGTAGGATTCCAAGGTGTGAAATCCATCTTGTCTTAGAGTAGAAAAGATAAGATTAATCAGAGGAGAGTAGCAGAAGGTGAGACAAGATCAAGATGAGATAAGTATAGAATGAGTTAGAATAAGGTAAGTGGGTAAGGGTTTTGTCCATTTCTATCTAGGTTTCGTCCTACAGTCAACATTTCCTCTGATACCACTTCTGTCACACCTAGCTTTAAGGAACAAAGCCAGGTGCATCTCATACATGCGCCAAGAAGACAACATATATAATAACAGAGTGTATAGAGATAAATGTCATAAAACATCAGAGTATTTATTACATAGCGGAAGACTTCTTACAAAATAAAATAATAAAGATAAAACGAACTAAGGATCGTCAGCGCCAATGTCAACTGAGAAACGCCACCTAGATCAGATCATACTCCTCGCCTTGTGGCTCCTCCTGAACCACCTGCTCTTCTCCTGTGGGGGGTGTGAGACAGCAAGGGTGAGCTCACACATGATCATAGCTCAACAAGTTGTAGGGAACCAGTGGACATAAACTCACAAAGGTGTGAGTTCATGTGATGTGTAAGGCTAATCAATGATAGGGGTTAAAGCTGAGCATTGCTTTTAAGTAGTTGGTCAAAATTTTATTAGCAGTTACTAAGTGTAATTAAATACCAAACCATAAGTAAAGTAATAGAACAAAATTAATAACAAACCCGTGCAATGCAAATGACAAAATTGAATTTAAGTTCCTTAATTTAAACATCAGAGAGTCCTGAGCTGCTCATGACCGTGAGCTCGGCTAGTATACCAGTTTTACACTCTGCAGAGGTTGTACCCTTTACCCACAAGTCATGCTACCCATCTGCCAAGGGGTCGCGAATCCCATACACCTCTACCTAGGAAGCGCGGCAGGGCAACACTACGAGGCCTTTACAAAGTTCCACTAGCTTCCGAAAACCCGCTACAGTTTATAGGAATTTCCAATGCAGGGTTCTTGCCTGACCGCCATCGCGGCAAAATCAAGCAAGGACCTCCCTACACTGACCACTCCCCTACTGCCCTTGCCCCTTTCGGGTAAGGTAGTCTTCCACTAGCTTTCCTAATTAGTCATCCAAGGGCGTCCCATTAAACCCTTGTGGTGGCACGTGGTTCTCAAGTTAAGCTCTATGTTCCAATTAACATTAATGAACTTGACATGAACATAAATAGAATAACAACAAAATTGGAACATAGAGGTAATAAATGATTATCCCAAAACCATATAAAGCAATAGCAAACTACCCAAGTGATTCAGGGGTAAACAAGGTAATGAGATAAACAATCTAGGATGACCTATTGGGTCCCATCAAAATTAACCTATGCATGGATAAGTGATATTAACGAGCATTATTAGGTAAAAAGTGGTCAAGGGCACAACATGCCTTCAATGAGCTCCTGCTCAGCTACTTCAACCTGCTGCTCACCAGGGTCCTCAGTCACGTGCTCTTCTACTCGCCACAATACAAACAAGCACAGTGCATATAGAGAAATTAACATTACACCAAATATATAAATAAAATACACAGTAATAATCTACACATTAAAATAAAATCCTAGGAACAGAAATCATAATTTTTGGAGTTATAGAATTTAAGTTATGCCTTTTTCAAAGGTTTTATATGTTTTAAATAAGATTAAGTGTGAGATTAATTTTCTTACAGTTGTCATGATAGAACAGAGGCTCTAAGTGATAGACAACAAAATTACAAAATTTTAGGAACTGAAATGGATTAATTTGGAGTTAGTATGAATTTTTTATGAATTATTGAAGTTCAAGCAATTATTTTTCTATTAAAAATCCATTTATAAATTAATTTCTCTGGTTTTACACTGCTCTGGACTGGGCCTCAGTATCAGAGAAACCCAGGGGCTATTCTACAACTAATCCTGAGACTCAGAGCACTGTTGCTCTGGACGGCGGGTTGTTTTCACGGAAACAGGAGGTCTCATATGCAAGAATGCCCAGCCGAAAGGGTATGAAGCCATCTCGGCCGTCCGATCAGACGCGGATGGCCCAGATTAGATTTTAACCATTACAAACCAGCAAGCGCTCTAGATCGTCCGATCACAAATCGACGCCCCCGATTTTAAAGTCCTGCGATTGCTTTTCACCCGTCCGATCTGGATGGATGGTCCGAATCCAATCCACCGAAACGTTATCTCCCTATCTAATCTCCACCGCCCGTCAGTAGATCAACGGCCACAGGCGCTTCTGCTCCACCGAGGCCACCCACGGCGGTGCTCCCCTTCGTTCATGGCGGAGGCCTCGCCGGAGGAGGTCAATCCCAAGCTCCAGTGCGCCAAACTCTAATACGCTGGGCGCGGAATGCAATTAAGATGAAGGCGAGCCAGGAGAGCGGGTCCTTACCCTAAGTACGGAGCTGCTTCGGTCGGTCCACGGCGAGCCGCAAACGCGCGGTGGCGGTGACGAACTGGGCGCGCTCCGGTCACCCACCTGCTCCGCTATCGCCACCAATGCGAACCGAAAACACGGGCGAAGCCGCGTGGCCGCGTGCAAGGCTCCAATTTGACGCCGAGCACAACGGACGACGGTGGCACCTAGATTCGGTGCAGCGACGAATTACAGCTCTCACGGCTCACGACGATGGCGCTCAACGAGGTAGGGGAAAGGCGGAATAGTGGAGGGGTGAACGAGTCCACGCCACATTGCCTTTATACATGCAGGAACGGACAACCGAGCTGGGGAGAGGTGCGATAATGGCGGCGAGGGAAGCGACTTGGTGGTTGCAGCGCAAGAGATACAACGCTGACAAACCAGGCCCACGCGACAGCGAGCTGAGTTGAGAGGGGGCGCGAGTGTGTGGCTGGATGGTGGACCTGACGTGTCAGCGGAGGAAGGGAAGGAGGAGGGCGCGCCCGCGACTGGCTTGGGTGGCCCGCTTGTCGGCGCCCGCAGAAGGAGGTAGCTTGGGTCGAGCGCGGGTTTGCTTCATCTGGTGGGCCAAATGTGGGTTCCGAGGCCCAGTTAGGTATTCTCCCCTTTTCTTTTTCTTTTTATATTTTCCTTTCTCTTTTCCCTTTTAGATTTTCCAATTCAAATTTAAATTCTAGTTTTAAATTCAAACTTGTGACAAATTTATCCTTTTATTATATTGTGCCATGACAAGTTCCAATTTGGAGATATATTTATATATATCATTTATATTCTTATATCACATAATAGTTGTTTGCTTCTCTTTTCGAAATTCTAGAATCTCTTTTAGGTTTTAAATTCCACTTTGGGCTGTTTAATATATTCCTTGTCACATTCCTATTTTATGTTGTCACAAAATGCACACCAAATAAAACCTCAGCATGATGCACAATTTAATGGTATATCCTTTTATTAATTATTTATTTTTTAAATATGGTGTTCACAAGTGATGATACATAAAGATCAAACTAATCTAAAGAGAAATTGTTTCTGTATTGGTATTATTCTTAGCAAATTACAAAGTGGGTGTTACAATTAATTTTGGTTCAGTTTGGTTTTTGGTTTATAGTAAAAAAGTGTCCATCTCTACTGCAAACATACAATACAGACTTATCAATATCGCTAAAAAGGATTAGATTAGTGTACGGTTGTCAACGTATTTTCCTATCACTATATTGACTCTCGAGTTAAAGTAAACAGGAATATTGTTAATTGCATTGCAAGGTTGTTTGAACTTTCTCCTTTCCGACTTGGCAATTGGCATATATAGGTACGCAGCCCATCTGCTCAATGCGCCTGGATAAGGCAGAGTAGGAAAGCTAGCCCGGCGCTAGAAGTGGTCCAAATGTTTGACGTCGACTCAGCGCTTGACGATCTCGGCAATGGCGGTGTCATCGCCGCGGCCGTGCTTGCCGTCCTGCTGGTGGCGCTCAGCACGTACGGCCGTCGTTTGTGCCGGCACCCGGCAGTCCGCTTCTTCGTGTTGGGTGTCTCCGAAGTATTCCTGCCGCTCTCCTCCGCATCCTCTCCGTCCTACTGAGCAGGGTCAGGGCGGCCAAGTGCAAAAGCAGGGACCCCACACCAAGTGCCCCTCCCCCTTCCGGTCGGCACAACCGCGACGTCCAGGACATGTGGACGCTCCTCCTGTGGCTCGTCCTCATCCTCACCGTCAAGTGCAACGCGAACATCGCTGCGACGGCCGTCTCTGCTGCGGCCTCCATGCCTGGGGACGGTGACGCTAGCATCGACGGCTACAGGATCAGGCCTCCCGTGCAGAACCTCGCGGAGTACGCCTGGCTGGCCTACCTTATCTGTCTCTGCGTTCCAGTGGCGACATGGCTGGGCCATCTCAACAGAGCCATCTTCTTCTTGTTCAGCGCGCTTGGTCTCGCCAAGCTGGCGCTCAAGCTGGCTGCCTTCTACAGCGCGAGCGGCTCGTTCGCGCTGGGTAAGAACGCGCGCCTTATCGCCGGCTACATGGAGCAGCTCGTCGACGGCGGCCGGGAACAAGTGCCGCGGTACATAGTGATGGGAGAGAAGGAGAAGCACGTGGAGGAGAGCCCTCAGGGATACCGCGTAAAGCGTGACGTCCTGCAGGACAGGTTCAGTGACCTCGTCACACTGGACCGCGTGTGGCGGCTGGCCGAGCACGGGGATGGCATCCTCGCCGAGAGAGCAGAGCTCAGGGACCTCTGCCTCTCCTACTCGCTCTTCAAGATCCTTCGGTGGAGGCTGTCAGGGCACCCCCTGGCCAACGCTGGGTCCAACGAGGCGCTTAGCTTCGTGCTCAGAGGCATGGACAGCTCCGGCACGAGCCGCGCGGACAACGTCGACAGGCTGTTCCGTGTCCTGGTGGACGAGCTAGGGTTTGCAAGCGATTTCTACTACTCTCCCATCCCGTTGTGCATCTTCGGCGGGTGGTGCGCCGCGCTCAACTACATCTGTTCCCTCCTAATCATCGTCGGAGCCGTAGCTGTAGGATGGATTTATCAGGTTATGGGTGTGATACACTACACGTCGTATAAGGTCATCACTTACTATCTCCTGCTCACCGTCGTGCTCGTCGAGGCATGGGAGATCATCGCCGGCATGTGCTCCAACTGGACCAAGATGGCGCTGCTCGGTCACTACATAAGGCACCAATCGATGTGGCGCCGATCCAGCTGCGTCCACGCGGCGCTCACTGCGGTGCTGCACCTCAGGCCTGCGAGGCGTTGGCGGGACAAGCTGGGACAGAACTCTGTGCTGGAACCTCGCCGCTTCCGCAGGCGGATCGGGCTTCTCTCGGAGCTACTCTACGGCAGTTCGGGGCTCATGATGTCCATCCGGGTGTCGCCGTTAGTCAGGGAGGCGGTGTTCCGGTCACTTCTGAGCAGCTACGGGGGCGGGGCGAGCGAAGACAGTGCGGCGGCACGGCGAGTGGGTGGCATGGTGGACTGGGCGATGTACGGCTCCCAGAAGAGCTGGGCGTGGGACGCTAGTGAAAGGAGCAGCAACACGGAACTGATCCTCGTGTGGCACGTCGCCACGAGGCTCTTCGAGATGAAGACCATGTCAGCATCGCCGGATATGATCGCTGCCTGCCACCTCTCCTACTACTGCGCCTACCTGGTAGCGGCGGCGCCAGAGCTGCTGCCGGACTCCGTGGCGTGGACCAAGAGAAGGTACAAGGAAGTGTCCGATGACGTGCGCGCCGCGCTTGGTGCGGATTATTGCGGCGATGGCGAGTCAACTGCCGAGAGGTATGAACGGCTAGTGGCGGAGCTGAGCAAGGACTCGCGGGACACGGTGCTGCGGCGGGGCGCGGAGCTCGGGCGGCACCTGGTGGAAGAGTATGGCGAGGACGTGGCGTCGGCATGCCGGATCCTGGCCGACTTCTGGTCTGACATGGTGCTCTTCGTGGCGCCGTCCGAGAATGGCAAGGGCCACGTCCAGGCCATGGCTGGCGGCGGCGAGTTCATCACGATCATCTGGGCGTTGCTTCTCCACGCTGGCATTACCACAAGGCCTCCTAACACGCCTGGCGGTGATATCCCGTAATCAGTGGAGATGAACTGCTCTGGCGGTGATATCCCGTAATCAGTGGAGGTGAACTGCTGAAACATGTACATACGTATTGCAACACGGTAGCAAACTCGTGACCTTTACATCTTGTTTTTTTAATTTAACGAATGCATGCTCATAAAACTATAGCTCGTCGTCTTACCGGTGTATATTTGTATGCAACTAGACACTTCATCCTGAATCGTAATTCATATTGAGTTGTCCATCCATGCTCATAAAACTAGCTCATCCTCTTACCCGTCTTACCTGTGTGGCGCACAACAGTAAAAGAGAAAATTTTCGACGGCCAAAGTTGTCGGGCATAAGCCCTAAACCGTCGAAAATAGGTTATTTCTAACGGCCGAAGGCTTATGTCCGACGACATTGATCCCTCGGTCGTAAAGGGTCAGAAATAAGATTATTTCCGACGACCGTCGTTTGAAATAGCTTATATCCGATGGCCCGTCGGCATTAACTTCGATAACGGCCGTAGTGGTCGTTGGTGGGCCCATGGCTCTTATGTCCAACGACCCACTGCTAAGCCAACGAACATAAGCTCTATTATGTCCGACAGCTTCGCAGTGGATCGTCGGACATAATATGACTCTTTGTCCGACACCTTTATTGAGCTGTTGGACATAAGGCTATTCAGCATGGGTAAAAAACCCCAACTTTTGTAAATTTATGACATTTACAGAAAAAACACAGATTTCATATATTTACACAAATTTCAAATACAATCATATATTCACATTCACAATTACATTCACAAACATCAATTCATATAAGCATTCACATTCTCAAACCTCTCATTCACAAACACATAATTCCAAGTACTTACAATAAGTCTTTGACATCAACATATAATAATTAGTGTCCGCAATGCCTCGTCATTAAGTGGGTTATTTCTCTTTTGCGTAGCATCATAATATCTTGTATTATTCTTCCTTATATTCATACATGTGCATTATGCATCCCGTGAGGTACATTAATTAATCACGTGATGCGGAAGATCAAAGCTGAGTCGACCACAAGAGGCTGGAAAGCGTGAGCCGCTCGCAAGGTGATGCTGATGGACGAACCTGAAGATGGATAATTTAAACGAGTACCAAGACAAAGGATGATCACCAAGTGATCAACGTCTAACAACCCTAACCTAGTGTTATCCAGGCAAGCCCCGGTGCATTTCCCACCTCCTTGTGTTTTAAAATCTTTATCACCTTATATGATGCATTAGGTGATAGGAGTTGTGTGCTAAACCGTTGATGCATTTCCTTCCTTGAAAAATTGATTACCCTTCCTTGATACCCTTTTATGAAAAGGATTTTTATGATGCTTAACCTTGCTTTAGAAAAACAAAATATTTTGTTTTAAAACAAAAGATGATACTTCACAGTGGATGGGAATTTTTACAAAGAAAAGACTGATGATGGTGGATCCATCCCGGCCGTGATGGGTTCAACATCTGAAAAGATGTACCTCTGCCAGGTACCAAACTTTGGGTTCTAAATAATAAAGCTGAGACCGGACGTGTGACTTGCACGAGAAGGAAGTCTCGGTGTAGTGTCTCCGTCTGAGTCGATTAAGGATCGTGCCGATGTAGGCTTGATGATTGAGGACCTTTTAACTAGCTACATGCCTCATCATGGGTAAGCTTTGCCTCGGGCAGAATAATACCAGAAAGGCCAACACGCAATGGGAGTGGAGAGATGGCGAGAGTAGTGTGTACCCTCCGTGGCAAGAGGCTAGACAGTGGTGTATCTGTGCTCTCGGTTGGCGTGAACCTGGTCTGGTCTTAAGAAACCCAGTGGCGAGTTGACATATGCAAGGGTTTAGTGCTACATATGTCGTGTGGTTGGAGATCCCCAGCTGGGTATTAATCGATTCGGATCGCTCTTACTTGTTGTATATGAAGACTTGGTCACTGCCCTACACGTAGCAATCTAGTGAACTGAAGGGATGATAAAAAGACGGCTAGTATAGGCCAAGTGATTGAACTAGGATAGAAAGAACTCTAGATGCAGGTAATTTTACTGAACTTGACAAGTAAAAATGGATTTTAAGGATCCACTCTTAGTAAGCTTTTCTGCAAACAGAGTCTTTGATCCTTGAACAGCTTTACCTTGATTCCCAACAAGGCAGCATATCCTTGAGAGTCTTTTCTTTAGTCGGGTAAGTCTTGCTGAGTAATTGCGTACTCAAGGTTTTATTCCATATTGTTTTTCAGGTTATAATTTTGTGCTGGTGTTGATGGTGTTAAGTGATGGTGGGCACGGCCTTCTTATAAGTCTTAGTAACCCTTCTATACTTCTTGTTGAGGATGGTCACTTGAGCTAGCATATATTTCAAAACTATAAATAATTTATAACAGTTCGAAGTTATTTCTTTGAATCACTTTTGTAATCACTCCGATAAACATAATGTAAATATGTTGTAACTTTAACTTTGTAATAAAGAAATTCCGTTGCAAAATGTTGGTGTGTGATTTGTGTTTACTTAATCTCGCGATCTTGGTTGTAAGTGGTTTATCCGGGGTCCTTGGGACACTCGGATGAATCCTGTTATCTGGTGCACATGCATAGCTGTCTGAGGTCTTTGAGACAAGGACAAGTGCATGAGGGCCCAATAACTTGGGAGGTTCTGCCACACTATCGCTGTTTCATTGAAGATTTTTCAAAGATTGCTAGACCTATGACAACCTTGCTAGCAAATAAAGTTGAGTTCAAGTGGACCTAGAAGTGCCAAGAGGCCATTGAAGCGCTGAAAGAGAAGTTGACTACAACGCCTGTCGTAGTTATGCATGATGTTTACAAGCCATTCTCGGTGTATTGTGATGCTTCCTACACTGGCTTGGATGTGTGCTAATGCAAGAAGGAAGAGTCGTTGCGTACTCGTTCCGACAACTGAAGGTTCATGAGAAGAATTATCGAACCCATGATCTGGACTTAGCAGCACTAGTTCATGCTTTAAGGACTTGGGGGCACTATCTCTATGGGCAGAAATGTAATGTCTACATGGACCACAAGAGTCTGAAATACATATCCACATGAGATCAATTGTTTTGTTATCGTGCATGTTATAATCATTTATGGGTTAAATGTTATGCTCTCTGGCAAAAGAGAAAGAAGAGAAAAAACTTAAGGCAAAACAAAATGATACGGCTAGGCTCTTGGTTCAAATATAGTACTCTAAATCCATATATGACAGCACAAACGATGACACCTCAAAAACTGACAAGAAAGTCTATACCTGTTTTAAGAATAATTCGATTGCACTTTTAATCGGTTAGGTAGTTTTTCCCATTGTATTTTTGTTCTTTTTCATATAATTATTATGTACTAATATTTTATCGAATAATTTTTCTCCCATTATATTCCAGTGCTAATAACCTCCAGACTCCACTAGAGCTTATGTTAACTTGATCCTTGATCAAACCTACTGAAGAGGATTTGAAGATTTGGCCTCATAGGCGAGCTTATTGTCACTTGCTCGTATTGATTAAATGCTACTATTGGATGCCGGAAAGGCTTATCTTTGTTACTTTTATTATTAATTCTTTTGCATTATAAGAAGGTAAGCATTACCATCTGTATGTTTACAGATATATTATATTGTAGCTTTGAATATCGGTTGTGGGTTGCACTTAGTCCTAGTGATTGGATGCTAATTTCACGGGACGTTTGGATCCTTTCATTTTACAGGGCATTTGGATCCCTTCATTTTATAGGAATTGGAATTCACTCAATAAAGTAACTTATTTAGTTTGGAATTTGACTTTCCACCACTTTCCAAAGTTCAGATATAAGCCTATCTCAAATTCATGGGGTGGAGAATGGGAAATGATTTTATGCATTAGTAGAATTTGTTTCTACTCTGTAACGTATATGACACTCTTCATCTTACTTCTCTATAGTAAAAATATAGCACATAAGTATCTCTGACATCTTGCTAATAATAGTATACAAATATATTTTGCATAAAACCGAATTAACTTAATTGATATATGCCTAAATTATTATTATTATTAGAATGGAATTCAATTCCAATGATCCAAACAGGGCGAGGAATTGGAATTCATTCAATAAAGTAACTTATTTAGTTTGGAATTTGACATTCCACCACTTTCCAAAGTTCGGATATTAGTCTATCTCAAATTTATGGGGTGGGAGATGTGAAATGATTTTATACAGTAGTAGAATTTGTTTCTACTCTGTAACTTACGTGACACTCTTCGTCTCACTCCTCTATAGTAAAAATATAGCACATAAATATCTCCGACATCTTGCTAATAATAGTATACAAATAAATTTTGTATAAAACTGAATTAGCTTAATTGATATATGCCTAAATTACTATTATTAAAATGGAATTCAATTCCAATGATCCAAGAAATACTAATGCGGATGTGAAGCCATTATGTTTCACTTTTGCATACCACACTTATTTCAAGAATTCTGATATCAGATATGTTCGTCCAACTTCAAATCATGGATCATCTTTGAAATATTCAATTTGTCAGCATAGTTTTTTAAGTAATCTTGTGGCAGCATGTTTATCCCCAGTCCCAACTCCTTATTTCAAGAATTATCGAACTCCCACCTTTGCATGCCACAAGGCGAGGAGTTTGATCTGATCTAGGTGACGTTTCTCAGTTGACATTGGCACCAACGACAGGGGTTAAAGCTGAGCATTGCTTTTAAGTAGTTGGTCAAACTTTTATTAGCAGTTACTAAGTGTAAGTAAATACCAAACCTTAAATAAAGTAATAGAACAAAATTAATAAATAATCCCATGCATATGCAAATGACAAAATTGAACTTATGTTCCATAATTTAATCATCAGAGAGTCCTGAGCTGCTCATGACCGTGAGCTCGGCTAGTATACCAGTTTTACACTCTGCAGAGGTTGTACCCTTTACCTACAAGTCATGTTACCCATCTGCCAAGGGGTCGCGACTCCCATACACCTCTACCTAGGAGGCGAGGCAGGGCAACACTACGAGTCCTTTACAAAGTTCCACTAGCTTCCGAAAACCCGCTACAGTTTATGAGAAGAGCACTTGCAAGAATCCCCGTCTTACGGCCATCGCAGCAAAATCAACCCGAGAACCTCCTTGCATGCAACTCCCCTACTGTCCTTGCCCCTTTTGGGTAAGGTAGTCTTCCACTAGCTTTCCTAATTAGTCAGCCAAGGGCGTTCCATTAAACCCTTGTGGTGGCACGTGTTTCTCAAGTTAAGCTCTATGTTCCAATTAACATTAATGATCTTGACATGAACATAAATTGAATAACAAAAGAATTGAAACATAGATATAATAAATGATTAAACTAAAACCATGTAAAGCAATAGCAAACTACCCAAGTGATTCAGGGGTAAACAAGGTAATGAGATAAACAATCTAGGGTGACCTATTGGGTCCCAACAAAATTAAACTATGCATGAATAAATGATATTAAAGAATATTATTAGGTAAAAAGTGGTCAAGGGCACAACTTGCCTTCAATGAGCTCCTGCTCAGCTACTTCTATCTGCTGCTAACCAGGATCCTCAGCAACGAGCTCTTCTACTTGTCACAATACAAACAAGCATAATATACAGGGAAAATTAACATCACACCAAACATGTGAACAAAATACACAGCAATATTCTAAATATTAAAATAAAATCCTAGGAACAAGAATCATAATTTTTGGAGTTATAGATTTTAAGTTATGAATTTTCAAAGGTTTTATGTGTTTAAAATAGGATTAAGTGAGAAATTATTTTTATTACTGTTTTCATGACAAGACAGAAGCTCTAAGTGATAGAGAATAATATTACAAAATTTTAGGAAGTGGAATGGATCAATTTGGACTAAAAATGGATTTTCTGTGATTTATACAAGTTCTAGGGTATATTTATATATTAAAAATCCATTTTATAATTTAAAATCTCAGGGTTATTACCAATCTGGACTGAGCGCACTATTTCCAGAGAACTTAGGGGCCTCGGGGTATGATATCCAAGACACAGGGAACATGGAGAGGGATGGCGTGTTGGTTTCTACTTTCTACAGAGGCTTAATTGTTAAATTGACAGGCCGAAGAGGTATCTTGCAATCACGGTCGCACGATCGCTAATGGACGCTACAGATTAGATCTAGCGGCCACGAACCGGTACGCCCTAATAACCGCACAATTCTAGATCTACGGTCCCGATTTAAAACAGGGGAACACTCACCGAGAATCGTGGAGCCGCAAGCTTCGGCCACGGCGCATGGTGGCCCCGCAATGAGCAGAGATGGCCGGTGAGAAATTGGGTCCACAACGGTGATGTTCTCCATCCATCGACACCACGAAAAGCTTGCACATGCCCTGGCAGCCCTCCTCGACCATGCCACGGACCACATGGCGGTGTAAGCCAAGGACGGCGACAGCGGCCGGTTCTCTGGTTCTCTCTCTCTACCTCCTATCTGTAGCGTTCCCCGGCGGCCATGGCTCCTGCGTAAGGGTGGTGTGTTGCGTGGCTTGCTAAGAGGGGAGGATCAGCTCAGGAAGGGGCGCCGCAATCCATGGATTTTATGGGGAAGGAGTCGGCCGGTGGAAGCGCGCGGTTCCGTTATAACCATCCACAGCTAGAAAAGGGGAGGAAGGGGGCGAGTTCATGCCAAGGAGACCGGTAGCAGTTCGGCGCGGAGTCCTCGGGGATTCGGTGGAGATTTGTTGAGGCATCAACGACCTGGGGCGAGATTCACAGCGAGGGATCTTCGCCCGCCAAGACCGCGTTCAGCTGGGGAAGGAATGACGTCGGGAGGGGATGGTTCTGACCTGCTGGTCCCACGCGCAAGAGATAGGCGCACGCGGTGACTGACGCCGAGGTCCCACCGGTCGACGCACATCACAGTGACAGGGTAGCGCGGTAGGAGAAACTGGGACGGCTGGTTTCGGCCCATGGCTCTTGTTCTTTTCTTTTATTATTTTTTGTTTTATCTTCTTGTTTTTGTTTTCCTTTAATCTTCAAATCTGGAATTTTTGAATTCAAATCCCGCAGCAAAATTTGTACTCAATTTAAATATTAACTTTGAACATACTAGTGGAATGAATTTATTTAATTATGGATATTTTTTGTGTTTTATAGTATTTCTTTCTCCACTGCTAAGTTCGAGATTTTCTTTTAATTTCTAAATTCCACTTTGGAACTTTAATATATTTCTTTTCATATGATGATTATATTGTCACAAGATGCACACAAAAAAAATGAAAACCAGCATGATGCATAATTTAGGGACATATATCTTATTAATTATTTGTTTTTTTAAATGTGGTGTTCACATGTGATGGTGCATAAAGGTCACAAAATACTGAGTTTGTCTCTATCTTCACTTTTACGCTTTTGGGTATTACAAATCCTACCCCCCCTTAACGAGAATCTCGTCCTCGAGATTTAGGAAGGACTATGGAAAATCTATGCGAAGCTCTTCTTTTTCCCATGTAACTTCACCTTCTCCATGGTGACTCGATTGCACTTTATAAATTTTTATCACTTTATTCCTGTAACTCGAGTCAAAGTTTCAATAATCTTAATAGGATATTCCGTATAAGACACATCTCCCTGAACACTGAGCTTCTCCATTGGTAACTGTTCCTTAGGGACACGGAGACACTTCTTAAGTTGAGACACATGGAATACATTATGTACATCAGATAGATTATCAGGTAGCTCGAGTTAATAGGCCATCTCTCTAACTTGCCTAAAAAACTCTAAATGGTCCAATAAAGCGAGGGGGCAATTTGCCCTTGACTTTAAATCTTCTCATTCCACGAAGTGGTGACACCTTGAGGTACACATAATCTCCTTCTTCAAATTCCAGTGGCCTCCTTCTATTATCAGCATAGCTCTTTTGCCTAGTTTGAGCCACCCCCAAATTCTCTCGAATTATACGGACTTGCTCTTCTGCTTCTTGAATTAGTTCAGGCCCAAAGAACTGTCTTTTCCAGTCTGATCCCAGTATAGAGGAGTCCTGCACTTCCTCCCATATAAAGCCTCAAAAGGTGACATTTTCAAACTGGCCTGATAGCTATTGTTATATGAAAACTCAGCATATGGTAGACTTTTATCCCAACTTCCTCCATGCTGAAGGGCACAAGCTCTCAACATATCTTCCAAAACTTGATTAGTCCTTTCAGTCTGTCCATCAGTCTGAGGGTGATAAGCTGAACTAAAATTCAACTTGGTGCTCATGTTCTCATGAAAGCTTCTCAAAAATCTTGAGGTAAACTATGAACCTCGATCAGACACGATCTTCTTCGGTACTCCATGTAAACACACAATCCGAGCCATATATAACTCTGCTAGTTGAGAACCTTTATAAGTAGTCTTCACAGGAATAAAGTGAGCCACTTTAGTCAATCTATCCACAATCACCCATATAGCATCATATCCTTTCTGGGTGCGAGGCAATCCAGTAATAAAATCCATACCAATCTCTTCCCACTTCCACTCGGGTATCTTCAGTGGGTGCAGTAGTCTAGCTGGCCTTTGGTGTTCAGCCTCAACTCTTTGGCATACATCGCACATAGCCACATGTGCAGCTACATCTCTTTTCAATCCATACCACCAATACTTTCGCTTCAAATCCTGGTACATCTTGGTACTACCAGGATGAATAGAATAATCCGAGTCATGGGCCTCCTTCAATATAGTCTCTCGAAGGCTTTCAATATCAGGAACACACATCCTGTTCTTGAACCATATAGTGCCTTGCTCATCTTCCGTGAATTCCAGACCTCGACCTTCAGTAATCAGATCCTTAATCTCTTTTATTTTAGCATCATCAAGTTGACCTTTGCGGATTTCTTGCTCCAAAGTAGGTTCCACATCAATAGTAACTCCTTTAGTGTGAGCAACTATCCCTAGGTTAAGTCTTCTGAAATCCTCAACAATCTCATCGGGTAGCTGGGCAACAATAGCTGAATGAACATGCTCCTTTCGACTCAAGGCATCTGCAACCAAATTCGCCCTGCCCGGGTGATAGTGAATATCCAAATCATAATCCTTAATAAGCTCCAACCAACGGCGTTGCCTAAGGTTGAGATCCTTCTGAGTGAATATATACTTCAAACTCTTATGATCCGTGTACACTTGGCATTTGGTTCCCATGATATAATGTCTCCATATCTTAAGCGCAGGCACAACGGCTGCCAATTCCAAGTCATGAGTGGGGTAGTTCAATTCATGTTTCCGTAACTGACGATACGCATAGGCAATCACATGTCCTTCTTGCATGAGCACACATCCTAAGCCTTGGCGACATGCATCACAATAAATATCAAATCCCTTCTGTAGATCTGGCATAACCAACACTGGTGGCGACATCAATCTCTTCTTCAATTGATCAAAGCTGTCTTGGCACTTCTCGTCCCACTTAAATTCTCTTCCTTTCTCCAAAAGCGAAGTTATAGGTTTAGCAATCTTAGAAAATCCTTCAATAAATCTCCGATAATAGCCAGCAAGTCCCAAGAAAAATCCAAATCTCCGTAACTGTAGTGGGTACTCTCCACTCCATTATCTCCTTAACCTTAGCAGGATCCACTGAAATTCCTCCATTAGAAATAATGTGACCAAGAAATGGCACCTCACCAATCCAAAACTCGCACTTGCTAAACTTGGCATAGAGTTGATTATCCCGTAGCTTCTATAGCACCAACCTCAGATGTTCCTCATGATCACTATCATTCTTGGAATAGATAAGAATATCGTCGATGAATACCACGACGAATCTATCCAAATACTCCATAAACACCTTATTCATCAGGTTTAAAATAAGCTGGTGCATTGGTTAATCCAAACGACATAACAGTGAACTCATATAATCCATATCGAGTCGAGAAAGCCGTCTTGGGAATATCCGATGGTCTAATCCTCTTCTGATGGTAACCGGATCGGAGATCAATCTTCGAGAATACCCTTGCACCTCTCATCTGATCAAATAAATCCTCAATACAGGGTAACAGATACTTGTTCTTCACAGTAACATCATTAAGAGATCTATAATCCACACACATTCTTTGTGATCCATCCTTCTTCTGTACAAACAGAACCGGCGCTCCCCAAGGTGAGGAACTCGGACAAATGTACCCAGCCTCTTGTAATTCAGTTAACTGCTTCTTAAGTTCCTTCAACTCCTCTACAGACATCCTATATGGCCGTTTAGAAATAGGGGCAGTTTTAGGTAGGAGATCAATAACAAACTCAACTTCTCTTGCAGGTGGCATCCCTGGTAACTCCTCTGGAAAGACATCCGGAAAATCTCTAACCACATGGATGTTGTCACCCACAAACTCCTCAGGTATAAAGAACATTGCACGTTTGGATGAGGTGGTCACTGCAATATTAACATGAAATCTTTCTCCTTTAGTGGTAGTGAGTTCTACGGTACCTCTACCACATGCTATAATGGCCTTTGCCTTTCTTAACCATGACATACCAAGGATCAGATCTATACTGCTTGCCTCTAATATTATAGCAGTAGCTCCAAATTCTCTCCCCATAATTATTAATGTCAATCTACGTGTCATTTGATTCGCCTCAACAGGCCCTTTAGGTGTAATTACTATCATTGGTTTTCTCATATTTAGCAAGGGTATCTCATTTGTGTTGGCATATCGAGGAGATATGAATGAGTGTGTAGCACCAGAATCAAATAATATAGTTGCAGGAATAGCATTAACATAAAACATACCAAGTACGATGTCAGCACCATCTGGAGTAGCATCAACGCTGACTTGATTAACCTTGGCAATAGAATATCCCTTGCCAGATCCTGGAGTTTGCTGCCTATTCTGAACTGGAGTAGTAGCCATCCTCTGTGGGCAGACATTTGCATAGTGTCCAGTCTTCCCACACTTGAAACAAGTTGTTGAAAGGGAAATGTGCCCTTGGGCCATTTCTAAGTATTTTGGTGATTTAGTGCCCAACACAGGTGCCTAATTGTAAAATGGTGGACAAAGTACAAATCAAGGATAAAGGTATGTTTCTCAGACTTAGTACATTGTTTTATGGACTAATGTATTGTGTCTAAGTGCTGGAAACAGAAAAAATCGAGTTGGAGAAGAAATGGCTCGAGCAGCCAAAGTCTGCCCAGTCTGGGTACACCGGACTGTCCGGTGTGCACCGGACATGTCCGGTGCGCCAGGCTGGCTCGGCGCGAAGTGGCTGCTCTCGGGAATTCACTGGCGACGTACGGCTAAAATTCACCGGACTGTCCGGTGTGCACCGGACTGTCCGGTGAGCCAACGGTCGGCCGGGCCAACGGTCGGTCGCGCAATCTGCGCGGGACACGTGGCCGAGCCAACGGCTAGAAGACGGCACCGGACTGTCCGGTGTGCACCGGACATGTCCGGTGTGCACCGGACATGTACGGTGCGCCAACGGCTCCCAGATCTGCAACGGTCTGCCAACGGTCGGCTTCGCCATTTAAGGAAGGAAATCGGGCACCGGACAGTGTCCGGTGTGCACCGGACTGTCCGGTGCCCCCGACGACAGAAGGCAAGATTGGCCATCCAGATTTGCTCTCAACGGCTCCTAGCTGCCTTGGGGCTATAAAAGGGACCCCTAGGCGCATGGAGGAGTACACCAAGCAACCTTAGAGCATTCTTGATCATCCACACTCAGTCTTTGCGCATTCGTTTGTCATTTTCAGTGATTCGAGCTCCGTTCTAGTGAGAACTTTGAGATAGTCTTTTGAGCTCGATTCTTGGCCGTGTGTGTGCGCATTTTGCTTTGGATTTGTGTGTGTTGCTGTCCTCCCTTACTCCGTATTTCTTGTGAATCTCAAGTGTAAGGGCGAGAGGCTCCAAGTTGTGGAGATTCCTCGCAAACGGGATATTGAAAGGCAAAACAAAACACCGTGGTATTCAAGTTGGTCTTTGGACCGTTGAGAGGGGTTGATTGCAACCCTCGTTCGTTGGGACGCCACAACGTGGAGTAGGCAAGCGTTGGTCTTGGCCGAACCACGGGATAAACCACTGTGTCATCTCTGTGTTTGATCTCTTGTGGTATTGTGTTTTGTTGAGACTCCTCTCTAGCCACTTGGCGATTATTGTGCTAACACTTAACAAGTTTTTGTGGCTATAAGTTTAAGTTTTCACAGGATCACCTATTCACCCCCCCTCTATGTGCTCTCAATTGGTATCGGAGCCGTTCTCTTCACAAAGGGACTAACCGCCCGAAGAGATGGATCCTAAGGGGAAGGGTATCGTGATCAACGACAAAGAGAAGGAATCCTTCATCAACGAGCCGAAGGACGATAAGCCTACCGACTCCGGCTCGGGCCACAGACGGAAGGAAGGGAAGAAGAAGAAGACAAGGCGCATCAAGGAGATCGTCTACTACGACGACAGCGATGAGTCTTCTTCTTCCCAAAAGGATGAGGACCACAACGACTACGAGAGAAGGAAACCGGTTAATTCGAACTTTTCCTTTGACTACTCTCGTATTCCGCAAAGTTCAAACTCACATTTGCTCTCCATTCCACTCGGCAAGCCCCCACACTTTGATGGAGAGGACTACGGATTTTGGAGCCACAAAATGCGTAGTCACCTATTCTCTCTCCATCCTAGTATATGGGAGATTGTAGAGAGTGGAATGCACTTTGATAGTTCGGATAGTCCCATGTACATTAATGAACAAATTCATAAGAATGCACAGGCTACTACTGTCCTTCTAGCTTCCTTGTGCAGGGATGAATACCATAAAGTGAGCGGCTTGGATAACGCCAAGCAGATCTGGGACACCCTCAAGATTTCTCATGAGGGGAACGACGTCACCTTGCTCACCAAAATGGAGTTGGTGGAGGGCGAGCTTGGACGATTCGCCATGATAAGGGGAGAGGAGCCAACCCAAACGTACAACCGGCTCAAGACCCTTATCAACAAAATAAGGAGCTACGGAAGCACACGATGGACGGACCACGACGTCGTTCGCCTAATGCTAAGGTCTTTTACCGTTCTTGATCCTCATCTCGTAAACAATATTCGTGAGAATCCCAGGTACACGATGATGACGCCCGAGGAGGTACTCGGAAAATTCGTAAGCGGGCGGATGATGATCGAGGAGGCGAGATATGTGGACGACGCTCTAAACGGTCCAATCAATGAACCTCAACCCGTTGCTCTCAAGGCAACGAGGAGCAAGGAGGCGCTACCGAGCAAGGTGGCGCAAGTTGAGGCGGCCGGGCTAAATAATGAGGAGATGGCCCTCATCATTAAGCGCTTCAAGACGGCGCTTAAGGGTCGCAAGGGACAGACAAGCAAGACCAAGACAAAGGAGAAGCGCTCGTGCTTCAAATGTGGTAAGATTGGTCATTTCATTGCTAACTGTCCCGATAATGAAAGTGACCAGGAAAAGGGGAACAAAAGGGAGAAGAAGAAGCATTACAAGAAGGCCAAGGGCGAGGCGCATATCGGAAAGGAGTGGGATTCGGATTGCTCCTCCTCCGACTCCGACAATGAAGGACTCGCCGCCACCGCCTTCAACAAGTCATCCCTCTTCCCCAACGAGCGTCACACTTGCCTCATGGCAAGGGAGAAGAAAGTAAGCACTCATAATGCCAATACTTATGATTCTTCTAGTGATGATGAGTCTAGTGAGGATGAAATAGATTACTCCAGTTTATTCAAGGGATTGGATAGAACTAAGATAGCTAAGATTAATGAATTGATTGATGCCTTGAATGAAAAGGATAGAATCTTAGAGAAACAAGAAGATCTTTTATATGAAGAGCATGATAAATTTGTTAGTGCACAAAATTCACTTGCTCTAGAAATTAAAAGAAATGGAATGCTTTCTTGTGAACTTTCTACTTGTAACAAAACCATTTCCTCTTTAAAAGGTGAAATTAATGATTTAAATGCTAAGCTAGAAGTAGAAAGTAAATCTAACTCTTGTGTTGAAATTTGCACTAAGTGTAAGGATGTTGATATTAATGCTTGTTGTGAACACTTAGTCTCAATTTCAAAACTAAATGATGAATTGGCTAGTCTTAATGCCCAACTTAAGACTAGCAAAAGTGAATTTGATAAGTTAAAATTTGCAAGGGATGCCTACACAATTGGATGACATCCCTCAATTAAGGATGGGCTTGGCTTCAAGAGGGAAGCCAAGAACTTAACAAGCCATAAGGCTCCCATCTTCGTCAAGGAGAAAGGGAAGGCCCCTATGGCTAGTAGTGCTAAAAAGAACCATGCCTTCTTGTACCATGATAGGAGACAAACTAGAAATACTTATAGGAGTTATAATGCTTATAATGATTTTGATTCTCATGACATGTTTGCTTCTAGTCCCTCCTATGTACATGATAGAAATATTGGTAGGAGAAATGTTGTCCATCATGTGCCTAGAAAGAATATTATTCATGCTCCTAGGAAAGTAGTGAATGAACCTTCTACAATTTATTGTGCTTTAAATGCTTCCTTTGCTATTTGTAGAAAGGATAGGAAAATAGTTGCTAGGAAGTTAGGGGCAAAATGCAAGGGAGACAAAACTTGCATTTGGGTCCCTAAGGACATTTGCACTAACCTTATAGGACCCAACATGAGTTGGGTACCTAAGACCCAAGCCTAAATTTGCCTTGCAGGTTTATGCATCCGGGGGTTCAAGCTGGATTATCGACAGCGGATGCACAAACCATATGACGGGGGAGAAGAAAATGTTCACCTCCTACGTCAAAAATAAGGATTCCCAAGATTCAATTATATTCGGTGATGGGAATCAAGGCAAGGTAAAAGGGTTAGGTAAAATTGCAATTTCTAATGAACACTCAATCTCTAATGTGTTTTTAGTTGAGTCTCTTGGTTACAATTTGCTATCTGTTAGTCAACTATGCAATATGGGATATAACTGCTTATTTACAAATGTAGATGTGTCTGTCTTTAGAAGATGTGATGGTTCACTAGCTTTTAAGGGTGTACTAGACGGCAAGCTTTACTTAGTTGATTTTGCAAAAGAAGAGGCCGGTCTAGATGCATGCTTAATGGCTAAGACTTGCATGGGCTGGCTGTGGCATCGCCGCTTAGCACATGTGGGGATGAAGAACCTCCACAAGCTTATAAAGGGAGAACACGTGATAGGTCTAACCAATGATCATTTCGAAAAAGATAGACCTTGTGCAGCTTGTCAAGCAGGGAAACAGGTGGGAGGCTCTCATCACACCAAAAATGTGATAACAACATCAAGACCCCTGGAGCTGCTACATATGGACCTCTTCGGACCCGTCGCCTATCTAAGCATAGGAGGAAGTAAGTATGGTCTAGTTATTGTTGATGACTTTTCCCGCTTCACTTGGGTGTTCTTTTTGCAGGATAAGTCTGAAACCCAAGGGACCCTCAAGCGCTTCCTAAGGAGAGCTCAAAATGAGTTTGAGCTCAAGGTGAAAAAGATAAGGAGCGACAACGGGTCCGAATTCAAGAACCTTCAAGTGGAGGAGTTTCTTGAGGAGGAAGGGATCAAGCACGAGTTCTCCGCTCCCTACACACCTCAGCAAAATGGTGTGGTAGAGAGGAAGAATAGGACGCTCATAGATATGGCGAGGACTATGCTTGGAGAATTCAAGACCCCCGAGTGCTTTTGGTCGGAAGCCGTGAACACGGCTTGCCACGCCATCAACAGGGTCTACCTTCACCGCCTCCTCAAGAAGACGTCGTATGAGCTACTAACCGGTAACAAACCCAATGTGTCTTATTTTCGTGTATTTGGGAGCAAATGTTATATTCTTGTGAAGAAAGGTAGAACTTCTAAATTTGCTCCCAAAGCCATAGAAGGGTTTTTGTTAGGTTATGATTCAAATACAAAGGCGTATAGGGTCTTCAACAAATCATCGGGTTTGGTTGAAGTCTCTAGCGACGTTGTATTTGATGAGACTAATGGCTCTCCAAGAGAGCAAGTTGTTGATTGTGATGATGTAGATGAAGAAGATGTTCCGACGGCCGCTATACGAACCATGGCAATTGGAGAAGTGCGGCCACAGGAACAAGATGAACGTAATCAACCTTCTTCCTCAACAACGGTGCATTCCCCAACTCAAGACGATGAACAGGTTCATCAAAAGGAGGCGTGTGATCAAGGGGGAGCACAAGATGATCACGTGATGGAGGAAGAAGCGCAACCGGCACCTCCAACCCAAGTTCGAGCGACAATTCAAAGGGATCATCCCGTCGACCAGATATTGGGTGATATTAGCAAGGGAGTAACTACTCGCTCAAGATTAGTTAATTTTTGTGAGCATTACTCTTTTGTCTCTTCTATTGAGCCTTTCAGGGTAGAAGAGGCCTTGCTAGATCCGGACTGGGTGTTGGCCATGCAGGAGGAACTCAACAACTTCAAGCGCAACGAAGTTTGGACACTGGTGCCTCGTCCCAAGCAAAATGTTGTGGGAACCAAGTGGGTGTTCCGCAACAAACAGGACGAGCACGGGGTGGTGACGAGGAACAAGGCTCGACTTGTGGCAAAAGGTTATGCCCAAGTCGCAGGTTTGGACTTTGAGGAGACTTTTGCTCCTGTGGCTAGACTAGAATCAATTCGTATCTTGCTAGCATATGCCGCTCACCATTCTTTCAGGTTGTACCAAATGGATGTGAAGAGCGCTTTCCTCAACGGGTCGATCAAAGAGGAGGTGTACGTGGAGCAGCCCCCTGGCTTCGAGGATGAACGGTACCCCGACCACGTGTGTAAGCTCTCTAAGGCGCTCTATGGACTTAAGCAAGCCCCAAGAGCATGGTATGAATGCCTTAGAGATTTTTTAATTGCTAATGCGTTCAAGGTTGGGAAAGCCGATCCAACTCTTTTTACTAAGACTTGTGATGGTGATCTTTTTGTGTGCCAAATTTATGTCGACGACATAATATTTGGTTCTACTAACCAAAAGTCTTGTGAAGAGTTTAGCAGGGTGATGACGCAGAAATTCGAGATGTCGATGATGGGCGAGTTGACCTACTTCCTTGGGTTCCAAGTGAAGCAACTCAAGGACGGCACCTTCATCTCCCAAACGAAGTACACGCAAGATTTGCTAAAGAGGTTTGGGATGAAGGACGCAAAGCCCGCAAAGATGCCGATGGGAACCGACGGACACACCGACCTCAACAAAGGAGGTAAGTCCGTTGATCAAAAAGCATACCGGTCCATGATAGGTTCTTTGCTTTATTTATGTGCTAGTAGACCGGATATTATGCTTAGCGTATGCATGTGTGCTAGATTTCAATCCGATCCTAAGGAGTGTCACTTAGTGGCTGTGAAGCGAATTCTTCGATATTTAGTCGCTACACCTTGCTTCGGGATCTGGTATCCAAAGGGGTCTAACTTTGACTTGATTGGGTACTCAGATTCCGACTATGCTGGATGTAAGGTCGATAGGAAGAGTACATCGGGGACGTGCCAATTCTTAGGAAGGTCCCTGGTGTCATGGAACTCTAAGAAACAAACCTCCGTTGCCCTATCCACCGCTGAGGCCGAGTACGTTGCCGCAGGACAGTGTTGCGCGCAACTACTTTGGATGAGGCAAACCCTCAGGGACTTTGGCTACAATCTGAGCAAAGTCCCACTCCTATGTGACAATGAGAGTGCTATCCGAATAGCGGAAAATCCTGTTGAGCACAGCCGCACAAAGCACATTGACATCCGGCATCACTTTTTGAGAGACCACCAGCAAAAGGGAGATATCGAAGTGTTTCATGTTAGCACCGAGAACCAGCTAGCCGATATCTTTACCAAGCCTCTAGATGAGAAGACCTTTTGCAGGTTGCGGAGTGAGCTCAATATCTTAGATTCGCGGAACTTGGATTGAAATGTAGCATACATGTGTTTATGCCCTTGATCATGTTCATTCTACATTTTGTTGTTTATTGTGGTGCTCAAGTTGTACAAACACTCCCTGGACCTCACAAGTCCGTTGCAAAGTGATGCACAGTTTTAGGGGGAGATGTGTTACAACTTGACCCTTTGAGACTAACCATATGCTTGAGTTTGCTTGTTTTAGTCTCAAAGGAGAATTGAAAGGGAAAAGGTGGACTTGGACCATGAAAGACTTCCACTGCACTCCGATGAGAGGGTAACCTATTCCAAGTTCATCTAATGAACTCTTATTGCCATTTGCTCTTAATTGAAGATTTTGGTGAGGCAATGGGGTTATAGAGCCAAGATTAATCCCGTTTTGGTGTTTGATGCCAAAGGGGGAGAAAATAAAGGCCAAAGCGATAAATGGATCAGCTACCACTTGAGAGATTTTGAAAACAGTAGAATAGAGCTTTTGGTTTGTCAAAACTCTTTTGTTGTCTCTCTTATCAAAAGTTGGCTTCTTGTGGGGAGAAGTATTGATTATGGGAAGAAGGGGGAGTTTTTGAAATCTTTGATCAATCTCTTTTGGAATGACTCTCTTTATGATTCAACATGTGTGTTTGACTTAGAGATAGAGATTTGAGTTTGATTTGCAAAAACAAACCAAGTGGTGGCATAGAGTGATCCATATATGTCAAAATTGAATCAAAATAATTTGAGTTCTTATTTGAAGTGTTTTTGTACTTGTTCTACTTGCTTTATGTTGTGTTGGCATAAATCACCAAAAAGGGGGAGATTGAAAGGGAAATGTGCCCTTGGGCCATTTCTAAGTATTTTGGTGATTTAGTGCCCAACACAGGTGCCTAATTGTAAAATGGTGGACAAAGTACAAATCAAGGATAAAGGTATGTTTCTCAGACTTAGTACATTGTTTTATGGACTAATGTATTGTGTCTAAGTGCTGGAAACAGAAAAAATCGAGTTGGAGAAGAAATGGCTCGAGCAGCCAAAGTCTGCCCAGTCTGGGTACACCGGACTGTCCGGTGTGCACCGGACATGTCCGGTGCGCCAGGCTGGCTCGGCGCGAAGTGGCTGCTCTCGGGAATTCACCAGCGACGTACGGCTAAAATTCACCGGACTGTCCGGTGTGCACCGGACTGTCCGGTGAGCCAACGGTCGGCCGGGCCAACGGTCGGCCGCGCAATCTGCGCGGGACACGTGGCCGAGCCAACGGCTAGAAGACGGCACCGGACTGTCCGGTGTGCATCGGACATGTCCGGTGCGCCAACGGCTCCCAGATCTGCAACGGTCTGCCAACGGTCGGCTTCGCCATTTAAGGAAGGAAATCGGGCACCGGACAGTGTCCGGTGTGCACCGGACTGTCCGGTGCCCCCGACGACAGAAGGCAAGATTGGCCTTCCAGATTTGCTCTCAACGGCTCCTAGCTGCCTTGGGGCTATAAAAGGGACCCCTAGGCGCATGGAGGAGTACACCAAGCAACCTTAGAGCATTCTTGATCATCCACACTCAGTCTTTGCGCATTCGTTTGTCATTTTCAGTGATTCGAGCTCCGTTCTAGTGAGAACTTTGAGATAGTCTTTTGAGCTCGATTCTTGGCCGTGTGTGTGCGCATTTTGCTTTGGATTTGTGTGTGTTGCTGTCCTCCCTTACTCCGTATTTCTTGTGAATCTCAAGTGTAAGGGCGAGAGGCTCCAAGTTGTGGAGATTCCTCGCAAACGGGATATTGAAAGGCAAAACAAAACACCGTGGTATTCAAGTTGGTCTTTGGACCGCTTGAGAGGGGTTGATTGCAACCCTCGTCCGTTGGGACGCCACAACGTGGAGTAGGCAAGCGTTGGTCTTGGCCGAACCACGGGATAAACCACTGTGTCATCTCTGTGTTTGATCTCTTGTGGTATTGTGTTTTGTTGAGACTCCTCTCTAGCCACTTGGCGATTATTGTGCTAACACTTAACAAGTTTTTGTGGCTATAAGTTTAAGTTTTCACAGGATCACCTATTCACCCCCCCTCTAGGTGCTCTCAGTTGTGCCTGCACTCTGCCCTGAAAACTTTGTCGGAGTGCTAGTGGGGGTAGCCTGTCGAGGAGGTGGAGTCCTTAGAGGTGATTGCTGAACTAGGCGCTAGCCTCCGCCAGTGCGAACTGGTGTACCCTGGGGTGAACTGTAGCGAGGACGAACACTGCTGCTTCCTTGTCCTTGAGATATAGCCTTCCTCTTCAAATCTCCCAGCTGAACACGCTTGTGTTCAATAGCTAGCGCCTTATCGAGTAGCCTCTGAAATGATGGAAATGTATGCGCCACCAGGGCATACTGTAGAGGTCCATTAAGTTCTTCAATAAAATGCTCCTGCTTCCTCTCATCCTCAGCAACCTCATCTGGAGCATATCTGGATAACTGGATGAACTTGTCGCGGTACTCACTGACTGACATACTTACTTGCTTCAGCGACAGAAATTCCTTCTTCTTAATCTTCATTAATCCCGCAGGTATATGATAATTCCTGAACTGTGTACTGAACTCTGCCCAAGTAATAGTATCAGCAGCATCGTGGGTAGCAGTATATGAATCCCACCAGTCAGCAGTAGGACCTGTCAGACCTCCAGAAGCATATAAAACCTTCTCCCGGTCAGTGCATTGTGCAATATTCAACATCTTTTCCACAGATTTCAGCCAATCATCTGCATCCAGTCGGTCAGGAGATCTTGCAACTGTAGGTGGCTTATGACTCATGAAGTCCCTATGCTTATCTTGGGGTGGAACTGGTGGTGGAGGTGGTGGCAGTGGTACTTGTTGCTGTTGCTGCTGTTGCTTTTGTTGTTGCATTTGCTGTTGCAGCAGCTGTTGCGCCCTCCTTTCCTGGCGTATCTCCTCTCACTCCTGGCGCAACTCATGTCGTATCTCTTCTCTTTCCTGGCGCATCTCCTGGCATTCTTGCTGCATCTGAGCACGCATATCTGCCATAGTATCCTCCATTTGTTGCATCATCCTCATCTGAGCTACAATCAGTGGGTCAACTCCGCCCGGTGGAGGATTAGGAGGATTCATCTCTGCTGGCTGTGGCTGGGGTTGTCTATATATCCACCGAGTGTGTCGATTAGGAGGTAAATCAATTCCACCACCCCGCCTGGTATTGACCATCTGAGTTAGATACATATGGTAAGAGAATAGTAGACAAGGCAGATAATTACGAATCATTTTACTTTGGGGGGATTTATTAGCTAAGTAGATTAATATTTTACCTACCATAGCTAATTCATTACCTTATGGTGGTACATGCTAAGATGTCCATATATAATACTTCAATCAATCAAAGAAGCAAATCAAACATTTATCATCAGAACAATCAACCAATCATTTTTAAATAAAGAAAATAGTTTTAAATTTTGTCTTAGGTTCCCTATCTCTTAAAAAGGTCATAGTGGTAGGATTCCAAGGTGTGAAATCCATCTTGTCTTAGAGTAGAAAAGATAAGATTAATCAGAGTAGAAAAGCAAAAGGTGAGACAAGACCAAGATGAGATGAGTATAGAATAAATTAGAGTAAGGTAATTAAGTAAGGGTTGTCCATTTCTATCTAGGTTTCGTCCTACGGTCAACATTTCCTCTGATACCACTTCTGTCACACCCGGCTTTAAGGAACAAAGCCAGGTGCATCTCATACATGCGCCAAGAAGACAACATATATAATAATAGAATGTATAGAGATAAATGTCACAATAATCAGATTATTTATTGCATAGTGCAAGACTTATTACAAAATAAAAGAATAAATATAAAACGAACTAAGGATCGTCGTTGGCGCCAATGTCAATTGAGAAACGCCACCTAGATCAGATCAAACTCCTCGCCTTGTGGCTCCTCCTAAACCACATGTTCTTCTCCTATGGGGGGATGTGAGACAGCAAGGGTGAGCTCACACATGATCATAGCTCAACAAGTTGTGGGGAACCAGTGGACATGAACTCACAAAGGTTGGAGTTCATGTGATGTGTAAGGCTAATCAATGACAGGGGTTAAAGCTGAGCATTGCTTTTAAGTAGTTGGTCAAACTTTTATTAGCAGTTACTAAGTGTAAGTAAATACCAAACCCTAAATAATGTAATAGAACAAAATTAATAAATAATCCCATGCATATGCAAATGACAAAATTGAACTTAAATTCCATAATTTAATCATCAGAGAGTCCTGAGCTGCTCATGACCGTGAGCTCGGCTAGTATACCAGTTTTACACTCTGCAGAGGTTGTACCCTTTACTCACAAGTCATGTTACCCATCTGCCAAGGGGTCGTGACTCCCATACACCTCTACCTAGGAGGCGAGGCAGGGCAACACTACGAGGCCTTTACAAAGTTCCACTAGCTTCCGAAAAGCCGCTACAGTTTATGGGAAGAGCACTTGCAAGAATCCCCGTCTGACGGCCATCGCAGCAAAATCAACCTGAGAACCTCCTTGCATGCAACTCCCCTACTGCCTTTGCCCCTTTCGGGTAAGGTAGTCTTCCACTAGCTTTCCTAATTAGTTAGCCAAGGGCGTCCCATTAAACCCTTATGGTGGCACGTGTTTCTCAAGTTAAGCTCTATGTTCCAATTAACATTAATGATCTTGACATGAACATAAATAGAATAACAAAAGAATTGGAACATAGATATAATAAATGATTATCCTAAAACCATGTAAAGCAATAGCAAACTATCCAAGTGATTCAGGGGTAAACAAGGTAATGAGATAAAGAATCTAGGGTGACCTATTGGGTCCCAACAAAATTAACCTATGCATGATTAAATGATATTAAATAACATTATTGGGTAAAAATGGTCAAGGGCACAACTTGCCTTCAATGAGCTCCTGCTCAGCTACTTCTATCTGCTGCTCACCAGGATCCTCAGCAACGGGCTCTTCTACTCGCCACAATACAAACAAGCACAATATACAGGGAAAATTAACATCACACTAAACATGTGAATAAAATACACAGAAGTATTCTACATATTAAAATAAAATCCTAGGAACAGGAGTCATAATTTTTGGAGTTATAGATTTTAAGTTATGAATTTTCAAAGGTTTTATGTGTTTAAAATAGGATTAAGTGAGAAATTATTTTATTACTGTTTTCATGACAAAATAGAAGCTCTAAGTGATAGAGAATAATATTACAAAATTTTAGGTAGTGGAATGGATCAATTTGGACTAAAAATGGATTTTCTATGATTTATACAAGTTCTAGGGTATATTTATATATTAAAAATCCATTTTATAATTTAAAATCTCAGGGTTATTACCAATCTGGACTGAGCGCACTATTTCCAGAGAACTCAGGGGCCTCGGGGTAAGATATCCAAGACACAGGGAACATGGAGAGGGATGGCGGGTTGGTTTCTACTTTCTACAGGGGCTTAATTGTTAAATTGACAGGCCGAAGAGGTATCTTGCAATCACGGCCGCACGATCGCCAATGGATGCTACAGATTAGATCTAGCGGCCACGAACCGGTACGCCCTAATAACCGCACAATTCTAGATCTACGGTCCCGATTTAAAAAAGGGGAACACTTACCGAGAATCGCGGAGCCGCAAGCTTCAACCACGGCGCATGGCGGCCCCGCAATGAGCAGAGATCGCCGATGAGAAATTGGGTCCACAACGGTGATGTTCTCCATCCATCGACGCCACGAAAATCTTACACATGCCCTGGCAGCCCTCCTCGACCATGCCACGGACCACATGGCGGTGTAAGCCAAGGACGGCGACAGCGGCCGGTTCTCTAGTTCTCTCTCTCTACCTCCTATCTCTCGGTTTCCCCGGCGGCCATGGCTCCTGCGTAAGGGTGGTGTGCTGCGCGGCTTGCTAACAGGGGAGGATCAGCTCAGGAAGGGGGCGCCGCAATCCATGGATTTTATGGGGAAGGAGTCGGCCGGTGGAAGCGCGCGGTTCCATTGTAACCATCCGCCGCTAGAAAAGGGGAGGAAGGGGCGAGTCCATGCCAAGGAGACCGATAGCAGTTCGATGCGGAGTCCTTGGGGATTCGGTGGAGATTTGTTGAGGCATCAACGACCCGGGGCGAGATTCACGGCGAGGGATCTTCGCCCGCCAAGACCGCGTTCAGCTGGGGAAGGAACGACGTCGGGAGGGGATGGTTCTGACCTGCTGGTCCCACACGCAAGAGATAGGCGCACGCGGTGACTGACGCCGAGGTCCCACCGGTCGACGCGCATCACAGTGACAGGGTAGCGCGGTAGGAGAAACTGGGCCGGCTGGTTTCGGCCCATGGCTCTTGTTCTTTTCTTTTATTATTTTCTGTTTTATCTTCTTGTTTTTGTTTTCCTTTTATCTTCAAATCTGAAATTTTTGAATTCAAATCCCACAGCAAAATTTGTACTCAATTTAAATATTAACTTTGAACATACTAGTGGAATGAATTTATTTAATTATGGATGTATTTTGTGTTTCATAGTATTTCTTTCTCCACTGCTAAGTTCTAGATTTTCTTTTAATTTCTAAATTCCACTTTGGAACTTTAATATATTTCTTTTCATATGATGTTTATATTGTCACAAGATGCACACAAAAAAATGAAAACCAGCATGATGCATAATTTAGGGACATATATCTTATTAATTATTCGTTTTTTAAATGTGGTGTTCACATGTGATGGTGCATAAAGGTCACAAAATACTGAGTTCGTCTCTATCTTCACTTTTACGCTTTTGGGTATTACATATCTTTAACTTTGGAATTAGTGTTATTAATTACATAAGTGTTTACAAGACTCCATGTTAATATTTCAGTGAGGTGCGAGTAGAAGGTTTGGAAATGCTGGATTACAAGACCTTCTCCATGTCAATATTTCGTTGGCCTTCTTCTTCCGAAGGTCCTCAAAAAACGTGACTAACCATATGTTTTCAGTATGATATAGATTATTACAGGAGGTTTCGGCTCCCGGATAAAAGACCTTCTCTAATGGCGAAAGTATACACGGTGTAAAGGAGCAACCCGAAGGTGATAGGAGTAAGCACCGATGCTATTGCCAGAGTGCTTCGGCTTAATATGGTGACGAAGACCAAGGACGACACTGACTTAAAGGGGGAAAGACCACTTAGTCCGTGATAATTTGTATTATAGTCACGAGTAAAGGTCAAGGGCATGAATGTAATTTTGTCCGGGCTGTGTCCCGTGCCTATCAATAAATGAACAGTAGCACCGTACTGTTCACGCTGGATTGTAATCTCTCTCTCTCTCTCTCGCTTCATCCTCGCTCTCCCACCTTTTGGCAAGTCGAAGGTACAATTGTAAATACAAACATTTGACAATTGTTTGGGGTCTTCTTCCCGCCGAAGGTCCTCAAGGCAAAAACACCTTTGGCAAGATAATACAAAGGCATACGCGACATGATGATACGAAAGAAAGCCAAAGCTATGGCTGAAGAAGCTTCAGCTTAGTGTTATGACAAAGCCGAAGGTTGCCACCGACTCAAGGGAAAAATATTGTTTTGTCCTTGATCACTCGCATTATGATTTCATGTAAATGTTAGGCATATAAATGTAATTGTGTCCGGGCTATGTCCCACGCCTATAAATAGATGAACAGTACCCTCGTACTGTTCATGCTAGATTGTAATCTCTCTCTCGCGTCATCTTTGCATTCCCACCTTCTGGAGAACCGAAGGTATCATTGTATTATAAATATCATTAATGCTAATTCTTGTATATGAATACGAATATAAATAAATTGTGAGGACCTGATCATTATCTTTCATTCTTTAGTGTTCTTTCACATTCTTATTTATATTTGTATTCATATTTATATACTGAGATGATGAAAGTATGTCCTTCATGACCTTCGTCTGAAGATCATTATATCCGAAAGGAAATAATGCTTGGAAGGACGAAGATCTTTAACCATTAACAATTATGTTGTCTTGTTCTTGATCTATAGCATTTGAGAACAAGTGACCAACATTGGCGCCCACCTTAGGTTAACTCACTTCCACAACTGTGACGATGGCTCTGCAAACCAAACAACCTTCGGTTACGAAGCTAGTGCCCCAATCACAGGCGGCTCAACTTCTGAACCAGATAACAAGAGGCAGAAGAAAGAGGCACGGAGAAGGGTACAACATGTTGGGGTGCAAGGACCCTTCATCAAGTCCAAATGGTCTCACATTCCAATCACTTTCTCTCAGGAAGACCTTAAGCTTAAGGATTATCCTCACAACGATGCAATGGTCATATCTTGTGTTATCCAGGGATTTCATGTTCACAATGTCCTAGTGGACACAGGTAGTGCAGCGGATATCATCTTTGCAAAGGCTTTCAAGAAAATGCAAGAGCCAGATGACAAGATACATGATGCAACACACCCTCTCTGTGGTTTCGGAGGAAAACAGATTGTGGCACTTAGCAAGATAACCATGCCGGTCACCTTCGGCTACGTTCACAACACAAGGACAGAGCAGGTTGTCTTTGATATTGTTGATATGGAGTATCCATACAATGCAATCATTGGTCGAGGGACGCTCAATTCCTTCGAAGCTATACTCCACCCAGCATACCTTTGCATGAAGATACCATCGGAGCAAGGACCCATTGTTGTGCATGGGAGTCAAGAAGCTGCTAGGAGAGCTGAAGGAAGTTGGACAGATTCGAAGGCTATTCATAACATAGATGAAACCGAAGCTTATCAGCAGTATAAGCATAAAAGAGAAAAAGCTGCTTCGGTAGATCAGCCAAAGCCTATGCTTTTGTGTGAAGACGTAGCCGAGCAAAAAGTGCTGCTGGGGTCTCAGTTATCTGATGACCAGGAAAAGACTTTGCTAAGGTTCTTGTTTAACAACAAAGATGTTTTTGCTTGGACAGCCAATGATCTCTGTGGTGTTAATAGGGACATCATCGAGCACTCACTCAATGTAGACTCGTCATTCAGACCAAGGAAGCAGAGACTTCGGAAAATGTTTTGATGACAAGGCCGAAGGTGCACGAAATGAAGTGAAAAGACTTCTAAGTGCCGGTGTTATTAGAGAGGTAACATACCCAGAGTGGCTGGCCAATACAGTCATGGTAAAGAAAGCCAACGAAAAATGGAGGATGTGTATTGACTTTACATATCTCAACAAGGCATGTCCGAAGGATGAATTTCCATTGCCAAGAATAGACTCCCTTGTAGATGCAGCAGCTACTTCAGAACTCATGAGCTTATTGGATTGCTACTCAGGCTATCACCAAATCTGGATGAAAAAGGAGGATGAGCCGAAGACAAGCTTCATAACTCCTAGTGGCACCTATTGATACCTTTGAATGCCTGAGGGGCTCAAGAATGCTAGAGGAAGCTTCAGCAGAATGACTGCCAAAGTTCTCCACTCCCAAATTGGCAGAAATGTGCTGACATATGTTGATGATATTATAGTAAAAAGCACAAAGCATGAAAACTATGTCGCTGATTTGCAAGAGACATTTGCCAATTTCAGACAAGCTGGTCTTAAGTTAAATCCAGAAAAATGTGTCTTCGTCGTGAAGAAGGGCGAGTTTCTTGGTTGTCTGGTATTGACAAAGCGCATCGAAGCTAACTCAAGCAAAATCGAAGCTATCCTTCGGATGGAGCCGCCAAATTCAAAAAGGGGCTCAATGGTTAGCAGGAAGGTTAGCATCGTTAAACAGATTCATTTCAAGGTTAGCAGAGTGGAATCTACCTTTCTTTGAAATATTGAAATCAGCCGAATCTTCCAATGTGGTCCAGCTTAACAGAAAGCCTTCGAGGAGCTGAAGCAATATTTGATAGATTTAACAACTCTAACCCCACCTTCATCTGGGGCCCCATTACTTCTGTATGTGGCTGCTTCCCATGCTATGGTTAGTGCGGCACCTGTACAGGAGAAACAAGATGGCCAAATAAAAAAGCAAGCACCGGTATACTTCATCTCCGAAGTACTCAGCCCATCAAAGAAAAATTACACAGAATTGGAGAAGGTACTGTATGTTGTATTGATGGCCTCCAGAAAGCTTCGACATTAATTCCAAGCATATCATATAATAGTGCCTTCATCACAACCCTTAAAGGACATAATGAGGAATAGAGAAGCAACAGGAAGGGTCAGAAAATGTGCCGCAGAACTCAATGAATTCACCATTGATTATGTAAATAGATCTTCAATACAATCTCAGGTGTTAGCAGACTTCATTACTGATTGGACGCCAGGGGCTCAGGATGAAGAAACAATAAAAGATGCCGAAGCTTGGACGGTATTTTGCGATGGGTCGTGGGGGACCTTCGGTGCAGGGGAAGCTGTTGTCCTGGTTGCACCTTCCAAAGTCAGAACATGTTATGCATAAAATTGGACTTCAGTTGTACGAATAATATTGCCGAGTACGAAGCTCTTCTCTTGGGGCTTCGGAAGCTAAAGGCAATGTGAATAAGAAGGGCAATCCTCAAGACCGATTCACAAGTTATCTCAGGTCATGTGGACAAGAGCTGTAAGGCAAGAGACCTGAAGCTTGAAAATTATTTAGATACAGTCCAAAGGTTGGAAGCCTCTTATGAAGGATTTTCTGTAAAAAATATCCCAAGAAGAGAGAATGAGCATGCAGACTTATTAGCTAAATCAGTGGCATAGAGGCTCCCTTTACCTTCGGAAGTATTTTTTGAAACAATAAAAGCACCTTCGGTTGAGCTCATGGAAAGAGCAGTGCGCACAATTTTACCTGTACATAGTGAAGATTGGAGGACTGAAACTGTATGCTTCCTCCAGGGCAACTGTCTTTCGGACGACGCAGGTTATAATAAAAGAATGGAGGCAAGGACAAGACCATATGTAATAATAGAAGGGGAGCTATACAAGCACGGAGTTTGCTCTCCATTGCTCAAGTGCTTATCCAGAACCGAAGGACAAGAATTAATGAAAGAGATACATGCAGGTTTGTGTGGGGCCCACATTGGGTCTAGACCTCTGCTAGGGAAGGTTTTCAGACAAGGTTTCTACTGGCCGAAGGTAGCTTCGGATGCAGCAGAATTAGTACAGAAATGTGAAAATTGCCAAAGATGCGCTAGAGATCAGAAGCAACCTTCGTCTTTGACTCAACTAATACAACCAACTTGGCCACTACAAAGATAGGGTTTGGATTTGTTAGGACTGCTACCACCAGCACAAGGCAACCTAAAATATGTGGTGGTGGCGGTGGAATATTTTTCCAAGTGGATTGAGGCAAAGCCTCTGGCTACAATAACTTCGGCCACAGTACAAAAAATCTTCTAGCAAAGTATCGGTTGTCGATTCGGAGTGCCGAAGGCTATCACCGTTGATAATGGAACTCAGTTCGATGCTGAAACTTTCAAAACTTTTTGTAGCCAAATTGGTACAAAAATACACTTTGCATCAGTGAGGCATCCTAAGTCAAATGGGTTGGTAGAAAGGGCAAACGGAATCATAATGACAGGAATAATGAAGTCAATTTTCAATCAGCCTAAAGGAAAGTGGCCAGACGAATTAATAAAGGTGGTTTGGAGCCACAACACTGCTGTATCAAGGTCAACAGGGTTTACTCCATTCAAGCTTCTGTTCGGCGATGGAGCAATAACACCGGAAGAAGCAAGAACGGGTTCAATAAGAACCTTAGCTTCGACAGAAGATGAAAGTGACTACCAAGTAACAAAAGATACAATAGAAGGGACCAGGCTTCAAGCCATAGAGCACATCAACAAATACCAGACCGAAACAATAAAATGGCGTGACAGAAAAGTTAGATAGAAAAACATCAAGCCAGGTCATTTAGTGCTTCAAAGAGTGGCTAACCCTGATACAGTAGGGAAGCTTTGGCTCAAATGGGAAGGCCCTTTCTTGGTGGTATCTTCGTCAAGACCCGGTTCTTACAGATTGAAGGATATGAACGGCAACAACATACCCAGGTCTTGGAATGCGGATGAGCTTCGGCGATATTATGTGTAATTGATGTAATTTTCTTATTTTTTCCTATGGCACCCTTTTCCTTTCAAGAGGGGAGAAAGGTTTTTAATGGGCCATAGATTGTAATTTTCAATTTTTCTTGTTTAGACCTATGTAATACAAGGGCCAAATTCCCCCAAATGTAACATGAAACAACAGAATCCGCACCATCGAGTGCAAAAAGACAGGGAAAAGCTCAAAAGTCGTCCCTAAGGGGATGCAGAGCTAAAATGTCACCCAAGTAAAAGGTGAAGAAGTTACAAAGCCGTTTACAAGAGAGCGCAGAGTAAGTTTCGAAGCTCAAAAAGTCATTCCTAAGGGAGCGCAGAGTAAGTTCTGAAGCTCAAAAGTCGTTCCTAAGGGAATGCAGAGCCAAAATACCACCTAAATCAGAGGTGAAGAAGCTCAAAAGTCGTTCCTAAGGGAATGCAGAGCCAAAATACCACCAAAATCAGAGGTGAAGAAGCTCAAAAGTCGTTCCTAAGGGGATTTAGAGCTTAGCTCCAAAGTTGTTCCTAAGGGGATGCAGAGCTAAAATACCACCTAAGAAAAAGGTGAAGAGACTCCAAAGTCGTTCCTAAGGGGTTGTAGAGTCTGGATGTGGTTTTGTGTGTGTTTGTGACATACATTTGCATGTCTCATCACATCATTTTTGCATTCATATAAGCATTCAATAGACATTTGTAGGATCATCATCACCATCATGACATGAAGCACAGGCGTTAACAGAAAAGAAAAAAAGATGCATCTCTATGGTGACAAAATGCTTCGTTGAATACGAAAATACTTCATCTCAGAGAAAACTTCATCGTGTATGGAGGTGCTTCGTCTTTAATGAAAAATGCTTTGATGCGAATGAAAAGAAGGGAAGGTGTTTTTCGCCTCCGGCTCAAAAAATTGAAAGTATTGGTTTCGCCCACAGCAAAGCAATTCATACATAGACGAAGAGGTAAGATTATATTACAAGGTATGGATAAATATGTACAATATTCTGCTCAAATGTCGATTACAATCTTTTACCAAACAAAAGTATAAGTTTATCTACAGATAAATGCAAGACGGGAATCCTAGTCTTCAGAACCTTCCACACATGCTTCAGTCTAACGGTCTTCGGCACCACCATCCTGCAGATAGATAAAGGTATAAGGCGGCCGACAATCTAATAAAGGTCAACCAAGGTAAAAAGATAAAGAAAAGCTTCATACTGAGTTAAGCAGTTTCCGAGCTTCGTCTCCAGCTAGCTCAAGCCCGCCCTTTGCCCAAATTTGAGTAATAAACCTGTTTCCGATGCTATGGGCTTCAATGGGAATATGAACTAAATCTGACAACGAAAGGCTGAAGGTTGGCTTGTTAACCATTTTTGCATGAGTGCATCCGGCCTTCAAAAATGCAGCAGCTGTGCCGCGAGAAGCTAACAGAGCACAGAAATCCCCGTGCCCAGTTATAACTTCATCGAGAACTTCAACTTCGTTTTCAATATGCTCAAAGGCCTTGGGGATATCTTCAGCCGAAGGGATAATTTCTTCAGAGGTAGCCCCAAATGAGTTGAATATTCCTTTCAGTCGCTTCACACAGCGGGTGGTGAAGTCCGTGCACTTGTTCCGAAGGTCTTTCATAGATTCACGAAGCTTTGTATTTTTCTCAGCTTCGGCTTCAACCCTTGATTGCAGTTCTTTTATTTTTTGGTCGAAGCGCTCCAAGTTTTTGTTCAAAATTGTTCGAGCATTGTCAAATTCCTCACTTAATTTAGTGTTTTGAGATTGTGCTTCCACGAGGGAGCCTTCGACCGCTTGCAGCAGGAAATCCTTCTTCTCTAGAGAAGCTTCAAGATCTTGTATCTTACTTTTCAAGCCTTCAATTATAATTTCGTTTTTCCTATCTTTGTTATCCTGCTGCATTTTTAACGCTTTGCTTAGCAACATACTCTGCAACAACAAATTATAGTCAGAACAATTAATTCACCATAAAGATAATAATAGTAAACTAGTCACAGGTCTTACCTTGAAGTTAGAATAAAATAAACTACTGACTATATGTTGCCATTGGTAGCAGCTGATATCAGTTTCTAGCTTCGAGAAGCCAACACTCTTTGATAAAGTGTCGACTATCTTCGCCCTAGTACGATCACGGATACATCCCAAGATCTACTCATCAACCCCGCTGAAGAGCAGAGCTCCCAGTTGGTATCCGCACGACATGGCAAATTCTTTTAGCTCCAATTTTTCTTCTTCCGAAAGCTCCTAGCCGCCTAGGTGCCGAAGGTCGAAATCTTCTTCACCCAAAGGACCAAAATCAATTCCCCTTTTTTTATCTGGCATTGTGTCCATGTCCTCCTCTGCAGTAACATCTTTAACTACATCTGATATAATCATATCAATATCCAACATTGTAGCTTCGGCTTCACCGACGTACTTGGCTTCGATAGCAGCTTCAGCTTTAGCTTCGGCACCCATAGTAGTCACGGTCTTAGCCACCGAAGCTGAAGGCGGTGTTCGTTCAATGGCTTGCATCACATTTACTATTCGTCGTGTCTTTTGTTCTTTCACTTTCTCCTCTGCAGCCGAAGGTTGTCCTCTCTTCTGTAAAAATTTTGTCAGTTCTAATCCCAGTGGACTTAGCAGCTTGAAGGGTGGGGAATCAGTCATTACCTTCAGAATTTCTGCCATTTCGGCAACAGAGGGCATCGAAGGAGCTTCTTCTCCTGCTTTCGGCTCAGATGAAGGCACTATGCTAAGCTTTCGCTTCTTAGAAAACAACATCTTTGGCTCTTGTGCTGTTCTTGGTTTCTTCAAAGCTTTTTCATCTACCTTTATCAATCGGGCAGCCTGCCTACTCAGAATGCTAACTATTCTTTTTCTTTTTATTCCTTTGGCCCCTTCATCGAGCTTCTCATAGTCAGGATAATCGAAGTTTAAGGCATCCATAACACGGTTCAGCCTTCGTTTTGGCCGGGTGCTGAAGGCGGCAGTCATCGATTGATCTTCTTTTTTGGTATAATTACCAAGTATCTCGTTGCACATGGTCTCAATCATCTCTAGCCATTCGTTACAAGGTTTCTTGAATTGTTTCTCAAATTTAAAGCAATAGGGGAGCCATACAAGCTCATGCTTTTTCCCCCTTCTTTTTTCTTTAGCATCCCCCAACCGCTGGAAGTTGGAAATGTCTTGTTTGCTAAATATTCTTGTACTAAGTCCCTAGTACTGATTTCGGCAGCTACCACTCTAAACTCAACTTCGGCTACCTGGCACGGGGAGCCAAGTTGCATATGACACAAGGGGCTAGTCATTTCGAAGCTTAGTTTCATGGGCTTCATGACCATAGTCATCAATTTTTCCCTTTTCTTCTCGTCTGCTTTCACATAAAACCACTCATTTGTCCACCCGGTTGGCCATTTAGTGCGATAGCCTATTACTGGAGCCTTCGTATCTTTTCTATATGCAAAGTTGTAACAGCCGAAGTTCTTATGAAGACCATCTGCTCTAGCCTTTGTCTGATAGTGCAATTCATGCACCCGGCAAAAAGCTTCGGCATTAGCATCCATACCCTGGCTTCGGAGAGCCCATATAAAAACACTGAGCCTAACAATAGCATTGGGTGTCAATTGATGAAGGTATATCTCAAAGTTCATTAAAACTTCCTCTATCATGTCATTTAAGAGGAACCGAAGTCCTGCTCTGACGAAGCTCTTGAAAACGATAACTTCGCCCTCTTTTGGCTCCAGAACAATTTCCTCCCCAGCAAACCGGACAAGCTTGCTCTCAGCCTCCCCGAAATAGCCTCATCATAACCATGTCATCCTCTGTTACAGTAGATATCCCAACTCAATGTGACTAGGCTTTGTTGGGCTCAGAATACTATTATCTTCTTCACTTTCATTGTCACTTTTGCCTCTAGCTACAATCTTTTCAGCTTCGGTATTGGAGGCACCTTCGATAGCAACTTCCCTGACACAACCAGACCCGACCGCTTCATCACTTCTGAGATTGGTGCTGTTTCGGTGATTTCTGTCTCCTCTCCTTCATGGGATACCCTAGCAGTGGATCTTACCCTGGCCATTTGTGTGATCAGGTTCTTTGAGCCGAAGCAGATCTCAGGTGACGAAGTGCTTGCTTGAGAATGCAACGCAGGAAGCTTCGGCTATGGTTAAAATTTTTAACAGCACAACGGTGCGATAGCAATGAATGTCGTGGTAACTCCTCACCAACCCGTCTGTTTATATAGTGTTGCAGGGGGAGAAGCTGAACCACCATACCGCTTACACTTGCTGAGCGGTGGACCGTCCGACAATTGGAATATTTTAATCGTTTACTGGTAACGAGCTCAGGGAAGGTGTTTTCGGTCCTTCGGCATTCCAAAGCCTTCGTGTTTTTCGCGGATCGAGCTCGTCACGAAAAACGATCTATCACCACGATGGAGCTACTGTTGGGGGTCTTCTTCCCCGCCGAAGGTCCTCAAGGCAAAAACACCTTCGACAAGATAATACAAAGGCATACACGACATGATGATACGAAAGAAAGCTGAAGCTATGGCTGAAGAAGCTTCGGCTTAGTATTATGACAAAGCCGAAGGTTGCCACCGACTCAAGGGAAAAATACTGTTTAGTCCTTGATCACTCACATTATGATTGCATGTAAATGTCAGGGATATAAAAGTAATTGTGTCCAAGCTGTGTCCCGCGCCTATAAATAGATGAACAGTACCCCCGAATGTTCACGCTAGATTGTAATCTCTCTCTCGCGTCATCTTTGCATTCCCACCTTCTGGCGAACCGAAGGTATCATTGTATTATAAATATCATTAATGTAATTCTTGTATATGAATACGAATATAAATAAATTGTGAGGACCTGATCATTATCTTTCATTCTTTAATGTTCTTTCACATTCTTATTTATATTTGTATTCATATTCATATACTGAGATGATGAAGGTATTTCCTTCATGACCTTCGCCTGAAGATCATTATATCCGAAAGGAAATAATGCTTCGAAGGACAAAGGTCTTTAACCATTAACAATTGTGTTGCCTTGTTCTTGATCTATAGCATTTGAGAACAAGTGACCAACAACAATGTATATTTATGCTCGATAAAGATAATAATAATGATAGATCATTGATATGTGACAATTATTATCTTTATCCCTCTGCATCCTTATGCATTCATTCCTCTGTCTATTTATACTTACGTTTATATAACAAAAATGATGAAGGTATGTCATTCATGACCTTCATCTAAGGATCAGAGGAAATAATGCTTCAAAGGACGAAGGTCTTTAACCATTAACAATTGTATTGCCTTGTTCTTGATCTATAGCATTATTTCCTCTCGGATATAATGATCCTTAGACGAAGGTCATGATTGACATAACTTCATCATTTTTGTTACATAAACGTAAGTAAAATAGACAAAGGAAAGAATGCATAAGGATGCAGAGGGATAAAGATAATAATTGTCACATATCAAAGCTCTATCATTATTATTATATTTATCGAGCATAAATAAACATTGTCAAATGTTTGTATTACAATTGTACCTTCGGCTTGCCAAAATGTGGGAGAGCGAGGATGACGCGAGAGAGAGATTACAATCCAGCGTGAACAGTACAGTGCTACTGTTCATCTATTTATAGGCACAGGACACAGTACGGACAAAATTACATTTATGCCCTTGACATTTACTCGTGACTATAATACAAATTATCACGGACTTAGTGGTCTTTTCCCCCTTTAAGTCGATGTCATCCTTGGTCTTCGTCACCATATCAAGCCGAAGCTCTCTGGCAATAGCTTCGGCGCTTACTCCTATCACCTTCGGGTTGCGCCTTTACACCGCGTATACTTTCGCCATTAGAGAAGGACTTCTCTCCGGGAGCCAAAACCTCCTGTAATAATCTATATCATACTGAAAACATATGGTTAGTCACGTTTATTGAGGACCTTCGGAAGAGGAAGACCCCCAACAATTACCTAGACAATTTACAAGATTGAGCTCATTCCGCTGAACAAGGCGATGCAATTGTTTTTCAATCGGAAGTGCATCGACAAAGCATTTTAAGTGTAATATTTGTTGTTATCAGTTTAATATTTGATATATCATGTTCACTTTGATATTGAAATTATTTTTATGGGTATTTTTATGGGGAGTGTCCACTATATTGACTTACCATCCTCTCGTATGCCACTGGGCCGTTGCACCGCTGGTTTGTCCGATCTCAACAAATACTATTAAATATGAATTTTGTTGTCCCATACAAAATAATCGACTAAATTATTTACCAACAAGCAATACAAAATTAAACTTATACAAATCAAATTATACTACAATTACAACTAGAAACGAGATGTCGTTGTCGCATTTGGCCAAGCTCCCTTGCGGCCACAGATGGGGGCCTCCTCTCCTATGATAAACCGCCGTTGCGTAGAAACTAACCCCGGAGCAGTGCTTGCGATACACACAAATATAGGTTGTACTGTTATAAATTATCGTGATATATGTTTCCATTGTAATGCACATGCACTCACCTAGTGTATTTGAAGAAGCACAACAGTAAAACGACAAAGATCTGACGGCCACACAATGTCAGACAGCATCGGTTAGCCGTCAGAACGAGTCGTCAGAAATTTTATACTTTACTGTTGTGAAGCACCAGTTCTGTTACCGTATACTGGCCCATATTGTTCAGACCACAAAAATCATATAAAGACTGAGTTCTTTTTGTATGCTCTAGAATGTATATTTCTACCAGTAATGAAACTGGATTGATTCTTATGCCCACCAGTATTAGAACTGTTCTTATGTCCACCAGTATTAAAACCGAATTGAGTTCTTATGTTCACCAGTATTGAAACTAAATTGAGTTCTTAGGCTATTCACAATAAGGATTTCATAGCATTCTTTCCAACAATGCCACATCATCAAGAGTGTCATGAAACTAAAAATGAAACAATGTTTCTCAATGCAAACTTTTATTTCACTATTTCATAGTTTAACATACTAATTAAATGCTGCAACTAAATCACCAATAGAGGTTAGTAAAATATGTCAAGATGAAACAAACCATTTTCAATAGAGATTTCACACAGTTTTCAAGACATTGGAAACGGGTTAACAGTATGGTTTCATCCCATAAAACTCATTCCTGTTAAATGCTATGTCATATCATTCAAAATGCTTACGTGTCACACCATGAAATGTGCATGAAACTCTCATGAAACTTCTATTGAGAATAGGCTTATATCCACTAGTAATGAAACAAAATTAGAGGAAGGGAGTAGCATGTGAATGCGTGAAGGGAGTGCACTAATGAAGACGTGAACCTATAATTAATATGATGGCCATAGAAAAGGGAGAAGCATACCACGACCACGTTAAGCCGCTTTGGCTGGCCTGCCTTCTGTAGCCGTGTTGCATCTGCAGTTCCTCGGCGGCGACCTACTGCAGGGAGGGTAACGACCCTGTGTTGCGATGTGCAGCTATTGCCAGAGGGCATGTTCCGATCAGATCAAAGAACGTGAGCGGCAGGGTCACGGCCGTCTTGCAGCGTGAACATGCAAGCGCGAAAAAGATTAGATTGGCTCCAACATAGGAGGGAAAATCGGTTCAGTTGCCAAATACCATATTTGAGGTCCAGTTGTTGGAGAATCTTGTTTTCGACACTCCTAAATAGGTTAAATCAGTAAAAAATTTAGGGCCTCGGTTTAGGATCTCTTTAGGAGTTGCTCTAAATAAGTTTGCACTAGCAATTCTCTATAAGGCGTCTTTGTTCATAACTGTTAGTAATCGTTCATGGTTGTAGAAGCACGAAACACGAGAGATAATATGTTTAGAACTATCGATACTAATTTATAGTTAGTTGCTCGTGCATCGCTACGGTTTCTATATCTCTACTACCTATTAAACCAATAGTGGACCACGTCACTACCATGACTCCATCCTCCCCTAGGCTCCAACCCAGCTGTAAGGAAATTGGACCCGGGCTATTTGGCTAATTGAGTTTTGGTGTTTGATGATTAACACAATCTATGGACTAATAAGTTTCCTAGTGTTTGTGTTTGTAGTTCACAGGATGCTAGAGTTACTTGGACTAAGGAATGAAGGAAAGCAACACCTCAAAAGAAGACATTAAGAAGATTCAAGAAAAGTCCAAAAAATGAAAATGTGTGTTGCCTACGGACTGTCTGTGCGTGGAGCACCGGACTGTCCGGTGCCCACACGCCGGACTGTCCAGTGCACCAGGAACCTCAGCCCCAACGGCTAGTTCCAGGTGGCACCCGGTGGGAAGACCACCGAACTATCCGGTGTGAAGTCCGGACTGTCCGGTGTGAAAAGCCTGCAGCGCTAACGGTCATCTGCTCTAACATGGCAACGGCTAGGCGCACCCACTACAAAATGACCCCCCCTTTAGCAATGCATATATGTGTTGGTACAAATCTATATAAGCGTTGATATGGTCTATACCAACACATAATTATGCGTTGCCTATACTGCCGTTGCTATGGGCTACTGCAACACTTATACATACGTTGGTAAGTCATATAAATAAGTGTTGGTAAACTGCAACAAATTTTTATAAGATACAACAACGCTTACATGTGTTGGTGCCGCCCATGACTATCTCGTCATCATAGGATGCTACAACGTTTAGATTCGTGTTGTGGCAACATTTTTATGCGTTGCAAACAATAAACCACACTACAAAAATACCCCCCTATCGCAACGCATTTATGCGTTGCTAGAAGTTGAAATAAGTGTTGCTAAGGCTTATACCAACGCATAATTATGTGTTGCCTATGCTGGCGTTGCTAGGGTCTACTGCAACACTTATTTATATGTTGGTAAGCCATGGCTATAAGCGTTGCTGGGCCGCAACGGATATTTATTGCCTACTGCAACACTTACATGTGTTTGTACCGGCAAAGACGGGTTGACCCGTATTGGATTTGGAAACATTTTGCTTAGATTTATGGCAGCACATTTATGTGTTGCAATGTTGTTGAACCATATAACAATGGCAACATTTAGATCGGATTTGTGAGAGCACATATTTGTGTTGCAAGAAATAAACCATTTATTGAATAGAAATTGATATACAACAACATTTGCCATTAATAAAATGAGAAGGTCCAATTCATCCTAGGCATAAACATGATTGCAATGGACAAACAATTTCTCATTGAAATAAAATAGTCAATATACAGAGTAGCACAACTTAAAATAATCACCAATTCATGCGTGTACAAATATTTTTGGAGACAGATATAAACATATGACTCATCCTAAACAATACTGAACTGCATCATAGGTAAATTAGGAAAGCTTTTTTGGTAGCATAGTCTTCAAATTCTGCATAAATCTTGTAGCTCTGAAACTGAAATCTGGCAGCCCTGAAACTTCATCCTAGGTACTAAATCTGATGAACAACAAGAAATGTAATACCCAATTTGTAATTTGTTAGGAATAATATAAATAGAGAAACAATTTCTCCTTATGTGAGTTTGACCTTTAGACATCATCACATGTGAACACCATATTCAAAAACAAATAATTAATAAAAGACATGCCACTAAATTGTGCATCAGGCTGGATTTTATTTTGTGTGCATTTTGTGTGATAGTAGAAAAATAATGTAATGCTCAAATTAGAATTTAAGTTCCAAAGGAAACTCTAGAAATTAAGGAAAGAGAAAGAAAATATTATGAGGATAAAAAAAGTATAAAAATATACATAAAAAAATATATTATTTCTATACTAGGATTTGAATGTGTACATTTGGCTCAAGGGTGAAACTCATATGCAAATTCAAATTTGGAGACTCAAATGAAAAGGGAAAATTCAAATAGGAGTAAAAAGAAAAGAAGAGATAAAAGAAAAGGAAAAGAAGCTTGCTTTGGGCCGCAGAACCAATTTTTGGCCCACTTAGCCATTGCACTCGGGTGGCCCAGCTGGTGCTCGCGCAGTATGGCGCCGATGGGTGGGCCCCGCGCGGCAGTCTCTTTCCCCTCTGCTGTGTCCGGGTCGTCCCTCACCTCCGCCAAAGCCGCGGCCATGCCGCCATTGCCGCGCACCCGTGGACCGGACCCTCAACCACCTCGCCTGCCTCGCCTAGGCTGTTATAAAGGAAACCTAGCCGCTACCCTTCCCCCCCTTTACTCTCGTCTTCCGCCTGGTGCCGTTCGAGAACATCATGCCGCCGTGTGAGGACCGCCGCCGTCAGGCTTCCTCCGCGACTACGGTCGGCTGTTGGGCGGATTCGTGAGGGTGGGCAGGAGCGGTGGACCCAGACGCACGTCTTCATCGCCGAATCAAGCTTCGTGGGCACCCCTGGAGCTTCTGGCCGCGCTCACCAGTGCGGGCGGAAAAAAAGGGAAGCCGCCGCGGAAGTCACGCTAGGCAACCTCTCAACCCTCGGGTGTTGGACCGGGAGCATCATCGGACCATGGCGGTGGTGAATTCGGGCTCGCCTCGGCGAATCCTTGACCAGAGCACCGGGAATCGCTCGCCGTAGCAAGAGAGTCACCGCCGGGCCGCCGTTCGCTGTGAGTAGGGCGCTTTGCGACATAATCTGCGGTAAGACATCAAGCAATATGTTTAGATTTTTGCCGGCATCGCGTAGAACTGCTCGGGTTGTCGGTCGGTGCCTTCCGTGGCTGGGCCATTGCTGGCCAGCTTCGCCTCGCGCCGCCGCTGGTCGGGGTTGCGCCGTCGCTTCTCAGGTCGGGCGGAAAACAAGAGTTCCTGGCCACTCGATACAAAATGGACGTTTGGGATTAGATCTTAGGTAACAATTCGGCCAGCGACGTAGAACCGTCCGATTTAAATCGTACGCCTATAACTCAATCCTAAGTATTTAAATCCCGTCCGTTGATTGCAGATCCAGTGGCCTGCCTTGCGTACCGATTCGACCTCGTGTTGATTTAATCAGAGCTGTAGAATTCTAATCTGATGGCCGAGGATGCTCCATACCCCTTCGCGATGTAACATTTTCTTAAGAGCCCCTATGTTTTACCTAAATACAACCCGTAGTCCTGCGCTGGGTGAACTGAGTCATGGGAATTCTTGCGCAGAAGACCCTGTGCTTTCCTGTATTTGAGGCTCGGTCCACGACTTAAATAAAACAGGAAAAATAGATTTAGAAATTGATTTTGAGTATAAAAATAATTGTAAAACTTGTATAATTCATAGAAAATTCATATGAGCTCCAAATTACTTCATTCCAGTTCCTAAAATTTTGTAATTTTATTATCTAGCACTTAGAGTCTCTGTTTTATCATGAAAACAATAAGAAAAATAATCTCTCACTTAATCCTACTTTAAGCACATAAAACCTTTGGAAATTCATAACTTGAAATATATAACTCCAAATTGATTCATTCCAGTGGCATTTATTTTGTTTAAATATTGTTTATCATCTAGTACCTTTACGTAACCATGAAACTTGATTTAAAATTATTCACATGAATTACTCTATTCTAGGTACTTAATAACTACATAAAATCATAACTCGGTGACCGTAACTCCGATTTTAGTGGTTTTCGAACCCGCGAGCTCGTAGCAACGCGTAGATCGTTATTATTTAGTTTGTTATTATATTTGGTGTGATGTTAATTTTATCTATACCATGTTTGTTTGTATTGCTACGACTAGCGCGTGGCGTGTCATCCAAAAGGCAAGTGGGTACCTGGAATCTCAAGTGCCAGGCAAGTTGTGCCCTTGATTCACTTTTGTTACCCAATAATGTTCTTTATAATCATTTACCATGCATAGGCTTAATTTTGATGGGAACCGATAGGTCACCCTAGATTGTTTATCTCTTTACCTTGCTATCCCTGAATCACTTGGGTAGTTTTGCTATTGCTTTATATGGTTTTGGGATAATGATTTATTATATCCATGTTCCAGTTATTTTGTTATTCTATGTTCATGTCAAGATCATTATGTTATTGTTAATTGGAACATGGAGCTTAACTTGAGAAACACGTGCCACCACAAGGGAGGAATGGGACCCCTTGGCTGACTAATTAGGAAAGCTAGTGGAAGACTACCTTACCCGAAAGGGGCAAGGGCAGTAGGGGAGTGGTCAGTGTAGGGAGGTCCTTGGTTGATTTTGCTGCGATGGCGGTCAGACAAGAACCCTGCATTGGAACTTCCTATAAACTGTAGCGGGTTTTCGGAAGCTAGTGGAACTTTGTAAAGGCCTCATAGTGGATCCCTAGCCATTCACCTCGGTAGTGTCTAAGGGCCTAGCTAACCCTGGCGACATGGGAAACACGACTTGTGGGTAAAGGGTACAACCTCTGCAGAGTGTAAAACTGGTATACTAGCCGAGCTCACGGTCATGAGCGGCTCACGACTCTCCGATGATTAATTTATGGAACCTAAACTCAATGTGTCATTTGCATATGCATGGGATTATTATTAATTTTGTTCTATTATTTTATTATGGTTTGGTATTTACTTACACTTAGTAAATGCTAATAAAATTTTGACCAACTTATAAAAGCAATGCTCAGCTTTAACCTCTATTGTTGATCAGCCTTACACACTTCATGAACTCCCACCTTTGGTGAGTTCATGTCACATTATTCCCCACAACTTGTTGAGCGATGAACATGTGTGAGCTCACCCTTGCTGTCTCACACCCCCCACAGGAGAAGAGCAGGTGATTCAGGAGGAGCCACAAGGCGAGGAGTTCAATCTGATCTAGGTGGCGTTTCTCAGTTGACTTTGGCACCGACGATCCTTAGTTCGTGTTATATTTATCTTTTATTTTGTAAGTCTTCCGCTATGTAATAAGTACTCTGATTATTGTGACATTTATCTCTATGCACTCTGTTATTATATATGTTGTCTTCTTGGCGCATGTATGAGATGCACCTGGCTTTGTTCCTTAAAGCCGGGTGTGACAGAAGTGGTATCAGAGGAAATGTTGACTGTAGGACGAAACCTAGATAGAAATGGACAAAACCCTTACCTACTTACCTTATTCTGATTCATTCTATACTCGTCTCATCTTGGTCTTGTCTCACCTTCTGCTTTTCTACTTTGATTAGTCTTATCCTTTCTACTCTAAGACAAGATGGATTTCACACCTTGGAATCCTACCATTATGATCTTTTTAAGAGATAGGGAACCTAAGACAAAAAAAATGAAAACTATTTTCTCTATTAAAAATGTTGGTTGATTGTTCTGATGATCAGTGCTTGATTTGCTTCTTTGATTGATTGCAACATTATAGTTGGGCATCTTAGCATGTACCACCATAAGGTATTGTGTTAGCTTTAGTGGATAACACACTAATCCACTTAGCTAATAAATCAATCATAGTAACATTCCTCGTAATTACTCGCCTTGTCTACAATTCTTCCTCTCTTACCCTGTATTTCTAACCTAGATGGGTTACCCCTATAGTGCTAGAAGAGAGCAGTATAGACTTGATCCTTGGTATGTCATTGTTAAGAAAGGTAAAGGCAGTATATACACTGTGCTAAGGGAACCGTAGAACTCACCAGTTCCAAAGGATAAAGATTTGAAGTTGAAATTGCAGTAACTACCACCACCAGACTAGCGGCATTCTTAGTAGATGAGAAGTTTGTGGGTGGCAACATCCACGCAATTAGGGATTTTCCGGATGTCTTTCCAGAGAAGTTACTAGGGATGCCATCAAATAGGGAAGTTGAGTTCGCTATTGATCTCTTACCTGCAACTACCCCTATTTCTAAACGACCATACATGATGTCCGTAGAAGAGCTAAAGGAACTTAAGAAGCAATTAATGGAATTACAAGAGGCTGGGTACATTCGTTTGGATTCCTCACCTTGGGGGAGCGCCAGATCTATTTGTACAGAAGAAAGATGGATCGTAAGGGATGTGCGTGGATTATAGGTCCCTTAACGATGTCACTGAGAAGAACAAGTGTCCGTTACCCTACATTGAGGACTTATTTGATCAGATGAGAGATGAAAGGGTATTCTCGAAGGTTGATCTCCGATCAGGTTATCATCAAATGAAGATTAGGCCATCGGATATTCCCAAGATGGATTTCTCGACCCGATATGGATTATATGAGTTCACTGTTATGTCGTTTGGATTAACCAATGCACCAGCCTATTTTATGGATCTAAAGAATAAGGTGTTCATGATCTGGACAGATTCGTCATGGTTTTCATCGATGATATTTTTATTTATTCCAAGAGTGTTAGTGATCATCTGGGATTGTTGCTATAGAAACTACGAGACAATCAACTCTACGCCAAGTATAGCAAATGCGAGTTTTGGATTGGCAAGGTGCCATTTCTTGGACATATCATTTCTAATGGAGGAATATTAGTGGATCCTGCTAAAGTCAAGGAGATAGTGGTGTGAAGCATACCCACTATAGTTACTGAAGTCCGAAGTTTCTTGGGATTAGCAGGGTATTATTGGAGATTTATTGAAGGATTTTCTAAGATTGCTAAGCCTATGACTTCGCTTTTGGAGAAGGGCAAAGAATTTAAGTGGGACGAGAAGTGCCAAGATAGCTTTGATCAATTGAAGAAGAGATTGATGTCACCACCAGTGTTGGTTATGCCAGATCTGCAGGAAGGATTTGATATCTATTGTGATGCATGTGGCTAAGGCTTGGGATGTGTGCTCATGCAAGAAGGACATGTGATCGCCTATGCGTCTCGTCAGTTGTGGAAACATGAATTGAACTACCCCACTCATGACTTAGAACTGGCAGCCGTTGTGCATGCGCTTAAGATATGGAGACATTATATCATGGGAACCAAGTGTCAAGTATACACGGATCATAAGAGTTTGAAGTATATATTCACTCAGAAGGATCTCAACCTTAGGCAACGTCGTTGGTTGGAGCTTATTAAGAATTATGATTTAGAGATTCACTATCACCCAGGCAAGGAAAATTTGGTTGCAGATGCCTTGAGTCGAAAGGAGCATGTTCATTCAGCTGTTGTTGCCCAGCTACCTGATGAGATTGTTGAGGATTTCAGGAGACTTAACCTGGGGATAGTTACTCACACTGAAAAAGTTATTATTGATGTGGAACCTACTTTGGAGCAAGAAATCCGCAAAGGTCAAATTGACGATGCTAAAATAAAAGAGATTAAGGATCTGATTACTAAAGGTCGAGGTCCGGAAATTCATGGAAGATGAGCAAGGCACCATATGGTTCAAGGACAGGATGTGTGTTCCTAATATTGAAAGCCTTCGTGAGTCTATATTGAAGGAGGCCCATGACTCAGATTATTCTATTCATCCTGGTAGTACCAAGATGTATCAGGATTTGAAGCGGAGATATTGGTGGTATGGATTGAAGAGAGATGTGGCTGCACATGTGGCTATGTGCGATGTGTGTCAAAGAGTTAAGGCTGAACACCAGAGGCCAGTAGGACTATTGCACCCACTGAAGATACCCGAGTGGAAGTGGGAAGAGATTGGTATGGATTTCATTACTGGATTGCCTCGCACCTCGAAAGGATATGGTTCTATATGGGTTATTGTGGATAGACTGACCCAAGTGGCTCATTTCATTCCGGTCAAGACTACTTATAAGGTATCTCAATTGGCAGAGTTATATATGACTCAGATTATGTCTCTACATGGTGTACCTAAGAAGATCATTTTGGATAGAGGATCACAAGTTTATCCCCAGATTTTGGAAAAGTTTTCATGAGAATATAGATACGAAGTTGAATTTTAGTTTGGCCTACCATCCTCAGACTGATGGACAAACTGAAAGGACTAATCAAGTATTGGAGGACATGTTGAGAGCTTGTGCCCTTCAGCATGGTAGTAGTTGGGACAAGAGTCTACCTTATGCTGAGTTCTCATATGATAATAATTACCAGGCCAGTCTGAAGATGTTACCGTTTGAGACTCCATATGGAAGGAAGTGCAGGACTCCTCTATATTGGGATCAGACTAGAGGAAGACAGTTCTTTGGACCTGAACTTATTCAAGAGGCAGAAGAACAAGTTCATATAATTGGAGAGAATTTGAGGGTAGCTCAGACCAGGCAAAAGGGCTATGCGGATAATAGAAGAAGACCACTGGAGTTTGAGGAAGGTGATCATGTGTACCTCAAGATGTCACCACTTCATGGAATGAAGAGATTTAAAGTCAAGGGCAAATTGTCCCCTCGCTATATTGGACCATTCTAAGTGTTTAGGCAAGTTGGAGAGATGGCCTATCAACTCGACTTACCTGATAATCTATCTGATGTGCATAATGTTTTCCATATGTCTCAACTTAAGAAGTGTCTCCATGTCCCTGAGGAACAGTTACCAATGGAAGAGCTCGGTGTTCAGGGTGAGTTGACTTACACGGAGTACCCGATCAAGATTTTGGATACTTTAACTCGAGTTACAAGAAATAAGGTGATAAAAATGTGTAATGTTCAATGGAGTCACCTCGGAGAAGACGAAGCTACATGGGAAAGAGAAGAAGAGCTTCGCATAGATTTCCCCATCTTTTCCCTCGTTCTTCCTAAATCTCGAGGACGAGATTATTTTTAAGGGGGGTAGGATTTGTAATACCCAATTTGTAATTTGTTAGGAATAATATAAATAGAGAAACAATTTCTCCTTATGTGAGTTTGACCTTTAGACATCATCACATGTGAACACCATATTCAAAAACAAATAATTAATAAAAGACATGCCACTAAATCGTGCATCAGGCTGGATTTTATTTTGTGTGCATTTTGTGTGATAGTAGAAAAATAATGTAATGCTCAAATTAGAATTTAAGTTCCAAAGGAAACTCTAGAAATTAAGGAAAGAGAAAGAAAATATTATGAGGATAAAAAAAGTATAAAAATATACATAAAAAAAAATATATTATTTCTATACTAGGATTTGAATGTGTACATTTGGCTCAAGGGTGAAACTCATATGCAAATTCAAATTTGGAGACTCAAATGAAAAGGGAAAATTCAAATAGGAGTAAAAAGAAAAGAAGAGATAAAAGAAAAGGAAAAGAAGCTTGCTTTGGGCCGCAGAACCAATTTTTGGCCCACTTAGCCATTGCACTCGGGTGGCCCAGCTGGTGCTCGTGCAGTATGGCGCCGACGGGTGGGCCTGCCACGGCAGTCTCTTTCCCCTCTGCTGTGTCCGGGTCGTCCCTCACCTCCGCCAAAGCCGCGGCCATGCCGCCATTGCCGCGCACCCGTGGACCGGACCCTCAACCACCTTGCCTCCCTCGCCTAGGCTGTTATAAAGGAAACCTAGCCGCTACCCTTCCCCCCCTTTACTCTCGTCTTCCGCCTGGTGCCGTTCGAGAACATCAGGCCGCCGTGTGAGGACCGCCGCCGTCAGGCTTCCTCCGCGACTACGGTCGGCTGTTGGGCGGATTCGTGAGGGTGGGCAGGAGCGGTGGACCCAGACGCACGTCTTCATCGCCGAATCAAGCTTCGTGGGCACCCCTGGAGCTTCTGGCTGCGCTCACCAGTGCGGGCGGAAAAAAAGGGAAGTCGCCGCGGAAGTCACGCTAGGCAACCTCTCAACCCTCGGGTGTTGGACCGGGAGCATCATCGGACCATGGCGGTGGTGAATTCGGGCTCGCCTCGGCGAATCCTTGACCAGAGCACCGGGAATCGCTCGCCGTAGCAAGAGAGTCACCGCCGGGCCGCCGTTCGCTGTGAGCAGGGCGCTGTGCGACATAATCTGCGGTAAGACATCAAGCAATATGTTTAGATTTTTGCCGGCATCGCGTAGAACTGCTCGGGTTGTCAGTCGGTGCCTTCCGTGGCTGGGCCATTGCTGGCCGGCTTCGCCTCGCGCCGCCGCTGGTCGGGGTTGCGCCGTCGCTTCTCAGGTCGGGCGGAAAACAAGAGTTCCTGGCCACTCGATACAAAATGGACGTTTGGGATTAGATCTTAGGTAACAATTCGGCCAGCGACGTAGAACCGTCCGATTTAAATCGTACGCCTATAACTCAATCCTAGGTATTTAAATCCCGTCCGTTGATTGCAGATCCAGTGGCCTGCCTTGTGTACCGATTCGACCTCGTGTTGATTTAATCAGAGCTGTAGAATTCTAATCTGATGGCCGAGGATGCTCCATACCCCTTCGCGATGTAACATTTTCTTAAGAGCCCCTATGTTTTACCTAAATACAACCCACAGTCTTGCGCTGGGTGAACTGAGTCATGGGAATTCTTGCGCAGAAGACCCTGTGCTTTCCTGTATTTGAGGCTCGGTCCACGAATTAAATAAAACAGGAAAAATAGATTTAGAAATTGATTTTGAGTATAAAAATAATTGTAAAACTTGTATAATTCATAGAAAATTCATATGAGCTCCAAATTACTTCATTCCAGTTCCTAAAATTTTGTAATTTTATTATCTAGCACTTAGAGTCTCTGTTTTATCATGAAAACAATAAGAAAAATAATCTCTCACTTAATCCTACTTTAAGCACATAAAAACTTTGGAAATTCATAACTTGAAATATATAACTCCAAATTGATTCATTCCAGTGGCATTTATTTTGTTTAAATATTGTTTATCATCTAGTACCTTTACGTAACCATGAAACTTGATTTAAAATTATTCACATGAATTACTCTATTCTAGGTACTTAATAACTACATAAAATCATAACTCGGTGACCGTAACTCCGATTTTAGTGGTTTTCGAACCCGCGAGCTCGTAGCAACGCGTAGATCATTATTATTTAGTTTGTTATTATATTTGGTGTGATGTTAATTTTATCTATACCATGTTTGTTTGTATTGCTACGACTAGCGCGTGGCGTGTCATCCGAAAGGCAAGTGGGTACCTGGAATCTCAAGTGCCAGGCAAGTTGTGCCCTTGATTCACTTTTGTTACCCAATAATGTTCTTTATAATCATTTACCATGCATAGGCTTAATTTTGATGGGAACCGATAGGTCACCCTAGATTGTTTATCTCTTTACCTTGCTATCCCTGAATCACTTGGGTAGTTTTGCTATTGCTTTATATGGTTTTGGGATAATGATTTATTATATCCATGTTCCAGTTATTTTGTTATTCTATGTTCATGTCAAGATCATTATGTTATTGTTAATTGGAACATGGAGCTTAACTTGAGAAACACGTGCCACCATAAGGGAGGAATGGGACCCCTTGGCTGACTAATTAGGAAAGCTAGTGGAAGACTACCTTACCCGAAAGGGGCAAGGGCAGTAGGGGAGTGGTCAGTGTAGGGAGGTCCTTGGTTGATTTTGCTGCGATGGCGGTCAGACAAGAACCCTGCATTGGAACTTCCTATAAACTGTAGCGGGTTTTCGGAAGCTAGTGGAACTTTGTAAAGGCCTCGTAGTGGATCCCTAGCCATTCACCTCGGTAGTGTCTAAGGGCCTAGCTAACCCTGGCGACATGGGAAACATGACTTGTGGGTAAAGGGTACAACCTCTGCAGAGTGTAAAACTGGTATACTAGCCGAGCTCACGGTCATGAGCGGCTCAGGACTCTCCGATGATTAATTTATGGAACCTAAGCTCAATGTGTCATTTGCATATGCATGGGATTATTATTAATTTTGTTCTATTATTTTATTATGGTTTGGTATTTACTTACACTTAGTAAATGCTAATAAAATTTTGACCAACTTATAAAAGCAATGCTCAGCTTTAACCTCTATTGTTGATCAGCCTTACACACTTCATGAACTCCCACCTTTGGTGAGTTCATGTCACATTATTCCCCACAACTTGTTGAGCGATGAACATGTGTGAGCTCACCCTTGCTGTCTCACACCCCCCCCACAGGAGAAGAGCAGGTGATTCAGGAGGAGCCACAAGGCGAGGAGTTCGATCTGATCTAGGTGGCGTTTCTCAGTTGACTTTGGCGCCGACGATCCTTAGTTCGTGTTATATTTATCTTTTATTTTGTAAGTCTTCCGCTATGTAATAAGTACTCTGATTATTGTGACATTTATCTCTATGCACTCTGTTATTATATATGTTGTCTTCTTGGCGCATGTATGAGATGCACCTGGCTTTGTTCCTTAAAGCCGGGTGTGACAAGAAAGCATTTCAGAAAAAGAAACATATGTGCAAAAGAATACAATAGTGCGATAGGAGAGCATAGGAATGAACGAACTGAGAAACAAAGATCAAAGGAGAGCCAGTGATGGCTACTATTGTTGCTACAGATATAGTGATCAGAGGCGACCAATCACCCGCTCAAACATTTCCTGCTGGACTACAAAATTGAGGATAAAAGTTCAGACCAGAAATCATAGTAGCCAATACTGAGCTTTTATTTGGTCAATGCCCCTCAACTATAATTTGATGATAACATAATTTACAAAAGTCAAATATCATGAGATTTGTTGATACTCACAGGGAAGTGAAAATATATACTGCTAGTTCTGACATTAAAGCTAAGGATAATCCACAGTAAGTAACACAGTATAGATGATAACATGATGCCAAGAAAATTAACACTGCTAGAAATTAACACCGAACTTTAGAAAGTGATGGCATGTCAAATTCCAAACTAAATAAGTTGCTATGCACCATGCAACCAATGAGGAATTAAGTAGCTAAATACGGAAATGAAGGGCACACTTAACATTGGCATGACCCTACTAAAATCCTATAATTTGGAAGGGGGTGGGGAACAACCCCATTCCCATAAACAATCAAGTGCTCATTCGAACCCCATCACTGCTGTGCCCAAACGCCATTATTGTAGTGGTGCACTGATGAGAGGGGTATAGCAAGAAGATTGGATTGGATTGGATTGGATTGGATTGGATTTGTTGGTGGAACAAGGATAGAGGTTACCGAGTTGTACCTGATGCTCGCAGTTGCGACATGCAAAGAACAGGGTGCGCCTGTCCCTGTCCTCCTTGGGGTACACGATGTTGTTGCTACACATCCATCCATCATCAAGTAACTATATGATCAATCTAATGCAAGAGAGAGGAAGATGATTGATGTAGAAGGGTGCATACCACTCGCGACAAAACTTCATGGTGCTCATGGTTGCAGCAGTAGTGTCTTCTTAAAGCTCTGAATAAAACCCAGAGAGATTTCAGATTGTCCAATGGTAGAAATGGAACAACTAAATTTATTGTGTATCTCCATAGTAAATTACCATCTGATTATTCTTGATAAAGTGACTTACTAATTGCATTGCTATTTCAAAGTGCAAATGGGAAATTTGAGGATATAAGTGAGAAAAATATAAGCCCTACCTACAACCGAGAAACGAAATAGTAAATTTGTGAATTTTCCTTAGTTGTGGTATCTAAAAGATACAGAGACATTTATTAACCTGATGGCATTAACAGTGGCAAAGTTTTCTTCTACAACCTGCTAAAGTTCTAGTTTGTACATTTATGTTCAACATCCAATGTTTGGATAACCCAGCAAACTGATTGCGGGCTTCAGGTTGCTGATTACCTAGCACCCATCAGTACCAAGCAGATAATGCTAGCATTAAGCAATGTTGCACATCTAGTCATCAACTGTTTTTTATAGGAAGAAAAAGGATTGACCTGACCCCATGCGTGAACATTACAATCAGCTAGAGAGAGAGAGAGAAAAAAAACCTCAAGGTTTCATTTGCCATGTGGGGGTTATGTTCTAGAGGAGAAATTACCCAAGTGTCGCTGGTCCCTCCCTCCCACCCAATCCCCTTCCACCTGGGGGTTTAAAACCACTGCTGAAGTTACTTATCTGGGATGACTTGGATTGATACGGAATGGTTCCGGGGCAAGAAACACTGCAAGGTTGCTGTCTATAATTTATTACTGTATTTATTTTCTTCTCAATGAATAGATAGCTTACTGCTGCGCCAATAATTCAAATACCGCCTGGATCAAACTACATATAGGTCATATGTCGGGGTTTATTTTGAACACCATAAGTACATACACATCATGTTCAAATGATTAAAACTTGCCAAAAGGTCTAATTAGAAAAATACAATGCTTAGCAGTTCTGACATGAAAGTAACTACTTGTTTTCTACTGTAATTGCAATCTAATCTCACGATTGCCTTCACAACAATTATCTGAAGGGAATTTAGAAAAGCAAATAAGCTAAAAAAATAAAGCGCAAGGATATCTCTTACCAGGGTTCAGGGTTCCAAAAGGCGGAACTAAGCGCACGCGTCAGCGTGCTGAAGCGCTAAGAGGAAGGGTAACGCTTTGCTTCCGCCTTGGTGGAGCAGCGGCTGCTGGCTCCCGCTGCCCTCGAGACGCGCGCCACGCTGCCGCCGGGGCCGGGCGCCGTTGACGATCCACCGGAGGCGGGAGGAGAGAGAAAGGCAAGCACGCAGGGTCACCGGCCGGTGTGCAGAGGACCGGGGGCGAGGGCGCGCAGTGACTGGCGGGAGGCCGGAGGCCGGAGGGGAAGCCGCTGACGCAGTCGCAGAGCCCAAGCCTGAGCGCCGCAGCCACCGCCTGCGTGCCGATCACAGGTAAAAAAGGGTGTGAAGATGGAGCGCCGGCGCTGCGAGGAGATTGAAGAAACGGCGGCGGCTCTGACCTCGATGGAGCAGTGAAAAGTTTAGGGTAAAGAAACCTGTATTGGGTGCTAAGGCTTATACCAACGCATAATTAGAAAAGCAAATAAGCTAGAAGTGTAATGATAAGCCTTCACAATTGTGTTAATATAAGACAAGAAAACTTAGTATATAGAAAAAAAGAAAACAAAACTACTATTATGATATACAATTCCCAAATTGATTGTAGTGAAACTACGAAGACTATATTTCAGTTCTAGTCACAGGAAAGTGCTTCATTGGTAGAGAATGAGGCTCAAAGAAATGCTCATTTTATCTGAGAACCAGACTTGCAGACAGGGACATTGTTCCAAGACCAAGAATTCCAATGTTTTCTCTAGAGGACTTTATGTTGTATTTGGGATGCTTGGTTAAGGAAAATTTTCTAGGTGAGCTGACAAAGTTAAAAATGGCCAACACTACTTTTTAATCACCCTGGTTAGCTGGTAGCACAGAACAAAAAATCAAACAGTGCAGATAAATTATACTTCAAGATTACTTAGTAAAGGCTGAATAGCATACTAAATAAATTATACTTCAAGGTTACTTAGTAATGGCTGAATAGCAAATGTCACCTGGTCAAGAAAACCATCATTTGGGCACATCGACTAAGGAATATCCTTCAAAGCTTCTAGAGATGTATCTAATCTGATGAGATCAAATAAAATACTAAATAAATTCATGGCCAACAACCAAAAACATTTGCCACTGCACTCACACAAAAAACTGCAAATCATGATAATCCATTGACAAACTGTAAATCATGATAATCCATTGACAAACTATAAATCAGAAACAATGTACTTAGAATTATATACGTAGTGAACTATGCTCAGATGCTAGAAACAACATATTAAGAGAGCTTCCTTTCATTTTTGGAACATTGAGATGATAATCAATATAAAAATCTTTATAAAACCTATGTAAAACTTAAATTTAAAATTGCAGTACGACATACCAAAGATAAAGAAGTCCATGCTTTTCTTTGGCAAGTGTTCATAGACCCAAATTTTCTCCTATTTCTGTGAGCAACATCGAGCGTAACCAAATTTGTATGCTGGAATTTTGCCATGAGATGCACCTCAATTTTGAACTCCACGAAACCTTGTCCTGAATGTGAAGCAAGTCTTTTAACTCCTATCCCGGCTGCCTCAGGAAATTGGTCCTGTGAAGAGAAAATATTCAGGAGTTCTTCAGTTGTATGTAGGAGGGCCAGGGTGCTGTTTTGCTCCCAATATTTTTTTACATCTAGTTGCATCTATTTTGAAATCTGCGAGTTATGTTTTTTCTGTATAAGGTTTTACCTTATGTAGTATGCAGGAGCTAATTAACTGGTAGATAGGATCATATACACATATATGCATGTGTGTGTTGCCTGTATTTACCTTATAAATAGGGCCAAACCCACCTTCCCCAAGTTTGTTTTCTTCAGAAAAGTTGTATGTGGCCTCCAATATCTGATGCAAGTCGAAAACCCAAAACTCAGAGAGGTGTGCTTCCATGTCCCAATCTGCATCTCCTCCTCCTCACGAGCTGTTATAAGTAGGCTTACGTCATAAGCTAGGCCAATCTATACATTTTTTAAAGGAAGCAATTGATTTGATCTCCTTAGCAGGAGAAGTATATGTGACGACATACCACGCACAGCTCAAAATCAACCCACCTTTTCTGTGCACTGCGGCGCGGGTCAATGAGGCCGCCTATGCCTAGGACCTAGATGAGGTCAGAGAGCCGTAGAAGGACGCCGTCGATGAGGACTTGGGTGGCAGTTTCCTCTACGCCGCTGGGCCGGAGATGCAGTTGAGGAGGGGAGCGGGCGGAGGTTGTGGCTGTCGGGCACCTCGGTGAAGGAGCAGCACCAGGCACACGGGGCCTGCCCCATCTCGGCCATGCCTCCGATGGACGCTCGGGCACTGCTGCACCACGTCCGCTGCCATGTTGTGTGGCACAACATGGGATCTAGAGCCGAGCGAGGTACTGCTGGGCGGCACTAGGGTTTGGATGGGGCAGAGTCGTGGAGGACGAGAAGGCGGCTGCCATCACGGGCTTACGGCACTCATAGCTGCATTGAAATAAAATGTCAGGTCCGCTGGGACACGCATCAAATTGGGAGTGTGTCAAGGAGGTGACGATAGCGTGGCAGCGGAATAAGCCGAGAATTCTCCCCGGTTTAATAAAAAAGAGAGATAGATTAGATCTTTGAGTTATCCGTACCTAATTGTTCTGTTTTCTAATATTAAATATTACTAGCAAGTAGCAACATATATTAACTGTTGCCACATCCTAGTTAATTAATATATTCTGCTAGCAACGCATATTAAGTGGTGCCACATCTTATTTAAATAATGGATGGTGCTAGCAACACATATTAGCGATGTCGCTACTCTAATAACTTAATGGATGATGCTTGCAACGCATATTAAGCGTTGCCCACTAATTTCTTACAACGCATAAAACCATGTGTTGTTGCAGGTGCGTTGCTATAGGGGGGTTTGTGTTGTAGTGCCAATAAATAAATATTTGAATATTTTATTTTGAGGTTAAGAGTATAACATGTTGAACGATGCACATTTGATATTTCTAGAATCATCCAGACACACATGGCAAAGAAGAAAAAATAATATATATTAAAAATCAATAATTGCATTACAAGAAGTTGATCCATAGTTTCATATATAATATATGTTCGAGACACTTTTGGTATGACAAAAATATATTTACATATGACTCATAGTCATCGGTGATCTAGATCCTAAATAAACCAATAAGCAAAACAAATATCCATATGCAGCAAGCCCTTGCATCTTCATAGTGTTCCAGGTTCAGAACTGAAAAAATGAAGCATAGAAAATATAACAGTTTAATATATACAAAATAACAGGAATAAGTAATGCAAAGTTGAGAAGAGATGTGCAAATATCGCATTTCAAAGAAGGGCAAGGAAAAATATTATAGCACAAAAATTCATACAATGGGAAGCATGTATAGCCTAGACTGATCTAATCATTATTTCTTATTTCTGCACATAGTCCCTGCCTCTTTGCCTTCAGCTCCCAAACTTCAGCTCCAAGCCTGCACAACTGCACTGCCCCAGCATGGCATGGCAAGGTGAGCCCAATAGTAAGGGCAACACATTAGTGATAGAAAGATTGGAAACAAATTTAGACACCAGCCATGATGTTTTTGCCGTATTTTGCTTGCGCTCCTCACCAAATGCCCAAAGCTTTCCTAGGACTAATGCACTTGATTATTAACTAGTGTCGGGGACCATAATTAGGGGTACCCTCAAGGCTCCTAATTCTCAGCTGGTAACCCCCATCAGCATAAAGCTGCAAAGGCCTGATGGGTGCGATTAAGTCAGGGATCAGTCCATTCGAGGGACTCGATCACGCCTCGCCCGAGCCTAGCCTCGGACAAGGGCAGCCGACCCCGGAGGATCTCCGCCTCGCCCGAGGCCCCCCTCCAGCGGCGAACATATTTCCGGCTCGCCCGAGGCCCTGTCTTCGCCAAGAAGCAACCCAGACCAAATCGCCGCACCGACCGACCAAATCGCAGGAGCATTTAATGCAAAGGTGGCCTGACACCTTTATCCTGACGCGCGCCCCTCAGCCGACAGAGCCGAAGTGACCGCCGTCACTTCGCCGCTCCACTGACCGGTCTGACAGAAAGACAGCGCCGCCTGCGCCGCTCTGACTGCGGTGCCACTTGATAGAGTGAGGCTGACAGGCAATCAGGCCCGGCCGCACGCACCATAGGAAGCTCTGCTCCGCCCGACCCAGGGCTCGGACTCGGGCTAAGCCCCGGAAGACGGCGAACTCCGCTCCGCCCGACCCAGGGCTCGGACTCGGGCTAAGCCCCGAAAGACGGTGAACTCCGCTCCGCCCGACCTAGGGCTCGGACTCGGGCTAAGCCCCGGAAGACGGCGAACTGCGCTCCGCCCGACCCAGGGCTCGGACTCGGGCTAAGCCCCGGAAGACAGCGAACTCCGCTCCGCCCGACCCAGGGCTCGGACTCGGGCTAAGCCCTGGAAGACGGCGAACTCCGCTCCGCCCGACCCAGGGCACAGACTCGGGCTAAGCCCTGGAAGACGACGAACTCTGCTTCACCCGACCCCAGGACTCAAATTCCGCCCTGGCCTCAGCCAACGGCCTCCGCCTCGCCCGACCTAGGGGCTCGGACTCGGCCTCGGCCACGGAAGACGGACTCGACCTCGACCTCGGAGGAGCCTCCACATCGGCCAACCTAGGGCGCGGACCGGCCACGTCAACAGGAGGCGCCATCTTTACCCTACTCCAAGCTGACTCAGGCTACGGGGAACAAGACCGGCGTCCCATCTGGCTCGCTCCGCCAGATAGGCGATGATGGCGCCCCGCACGCTCCCTGACGATGGTGGCTCTCGGCCCCCTTACGGAAGCAAGAGGACGTCAGCAAGGACTCGACGGCCCTGACAGCTGTCCCTCCGCCGGGCTCCAGCGCTCCTCCGACGACCACGACATCACACAAACCGGGCGCCAAAATCTCTCCGGCCGCCACGATGTCGTGTACTTAGGGCGCTAGCTCTCCTCCGCTAGACACGTAGCACTCTGCTACACCCCCCATTGTACACCTGGATCCTCTCCTTACGTCTATAAAAGGAAGGACCAGGGCCCTCTTAGAGAAGGTTGGTCGCGCGGGGACGAGGACGAGACAGGCGCTCGCGTGAGGCCGCTCGCTCCCTCCCCCGTGTGGACGCTTGTAACCCCCTACTGCAAGCGCACCCGACCTGGGCGCGGGACGAACACGAAGGCCGCGGGATTTCCACCTCTCTCACGCCCATCTCCGGCCACCTCACTTCCGCCCTTCGCGCTCGGCCTCGCGTCGACCCATCTGGGCTGGGGCACGCGGTGACACTTCACTCGTCGGCTTAGGGACCCCCCGGTCTCGAAACGCCGACAACTAGTAATAGAATAACTTCTGCAGCCTAGTATGGTTTTAGTTAGTTTGGCATATATGAGTGATGGCTTGTAACACATGGATGGCCTTACCCAATATTATCTATGTACTTCTAACATACTGATGTCTCCCAACCTATTTCATCAAACAAGATGTCTATATTCATGCAGGATATAGAGTATTTATGAGACCAGTCAAATACCTTTACAGTCCGATGCCGTTGTGCATTCGATGTTATCAGTTAACCGTTTCAATCTACAAATGGGATCCAAAATTCTTTGCCTAGAGCAACATCTCCAACTTTGGTTTTGGGATCCTGACTAAGTACTCTGCCTAAGGCAACCTTCTTATTCGGATGTCTTGTGCTCTTTAAAAATACTTCTATGGAATCCTATGAGGGAATTTTGCATAATAGTGGTTCAACAAGTAACTATAATTATGAAGGAGGCATAAACTTGTTTACTAATAAGTAGTTACCTAGTTCTTATTTGGTGCATGATTATAGGATTTCTGAGTCATGTCCTGGTTCATCACCTATATGTTGTCGACTATAGTCAGCATGATATTTTACACATAAAATTTTAGGAGAACAGAAGAACCTGAGTGAGCACCTTGGATGCATTACTGTTGTTTTTTTTGTTTTAGTGATGCAGAAATTGTAGCTTGGAGTCCTTCGCGTCGTGGTTGTGGCGGATTGCTCTGCACTTCAAGAACACACAATTACATGTGAACTACTTGGGAACATAGTTTAGGAAATCTGCTGCTTGCTGCTACTTTCAGCATGTATACAATATGATATAAACAATCTTATTCCTAGACAGATCATACATTGTTGTTATTTAGTTCAAGTAATTCCTATAAAAAGCAACCTTGGTACAGAATATCCTATGACTACTGCCTACATTACCAATGATATTGCAATGAGGACAAAATTAAACAACCTATCTTGTCACTGTTACTGCAACAATTAAGAATCATTCAAAACATACATAAAAAATCCTAATTGCCCATTGTTCCTAAATGTAGAAGCACAAACAATTCGTAGATGGATCTAATCGCACAACATAACCATGCACCCTCATGTTAAAATCTGCAAGATTTCAAATAGTGCAGTCGTTGCACACCCAGATTTGATCAGGAAGAAATGTTGTTTAATTACCTACTTATATGATAGCCCCTGCAACCAGCATTAAAACCGAACCATCCTAATCCCAGAAAAACATATCATACCACACGATGTAGAGTTTCACTAATAAGAATCTAGGCAAGAATTCTCTCTAGAGCTAAAATCGGGCTAAATCTTTCGTTGCTGAGATTTATAATCTGCAGACAAGGAAAGGCACAGGAGGGACCTTGGAGAGCTCAACTAGGGTAGTTCTATGCAACTCAGGGTTGCAAAGGTTGAGCATATTATCTCTGAAAGCAATAGACCTATTAGAAACAAAACCATGTCTATATCAAAGAGAAATAAAACAACATACTAAAATGCTAGAATAGAAAGCTTCAAGGTCTGCCAACTAGTTAGGTATATTTCAAAGAGAAATTGGGCTACGATGGATACATGAATACCATGGTCGATGAACCAACAACCATTTTATTACTAGTAATGAGAGAGCACAGACATATTTCTTTAGCGAGGTGTAAAGACCATGTAACTTTTCTTTCAGTTTTTGTGTTTAAGTTCTTTAAAGATGAGCTATTGATGCAAAAATCAGTATTTAAACACTTTCAGTTTTCCATAGTAAAAGCAAAGAACGTCGACATCACCACCATTGATGGTATTCTTCTTAATATAATGTTACTCAACTCTCCTACGTGTCCGGCAAAAAAACACCATTGATGGTACTGAGGGGCTGTAAAATAGGGACACCTGAGAGTCATTTGCTTCTGAACCACTGTTTGTGAAGAAAACTTTCCCCATTTCCCTTGCAGTGAACATGCTAAGGATCTCCTGCGCAAGATCCTGAAAGGAGCAGCAAAATTCCAATGGTCAGTTTTGGAAATTTGGCAAGTAAACTTTTTAGAAAAGAAACCAAGATAGAGACAGCGATTTCAAATTTGAAGAAGCCAACAACCGACGCGTGGTTCAAGAAAACTTACCAACGAAGGTTTTGTTGTACGGTTCCAGAAGGAATGGTAGAAGGGTAATTTGTTTAATTGCTCAGTTGCTGCTTTGACTAATCGAGGCTCGCTACCACCTAAAGACATAACAAACACAGATGATGCAGAAGTAATAGGTGCAAAGACATTGCTAAAGCCATAGAAACAAACACAAAAGTCGCGTGCACATACCTAAAGCTATGCACCATAATCCTGCAAGAGAGTCCAGATACTTGTTCCCATTAATGTCATAGACATAGGAACCCTACATAATCAAAATGGTGATAAGCTAGACTGTGAAATATATTCTATAAATGTAAAGATTAAAATCTACATCTCCACAACTGAACACTGCATTTCAAGAGATGTAACAGAAACTATTGTGTAAAGTTCAGATACATAGAGATGTGTAGAACAATTCTGTCAACATTTGTGGAATTTAGAAACACGGTTCCATGGAATTACTTGGCGTAAATATTGGTAGTGAAATGAATGAGGTAGTACATAGAACTTACCTAAAGAGGAGCAGAACAGTCGTATGAGCAATTGTGAAATGAATGAGTGTAGCTTCATAGGAATTCTCGATGTTTAAAAATAATAAATATATGAACATCCATATGTCTAAGGAATATTTTTTGTTAACAACAATTGGACTTCAAATATTAATCTCTATGTAAGTGTACAAATTGGAAAACTATAACTGTCCCGAGACAACAGTAAAGAGGTATAAGCAATCAACAAAGCAGCTAAAATATTAATAGGTCAAATAAAAATAGTACATAAGATTAAATATCGTCAATGAAATCGATAGTCTTTAGAACTCACTTATGGACAGCAAGCACAATCATATCAACTAGTGTCAACTAAATAAGCAGAGCGCTGTCGAAATTACTGACATAAGCAAAGTGGCACAAAGCAATGAATGTTGCAGTAGTATATTGCAATAGCTTTTAACTGTTCATACCTTGGTTATTGATGGAATCAGGAACAATTTTCTAGCTGGAGGAGAGGGCAAAGGCGGTGAAGCGTTGGTCTCTCGTACCTTGGTCCATGATGAGATCAAAGAGATTGTTGATGGAGCTGTTCGCGAGGCCGGCGTACCCTAGGTTCTTGCACTCCCTCACCCTTTTGTCGGTCGCCATGGGGGAGGCTGGAGTCCACTACGGTGACCGTCGCCGCAGAGAGACCTCGGGAAACAGCTGAGGCGAAGAGGGCATCGAACCTAATCCGACCGTAGATATCGGCGGTGATCGAGCAGAGCATCGTGGTTGGCATTTGTTAAACCCTAGCTGCCACCACAAAATAGTTTTACCCAGCCGGTTCTAGAAAGGGCAAAGGGAATTGGAAATATAGAGATCACTAGCCAACATTTATGTGAATTTACTGATCACCGTCCAAAATGAATCCAACGACAGAAGGAAAAAACTGACGTGGCGCTCCCTTCACGTGAATTTACGAAAGTATGAAAAAATTAAACCACAATAAAAATAAATAGTAATTATGATTTTTTAAAAAGATGAGTAAGTCAAACTTGGTGTCTAAAAAATCAAACAATCTATAAATTGGGATGGAGGGATTACTTTGTAAGTTTCAAAACCAATATACTGATTTGTGTAAATACTGCATATAATGCTTGCAACACATGATAAGCGTTGTTGCTAAGTAACACAAATACTATGGATGACACTTGCAACGCATGACAAATGTTGCTAGGTGACATAAATACTACAAAACACAAATACTATGGATGACACCTGCAACACATGACAAATGTTGTTAGGTGACATAAATACTAAGAATGATTTCTGCAACACATGACAAACGTTGCCAGGCAATTTGGATATTCTACGGATGACACTAGCAACACATGGTAAATGTTGCAAGTTGATTTTCTTGCAACATATAAATGTGTGTGTTGCTAGCATCCGTTGCTACCTAATTTCTTGCAACACATAAACCATTTTGTTGCAATGTATGCGTTGCTATAGGGGTGTTTGTGTTGTAGTGACCGGACAAGGAACAGTGCGCTGTCCGGTGTGACCGCAGAAAGCAGCAGCTTTCCTCCAACGGCTACATTTGTGTTGGGGGCTATAAATACACCCCCAACCGGCCATTTCAAAGTGTGGGAGCCCAAGAGACATACCAAAGCATATAGTAGACATTCCCAAGTGCTCTTACACCCAAATTCTTAATAGAATCACTCGATAATTAGCGTAGGTGCTTTGCGAAGTGCTTAGGTTAGTTAGACCGCTTTAGCGCTTGCTCTAGGTGAACCCTAGTTAGTTGAGTGAGTTTTGTAAAATCACACAACCCCTCGGCTCTTGCGCGAGCCGTTGCAATTGTACCGAGTGGGGCGAGAGTCTTGCGAGACCGTGACAACCGCGTTTGTGTCACGGCCGCCACCGTGTACCGAAGGGAACGAGGCCCGCGGCGTTTCGGCCGGAAGCTCGATAGCGGAGACGGCGGGGAGCGTCCGAGAGGAGCTAGAAGCAGAGCACCACTTGCGCGTGGATAAGGCCCATGGCTCTCTACGGAGTTACTCGACCGAGGTGCTTGGCCCTCGCGTGGTCTTCCCTTTGCGTAGGGGCACCAACGAGGATTAGTCGGGACCTTGCGCGGTTCCGGATACCTGGTAAAAATACCGGCGTCATCCACGAGAGTTTGCATCTCTACCTTGCTCTTTACTTTCCGCATTTATATTAAGCATTTAAGTTTCAATCTTGTATTCATACTTATATTGTGTAGATTGGAACTTAGCCTTTGCGGTAGAGATAGCAACACTTAGACAAAACCTAGTTTGCACATTCTAGTTTGATTATTTGCATAGGTTTTGCTCTAGGGATTTATTTGTGGCCTAGTTTAGTGAAAGTTTTAGAAGTCCTAATTCACCCCCCATCTTAGGCATCACCCGTTTCCTACACCCGCGCCCGTGCCCATGCCCCTCCCCCAGCCAACCGCCCCATCTGCCCCTTCCGCAGAGGGCACACACATGCCCGCTTTTATCTCATATTTTACAAAAAGATCTTTGTACTCTTTAGAATCAAACCTGCAGTCCTATAACTAAACCCCAATGTCGCGTGGCTGGGCACCGACCGATCCAGGTCCGTGCACTCCTCCATCGGCCTCAATCCTGAAACATAGATCAACCACCAGTGCCCCATCTCAGGAATCCCCACTACTAAAACTTCGCCAGTCAACGGTCCTGACACTGGTGACATGGCTGACGGCACCATCGCCAAGCGCAAATCAGTCCCGGACTGGCTGAAAAGCCCAATCTGGTCCACGCCTCCCCTGTCCCCATGCCACAACTCCCCTCCCCGCACAACACCATCCCCCTCACCTACCAACGTATCCCCTGTCCCCTCGGCTTCGCATGACGTGCCGACGAGCTGCAGCTTCAGCGGCAAGCTGGCCTCATGTCGGTGTTTAGGGTCCGACCGCACACCCGGGTTTGCCCCTCAAGGTGTTTTAGGAGTAGGAAGGCGTCGACAACTGTAGCAGAATGGTTCGTGCCGATCGCACGAGGGACAGTGGGCAAGATTTGCAGGTTCGGGCCGCTTAGTGTTGCGTAACACCCTACGTCCTGATGAGTATGCTTGGTGATATGGTTACAAGAGAGCTCTCTGGATCGAGAATACAGAGAGTTGATGTGGGTGGCTAAGTAATGGGTCGATCGTTCTGAAGGGGTGCCCCCTAGGCCTTATATACTCGACCGTGGGGCAGTACACATGGATAAGATAACAACAAGTGGCTAAAAGATAGTGAACTTCTCGAGATTATCCTTTACGTAACCCTCGCCGACTTATCCTCACGTGGCTTCGTTGCATGGAAGTCCCGACGCGGGAAAGTCGGATCTCTGTTGCAGCCGCTCGCTCGACGCTATGGGCCGTCCGGGTTTGCACCAATCCGGCCTCGTGTCGCCCTGCGTTGCTGGTAGCTTTTTCCCCAGGCCCACGAAAGAATGACCTTACGATTTATTGGGCCCTTGGGCCTTTCGTGAGGTCCTTTACTCTTTTAGTGGACCCGGGGGATATCTATCCCCCACAAGCCCCCGATCTTTGGGTTAATTTAGAGGTAATCAACCCGAAGATCTCAGGTCCAGCTTGTAGGTGATTTGAAGAAAGATGGCTTCCTGTTGTTCTCTCCTGCTTCGATCACTTGTTGACCAAAATCTAGCTTCGTGCCTGCGCCTTAGAGATCGGCATTCCTGTTTGTAGGATTCTGAACCTTATTGGGTGCACCGGAGGTGCACCCAATGGGTGTAGCCCCCGAGCTTCGAGTAGATTTTTAGAAAGTAATCTACTCGAAGGTCTTCAGCAGAGATTACTTCCATTTGTGTTCCTTTATTCCAGTTGAGGATTAGCTTCTTAATCTTGTCCCATGCCCTTAGAAATTGGTGCTATCCTGGTTTAGAATGACAATCCATGGGGTGCACCGAAGGTGCACCCAATGGGTGTAGCCCCCGACCTTCAAGTGGATTTTTTGAGGATAATTCGCTTGAAGGTCTTCTTTTTGTGTCCTTTTGCTGAAGGTTACTCTTTCTGCTTATAAAAAAGTTGGCATGATGTCATCCGTGCTATGTCATCAATATTATGCTTCAGAGGTCAGCATATGTTTTGTCTTTTGCAGCTGAATTTGCAATCCTTTCGTATCTTGCTGGGTAGCATAGTGTATTTGCTCTGCACTCGATTGGACATTCGATGGACGTTCTCTGTCTAGTCTTCAAGTCATGTCTGTCGACCATATTTTGCACTCTGCTGGCTATACTTGGCTTCCCTTTAACTCTTGTTGATATCTCATTTTTGTCTTGAGGCATTCACTGCATGCTCTGCGCAGATGTGACCATTTTGAAAAATATACTGACAATTCCTGGGCGTCCCCCCCCAATGGGTGTGGGCAAGGGACGGCTTGGTACGCTGAGTGTTTTAACCGGCTGCTTCTGAGTTGTAATGTGATGGGACGGCGAGTGTAATCATATCCTTTGCGCTGTTGACTGGAGTCCCAATGGGTGTAGTGCTGCATGAAACGGCGTCCGCCGCCTGACGTGTCTTTGGACGGGTGGAGTTGTGTATTGAATGCTTAGTGACTGTTCAGTGACCGCGGTTGGAGGTGAGCGGTTGCCTTTCTCTTCTATAAATAACGCTGTTGTTCCTCTGGTTTCTTCACACCCCTTCGCTATTCCTTACTGCTTCCTTCTCTTCTTTTCTGCTTGCCTCCATGGGAAAGAAACGCAAGCGTGAGCCGACTCCTCCATCGGAGGACTTCGGCGACTCGGAGTACTCGGAGGAGGAGTTCTCCTCCGAGTCCGAGAGGTCCCCGGCCCCCGTCTCTCCCCCGGCGTCGTCCGATGACTCGGACGACTCCCAGGGGTTAGCCGCGGAGGTCTGGGCGTACATCCGGGCCGTCGAGCGCTCCGGGCTCGAGGGCTCGGATGAGTCCGAGTACTCCTCAGAGGAGGAGGACTCGGACGACGGCGGCGAGGGCGGGGACGACGACGACGACGACGACGACGATGACGACGACGACGACGACGACGACGACGACAGCGGCGGTGGCGGGGGCTGCACCAGGGGCGGCGGCGACAGGGGCGGCACCAAGAGCGGCGGCGGCGGGGGCGGCACCAAGAGCGTCGGCGGCGGCAGGGGCAGGGCCAGTGGCTAAATGCCACTGGTCCTTTTAAATATTAGTATAGATTAGAAATAGTATAGTTAGATAATGTAGTAGTATTAGTAATGTAAAATAGTATAGTGTAGCGTAGTAGTAGTAGTAGCAGTAGAGTGTAGTATAGTAGTAGAAATAGGGAAGTATCAACTCATAATGAGTTGATTTGTAAATGTTGCCACTTCCCTTGAATGAAGAACAAGTTCGGTTTCCTTTTGATGAATCGTTTCGTTTGACTGTGAACCTGAGTCTTTTGAGGCCATAGACGAACAGCTTAATCTTTATACTGATGCTTCCGAGCAATATTGCAGTCTGTATCAATGTTTTTAGAAGTAATGCCGAGTGATCGGAAATCGCCGTCGACGTTTTAGAAGTAATGCCGAGTGATCGGAAATCGCCGTCGACATTTTAGAAGTAATGCCGAGTAGTTGAACTCCAGATCATCGTTTTAGAGGTAACGCCGAGTGACTAAGTAGTGACTTCGGCATTTTAGAGGCAATGCCGAGCGATTAGACTCGAGGTAAGCGTTTTAGAGGCAACGCCGAGTGATTAAGTAGTGACTTCTGCATTTTAGAGGCAATGCCGAATTATTGAACTCGAGATCAGCGTTTTAGAGGCAACGCCGAGTGATTGAGGGTCAACGTTGGCATTTTAGAAGTAATGCCGAACGATTGAGCTCAAGATCAGCGTTTCAGAGGCAACGCCGAGTGACTGAATAGTGACGTCGGCATTTTAGAGGCAGCGCCGAGTTATTGAACTTGAGATCAGCGTTTTAGAGGCAACGCCGAGTGATTGAGGGTCAACGTTGGCATTTTAGAAGTAATGCCGAACGATTGAACTCAAAATCAGCGTTTTAGAGGCAACGCCGAGTGATTGAATAGTGACGTCGGCATTTTAGAGGCAGCGCCGAGTTATTGAACTCGAGATCAGCGTTTTAGAGGCAACGCCGAGTGATTGAGGGTCAACGTTGGCATTTTAGAAGTAATGCCGAACGATTGAACTCAAAATCAGCGTTTTAGAGGCAACGCCGAGTGACTGAATAGTGACGTCGGCATTTTAGAGGCAACACCGAGTTATTTCGAGGATTAGCACCCGAGTAAGGAGAGGGCCCACTAGTTTTTTGGGAAATAACTGCCGAATGACCACGTGGCATGCTGGGATTTCGGAAATAACTGCCGAGTGATGACTGGGCACTTTTTGAAACGGTATCTGGTCCGAGAATATCCCATAAGAGTTGCACTTTTAGCCGCCTTTGCTTTCCGCGCCCTAGTTCTTGCATTCCTGCCTCCAAATCCTCTCTGCGCTTGCCTCCAATTTGCTCGCTTGGTGAGATCGAGATGGCTCCCAAGAGGAAAGTCGCGAGTTCTTCCGCTGTGGTGATTCCCCCAATTGATCCCAACAGCCAGTTGCCTTTCGCAGGTAACCACGTGTCAATCATCTCTGAAACCGAACTCCTTCACCTCGTGTCCATCGGGGTTCTTCCTCCACAGGAACTCTGTTCTTGGCGGATTTGCCACGGAACTACGGTCCCGACGGAGGATACCCACGAGTCCGTGGTTTACGCTCCCTTTCTTCTCCGCGGCCTTGGCCTTCCTATTTCTCCTTTTTTCCGCGGTCTACTTGATTTCTACCACATCAACTTAACCCATCTGAACCCTAATTCAATTCTGCAAATTTCTATCTTCGTCCACTTATGTGAAGCCTTTCTTGGCGTGCTGCCGCATTTTGGCTTGTGGAAACACCTGTATCATTGTCGCCCTGGGATGGCCGGGGGACAGCATCAGTTGGTTGGAGGTGCCAGCTTGGAGATGCGCCGGGGACGGAAAACCGAGTATCTTGAGATCCCCCTTAAAGACAGCATTAAGGGATGGCGCCTGGAATGGTTTATAGTTGATAACTATGGAAATTCTCTTCCCCCCCGGTCAGGAAGACAGCCAGATGTTCGCACCCCGAGCTGGACCGAGTCTCCTACAGACGAAGAGGTGGCTGAGGCCAGTGTGCTGCTAGCTGAAGTTGGGCTATTGAAAGAGAGGGGTTTAACTGCTGAGGCTATAGTTGCTGACTTCGTTTTCAAAAACATTCAGCCACTGAAAGACAGGGTCCACCCGGCTTATCTGTATCAAGGGCTAGCCGATCCAACTCGAGTTACCGATAGAAGAATCCCTTCTGCAGATTTGGTAAGCCGACTGGAGATGATTCTCAGAGGCAAAGTATCCAATGTTGGTGCTCCGGTGGCGTATTCAGCCTGGAATCTGCCTCCTGCCAAGGCTTTCACTCGTTTCGTGTCAAACCCACCTTCAACTGATGGCAATTTGGGCCTTAGAACGCGGCCCTCTGATGAGGAGGTTAGTGCTTTGGTTGCCTCACTTGGGAAAATCCCTGATGATGAATGACAAATCCATTTCGAGGTGCCTTTGGATCCTACCGATGCTGAAATAAATGCCGTGCTTGACATGTTGGCTGAAGATTCTTCTGACGCTATTCCTGCTGAGACATTGGTAGTGGCACCTCTCCCAGAGGTCGGTATAATATTGGATGTTCAGAGACCTATCCGTGCTCGCTCGAGGCGTCCCCGCCGAACCAACCAGACTGATCTTTCTGCTGATGAGCAGAAAAAGAAGAAGAGACGTATTCGGCGAGTATCTAGTTTGGATCAGGGTGCTGGTCCCTCGGTTCCTGCTGATGAGGAGGTTCCTGCGCCTGAATTTGCTGATGCTGATCCCAATGGGTGTGGTATGACTGTTGCTGAACCCAATGGGTGTGGTCCATCTGTTGCTGAACCCAATGGGTGTGTTGCCAGTGTTGCTGGTGAAGACGACGAAGAGGAAGAGGATGAGGTTCCTCTGACTCGGAAGAACAGTCGGCAATTCCTCGCCAGTGGGGAAAGTAGTGGGGTTCCTTCTCCGGCCTTGTCTGCTCTTGTTGGTCTGCAAAACATATCCCTGGCCGACTTTGATCAAACTCTGGAGGATATGGTCCCGGAAGACTTGTTATCAGGGCCAGTGGATGATGATGTGACAGAAGCTTGTGATGCCGTTCCGGACGCTGGGTTGAGGTCATCCCGTGCCTCATCAACCTTAGAGCGCGATCTTGAGGGACGGGATGTTAACCTGGATTGTCCTGATTCCATGGAAGTAGCCGAGGGCCCATCAACCTTAGAGATGGTTATTGCTGAAAATTTGGACCCCAGGGATGGTGTTGATACATGTCCAGCCCCCGAGGGTGTCGTCGGGGACGACTTAGCCCGGGCGAAGAGTGCAAGCTACTGCCCAGCCCCCGAGGGTGTTGCCGGGGATAACCCGGCTCAAGTGGGCAGTGCCAACTATGGCCCAGTCCCCGAGGGTGCCCAAACAGGGTCTCCTTCCGGCGCTTCCATGGACGTTCACGCTGGGTCACCTCCACACTCTGGCTGCATGGTGGTGGCCCAAACTTCAGACCGGGGCGTCGCTTTGGAGGGCAGCGTCCCCGTTGATCGAGTATCCGGCTCTGTTGAAGGAGATGAACTGATTCCCACTGTTCCATTGCATGCTGCTTCGGGTGATGACCTTGCGCCGGGTTATCATCTGATTTCTCCTGACTTGGGGATCCCTTCGTTCTTCTCCAACCTCCAGGTACTGTGCTGTTTCTTAGCTTGACTTTTACATGAACTCTTGCCATTATGCTCATCTGCTTTTCTCATCAGGTTTTGATGGATGGGATGACCAGCCAGCTGAAATTGCATGGCGCTCCTATCCCGGAAGTAGCTTCATCCTTTTCGTGTTGGAATCCGGTGTCTCTTCATCGCCGTGTATCCGAGTTGGAGGCGACTAACGCTGGTTAGTGCCCCTTTTTCTTTTCTTCGTGCTTGTTGTGGACTGTTTTACCTTCTGACCTCGCTTTGTTTGGTTATCCTTCGCTAGGAATGACTCGACAGATTACAATACTTGAGGAGAAACATTCTCAAGATCGGGCTGAACTGTCTCGGCGATGCACTGATCTTGAGGAAAAGTACTCTCAAGGTCAAATTGAACTGAGTCAAGTCTCTGCCGCTTTAGATGATGCCAACGCGTTGAGTTCTTCCTTGCATGCTCAGCTAGACTCTGAAAAGGTGAAATACGAAACTGTGCTTTTGTCTTGCTGTGCTCCTGTTATTTGCCTGGTTTTCTGAAGTAACCGATTTGCGCTTGCAGGAAGAAAAACGCATCCTTGCCGCTTCTCGTGACAATCTTGATAGGTTGTATCGAGATTCTAGCAACTCGTTGACTATTCTGGAGAGGAGTCATCGCTTTTCCATGGAGGAGTTGAACAATCTTCGCTATAAGCTGCAGGAGTCCTTGGATGATGTGATTCGCCTTCGGGAGTTGATATCGGCTAAAGACGTTGTCATCAAGAATCTGCGTGCTTCCAAGAAATCCGTTACCCAGGAGCTAGAGGCTGCCCAGTTGGCTGTCAAGGTTGCTGAAGAGACTTCCAATACTCTGAGAGCCCAACGCGATAGGGCCATGGACAAGGCCATTCGAGCGGGACGAATTCTGATGAGGAGACCTGGCGTAGTCGTTCCTGAAGATATAAGGGCTGACGTGAACGCTGCCCCCGATTCCTCGAGTCGTCCTTCTTCGTCAACTGCTCCTGGAAAAGACATTGCAAAATAGAGAAAACATTTCGCGTGCTCCAGGCGCGCAGCTTGCATGATTGAACATTTGCTAGAGGACACCGGTTTATTTAAACAACATAGTTATTCACTCATTGTATCAGAATTTTTTAGTTAATGAGTCAGGTAATTATGACACATGAGTCAGGTAAGTATGTCGGTGTTTAGGGTCCGACCGCACACCCGGGGTTGCCCCTCAAGGTGTTTTAGGAGTAGGAAGGCGTCGACAACTGTAGCAGAATGGTTCGTGCCGATCGCACGAGGGACAGTGGGCAAGATTTGCAGGTTCGGGCCGCTTAGTGTTGCGTAACACCCTACGTCCTGATGAGTATGCTTGGTGATATGGTTACAAGAGAGCTCTCTGGATCGAGAATACAGAGAGTTGATGTGGGTGGCTAAGTAATGGGTCGATCGTTCTGAAGGGGTGCCCCCTAGGCCTTATATACTCGACCGTGGGGCAGTACACATGGATAAGATAACAACAAGTGGCTAAAAGATAGTGAACTTCTCGAGATTATCCTTTACGTAACCCTCGCCGACTTATCCTCACGTGGCTTCGTTGCATGGAAGTCCCGACGCGGGAAAGTCGGATCTCTGTTGCAGCCGCTCGCTCGACGCTATGGGCCGTCCGGGTTTGCACCAATCCGGCCTCGTGTCGCCCTGCGTTGCTGGTAGCTTTTTCCCCAGGCCCACGAAAGAATGACCTTATGATTTATTGGGCCCTTGGGCCTTTCGTGAGGTCCTTTACTCTTTTAGTGGACCCGGGGGATATCTATCCCCCACACCTCATTAATGTTGGATGGGCCTCCCTCGTTCCTCACTATAGGAATCCAGTTAATTCCCGTCGGCTAAAAATCGATGGGAATAACCTATAAACTAACGAAAATAACTAATTCCCGTCGGTAACTGGCTAACTCCCGTCGGCCTCAAGCCGATGGCCATCAGGTGTCGGGGATAAACTAATTCCCGTCGGCAGCTGACGGGAATAAGTAATTCCTGTCGGTCAAGTACCAGCCGATGGGGATAAGCCTTAACTCCCGTCGGCTACGTGGACCGACGGGGATAAGCCTTAACTCCCGCGGCAGCTGATGGATGAAGGAAGGTGAATGAGCCCGCGCGTGCTCGCGGCCGGGCTCATAAATGTTTAATTTCCGTCGGCTTTTGATTTGGTCGACGGGAGTTAAGATAATCCTCGTCGGCTTGTGCTGTGGCCGACGGCGTTAACATAATCCCTGTCGGCTTTCGATTTGGCCGATGGGAGTTAATGTAATGCCCGTCGGCTTCTCAAGTGACCGACGGGAGTTAATATAATTCTCATCGGCGGGCCGACGGGAATTACTCTATGGCCGTCGGCTTTTGCCCTGGCCGACGGGAGTTAACTTGGCCGACGGGAATCTTTAGAATTCCTGTAGTGCCTGTTCCACAACTCTTCTCTACGCACAGCACCATACCCCCTCAGCTGCCACGCATCTCCCCTGCCCCCTCGGCCTTGCGCGACGCGCCAACAAGCAGCGACTTCTGAAAGGGAAATGTGCCCTTGGGCAATTTCTAGTATGTTTTGGTGATTAAGTGCCCAACACATTTAATTAAGTTCTTATGTGCTAAATGAAGAGAAAAGTGCAAATCAAGACATGAGGTATGTTTCTAGACTTAGTACATTGTTTTGAGTACTAACATATTCTGTCTATGTGCTAGAAACAGGAAAAGAAAGAGTTGCAAAAGACTTGGCTGTGTGCAGCCAAAGTCCAGCTCGGCCTGGCACACCGGACTGTCCGGTGGTGCACCGGACAGGCTGGTCTTCGGTGAACAGGCCGCTCTCGGGAAAAGTTTGGCGGCGTACAGCTGTAATTCACCGGACTATCCGGTGGTGCACCGGACTGTCTGGTGAGCCAACGGTCGCTAGAGCAACGGTCGGCCACGCAATCCGCGGGCGACGCGTGGCAGCTCCAATGGTCGGCAGCGGGCACCGGACTGTCCGGTGTGCACCGGACAGTGTCCGATGCGCCAACTGGCCCAGAGTTGCAACGGTCGTCTGTGCCAAAAAAGGAAGGAGATCGGCACCGGACAGGCTACAGTAGCTGTCTGGTGGTGCACCGGACTGTCCGGTGCACCACCCGACAGAAGGCAAGTTTGGCCTTCCTTGATTGATCTCCAACGACTCCTAGCTGCCTTGGGGCTATAAAAGGGACCCCTAGGCACATGGAGGAGCTACACAAGCATTCACTAAGCATCCTAAGGCATCTAGACTTTGTTCCATTGTGTTAGAGATTTGAGCTCTATTCGAGTCAAGGACTCCCTGTGTTGTCATTTGAGCTCAAGTCTTCTCTTGTGTGCGTGGGTGTGCTGCAATTTGTGTCTTGTGTGTGTTGCTCTTCCCAACCTTACTCTTGTGCGTTCTTTGTGATCAACCTTGTAAGGGCGAGAGGCTCCAACTTGTGGAGATTCCTCGCAAACGGGAAAAGGATATAAGGAAGAAAAGCCGTGCTATTCAAGTTGATCATTGGATCACATGAAAGGGGTTGAGTGCAACCCTTGTCCATTGGGACGCCACAACATGGAAGTAGGCAAGTGTTACTTGGCCGAACCACGGGATAAAATCGCGTGTCTCTTGTGATTGCTCTCTCTTTGATTGTCTGTGTTTGCAAGAGCTCGTCTCATTGACTTGATTAACCCACACTAATATCTTTATAATCAAGGTTGTTGGAATTTAGTGTTGAATTTTACAGGATCACCTATTCACCCCCCCTCTAGGTGCTCTCAATTGGTATCGGAGCTGTTCTCTTCACTTAAGGGACTAACCGCCCGAAGAGATGGATCCTAAGGGAAAGGGGATGGTGGTCAACGATAAGGAGGAGTCCCTCTTCAACGAGCCAAGGGACGACAAGCTCACTGACTCAGGATCGTGTCACAAGAAGAGGGACGGGAAGAAGAAGAGGCGCATCAAGAAGATCATTTACTACGACAGCGATGCCTCCTCTTCTTCACCAAGAGACGACGACGACGATGACTCGTCTAAAAAGAAACTGATTAACCAAAATTATTCATTTGATTATTCTTGTATTCCATTCAATTCTAATGCTCATTTTCTATCAATTCCACTTGGTAAACCTCCACACTTTGATGGAGAAGACTACTCTTTTTGGAGTCACAAAATGCGTAGTCACTTATTTTCTCTCCATCCTAGTATTTGGGAGATAGTTGAAAATGGAATGCATTTTGATAGTACGGATAACCCTGTGTTTATTAATGAGCAAATTCATAAGAATGCACAAGCTACTACTGTGTTGCTAGCATCTTTGTGTAGGGATGAATACAACAAGGTGAGCGGCTTGGACAACGCCAAGCAAAACTGGGACACCCTCAAGATATCTCATGAGGAAAACGACGCCACCATGATCATCAAAATGGAGTTGGTGGAAGGCGAGCTGGGGAGATTTGCAATGATCAGGGGAGAGGAGCCAACACAAACCTACAACAGGCTCAAGACCCTCATCAACAAAATTAGAAGCTATGGAAGCACAAGATGGACGAACCATGACGTCGTCCGACTTATGCTAAGGTCATTCACGGTAATTGACCCCCATCTTGTAAACCTTATTCGTGAAAATCTCAGGTACACCAAAATGACGCCTGAAGAGATACTGGGAAAATTCGTAAGCGGGCGTATGATGGTAAAGGAAGCGCGATACGTGGATGATGCTCTTAATGGCCCTCTACCCGTCTACGACCCTCAACCGGTTGCTCTCAAAGCAACAAGCAGCAGGGAGGTGCTACCAAGCAAGGTGGCACAAGTTGAGGCTGCTGGGCTAAACGAAGATGAGATGGCCCTAATCATCAAGCGCTTCAAGACCGCACTAAAAGGACGCAAGGAGTACCCCAACAAGAATAAAGCAAGGGGAAAGCGCTCCTGTTTCAAATGCGGTAAGACTGGTCATTTCATAGCACAATGCCTCGATAATGATAATGACCAGGAACAAGAGAAGCATGGGAAGAGGGAGAAGAAGAAGGTTTATAAGAAGGCGAAGGGTGAGGCGCACCTTGGCAAAGAATGGGATTCAGACTGCTCTTCATCCGACTCCGACGATGAAGGATTGGCAGCCTCAGCCTTCAACAAGTCTTTGCTTTTCTCCAACGAACGCCACACTTGTCTCATGGCCAAGGAGAAGAAGGTAAGTGTTCGAGATTCCCCTTAGTACTCTACTTCTAGTGATAAGGATTCCTCCGATGATGAAGTAGATTACTCTAGTCTATTTAAAGGATTAGATAGAGCTAAAGTAGATAAGATTAATGAATTAATTGATGCTCTAAATGAAAAGGATAGACTTTTAGAAAAACAAGAGGATATTTTGTATGAAGAGCATGATAAATTTGTTAGTGTTCAAAAATCTCTTGATCTAGAAACTAAGAGAAATGAAATGTTATCCTCTGAATTATCTGCTTGCCATGAATCTATCTCTAGTTTAATGATTTTGAATGATGATTTAAATGCTAAGCTAGAGGAAGCTAATAAATCTAGTTCATGTGTAGAGCATGTTAGTATTAGTAATAGATGTAAGGACTTTGATGTTGATGCATGTAATGAACATCTTATTGCTATTACAAAATTGAGTGATGAAGTGGCAAGTCTTAATCCTCAACTTAAGACTTGCAAAAATGATTTTGATAAGTTAAAATTTGCTAGGGATGCCTACACAATTGGTAGACACCCCTCTATTAAGGATGGACTTGGTTTTCGAAAGGAAACCAAGAACTTAACAAGCCAAAAGACTCTCGTTCTTAACAAGGAGAAAGGGAAGGCTCCTATGGCTAGTAGTTCTAAAAAATGTCATGCTTACATTTATGATAGAAAATTTTCTAGGAATTCTCATTATAATAGGAGTTATGATGCTTTTAATTCAAATGCTATGTTTGCTTCTAGAGCTACTTTTGTGCATGGTAGAAGTAAGCCTAGAAAAAGTAATGTTGTGTCTCATGTGCCTAGGAGAATGTGCAATGAACCTTCCACTATTTACCATGCTTGTAATAATTCATTTGCGCTTGTATGTAAAAATGAAAAAGTAGTTGCTAGAAAGTTGGGATCCAAATGCAAGGGAGACAAGACTTGTATTTGGGTTCCAAAGGCTATTGTACCTAACCTTGTAGGACCCAACAAGAGTTGGGTACCTAAAACCCAAGCGTAAAATTGTCTTGCAGGTTTATGCATCTGGGGGCTCAAGCTGGATTATCAACAGCGGATGCCCAAACCACATGACGGGGGAGAAGAAGATGTTCACCTCCCACGTCAAGAATAAGGATTCCTAGGATACGATCATCTTTGGAGATGGGAACCAAGGCAAAGTCAAAGGCTTGGGCGAGATAGCCATCACCAACGAGCACTCCATATCAAACGTATTTCTAGTAGAGTCGCTTGGTTACAACCTCCTGTCTGTAAGTCAATTGTGCCATATGGGCTACAATTGTTTGTTTACAAATGTTGATGTTTCTGTCTTTAGAAGGAGTGATGGTTCATTAGCATTTAAGGGTGTATTAGATGGCAAACTCTACTTAGTTGATTTTTCGAAAGAGGAGGCCGATCTAGATGCATGCTTAATAGCTAAGACTATCATGGGCTGGCTGTGGCATCACCGTCTAGCACATGTTGGGATGAAGAACCTTCATAAACTTCTAAAGGGAGAACATGTGTTAGGACTAACCAATGTCTGCTTCGAGAAAGATAGACCTTGTGCAGCTTGTCAGGCAGGGAAACAGGTGGGAAGCACTCATCACAGCAAGAATGTGATGACAACATCAAGACCACTGGAGCTTCTTCACATGGACCTCTTCGGACCCGTTGCCTACCTTAGCATCAGGGGAAGTAAGTATGGTCTTGTAATTGTTGATGGTTTTTCCCGCTTCACTTGGGTGTTCTTTTTGCAGGATAAATCAGAAACCCGAGGGACCCTAAAGCGCTTTCTAAAGAGGGCTCAAAACGAATTTGAGCTCAAGGTGAAAAAGATAAGAAGCGACAACGGGTCCGAGTTCAAGAATATGCAAGTGGAGGAGTATCTTGATGAAGAAGGCGTCAAGCATGAGTTCTCCGCTCCCTACACACCACACCAGAATGGTGTGGTAGAGAGGAAGAACAGGACGCTCATCGACATGGCGAGGATGTTGCTTGGAGAATTCAAGACTCCTGAGTGGTTTTGGTCGGAAGCTGTGAACACAGCCTGCCACGCCATAAACCGGCTATATCTGCGTCGTCTCCTCAAGAAGACCTCCTACGAACTCCTTACCGGTAACAAACCCAATGTCTCTTACTTTCGTGTATTTGGGAGCAAATGCTACATTTGGTGAAGAAAGGTGGACATTCCAAATTTGCTCCCAAAGCTGTAGAAGGGTTTTTACTAGGGTATGACTCAAATACAAAGGCGTATAGAGTCTTCAACAAATCATCGGGTTTGGTTGAAGTTTCTAGCGACGTTGTATTTGATGAGACTAATGGCTCTCCAAGAGAGCAAGTTGATCTTGATGACATAAATGAAGATGATGTTCCGACGGTCGCAATGCGCATGATGGTGATAGGTGATGTGCGACCACAGGAACAACAAGAGCAAGATCAACCATCTTCCTCTACAATGGTGCATCCCCCAACTCAAGATGATGGACAGGTTCATCAAGAAGAGGCGCGTGATCAAGTGGGAGCACAAGAAGAACAAGATATGGAGGAAGAAGCACCATGGGACCCTCCAACTCAAGTCCGAGCAACGATTCAAAGAAATCATCCCGTTGACCAGATTCTAGGTGACATAAGCAAGGGAGTAACTACTCGCTCAAGATTAGCTAACTTTTGTGAGCATTACTCGTTTGTCTCTTCTATTGAGCCTTTCAGGGTAGAAGAGGCCTTGTAGGATCTGGACTGGGTGTTGGCCATGTAGGAAGAGCTCAACAACTTCAAGAGGAATGAAGTTTGGAGCCTGGTGCCACGACCAAAGCAAAATGTTGTGGGAACCAAGTGGGTGTTCCGCAACAAACAAGACGAGCACGGGGTGGTGACAAGAAACAAGGCTCGACTTGTGGCAAAAGGTTATGCCCAAGTCGCTGGTTTGGATTTCGAGGAGACTTTTGCTCCTGTGGCTAGGCTAGAGTCTAATAGAATATTATTAGCCTATGCTGCTCACCACTCTTTCAGGTTGTTCCAAATGGATGTGAAGAGTGCTTTCCTCAACGGGCCAATAAAGGAGGAAGTCTACGTGGAACAACCCCCTGGCTTTGAGGATGACAGGTACCCCGACCATGTGTTCAAGCTCTCTAAGGCGCTCTATGGACTTAAGCAAGTCCCAAGAGCATGGTATGAACGCCTTAGAGACTTCTTAATTGCTAATGCTTTCAAGGTTGGGAAAGCCGATCCCACTCTTTTCACTAAGACTTGTGATGGTGATCTTTTTGTGTGCCAAATTTATGTTGATGACATAATATTTGGTTCTACTAACCAAAAGTCTTGTGAGGACTTCAGCAGGTGTTGGGGACTTGTTCTCAAATGCTAAGAGTTAAGAACAAGGCAACATAAAAAGTGTTAAATGTTAAAGTCCTTCGTCCTTCGAAACATTATCTCCCTTCGGATATAATGAATTCTGGACGAAGGTTATGGAGAACAAACCTTCTTAAACACAATAGATGATGAAGAAGAAATCATACACAAGATATGAAAAAGTAATATAAACACTTTAAATGTTATTACCAAATTATTTTTATTTGCGTGACTGTATCGACAATAACAAATTATAAATGTACCTTCGGCTCGAAAGAAAGCAGGAGTACGAACGTGACACGAAAGTAAATGCCAAGTCCGTGTGAACAGTACGGGAGTACTGTTCATCTATTTATAGGCATGGGACGTGGCCCATGTAAAATTACACCCATGCTCTTTACATTTGCTAATAACTCTATAGCAATCCATCGAGGTCCGAATAGCCTTTTCCCTTTTAAGTCGGTTTCTTTTTCTGCTATCACGCCGAAGCTCCCCTGCGCATAGCTTCGGCTCTACGCCATCCTTCATACTCTTTGTGCATCTTCATGCTATGGTTTTGATTTGTGTCCGAAGGTACCTGTTTACACATTATACTCCAGAGACATAGTTAAATCATGTTTTTGAGGACCTTCGGAAACCAAAGGCCCCCAACAGTAGCCCCTCGCAATATTAATTTGTTAAAGTAATAAATTAAGATTATATGGACGAAGGCCTTAAGCCGAAGGTCCAAAAAAACACCTTCCCTTTGCTAGAATAGCAACAGTCATTGACAAGCGGGACCCTCCAGCTTTTAACGCACTAGGCGTATAAATAAGAGCTCACCACGAGTTCATTTGGCACGCTTTCTCACCATCTGCTTCTTGCTCATCCAATTATTAACCCTTGCATACCAACACTTGCTTGGCTTTTTAAATTTTTAGGCTTCGGTTTCGAGAGCACTTTCTGAGCATTTTCAAAGATGTCTGAAGATAAGAAAGCTGTCGCTTAATCGAAGTTGAGTCTTTCCGAGGAGATGAATCTCGGCTTTCTTGAATCAATAGCAAAGACAAATACAGAGAAGATTACTAGGGAGATCTTAGAGGGTTTATCTGAAGACACTGGTGATAATGACAGCTATGATGTGGAAAGTGGCGGTGAAGATTCCGAAGATCAACCCTAGCGACCAAGTCATGCAATTTTTGGAAAATCAAGCATAAAGCAAAGCCATCTTGTCAATATGAGGGGTAGATATTTTTGGGATTTATCTATTGTGAGGGCTGACGAAGGAGAGAAAACTTGTCCAACTCCCGAGGAGAATGAAGTCGTGATATTCCGAAGTTTCTTCAAGGCTGGACTTCGGTTTCCTTTGAGCAACTTTGTGGTAGAAGTTTTGAAGATATTTGAAATCTGCCTTCATCAAATTACTCCCGAAGCAATCATAAGGATGGGAATCTTCGTATGGGCCGTGAAGAGCCAAGGTTTGGAGCCAAATGCAAAAAGTTTCTGCAGTATGCATGAGTTATTATATGAGACGAAACCATGGGGTAAAGAGCAATATCATAACAATTTTGGCTGTTACAGCTTCGTTGCCCGCTCTGGGTCAAGCTGTCTCGTGCCAACTTTTCGGAAGAGATGGCCCGGAGACTGGATGAAGGAATGGTTCTATGTGAAAAACGACCGCGAGAAGATATTAAAGGTATCATCATGCGCCCCATCTGGCAGCGTTTTGGCCTTCAGAAACCGAAGGTGGATATTGACGAAGCCGCCGAAGAATGCCGGAGAGCCTTCGGGGTAGTTTGCTCTTTCATTGGGACGAGGGATTTGATCTAGGAACACATTGCCTTCAGAGTGTGGCCACTTGTAGAAGATTGGGAAATGCCAAAGGAAACCATTAGTAAACCTGACGAAGGTGGACTAGTCAGGTTAAGATACACCTTCAGATATGGAGATAAGTTTGTCGAGCCAGATGATGACTGGTTAAAATGTATTGAGGCCATAAGCGATGAACTGCTTGGACCATACTCGAAGGCAGAAGATACTGCACTGTCTGCGGCCTTCGGAGGCCAGAAGAAGAAAAGACTCAATCGAGTATTTGATGCCATTGGGTTCATCTATCCTGACTATCATTACCCAACACGGGGTCAAAAAAGGAAAGGTACGGCTTCTGTGAAGGAAGTTGCTTCAGCCGCTCCTAGTGAGCCAGCTCCAAAGAGGAAAAAGATGAAGGTTCTTACACACCGGCCACGCTATATTGAACCGGCCACAGTGCCTGAGTTTGTCGGCGAGACCTCTTCTGCCACCGAAGCCAAGGAGCCGACTCCCCTGTCAAATATTGAAGAGCCGTCCAAAATGCTGGAGATGGAAAAAATAAAAGAAGTGAGAGCTGAAGAAACAAAGACATCGGAAATTTTAAGTCCTTCAGCAAGAGTTGAGGTGCCAATGCCAATGTCGATGACACAAAAAGACCTTACTACAACCCCCAAGAGGAAAAGAGTGGTTAATGTGCTAGATGTACTGGAAACGATAAAATATTCAAGCGTTACTCTGAAGATAGCTGTCGAAGTTTCAAAGACACAAACTGAGGCCAAAGCTGTCAGAAGTCAAGAGGAAATTGAAACTGGGCTTTCAGAGCCTACCAAGAGGGAATTCTTGGAAATTGAAAAAGAAACGGAAAAAGAATCTGCAGAAGAAGCTTTATCTGAGAAAATCGCCACACATATTCCCGAAGCATCTTCTGAAGCTTCTGACTATGTATTACGTCATGCTTCGGGTAAAAATTTGAGCGAAAAAGAAAAAAAAAGAGAAGCTCAATTCTATGCGCAAAAATTGAAATATCCAAAAGGGGCACTGATGTTCAACGGCAGCGGAGAAGAAGACTTCTTGTATTGTCTCCCTGACAGCAAGTAAATTTCTGTCTGTCGGGAGATGAGCAAGAGCTTCGGATTCCCAACATTAGAAGACGGGCTCTCGGTGTTGTCAAAGGATGAGCTGGCCGACAGCTTAGCGTACAATAGTTTAAAGGTGAAAAAAATGAGATCTTTGTATTATTCCTTAAAACCAAAAATTTTCATTTGCTTAAACTTATTAACGCTTTTTTTGCAGGGCCTTATACTTAGCAATGCCCTCAGGGCACAAAAAGATGCCGAAGATGAAGGGTGTACCATAGCCTTGAGGAACCTTCATTCCGAGGTGATTGAACTAAGGAACGAAGGTCTCGAAAAAGATAAAATATTACATTCGTTGATGAATAAAATAAAAGAAGACGAAGCTGCTTTCAAAGCTCAAACTGAGGCTCAGAAGCGCAAACTTGAGGATCTTCGGAAACAGCTAGCCAGAGCTAAAGAAGGATGCACAGTTGAAGAAACAAAACGAGAAATTAGTGAACAATGGGCAAATCATTTAGAAAAAAACGTTGAAGAGCTTCGTGCATCCAAGAAAAGGTGTTATGAAAAATCTATAGAATGTGTTAAGAAAATAAGAACCAGCTTCACCAGCGTTGGCGCGTTCTCAAGTGAAGAAAATTTCATGAGGGGCGACCCCGAAGGTCCAATTGGGTGGATCAGCCACGAAGCTGAAGCTTTTGAAGAAGTCTTGAATAGCCGCGGAGACATATGCGCCTTCTCGGGTGCTAGGGGGATTGCTACTGTTTTGGAGAAAAAAGGCTGCGATCACGTGAAATCCTTGGCACAGACCGAAACCAATTTATCTTCTGAAGACATAAAAGACCCTTCGGCCGAGGCAAGTTTGGTTGGTGGAAAAATTTTCACCGACATCTGAGAAAATGGTGGCCGGGAGATGGCTCAAGAAATTATACGAAGAAGCGAAAAAGGTATTCATGACGCTAGAAAAGTAGCAGAGGCTGCTGAGAAAAGTGCGGATCTCGAAGGGCGAATAGGTATTAACTACTAGTTTTTGGGTTTTTGTTGTAACTTTTTGATTTCGAACTTGCCTACACTTTGTAACATAGCCGCACCTTCTCCTCCCTCAGAGCCCGGCGAGCCATTAGCGGACCCCAATGTAAAGGGGGATGACGAGATTAGAAAAATGGCCGAAGCTATCATGGACAAAGTTGTTGATCAACTACTAAATGAAGCTGCAGAAGTAGTTCTAAGGGAAGATTAGATGTTATTGTGAAAACATTTGGAATGTAATATTTGTTGAACAATATGTGTAATATTTTGTAACTTTGAATGTAATATGTAAGCTATTTATGGTTCAATTCTTTACGATGCATGAAACTTTACATACATACCGTTTTTGAGCCTTCGGCGAAAAAACACCTTCCCTTCTTTTCATGCTTCGTAAATAATATCCGTATTTTCATAGAAAACATCCAATCTTCGTAAAATCAGCAACCAATAGATCTTTTCATTTCAGAGTTTGACGAAGGTATGCTTCTTCAATAATTATTTTTGTGCCTTGGGACTGTTTCTTCAAAACAATCTCCGAATATTAACATTGAACCCCCTTCTTGCGTCATTGATGCAATATGATGTATGATGTTATGCTATGCACATGATGTGATGATGTGATGTTATGCAAAATGATATTTGTCGAAGGTCGACGTTTATTTTTCACTGTAAACCTCCCTTAGGAGCTTCTTCGCCTTTTACTTCAACGGAATCAGCGTTTATTTTTCGTTGTAAGCCTCCCTTAGGAGCTTCTTCGCCTTTTACTTCAGCGGAATCAGCGTTTATTTTTAGCTGTAAGCCTCCCTTAGGAGCTTCTTCGCCTTTTACTTTAGCGGAATTAGCGTTTATTTTTCGCTGTAAGCCACCCTTAGGAGCTTCTTCGCCTTTTACTTCAGTGGAATCAGCATTTATTTTTCGCTGTAAGCTCTGCATTCCCTTCGGAACGACTTTTGAGCAGAAAACTTACGCTGCGCTCCCTTAGGAACGACTTTTTGTTATTCCGGAGGTTCTCCCTATAACCATAAGTTCTTATGCTTTGTAAACTTTTTGTACTCCGTTATTCTGTAGAGAAAGTATATTTGTACTATGGCAAAGGCGAAGCTATTACAAGAAATTGAAAACGACAAAAAACACTTAGGCTTTCAATAATTGTTCCTTAAAGAAAATGATACTAAATGCAAAAACTGCTGCCGAGGTAGGATATTTGTTAGTAAATGTGCTTTGATTCTGGCACATTACTATTGACTGTGCGAGCTTCGGACTCTTCTCTGAAGTCTTGTTGGTGTTGAGTATGCTAACTCCCTTCTGGCTGCTGGCCTCGTTGCATTGGTGGTGGAGGCGGAGGCTATTGCCAAGATGCCTGAGATTGACTTGCTGAAGCAACAGAAGCTGCAGGGTGGTTGCCCACATACTCTGGGATATAAGGCGAGTGGTACGAAGCAGTATGCATAACTTGCTTCGGCTGGGTCTGTTGGGCTGCAGCTTCTGCTATTTCCTTTTGTTTCTGGATAGTGACAAGGCATATCCTGGTGGTGTGGCCCTTGTCCTCACCACAGAATAGGCAATAAATTTTCCTGGGCTGATCCCCAAATCTTCCTCCGAAGCCCCTGTCACCTCTGCCCCTTGGAGCTGGAGGCCGAGGATATGTCTGCTGCTGCCCCAAAGACTGGGAGGAATATTGCGGCCTCTGCTGCTGGCTTCCCCTGTCATCATTCTGAGCAGAATGAATCGATCTGACATGTCTAGGATGAATTCTTCCTCCGAAGCCCCTGGCTATTTCAGAGAACCTATAAGCTTCCTCCCTTCTTTGCCGAAAGTCATTGTCAGCGTGGATGTATTCATCCATCTTCTGAAGCAATTTCTCTAAAGTCTGAGGGGGCATCCTGGCAAAGTATTGAGTTGAAGGTCCCGGCCGAAGCCCCTTAATCATGGCCTCAATGACAATTTCATTGGGCACTGTTGGCGCTTGTGCCCTCAGGCGTAAGAACCTTCACACATACGCCTGGAGATATTCTTCGTGGTCTTGGGTGCACTGGAATAAGGCTTGAGCGGTGACCGGCTTCGTTTGAAACCCTTGGAAACTAGTGATCAGCATATCCTTCAGCTTCTGCCATGATGTGATTGTTCCTGGCCAAAGGGAGGAGTACCAGGTTTGTGCAACATTCTTGACGGCCATGACGAAAGACTTCGCCATGACTGCAGTATTGCCACCATAGGAAGATATCGTTGCTTCGTAGCTCATCAGAAACTGCTTCGGATCTGAGTGTCCGTCATACATGGGGAGTTGAGGTGGCTTGTAAGACGGAGGCCAAGGTGTAGCCTGCAGTTCTGCTGACAGAGGAGAAGCATCATCAAAAGCAAAATTCCCATGATGGAAATTCTCATACCAGTCATCCTCGTTGAAGAAGCCTTCTTGATTATGCTCTCTGTGTTGAGGCCTTCGGTTCTGCTCATCTTGAGTAAGATGGTGAACTTCTTCAGAGAGTTCACCGGAGGTGGGCGCCAATGTTGGGGACTTGTTCTCAAATGCTAAGAGTTAAGAACAAGGCAACATAAAAAGTGTTAAATGTTAAAGTCCTTCGTCCTTCGAAACATTATCTCCCTTCAGATATAATGAATTCTGGACGAAGGTTATGGAGAACAAACCTTCTTAAACACAATAGATGATGAAGAAGAAATCATACACAAGATATGAAAAAGTAATATAAACACTTTAAATGTTATTACCAAATTATTTTTATTTGGTGACTGTATAGACAATAACAAATTATAAATGTACCTTCGGCTCGAAAGAAAGCAGGGGTACAAACGTGACATGAAAGTAAATGCCAAGTCCGTGTGAACAGTACGGGAGTACTGTTCATCTATTTATAGGCACGGGACGCAGCCCATATAAAATTACACCCATGCCCTTTACATTTGCTAATAACTCTATAGCAATCCATCGGGGTCCGAATAGCCTTTTCCCTTTTAAGTCGGTTTCTTTTTCTGCTATCACGCCGAAGCTCCCCTGCGCATAGCTTCGGCTCTGCGCCATCCTTCATACTCTTTGTGCATCTTCATGCTATGGTTTTGATTTGTGTCCGAAGGTACCTGTTTACACATTATACTCCAGAGACATAGTTAAATCATGTTTTTGAGGACCTTCGGAAACCGAAGGCCCCCAACAGCAGGGTAATGACTCAGAAGTTTGAGATGTCGATGATGGGCGAGTTAAACTACTTCCTTGGGTTCCAAGTGAAGCAATTCAAGGACGGCACCTTCATCTCCCAAACCAAGTACACTCAAGATCTTCTCAAGCGGTTTGGGATGAAGGACGCCAAGCCCGCGAAGACACCGATGGGAACCGACGGGCATGTCGACCTCAACAAAGGAGGTAAGTCCGTTGATCAAAAGGCATACCGGTCTATGATAGGTTCCTTGCTTTATTTATGTGCTAGTAGACCAGACATTATGCTTAGTGTATGCATGTGTGCTAGATATCAATCTGACCCCAGGGAATGTCACCTTGTGGCCGTTAAGCGAATTCTTAGATATGTAGTTTCTATGCCTTGCTTCGGGATCTGGTATCCAAAGGGGTCTACCTTTGACTTGATTGGATATTCAGACTCCGATTATGCTGGATGCAAGGTTGATAGGAATAGTACATCAGGGACGTGCCAATTCCTAGGAAGGTCCCTGGTGTCTTGGAGCTCAAAGAAACAAACCTCTGTTGCCCTATCCACCGCTGAGGCCGAGTATGTTGCCACAGGACAGTGATGCATGCAACTACTTTGGATGAGGCAAACCCTCCGGGACTTTAGCTACAATCTGAGCAAAGTCCCACTCCTATGTGACAATGAGAGTGCAATCCGCATGGCGGATAATCCTATTGAACACAGCCGCACTAAGTACATAGACATCCGGCATCACTTCCTGAAAGACCACCAGCAAAAGGGAGATATTGAGGTTTTCAATATTAGCACCGAGAACCAGCTAGCTGATATCTTTGCCAAGCCGTTGGATGAGAAAACCTTTTGCAGGTTGCATAGTGAGCTAAATGTCTTAGATTCGCGTAACTTGGATTGATATATAGCATACATGTGTTCTTTGCCTTTGATCATGTTACTTATGTATTTATGAAATTTGTTGCTTATTTATGGTGCTCAAGTTGTGCAAGGGATCCCCGGACCTCACAAGTCCATGTGTGAATGATGCACATATTTAGGGGGAGAAGTGCTACAACTTGACCCTTTGAGACTAACCCTTGTGTTTGAGTATACTTGATGTAGTCTCAAAGGTGAATTGAAAGGGAAAGGTGAACTTGGACCATGCAAAGACTTGCACTGCACTCCGGTATTAGTGTACTCACCTCCAAGTTCATTCTTATGCTCTAGTTGCCTTTTTGCTCTTAATTGACAGTTTTGGTGAGGCAATGGGGTTAAAGGGCCAAGAATGATCCCGTTTTGGTGCTTAATGCCAAAGGGGGAGAAATTAAGGCTAAAGCAAATGGATCAGCTACCACTTGAGAATTTTCAAAATAGTAGAGTTAGAATTTTTGATTTGTCCAAAATACTCTTATTGCAAAATTTGGCCTCTTGTGGGGGGAGAATTTTTTATTATGGCAAAAAGGGGGAGTTTTTGGTACTTGATCAATTTTTCTATTGGAATATCTCTCTTTGTGCCTAAACAAGTGTGTTTTACTTAGAGATAGGAAAATGAATTTGATTTGCAAAAACAAACCAAGTGGTGGCAAAGAATGATCCAAATATGTCAAAACTTGTGCAAAGACAATTTTGTTCTCAATTGCATTGATGTTGCACTTCTTTTGGTTGCTTTTGGATGTGTTGGCATAAATCACCATGAAGGGGGAGATTGAAAGGGAAATGTGCCCTTGGGCAATTTCTAGTATGTTTTGGTGATTAAGTGCCCTACACATTTAATTAAGTTCTTATATGCTAAATGAAGAGAAAAGTGCAAATCAAGACATGAGGTATGTTTCTAGACTTAGTACATTGTGTTGAGTACTAACATATTCTGTCTAAGTGCTAGAAACAGGAAAAGGAAGAGTTGCAAAAGACTTGGCTGTGTGCAGCCAAAGTCCAGCTCGGCCTGGCACACCGGACTGTCCGGTGGTGCCCCGGACAATGTCTGGTGCGCCAGGCTAGTCTCCGGTGAACAGGCTGCTCTCGGGAAAAGTTTGGCGACGTACGGCTATAATTCACCGGACTATCCGGTGGTGCACCGGACTGTCCGGTGAGCCAACGGTCGCCAGAGCAACTGTCGGCCGCGCAATCCGCGGGCGACGCGTGGCAGCTCCAACGGTCGGCAGCGGGCACCGGACTGTCTGGTGTGCACCGGACAGTGTCCGGTGCGCCAACTGGCCCAGAGCTACAACGGTCGTCTGTGCCAGAAAAGGAAGGAGATAGGCACCGGACAGGCTATAGTAGCTGTCTGGTGCACCACCCGACAGAAGGCAAGTTTGGCCTTCTTTGATTGATCTCCAACGACTCCTAGCTGCCTTGGGGCTATAAAAGGGACCCCTAGGCGCATGGAGGAGCTACACAAGCATTCACTAAGCATCCTAAGGCATCCAGACTTTGTTCCCGCGCATTCGTTTCATTGTGTTAGAGATTTGAGCTCTATTCGAGTCAAGGACTCCCTGTGTTGTCATTTGAACTCAAGTCTTTTCTTGTGTGCGTGGGTGTGCTGCAATTTGTGTCTTGTGTGCATTGCTCTTCCCAACCTTACTCTTATGCGTTCTTTGTGATCAATCTTGTAAGGGCGAGAGGCTCCAACTTGTGGAGATTCCTCGCAAACGAGAAAAGGATATAAGGAAGAAAAGCCGTGGTATTCAATTTGATCATTGGATCACTTGAAAGGGGTTGAGTGCAACCCTCGTCCATTGGGACGCCACAACGTGGAAGTAGGCAAGTGTTACTTGGCCGAACCACGGGATAAAATCGCGTGTCTCTTGTGATTGCTCTCTCTTTGATTGTCTGTGTTTGCAAGAGCTCGTCTCATTGACTTGATTAACACGCACTAATATCTTTATAATCAAGGTTGTTGGAATTTAGTGTTGATTTTTACAGGATCATCTATTCACCCCCCTCCCCCTCTAGGTGCTCTCAACTTCAACGATAGGCTGGATGGCGCGTGGGGATCCTGTCTCACCATTTTCTATTGGATGTGTGGGGCCTCACAGTTGCATGAGCGAATGCAGCGACGACTCTGGTTTGTTTCCGGTGGCGTCAACATGCCAACTGTGTTGCACCCGTGCGTGCCCATCTATGACGGCGAATGCCACCTTTGTCAACGCGGTGAGTGGAACAACATCACCCTGCCCTGTGGTTTTCTCAAAGGATCATTTCATTGTCTTTCCAATTCGACGAATGATTGATGGACACTCTATTGTTGGATCTATGAAGTTCTCCTAATCCAGAAATTGATCTCGCCTTTGCAATGTGTGGATGGTGGGAGATTAGGACGATAACCACGCCAAAAAGTTATTTTGCATGTAGTACAAGGCACTGCAACTTTGGTGATGCTTATATGCTAGTCGTGGCATTACCTGCAAGGTTCGTCCTCCTTTTTATCTTCTACAACCGGTAGCCACCAGTAGCAAGTCATCTATTTTTTTCATTTTCTATGCTCTTCCTCTAACCCCCTATGCATGTTACAAAAATATTTATAGGGAATTGTCATGTTTAACAATTTAAGATTTGTTCACTCCTATTATTCAACCATCCAGATGATGGGATTATGTTGGGCGTCGAGTGCACCATGCAGGGTCAGCGCATATGTCTCACCAGGTACATGACATAGCCTGCCTAATGTTCTTATTAGTATTGAATTTTATAATGTCAAAGCGTTCTCAGTTATACGACTAGCAGTAGGGGATTTGCTGATGGGCTTACGATACGAGCAGTTTGGATTAGAGGATGTGAGGCTTGCGTTTTAGGGGAGGTTTTTGGATTGATTGTGTTGGGAGGACTACAATATTTTTTCTTATCGCCGAATGTTGGTGTTGAAGGTCTATTTCAAATATGTCATTCGGGTGATTGGGATTTGGAGCTTGTAGGATAGGGTTTTCTCTACTTGGCTTTGTGGTGTTGGATTCTATTTTATGGATGATGGTTGCGAAGGTCTAGTTAAAATTTTGCATTCGAATGACTGGGATGTGGAGCTTGTAAGATATGGATTTCGTCCTCTAGATTTTGTGCTCCTATTTTCTGCTATCGGGATGTTGGTGGTTCAATTCAAATTTGGTGTTCATAACACCTGGGTTGGAGGTCCTCGGATGGGGATTTCGTCTTCTAAATTCTGTGTTATTCGTTTCTGCTATTGGGACAGGAGAAAATTGGACTATTCAAAGTTGTGATATAATTAGATTGAGGTTGTAGCTAATGTGCCTCTCTTCTCAACTGTCAATCTACCAGTCATCTAGACCGGTGACAAGATTATGCCTCCAAATTTAAAGACGTGGGTGTTGTGAGTGATATGGTATAAGATTAGACCATCGATGCTATGGGCAACAAAGGAGGCAGGAAGGTTTCATTTTGACTGCAGTAATAATTGCATTTTTGTTTCCTGATGCTTGTTCTTCCATGTCAATAGTTAAAGAAAGCCCAGGCCGACCACCCCTGCAAACTAGTCCAACCCAGTGTGCCCAACCAGGCTGTCAGGTGTGCCACCTGCCCCACGTCTGTTAGAGCAAAAAAAGAATGCATGCATGAGTCAAACACGATCCAATGCATGCGCATAAATTTAGGAAAGATATGTGTGACAGTTTCTATTTTTAAATGCTTTATTTCCTTCATAAATTTAAGATCGCTGCAACAGCCATGCAACTAGACGAGTAAGGACCATTTTATGGTATATACTGAGACTAAATATGCTACACTGTGTAGATAATTATGCAATTCGGTATACTGCGTAAAAATCTGTTACCAGCTGCATGCACACAAATTTATGATGGAAAAATGTGCAATGAAAGGAAATGAATTACATGCATAGAAACAAAAAATCGCATTTAATGTTTAATTTGCTTCATAAATATAGGACCCCTCCAACAACTATGCAGCTAAACACATTAGAACTAGTTTATGATATATACTTATACTAATTATACTACACGGTGTAAGTATTTATGCAATTCGGTACACTGCGTAAAAAAATCTAGCATGTTGTTCACTGGTGGACGCATCTCCGGGTTGGAGCGTAAAAACCTTAAGTTTTGAGTATAAAATCTCTCAACTATAAGCGTAAATACCTAGCCAATGTGAGAGGTTGATAGCTCTGGTAGGTTGTTACTACGATCCTATTTTTATGGCAGATCCGAAAAATATGGCAGTCGCATGCATGCGGTTTCTATTTTTATACAGATCCAAAAATTATGGCAAAATACATGCATGAGTCAAACATGTTCCCTTGCATGTGCTTAAATTTAGGAAAGATATATGTGGCGGTTTCTATTTTAAATACTTTATTTCCTCCATAAATTTAGGATTGCTGCAACAGCCATGCAGCTAGACTCGTAATGATTATTTTATGATATATAGTGATACTAAATATGCTACACTGTGTAGATAATTATGCAATTAGGTATACTGCGTAAAAATCTGTTACCAGCTGCATGTACATGAATTTATGATGAAAAGAATATACAATGAAATGAAATGAATTGCATACATAGAAACAAAAAATCGCATTTAATATTTTATTTCCTTAATAAATATAGGATCCCTTCAACAGCCATGGAGCTAAACGTATTAGAACTAGTTTATGATATATACTGATACAAATTATACTACACGGTGTAGGTATTTATGAAATTCGTTACAGTGCGTAAAAAATCTGGCATGTTGTTCACTGGTGGACGTATCTCTGGGTGGAGCGTAGAACCTTAAGTTTTGAGCATAAAATCCCTCAATTATAAGCGTAAACACCAAGTCAATGTGAGAGGTTGATACCTCTAGTAGGTTGTTATTACAATCCTATTTTTATGACAGATCCGAAAAACATGGCAGCAGCATGCATGCAGTTTCTATTTTTATACAAATCCAAATTATGGCAAAATTGTGATAGTTTTCATTGCATGCGCACAAATTACGAACAACATAAATTAAGGAATTGTCTTTCCAATGTGCATGAAAAAGTATGCCTGCAACAAACAGATATACAAACTCCTTGTTTAAGCATAAAATCGTACAATTTTTAGCATAAATAATACATGTGATAGACATAAAACCCAATAATCGAAATGAAAACACGAATCTAAGGAGGTAGTCGCCGGAGGACGTCGTCGACGACATAAGCACATATGTATGTCGTCATTGGGGCCGCCCGAACTGCGCCGGATCGGAGGATGTCATGCGCGATCGTCGCTGCTCGCACCTCGCACCTTCCGTGACGCCGCTCGAACCTCACGCCTCGTGTGTCGCCGTCGCTACTCACACATCGAGGGGCGCCGCTTGCTCGCTGGCCGTGGAAGTGCCGCCGCCTCAAGGCCATGGGAACGTCGCCGCTTGCCCGCACAAGGGCACTGTCATAGCTCGCCCTCTAGATCGGCAAGCCGCTGCCGCTGACCTGGGAACCGCCGCCTCTACTTCGGATCGAGGAACCACCGCCACCGCACGTCGAGGTCGGGGAGCCGCGGCCACCGCAGCCACTGGCTGGGGGTCCACCGCTGCGCGCGCTATCGAGCAACCGCCGTCGTCGCACGCGCTGTTGCTAATGAATCTGGATGGGGGCGTGAAAACTGAACCCTAGCACTCCGGATTTTCTTTTATAGACGTGTGGACCTGGTCCGGCTCGACCGGATTGCATTGTCAGGCCTGAGCTTCCTCTAGTTATTGGAAGCCCAGGGCTCCTAATATACAATCTATCTCTATATCTCTCTCTCTATATATATAGAGAGAGCAAAAATGCACCTCAATAATGTGTTGTGTTGTGATGGTTAGATTTATTGTAGCAATCAATTCACATATCCTTTACATCTAAAAATATTCAGAAGGTTAAGCTAGGCAACTGACCAAAGTAGAGTGCACAAGATATTTTTAAGTGAGAACATACAATTCAGACTGGTGCTCCAATTAAAATAAAAGGGGATTTTCTCAGCACCACCTTCTCATCAGTTTAATTTTTTTCTATGACAACCATTGTATATAACATAGTTGGCCAAACATTATTCTATAGGGTTAATACTAGTTAATTCTTGTTCTACAAGCTATGATCATGTGGGGGAATGAGAGGCGAATGGAATTTGTTAGGGTGAGTAGAGTACTTTCGTTTCATGTTTAAACATATACTTCAGTTACATAATACAGATTTGATGTTTTATTCTCTTAAAGGATGTAAAAATTCTTCGAATGAATTTTGTGATTGATCTGTTAAGTTACGAGGATAATTCGTGCTGATATATCATCACTGCAAACATACAACAGAGACTTAACAATATCGCTAAAAAAGATTAGATTAGTATATGATTGTCAACATATTTTTTGTATCACTATATTGACTATCCAGTTAAAGTAAACCGGAATATTGTTACTTGCATTGCAAGGTTACCGGAATATTGTTACTTGCATTGCAAGGTTATTTGAAGTTTCTCCTTTCCGACCTGGCAATTGGCATATATAGGTACGCAGCCCATCTGCTCAATGCGCCTGGATAAGGAGATCGAGTAGGAAAGTTAGCCCGGCTAGAAGTGGTCCAAATGTTTGACGTCGACTCAGCGCTTGACGATCTCAGCAATGGCGGAGTCATCGCCGCGGCCGTGCTTTCCGTCCTGCTGGTGGCGCTCACCACGTACGGCCGTCGTTTGTGCCGGCACCCGGCAGTCCGCTTCTTCGTGTGGGGTGTCTCCATAGTATTCCTGCCGCTCTCCTCCGCCATCCTCTCCGTCCTACTGAGCAGGGTCAGGGCGGCCAAGTGCAAAAGCAGGGACCCCACACCAAGTGCCCCTCCCCCTTCCGGTCGGCACAACCGCGACGTCCAGGACATGTGGACGCTCCTCCTGTGGCTCGTCCTCATCCTCACCGTCAAGTGCAACGCGAACATCGCTGCGACGGCCGTCACTGCTGCGGCCTCCATGCCTGGGGACGGTGACGCTAGCATCGACGGCTACAGGATCAGGCCTCCCGTGCAGAACCTCGCGGAGTACGCCTGGCTGGCCTACCTTATCTGTCTCTGCGTTCCAGTGGCGACATGGCTGGGCCATCTCAACAGAGCCATCTTCTTCTTGTTCAGCGCGCTTGGTCTCGCCAAGCTGGCGCTCAAGCTGGCTGCCTTCTACAGCGCGAGCGGCTCGTTCGCGCTGGGTAAGAACGCGCGCCTTATTGCCGGCTACATGGAGCAGCTCGTCGACGGCGGCCGGGAACAAGTGCCGCGGTACATAGTGATGGGAGAGAAGGAGAAGCACGTGGAGGAGAGCCCTCAGGGATACCACGTAAAGCGTGACGTCCTGCAGGACAGATTCAGTGACCTCGTCACACTGGACCGCGTGTGGCGGCTGGCCGAGCACGGGGATGGCATCCTCGCCGAGAGGGCGGAGCTCAGGGACCTCTGCCTCTCTTACTCGCTCTTCAAGATCCTTAGGTGGAGGCTGTCAGGGCACCCCCTGGCCAACGCTGGGTCCAACGAGGCGCTTAGCTTCGTGCTCAGAGGCATGGACAGCTCCGGCACGAGCCGCGCGGTCAACGTCGACAGGCTGTTCCGTGTCCTGGTGGACGAGCTAGGGTTTGCAAGCGATTTCTACTACTCTCCCATCCCGTTGTGCATCTTCGGCGGGTGGTGCGCCGCGCTCAACTACATCTGTTCCCTCCTAATCATCGTCGGAGCCGTAGCTGTAGGATGGATTTATCAGGTTATGGGTGTGATACACTACACGTCGTATAAGGTCATCACTTACTCTCTCCTGCTCACCGTCGTGCTCGTCGAGGCATGGGAGATCATGGCCGGCATGTGCTCCAACTGGACCAAGATGGCGCTGCTCGGTCACTACATAAGGCACCAGTCGATGTGGCGCCGATCCAGCTGCGTCCACGCGGCGCTCACTGCGGTGCTGCACCTCAGGCCTGCGAGGCGTTGGCGGGACAAGCTGGGACAGAACTCTGTGCTGGAACCTCGCCGCTTCCGCAGGCGGATCGGGCTTCTCTCGGAGCTACTCTACGGCAGTTCGGGGCTCATGATGTCCATCCGGGTGTCGCCGTTAGTCAGGGAGGCGGTGTTCCGGTCACTTCTGAGCAGCTACGGGGGCGGGGCGAGCGAAGACAGTGCGGCGGCACGGCGAGTGGGTGGCAAGGTGGACTGGGCGATGTACGGCTCCCAGAAGAGCTGGGCGTGGGACGCTAGTGAAAGGAGCAGCAACACGGAACTGATCCTCGTGTGGCACGTCGCCACGAGGCTCTTCGAGATGAAGACCATGTCAGCATCGCCGGATATGATCGCTGCCTGCCACCTCTCCTACTACTGCGCCTACCTGGTAGCGGCGGCGCCAGAGCTGCTGCCGGACTCCGTGGCGTGGACCAAGAGAAGGTACAAGGAAGTGTCCGATGACGTGCGCGCCGCGCTTGGTGCGGATTATTGCGGCGATGGCGAGTCAACTGCCGAGAGGTATGAACGGCTAGTGGCGGAGCTGAGCAAGGACTCGCGGGACACGGTGCTGCGGCGGGGCGCGGAGCTCGGGCGGCACCTGGTGGAAGAGTATGGCGAGGACGTGGCGTCGGCATGCCGGATCCTGGCCGACTTCTGGTCTGACATGGTGCTCTTCGTGGCGCCGTCCGAGAATGGCAAGGGCCACGTCCAGGCCATGGCTGGCGGCGGCGAGTTCATCACGATCATCTGGGCGTTGCTTCTCCACGCTGGCATTACCACAAGGCCTCCTAACACGCCTGGCGGTGATATCCCGTAATCAGTGGAGATGAACTGCTCTGGCGGTGATATCCCGTAATCAGTGGAGGTGAACTGCTGAAACATGTACATACGTATTGCAACACGGTAGCAAACTCGTGACCTTTACATCTTGTTTTTTTAATTTAACGAATGCATGCTCATAAAACTATAGCTCGTCGTCTTACCGGTGTATATTTGTATGCAACTAGACACTTCATCCTGAATCGTAATTCATATTGAGTTGTCCATCCATGCTCATAAAACTAGCTCATCCTCTTACCCGTCTTACCTGTGTGGCGCACAATAGTAAAAGAGAAAATTTTCGACGGCCAAAGTTGTCGGACATAAGCCCTAAACCGTCGAAAATAGGTTATTTCTAACGGCCGAAGGCTTATGTCCGACGACATTGATCCCTCGGTCGTAAAGGGTCAGAAATAAGATTATTTCCGACGACCGTCGTTTGAAATAGCTTATATCCGATGGCCCGTCGGCATTAACTTCGATAACGGCCGTAGTGGTCGTTGGTGGGCCTATGGCTCTTATGTCCAACGACCCACTGCTAAGCCAACGAACATAAGCTCTATTATGTCCGACAGCTTCGCAGTGGATCGTCGGACATAATATGACTCTTTGTCCGACACCTTTATTGAGCTGTTGGACATAAGGCTATTCAGCAGGGGTAAAAAACCCCAACTTTTGTAAATTTATGACATTTATAGAAAAACACAGATTTCATATATTTACACAAATTTCAAATACAATCACATATTCACATTCACAATTACATTCACAAACATCAATTCACATAAGCATTCACATTCTCAAACCTCACATTCACAAACACATAGTTCCAAGTATTTGCAATAAGTCTTTGACATCAACATATAGTTTCAAATCAAACACTGACATAGTTCGACATTCACATAGTCTTTGACATCAACACTGATATAGTTCCAAATCAAACACATTTGAAGAACTGTCACACATATCCCTCACCTGGTTGTTTGGAGTTATAGCCACTTCCTCCGGCTGGACTCTGGGTGTTGAAAATGTTGTTCACCCAACAAGTTGAGGCATCGTCTTGACCAGACACATCTCCAGGTGCGGCAACTAAAGCAGGAGGTGTCTCAAAGCACTATAACACACGCACATGAAATAATAGCCACTAAGTTCTTCATTTTAACACATAAGACATCTACGGACATGTCACACATGCATATGTGTACATACCACAGGGAATTATGGCGAAGGTGGAGGCAACAGCATTGGCGGCGGCAGTGCAAAGTCCGAAGGCGGCATCCCATATGTTGGCATCGGGACGCCCGCTTGTTGTGCCAATTGCTACAAATTAGATTCAAACAATTGTTGCGAAAATAAGGTACACATCTTGTGTTTTTAGTTGTTATGGACAAAATGTTACTTCAACTTACCGAGAGTAGAGCTTGATTCTGGGCCTGGAGGTTCGAATAATACTCATTCTTCTTCTGGTACTCAGCTTGCTGCCTCTGGTACTCCATTTGTTGCGTCAAAACATATTCATGATAATCTGCCTGCTGACGCAACACTGCAATCTCTGTCTCTTAGGCGGATGATCGAGAACGGGACGACTATGAAGACGAGGATGTGGACTGTCGTCCACGGTGTCTCAGCTCCCTAGAATAAATTGTAGAATAAAAAATACCAAACCTACAAGAGTGAACCATGGACTTATTATAACAAACCATGGACTTATTATAACAAACCGTGGACTCAAATCAATCGCAAGCATATGAGAATAATTTTGAAATCTAAATGAAATAATCTCACCATCCATGGGCCTGTCCTCCTGCACTAGCATATGCTGCCTGAGGGTTGATTGGCTGGCTCCTCCAATCGTAGTCCTACCCATGGCGCTGAACAATCTCCTGCCCATACGAAGCCTAGAGTAAAACATACCAAATATAAGTGCATCACCAGGTTGATGCACAAACACATAATAGAGTACCAAAAACTCACTAGACGGTCGGTGGCTATCTGAGTGCATAAAACATTAGGATTCTGAGGATCACAACCCGTATGCCCTTGCAAAGTTAGAATCACACACCGGAAATTTGACTTCCTGTACATAGAAGTTAGAATGACACATTTCTATGTAATTCAAAGTTACAACGTACTATGACATACCATTCACTTAGCCAAGCACATATGTCCATCGCCGTCATAGTTGTGAAATGGCACGAAACTCAGGGAAGCCCACCACCTGCACAATGCCCGATAACCCTATGATCGGGTGGCCATCCAAGGCATAGACACCTAAATGAAATGTTTTTCAATCAAGCAAATAGATGGATTAACATGTACCCAAAACAAGAATCAGCAAAAACGATATAACATGCAACAACTTGTTTACCTCAAGGTATTGCTCCTCCGTAAGGTAAATTGATGACCACTCCACCTTGGTCTTCGGCATCGACCGATCATCATCACTTGGCTTGTACCATGCCTTTATAGCCTGAAGTCATGCATAGTACATTGCATCTACAACGACATCGTTCACATTATGCTCAAACATGTAACGAGCGTTTAGATCATATGACCCATCTTTCGACAACTTGTATCGTTTCTGCAAAAAAATAGTGGTATCATACAAGCAACCATATATGGGATAATGAAATTAGTAAAAAATCATACCTAGAATGCATCCAAACTAGTGCATGTGTGTTGCCAAATGTTCTACATACACCATAGCGATAATGCTCCTAAGTGGTGGTTGGGACAGACTCGCCACTAGGCAAAGTCACAAGACGAAGCCAGCGGAGACGAACAAGATTACCAAGTGAAAGCATCTAGGCCCCTGGTTGGTTTAAGTGATTAATGACAACATAAGATTATATGTGACTAACGTGTGTTTTGCAGAGCAAATGGTAAGTTAGGCTGCATTACAGGAAGTTGCGTTGCAACGGTGAAAACAATCCCTCAAATGAGAACTTGAAGCGACAGCTGAAAAAGGCGAATCAAAAGAGGAAGGTCTTCATATTCCGAGTGTCGAAAGAATTGCAGACACTTGGTATAGAATTAGGTCTTCTATTTTTATTTTGGCCGTACTATAAAGAGGGGTTGTGGATGGGTAGTTTGACCAAGAGATTTCTTGTGTAGTGTTGGTGCATATTCACACTCACATCTAGTGCTAGGTATCACTCTATAACACACTCACAAGTTAGAACGAAAACCGTTTAAAAAAACCTAAGGAATAGAATTTGGGTTGCATGTCTTAGGGGCACCAGACTGTCTGATGTGCACCGGACTGTCCGATGCACCCTCTGACAGTGGGGCCAGCTAGCCCCGGGGGGCAGTGCCTCTACCCCCGAGAAACACGAGAGCAACGAGTTAACGAAGTTGATTTTTAGCGATCACACCAGACTGTCTGGTGTGCACCGGACAGCCACTGTTCACTGTCCGGTGCAGTGTCAGTCCAATGGCTAGCTGTCAGAACTAGCCGTTGGAGCCGACCGATGGAGCACCGGACTGTCCGGTGCTCCCATGCGCAGTGAGCTTCAGCAACCGCTAGTTTGATAGTTGGGGTTATTTATACCCCCTCCACCTACCTCATTTAGTGTCTTGCTGCCCAAATTCAAGTCCATTCATTGCTAGAGCATTACAAGCCCCACAAATTCTAGTGAGGTGATTAGAAAATCGTAATCTCATGTTAGGACCTCATTAGTGTAAGTGAGAGTCACCTAGAGCACACACCACATGCATTAGGCTTATCTTAGTCAAGTGAAAGTTTATGGCTTGTTACTCTTGGTGATCGGCATCACCTAGATGGCTTGGTGGTGATTAGAGCATGGTGATCACACTGGAGGATTTGTTGGTGACCCGGCTCAAGTTTGTACGCGGTCGTGAGGGATCCACCGTGCCAGAGTGGCAAAGGATCACCTCATAGTGAGGACTTGGTTATTGCGAGGACCTAGGGGGAGCGATACCCATGCGCGAGTGCTCCAACGAGGACTAGGGAAGAGTGCCGACTATTCGATACCTCGGCAAAAAAATTAGAGGAGTCTTCTTACCATTGCTTTACATTCCGCATTTAATTTGAGCATTTCACTCTGTTCAATTGCTTAGCAAGTATTTGAAGTAATGACTTAGGGTTGTTGTTTTTCTAGTAGTATTTATTTATTGCTATTAGTTGGGTGAAGTTGGGCTCTTGCTTAGGGTTTAATATTTGTGGAATTTTTAGAAAAGCCCAATTCACCCCCTCTTGGGCATCGTGATCCTTTCAATTGGTATCAGAGTCTAGTTGCTCCTTGTTTAGCTTAACCGCTAGAGTAGCGATGTCTGGCGGGGATGGACCTCCTCCCGTTTTTGATGGTGACGATTTTCCTTATTAGAAAATTCGTATGGAAGCTTATCTAGAGGCTATAGACATTGGTGTCTATAAAGCCGCCACTCAAGGGTTCCCCGAACCTAGAGATCCCACAAATCTTGTAGGCGATGAGTATAATTATGAAAAATGGAATGCTAAGGCAAAAAACACTCTCTTTAGGGGCCTTTGCAAAGATGTTTTCAATAGAGTGAGAAATCACAAAAATGCCCATGATGTCACACCCGGGTTTCGGGGCACCAAGACCCGGGCGCGAACATAATCACCAGGTGTGCTGGGACCAAGTCTCACACATATGATGTATAGTGGCACAGGATCGAATGTCACATCTTTACTATATAACAGGAGTTCTATACAAAATAAATAATTACATTATAAGAAGACAACGGTCCAGCAACCCAAAGTTGGCTAGGAGACGACGACCTAGACCTCTCGCGAACTCGTCACAGCATCCTCCATGCGCTTCATCCTGCGGTACCTGTTCTTGACCTGTGGGGGGGGGGTGTGAGACAGCAAGAGTGAGCTCACATACGTTCATCGCTCAACAAGTTGTGGGGAATAATGTGCATAAACTCGCCAAAGGTGGGAGCTCACGTGAAGTGTAAGGCTTACCAAAGAGGATGGTTAGAGCTGAGCATTGCTTTTAAAGTTGGTCAAAATTTTATTAGCAATTACTAAGTATAAGTAAATACCAAACCCAATTAAGTAATAGAACAAAAGTAACAACATCTCCTGCGATGCAATGCATATGACAAATTGAATTTAGTTCCATAATTTAATCATGTGAGTGTCCGAGCTGCTCATGACCGTGAGCACGGCTAGTATACCAGTTTTACACTCTGCAGAGGTTGCGTATCTTTACCCACAAGTCGTGTTACCCATCTGCCAAGAGACGGCCAATCCCATACACCTCTACCGAGGAGGTGAGGCAGGGTAACACTACGAGGCCTTTACAAAGTTCCACTAGCTTTAGAAAACCCGCTACAGTTTATAGGAAGTTCCAATGCAGGAATCCCTTGCAGGACCGCCATCGCAGCAAAATCCTCCCGAGGGCCTCCCTAGCAGGAATCCCTTGCAGGACTGCCATCGCAGCAAAATCCTCCCGAGGGCCTCCCTACACTGACCACTCCCCTACTGCCCTTGCCCCTTTCGGGTAAGGTAGTCTTCCACTAGCTTTCCTAATTAATCAGCCAAGGGGTCCCATTCCTCCCTTGTGGTAGCACTGTTTTCCCGGGTGGTTCTCCATGTTCCAATTAACATAATGATCTTATCATGAACAGTAAATAACAACTGATAACAAAAGTATAATCATGAATAATGTATCTCCATACCCAGAACCACATATAGCACTAGCAAGTACTACCCAGAAAGTTCAGTGGTAAACAAGGTATAAAGATAGACAAACTAGGGTATCCTATTGGGTCCCATCACAATTAACCTATGCAGATCATTATGATTAATTAGAACATGAGTGGGTAAAAAGAAGTGATCAAGGGCACAACTTGCCTGGGACTTGAGATTCCAGGTACCAACTTGCTCTTCAGATGACACGTGTCCTCACTGCTAAACGTAGCAATACAGACAAACATGTATAGGCAAAATTAACATTACACCAAACATAAGAACAAACTGCATATTAATAATCTACGTTGTGTAACGAGATCGTAGGAACAAGATTCACTAAATTTGGAGTTATAGTTATTTAGTTATGAATTTCGGAAGTTATTAAGCACCTAGAACAGATTAATTCAAATGAACAATTTTGCTTCAAGTTTCATGGCTAAACAGTGTTACTAGTTGATATACAATATTAAAATAAAATTATTGCAACTGGAATGACTCAATTTGGAGTTAAAATAAATTAAATATGAATTATACAAGTTTTAAGATTTATTTTTATACTAAAAATCAATTTCTAATATTAATTATCTAGTTTCTCTGTTATCTGGACTGCGCGTCAAATCCTGGAAAAGTCAGGGGCCTAAACTGAAGTTTTCTAAGACTCAGTGAATAATGAATGTGGACGGCGGGTTGTTTTCCAAATTTCCCGAGGGCTTAGGTGTCAAATGGGTGATCCAAGGGGTATCGGAGAGATCTAACCGTCCGATCGCCACTGATCGGCCCAGATTAGACCTCAGGTGAAGTGAACCGGTACAATCTATCATCCGTTGGATCAAAATCCGACCGTCTGGATTAGATCAAGTCTCACCCGAAACGGTACACGATCTGGGCCACACAACCGTCGATTCACAGGCCGGATTTAATGAGCGAAGGGGTACGCTCATACCTAATCCTATCCGTCCGCAGCGGCATCGATGGTCTGGATCAAAAATTGTCACGATCTAATCCTAGCCACACCTTGATCGATCAACGGTCCAAGGGCTTCTCCTACCTCTCGGTCACCAGAGCAGCGGCGCGCGCCCAAAGCCAAGCGGCGGCGCCATGGCCGACGTGACACAGCCCCGCAATCCCAAAGCCTGAACTCCGATTAAATGAAAGCTACGCAAAGTGGAGATGATGACGGACTCAAAGGAAAGCTCCATACCAGCTATTGGTTCACAAGAACGCCTGGCCACAACGCAGCACGGGATTATGGCGACGGTGAGGAATTCCGGTGAGCTCGGTGGTCTATTTCGTCCACGGATCCCCCACACTTAATCCCGAGACCACAACGAACCTCCCTGTCAGCCTTATGTCTCCACGTGGTGTTGAAAACAGGGGGGGCGACGGCGACGGCACTCAGCTTGAGCAGCGCGATTTCTACGCGGGGTGTATGATCGTTGATAGGGACGATTAAGGGAGCAAAGAGTTCCGCGACCATATATACAGGCGATTGCGGCATGCGCGGTGGTGGTTATGCCCACAGAATCCGAGCACACCGGCGTATACGCGGAGGTTTGTTGCTAGGTGCGCGTCAACAACATCTCTGGCTTCCCTCGATTCGGCTGGAAGAAAACCCTGACATGTGGGCCCCACATGGCAGTGGGACACCAGTGCATAACACGACGACCCCAGATGTCAGCCTAACCGGGCGGCCCACAGCGCGCGGGGGCAAGCGCGAAGCGCGCGAGTTGGCCCAGAGCGGAGGAGGGAGATGGGCCGACCAGGGAATTAGGCCCACTCGTTGTTTTCCTTTTCCTTTTATTCTTTTTATTTTCTGCTTTCCATTTTCTTTTCCCTATTTCATTTTTGAATTCCAATTTCAAATTCAAATTTGTGGCCAAGTTGTTCTCAGATCAAATATGAAAATTTTGAACCTTCTAATATAGGATGAATCCATTGTTTATAAATTTGTTTTTTTATATTTTTTTATACAAATTTTGGGCCTTACAAATCCTACCCCCCTTAACAAAAATCTCGTCCTCGAGATTTGTAAGAAAAGGGATGTATACTCATATTGTTCTCGGAACATATGCACAAACAAAGAAATCTCAGCATGAGGTATAATTCTTTAACAAAACATAGGGTCAATAGACCTTATTATTCCTTCTAAAATAATATCATATCATCTACTAACTAAAGTAACATTTAGATCTTACAAATAATAATAATTTATATATATGTTTATGTAGCTTGGTGGAGCTGGTGGTGGTGGTGGAGGTTGTTGTTGTTGTTGTCTCTCCAACCGCGCTTGCCTTATTTCTTGGCGGACCTGACGTATTTCCTCGCGTTCTTGTCTTATCTGATTTTGCATCTCGGTGTTGTATTACCAGTCTTTGGGCAGCAACCACTTGTTCGGTTTCGATAGGTGGAGGATTTGGAGAATTCATTTCTGTTTGCTGTTGCGTGATAATCTTTCCTTTCCTGGTATTGACCATGAAAGTTAAAAGCATATGGTAATAGTTTTGCAAAGGAAATTATTCAATAAGCGGAATGAATAAGCTAGTAGCTGGTTATAATCTGAAGATTCTTCAGTGGGGCTTGATCTTTGTTTTATGTCCAGATTGGGGTAACCAGTCGTATAAGGTGAATATCCAAGGGTAAGATAGAATATGTCAAGATGAGAGGTATATATGGGTGAGATAGACCACAAGATGTAGGTTAAAAGTTTGTTTGTTGTTAGGTGGGAATAGATCATATTTATTAAAAGGTTATGATATATGCCAAGTGGTTGGGATAAGTATGCTTGTTAGAACAAGACAAGTCTCTACGAATAAGACATAATCTTTTGAGATTAGTTAGATCTAGTAGGATAGGGTAGAATCTTTTTCGAGATAAGATGGATCTATTAAGGTAAGAAAGAATCTTTTAATATAAGAGAGAATCTTTTAAAATAAAAGAGAATCTTTTAAGATAAAATGGATCTATTAATATGGGAGAGTATCTTTTAAGATAAGAGAATCTATTAAGATAGGAAAGAATCTTTCAAGATAAGATTGATCTATTAAAATAGATACACTTTAATGGAGAGTAATCTAGGCTATTTAATTATCTTATGAATTCTATTTATGCCTATATGTATATGCAGATGTAATTGTAGACATTACTCCACAACTCATCACACTCAATCAAAGATCCAAATCAGACATATATCATAAGAACAAACACTTCAAATACATAGACACTTATAAAAATAGTTTTGTTTTTGTTCCTAGGAGTAGGTCTCCTATTCCTAAAGGTCACTTTTAGGTACAGGATTTCAAAGTGTAAAATCCACATTTGTCTTTAGAAGGAAAAGGTAAGAATAATCAGAGTAAAGCGGAAATAGATGAGAAAAGATTAAGAAAAGTTTAGAAAGAATTAGAGTAGCAAAGGTAAGTAAGTATTGGTTGTCCAGTTCTATCTAGGTTTCGTCCTACAGTCAACATTCCTCTGATACCACTTCTGTCACACCCGGGTTTCGGGGCACCAAGACCCGGGCGCGAACATAATCACCAGGTGTGCTGGGACCAAGTCTCACACATATGATGTATAGTGGCACAGGATCGAATGTCACATCTTTACTATATAACAGGAGTTCTATACAAAATAAATAATTACATTATAAGGAGACAACGGTCCAGCAACCCAAAGTTGACTGGGAGACGACGACCTAGACCTCTCGCGAACTCGTCACAGCATCCTCCATGCGCTTCATCCTGCGGTACCTGTTCTTGACCTGTGGGGGGGTGTGAGACAGCAAGAGTGAGCTCACATACGTTCATCGCTCAACAAGTTGTGGGGAATAATGTGCATGAACTCGCCAAAGGTGGGAGCTCACGTGAATTGTAAGGCTTACCAAAGAGGATGGTTAGAGCTGAGCATTGCTTTTAAAGTTGGTCAAAATTTTATTAGCAATTACTAAGTATAAGTAAATACCAAACCCAATTAAGTAATAGAACAAAAGTAACAACATCTCCTGCGATGCAATGCATATGACAAATTGAATTTAGTTCCATAATTTAATCATGTGAGTGTCCGAGCTGCTCATGACCGTGAGCACGGCTAGTATACCAGTTTTACACTCTGCAGAGGTTGCGCATCTTTACCCACAAGTCGTGTTACCCATCTGCCAAGAGACGGCCAATCCCATACACCTCTACCGAGGAGGTGAGGCAGGGTAACACTACGAGGCCTTTACAAAGTTCCACTAGCTTCAGAAAACCTGATAGTCGCCTAGAGGGGGGGGGGGTGAATAGGGCGAAACTGAAATTCTCAAAAATAAACACAACTACAAGCAAGGTTAGCGTTAGAAATATAAACGAGTCCGCGAGAGAGGGCGCAAAACAAATCGCAAGCGAATAAGAGTGTGACACGAGGATTTGTTTTACCGAGGTTCGGTTCTCTCAAACCTACTCCCCGTTGAGGAGGCCACAAAGGCCGGGTCTCTTTCAACCCTTCCCTCTCTCAAACGATCCCACGGATCGAGTGAGCTTTCTCTTCTTCTCAATCAACCGGGAACAAAACTTCCCCACAAGGGCCACCACACAATTGGTGCCTCTTGCCTTGGTTACAATTGAGTGATGATCACAAGAACAAGTGAGAAAGAAAAGAATGCGATCCAAGCGCAAGAGCTCGAAAGAACACAAGCAAATCACTCTCTCTAGTCACTATGGAGTTGTGTGGAATTTGGAGAGGACTTGATCTATTTGGTGTGTCTAGAATTGAATGCTAGAGCTCTTGTAGTAGTTGAGAAGTGGAAAACTTGGATTGCAATGAATGTGGGGTGGTTGGGGTATTTATAGCCCCAACCACCAAAAGTGACCGTTGCTGGAACCCCTCTGATCGATGGCGCACCGGACAGTCCGGTGCACACCGGACAGTCCGGTGCCCCTGCCACGTCACCATTGCCGTTGGATTCTGACCGTTGGAGCTTCTGACTTCTGGGCCCTCCTGGGTGTCCGGTGCACACCGGACAAGTACTGTTTGATGTCCGGTGCACCGGTATGGGCGTGCCTGACGTCTGCGCGCGCTGCGCGCGCATTTAATGCACCGCAGGGAGCCGTTGGCGCCGCAGGGAGCCGTTACTCCGCTGGCACACCGGACAGTCCGGTGAATTTTAGCGGAGCGGCTCCCGCGCGAACCCGAGGCTGGCGAGTTCCGGAGACGGCGATTCCTTGGAGCACCGGACATGTCCGGTGCACACCGGACAGTCCGGTGAATTATAGCGCGCCGTCCTCCGAGAAATCCCGAGAGCGAAGAGTTGGAAGTCTGAGTCCTCTGGCCGCACCGGACATGTCCGGTGCACACCGGACAGTCCGGTGCCTCCAGCCAGAGGTGCCCTCGATTGCCTTGCTGCTCCTCTGTTGAATCCAACACTTGGTCTTTTCATTGGCTAAATGTGAACCTTTTGCACCTGTATAACTTATGCACTAGAGCAAACTAGTTAGTCCAATATTTGTGTTGGGCAATTCAACCACCAAAATTATTTAGGAACTAGGTGTAAGCCTAATTCCCTTTCAATCTCCCCCTTTTTGGTGATTGATGCCAACACAAACCAAAGCAAATATAGAAGTGCGTAATTTGAACTAGTTTGCATAATGTAAGTGCAAAGGTTGCTTGGAATTGAGCCAATATAAATATTTATATGATGCGCATGGATTGTTTTCTTTATTTTTCACATATTGGACCATATTTGCACCAAGAGTTTTGTTTTTGCAAATTCTTTTGTAAATTCTTTTCAAAGTCCTTTTGCAAGATTGTCAAAGGTAAAAGAATAAGATTTGCAAAGCATTTTTAAGATATGGAATTTTCTCCCCCTATTTCCAATGCTTTTCCTTTGACTAAACAAAACTCCCCCTAAATGAGATCCTCCTCTTAGTGTTCAAGAGGGTTTTGATTTGTCAAAATAGTACTCCCCCTTTTGAACACAATAAGATATCAATTTTGAAATTGACCATTTGAAAACTTAGGTGGTGGTGCGGTCCTTTTGCTTTGGGCTCATATTTTCTCCCCCTTTGGCATGAATCGCCAAAAACGGAATCATGAGAGCCCAAGGAAATACTTTCTCCCCCGTTGGTCATGAAATGAATGAGTGAAGATTATACCAAAGTTGGAGAGTGATGCGGAGCGACGGCGAAGGATGAGTAGTGGAGCGGAGTGGAAGCCTTTGTCTTCGCCGAAGACTCCAATTCCCTTTCAATATACCTATGACTTGTTTGAAATACACTTGGAAACACATTAGTCATAGCATATATAAAAGAGACATGATCAAAGGTATATTTATGAGCTATGTGTGCAAGACTAGCAAAAGAAATTCCTAGAATCAAGAATATTGAGCTCATGCCTAAGTCGGGTAAAAGATTGTTCATCAAGAGGCTTGGTAAAGATATCGGCTAATTGATCTTTAGTATTAATGTAAGAAATCTCGATATCCCCCTTTTGTTGGTGATCCCGAAGAAAATGATACCGAATGGCTATGTGCTTAGTGCGGCTGTGCTCGACGGGATTGTCGGCCATTTTGATTGCACTCTCATTGTCACATAGCAAAGGGACTTTGGTTAATTTGTAACCGTAGTCCCGCAGGGTTTGCCTCATCCAAAGCAATTGCGCGCAACAATGACCTGCGGCAATATACTCGGCTTCGGCGGTGGAAAGAGCGACCGAATTTTGCTTCTTTGAAGCCCATGACACCAAGGATCTTCCCAAGAACTAGCAAGTCCCCGATGTGCTCTTTCTATTAATCCTACACCCCGCCCAATCGGCATCCGAATATCCAATCAAATCAAAGGTGGATCCCCGAGGGTACCAAAGCCCAAACTTAGGAGTAAAAGCCAAATATCTCAAGATTCGTTTCACGGCCGTAAGGTGTGATTCCTTAGGGTCGGCTTGAAATCTTGCACACATGCATACGGAAAGCATGATGTCCGGTCGAGATGCACATAAATAAAGCAATGAACCAATCATCGACCGGTATACCTTTTGATCCACGGACTTACCTCCCGTGTCGAGGTCGAGATGCCCATTTGTTCCCATGGGTGTCTTGATGGGCTTGGCATCCTTCATTCCAAACTTGCTTAGAATGTCTTGAGTATACTTCGTTTGGCTAATGAAGGTGCCCTCTTGGAGTTGCTTGACTTGGAATCCTAGAAAACACTTCAACTCCCCCATCATCGACATCTCGAATTTTTGTGTCATGATCCTACTAAATTCTTCACATGTAGATTTGTTAGTAGACCCAAATATGATATCATCAACATAGATTTGGCATACAAACAAATCATTGTCAAGAGTCTTAGTGAATAAAGTAGGATCGGCCTTGCCGACTTTGAAGCCATTTGCAATAAGGAAATCTCTAAGGCATTCATACCATGCTCTTGGGGCTTGCTTGAGCCCATAAAGCGCCTTAGAGAGCCTATAAACATGATTAGGATACTCACTGTCTTCAAAGCCGGGAGGTTGCTCAACATAGACCTCTTCCTTGATTGGTCCATTGAGGAAGGCACTCTTCACGTCCATTTGATAAAGCTTGAAGCCATGGTAAGTAGCATAGGCCAATAACATACGAATTGACTCAAGCCTAGCTACGGGTGCATAGGTTTCACCAAAATCCAAACCTTCGACTTGTGAATAACCCTTGGCCACGAGTCGAGCTTTGTTCCTTGTCACCACACCATGCTCATCTTGTTTGTTGCGGAAGACCCACTTGGTTCCTACAACATTTTGGTTAGGACGTGGAACTAAGTGCCATACCTCGTTCCTCGTGAAATTGTTGAGCTCCTCTTGCATCGCCATCACCCAATCCGAATCTTGAAGTGCTTCCTCTACCCTGTGTGGCTCAATAGAGGAAACAAACGAGTAATGTTCACAAAAATGAGCAACACGAGATCGAGTAGTTACCCCCTTATGAATGTCGCCGAGGATGGTGTCGACGGGGTGATCTCGTTGTATTGCTTGGTGGACTCTTGGGTGTGGCGGCCTCGGTTGTTCATCCTCCTTGTCTTCAACATGTGCATCTCCCCCTTGATCGTTGCCGTCATTATGAGGTGGCTCATCTTCTTGATCTTCTCGTTCAACATCTTGAGCCTCATCCTCAACTTGAGTTGGTGGAGATACTTGCGTGGAGGAGGATGGTTGATCTTGTGCATGTGGAGGCTCTTCGGATTCCTTAGGACACACATCCCCAATGGACATGTTCCTTAGCGCTATGCATGGAGCCTGTTCTTCACCTATATCATCAAGATCAACTTGCTCTACTTGAGAGCCATTAGTCTCATCAAACACAACGTCACAAGATACTTCAACAAGTCCTGAGGACTTATTAAAGACTCTATATGCCCTTGTGTTTGAGTCATATCCTAGTAAAAAGCCTTCTACAGTTTTAGGAGCAAATTTAGATTTTCTACCTCTTTTGACAAGAATAAAGCATTTGCTACCAAAAACTCTAAAATATGAAATATTGGGCTTTTTACCGGTTAGGAGTTCATAAGATGTCTTCTTGAGGATTCGGTGAAGATATAACCGGTTGATGGCGTAGCAGGCGGTGTTGACCGCCTCGGCCCAAAACCGATCCGGTGTCTTGTACTCATCAAGCATGGTTCTTGCCATGTCCAATAGAGTTCGATTCTTCCTTTCCACTACACCATTTTGTTGTGGAGTGTAGGGAGAGGAGAACTCATGCTTGATGCCCTCCTCCTCGAGAAAACCTTCGATTTGAGAGTTCTTGAACTCCGTCCCGTTGTCGCTTCTAATTTTCTTGATCCTTAAGCCGAACTCATTTTGAGCCCGTCTCAAGAATCCTTTTAAGGTCTCTTGGGTATAAGATTTGTCCTGTAAAAAGAACACCCAAGTGAAGCGAGAATAATCATCCACAATTACAAGACAATACTTACTACCGCCGATGCTTATGTAAGCGATCGGGCCGAATAGATCCATGTGTAGGAGCTCCAGTGGCCTGTCGGTAGTCATGATGTTTTTGTGTGGATGATTGACACCAACTTGCTTCCCGGCTTGGCATGCGCTACAGATCCTGTCTTTCTCAAAATGAACATTGGTTAGTCCTAAAATGTGCTCTCCCTTTAGAAGCTTGTGAAGATTCTTCATTCCAACATGGGCTAGTCGGCGGTGCCAGAGCCAACCCAAGTTAGTCTTAGCAATCAAGCAAGTGTCGAGTTCAGCTCTATTAAAATCTACTAAGTATAGCTGACCCTCTAACACTCCCTTAAAAGCTATTGAATCATCACTTCTTCTAAAGACAGTAACACTTGTATCAGTAAAAAGACAGTTGTAGCCCATTTTACATAATTGGGATACGGAAAGCAAATTGTAATCTAAAGAATCTACAAGAAAAACATTGGAAATAGAATGGTCAGGAGATATAGCAATTTTACCCAGACCTTTGACCAAACCTTGATTTCCATCCCCGAATGTGATAGCTCGTTGGTGATCTTGGTTTTTCTCATAGGAGGAGAACATCCTTTTCTCCCCTGTCATATGGTTTGTGCACCCGCTGTCGAGTATCCAACTTGAGCCCCCGGATGCATAAACCTACAAAACAAGTTTAGTTCTTTGTTTTAGGTACCCAAACGGTTTTGGGTCCTTTGGCATTAGATACAAGAACTTTGGGTACCCAAACACAAGTCTTGGAGCCCTTGTGTTTGCCCCCAACAATCTTGGCAACTACCTTGCCTGATTTGTTAGTCAAAACATAAGATGCATCAAAAGTTTTAAATGAAATAGCATGATCATTTGATGCATTTGAAATTTTCTTTCTAGGCAACTTGGCATGGGTTGGTTGCCTAGATCTAGATGTCTCTCCCTTATACATAAAAGCATAATTAGGGCCAGAGTGAGACTTCCTAGAATGAATTTTCCTAATCTTGCTCTCAGGATAGCCGGCAGGGTACAAAATGTAACCCTCGTTATCCTGAGGCATGGGAGCCTTGCCCTTAACAAAGTTAGATAGGTTCTTTGGAGGGGCATTAATTTTGACATTGTCTCCCTTTTGGAAGCCAATGCCATCCTTAATGCCAGGGCGTCTCCCATTATAGAGCATGCTTCTAGCCAATTTAAATTTTTCATTTTCTAAGTCATGCTCTCTAATTTTAGCATTGAGTTGTGCTATGTGATCATTTTGTTTTTTAATTAAGGCTAGGTGATCATGGATAGCATCAACATTAATATCTCTACATCTAGTACAAATGGAAACATGCTCAGTAGATGTAGAAGGTTTGCAAGATTTTAGTTCAATGACCTTAGCATGCAACAAATCATTTTTAGTTCTAAGGTCGGAAATAGTAGCATTGCAAACATCAAAATTCTTAGCCTTAGCAATTAATTTCTCATTCTCATTTCTAAGGCTAGCAATGGAAACATTCAACTCATCAATCCTAGCAAGCAAATCAACATTATCATTTCTAGGATCAATGCAAACATGAGAATCAACCTTAGCAATTAATTTAACATTTTCATTTCTAAGGTTGGCAATAGTGTCATGGCAGGTGCTTAGCTCACTAGATAATTTGTTACATTTTTCTATCTCTAGAGCATAAGCATTTTTAACCTTAACATGTTTCTTGTTTTCCTTGATTAGGAAGTCCTCTTGGGAGTCCAAGAGATCATCCTTTTCATGGATGGCACTAATTAGCTCATTTAATTTTTCTTTTTGTTCCATGTTAAGGTTGGCAAAAAGAATACGCAAATTATCCTCCTCATTTTTATCATCATCCTCATCACTAGATGTTTCATATTTAGTGGAGGATCTTGATTTTACCTTCTTTTTGCCGTCCTTGGCCATGAGACACTTGTGGCCGACGTTGGGGAAGAGGAGGCCCTTGGTGACGGCGATGTTGGCGGCGTCCTCGTCGTCGGAGGAGTCGCTTGAGCTTTCGTCGGAGTCCCACTCCCGACAAACATGGGCATCGCCGCCCTTCTTCTTGTAGTATTTCTTCTTCTCCTTCCTCTTGCCCTTCTTGTCGTCGCCCCTGTCACTATCACTAGACATAGGACATTTTGCAATAAAATGACCGGGCTTACCACACTTGTAGCAAACCTTCTTGGAACGGGATTTGTAATCTTTCCCCTTCCGTTGCTTGAGGATTTGCCGGAAGCTTTTGATGATTAGGGCCATCTCCTCATTGTCGAGCTTGGAGGCGTCAATAGGTTGTCTACTTGGTGTAGACTCCTCCTTCCTCTCCTCTGTTGCCTTGAAGGCCACGGGTTGCGCCTCGGATGTGGAAGGCTCGTCAAGCTCGTTGATTTTCTTGGAGCCCTTAATCATGCATTCAAAACTAACAAAATTCCCGATGACTTCTTCGGGGGTCATTTGTGTATATCTAGGATTGCCACGAATTAATTGAACTTGTGTGGGGTTAAGGAAAATAAGGGCTCTTAGAATAACCTTAACCACTTCGTGGTCATCCCATTTTGCGCTTTCGAGGTTGCGCACTTGGTTCACCAAGGTCTTGAGCCGGTTGTACATGTCTTGTGGCTCCTCCCCTTGGCGAAGACGGAAGCGACCGAGCTCCCCCTCGATCGTTTCCCGCTTGGTGATCTTGGTGAGCTCATCACCCTCGTGCGCCGTCTTGAGTAGGTCCCAAATCTCCTTGGCGTTCTTCAACCCTTGTACTTTGTTGTATTCCTCCTTGCTTAGAGAGGCAAGGAGAATGGTTGTGGCTTGGGAGTTGAAGTGCTCGATTTGGGCCACTTCGTCCGTGTCGTAGTCCTCGTCCCCTACGGATGGTACCTGTACACCATACTCAACAACATCCCATAATCTTTTGTGGAGAGAGGTTAGATGAAATCGCATCAAATTACTCCACATAGCATAATCTTCACCATTAAAAGTTGGTGGTTTGCCTAATGGGACGGAAAGTAAAGGTGTATGTTTAGGAATGCGGGGGTAGCGTAGGGGAATCTTACTATACTTCTTACGCTCTTGGCGTTTAGAAGTGACGGACGCCGCGTCGGAGCCGGAGGTGGATGTCGATGAAGTGTCGGTCTCGTAGTAGACCACTTTCCTCATCCTTTTGTGCTTGTCTCCACTCCGATGCGGCTTGTGAGAAGATTTTTCCTTCTTCTCCTTGTGGTGAGAAGAGGAAGATCTTTTCTCCTTCCGCTTGGAGGAGCTCTTTTTCTTCTCCCTTCTCTTGGTGCGGGACTCTTCCGATGAAGATGAAGTGCTCCCTTGGCTTGTAGTGGGCTTGTCGCCGGTCTCCATCTCCTTCTTGGCGTGATCTCCCGACATCACTTCGAGCGGTTAGGCTCTAATGAAGCACCGGGCTCTGATACCAATTGATAGTCGCCTAGAGGGGGGGTGAATAGGGCGAAACTGAAATTCTCAAAAATAAACACAACTACAAGCAAGGTTAGCGTTAGAAATATAAACGAGTCCGCGAGAGAGGGCGCAAAACAAATCGCAAGCGAATAAGAGTGTGACACGAGGATTTGTTTTACCGAGGTTCGGTTCTCTCAAACCTACTCCCCGTTGAGGAGGCCACAAAGGCCGGGTCTCTTTCAACCCTTCCCTCTCTCAAACGATCCCACGGATCGAGTGAGCTTTCTCTTCTTCTCAATCAACCGGGAACAAAACTTCCCCACAAGGGCCACCACACAATTGGTGCCTCTTGCCTTGGTTACAATTGAGTGATGATCACAAGAACAAGTGAGAAAGAAAAGAATGCGATCCAAGCGCAAGAGCTCGAAAGAACACAAGCAAATCACTCTCTCTAGTCACTATGGAGTTGTGTGGAATTTGGAGAGGACTTGATCTATTTGGTGTGTCTAGAATTGAATGCTAGAGCTCTTGTAGTAGTTGAGAAGTGGAAAACTTGGATTGCAATGAATGTGGGGTGGTTGGGGTATTTATAGCCCCAACCACCAAAAGTGACCGTTGCTGGAACCCCTCTGATCGATGGCGCACCGGACAGTCCGGTGCACACCGGACAGTCCGGTGCCCCTGCCACGTCACCATTGCCGTTGGATTCTGACCGTTGGAGCTTCTGACTTCTGGGCCCTCCTGGGTGTCCGGTGCACACCGGACAAGTACTGTTTGATGTCCGGTGCACCGGTATGGGCGTGCCTGACGTCTGCGCGCGCTGCGCGCGCATTTAATGCACCGCAGGGAGCCGTTGGCGCCGCAGGGAGCCGTTACTCCGCTGGCACACCGGACAGTCCGGTGCACACCGGACAGTCCGGTGAATTTTAGCGGAGCGGCTCCCGCGCGAACCCGAGGCTGGCGAGTTCCGGAGACGGCGATTCCTTGGAGCACCGGACATGTCCGGTGCACACCGGACAGTCCGGTGAATTATAGCGCGCCGTCCTCCGAGAAATCCCGAGAGCGAAGAGTTGGAAGTCTGAGTCCTCTGGCCGCACCGGACATGTCCGGTGCACACCGGACAGTCCGGTGCCTCCAGCCAGAGGTGCCCTCGATTGCCTTGCTGCTCCTCTGTTGAATCCAACACTTGGTCTTTTCATTGGCTAAATGTGAACCTTTTGCACCTGTATAACTTATGCACTAGAGCAAACTAGTTAGTCCAATATTTGTGTTGGGCAATTCAACCACCAAAATTATTTAGGAACTAGGTGTAAGCCTAATTCCCTTTCAAAACCCGCTACAGTTTATAGGAAGTTCCAATGCAGGAATCCCTTGCAGGACCGCCATCGCAGCAAAATCCTCCCGAGGGCCTCCCTAGCAGGAATCCCTTGCAGGACTGCCATCGCAGCAAAATCCTCCCGAGGGCCTCCCTAGCAGGAATCCCTTGCAGGACTGCCATCGCAGCAAAATCCTCCCGAGGGCCTCCCTACACTGACCACTCCCCTACTGCCCTTGCCCCTTTCGGGTAAGGTAGTCTTCCACTAGCTTTCCTAATTAATCAGCCAAGGGGTCCCATTCCTCCCTTGTGGTAGCACTGTTTTCCCGGGTGGTTCTCCATGTTCCAATTAACATAATGATCTTATCATGAACAGTAAATAACAACTGATAACAAAAGTATAATCATGAATAATGTATCTCCATACCCAGAACCACATATAGCACTAGCAAGTACTACCCAGAAAGTTCAGTGGTAAACAAGGTATAAAGATAGACAAACTAGGGTATCCTATTGGGTCCCATCACAATTAACCTATGCAGATCATTATGATTAATTAGAACATGAGTGGGTAAAAAGAAGTGATCAAGGGCACAACTTGCCTGGGACTTGAGATTCCAGGTACCAACTTGCTCTTCAGATGACACGTGTCCTCACTGCTAAACGTAGCAATACAGACAAACATGTATAGGCAAAATTAACATTACACCAAACATAAGAACAAACTGCATATTAATAATCTACGTTGTGTAACGAGATCGTAGGAACAAGATTCACTAAATTTGGAGTTATAGTTATTTAGTTATGAATTTCTGAAGTTATTAAGCACCTAGAACAGATTAATTCAAATGAACAATTTTGCTTCAAGTTTCATGGCTAAACAGTGTTACTAGTTGATATACAATATTAAAATAAAATTATTGCAACTGGAATGACTCAATTTGGAGTTAAAATAAATTAAATATGAATTATACAAGTTTTAAGATTTATTTTTATACTAAAAATCAATTTCTAATATTAATTATCTAGTTTCTCTGTTATCTAGACTGCGTGTCAAATCCTGGAAAAGTCAGGGGCCTAAACTGAAGTTTTCTAAGACTCAGTGAATAATGAATGTGGACGGCGGATTGTTTTCCAAATTTCCCGAGGGCTTAGGTGTCAAATGGGTGATCCAAGGGTATCGGAGAGATCTAGCCGTCCGATCGCCATTGATCGGCCCAGATTAGACCTCAGGTGAAGTGAACCGGTACAATCTAGAATCCGTTGGATCAAAATCCGACCGTCTGGATTAGATCAAGTCTCACCCGAAACGGTACACGATCTGGGCCACACAACCGTCGATTCACGGGCCGGATTTAATGAGCGAAGGGGTACGCTCATACCTAATCCTATCCGTCCGCAGCGGCATCGATGGTCTGGATCAAAAATTGTCACGATCTAATCCTAGCCACACCTTGATCGATCAACGGTGCAAGGGCTTCTCCTACCTCTCGGTCACCAGAGCAGCGGCGCGCGCCCAAAGCCAAGCGACGGCGCCATGGCCGACGTGACACAGCCCCGCAGTCCCAAAGCCTGAACTCCGATTAAACGAAAGCTACGCAAAGTGGAGATGATGACGGACTCAAAGGAAAGCTCCATACCAGCTATTGGGTCACAAGAACGCCTGGCCACAGCGCAGCACGGGATTATGGCGACGGTGAGGAATTCCGGTGAGCTCGGTGGTCTATTTCGTCCACGGATCCCCCACACTTAATCCCGAGACCACAACGAACCTCCCTGTCAGCCTTATGTCTCCACGTGGTGTTGAAAATAGGGGGGGGCGACGGCACTCAGCTTGAGCAGCGCGATTTCTACGCGGGGTGTATGATCGTTGATAGGGACGATTAAGGGAGCAAAGAGTTCCGCGACCATATATACAGGCGATTGCGGCATGCGCGGTGGTGGTTATGCCCACAGAATCCGAGCACACCGGCGTATACGCGGAGGTTTGTTGCTAGGCGCGCGTCAACAACATCTCTGGCTTCCCTCGATTCGGCTGGAAGAAAACCCCGACATGTGGGCCCCACATGGCAGTGGGACACCAGTACATAACACGACGACCCCAGATGTCAGCCTAACCGGGCGGCCCACAGCGCGCGGGGGCAAGCGCGAAGCGCGCGAGTTGGCCCAGAGCGGAGGAGGGAGATGGGCCGACCAGGGAATTAGGCCCACTCGTTGTTTTCCTTTTCCTTTTATTCTTTTTATTTTCTGCTTTCCATTTTCTTTTCCCTATTTCATTTTTGAATTCCAATTTCAAATTCAAATTTGTGGCCAAGTTGTTCTCAGATCAAATATGAAAATTTTGAACCTTCTAATATAGGATGAATCCATTGTTTATAAATTTGTTTTTTTATATTTTTTTTATACAAATTTTGGGCCTTACACATGATTTGTGGTTGGATATTTGTGCTGTAAATGAAGGAACTAAAAGTGAGTGTGAGGAGAAATATCATATTACAATGAAAAAATTAAATTCTTTTGAAATGCTTGCAAATGAGAATGCTAATGATATGTACTCACGACTTAACATTCTTGTAGAGGAAGTCAATGGTTATGGGCTCACCAAAATTTCACAACCGGATGTTGTGAGGAAAATTCTCAGTGTCCTCCCAATTGATAAATATGGACAGATTGTCACTGTGCTACATCAAATGGATCTTTCTATTACTACTCCAACTCAAATATTGGGAAAGATCAATGCTCATGAAATGTATATGCACATAAATGACAAGGATGGGTCTTATTCCAAGAGAAAAGATTTGGCTCTCAAAGCTAGCCAAGAAAAGAAAGGGAAGGCCAAAATACAAGTTGAGGAAGAATCCTCAAGTGATGATGATCTTGATGCAAACATTGCCTTAATGGTGAGAAAGACCACAAAAATGTTGAAAAACTCAATCGAGAAGGTATCAAGTTTGATTCAAGAAAGAAGAAGTTTTCCTCTAGCAAAACAAAGCCCATCTCCGAGATGGATTGCTATAATTGTCGAGAACTTGGTCATCTTGCTCATCAATGCAATAAGCCCAAGACAAATAAGTTCAAGGGCAAGAAAGATGATGACATTGATGATGAGAAAAAGGAAAAGAAATTCTTCAAGAGGAAGGAAGGCAAGCACAAGAGATTTCATAAAAAGAAAAATAGAAAAGCATATATTGTTGGTGACTGGCTCACTAACATTAAATCCTCAAGCGGGTCTTCTTCAAGTGAAGAAGAAAATGATGAAAAGGTTGCCACCATCGCTGGGGATTTCTCTTCACCACCACCATCACCTTCATCCACTTCACACCTATACCTCATGGCTAAAGGTGAAAGGAAGGTACAACCTGAAAATGATATTGTTGATGATTGTGATACTGATAGTGATGACGAGTATGCTTCTCCTACCTATGATAAATTAGCTGACTTACTAAAAGAATATACTCAAATTATTAGAAAGTCAAAAGCTAAATGTGACAAGTTAAAGGATGAAAATGAGTTCTTAACTGCCAAATATGACATAGTTGTTAAAGCTAGTGAAGAGATGAAGAAAGAAAATAAAGTATGTCATCCACCAAAAATGAGCTCAAAACCTCCCTTAAAGATGCCAAAGATAAATGTGAAAAATTAAGTAAAGCAAATAGGGAGCTAAAAGATAGACTTGTCAAAGTAAAGGAAGATTATAGAAAAATTAAAATTGATTATGATAATCTTCTTATTGCAAATGAGCTTTTATATTGTAATACACATGAGACTATTAATCCTGTTGTTATGATTGATGTAGCAACCTCATGTGATGATTTGAGCCAAGTTGATCAATCTAGTCTTCATGATGAATTGATTGAAAAAGTTGAAGTCATGACACTAGAGAACTAGAAACTGAAAAAGTACTTGACAGATGCAACCAGTAGAGGAAAAGTTGCCATAGAAAGCAATGATATTAATAATGAGTTGGTAGTGGACAATGAAAGGCTTAGAGATGAAGTCAAGAAACTAAAGATTGAGAAACTACATCTTGCCACAAGTGTAGAAAAGTTCAACAAAGGCTAATACCTTCAAAATGAGTTACTCATGAAAACTGTTATGAAAAATAATAAGAGTGGTATCGGATACAATTCTTTTGTGCAAAACAAAGCAACAAGTCAATACAAGGCAAAACAGACTCCTAAGCCAATCAAGTGCTGTGGAAACGGACATTTTGCCCACAACTGCAAGACCACACCACCAACTCCCTTGCTAAAGCACTCAAGACCATTTGCTTTCAATGCTCATTATGTACTAAGAGTAGACCTAGGCAAATGGAAAAGTCAAAGTAACATTCCTAGGTCCACCAAGCAAGAGTAGACCTAGGCAAATTTGGGTTGCGAAGTCCTTGATTGAGAGAGTCATTGGTCCTATGCAAAATAGGGCCCCCAAGATTAAAGCTTGATTTGTTTGTTCATGTAGGTGAACTACAAGACCAGTGGGAGCCATTGGGTAATTGACAGTGGATGCACTCAACATATGATTGGCAACCCATGGATGTTCACCTCACTAGATGAAAATGTTGATGAACAAGATAAAATCACTTTTGGTGATAATTCAAAAGGAAAAGTTCAAGGGCTTGTCAAGGTGGCAATTTCAAATGATCTTTCAATTTCAAATGTTCTCTTGGTTGCACCATTAAGCTTCATCAGTGGGTCAACTTTGTGATCTTGGCCTTCCATACTTATTCACTCCTATAGAGGTTGTTGTATCTAAAATAGATGATGAGTCAGCGATATTCAAAGGATTTAGATACAGCAACCTATACTAAGTGGATTTCTCTTCTGAAGATGCAAACCTAAGGACCTGCCTCTTTACCAAATCATCTCATGGATGTGGCATAGAAGGCTTGCACATGTTGGAATGAGCACACTCAAGAAGATTCTAAAGAAAGACATGGTTGGAGGATTGAAGGATGTTGTATTTGAAAAGGACAAGCTTGGTAGTGCATGTCATGCTGGAAAGCAAGTTGCTAACGCTCATCCTACAAAAGCTTTTATGTGAACATCAAGGCCACTAGAGTTACTTCATATGGATCTATTTGGGCCAACAACTTATGCTAGTGCTGGTGGCAACCTCTATTGTCTAGTAATTGTTGATGATTTTTCAATATATACTTGGGTGTTCTTTCTTCATGACAAGTCTGAGGTTGCATCAATATTCAAGAAATTTTCCAAGAAGGCTCAAAATGAATTTGACTGCAAAATCAAGAAAATAAGGAGTGACAATGGAAAGGAATTTGACAACACCAACATTCATGAGTACTGTGATGAAATTGGGATCAAGCATGAAGTTTCAGCAACATATACACATCAACAAAATGGAGTTGTTGAAAGAAAGAATAGAACTTTGATCACTCTTGCAAGGACAATGATTGATGAGTATAACACACCGGAGAGGTTTTGGGCTGAAGCTGTCAACACTGCTTGCTATACATCAAACAAACTGTTTCCTCATCGGCTACTTGAGAAGACTCCCTATGAACTGCTAAGTGGGGAAAAGCCAGACGTCTCCTTCTTTCGGGTGTTTGGATGCAAATGTTACATCTACAAGAAATGCCATCACCTAGGGAAGTTTCAAAGACATTATGATATTGGTTTCTTACTTGGTTATTCATCAAAATCCAAAGTATATCGAGTATTCAATCATGTCATTGGCATGGTGGAAGAAACATATGATGTGGAATTTGATGAGACTAATGGCTCCCAAGGAGCACTTGAAAATATTGATGATGTAGGTGATGAACCACTTAGGGAAGCCATGAAGAATATGCCAATTGGAGCCATCAAACCAAAAAGAAGATGAAGAAGAAGTGCAAAATATCGACAGGCCTTCTTCATCAAATGTACCACATAATGATGGAAAAGATGAGAGGCATGCAAATGAAGATACATTTGTCTCTTATGAAAAAGCAAGGGTACAAGCTGAAAATGTTGATGCTCCAAGATCTTCTTCCCAAGTGGTTGACAAGAGAAACTCATCACTACTACAAGCACATCCATAAGATATAATCATTGGGAGTCCTTCACAAGGGGTTATTACTCATTCTCAAAGATATGCTTCATTTATTGAACATCACTCTTTTGTTTCTTGTGTTGAGCCTACATGTATAGATGAGGCGCTATAGGATCCAGACTGGGTGAATGACATGCATGAAGAATTAAACAACTTCACCCGGAATCAAGTTTGGACCCTAGAGAAGCCTCCACAAGATGCAAGGGTCATTGGAACAAAATGGGTGTTTCAAAACAAACAAGATGATCAAGGTGTAATTGTGCGGAACAAGGTAAGGCTTGTTGCAAAGGGGTTCTCTCAAGTTGAAGGTTCAGATTTTGGAGAGACCTTTGCACCGGTTGCTCGACTTGAAGCCATCTGTATCCTTCTTGCATATGCATCCCGCTATCATATAAAACTTTACCAAATGGATGTAAAAAGTGCATTTTTAAATGGGTTCATAAATGAACTAGTATATGTTGAGAAACCTCTCGGGTTTGAAGACCCTAGATATCCAAATCATGCTTACAGGTTGTCTAAGGCGCTATATAGTCTAAAGCAAGCTCCAAGAGCTTGGTATGAGTGTCTTCGCGACTTCCCCATTGAGAAGGGCTTCAAGATCGGGAGCGTTGACACAACTCTATTCACAAAGAAACATAACGGTGATATTTTCATTTGTCAAGTTTATGTTGATGATATAATCTTTGGCTCGACAAATGATTGTCATTGCAAGGAATTTGGTGAGTTGATGTCCAAGGAGTTTGAGATGTCAATGATTGGTGAGCTAACCTTCTTCCTTAGCTTCCAAGTCAAGCAAATGAAAGATGGAAATTTCCTCTCACAAGAGAAGGACACCAAAGAATTGTTGAAGAGATTCAAAATGGAGAAGTACAAAGCAATCAACAAACCTATGCCTACTAATGGACACCTCGACCTAGATGACGGAGGTAACCTGGTTGATCAAACTCTCAACCATTCTATGATTGGTAGTTTGTTGTATCTTATCACATCTAGGCCCGATATCATGTTTAGTGTCTGTATGTGTGCTCGATTTCAAGCAAATCCTAAGAAAGCTCATCTTCATTCTGTTAAAAGAATTCTTAGGTATCTAAAGCACACCCCAAGTGTTGGTCTTTGGTATCCCAAAGGAGCTACTTTTGATTTAATTGGCTATTCTGATTGGGATTATGCCGGTTGCAAAATTGATAGGAAAAGTACATCTGGAGGATGCCATTTGCTTGGGAGATCATTAGTTTCATGGACATCTAAAAAGCAAAACAGTGCTGCCTTGTCAACCGCCGAAGCAGAATACATTGCCGCGGGTGCTTGTTGCACACAAATTCTTTATATGAAACAAACTCTTCTAGACTATGGTATAGTTCTAGAAAAGGTACCTTTGTTGTGTGATAATGAGAGTGCTGTTAAAATTGCTAATAATCCTGTACAACACTCTCGCACTAAGCACATTGATATCCCTCATTACTTCCTTAGAGATCATGTTGCTAAAGGAGATATAATTTTAGAAGGAGTGAGATCGGAAGATCAATTAGCGGATATTTTCACAAAGCCTTTAGACAAAACCCGCTTTTGTATGTTAAGGAATGAGCTAAATATTTTTGATCTCAGAAATTTTACTTAATTATGAAATGGTGTTGTCAAGCCTGCATTGCATATTTAAATTTCTTGTATTGTATCTAGGGCTTGTCTAACCTAGTTGAGATAACAGCCAACAAAGCGAGTAAAAAAGCTTAACTCGGGCTCAAACTTGACAAGTTCTAGCTTTTAAGCTTTTGGTACTTAAATTTCATTTACTATGCAATTGTTGGTTTTTGAGATATGCATGTGGTACTGCACTTAGGGGGAGTATTCATAACTCAATTCATTCATGAAACCTCTAGTGCAATACCCAAATGCAAAATCTCACCATTTGCCTATCTTCTCTAAAAACTATCTAGCCTATGGCACAATATTTTGAAAATATGAGAGAATATGTGAGGGTACCAATACCTGTCCTAACAGGTGTTCTTTTGTGTGCTTATAAGTTCGGATTTGGATTGGTACAAAATTTCCTAGAAAAATCAAAATTCCCTCTGTCTGGGATCACCAGATAGTCCGGTGGGCACCGGACACTGCACTGTGAACTGTCCGGTGCACCGGCTGGGCGCGCGTAGATCTACTACTATGCTGCCCTGTCCGGTAGTTCACCAGGCAGCCATTGTGCGCTGTCCAGTGTGCACCGGATATGCATTGTAGACTGTCCGGTGTGCCCATAACTAGTTTTTAAAAATCTTTCTTTGCCTGAGGCCGAGCCTAGGCTCTTCTTTTCTCTGCGCGCGCTGCCAGCTCCAATTCTTCTCTGCGCTCAGGCGATCCTCTCCACCTCTCCTCTCACCGGCAGCGATCACCGGCGGCCGTGCTCCGATGAGCCTCCCCTGCCCAAGCTCGGCTTCTTCCTTCCCTCTGGTGAGAAGACCCCACCTGTTGTTCTCTCTAATTCTCTGTTTCTCTACAGTGATGAACACCTCCCCACCTTTTGAGCTCAATTCCAAATCCCGTGAAATCTTGTGAATCCAAGCGAATGTGAGTGTCCCTGGATGTATATTTAAGCTTTCCTGCATGTTTCCCTCTCCCTTTGGGAGGTTTCAAACCCTAAAACAACCATTTCACCACCTATCCAAAACCTCGCACGCCAAGTGTTCGGTGAAATGCATAAACCAGTCAAACAAGCTCAAATTGACAGCATCTTTTGACAGCACACTCTAGCTACTACCAGTACATCTCATGCCAAATTTCACGCCTATCCGATATACTTGAAACCTATTTCTCAACTTGTGTACCTTTATAGTGATCTGTTTCGAGCTAAGTGCCAAAAATATTTTTTCACTGCCAAACTTGAAACCAAGCACTCACTTCACTCATTTTCATTCATATACACCTATCTGTGAAGTATCGGCTCAATTCCCAGTCATTTCATGCCTCATTTCAAATTTCAAAATCTCTATGGCACAATTCACCGTTCAAACGTCGTTCTCGCGCCGTTTGACCTCTGTTTCTCCAAATCACTCTGTTTTTGTGTCATAACTCTCGGTGTATGTATTTATTCACATTTCATATACTTATGACTATGTGACTAATATGTCCTCGCCTCTTCTATCATTTCTGTGATTTCGCTTGCTTACCTGCACGTCTCCTGTCCTGCCTAGTTTCTCTCTCTCTCTCTCAAGAAGTTCCGAGGTAGCTATCACTCTATTGAGGACTTATCTACTGCTCTCTACTCTCTCTTATCTTTTCTCCTTATCTTGCAGCATTCAGTTCAAGATGGTGAGAGCGAAGAATGTCACACCGTTAGGGGGAGGAGATGACGAGGACCCTCCTCGACCCTTCAGACAGGTCAAGGGCAAGACTGTCTATGTCACACCCGGTTTTAGAAGGCAAACCGAATGCGAACCATGTACGTGTCAAGATCAGAAACTCACATACACAACGATTACATAATTGGACATCGTCATACAATGCTTAAAATAAATAGCGGAAAGATACTTTATTACATCAAGATGTCCAAGACATCCATAGAGTCTAATACATAACCATTGTTCAACAAAAATATCAAAGTGCAGAAACGCGAAACGTAGATTCTAAGCCTACACAGGCAGCTGACTGGGGGTTTTGCCACTAAGAAAGAACTAGAACTCGTCGTAGTCCTGAAACTAGTCGAAATCTTCCATGTTGCCAGCATCACCTCCTGAGTACTGAGTACAATGGGGACAACCTGGGGTGGGGTGGTGTGTAAAGCAAGGGTGAGTACACATCAACGTACTCAGCAAATGTCCCGTTTGGCTAAAGTGGACTACCTGTATATGGGGTTGAGGTTAAGCAGTTGCTTTTAAGTTAGTAAGGTATTTATTATTAGTAGTAGAGCCAAGTTTTATTAATAAACCTAGTTATTACCCAAAAGTACCTCCTCAAAAGAGGAAATACCCAAGATCAGATTTTATAACCAACATTCTTAATCATCATCATAAAAGTATCCAAAGTTCTTCTAATCAAAGAGGATCCCAAGGCTGCTCTTAACCGTGAGCTCGGCTGACATACCAGTTTTTAACACTCTGTAGAGGTTGTACACTTTACCCACAAGTCATGATTCCCGTTCTGCCCAGAGATCATGACTCTCCATTGATCACTTCCAAGGTGACCTAGCAGGGTCTCACTATGTAGCCTTTACAAAAACTCCCCTGGTGCATAGCTGCTCGTTAGGTTTCGCCAATCGTACAAACGCAGTACACCTCCCCAAGGTGGGTGACTAACAAAAACCAAATCGAATGAACCCCTGCACCCCAACCTTGGCAGAGCGAGCACTACGGCCCAGCCCCCATTGACGGCCATCCGGCAAAGCCAACTACACCCCAGGTTTATCTAATTAATCAACTAAGGGTGTCCCATTCCACCGTCATGGTTTTACTGTTATCCCAGGTGGTCACTCCACGAACAGGTCCTTACGGAGAGGTACTCAGGAAAAAGGCCTGAGCCCCCCTAAGGTATCACAAAATCATCCACAAATTCAGGATAACAATATCGTATCATGAATGTTCACATCATGTTCATTGATTAAGTTAAGGCAATAGCAACATGCTAACCATGATAACCCAAAAGGTAAACAAGGACAAGTGAATACAGACTAGTCAATCCTTAGGTTTCATAAAGTAATGCGGGACAGTGAATCATAAAGTATGTAGGACATAATAGGTAAGAGGACACTTGCCTTCACCAGGTTGCTGCTCAGGGAGGTCTCCAACAACACACTCAGGAATCTCAGACTGCACGTTGTCTAAATAAAGCGAGCATGCATTTAATACATTTGGAAAGTACAAATGAACATCACGCCGAACATGTACAAACATTGGAACACATCTTAAAAAGACATAATACTACATAGGGGATAGTGAATTCAAAGTATAACATAATCTATGGCATACATTAACTTTATTTGAGAATAGATTATTATTTCCCTAGGTGTTACTTACACGTATATAAACATAGTTCAACTTATTTTATTATGACCTAAAATTTAGAACAGAGATGAACTTATGTAATACATATTACTAATCTCACAAGCTTAAACAAGTTTAAATCTTTAAGGTTCTCATTTTATTTATTTTATTAAATTAATAAAACTACATCTACATTAGTTCATATTCAATCCTAAAAATTAGAGTGTGCAGACAGTAAGTGAAACCATTTTATTTAAATAGAGAATAATTCTATGAACATTTTGCAATTTGAATGACTAAATTTGGAGTTCATATGCAAAAATTATGAAATAAACAAGTTTGGAAATTCAAAATATGAAATTAGGGCCAATCCTCTGAATATTTAAAAGTCTAGGGCTAAATCTGCAAGATTATAGGGGCTTGCGCGCGGAAACCAGAGATGGCGGGTTGATTTCCAGTAAACCAAGGGTCTCTTTAAGAAAACTACCGCGCGAAGGGGTATCGGGTGAATCTAACCGTCAGATCTAAAACCAACGGCTGAGATTAGATCTGCGGCCGAGGGCTCGCGCGCGGGCGCGCGAGCACTGACAAACGGGCCAGGGAGTGTCAGCGACAGGGGGGAAGCACGCTACACCACTCTTCAGCACCAGGACCTAGGAGTCCTTCTTCAGGGCACAACTATCTGCTCAGATTGCCTTGAGAGCGCACAGACTTTTGGATCTGCCTGCCTTCCTTTCTGTCTCCGGTGCAGAGTCAGAGGGTCATATCTCCTATCTGCGAAGTTTACTCTCTCTTCCGACCTTTGGTGGCAGATATATTGAGGAGTGGGTCAAAGCCTTCTAAGCCACAGTTTGGATTGACCCAGATTATCAGTGGCTGAGGTTCAGGTTTGAGCGAGAGGATGTGACTCTGCATGCAACTCAGATCATAGAGCTATTTGGATTTCCTGAGTCGTCGACGAGGCTCCACAGTTTGTGCTATGGCATGTCAGATCCTCCTCGTCGCAGATGGGTCATGGCGTTATCTAGCAGACTTCACTCCAGCAGCAAAGTTGCTATATGAGCTCATGAGGCGCACTTTGTTACCTAGGATGGGATAAAGAGAGGCCACCATGCATATCCAGCTCTGGCTACTCGGTGTCTTGATCTCTCATTCAAAGTTTGACATGGTTGATTTTCTGATCTGTGAGATTGAGGACAAAGTTTTGGATGGTCTCCGTGCTTGGCGTTTGCTGCCGTACGATCACTATCTTTGTCACATATTTGCTTAGCTGATTTGGCCTCCTCAGTTCCAGGCCACTCTTGAGGCCTCTCGCCTATAGTTCGGCTTCTATCGCGCAGCCCCTAAGGACACAGTACCAGCTCTAGCTCCAGCATCAGATATCAGGGTTGAGCATGAGGCCATCAGACAGTTCGAGGATCAGGGTGCAGTTGCAAATACTTCTTCCAATGATGATGAGGATCTAGGGATTCCTCCACCACCTCCTGTGCCACCTTGTTCCCATGATCACGAGGCTAGTAGCTCCTGTGCTGCTCCTTCGGCTACTCCTCCAGCCATTGACCCTGCTTTGGCTACCATTCTCTTGTCACTCACTTAGCAGCAGGCTCATTTGGCCACAGAGCAGGCCAGGCACACAACTATTCAGTAGCAGATGTCTAAGTGGATGCTCTCGATGTTCCAGACTATTCAGGACCGCTTGGAACCCTACAACAGTAGCTCCTAGCAGACAGGGCCGAGCACCGGGCGTTCATGACTCACATTCTCCAGCACACCGGTGTTCAGATCCCTCTAGTGCAGTTTGCTCTAGCTCTTCAGGCTGTTGTTGTGCCAGAGTCAGGACCCCCGCTCCACTCCTCTGGTCCGTCCATCTCTCCACTCAGGCCGGTCACCCTGGACTTCTTGACCCAGGTCATCAGACCTGTTAGTGCTCAGTCACATTGCCACTAGCATTTGCTATTACCACTGCCATCGTGGCTATTTCTATGTCTGCTTCAGCTTCGGCAGATCCTACACCGCAGCCAGTGTCAGAGTCAGCACCATCTCTAGCCTCTACTGCAGATCCTAGATCCGATACTGACTCCGATACTCAACTCGCGTTTGCTCTTCTGCCTCGACCGCAACCTGATGCGCCTTCACCTCCTCCTTCTTCTAGGCTATAGGTTTGGGTCACCCTTTTAGTGTCTGATGCCAAAGGGGGAGAGATGTGAGTTGTGAGAGCTAGGGGGAGTTAGGGAGTTACTTGAGAGAGCTTTTGATCTTTTGATGTAATATATATGCTTAATACTCTCTGTAGTAGCTCCACTTTTGTATGATGTTTAACTCACAAACTCTATGATATGCTCTCGATGTTTGTTAATGACTGTGTGTGTGTTATGTTTTCACCTTTGATGTTGTCACCAGTAGTTTAGTTCTTGTTCATGGATTTTATTTCATACTTATATTGAACAAGAAACTTATGTTGTGTATGTGCTAATACTTACTATTCTATGACATGACTTTTTCTGTCAAAATTGGTGAATATCACTAACCATCTTCTCTATTGACAAAAAAACAAACAAACTACTCCCACCCACTTGTAGGGTTATCATCAATCAGCAAAAAGGGGGAGATTGAAAGCATCTAGGCCCCTGGTTGGTTTTAGTGATTAATGACAACATAAGATTATATGTGACTAACGTCTGTTTTTGTAGAGCAAATGGTGAGTTAGGTCACATTACAGGAAGTTGTGTTGCAACGGTGAAAACAATCCCTCAGATGAGAACTTGAAGCGATGGCTGAAAAAGGCGAATCAAAAGGTAAATGTCTTCATATTCCAAGTGTTGAAGGAGTCACGGGCGCTTGGTATAGAATTAGGTCTTCTATTTTTATTTTAGCCGTACTATAAAGAGGGGTTGTGGATGAGTAGTTTGACCAAGAGATTTCTAGTGTAGTGTTGGTGCATATTCACACTCACATCTAGTGCTAGGTTTCACTCTATAACACACTCACAAGTTAGAACAAAAACCATTTATAAAAACCTAAGGAATAGAATTTGGGTTGCCTGTCTTAGGGGCACCGAACTGTCCAGTGCACCCTCTGACAGTGGGGCCAGCCAGCCCCGGGGCAGTGCCTCTGTCCCTGAGAAAGCCGAGAGCAACGAGTTCACGAAGTTGATTTTTAGCGGTTGCACCGGACTGTCCGGTGTGCACTGGACATCCACTTTTCATTGTCCGGTGCACTTTCAGTCCAATGGCTAGCTGTCAGAACTAGCCGTTGGCGCACCGGTGGCGCACCGGACTGTCCGGTGTGCCCATGCGCAGTGAACTTCAGCAACATCTAGTTTGGTGGTTGGGGCTATTTATACCCCCTCCACCTACCTCATTTAGTGTCTTGCTGCCACATTCAAGTCCATTCATTGCTAGAGCATTGCAAGCCCCACAAATCCTAGTGAGGTGATTAGAAAATCATAATCCTGTGTTAGGACCTCATTAGTGCAAGTGAGAGCCACCTAGAGCACACACCACATGCATTAGGCTTCTCTTGGTCAAGTGAAAGTCTATGGCTTGTTACTCTTGGTGATCGGCATCACCTAGATGGCTTGGTGGTGATTGAAGCGCGGTGATCACCCTGGAGGATTTGTTGGTGATCCGGCTCAAGTTTGTATGCGATCGTGAGGGATCCACAGCGCTGGAGTGGCAAAAGATCACACATAGTGAGCACTTGGTTCTTGCGAGGACAAAGGGGGAGCGATACCCTTGCGCGGGTGCTCCAACGTGGACTAGGGAAGAGTGCTGACTCTTTGATACCTCGCCAAAAAATTGGAGGAGTCTTCATACCCTTGCTTTACATTCCGCATTTAATTTGAGCATTTCACTTTGTTCAATTGCTTAGCAAGTATTTGAAGTAATGACTTAGGGTTGTTTTTCTAGTAGTATTTATTTATTGCTAGTAGTTGGGTGAAGTTGGGCTCTTGCTTAGGGTTTAATATTTATGGAATTTTTAGAAAAGACCAATTCACCCCCTCTTAGGCACTGTTATCCTTTCACCAAGGACCCTGTTCACCTGCCTGTAGTGTCCTGTGCCTGTGAACCAGTCATCGATCCAAGTCGTATATCTAGATTCTCACGTACACCTTCTTTGTGCCACCTCATGTGTTGGGCTGTATTCTTGGAGATGAACAAAAGTTTCAACTGAGGTATAAAAGGCATGTAATGAAGCTGCCTACGTGCTACCTCGGTCGTCACAGTCAAACCATTGTCGTTTTCAACCTCTATGAATCTACACTCACCACATACTATACACTTCTTCTCACTCGCGATCTCCTTCCAGAAAAGCATACATTTATTGTCACAGACATCAATTTTTTTGTAGTCCATAGCGAGACCAGAGAGCAACTTCTTGGACTGGTACATGTCATTTGGCATCTTGTGATTCTACGAAAGTACATCATTGATCAAGTTCAGAAGCTCCTTATAGCAGTTGTTTGAGAATGCAAACTTGGACTTAATAGCCATAAGTCGATTCAAGAACACAAGGATGGTCACTTTTGTGTGCTCGTGCAACAGCTCTTCAGTAGCTTTAAGGAGCTCGAAGAACATCTGAACCTCAGGCATTGGAGGATCCTCATAATTGGAGGGTTGATGGGGGTTCTCGGAATCGACGGGTAGAAGCTCATGGCGTACATCGTCAAGCATCTCTTCCATCCTATCGTAGTCCCCTCTTCATGTGACTGAACTTTTGATACAATACAAGGAGGTGGGTCCTCACCATGGTGCACCCACACCTCATTGCCTGACATATAACCGTTCTTACAAAGATCTATCGACATAGTCCTCCTGTCAAGGAAATAAATGTTCCAACACTTGGTACAAGGGCACCTAACATCGGTTCCAGTCTCTGACCGAGCAAAAGCATTGTCAAGAAATGTGTCAGTCTTAGCAACCCACTCACTTGATAGAGCACCTCTTTTCTTCCAACCTTTATACATCCATCGATGATCCTCCTCCATATTAGATACTAGACATTAACAGCATTAGTTAAGTAAATCATGCCCCTACATCTATAGGAAAGGATATGTCCTAAACCCACCCGGGAGTGACCAACGAGCCCGTGTTTATGACAAGGCATGTGCTTGTGCAAAATTTCAGCAGCATAACCCCGCTTTTCTCCACTAGTACGCCTGAAAATGGTGCAATTCAAGAACAGATGGGTTATGCCGCCAAAACTATGCAGGTGCACATGCCTTTGTCATAAACACGGGTTATGTCGGTCACCCCTAAGTTGTCCAATAAAGGAACAATTCCAGCCGAACACACCTATCATGTGTCGCATGTGAGGTGTGTTGGCCCAAAATGTGTGACGTCTAGGTTTCGTTTGTTGACACTACGATACACTACGAACAACTAGAACCATCATAAATTATTACGTAGTTAAACTAATAAACCACACCAGCACAATATTATATAGAAAAAAGATTTCACGGGACCCTAAATCATATAAAATGACCTTATTTCCGTGGGCATAATAATTACCCTCAGAAATTAAAGGTTTAAATTATCTAGAAACCACTAAATGAACTAAAACAAGCTAATTTAATTACATATTCAAACTCCAGCCGTCGGACATAACAAACTAAACAATATTTAACAAATAAATCATTTAATACTAAAAATAACTACTAGCAAAGAATCTATATGCATCTACAAAATTATAGTACAAGCCAAAAATTACTCACTTAAAAGGCATCGAACGACGTGGGTAGGATGGACCTTGGAGCCGGTGAGGTGGTGAAGGTGGGGCAACTTTTTTGCATTTTAGCGCTTTTTGGGTTTTTCTGCACAACTATGCCCTTTGCAGTTTCATTTCAAAAAATGGACCCTTAGCTCGGCGCTGTCATTATTTGCGCCTAGGTTCTGTGTGTCGGCGCCAATTTTTTTTGGCGTGCATATGTTAGATGGAGGGCTACAGTGGAACTGACGTGGCACATACCTCGGCGCCGTAGATCTTGGTGCCGAGGTAGGCGCCATTGATCTCGGCGCTCGGCACCTAGATCTACGGCGCTGAGGTACGCGCCTATAAATATGCCCCTTCGACCGTTAGTTTTTTGTGCTCATTTCTATTCTTCGAAACGAGAGACATCAACCTAAATTGTAGGATGTCTAGGCGTGGTAAACCTGCTAAACAAAGGTAAGTGTTGTATTAAATCATATTTCATGAGTCTATTATATTTGTGATTGTTATAGATCTTATCAAAGTTTAGGAAGGGTCCTTTGACCGTTACTGCCTTCGACCCGCTACCTTTGCCAACTGGTGTTCCAGTGCCTATGTGTTTTTGTGGTGATCCTTGCAAGGTTGACAAGTCTGAGGATCATGACACATATCGATAGAGGTACTGGATGTGTGCTAACTATGCATTTGAGCCAACGATTGTTCAGCGCCGGATGAATTTAATGGTGAGAATAGTCTTTTAATATGTTAACAATTTGAAGACTCGATTTGATACATGTCTAGTATTAAAATTGAGTAAAACTTACCACTCGATCCAAGATGGGTGTTGCCTCCACTTGGGTTCCTAGTCTAATGGACTTGTTGTACTCCGTGTCTTCATCGTCAAAAGAATCAATGTTGGTGTAGTCATCCGCTATCCACTGTTGGCGAAGCTTACAACGAGTCGCACCCTAGTACCAAGCTTGGTAGCGCATGTAGTCACTGTTGTTGTGCAACTCATCGTTGTTATGCACATTCTCTGCACCCAAATCCCACTCTTCAATAAATGCCAGATGATGTTGATGAAAGTCTGTTATCTTCTTTTGCTTCCGCCGGTCAAATCTACACACAAACTATATCATTTAAAGAACACAAATATTACAAATAATTGATGTTATGAAGTCAACTAGAATAATTGAATTTGTAGATTGCAAACTTACTTGTGTAGCTCCTTACAAGTTGGAATATCTTCAACCAGCCATATCTGGTTCCTACCAAACTGCTTCTGAACCCTATGCGGTAGGTGCCACTCAACACACCAGAAATAGATCATAGGACATTCCATCCTATAGGGTTCATCTTCGCTGTTGCATACAAAACTAAAGATCGTCCCATCCAACTCAGGTGCGTTGTATGGTTGCCATGTGACCTGAAATAAATGAAGAAATCTATGTTAAGTATAATGAAACAAATTTCATAATGATAAGATATAAATGTTGAGTACTTACGCTAGAGGCCAAGAGCGTGTCAAACTCATTCACATACTCCATATATGCCCTCTTAGCTCTGGCAAAAGGAGCTGCCACTTGGTCGCAAACATAAGCATACGTCGTCGAAGACGGTCATTTCCAACAATGTTCCATGGCCATGGTCTAGGTTGGAAAACACGTGGTCGACCAACTGGTATGCAAAACCACATCCATATCTGCAGGAGGTAGACGCAACCGCCTATAGATGAAGAGGAGGACGTACGAGGCAAGCCTCACAAAGCTACCGGTACAAAAAAGAAAGCACGACGAAGGCCCAACTATAGTGTCCAGCTGTATCCAGTCGGTTAGACATGGGATGTACATCCATGACGCACAATCTCCTGCTGCATCTGGGAAGAGGACACAACCAAACATGTGCAGGATCCAAGCCCGACAGTAGAACAGGACTGTATCCTCATCAGCATTAGCAAGGCACACACCAAACGACTGACGGAGCCATGTGATGCGTACTCCAGCAGTCCTATCAACGCCCTCAGCAGGAAGCTCTCTACCAAGAAAGGCCTCAACTCTAGCCCTCCAACCTTCAGAGTCACATTGGCCTGTCATTGCTCTGCCAGAAACATCAAGTCCAAGTATCTTCTGTGTATCCTCTAATGTGACTGTCATCTCACCAAAAGGATAATGAAAACTATGTGTCTCGGGTCGCCACCTACATAATTTAAAAACAATTTAGTGTAAACGAGCTCAATGATCCAAGAATAATTTAACAAAATCCTAAAACAGTACATGTCCACAAGTGCAGTAATGGCCGCCGAGTCAATAGTAGGCAACCCTCGGCGTAACTGGTACGATATTACATCTAGACCTGCTCGTTTGAGGTAAGGAGTGTACCTCTCGTCGAACACCATGTCTAGGAAGCCATTGTGTGTCCTAGAATGAAGGGTTGCTAGGTCCTACATGGAAAAAGGTTATATTAGCAACAATATGTGTACAACAACAATTCTACCAAAGTAGTTACAATTGAATACCTGGCCTTCCGCCAGAAGGTGCCCCCGGTGGCTCTCATCGTAGAACAGGTCGAGCAAGTGGAACTGTGCCATCCTACAAAATTAATTTAATGTTAGTAAGTAATATGTACTTGTTAAATAAAAATAAGGTAATATAAAATACTAAACAATACAAACCTCGCTAATCTACCAACGACAAGTGCGTGAATTATGACCAAGTCTACCGCACTTGCCACACTCATACTGTTCGGGGTCGGTAAGAAATGGTGTTCTTCTTCCCCTCCTACTCCTACCACCTACCTGATCCATAACCATCTTGTGCCTCGTCCTCTTCCTGGATCCATGCTTGGTCCAATGACTGCTTGGATCGGCGACATACTTTGGGCCATCGTATGTAGGCCACTCACCCGGGTCACGGTAAGGAATAAATCTTGGACTCCAAGTCAACACAAGCTTGCCAATAGTAAACTCTTGGGGTATCCTCCACTCTAAGTCAAAGTTGCGAGCTCGGGCAGCTGTGATAAGATGAGAACATGGAAAATGGTACTGCCTCGGTGCCCCACAAGTACATGACAAGTCATTAAGGACAACCACATGCTTCCTGGACTCTTGTGACTCGCTGTCGGAAGTAGTACCGACTTGAAGGAATACCTCATATGTCCCTAACTGTAAGCCAAAACAATCAACAGTGTGTGTGTTCACCCTTTCCTTTGCCTTCTCTAGAAAAGTATTAGGTTTCGGGGCCCATCTCTCTCCCTCATTCTGCAATCCAACTGCATGGGTTTGTCTACCATTAAACCATGCCACAAGCTTGTAAAAGGTAAAGGATACTATTGCAGTGACTGGCATACCACTATGCCCAACAATAATTTGTTGAATGACTTGGCCATGTTACTACACTGGAACTCATATCTCCATCCACCTAAGTTGTGAGCTCTCGTCCACTTCTCTAAATCCGGCATCAATCCAGTCAACCAATCTCTGTCTTCAGCATTTGTTGCGACTTTGAGCTTTTCTAACTTTTCTCTAAAGAACTTGTCTTCCAGCTAGCTACATGTCTCCTGGAAAAGCTCAAAGTTATCCTTGACACCATCCTTGCATAGAAGATTCTCAGCAAGGTGTCGAGTACACCACCTGTGATGCAAAGGAGGGTACCCATCGATCTGCTCACGGACCGCGTTGAGTATTCCCAGGTGCCGATCTGATATTACACCAACTTCCCATCCTGGGCCAACCACATGTATCTGGACCAGTCACAAAAACCACCCCCAACTGTCTTTGTTCTCTTTATCAACCAGAGCAAATGCCAGGGGAACTAGCTTGTTGTTTGCATTAATGGATATGGCAATTAGAAGCGTACCCTAGTACTTGCCAAGAAGAAACGTGCCGTCAATTCAAAAGACAGGACGACAATGCCGGAAGGCATCCACACACTGGGGAAAGCACCAGAATGCACAGAAGAATATCTGCCTCCCATCAATCCATGCATTTGGTTTAGGGATGTACTCATAATGCATGCCTGGATTAATCGCCTTCATTGCATTTAAAAGAACAGGTAGTTGCTCGTACCGAGACTCCCAGTCCCCATATATCATCTTCCACGCACACTGCTTAGCCCTCCAAGCTTTACCATATGTTATCTTATACCCATCAAACACATTCTCCACAATCCTCATGATTGTCCTAACCTTTATATTTGGATCCGACTGCAGTATTACAATAAGCCGCTTCCCAATGAGGGTAGGTGTCAATTGGCGATGTTTCATCGTTAACTCATGTTCAACACAGGTGTGTGGCCCCACTACTTTTGTTATCTTCCACTTTGCGGTGATCTTTTGTATCCTAGCACAGACCCTCCATGCATAGTTATCCTTGTGACATACAACCATGTAACGACGTTTCTCGTATGAATGAAGTACTCTATATGGCCTCTTACGTAAGACTGCATAATGCTGCAAGCACCTCTTCAAGGCAGTCAGGTCCTTAAAGACCCTACCCTTTTCAATCATCATGCTAGGACTGGCCTCAAGAGCATCTAGTAGCTCATCATCCCTTCCTTCTGCATTTTCCTAATGAGAAAGACTAAGATCGCTGAACTCATGCACTCTTGGATCCTGGCCATCTGGAAAAACACGTTGCAACATCGAATGAAGTACTCTATATGGTCACTCTCTGTGAGTTCACCAACCAGACGATCATCATCTGAATCAGAAGCCATAGCAAAGGCATATGGCTCCTCTTCATTCCTAAACTCAGGACTGTTCGAGGCAATAAATCCATCACCGAAGCAGCCACGTGCCACGGTCTGAGGATCAACCACAAGAGGAGCGGTCTCTCCTGCAACATCTACCAATGTACAAGATCATCAGTCCCATGGCAATGGAATGAGCAAAGTGCTTGTGCTCCAAATAAAAGATGTGATGCCAATGAAACTTACTGCAATTGGTCTGTGGCAAAGGGATACATGCAGGTGAATCTATTTGCAGGTCATCTCCTGGCTGACTTAATGACATCAAATTGGGGCCAGATTGAGCATCAAGCACAATTGGCACGTGATCCATAGCACGATCATAGTCTTCTGGGGGAAGGTCTACTACAACCCGCCACACCACAACCTCCATGAGTTGTAGCTGGGTCTTCATAGCCAAAGTAACATAATTCTCCCAATCTAGTTTAGAATCAATTGGGATGACTCGTCTTATGACATTTGGTGGATGACCAATGTTAAGCACTCTGTCAACTGCAATGTCATCATCTTCAACCTAGCTTTTGTTTAGCCTATGTAAACACATCACTCAAAGAGGGTCTACCAACAAATAGCATGGGCACGTGTCTCGTGTCAATAAACTTGGCATTTCCATAGGGATCTTCTTCCACATTGGCTCCATGATATAAGCTCAAAAAATTGTCCATCTATTTGAAACATTAATTAAACATTAAATGTCCACTATGGATGGTTATTACCTAACCACAACCCACTAATAACGAAGATCTAACTAATAACTAAATACTAACCACCTAATACCTAACAACGAATTACTAACAATAGCAATATTCACATTCATCACATGTAAAATAACACATAGCACTAAGTATAAATTTTGACAGCACCTCCCCTACACGGGGACGATACTAAACCTGCATATTCAATTCACATTCATCACATGCAACACATTCATATTCACGATAATCACATTCGACTAAAAACTAATTATATAGCAATCAATTGGAAAAATTAATACCTTGAACTAGGAGGTCGACGACGCAGTGGGTAGGGGCGGTGCGGCCTGTCGGCTTCCGGGCGGCGGAGGGCGGTGGCGTGGCGGGCTTGCGCGTTTCGGCCAGGGCAGAGGGCGCCTCGGCCGTGGGTGGGGGCAACGGAATGGGGGCGGGGTGGTGGTGGCGTGCCGACCCCGCTGTGGTCGGGGCGGCAGACCGGTGGTGCGCCGACGGCGTAGAGGCCGGGGTCGGGGCCGCCGTGCAAGGCCGCTGCCCAGGGATGACGAGGGGGCCGGGGCGGGACGGGGGCAGGCGGGCCGAAGACCGGGGGTGGCGCACATTAGAGGCGAATGGCGGCACCGGGTAGAAGGCGGCGCGGGGAAGAAGGAAAATTACAAAGTGGAAAAGAGGTGTCTGGTTATGCAGGGGGTCAGGCCTTAGATCTTGGCGCCGACCCCCTAACACGTGGGCTGCACAGTGTGGGGGGTCGGCGCCGAGATCTATGGCGCTGACCCCCTGCCACGTCGGCGCCATGTCGAACTCAGTCGTTTTTGCCTAAGCACCAATATTAATGGCGTCAGCAAGTTGAGCCTCGGCGCCAATGATGATGGCGCCGAAATGGGGGTCCATTTTTTGAAATGAAACTGGAAAGGGCATAGTTGTGCAAAAAAACCAAAAAGGGCTAAAATGGAAAAAAGTTGGGAAGGTGGGGCGTACCGACGGGGTCGGGGCAGGCGCCGGTGTGGAGGGCGGGGCAGGCGGGCGCTGGCGAGAACAGGGAGGCGCCGGCATGGCAGGCTAGGGCGGCGCGGCAAGGCTCCGACGGCGGCATTTGTGGGCGGCAGCGGTGTGAGCTAGTGAAGGAAAGTGAATGGTGTGGCAGGCGCGATGGGGTTAAAATCCCTAATGTTCCACGGCTTATTTGGCGGCCGTGGGACATAACGTTATGTCCAACGGTTTATCTGATAGCCATCAGACATAACGTTACGTCCGACGGTCCTTCTGATGGCCTTTGGACATAGGCTCTTATGTTCGACCAGTGCCTTGGGCCGTCAGACATAACGTTACGTCTGGCGGCTACCTAGAAGGCCATCAGACATAATACGTTCATCAGAACTTTGTCGTTTTACTGTTGTGGCGGTGTTTATTTCTATGCAACCTGACACTTCGTCCCGATTCTCCTAAACTATAATTCATATTTAGTGTCATTGCTCCTCCTAAGGGCTTGTTTGTTTAGAGGTGGATTGAGGGGGATTGAAGGGGAGGAGACCTATTCAAATTTAAATAGGAGGAGATTTAATCCCTTCTAACTCCTCAATCTACTTCAAACTGAACAAGACCTAATTAGGTGGGGAGAGTATGTGCACAAAGCACACCCATGATGCACAAGTGCATAAAATCCATCTAGAGTGTTCATTTTAAAATTAACATCCCATGCATTTTTGCATAAAGCACCTCACACTCCTCTCCTCGCAGCTTCGTATTTTGCCAAAAAAATGAATGGCCAGAGAATACAAAATGATGTTTGTTTCAATCGACTTATCATCGTCCGTCATCGGTGACCTCGTCGTCTACCGCTACCGCGCACTTGTCGTTTGCCAAATCGCCGCGACACTCGTCATTCTGTATATGGTAGATGGCCAGGTAGACACAGTTGCTTGTGCAGTTTCACGCAGCAGCGACACATTGACAGAAGCCGTGTGGAGAGGAGAGGAAGCCATGATGGTTGCCAACCGAATATTTCATCTTCACCACTCGTCGGACCCGCGCTCTCCGACAGCCACGACCCACCTCACCGAACTGCAGCACACCTCTCCAAACTCGTCGATGCCTTCACCCTCGCTATTTGCTAGCACCATGGTCACCGTCGCCACGGAACTAGGGTTCCGATGCCGCTGCACCCGACACCAAGCTTGGTCGCAATGGTTTTTTCCTCGAGACGACAGTGGTCCTCCCCACGATGCGATGGTGTTGCTCTGCAACATGACGACAAGATGTTGCATGGATTCAACAAGGCTGAGCTAAAAGGACTGATGTTGCACTACTTGAATCCTTCACAATGATGTTTGAAGCTTGTAAACATTGTGTTGATGCTTGTAAACAAAAAATTATGTGAATTTTCTTGGAGGTAATGGAGCTAATTATGTGAACATGTTTATAAATGTTTGGAGGCAACTGAGCTAACTGTTTGTGTTCTCAACGCTGTGCTGAAATCGAAGTTTCATATCTGCAGCTATGAAACAATTTGCACCTACTGCTTCCTTATCAAAACTATAAAACAATCTACACCTACTGCTTCCTTGCTGAAACTATGAAATAGTTTGCTTCCTTGCCAAACCTGTAAAACAATTTGCACTTACTACTTCCTTGCAGTTATGAAACAATTTGCTTCCATGCTGAACCTATAAAACCAGGCTTGGACATACCAGTTACAACTATAAAATAGTTTATTCTGGTTTGTTACCAGGTTACACAATTTGTTCCTAGTTTGCACTTAGAAAATATCCAGTGTATTTCAACATCCAGTTTATTCCCAGTTTGCACCTAGAAAACATCCAGGTCAGGGCTTGTTTGGTTATTACTATCCCATGTGGATTGGATGGAATTGAAAAAAATTATGAAAGATTTTGACTTGTTTGGGATTGAAACTCATCCAATCCCACCCAATCCACATGGATTGAGAGCAAAACGAATATGCCCTCACAGTTTGCAACATATATGCCTAAACAAGCAAATATCTAGCTTAATTACACCTATACAATATAGATGTTATAGTTTGTTCCCAAAATATGCAGGTTACAAGTTGCACATTAAGCTAACACATTCAGGTAAACATTTGCACATACAAACCACACCAAATTAATCGATAAAGGCGCCTCCTTCATCAATTTATTCACACTCTTTCCTTTGGAAGGCTTTGGTACTTCTTTAGCCCTCTTGATTCTTTTACTCCTCTTTGATCGAACATCATTTGAGGATGTATATGTATTTCTTCTGGAATTTTATAACCAATAAAATTTTCATATTCTTCTTGTGCAGGTTGAAATGTGATAGGTACATTATGTATTTCTCAAATAGCATGCATGAGCATTGTCAAAAATCTTTTGTGCACCACGACACCATTCTATGTCTCATAGAACCATCACCAACTATAATATACAAAACATAATCTTGTTGTGTGGTTTCTAGAATAAAGTAATGATGTCTAGCAGCAACTACTTCTAGAAATATGTTCAACATTTCATGCATGTACAACATGCTTGCTTGTTTCTCCATAACCCATGGGGTATGTACGACATGTGTGTTATGCATACTAATATTATCAGCCTTCAACTCCTCATGTCATTGGCATTCTAATTGCGAACATAAGGTTGATTTGTCCCTTGTGGTTTGGGTTGATAATGAGTGATTATCAATGGATAACGCTCTGTTGTAGTCAATGGGCTAACCAGAGTGTGAGATTATGTATGTGCAACCATGTCAGTCAGCTTGTGGTGTGCAGGTATGGAGCACAGGGACGGTGATCGACGACTGAGGTGAAGGCCATGTATGCTCGTACTAATGGACCAGGAGTGGTGAAGGACGAGTGTTGGGTCTTGGCTGACGGACCGGAGCAGCCGGGTGACCAGCCGTGGTGGCTGACACCTAAGACCCACACTCACATGAGGACATGGCAGAGCAGGCCGTGTTGCTGGCATGGTCGAGGACTAGCGGGACACGTGTCCTGGACGTGGGGGATGCGCACGCGGTGCGATACTCACGATGGTTTGGTGGTTTGGGCCTCAAAACCATCCAGCGCTATGGATGAGGGGTTTTGTTGAGTTTGGGCCTCAAAACTCGGTGGTGGTGGTTCCAGTGGGAATTAGTGGCGGCACGTAGCATCTCAACGAAGGGTGGATCAAGGTGAAGCAACGTCCTGTGGAGCATGTGACCGTCAGATCAAAACCTAGGAGTTGGTCGATTTTGCCCTGAATGCAGTGGATAGGCTCTATGTAAATAGGGGTAGTTTAGGAAACGGAAATAACTCTCTATAAATAGAGGGAGAGGGCTTGAAAGGGAAATGAGCTTAAAACATTTCCTATAATCGATTTTGGTGTTTGACGTCCATCACCAACCACGTGGATTAACTAGTTTGCCCAGTTGTCATTTATCTCAGGTGCATAAAGTTCAACATAAACCAACAAAGAAAATAAGTTGGTAACTCAACAAAGTTTGGAGCAAAGACAAGCATTGGTGCTTCCAGTGGCGCACCGGACAGTGTCTAGTGCCCAGGCCGAGCACTCTACGAACTGGCCACTCTCGGGTTTTACCAAGAGATGCTCCGCTATAATTCACTAGACTGTCCGATGTGCACTGGACATGTTCGGTGAGCCAACGGAGCAACGGTTAGCTATGCCAATGGTCGACTGCGGTGAACAGTAAAAGTGCACAGTGCAGAAGTCAGAAGTCAGAGCTGCGAAGTTAGGACACACCGGACATGTCCGGTGTGCCACCAGACTATTCGGTGCCGCAAGAGGACAAAGAACTTCAACGGTCAACCGCTCCAAACCCCAACGGTCTGCTGACGTGGCACGCACCAGACTGTCCGGTGTGCCCATCGACAGCAACGGCTAGAATAGTGGTTGGGGCTATAAATACCCCCAACCACCAACATTCAAGCCATCTAAGTTTTCTTAACTTCACATTCAATACAAGAGCAAATGCAAACACTCCAAAGACATAATCAAAGCATTCAATCCCCTCCAAGCTCCAAAATCAACTCAATTGCATAGAGACTTGAGAGAGGATCCTTTGTGTTTCTTTTGTTGCTCTTGTCGCTTGGATTGCTTTCTCCTTCTCATACTCATTATTCTAAGTGCTTTGTAAAGCTAGCAATAGACACCTAAGTGTGTGGTGATCCTTGTGGGGTCTTAGTGACCCAAGTGATTAAGGAGAAGCCTCAATTGGTCTGAGTGATCGATTGAGAGAGGAAAAGGGTTGGAATAGACCCGCCCTTTGTGGCCTCCTTAATAGGGACTAGGTTCTTTGGAACTGAACCTCAGTAAACAAATCACCATGTTCATTTGTGTTGATTTCACTTGATTTGTTTCCCCTCTTTCCTTTCTCTAAAAGGTTCCCTTGCTAATATTGATTTTAGTTTGCTCCCAAGGTTATCCACATTGATTTAGCAACTCTTGGCAAGGAGAACTATTTTCCACACTCTGAATTATTTCTAACACTAACCCCGGGCATAGTGCGTGTTTAAAGTTTGTAAATTTTAGGTTTCTCCTATTCACCCCCTCTAGGAGACTTTCAATTGGTATTAGAGCCTGATGCTTCATTAGAGTCTAATAATTCGGAGTGATGTCGGGAGAACACGCTAAGAGAGAGATAGTCACCGTCGAAAAGACCGAAGGCTCGGGAAGGAAGAACGATGAATGGACTCCATCAAAGGAGGCCAGCGACAAGCACAAGGAGGAATCTGCTTCCTCCATCAAGTCACATAGGAAGGGTTACAAGAAGAAAAAGAAAATGAAGAAGGTGGTCTACTACGAGACCAACTCTTCATCACCTTCCACATCCAGTGCCGAGTCTACCACTTCGAAGCGCCAATACTGCAAGAAGTATACATATGGGACATTGTTCAATTTGGAGCGCAGACACCACAAATGGGCGATGAGGACTACGACTCCGATGAGGCCGCCCAAATAAGGCATTTTAATTCCCAAGTAACTTCTATACTCCTTGCCTCCTTGTGTCGAGAGGAGTATAATAACGTGCAAGGTTTGAAAAATGCCAAAGAAATTTGGGATGTCCTCAAGACAGCGCATGAAGGGGACGAAGTGACCAAAATCACCAAGCACGAGACGATCGAGGGAGAACTTGGTCAATTCGTCCTCAACAAAGGAGAGGAGCCACAAGCAATGTACAACTGGCTCAAAACAATGGTCAACCAAGTGCGTAACCTTGGGAGCACCAAGTGGGATGACCATTAAATGGTCAAGGTTATTCTTAGATCTCTTGTTTTTTGTAATCCCACTCAAGTGCAACTAATCCATGGAGATCCTAGATATAAACAGATGTCTCCTGAGGAAGTGATTGGCAAGTTTGTGAGCTTTGAACTAATGATCAAAGACTCCAAACACATTGTCAACTTGGAGCAAGGCGGCACCACCACACCCGAGGTGCAACCTGTTGCATTTAAAGCAACGGAAGAGAAGAAGGAAGAGTCTACACCAAGTAGACTCCCAATTGATGCCTCCAAGCTCGACAACGAGGAGATGACTTTTATCATTAAGCGCTTTCATCAAATCCTCAAACAAAGGAAGGGGAAGGACTACAAACACCATTCCAAGAGGGTGTGCTATAGGTGTGGTAAGTCCGGTCACTTTATTGCTAAATGTCCATATACAAGTGACAGTGACAGGGACGATGACAAGAAGGGGAAGAAAAAGGTGGAGAAGAAAAGGTACTACAAGAAGAAGGGTGGCGAGGCGCACATGGGGCAGGAATGGGATGAGAGCTCCACTGACTCCTTCTCCGATGAAGACGCCACCAACATCGCCGTCAACAAGGGTCTTCTCTTCCCCAACGTCGGCCACAAGTACCTTATGGCTAAGGACGGCAAGAAGAAGAAGGTACATTCTAGAGATGCCCCTAAATATACTACTTCCAATGATGAGGGTAGCTCTAGTGATGATAATGATAACTTAACTTCTCTTTTTGCTAACCTTACCAAGGACCAAAAGAAAAAGATAAAAGAACTGATAGAATCCATTAACGAGAAGGATGGTCTCTTGGAATGCCAATAGGACTTGCTCGTTAAGGAAAGTAATAAATTTGTTAAGTTGAAAAATACTTATGCTCTAGAGGTAGAAAAATGTGAAAATTTATCGAAAGAGCTTAGTATGTGCAATGATTCAATTTTCCGTCTTAAAATTGAGAATGATAATTTGATTGCTAAGATTGAAGAATTGAATATTTGCAAACATCTACATCTACTATTGAGCATGTCACTTTTTGTACTAGATGTAGAGATATTAATATTGATGCTATGAATGCTCACATTGCTATGATTAAAGAAACAAAATGATCACATAGCTAAATTAAATGCTAAAATTGCCGAGCATGAAATAGAGAATGAAAATTTTAAATTTGCTCGAGGCATGCTTTATAATGGGAGACACCATAGCATTAAGGATGGCATTGGCTTCCAAAAAGGGAACCAAAGCAACATAAAGCTTAATGCACCCAAGAACAACTTATCTAATTTTGTTAAGGGTAAGGCTCCCATGGTTCAAGATAGAGAGGGTTACATTTTATATCCTGAGAAATATCCTAAGCACAAGATTAGGAGGATTCATAATAGAAAACCTCATTCTGTTTCTCAGCATGCTTTTATGTACAATAATGAGGCTTCTAGCTCTAGGCATTCAACTCATATCAAAATGCCTAAAATGAAAATTGTCAGTGCATCAAATGAGTATAGCATTTCATTTAAGACTTTTGATGCATCTTTTGTGCTAACTAACAAATCAGGCAAAATAGTTGCCAAATATGTTGGGGGCAAACACAAGAGTCCCAAGACTTGTGTTTGGGTTCCCAAGGTGCTTGTTTCTAATGTGAAAGGACCCAAGACCGTTTGGGTACCTAAGAACAAGAACTAAATTTGTTTTGTAGGTTTATGCATCCGGTGGAACAAGTTGGATAATCGATAGCGGGTGCACAAACCACATTACAGGGGAGAAAAGGATGTTCTCCTCATATGAGAAAAATGAAGATCCCCAAAGGACGATTATATTCGGGGATGGAAATCAAGGTTTGGTCAAAAGTTTGGGTAAAATTGCTATATCTCCTAACCATTCCATTTCTAATGTTTTTCTTGTAGATTCTTTAGATTACAATTTGCTTTTTGTTTCTCAATTATGTAAAATGGGCTACGACTATCTGTTTACTGATGTTAGTGTTAATGTCTTTAGAAGAAGTGATGATTCAATAGCATTTTAAGGGAGTGTTAGATGGTCATCTATACTTAGTTGATTTTAATGATAACAATGCTAAACTAGACACTTGCTTAATTGCTAAGACTAATAGGAGCTGGCTCTGGCATCGCCGACTTGCTCATGTGGGATGAAGAATCTTCACAAGCTTCTAAAGGGAGAGCACATTTTAGGGCTAACAAATGTTCATTTTGAGAAAGATAGGATTTGTAGCGCATGTCAAGCAGGGAAGCAAGTTGGAGCTCATCATCCATACAAGAACATCATGACGCCGATAGGCCGCTTGAGCTACTCCACATGGATCTATTTGGCCCGATCGCTTATATAAGCATCGGCAGGAGTAAGTATTGTCTTGTTATTGTGGATGATTATTCTCGCTTCACTTGGGTATACTTTTTGCAGGAAAAATCTCAAGTTCAAGAGACCTTAAAGAGATTCTTAAGACGAGCTCAAAATGAGTTCGGATTGAGAATAAAAAAGATTAGAAGCGATAATGGAATGGAGTTCAAGAATGCTCAAATTGAAGGATTTCTTGAGGAGGAGGGCACCAAGCATGAGTTCTCTTCTCCCTACACACCTCACTAGAATGGTGTAGTGGATAGGAAGAATAGAACTCTCATGGACATGGCAAGGACCATGCTTGATGAATACAAGACACTGGATCGGTTTTGGGTGGAGGCGATTAACACCGTTTACTACTGCATCAACCGACTCTACCTTCACCGAATCCTCAAGAAAACATCATATGAACTCCTCACCGGTAAAAAGCCAAATGTTTCCTACTTTAGAGTTTTTGGGAGTAAATTCTTTATTCTTATTAAGAGAGGTAGAAATTCTAAGTTTGCTCCTAAAGCTGTAGAATATTTTTTACTCGGTTATGACTTAAACACAAGGGCATATAGAGTCTTCAACAAGTCCACTGGATTAGTTGAAGTTTCTTGTGACATTGTGTTTGATGAGACTAATGGCTCCCAAGTGGAGCAAGTCGATCTTGATGAACTAGATGATGAAGAGGCTCCATGTGTCGTGCTAAGGAACATGTCCATTGGGGATGTGTGTCTAAAGGAATCCGAGGAGCCTCCACAAGCATAAGATCAACCATCATCTTCCATACAAGCATCTCCACCAACTCAAGATGAAGAATTGGCTCAAGAAGAAGAGGATGAAGATTAAGAAGATGAGCCACCTCAAGAAGAGGACATTGATCAAGGGGGAGATGAAGATGATCAAGACAAGGAAGATGATCAAGAGATTCAAAATCAAAGACCGCCACACCCAAGAGTCCACCAAGCAATTCAAAGAGATCACCCCGTCAACTCCATACTTGGTGACATTCACAAGGGGGTAACCACTAGATCTCGAGTTGCTGATTTTTGTGAACATTACTCTTTTGTGTTTTCTATTGAGCCATACAGGGTAGAGGATGCACTAAGAGACCTGGATTGGGTGGTGGCAATGGAAGAGGAGCTCAACAACTTCACGAGGAATGAGGTATGGCATTTAGTTCCATGTCCTAATCAAAATGTTGTAGGTACTAAGTGGGTATTCCGCAACAAACAACATGAGCATGGTGTGGCGACTAGGAAAAAAGCCCAACTTGTTGCCAAAGGTTATTCACAAGTCGAAGGTTTGGATTTTGATAAAAACCTATGCACCCGTAGCTAGGCTTGAGTCAATTCATATATTACTTGCCTATGCTACTTATCATGGCTTTAATTCATATCAAATGGACGTGAAGAGTGCCTTCCTCAATGGTCCTATCAAGGAAGAGGTTTATGTTGAGCAACCTCCCGGTTTTGAAGATGGTGAGTACCCTTCTCATGTTTATAAGCTCTCAAAGGCGCTTTATGGGCTCAAGCAAGCCCCAAGAGCATGGTATGAATGCCTAAGAGACTTTATTATCACTAATGGCTTCAAAGTTGGAAAAAGTTGACCCTACTCCCTTCACTAAAACAATTGCTAAAGACTTGTTCATATGCCAAATTTATGTTGATGATATTATATTTGGGTCTACTAACAAGTCATCTTGTGAAGTGTTTAGTAGGATTACGATATAGAAATTCAAAATGTCTATGATGGGGGAGTTGAAGTACTTCCTTGGATTTCAAATCAAGCAACTCTATGAGGGCAGCTTCATCTGCCAAACTAAGTACATTCAAGATATTCTTAAGAAGTTTTGAATGAAGAATGCCAAACCCATCAAGACACCCATGGGAACAAATGGGCATCTCGACCTTGACACAGGAGGTAAATCCATAGATCAAAAGGTATACCGATCGATGATAGGATCTTTACTCTATTTATGTGCTTCATGACCAGATATAATGCTTTCAGTATGCATGTGTGCAAGGTTCTAGGCAAATCCTAAGTAAGTTCACCTCAGCGCTGTGAAAAGAATCATGAGATATTTAGTTTACACTCCAAAGTTTGGGCTTTGGTACCCCAAGGGATATACCTTTGATTTAATTGGGTATTCCGATGTCGATTATGCCGGATGTAAAATTGACAGGAAGAGCACATCAGGGACTTGTTAGTTTCTAGGAAGATCCCTGGTGTCTTGGGCTTCAAAGAAACAAAACTCAGTAGCTCTATCCACAACCGAAGCCGAGTATATTGCTGTAGGACATTGTTGTGCACGATTGCTCTGGATGAGGCAAACCCTTAGGGACTATGGCTACAAATTGAGCAAAGTCCCTCTCCTATGTGATAATGAGAGTGCAATCCACATGGCAGATAATCCTGTTGAACACAGCCGCACTAAGCACATAGACATCCGTTATCACTTTTTGAGAGATCACCAACAAAAGGGGGATATCGAAATTGCTTATGCTAGCACCCACAACCAATTAGCCAATATCTTTACCAAGCCACTAGATGAAAAGACTTTTAGCAAACTTAGGAATGAGCTAAACATCTTAGATTCTCGGAACTTTGATTGAAACATTGCACACATAGCTTATTTATATACCTTTGATCACGTCTCTTGTAATTGGTACAAATGCATATTTCTTATTCTTCTTGTGCCAAGGCTAAGACTAATGTGTTTTCAAGTGTACTTCTATGATTAGTCTTAGATTGAAAGAGAAATTGCGAATTCGGCAAAGACAAGGCTTCCACTCAACTCTGTCGGTATCATTTATCCTTTGCCCTCCTCATAAACTTTCACTCATATCTTTTTTACCAAAGGGGGATAAAATAGGTCCCCAAGAGGGAGAATTTGGAGGCCTCTCAAATTTCTTTGTCTTTGGCGATTAATGCCAAAGTAGGAGAATTTATAGGCCCAAAGCAAAAGGACAACACCACACCACCGTTTTCACAAATTGTTTTTTAAAAAATATTTCACAAAGGGGAAGAAATTATTTCAATTACAAAACCCCTTTGATAGCTAAGGGGAGAACTTCTTCAGGGGGAGCTTTTATTTAGCCAAAGGAAAAGCATTTGAAACAGGGGTAGAAATTTCAAAATCTTGAAAATGCTTCTTGAAAATATATTCTTAAACCATTAGCTATTTGCAATAGAATTTGAAAAGACTTTTCCAAAAAGTTTTGCAAAAATAACCCAAGTGGTGCAAATGTGGTCCAAAATGATAAATAGAAGAAAGCAATCATACATACTTAGACATACTTTCAATTGGTTTAACTCAAAGTAACTTATGTACATCTGTCAAAATTGAAACCTAGTTTCATTTCTACTCTTTATATTTGCTTTGGTTTGTGTTGGCATCAATCACCAAAAAGGGGGAGATTGAAAGGGAAATGAGCTTAAAACATTTCCTATAATCGATTTTGGTGTTTGACGTCCATCACAAACCACGTGGACTAACTAGTTTGCCCAGTTGTCATTTCTCTTAGATGCAATAAAGTTCAACATAAACAAACAAAGAAAATAAGTTGGGAACTCAACAAAGTATGGAGCAAAGACAAGCATTGGTGCTGCCAGTGGCGCACTAGACAGTGTCCGATGTCCACCGGACACTGTCCGGTGCCCAGGCCGAGCACTCCACGAACTGGCCACTCTCGGGTTTTTCTAGGAGACGCTCCGCTACAATTCACCGGACTGTCCGGTGTGCACCAGACTTGTTCGGTGAGCCAACAGAGCAACGGTTAGCTACGCCAACGGTCGACTGTGGTGAACAGTAAAAGTGCACAGTGTAGAAGTCAGAAGTCAGAGCTGCAAAGTCAGAACGCACCGGACATGTCCGGTGTGCCACCGAACTGTCCGGTGCCACAAGAGGACAAATGACTTCAATGGTCAACTCCTCCAAACCCCAACGGTCTTCTGACGTGGTAGGCACTAGACAGTGAATAGTGTCATGTCCGGGGCACCACCGGACTGTCCGGTGTGCCCATCGACAACAACGGCTAGAATAGTGGTTGGGGCTATAAATACCCCCAACCACCAACATTCAAGCCATCCATGTTTTCTGAACTTCACATTCAATACAAGAGCAAAGGCAAACACTCCAAGACACAATCAAAGCATTCAATCCCCTCCAAGCTCCAAAATCGATTCAATTGCATAGAGACTTGAGAGAGGATCATTTGTGTTTCTTTTGTTGCTCTTGTCGCTTGGATTGCTTTCACCTCCTCATTCTCATTCTTCTAAGTGCTTTGTAAAGCTAGCAAGAGACACCTAAGTGTGTGGTGATCCTTGCAGGGTCTTAGTGACCCAAGTGATTACGGAGAAGCCTCAATCGGTCTGAGTGATCAATTGAGAGAGGGAAATGATTGGAATAGACCCGACTTTTGTGGCCTCCTCAACGGGGACTAGGTTATTTGGAACTGAACCTCGGTAAACAAATCACCATGTTCATTTGTGTTAATTTCACTTTATTTGTTTTCCCTGTTTCCTCTCTCTAACAGGTTCCCTTGCTAATATTGATTTGAGTTTGCTCCCAAGGTTATCCACATTGATTGAGCAACTCTTGGCAAGGAGAACTATCTTCCGCAGTCCGAATTATTTCTAACACTAACCCCGGGCATAGTGCGTGTTTAAAGTTTGTAAATTTCAGGTTTTGCCTATTCACCCCCCTCTAGGCGACTTTCAGGGCTGTTGTTACAGCCATCTCTTGGCTGTCATTTTGTTGAGACTTCACATTTTAGAGCTCCTAGTTTTCTCACTAGGTAGACACATGTTGAGCCAAGGGATCCACAGCGATTTGCATGTTTAATCAGAGGAACGGTCGCTAGTATAGCTCACAGCGTTCATTCACTTCTCCATCTTAGTTTTGCATCCTTGCTGAAATTTGGAATTGTTCCAATCTCTTGTTCTTCCTTTACCCTCTCTTGTGTTTTTGTGGAAAACCCTTGAATCTCCTGAGAGGATTTGGTTCGGGGATTTGTTGGTGGGTGAGATATACTCCTAGGATCACTACTTATGCCCTTTTGGTGTAGTTTGTGGTTGTGATCTTAGCTTATCTCGTTTTGAGTTCGTTCTAGAAAACATCAATAAAACCCTAATCTTGTTCATATTTTCAGATATGCGGTTGATTCACAATTCCAATTGAGCTCAAAATTTGTGGAGACTTTGGAAACATATTTCTCCAGGTGCGTGTGTAAAATTTCATCTCCATCAAAGTTTGTTTGGTTCAGTTTCTTATCTGAGAATAGAATTTCGTACTCCAGGTCCTATGTATAATGTTGATTTGCAAGGTGATGGGAAACTAGGATATATGTTCACCTTGGCCGACGGATTAGAAGAAGTTAACAATGGGCCCAGGGATAAGCTGTGACCCATGTTCATCAGCAAGAGGTTGGACCTAGAGTAATGAGAGCCAATGATAGGCCTGCTGAAGAAATATTCATATTGTTTTGCTTGGGATTACACAGAAATGCCTAGGCTCGATAGAAGCTTTGTCGAACATCGACTCCCGCTTAATAAAGGATTTCAGTCTTTTCAACAATGAGCACAATTGATGAAAGATGAAGTCCTACAAGAGGTCAAGAAACAGGTAGAGAAGATGCTGGAAACAGGGTTCATCAGGCCATGCAGGTACACTAAATGGATTTCTAGTTTAGTGTCTGTCTAGAAGAAGGATGACCGGTAGCGAGTCTGCATGGATTTCAGTGACCTCAACAAAGCCACAGCGATGGATGAGTATCCCATGTTCATCAAGGAAGTATTGGTCAATGTGGCCTCTGGCCACAAGATCTTGAGCTTCATGGACAGGAATGCTGGGTACAACCAGATTTCTGTGGCCCTGGAAGATGTGCATAAGACCGCGTTCAAGGTACCTCACTCGCTGGGTTTGTTCGATTATTTGGTCATGACCTTTGGGCTGAAGAATGCTAGGGCTACATACTAATGTGTCATGAATTAAATCTTCCACGACCTAATCGGGAGGCTGGTGGAAATCTACATTGACGATGTTGTGTTAAAATCTACATCCACTGGGGCACATTGGAGATTTGCGTCAGGTCCTGGAACAGACTAAGAAGTTCGGACTCAAAATGAACCCAAGAAAGTGCATATACGGGGTGATGGTCGGTCAATTCCTTGGATTCCTGGTTCATGAGCGAGGAATAGAGATCGACCTAAAAAAGCTAAGAGGCAGTCAAGTCAATGACATCGTGGACCATAAACAAGGAACTCCAGTAGCTGATTGGTAAGATAAATTTCATCAGAAGGTTTATTTCCAACCTATCCGGCAGATTGAGCCGTTCATGGGTCTAGTAAAAATCAAGAGTGACAATGAATTCTGCTGGAGACCGGATCAACAAAGAGCATTCGAAGAGATTAAGGAATACCTGTCAAAACCTCCAGTGTTGGTTCCACCACGACCGGATGAACCGTTCTATGTGTATCTATTTCTGGGCGACACATCCATCGCCTCTGTGTTGGTACAAATGGATGATTGCCAAGATAAATTGTTTTCTACCTCAGCATAAGAATGCTTGATGTAGAGACCAGGTACCTTGATATTGAAAAGTTGTGTCTCTGCCTATTCTTCACATGCACCAAACTCCATCACAATGTCGGTGCTGACGGTTGTCATCTACGAGTCGGACATCATCAAACATAGGTTGTCGGCTCCTATGTTTAAAGGTCGATTAGGGAAGTGGATGTTTGCACTATCAGAGTTCCACATTTGGTACAAGCCTGCTAGGGCAGTTAAGGGGCAGACATTAGCCGATCTTATCACAGAAAGAGTACGCACTGACATGGCTGCACTCTCCGTACGTGCATGGCCATGTTCTTTAATGGATTGGCTTGTGATGACGGGTGCGGCATGGGAATCCTTGTGCGCCTCGGGGAGCAACATACTCCTTCTCTATCAGGTTACCAGACCCCTGCACCAACAATCTAGCAGAATACCAAGCCATGTGTAAAGGGATGCAGTTGCTCCTTGAAGCCGTCGTAGAAGTGGTGGAATTTTTCGGGGATTTGAAGTTAGTGATATCCTAGCTCACGGAGGAATATAAATATGAGAGCAAATCCCTGTTCCCAATGTGGATGGAATGCCACAAGTTGATGGCAGAATTCAGGTATATCAATTTCCACTGGATCTATAGAACTTAGAATGCTGAGGCCAATGATCTGGCACAAATGGCCTCAAGGTATAAGGTAGGCTCAGGCGAGGATGGCTTCCAAGTGTGCTCCCGGGAACCGGCTGATTGGAGAGCCAACATCTTCAATTATTTGAAGGATTCGGCTTAGGGGCACCTAAGGGGACACTTTACAAAGCCATGAAGTACATTCTAATAGGAGATGACATGTTCAACAGAACCCTGGAAGGACTGCTACTCAAGTGCTTGGGACAAACTGAGGCGAATTAGCTCCTGCATGATGTACACGAAGGAACCTGTGGGACCCATCAGTCGACTCAGAAGATGAAATGGCTGATCAGGCGATCAGGATATTGATAGCCTACCATGCTTGAGGATTGCTTCAAATATTACAAAGGATGTTAGGCATGCTAGAGATTTTGGAAAATACAGATGGTACCAGCGTCAGCAATGAACCCTATCATGAAACCATGGCCATTCAGAGGCTCGGGGATGGACATGATCGGGAAAATCAATCCTTTGTCTAGCAAAGGCCACCAGTGGATCTTGGCTATCACAGATTATTTCATGAAGTGGGTGGAGGCTATCCCCATGAGACCAGGAGCAATGAAGGATGTAATCAACTTCGTCAGAGAACATGTCATTCACAGGTTTGGAAATCCCTCAGACTATAACGACCGATGGAGGATCGATTTTCATTTCAGAAGAATTCAGAAAATTCGCAGCCAGCAAGAGAATCAAGCTGATAAGATCATCTCCATGCTATGATCAGGCAAATGGGCAGGCTGAGGCATCCAATTAGAACCTTATTAAGTTGATCAAGAGGAAGATCGATGAGCATCTCAGGTGTTGGCACGAAGTGCTATCAGAAGCCTTGTGGGCCTACAAAATATCATGTCACGGCTCCACCAAGACTTTGCTATACAATATGGTATATGGACAAGAAGACGTACTACCATGGGAAGTCGCAGCTGGTTTAGGACGTGTGGAGTTCCAGAACGACCTGACTGCTGAAGAATATGTCACCTTGACGAAAGACAACACTAAAGATCTCACAGAGCTAAGGCTATGGTCACAAGAGAGGATCAAAGAGAACAAAGCAAGGATGGCCCGTGCATACAACAAAAAAAGTCAGGTCGAAGGAGTTTTAGGCTAAGGATCTAGTATGGGAAGCAGTGTTACCACTAGGAACCAAAGATGTGTCATACTGCAAATGGTCTCCAAACATGCACAAGCCCACTCAAGCCCTACCTGGAAATGCATATATGCTTGAAGAGTTGAACGGGGCTAAATTTCTAGTAGTAGTCAATGACCAGTATCTAAAAAAGTATTTCCTAGGTATGTGGGATGACGGACAGTGAAGGCGCGACGGGACTGTGCCAGGGTGAATGAGAAAGGGGGCCGATACAAGTTTGATGGGCCAATTAAAAAAACTGAAACAACTGATGCACAACCATCGACTCTAGGAATTTCTTAGGAATAGCCGGTGCACAGTATCCGACTTTAGGAATGCAGAGTTCATCATTGACAGCAGCATGCGATGGGCTATCAAAATGGTTTAACGAAGGAAGTCTTCAACAATGGGGATCGCTTCGATGTGAACATGGCCAGCCTCCGCAATGACAGCTTCATCATCCATTCATCCTTGTCCTCACCTACTACCACTATCTGCCGACTCAAAGTACCCAGTTCAGCAAGCTCTAACCTCAGCTAGATGGTTAGACCTTTGGTTTCCTGCTTGGAATTGGCTATAGAAGCTTTCTTGTCCTGGATAAACTACCGAGTTACTCTGACTTTCTATTCAAGGTCCTTCAGTTCTCTTTCCAGGAACTCGAGCTTGTTGGCACTGGTAGAAGTATCTGCCTTGATATCTAGGACTACCTACTTTTTGTTGAGCAGCCTACATCTTCGGGCAGTGTCGGCTTTCAAAAGAGCTTGGGAACGACTGATTTCAATTATCCGGCGTGCCGCTACCACTTCCGCACGAAAGAAAGGTTGGTGTCCGACTGGCTAGAGTTTGACTTAGGGGTTTCTGCGAGTTGAGGTGTGATTTCTTCAAGGATGCACTCTACTTCTTCAGAAGCCTGGACTAGCATGTCGATGGGGGCTGAGAGCAAGTCCTTAACACGTTGGAGCTGGCCGGAGATAGTGGTAAGCCCTGCCAATAGATCAGCGGCGTCGAGGATGGCCGAGCCCACCAAAGCGAGATCGAATGACAATAGCTCTGAGAGGTTGAACCCCCTGGAAATGAAACAAAAGTTAATATCAGAATAAGGAGGAGAAACAAGCAAGTCGAGAAACACGACACACCTATCTTGGGGCAGGGTCGATGGCCGGTGTAGGAACGACCTGCTCGTGTAAATCCTGAAGAACAACTAGAGTGCCAATGGTTTCGGTCAAGACATCAATAGATTCTAGAGGTGAGCGCTCCTACATTGCATGTTCCTTTCCACTAGATGCCCCAGTGGCACTAGCCTGGGAGATGCGTGAAATGCAGTTACCAAAAGGGTGCAAGTGTCAAAGACAATAGCGAGAGGAATGAATACTAAAGGAACAGTCGAGGATTCTTGACTAGGGGGCAATGATCATGTCTCTTTGAAGATCCTCTTAGCCGTCACTTTCCTCATTTTGGTTTGGGCCCGCGACAGCAGTTTCTGAAGATCGACCTCTCTTGGGAGCCAATTTTGGAGAATTAGGCTGGCGCTGCATTATGAGGTTTTCATGGGTGGCACATTCTTGCGAAAGAATGCCATGGGAGTAGTCTCGAGGAGCCAATGGGACATCCATTATCATTAAGAAGCTCTGGCCCTTCTTGCTGCTGCAAAGCAAGGACAAATAGGATTAAGAGCAAAGGAAAACGGGAGAGCACAAGAAAGCTATCAAGGTCAATACCATCCCATCAAGGACCTTGTAATCAGCATCGATCTGTTGCAACAATGGCCCCAAAGTCCTCCGAGAAGCATGAGACATCCACATCCCCCATGATAAACCAAATTCATCAGCAGAGATGGTGAATGATAAGTCAGCAGGAATGGGATCTTTAGGTCATTAAACAATGAATAACACTGATAAGAGGTGATAGAATCAGGAAGATTGGCTCTACAATCTATCAGCTGATGGAGGTGGAAGTAAGGAGGAACCAGTCTAAGACCAAATTGTCAGGCCACTGCAACCGGTGGGTAAGATTCATAGCCAGGCTTGATGATCCTGTTGTAAGTACTCATGCCAACCGGGAGAAAGCTAGGGCGAGTCATAAGAGAATACAGGTGCCAGGTGTCGCTGTCATCAGCAAAGTTATCTAACCCGAAAGAAGCTAGGTTCTCAAACTTGATAGAATTAGTATAAGGAAATAAAAGGGAGTTGTCCAGGCCCTAGAAAAAGATTTTGAACCAGCTAGATGCAGCCCTAGGATTCAGTTTGCTACCAGGGAGACTGTATAAGGCTTGACCGCAACTAGTGCACCTAATCTGTCTGCCAGACTCATCTAGGAAAGATTTGTTGGCCAGAGCTGGAAAGTTGGGAATGCATCATTGAAACTATAGGTGATCCCACAACTGGATGAACCACTAGTCCTGAGTTTTTCCACTAAGCAGGTTGTAGGCTGTTAGGTGAAGGAATCGATAAACTTCTCCTAGGAAAAGCTTTCCAAGACTTGTCGTGGTTTCAGAAACTTGGGGGCAGTAAGATTTGTGTTCAGAGGGGAAGTTAGCGCATACTCACTCCAAATGGTGAGCCGCTATGACTCAAGCGATGAATTTGAGACGATAGGTTATACTGGTTCAGGCTTGTGCCCTAGTCCAATATAGTGCTGATCATAGTATTGCTGAGGTCATGTTACAACTGATGTGCTTGTGTGGGAACGAGGATCCCTACCCTTTTATATCTCAAGGGTAGGACCTTATAGAGAAGATATGTTTTCTACTAGAGAGAGAGAGATTGGCTCCCCTGGGTTGTCGTGGTGTGTAGCCATACTCCCGGTATGGCCTTGTCCGTCACACCCGTTTCTATGACGATTTCGTGGCTGAGGTCCCCACGACGGCATGTGGCAGGTCCCACAATTCAACGTTGGGGCTTGATTTATATGGAACGACTTTCTCCTATTGTCGTGGACCCCCATCGTCCTTCCATGCGTTTGCATTTGTCCATTCGGTATGGTGCACCATCCTATTGCTTATGACATATTGGCCACTGTGGTGACTTTGGTGCTGAGGTCGCTTCTATCTGGGTCCACTCCATCCCATAAGAAAGGGGCATACAATTGTGCTAATGACTACCACGTGGGCTCCTGATGAACTGCCTTGCTGTGGTCGACGAATGCTTGCGACACCAATCTAGAACTCCAGTTCGCTCGGCGGGGACCTGATCGGTCACCTCGCCTCACAGACTTGCTGTAACACCCCTGGTGTTACTGGTGCTAAAACTTGAGCATAACATCATGTGCATTAACATTTCATGTTGATTGTTACACCTAGAATGCATTCACTAGGTAAAATTTTCAAACAAAGTTGTGATGAGGTGGCTTGATGTGTGGTTAACCCTAGGGTAGCGTACTCAACCTTGAATTAAGGATAATGGATGAAAGTGGAGCCAAAATAAGCAAAAATCTCAAAAGACATTAGAAATGTTCACAAGGTATCACATTTGATGGATTTTAGTGGCACCAAAACTCTAATGTGCCTAAAACCCTAAAAACAAACCCTAGAAACCCTAATTAAAACCCTAGGGGGTAGATGTAAATTTTGTGCACTTTTGGACCAAACTGCAAATACCAAACTAATAGAACACCACAAATCAAGTGTTTTTCACATTTGAGGATTTGCATGTTAAATAATGGGATTTGGACTTATTTGCAAAAAGCACCCCATGCACCCCATATGGTTAAGTCTGAATTCAGTTGAATAAGGTCAACTTTGGTGCTCCATATCTCAGAATTCTTGAGGATTTTGCTCTTGGTCAATATAGCAAACTTGTAGAGCTATGTTAGGAGTACAAGTTTTAGTAAGTGACTAAGCATTGGTGTTGTATAGAAATTGGAGTAAAATGGACCAAAAGATTGGCTGTTAGTCAAGAGAGAAAACTGAATGGTGATTGATAGTGAACACTGAAGAACTTTGGAGTGGATTTGTGCTTAATCCAGTAAGCAAATGGATAGGGTTTCTATAGTCGAATTGTAGCTGGATTATAGGACAAGAACTTTGTTACAGAGGGATTAACGAGTTTTCACATAAAAATCGGAGATTAATGCCCTTCAAATTGCTCTGTCAGACCGACTGAATGGAGTTGTGATTGTACATGAACTGAAGATCTTAGGTACGTTGCACCTTGCCGACGGCGACCCCCACGCCTAGATTCGTGACGGCGATGCGATTCTTGCCCGTTGGCGCATGGATAACGCCTCGTGGTGAAAAGATCTTCCCCGCAGATGAGATCGGGAGCTGGCAGCCGTACCTACTTGCCTTATCGCCGGTCCAGATTGCCTCGCCGGAGTTTGCCGCCCGCCACTTGGGTGCCACGTGCCTGTGTGGGTTAACACGTCACGGTAAACCCGTGTAGCAAGCCCGTCCATCGCCAGGAGCCATGCCACGGTGAAAACCACGAATCACTTGCGCCAGTGATCTCCCTTTCTCTGGCCGCCAGCACGCCATCGCAAAATTGGGCATCACCGCCGATGAAACCTATAAATTACCGCCCCAGTGAGCTCCGCTAGGTAGTCACGAATCCAGCACACCCGCCCGTGTCTCGGATTGTCCACCAGAGAGCTCTAATTTAGAGTTTCCCCCAAATCAGTCAAGAACACCGCCGTGTGTGAGCTCACCGTGGCCAGCTCTCTAGAGGTCCGTTCACGCCCTCCTCACTCTCGTTTCAATACCCCTGTGTGTTGTAGATGCTCATCAGCCTAGCCAATCGAACTAGACCTGGGTAGATCACCGGGAACACCTCGGTTTGTCCTCAGTTCGCGCCATCACCGTGGACGGAGAGTTTTAGAGCTTGAACTTCGAAATTGCTTAAGGGATTAGAGTTATTGAGGGTGGAATTAGGTGTCGGCCACACTTGAGCGCCGGTCGTTGCTTTTTTGGCCGGTACAGGCTCGGCGGAGCCGCTGCTCCGCCGTTCGTGGTCGGGGATCTCACCTTGCGAAGGAATAGAAAGGGCGGGGCCTTGGTGCAATTGTTAGTGACCCGTGTGAGTAGTGTGTGGGATTCCTTACTAGTTATTTGAAAGGCTAAGGTCTTCTGCGCAAAGTATACCGCGCGGGCGCGCGGGCACATTTTCGCCTGTCGTGTGCCGGCTCGGGCTAGATTGAGTCTGTTACTGTTTATGCTTTTTCTTTATCTTTTTCTGCCAGACTTAGGAAATCCATAGGAAATTATAGAAAAATGATAAAAATATGAGACCAATTTTGTTGGACTCCTAAAATTCTCTAATATTTAATAAAAATAGTTCTAGGATTTTTAGTCCAAACCAAGAATTTTGTGCTATTTAAGAAGGCCAAAACCTAGACCTTTGGAATTTTAGAAATTGTTTGATAACCCCAAAAATCACAAAACTTTTTAGGAAAGCCTAACATGGTACTTAGAACCCTTGGGTAAAATTTGGTATGTTTTGAACATTGTTTGATCCCAAAACCCCAAAACCCTAGTTCCTTAGAATAGAAATCCCTAACCCTACTAAGGTGTTAACCTAGAAGACCCTAGTTTTTCCCTAATGTACCGTGAAGGAAAGTTGTATTAAAAATATAACTTGATGTATCTCTATTATCATTGAATTTTCATAAACATCACATGAGCATTCATGGTTATATATGGTTATGTATAGAAAACGAGGAAGAAGTAACTATTGAAGAAGAAGAGACTGCACCACCGATTGAGAATCCACCTGTTGGAAACTGTTTTTATTTCGATATATGTGGAACAGAGCCCGACTCCCCTACAACAAAAGGCAAGCCCCGGTGCATTTGCCACCTCCTTGCTGTTTTAAAATCTTTATCACTTTGTTTGATGCATTAGGTGATAGGAGTTGTGTGACAAACTATTGTTACATTTCCTTCCTTGAAATTGTTTACCATCCCTTGATTACCTATTTTATTAAAAGGTTTTCTGATGCTTAGTCTTGCTTTAGAAAACAAAAAGGTTTTGTTTTAAACCAAAGGTGATGCTTCAAAAGGAAGGGAATGTTTTCAAAAATAAAACTTGATGGTGGATCCATCATGGCCATGATGGGTTCAACATCAGACAAGATGTACCTCTGCAAGGTACCAAACTTTGGGCTTAAAAGATAAAGCTGAGACCGGGTGGGTGACTTGCACAAGAAGAGAGTCTCAGTGTAGTGTCTCCGTCTGAGTCGATTAAGGACCGTACCGATGTGGGCCTGATGATCGAGGACACTTTAACTGGTCAGATGCCTCATCATGGGTAAGCTTTGCCTCGAGCAGACTATTACCCGAAAGGCCAACACGCAATGGGAATGGAGAGATGGCGAGAGTAGCGTGTACCCTTTGTGGCAAGAGGCTGGATGGTGGTGTATCTGTGCTCTCGGTTGGCGTGAACCCGGTCTGGTCTTAAGAAACCCGGTGGCGATTTGACATATGCAAGGATTAAGTGCTACATATGTCGTGTGATTGGAGATCCTCAGCTGAGTATTAATCGATTCGGATCGCCGTTACTTCTCGAACATGAAGACTTGATCACTGACTTACACGTAGCATTCCAGTGAACTGAAAGGACTTATAAAAGACGGCTAGTATAGGCCAAGTGCTTGAATTAGGGTAGAATGAACTCTAGTTACAGGTAATGACTTAACATGCTAATAATACTAGATTTTTAAGGATCCACTGTTAGTAAGCATTTTCACAAACAGAGTCTTGATTCTTGATTAAGCCTTACCTTGACTCCCTCAAGCCAGCATATCCTTGAGAGTCTTTTCTTTTGACAGGTAAGACTTGTGAAAGTATACTTCGTACTCAGGGTTTTCGAACCCAAGTTGTTGTAGGTGAGGAAACAACAGACTTTTGTTGTTTTTGTTCTAAGGTGGCGCCCAAGGAAGAGCCCCAGCAGTGAAGGCGCGGGAAGATGTTGGCCTCCCACCTTAAAAACAATATACTTTTGTGCGAGGGGGGGTTGCCTCCCAGGTTTGTAATAATAATATTTTATGCACTCATAGTACCCTGGTTTTGTAATAACTATAATACTCTTTCTTTATATTTGAATAAATGTAAATTAAGTTATTGTAATTGCTTCCGCTATTCTTTCCTCCGATGTGATGTAATATCTGCGTGACTGGTGAAGCGCTCTTGGGCGAAGATTTGAGGATACAGGCACTGAACTTGTCAAGTAATTATGTGCATCTACAGGGTTGTCCAAAGTCCGTTGGACAAGGACAACTGTAGGTGGGCCTAATAACTTGGGAGGTTCCGTCACAGCTGATATCAAAGCGAAGCCCATCTCTTTAGATATTATGAAGCACTTCAAAAAGAATTTTCAAATATTTATCCAAAAATATTCTTCCATTCTTACTTTGCCACTCTCTAGAAGTTCTTATCTTGTAAGACCAGGTAATGGAGTGCAATATAGAGGAAGTTGGGGATCAACAGAGGTTGATTCCGTAATTATCAGGTTATGCATGCATCATATTTAAAAATTATACTAAGAAATCTTCCCCTCTTATGGAGATATGGCACGTACAAGGAAAACTGCACGCAAATCTACTGGACCTTTGGGCGTGCCTCGTCATCAGTTAGCCCCCAGACATGAAGGGAGCATTAGTGGCTCCAACAATCCAATTGGAGACCTGGAAGCTAAAGTGGAGCAACTCCGGTCAGAGCTACGTCATCGGAATAGGGCACGGGAGCTGGACAGCCAGTGTATTACTGAACTGTCAGCTGAAGTCAGCCGCTTGCGGTTTGAGATCTTCAAACGGGATTCAACCATTGATTGAGCCATCAACTCGCGCTCGATCGCTTGGCATCGTGAAGCAAAAGCTCGAGCTCATGTGGATGAGCTTAGCGTGGCCCTCGATAACCTGCAAGAGTACTGTAATACTTTACATGAAGAAGTCCATGTATTGTATGCTCAACTGCACCCGGATGTGCCTTCCGATGCTGCTGCAATGGAAGCCGGATCCTTGGGAACAACAAACGCAGGACCTGATGGGGAGTTGGACCTTTTTAAGCCCCCTCCTTCTATGAACCTGGCTGACGAGCAGTCTCCTGCAGTAGACAGTGAAGCAACAAAAGACGATGAAGACTAGAATAGTATAGTTTAGATGTTATACTTATGTAAAATGAGTAATGAAATTAAGTTGTACGCCGGAGTCTGTATAATTACTACATGTTGGTAATGTAATATTATGGTATATGTTGGCATGTTATATTTTTCCCAAATGTTTCTTTGCCTCAGATGCCATCATGTACTTGCACACATGATGGTGCGGGAACTTCCCATGGTCGGGAAGCTACTCCTAACCTGCCACCAGTACCACCAACGTTGGCCAAGGCTATCGCTGCCTTAGTTAATGCCACTACAGATAATACCCGCTTCTTGCGTGAAATGGCGGGTAATCAGTTCCAACAACACGGAGGCAGAGCTCCTCCACAAGGACCTCATGAAACTACATACCAGGAATTCTCGAAGACTCGTCCCCCGCTCTTTATTAAAGACGAAGACCCTCTAGAAGCCAATGAGTGGATAAGAGTGATGGAGCAGAAGTTCGGATTGATTCATTGCACGGAAATCCAGAAGCCACTATTTGCTGCCCAACAACTGAGAGGACCTACCAGTACTTGGTGGGCAAATTTTGTAGCAGTTCAACCGGCTGGACATCAGATCACTTGGGAAGAATTCAAGGTAGCATTCCGCGAACACTATGTTCTAGAAGGAGTGCTTCACATGAAACAAGAGGAGTTCAATCGACTAAAGCAAGGGGAGATACTATAATGCAGTATCTCAATAAGTTTAACCATCCATCCCATTATTCCATTGACCAAGTGAATATTGATCTGAAGAAAAAGAATTGCTTCATGCGGGGACTCAACGACAGGCTTTAGAGGAAAATGGCTACTTGCCTGGACCATAATTACAGCAGAGCTGTCAGCACTGCACTGGCAGTAGAAGCCAAGAACACAGGCCATGGAAAATCCAAGGGATTTGGAGGTGACAGGTCTAATCAGGGACCTGAGAAGCGAACCAGGATGGTGATCCGACCTTTTAATCAGAATCGTTCTTCGTCTCGCCCACCCTCCTATCCATTCAAGCAGCCTGTTTTCATTCGTCCTACCACTACCCCAACTTCCACAAATCAGCCGAGTGCCCCTGGTACTCGTTTCCCCGCTCTCCCTAGTTCTTCCACTGGTTGCTTCAACTGTGAAAAGTCTGGTCACTTTATAAAGGACTATCCATACCCGAAGCAGAATAAATTCAACACTCAGCAGAACTCTAGGAGCTCCAATCAGGGAAAGGAAAAACGACTAATACTTCATCGGGCAAAAATTTCAAGAAGACGGGACAAATCTATTATACTCAAGTGGCCACTACACCGGAAGGCGAGCTGGTAATGATGGGTATGTTCCTTGTGGCCAATTACCCAACAATCATTCTCTTTGATTCTGGTGCTTCACATACTTTTATAAGCAAGAATTTTGTGGAAAAACATTGCATTCCTTACACTGAATCGAGGGAAGGATTTATTATCCATTCACTTGGGGGACGGATATTTACTAAGGAAATAGTTTTCCATATACCAGTAACATTGGCCGGAAGGGAATTCCCTACCAACATGATTGTTCTAAAGGGCCAAGACATAGATGTAATTCTGGGTGTGAATTGGTTAGCCCAGCATAAGGCCATCATCGATACTGACTTAAGGACCATCAAGTTGAGCCATGATCAGGAAGAAGTTCTCTTGTCCATCCCTGTAGCCATTCCAGCTAAACCATTTGGCCAAGTCTATGAAGCTATCATGCAAGAAATTCAGGATATTCCAGTGGTGTGTGAATTTCCAGATGTCTTCCCTGAAGGTTTGCCTGGATTGCCTCCAGAAAGGGATGTAGAATTTGTGATTGAACTAATGCCCGGTACAACTCCTATTTCTAGAAGATCGTACCGGATGCCACCTAATGAAATGGCAGAACTCAAGATTCAATTACAAGACCTGCTGGAAAAGGGATTCATTAGGCCTAGTTTATCACCTTGGGGATGTCCCACAATTTTTGTCAAAAAGATGGATCGAACGCTTCGATTGTGCGTGGACTACAGACCCCTTAATGAGGTCACTATCAAGAACAAGTACCCTTTTCCCCGGATCGATATCTTATTCGATCAACTTACTGGAGCTCAGGTATTTTCTAAGATTGACCTCAGATCAGGATATCATCAGATCCGTATTCGACCCGAAGATATACCTAAGACCGCATTCACAACGCGGTATGGATTGTTTGAATATTTGGTTATGTCCTTCGGATTGACAAATGCTCCAGCCCACTTCACGTATCTAATGAACTCGGTGTTTATGCCCGAGTTGGGTAAATTTGTGGTGGTCTTCATTGATGACATCTTGATTTATTCTAAAAATGAAGAGGAGCATGCTAAACATTTACGGATCCACGTGCTTAAGGGAACACCAATTATATGCTAAGTTCAGTAAATGTGTGTTTTGGTTGGAGGAAATCCAATTTTTGGGACATGTATTGTCTGCAAATGGGATTGCGGTTGACCCCAGCAAAGTCAAGGATATTTTAGAGTGGAAATCGCCAACTATAGTACATCAAGTTCGAAGCTTCCTTAGACTGGCTGGCTATTACCGCAGATTTATTCCGGATTTCTCCAAGATTGTGAAACCAATCACAAGTTTGTTGAAGAATGAAATGAAATTTTACTGGTCCTCAAAGTGCAATGAAGCCTTCGAGCAGCTGAAGGTATTATTGACTACTGCTCCGGTATTGGCTCAACCGGATATAGAGAAGCCTTTTGATGTGTATTGTGACGCATTATGCAGTGGGCTTGGGTGTGTCCTAATGCAAGAGGGCCGAGTCATAGCTTATGCTTCAAGACAACTACGCTGGCATGAGGAGCACTATCCAACTCATGACTTGGAGTTAGCTGCAGTCGTTCATGCACTCAAGATATGGCATCATTATCTGCTTAGAAATACCTGCCACTTATATACCGATCATAAAAGTCTGAAGTATATTTTTACCCAGTTAGAACTAAACATGAGGCAGAGGAGATGGCTTGAGCTGATTAAGGATTATGATTTAGAAATCCACTATCACCCAGGAAAAGCCAATGTGGTGGCAGATGCACTAAGTCGCAAGGCTTCCTGCCATTGTCTTATAGTGAGGACCCCTGACACCACACTATGTCAAGAAATGGAAATGTTAAATCTGGGAATGATACAACACGGAACTCTGACCCAATTGAAGCTCGAGTCAGTTCTTCTGCAAAAGATTATTGATGCCCAAAGAAATGACAAGGGTATGAAACATATTCATGAGAAAATAGAAGCCGACAAAGCTAAGTGCTTTAGAAAGGATGATCAAGGGATAGTATGGTTTAATAATCGCATAGTTGTGCCTAAGAATATGGGAGTCCGCCAACAAATTTTGGATGAAGCTCATCTTAGTCGATATTCCATTCATCCCGGAAGTACTAAGATGTATCAAGACTTAAAACAACACTATTGGTGGACAAAAATGAAGATTGAGATTGCACGCTATGTAGCAAAATGTGACACCTGTAGACGTGTCAAGGCAGTACATATGAAGACAGCTGGACCATTGCAATCTTTACCCATCCCAACTTGGAAATGGGAGGACATTAGCATGGACTTCATTGTGGCACTACCCAGGACGACTAAAGGTTTTGATTCTATCTAGGTTATAATTAATCGACTTACAAAAATAGCCCATTTTCTACTGGTCAAGACATCCTATCTGGTCCTCACCTAAGCCTAGATATATATTGCCCATATTCTCAGTTTGCACGGAATCCCAAAAACAATTGTGTCGGATCGTGGACCACAATTTGTATCCAAATTCTAGGAAGAACTCCATAAGACTTTGGGTACTAAGCTACTCCATAGTTCGGCATATCATCCTCAAACGAGTGGGCAAACTGAGAGAGTAAATCAAATACTTGAAGACATGTTACGAGCATATGTTCTAGAATTTCCACAGAAATGGGATGACTGTCTACCCTTTGCAGAATTTTCGTATAATAACAGCTATCAAGAGAGCATCAAGATGGCACCATTTGAAGCAATGTATGGACGACGGTGCTGTACCCCCTTAAATTGGTCTGAACCTGGAGAAAGGTGGTTCTTCATGCCTAACCTGGTTAAAGAAACAGAAGAAAAAGTCCAGCGGATCATACAAAACTTGAAAGAGGCACAAGCTCGGTAAAAGAATTATGCGGATAAGAGACGTCAGCCTTTAGTTTTTCAAGTTAATGACCATGTGTATCTGAAAGTGTCACCAATGAAGGGTGTGAACCGTTTTGGGGTAAAAGGGAAGCTAGCACCCTAGTATATTGGCTCGTTCCTTATTCTTGAACGATACGGACCAGTGGCATACCGACTCCAATTGCCAGAAGCATTATCTGTGGTGCACAATATGTTCCATGTATCTCAATTGAAGAAATGCCTTCGGGTTCCGGATCGAACTATTGATGTAGAGGATGTTGTCTTAGAACCAGACTTGACCTATTCAGAACATCCTATTCGAGTCTTGGATCAGAAGGAAAGGATCACCCGAAAAAGGAATCTTAAATTCTATAAGGTACAGTGGAACCAACATACTGAAGATGAAGCTACCTGAGAGACTCAAGACTTCTTGGAAAAGAATTTTCCTAGGTTTTTAGCTTCATGTAACTTGTAAGATATGTACTTGTTAGATGACTTTAGTTAAGCTCGTGGTCACGATGATTTGCTTGTTGTAGTCTAAATACGTATGGTTATGGTCGCGGATGAAAAGTATCAGTGCTCATGTGATGTCTAAGTTAAAATGCAAATTATTGTGTGAACAACACTTCGATATCAATTATCGGGGAGGATGCGTTGTTAATTAAATATGGTACTTCTAGTGTTCAAAATGACACGGATAAGAATTAGTAAGTCTACTTGTTAGTCCTCATTTTATTATTTTAACTCTAACGAATGTTAAAGTATTAGAATGATTGAAGTCTCTAAAACATGGCAATTCTTGAATTATATAGAAGCTGAAAGTTATTAATTGCTGTTTTAGACTGCACACACTGTTTTTGTTGTGCTGTTTATTTGATGAATTAAATCATATTTTCTGTAGATATGTGCTATATAAAAGAGGTAGACAACTTTATTATCTTGCTGGTGTTAAAATTTGACAGCCATAGGTCTGATCGTTTAGGAGTTATGCTTTTTACAAATTCAGTAACTGAATCTGTCCAAATTCTGTACAGATTTCAGAAACTGTATTGTTTGCTCAATTTAATTTTGCAATCAGTTCATGGTCGTTATAATAAAGTTGTAAATGTTTCTATTATCTTGCTTTTATTAAAATTTCATAACCATAGGCCTGACAGTTTAGGAGTTATGGATTTTACAAACTGCTTGCTGTGTTCTGTCCACCGTCAGAACAAATTTCGAAAACTGTGTTGTTTGATTTAGTTAAGCATTGAATCACTTCTTGGTGATTATAAAAGTTATGTAGTGCTTTTGCCAAGCTTTCCAAAAAGTCTTGGATCACTATATTTGGTGGTCTGAAGATTAAGTTATGGATGTTTAAAGTGTGAAGACTGAATCTATCCAGTTCTGGATAGCACAGCCTTCATAGTGTATTTTACCCTTGATACATGTTAAACCAGCCAGTGATGTTTATAAATAATTTGTAGAACATTTAATTAGCTTTCCAGAAAGTCTAAGATCACTTTGTTTGGATGTCTGAATCTTCAGTTATGAATTTTTAAAGTCACAAGTCTGAATCTGTCCAAATCTGGACAGCGCTGTTGTGTTAACACCTTTTGAGCTTGCTAAGTGTTTGATCATGCTGTGATGACAATACCAAAGTTGTAAAACACTTTTCAAGCTTTCTAGAAAGTCCTAGTTTACTATGTTTGGTTAAATATCTTGTGAGTTATGACTGAAACAAGTGACTGCTGTATTGCTGTAAAAAAATTCTGCTAGTGCGCTTTGGATTGTTTAGTTCACCCTTGTCGCTAAAAATGTTTGGTTTGCTCTTAAGTAATGTAGACTTACTATGGTTAAGCTAGAGATGACATGTGTGTCTTGTTTTATATGTTCCTTTCTCTAGTAATTGCGATATAGGAGTTCCATAGATATTGACGCTTATGTCCTCTATTGAATTTGTGTTGTCGGTGATGCTTGTGTGCGATCAATAGGAGAACTAATAAAAAGTCGTATCCAAACAAACAAAATGCGCATACTTGTGATATCATAGTTGTGTTGCGTAAATAAATAAAATGTTGTTGTCTTTTTAAAGGTGTTAATGTTGGACGCCGATAACGTGTAGATAACTAATGCTAGCGTATGGTTGTTTACGATGTCTTCCCATTTAATGTTTAGTTCACCACTTTGTCTTTGTATATCTTGTGTTACTTTCATTATATTCATACATATGCATCTTGCATCTCATTTAGGATCGTGAGATGATGATCGAGCAAGTGATGTGGTGCCAACCACAAGATGCAGTCGGTAGACGACCCAAGGAAGGATGGACATAACCAGTGGATGCTCGCCAAGCGAGTACCCCCCAGCAAACACTATCTAAGTGTTAAATTAAAGGCAAGCCCCGGTTTTATGCATAACCGTTTATATATGCTATTTTACTACACGTAATATTTGTAGGCTTGTACTATGCACTTAAGTGTAGGAGTTTTCTGAAACCCTAGTTGCATGAACTCAGGACTCCTTTGAGATGGATACTAGTATGCTAGGTCGAGTAGCTGCTTTACTAATTAGGGATCTCGGTATAAGTCGAGTGATTTTTCCAGCACTCGCGCGAGGTCAGGAATTGGTTGTATCCATGTTCATAGCATAATGATGTTGGTCTGTGGACAACAATCCACGGGGATTGATTGTCTACGAGGTGGAAATTGGAATAAGGATTAAGATGTGGTACCGTGAGTCAAGCGTTTGAACGTACTAAACATATGCCGAGAAATATGGTAAATTGGTAAGCCTAGTACCTGAGTGAACCTGGCAGCAGACATATCCCCTCACGCGACCTGATATGTGGTCGCCCATTCCGGTTATGGTGGGTACAAGTGCGGTCACTGCACGACGGCGGTCGAGGTCAGTGAGGCATTGTACGCCAAGGCGGTGAGCCCTGATCTGCTGATGGGGAATCGATGGGGACGGTTGATATGTGTGGGGATGGAGTGCCTCGCCACGTCGTATGTTTAGGTTTACCTTGCAAGGTTTAAAAAACTCGATTCGAATCGTCTGCTTCTCGCAGCTAATGAGACTGCTTGATCCATGATGCTATATTGAGTAACAAGTGGAAATGTGTTGATTTGGCAAAAGATGTTGATTGATAAAAATGTTTGATACCATGTATGTTTAGCTAGGTACACATCTAGTCTAAAGGATTCTACTAAAACTTGAAAAGCTAAAACTTGTTTTTAGACTCAGCTAGTGCTTTTGGCAAACCAAACCTCTCAGCCAAACAGCTGCATGTCTAGAGGTAGAAGAGTAGACTTCTCACACCGGGTAAGTCTAGCTGAGTATTAGTATACTCAGCCTTGCTTGTGGCATAATTTTTGCAGGTACTCCTTAGGAGAATTGGTTGATGGTGTGACTTGGCCTCCATCCCTGCCACCGGGATAGACGGTCAAGTGGGTTATTGCTTCCGCAGGAGAGGACCAGGAGGAGTAGCGTGGCCAGGCTTTGCCATGTTACTCGGTTTTTCTCCGTTAGTTATTTCTGCTGCATTAAAATTTATGGTTATCATTTCTGAAACTCCGATAATGTAATCATTAATGATACTTATTAAATTTGTGGTATTATGTTTTATTGTATTTCTCTGTGCCTCACCTTCGCGTGAGCTAGTGTTATTCGATCCTGGTAAGTGGCTTTATCGGACTCGATCCGAGGGACTGACGGGTTATTCCTGTTTAAGTGTGTTGCTGCCCTTAAGGGTGCGACTTGGGCACTTAAGCTGGAATAATTCGGGCGGTTCCGCCACAGCTGGTATCGGAGCAAATACCATTACAGAGAAGTCAATAAGTCATGATTACCAACCTTTTCTAAAGTAAAACTTGCTAGAAACCAATGTTGGATAGATCGTCAGGACGATAAGGATAGACCTAGGACGTGAAGCCTTAGGAAATAGATGGGTAGCTAGGTGGCTATTTATATAGGCCATAAAGGCTACTACTACTATTAATAAGGATGCTGTAGAAGCATCCGAGAAAAGTAGTTAGGTCTGAGAAGACGACTAGAATGAGCATGCATCATGATTGTCGCATAATTGTCTCTTGTGCATTAACATGCTTCTCTCACCTTTATTCCAATAATAAGAACTTGTGAATAATGTGATGTACTGCTGTGTTAGGAACTATAAGAAATGCTTCACCTTGTGTCGGATTGGTAAGTCTTGACTAGGTCGTGATATGTGTTTCTTTTGCCTTGCTTTCTAGAAGGTATGGTAGTTGTTCAGTCCATTTTGCCTCTAACAAAAAAATGTTGTCTGTCCTGCTCATGAAAAGACCCCCCTCTCCAAACAACCTTGTGGTTAGCAAGTGAAACCCCTTAAAAAAATCTAATCACGTGCTTGTGTTGGTGTTTTCTAGCCCTTGAGTGTTTTACCGTTGAAGTTACACCTGCATAGCTTATAGACCCCCACAGCTCAACCGTTAGACCAACCTAAGTCTCCTTGTGCACTTATTGTGTCAAAAAAAATTCTTTGATGTCTAGTAGCGCAAACCATGTCCAAGCCATGTTTCTTTCCATAAAAATCCTTGCCTCTAAAACTTCATAGCATTTATGTTGATCATCCTAGCTGATCCTGTTTGCCTACCTCTCCTTTTGCCTGGATCTGGTAATCCTTTTTCTTGTGAATCATGTTGGCTTTATCATCCAAATCTTCGGGTCCTTTAATGATTCTGCCCTATTACCTGGTTATCTGTTATAACCCATTCTCAAGTATTGGATGTTCATCTTGCCTAAATCTCTCATTTCTGATCATTCTCATACCCCCTTCTCCGAGGATCATGATGTTGTGATCAATTTTATCTCTAAATAGTGTATCCATTTGGTTCGATGAATGTTGATGTTGCCTTTGGTTCTCTCGTGTCTCTAAAAGCTCATCAATCTTGATCTCATGGTTGCCTCCTCCTCATATCAAATCTCGTGTAAATCTCTGACTTAATAATCTTCGTGGTGATCATGACAAGTTCGTGGAGTGGAAGGAGATTCTCATGCATTGCTCTTTTTGCCAAAAATCAATGTTTCAACTCCTGTCATGATCTCATTCTTATTTTCTGAGCCATACTCTCATGGGCTCCATCTATCTGTGCTATGTGAAATTCTTATTAGTTGCGTTTGGTAATGATGTCATGACTAACGACTGATTGTGCCGCGATGAAACCGAGAGCCTACTATGGTGTACACATGGTTGAGCTGCTTGGCACGTGCTGGTATCGCGGTTAATAGTCATGGTCCATTACGAGACTATACTGATGTGCTATCTTTTGTGGACACTTTCTCAAGTGATCGCTGCATTTTGTCTCAACCTGCTGCGATATTCTATCCAAATCTATCTTCATTATCTTGTTAGATCCCATCTCATAAATTTGCATCTATCTCCAGCTTGAAGTTACATGCTTCTCCACCCTTAAAGATCCTCATCCGAATCTCGGGACGAGATTCTTTTAAGGGGGGAAGGCTGTGACACCCCAGGTGTTTATTTCGTGTTATGTTGGGAGATTTATCCTAATCTCGGATGCTTAGTGAAAATTTCTATTTCTCGATCGTGCCTATCTCTGTTTATCAGGCTTTCTCTTGGAAGTTCACCGAATTCAGAGTTATTCGATCACGAGAAACAACTAATTTTGGAGCGTGTTAAAACTTTTATTTTTCGAAACGAATGCAAACTTGATGATAAATCTCAATTCATCAAACTCGTCTAAAGCTCATTTAATCAAACGCTCGACAGCTGCTAGTCGAGCTATGTCCGACTCCGATTTCTCGATGTTGATCTATGTCCAAAAAGTTAATCCGACTCTGTACTCTCAAACGGAATGCTCAATATGTCGTCCTCTAATCAATTTTATCTGACTCGGTCAAATATCTCATGTCCGAACCAAACTCAAAACCCTGTATCGACAGCGATTTTAAAATGCCACGATTCACCTTCTCCGACTAAAAATCCGAAAGCCAGTCTTATCTCAAGACGATTTATTTTCGAATCATGCGTAGGGATTTATTTCGAGCGAAATCAGATCAGACTCTCGACCAAATTAATCGCGCAACCGTCCGTTCGTCCGAACTCTAGTTCACGCTGTTTTGCGTACAAACGAATTCCGCGGGAGCATTTTTATTCGGGAAAATAAATTAGCGCGACCCGAGTACGTGTTTTGGGCCAGGCCCAACCCAGCCCATTTGGCCCACTAGGAAAACCCTAACCCTAGGGCTGCTTCTATAAATAGGGGTGCTCACTTGGAAATCTTCCACTCCCACCCCTCTATTTTCCCTAGCCGCCACTCTCTCTTCTCCCCTTTCTTTTTCTCTCACGCACAACCTTCTTCCTTCTTTGTTCCTGGCGCAGCAGCAGGGAGCCGTGCTCCTCTCCATGGCGCCCAGGCCTGCTCCTCCCCTTGGCCGCGGGCCCCTCTGCTCCAGCCGGCCATCTCCCGCAACACACGTCGAGCTTCCCTTCGATCTGGTTCAGCGCAGGGAGCAGCAGCTCTCCCTTCCTCCCTCGACCAGCCATGGCCAGCGCCCTGCACAATGTCTGTAACACCCGGTTTTAAAGAACAAAGCCGGGTGCATCTCATACATGCGCCAAGAAGACAACATATATAATAACAGAGTGTATAGAGATAAATGTCATTAACATCAGAGTATTTATTACATAGCGGAAGACTTATTACAAAATAAAGTAATAAAGATAAAACAAACTAAGGATCGTCGGCGCAAATGTCGACTGGGAAACGCCACCTAGATCAAGTCAAACTCCTCGCCTTGAGGCTCCTCCTGAAACACCTGCTCTTCTCCTGTGGGGGGGGTGTGAGACAGCAAGGGTGAGCTCACACATGATCATAGCTCAACAAGTTGTGGGGAACCAGTGGGCATAAACTCACAAAGGTGTGAGTTCATGTGATGTGTAAGGCTTAATCAATGACAGGGGTTAAAGCTGAGCATTGCTTTTAAGTAGTTGGTCAAAATTTTATTAGCAGTTACTAAGTGTAAGTAAATACCAAACCACAAGTAAAGTAATAGAACAAAATTAATAACAAAACCCATGCAATGCAAATGACAAAATTTAATTTAGGTTCCATAATTTAAACATCAGAGAGTCCTGAGCTGCTCATGACCGCGAGCTCGGCTAGTATACCAGTTTTACACTCTGCAGAGGTTGTACCCTTTACCCACAAGTCATGTTACCCATCTGCCAAGGGGTCGCGACTCCCCATATACCTCTACCTAGGAAGCACGGCAGGGCAACACTACGAGGCCTTTACAAAGTTCCACTAGCTTCCGAAAACCCGCTACAGTTTATGGGAAGATCCAGTAAAGGGTTCCTGGCTGACTGCCATCCCAGCAAGACCAACCAGGGACCTCCCCGCACTGACCTCTCCCCTACTGCCCTTGCCCCTTTCGGGTAAGGTAGTCTTCCACTAGCTTTCCTAATTAGTCAGCCAAGGGCGTCCCATTCCACCCTTGTGGTGGCACGTGGTTCTCAAGTTAAGCTCTATGTTCCAATTAACATTAATGACATCAACATGAACATAAACAGAATAACAACAAGAATTGGAACATAGAGGTAATAAATGATTATCCCAAAACCATATAAAGCAATAGCAAACTACCCAAGTGATTCAGGGGTAAACAAGGTAATGAGGTAAACAATCTAGGGTGACCTATTGGGTCCCATCAAAATTAACCTATGCATGAGTATGTGATATTAAAGAACATTATTGGGTAGAAAGTGGTCAAGGGCACAACTTGCCTTTAATGAGCTCCTGCTCAGCTACTTCAACCTGCTGCTCACCAGGATCCTCAGCAACGGGCTCTTCTACTCGCCACAATACAAACAAGCACAGTGCATATAGGGAAAATTAACATTACACCAAGCATGTAAACAAAATACACAGAGATATTCTACATATTAAAATAAAATCCTAGGAACAGAAATCATAATTTTCTGAGTTATAGATTTTAAGTTATGCATTTTCAAAGGTTTTATGTGCTTTAAATAGGATTAAGTGATAAATAAATTTCTTTCTGTTTTCATGACTTAACAGAGGCTCTAGGTGATAGATAATATTATTACAAAATTTTAGGAACTGGAATGGATTAATTTGGAGTTAGTATGAATTTTCTATGAATTTATAAAGTTCTAGCAATTATTTTCCTATTAAAAATCTATTTAATAAATATTTTCTCTGGTTTTCGTGTTGACTGGACTGGGCGTCAATTTCTGTGAAGTGCAGGGGCCAATCTATTAAAATTCCCGAGACTCAGGCTGTGCTCGCCCCGGACCGCGGGTTGATTCTATAAAAACAGAGGGGCCCCAATGCGAATTGCAACGGCGAAGGGGTATGCAGAGATCTCGGTCGTTGGATCTTAAATGGATGGCTCAGATTAGACCAGGACTCCACTGAACGGGTACGCAGTAGCCACCGTTGGATAAAGATCCAACAGCGTGGGTTTTATTTAGGCATGATCCGATCCAACCCATCGGATCAAAATTCAACGGTTCTGATCTAGATCGCGTGAGGGGTTATTGTCTTCTAATCTGAGCCGTTACATCCAAAATCGACGGCCAACCATACTTCCTAGCCGGGCCGTACTCCAGGCAAAATCTTCACCGTCACCTCAGAATCCAAGGGCCACGAGCTCATCTCCTACCTCCCGACATACAATCAACGGCGATCTCCATCGGAGATCGTTGAGCCGCCCCACAGGCCCTGACGCGACCCAGCCTATGTACTATGACGCGATGCAATGCTTGATAAAGGCGGATATACAGGGGATAGTCCATACCATGAATCTGGCGACGGTCTGTCCTAGCCGCGGTGGAGATTGGTCCATGGCGGAGTTCATCGTCAGAGGGGTATTTCCAAGGTCTCCTCCACAAAGCCCAATACCCCGCACGGCTTCAATCGCTAGGATCGCGAGTACCCGCCACCGACAACCCACTCAATCAACAGGGAGGGCAGTCACCTGAGAAAGCTGACGGCGATGTGCAGCCCGTACTCCGATCCAGTGAGCTAACGCTCGCGACCATCAATGGCTCCGGCTGGTGTTACAGGGGATCATGAGGGTGGGTTTAGAGGCTAGGCACAGGAGAGTCTTTCCCCTCCCCCCCCTTTATCCAGAGATCCCAGGGAAATCGGGCGCAGGCAACCCGCGCGCCACGGCCGGTGGTTGCGGAGTTTTCTGTTTCCCCGGGCGCGTGACTTTGACGGCTTCAACGTACGGCACCAGGCGATGGCGCAACAGCCCCGGCCAATGCGGGCGGAACGGAAGGGCCCAGACCGCGGAGTAGCAGCGCGGAGAAGACCAGCTTGCGGGCGAGTCCGCCATCCGTTAGCGCGCGAAGCGGAGCCATAGCAGACCACGGGAGGGAGAAGAAGTCCCCATGGCGCCGGGCCCACCTGGCGGCGGCAGATGCGCGCCCAACCGGCCGAGCGCGGCTGAGGTAAACGGTAGTTGGGCCAAGGCGAAATTGGCCCATGGCGCAGGAAAGGCCCTTTTCCCTTTTTTTTTATTTATTTATATTTTCTTTCTAGTTTCTCTTTTTCACTTTTAAATCTCAATTTGAATTCAAAGTTATTTGTGAACTTCATACTTTAGGTTAAAATGCCTAAATTCAGATATCCACATGAACTAAATTTATTTAATTTCTATATTTATTTTATCTTATTTGTATAATATTTTCTTCTCGTTTCTTAATTCCAAAATTGTATCTTTGGTTAAATCTCAATTCTCATCTCATCATTATGTGTATACCAATATTATTGTTAGTGTTACTTAAATGCACAAGCAATCCAAAACTCCAACATGATGCACCATTCTTTTATTTAGTATATTTATTGGTGGTCAGGGTTAACCCCATGATTTGAAATATGTAAAAATGAGAATAACAACACAAGGGGTCAAATGAACCTTTTATATTTCTCATTTCTGGTACATTCCATTACTCTCACTATTTGGGTACTACAAATCCTACCCCCCTTAAAAATAATCTCGTCCTCGAGATTTAAGAAGAACGAGGGAAAAGGTGGGGAAAATCTATGCGAAGCTCTTCTTCTCTTTCCCAAGTTGCTTCATCTTCACCGTGGTGACTCCATTGTACTTTACACATCTTTATCACCTTATTTCTCGTAACTCGAGTCAAAGTATCCAAAATCTTGGTGGGGTACTCAGCATAAGTCAAGTCCTCTTGAACTCTAAGGTCTTCCATTGGTAATTGTTCTTCAGGTACCCTGAGACATCTCTTCAACTGAGATACATGGAATACATCATGTACATCAGATAAATTATCAGGTAGCTCGAGTTGATAGGCCATCTCTTCAACTTGCCTAAAAACTCAGAATAGTCCAACAAAGTGAGGGGACAATTTACTCTCGTCTTTAAAACTCCTCATTCCACGAAGTGGTGACACCTTGAGGTATACATGATCTCCTTCCTCAAATCCCAGTGGTCTTCTTCTATTACCAGCGTAGCTCTCTTGCCAGGTCTGAGCTACCCTCAAATTCTCCTTGATTATACAGACTTGTTCTTCTGCTTCCTGAATAAGTTCTGGTCCAAAGAATTGTCTTCCTCTAGTCTGGTCCAACAAATAGAGGAGTCCTGCATTTCCTGCCATATAAAGCTTCAAAAGGTGACATCTTCAGACTGGCCTGGTAACTATTCAGCATAGGGTAGGCTCTTGTCCCAACTACTACCATGCTGAAGGGCACAAGCTCTCAACATATCTTCCAATACTTGATTAGTCCTTTCAGTTTGTCCATCAGTCTAACGATGGCAGGCCGAACTAAAATTCAACTTCATAACCATATTCTCATGAAAACTTTTCCAAAATCTAGAGGTAAAATGTGATCCTCTATCCAAAATGATCTTCTTGGTACACCGTGTAGAGACACAATCCGAGCCATATATAACTCTGCCAATTGAGATACCTTATAAGTTGTCTTGACCAGAACGAAATGAGCCACTTTGGTCGGTCTATCCACAATCACTCATATAGAACCATATCCTTTCGAGGTGCGAGGCAATCCAGTAATGAAGTCCATACCAATCTCTTCCCATTTCCACTCAGGTATCTTTAGTGGGTGTAATAGTCCAGCTGGCCTCTGGTGTTCAGCCTTAACTCTTTGACATACATCGCACATAGCTACATGTGCAGCTACATCTCTTTTCAATCCATACCACCAATACTTCCGTTTCAAATCCTGATACATCTTGGTACTACCAGGATGAATAGAATAATCCGAATCATGGGCCTCCTTTAAAATAGTCTCTCGAAGGCTTTTAATATCAGGAACACACATCCTGTCCTTGAACCATATAGTGCCTTGCTCATCTTCCGTGAATTCCGGAACTCGACCTTCAGTAATCAGATCCTTAATCTCTTTTATCTTGGCATCACCAATTTGTCCTTTGCGGATCTCTTGCTCCAAAGTAGGTTTCACATCAATAGTAACTCCCTCAGTATGAGCAACTATCCCCAGGTTAAGTCTCCTGAAATTCTCAACAATCTCATCGGGTAGCTGGGCAACAACAGCTGAATGAACATGCTCCTTTCGACTCAAGGCATCTGCAACCATATTTGCCTTGCCCGGGTGATAGTGAATCTCCAAAACATAATCCTTAATAAGCTTCAACCAACAGCGTTGCCTAAGGTTGAGATCCTTCTGAGTGAATATATACTTCAAACTCTTATGATCCGTATATACTTGGCACTTCTCGTCCCACTTGAATTCTCTTTCCTTCACCAAAAGCGAGGTCATAAGCTTAGCAATCTTAGAAAATCCTTCAATCAATCTCCAATAATGTCCTGCAAGCCCCAAGAAACTTCGGTCCTCCGTAACCGTAGTGGGTATGCTCCACACCACTATCCCCTTGACTTTAGCAGGATCCACTGATATCCCTCCATTAGAAATGATATGTCCAAGAAATGGCCCCTCGCCAATCCAAAACTCGCATTTACCGTACTTGGCGTAGAGTTGATCATCTCGTAACTTCTGTAGCACCAACCTTAGATGTTCTTCATGGTCACTCTCATTCTTAGAATAGATAAGAATATCGTCGATGAACACCATGACGAATCTGTCCAAATACTCCAAAAACATCTTATTCCTCAAATCCATAAAATAAGCTGGTGCATTAATTAATCCAAACGACATAACGATGATCTCATATAATCCTTATCGAGTCGAGAAAGCCGTCTTAGGAATATCTGATGGTTCAGTCTTCATCTGATGGTATCCCGATCGGAGGTCGATCTTCGAGAGTACCCTGGCTCCTCTCATCCGATTAAATAAATCCTTAATGCGGGGTAACCGAAACTGGTTCTTCACAGTGACATCATTAAGGGACCTTTAATCCACGCACATCCCTTGCAATCCATCTTTCTTCTTTACAAACAAAACTGGTGCTCTCCAAGGTGAAGAATTCAGACGAATGTATCCATCCTCTTGTAATTCCGTTAATTGTTTCTTAAGTTCCTTTAGCTCTTCTATGGACATCATGTATGGCCGTTTAGAAATAGGGGCAGTCTTAGGTAAGAGATTAATGACCAACTCAACTTCCATATCCGGTGGCAGTAGTTACTGCAATTCCAACTTCAAATCTTTCTCCTTTGGAACTGGTGAGTTCTACGGTTCCCTTAGCGCAGTGTATAAACCACCATTGCCTTTCTTAACCATGACATACCAAGGATCAAGTCTATACTGCTCTCTTCTAACAGTATAGGGGTAGTCCATCTGGGTTAGAAATACAGGGTAAGAAAGAAAGAATTGTAGACAAGGCGAGTAATTATGAGAAATGTTACTGCAGGGGATTTATTAGCTAAGTAGATTAGTGTGTCACCTACTAAAGCTAATACAGTACCTTATAGTGGTACATGCTAAAATGTCCATATATAATATCTCAATCAATCAAAGAAGCAAATCAGGCATTGATCATCAGAACAATCAACCAACATTTTTAATAGAGAAAATAGTTTTAATTTTTGTCTTAGGCCTCCTATCTCTTAAAAATGTCATAGGGGTAGGGATTCCAAGGTTTGAAATCCATCTTGTCCTAGAGTAGAAAAGGTAAGAATGATCAGAGTAGAACAGTAGAAGGTGAGATAGGATCAAGATAAGTGTAGAAATAATCAGAGTAAGGTAAGTAGGTAAGGGTTTGTCCATTTCTATCTAGGTTTCGTCCTACAGTCAACATTTCCTCTGATACCACTTCTGTAACACCCGGTTTTAAAGAACAAAGCCGGGTGCATCTCATACATGCGCCAAGAAGACAACATATATAATAACAGAGTGTATAGAGATAAATGTCATTAACATCAGAGTATTTATTACATAGCGGAAGACTTATTACAAAATAAAGTAATAAAGATAAAACAAACTAAGGATCGTCGGCGCAAATGTCGACTGGGAAACGCCACCTAGATCAAGTCAAACTCCTCGCCTTGAGGCTCCTCCTGAAACACCTGCTCTTCTCCTGTGGGGGGGGGGGTGTGAGACAGCAAGGGTGAGCTCACACATGATCATAGCTCAACAAGTTGTGGGGAACCAGTGGGCATAAACTCACAAAGGTGTGAGTTCATGTGATGTGTAAGGCTTAATCAATGACAGGGGTTAAAGCTGAGCATTGCTTTTAAGTAGTTGGTCAAAATTTTATTAGCAGTTACTAAGTGTAAGTAAATACCAAACCACAAGTAAAGTAATAGAACAAAATTAATAACAAAACCCATGCAATGCAAATGACAAAATTTAATTTAGGTTCCATAATTTAAACATCAGAGAGTCCTGAGCTGCTCATGACCGCGAGCTCGGCTAGTATACCAGTTTTACACTCTGCAGAGGTTGTACCCTTTACCCACAAGTCATGTTACCCATCTGCCAAGGGGTCGCGACTCCCCATATACCTCTACCTAGGAAGCACGGCAGGGCAACACTACGAGGCCTTTACAAAGTTCCACTAGCTTCCGAAAACCCGCTACAGTTTATGGGAAGATCCAGTAAAGGGTTCCTGGCTGACTGCCATCCCAGCAAGACCAACCAGGGACCTCCCCGCACTGACCTCTCCCCTACTGCCCTTGCCCCTTTCGGGTAAGGTAGTCTTCCACTAGCTTTCCTAATTAGTCAGCCAAGGGCGTCCCATTCCACCCTTGTGGTGGCACGTGGTTCTCAAGTTAAGCTCTATGTTCCAATTAACATTAATGACATCAACATGAACATAAACAGAATAACAACAAGAATTGGAACATAGAGGTAATAAATGATTATCCCAAAACCATATAAAGCAATAGCAAACTACCCAAGTGATTCAGGGGTAAACAAGGTAATGAGGTAAACAATCTAGGGTGACCTATTGGGTCCCATCAAAATTAACCTATGCATGAGTATGTGATATTAAAGAACATTATTGGGTAGAAAGTGGTCAAGGGCACAACTTGCCTTTAATGAGCTCCTGCTCAGCTACTTCAACCTGCTGCTCACCAGGATCCTCAGCAACGGGCTCTTCTACTCGCCACAATACAAACAAGCACAGTGCATATAGGGAAAATTAACATTACACCAAGCATGTAAACAAAATACACAGAGATATTCTACATATTAAAATAAAATCCTAGGAACAGAAATCATAATTTTCTGAGTTATAGATTTTAAGTTATGCATTTTCAAAGGTTTTATGTGCTTTAAATAGGATTAAGTGATAAATAAATTTCTTTCTGTTTTCATGACTTAACAGAGGCTCTAGGTGATAGATAATATTATTACAAAATTTTAGGAACTGCAATGGATTAATTTGGAGTTAGTATGAATTTTCTATGAATTTATAAAGTTCTAGCAATTATTTTCCTATTAAAAATCTATTTAATAAATATTTTCTCTGGTTTTCGTGTTGACTGGACTGGGCGTCAATTTCTGTGAAGTGCAGGGGCCAATCTATTAAAATTCCCGAGACTCAGGCTGTGCTCGCCCCGGACCGCGGGTTGATTCTATAAAAACAGAGGGGCCCCAATGCGAATTGCAACGGCGAAGGGGTATGCAGAGATCTCGGTCGTTGGATCTTAAATGGATGGCTCAGATTAGACCAGGACTCCACTGAACGGGTACGCAGTAGCCACCGTTGGATAAAGATCCAACAGCGTGGGTTTTATTTAGGCATGATCCGATCCAACCCATCGGATCAAAATTCAACGGTTCTGATCTAGATCGCGTGAGGGGTTATTGTCTTCTAATCTGAGCCGTTACATCCAAAATCGACGGCCAACCATACTTCCTAGCCGGGCCGTACTCCAGGCAAAATCTTCACCGTCACCTCAGAATCCAAGGGCCACGAGCTCATCTCCTACCTCCCGACATACAATCAACGGCGATCTCCATCGGAGATCGTTGAGCCGCCCCACAGGCCCTGACGCGACCCAGCCTATGTACTATGACGCGATGCAATGCTTGATAAAGGCGGATATACAGGGGATAGTCCATACCATGAATCTGGCGACGGTCTGTCCTAGCCGCGGTGGAGATTGGTCCATGGCGGAGTTCATCGTCAGAGGGGTATTTCCAAGGTCTCCTCCACAAAGCCCAATACCCCGCACGGCTTCAATCGCTAGGATCGCGAGTACCCGCCACCGACAACCCACTCAATCAACAGGGAGGGCAGTCACCTGAGAAAGCTGACGGCGATGTGCAGCCCGTACTCCGATCCAGTGAGCTAACGCTCGCGACCATCAATGGCTCCGGCTGGTGTTACAGGGGATCATGAGGGTGGGTTTAGAGGCTAGGCACAGGAGAGTCTTTCCCCTCCCCCCCCTTTATCCAGAGATCCCAGGGAAATCGGGCGCAGGCAACCCGCGCGCCACGGCCGGTGGTTGCGGAGTTTTCTGTTTCCCCGGGCGCGTGACTTTGACGGCTTCAACGTACGGCACCAGGCGATGGCGCAACAGCCCCGGCCAATGCGGGCGGAACGGAAGGGCCCAGACCGCGGAGTAGCAGCGCGGAGAAGACCAGCTTGCGAGCGAGTCCGCCATCCGTTAGCGCGCGAAGCGGAGCCATAGCAGACCACGGGAGGGAGAAGAAGTCCCCATGGCGCCGGGCCCACCTGGCGGCGGCAGATGCGCGCCCAACCGGCCGAGCGCGGCTGAGGTAAACGGTAGTTGGGCCAAGGCGAAATTGGCCCATGGCGCAGGAAAGGCCCTTTTCCCTTTTTTTTTATTTATTTATATTTTCTTTCTAGTTTCTCTTTTTCACTTTTAAATCTCAATTTGAATTCAAAGTTATTTGTGAACTTCATACTTTAGGTTAAAATGCCTAAATTCAGATATCCACATGAACTAAATTTATTTAATTTCTATATTTATTTTATCTTATTTGTATAATATTTTCTTCTCGTTTCTTAATTCCAAAATTGTATCTTTGGTTAAATCTCAATTCTCATCTCATCATTATGTGTATACCAATATTATTGTTAGTGTTACTTAAATGCACAAGCAATCCAAAACTCCAACATGATGCACCATTCTTTTATTTAGTATATTTATTGGTGGTCAGGGTTAACCCCATGATTTGAAATATGTAAAAATGAGAATAACAACACAAGGGGTCAAATGAACCTTTTATATTTCTCATTTCTGGTACATTCCATTACTCTCACTATTTGGGTACTACAATGTCCGACCCCCTCTCCTTCCCAAACAGATAACGACGTTCATCTTCCTGCTCCAGGCGAGCAGCAGCAAATCACCATGGCACACTTCCTCTCTCTGCTGTCCATGGCACCAAGCAGCAGCCGTGCCCTCCCTGCAGCACCCCTGCTCCATTTTTTCCTCTCTACTCCCTGTGCGGCGAGCTCATGTGCTCACGGCACCTCTCCCTGCCTTCTCTCTGTCCCCAGCGACCAGCAGCAAGGACAACCCCCTTCCCTCGCTCCTTTCCGATGTGCGCGAGGTGTTCAACACAATGCCTGCGAGGAAGATATGTTGTCACAGCACCATCGACGCTCGTCGGGTATTTGCTGTTTTTGCGCAGCCCCAAACATCGACGTCGTTCACCCCGGTGAGACCGCGACGCTCCTTGTTCGATTCCGCATCGGCATTATTTTCATATGATTAATTGTGTATGTGTGCTATTTTGTTTTTGTTTTGTGGAGGAGAGGCACCCCGTGTTTTGCATGGAGAAGGCAAGCCGCTCGACGCTCGTTGATGTTCGTAGCGATGCACAAATCGGAATCGCCGCCGTCCTCACAAACACCGATTGGGTTTGTTTATGGTGAGCCGATGCATGTCGCTCTCGATCGACTCGGACCGCGTTTGCGATTGGAGAACAAAAGGTTATGTGATGTATGCGATTTGTAGTTGTCTAATTATGTTTTGGTCGATGTTGTGCATGTGTGTATAGGTGTAAAATTTTTATTGGTATGGATTGAAGTTGCGGCGAAAGAAAAAGAAATAGAGAAGAACTCAGATGTTTTTATATTCGATAGGAATATATGCGATGTGTTGTTTGATGTGAAGACTAGGTTACAAAACGTGGATTATGTGTTGGGGAATGCATCGATAGGTGTCTACATGAAAAGTATATTTGTTTTATGCTTATGATCGGCGATTGTGATAGTCAAGGCGAATGGGGAATATGATAAATCCTGTTGGAGTCACCGGTGTGGTTGATGTCTTGTGCGTATTTTGGGGACACGTATGTGTGTGTGCCGTGGTGTATTATAGTGGTGGTGGCGTAAGATATTTGATTGAGGTGTGCAGGTATAGTCCGTAATATGGTTATACTCGCAACGAGGAAAGATGTATGCATTGTATAACACAAAGTTTATGTTGCTGTCGTATAATCGAATAAAGGATGCACATGATGGTCATGTGACTATAGAGTGGAGTAGTGGTAAAGGGAGAAGTTAGTCTAATATTTTTGAATGATTAGTTGATAGCACCTATCGTCTTCGTCATGATTTTTGTTGTATGGCAGATCGATGCCTTGTCGTCGTAGTCTCAGGGAATTTTTGGAAATGTGCTGGTGCTTTACTGATGGGGTTGTATGTACTTGTGATGTATTACAATAGTCGTGTGTCGTGCAAGTATCCACAAATGGTGAAAGGAGTGTATGTTAGTAATTAGAAAATGGTCACTTCGTTAGCCAATAGCCAAGCTTATGCCGAGATTTAAAATATGGGCAAGTTGAATTGAAATCATGCTTATCTAGGCGTGTGGTTAAGTAATAATAATTTTGGCTTGTGTAGTGAGGTGGTGACATGCTGAAGTAGTCATCGATTCCTCTATGTTTTTAAGTCGAGTCAAAATGCGGGGTACTAGTAGCACGCTAGGCAGGCGGTGTTCCAAATAGATAAATCGGTTGATGTGGTAGTTGTCAAGTGTGATAGAGGTTGAGTCACTTAAGTTATAAATTGATGCTCGACATGTGAGGTCTCCTAAAATATGGTGTTTTAAGTGACTTGTGCGTTGTCCAGTTTAAGTTGAGAAAATGGTTAAGAAAAACTAATTAACCTACTCCCACCTCTGTTTTTGAGTTGCAAAGTCTAAAATACTTGCTAAGTTTTATACTGGTTAACCAACTTGTTTGATGACTTTAGTTAAGCTCTTGGTCACGATGATTTGCTTGTTGTAGTCTAAATACGTATGGTTATGGTCGTGGATGAAAGGTATTAGTGCTCATGTGAGGTCTAAGTAAAAATGCAAATTATTGTGTGAACAACACTTCGATATCGATTATCGGGGATAATGCGTTGTTAATTAAATATGATACTTCTAGTGTTCAAAATGACACAGATAAGAATTAGTAAGTCTACTTGTTAGTCCTCATTTTATTATTTTAACTCTAACGAATGTTAAAGTATTAGAATGATTGAAGTCTCTAAAACATGTGTCACACCCGGATTTTAGGGGTCCAAAACCCGGGGTTAACATAATCACCAGGTGTGCTGGGACGAAGTCTCACACATATGATGAATCATGGCACAGGATCGAATGTCACATCTTTATATATAACAGGAGTTCTATACAAAATAAATAATTACATTATAAAGAGACAACGGTCCAGCAACCCAAAGTTGACTGGGAGACGACGACCTAGACCTCTCACGAACACATCGCAGCATCCTCCATGCGCTTCATCCGGTGGTACCTGTTCTTGACCTGTGGGGTGTGTGAGACAGCAAGAGTGAGCTCACATACGTTCATCGCTCAACAAGTTGTGGGGAATAATGTGCATGAACTCGCCAAAGGTGGGAGCTCACGTGAAGTGTAAGGCTTACCAAAAAGGATGGTTGAAGCTGAGCATTGCTTTTAAAGTTGGTCAAAATTTTATTAGCAATTACTAAGTATAAGTAAATACCAACCCAATTAAACAGTAGAACAAAAGTAGCAACCTCACCTGCGATGCAATGCATATGACAAATTGAATTTAGTTCCATAATTTAATCATGTGAGTGTCCGAGCCGCTCATGACCGTGAGCACGGCTAGTATACCAGTTTTACATCTGCAGAGGTTGCGCATCTTTACCCACAAGTCATGTTACCCATCTGCCAAGAGACGGCCAATCCCATACACCTCTACCGAGGAGGCGAGGCAGGGTAACACTACGAGGCCTTTACAAAGTTCCACTAGCTTCAGAAAACCCGCTACAGTTTATAGGAAGTTCCAATGCAGGAATCCCTTGCAGGACCGCCATCGCAGCAAAATCCTCCCGAGGGCCTCCCTACACTGACCACTCCCCTACTGCCCTTGCCCCTTTCGGGTAAGGTAGTCTTCCACTAGCTTTCCTAATTAATCAGCCAAGGGCGCCCCATTCCACCCTTGTGGTAGCACTGTTTTCCCGGGTGGTTCTCCATGTTCCAATTAACATAATGATCTTATCATGAACAGTAAATAACAACTGATAACAAAAGTGTAATTCATGAATAATATATCTCCATACCCAAAACCACATATAGCACTAGCAGGTACTACCCAGAAAGTTCAGTGGTAAACAAGGTATAAAGATAGACAAACTAGGGTATCCTATTGGGTCCCATCAAAATTAATCTATGCAGATCATTATGATTAATTAGAACATGAGTGGGTAAAAAGAAGTGATCAAGGGCACAACTTGCCTAGCACTTGAGATTCCAGGTACCAACTTGCTCTTCAGGTGACTCGTGTCCTCACGCTAGTCGTAGCATTACAAACAAACAATGTATAGACAAAATTAACATTACACCAAACATATATGCAAAATACATATTAATAATCTACACATTAAAATAAAACCATAGGAACTGGAATCACTAAATTTGGAGTTATATATTTTAAGTTATGAATTTCTGTAGCTTTTATGTATTTAATACAAGATTAAGTATTAGATAAATTTAAATGAGCCTTTCATGCCAAAACAGAGGCACAAAATGATGAAGAATATTATTACAAATTTTTAGAAACTGGAATGGTTCAATTTGGAGCTAAAATGGATTTTCTATGAATTATCTAAGTTCTAGCAATTATTTTCATATTAAAAATCTATTTTCTATTTTATTTATTCAATTTAAACGATCACTGGACTGGGCCTCATTTACTGGGAAGCACAGGGTTCTCGGCGCAAGATTCCCGAGACTCAGTCAACAGTGCCCATGGACGGCGGGTTCTATTTCAACTAAAAGCAGGGGCTCTTATGCAAAAGAGTTGGCCGAAGGGGTACGGGCCAATATGCGCCGTCCGATCACCCATGTGCGGCCCAGATTAGATCGGTCTGATTAAAACCCGCACTGACTCGACACCGTCGGATCCGAGATCAACGGCCCCGATTTAATTATAGTCCTATCTCATCTCACTCGCACGATATCAAATCGATGATCGATACTCGTCCAAGCGAAAGGGTACGGCTACTTCTAATCCTGTTCGAACACGCCTGATCCAACGGTCGGATACGGAGGCAAGCAATCTGGAATGTGCATCGAATCCTGGCCACGCGTCTACGATCCAAGGGCTCGGATTTGTTTGGCACACAGGTATACTCCATTGGATCAAAACCACCCACCGACAATCGGACGGCCAGGGGCCTCCCACCTACGAACCCGAGCTGCGCGGCGGCGCCAGCTCCGGCACGGCGGCGCCATGACTGCGCCGTGTTCCAAGGGCTTGGCTAAGCTATCCTTCGATTCAATAAAGCATAACGTGGAGGAGGGGACGGTGAACACGGTAGAAGCTTACCTTCAGTCGACCGAGGCACGGTGACGCCCGACCACGGAGAGGGTGTTCCACGGCGGGGAAGGAATCTCCGGTGAGCGCTTGGTCGGCCCAGACAGCCTTGAGCTCCCAGGGACACCCCGCGCAGGAACTTTGATGGCACAGCAGGATTAAGCTTCGCGGCGGCGCCCTCCTTTCACTAGTTCTGCTCTCACTTAACAATGGCGGCACCGGCGGTATTCGTCTCCCCTAGTTTTCTCTAGGAACTAGAACGCGACAATGGCTCTCGGAGGACAACATTAGAGGTGGGGTCCGATCTTTATATCCGCAGGTGGATTTCTTAGCCGCAATAGCCGTCTAGGGTAGTTGCCGGCGATCACGGCATCCATTACGGTGTTCCGCTGAGCTTGGAAGTGATAAGGAAGAAGGGATACATGCGCGTACGGTTGTTGCGACGGCCAAGAGGGCGTGAGACCCCTGGGTCATTGGTAGTCGGTGGCGAGTGCACAGAAGACGGGTCCGCGCGGAGCTCAACTGAAAGCCGCACATGGCCAGCGAGATCTACGGGCAGCGGAGACTGGCGGGTCTTAGCGCATCTGTTAGCGAGGAAGTCGGGAAGGAGGAAGAAGCTGACGAGGCGGGCCCACGCGACAGCGACCGGTACAGTCAAGCGTGCGTGCATGGGCAAGCGCGAGTTGGGCCAGTGTGGAGGAGGAAACTGGGCCGAATGGAGGAGTGACGGCCCAGCGAACATCCTATTCCTTTTTCTTTTAAAAATTCCTGTTTTATCCCCAAATCAAAGATTCAAACTAGATTCAACTTCTAGTTTTGAATTTCTAAGTCTTGCAAAAATTTAATAGAATTCCAAATGTGAATATATTTCATACTGTTTGCATTATTTATTTATTTCCTTCCCATTATTTTTACTCCTTTGCTCCTATATTTTAATCCTCTAACTAGATATTTTTAAAGTTATGCTTGTTTCACTTTTTTTTTGAGTTTTAATGCACAAATAAAATTTCCAAAATGAGGCATAGATTAATTGTTTCATTAGTTACTTATTCCCTTTAATTATGATTCTTCATATTTCTCATGCTTGGAAGGCAACACATATAAGATATATCTCGTACTTTTATTGTCTACCATTTGGGTATTACAAATCCTACCCCCCTTAACAAGAATCTCGTCCTCGAGATTTGTAAGAAAAGGGATGTATACTCATATTGTCCTCGGAACATATGCACAAACAAAGAAATCTCGGCATGATGCATAATTCTTTAACAAAACATAGGTTTAATAGACCTTACTATTATCACTAAAATAGTAATAATACTAACTAATAGCTAAACTAATATTCATGTCTTACAATTAGTAAAAATATATATATATATATGTAGCTATATCTATGTTTATCTCTCTATCCTTGTTGCTCGTTGACTTCTTCACCGACTACTTCATCTTCAACTGGCTCTTCTTCTTGAATTTCAAGTTCACCGGGTTCAGCTTCTACTTCTGCATGATGGGCATATCCCCGGTTGATAGATAGGGGCTGACTCTTTCCTGCCGAGGCTTGTCCTTGCTTCATCGGAGCCGGTGTAGTGTAGGCAGCTCTGTTGGGACAGTAGTTGGCGTAGTGTCCCGGTTGTCCACACTTGAAGCATGCCCTGTTGGCGGTTGTGTTAGGAGCAACGGGTCCTGCTGGGGTGCTTGCTTTTGGAGGAGCAGTTGGTGTCTGATGAGTTTGTTGTCTAGAACTGCCATTAGCTGGTGTACTTGAAGTGGTAGTATAGCGAGGACGGGAACTGCTTCCAGCCTGCCCTTGGTTGACAGCCTTTCTTTTCTCTCCGAATATACTCCTCTTGTTTTCTACAGCAATAGCTTTGTCAAGTAGCCTTTGAAAGGATGGGAATGTGTGCGATACCAGTTGATATTGCAAGGGTCCAATCAAACCATCCAGAAAAAGCTCCTGCTTTTGCTCATCATCCTCAACATCTCTAGGGGCATATCGAGATAACTGGATGAATTTGTCCCTGTATTCGCTCACGGACATACTTCCTTGCTTGAGGGATAGAAACTCCTTCCTCTTAATCTTCATGAGTCCAGCAGGAATATGGTAATTTCTGAATTGTGTGGAGAATTCTTCCCTGGTAATTGTATCGACAGCAGCATGAGCAGCGCAGTACGCATCCCACCAGTCCGCAGCGGGACCAGCAAGACGACCTGATGCATAGAGTACTTTCTCTCTATCCGAGCACTGAGCTATGTTGAGCATCTTCTCTATGGACTTTAACCAGTCATCTGCTTGCAGCGGATCTGCGGAGTTGGAGAAGGTTGGTGGTTTGTGGCTCATGAATTCCCGGTGCTTATCCCGGGGTGGAACTGGTGGTGGAGGTGGAGGCAATGGCACTTGTTGTTGTTGCTGCTGTTGTTGAAGTTGTTGCTGCAGCTGCTGTTGTTGTACCCTTCTCTCCTGGCGTATCTCTTCCCGCTCTTGGCGCATTTCCCGACGTGCATCCTCTCTTTCCTGGTGCATTTCTTGGCGCTCTTGCTGCATTTGGGTGCGCATATCTGCCATAGTGTCAGCCATTTGCTGCATCATCCTCATTTGAGCGGTAATTAGTGGATCGACTCCGCCTGGTGGGGGATTAGGAGGATTCATCTCTGCTGGCTGTGGTTGGGGCCGTCGATATATCCACCGAGTGTGTCGATTAGGAGGTAAATCAATTCCACCACCCCGTGTTGGCACTGTCTCTCGACAGCAAGGAGATCCAACACGGGTGAATGGTGATGGCAACAGGGCACTCGCGGGTAAAGGCAAAAGCTCTGTTAATCTGCCCTCTCACGGGCACTGTGCGGGGGTATTTATAGGTATCCGAGTGCACGGCGCCTTGCGTTAAGGACGCATGTGCCCTCAGGTGCCTAGTTTATCCCCAGAATATTCCCATAAAGCGGGGTTACAAGCTGTAATTACAAGTACACCTTTACAAATTAGGCCCGTAACACAAACGCGGCCACGCAGGGCCCGTTACAATGGGCCTGATCTCATGTGGGCCTCGGAGCTGACCGAGGCCGCGCCGAGGAGAGGCGTTGCCGCAGGCCTTCGTCTGGTGCCGAATCGAGCGAAGGGTCTCCATGTTGTCTCTGGTGCCGATGAAGCGAAGGGTGTCCCTGCCTGCTTTGTCTCAGGGCAGGGGCTAAGCGGTGGAGACTTCGGGCGAAGGGTGGCGTTTCTGCCTTCGCTCCAACATTTGCCCTCCGAGGGACCAGTTCGACAAAGTCACCTGGTGCCGAAGACGTCGCTAGATGGCGGAGACGCTGCCCTCGCTCGAAGTGGTTCCGCGGGGGTTTTTGATGTGACCGTTGATGGACATCGTACTGTTGGACTGCGGGTTTTCCGAAGCGTCGCGCCCTGTGGGATTGCGGGTTTCCCGAGGAGCCGCGCCCTGCCTATAAAGGGGGGCGGGGGACGGCGCTGTTTGCACTTTGCCTTCCGCGCTCCGTGAAAACCCTAGCCGCCCGCCGTCTTTCTGCTCCTCTTCTTCTACTGCTCCCTTTGCTCGTCGGAGATCTGGCTCGAGTGAAGCAAACCGCCCGCCGCCGCCGACGGTACGTAGCAATGCCATCCTCTTCTTCTACTGCCGACGCCACGCCGCCGGCCGCCGCCTCGTCTGAGGAGACGTTGAGTAGCGTGATGGTGGAGGAGCTGCGCGCCGGCGACTCTGTTGATTTTGGTGTGTCACGGATGACGTCGGCCCGCGTCGAAGAGATGCAGCGCTTGGGCTACTTTGGCGGCGGAGTCGCTCGTGCTCCGGGGACGGAGGAAGTCCCCGAGCCGGAGGGTGAGTTGGTTGTTTTCGAGGCGTTCTTCGTCGCCGGTCTCCGCTTGCCTGCGCACCGGTTTGTTGGCGAAGTCCTGCGTAGATTCAACGTTCAAATTCATCAGCTGACACCGAACGCCGTGGTGGCGCTGGCGAAGTATGTCTGGGCGACGACTTCGTACGGCGGACAGCCGTCGGTTGAAGTTTTTGCGAAGAATTACTGCTTGCATTGGCAGAAGAGGGTGATTGAGGATGGAGTTGCCCAGTTTGGGTCGTGTACATTCACGCCGAAGACCGGCAAGACCACAATGCCAGTAGTGGAGTTGGTTCCGTGCGCCCGCAACAAGTGGGGCAATTGGAATGAATTTTGGTTTTACGTTGCTGAGGCTACTGTCGAAGGCCATGAAGGACTCCCCGTGTCTGAGATGTGCTCTCACTATTACTCTGCGTATCCGCCTTTTGAAGTGGCAGAAGAGGATGCAGACGAAGGGGCCCTTCGGTGTGCCGCCGGCCAGAGCAGCGGTCGTGATTTAGTTGAAGAGTTTGTGGCGTACGGGGTCTGGCCCTTGGCGCATGGCTGGACGTTGGGCGAAGTGTGCCCTCGTCAGATGCCTTTTCACGGAGGAAGGGTGGTGCGAAGTCCTGCCTTTGCACTGAACTTGCGAAACCGTGACCCGGCCGCCTTTGTGCGTGATGCGGAGGACTTGGCGGTGCGGCTCGTGGGGCGGTACGTGGCGAGGACGGAAGGCCAGCGCAGCTTTGATATTCGCGGGTCAAATGAACGTTTGAACAGGGTCTTCGAGTTAAATCAATTGCCGTACGACGGCTACCCTGGTCAAGACGAAGCGGACCGCCGTGGGAAGAAGCCGGCGGTGGAGACTGGAGGCGACCCTGCGCTGACGGCCGCCCCCTCCTCAAAAAAGAGAAAATTAGGTACTGCGATGGGAGGAATCGGGGTGTCTGATAGTTTTGCTAGGGATTTAATGAGGACGTGTGCGGCCCCGGGGGAGAGGATGTCTTCGCCCGAGCTCCGGGAGTCTTCGGCTCGGATGCTGAGGGTTACCGGGGGCTGTTGGCCTAGAAATGTTCCTGTCCCCTGCGCGGCTGAGGAAGACTGTTTTATATCTCGTATGGTTCGTCGGTGGAGGGTTTTTCCTTACGGGCGAAATATCGGTGCTGTTGTGTGGGCAGTGATGGACAAGGATCGCCAAGGGGCGGCGCAAAAACGCCAGGCGACCGTCAGGATTCACGATCCCCGGCCGAAAAGGCAGCGGGGAATGGCGAAGGCTGCGGCCTCCAGCGGAGGCAAGCCGCCGCTGGCGGCGAAGGCGGGCGCCTCTGCACCCAGCAAGGCGCCGGAGACAACGGCGGGCGCCGGAGTCTCCAAGCTGACGAAGGTGGTGCCGCCGGCCAGCGGGGTGGCGGAGGCTTCGAAGGCGGCCCGAACGTTGCCGCCACCGGGCAAACGCGTTGCTGACTTCGGCACCGACATTAGTGTGGACGATTATCTTGGGGGTAAGCTACCCGGCCGTCCCCCCCCCCTTTTTTTTTTAAATCGTTGATGCACTGCAGGGTCGGACGAGGGCCGGCTTGCTATAGCTGTGCCTGCTGGGGCAATCGCGACGGCTGCGCTGTCGTCGAAGGCGAGGGGCGGGACCCTTGGCGCCGGAGGCGAGGTGTCGGCCCTCGCGTTGGTCAGAGACGAGGCTGGCGCGGCGACCCGCCGGCTGAAAGGAGTGACGGAGGCGCTGAGTCAGGCGACGGAGGCGCTGAGTCAGGTCCGCCGAGCTTTTTTTTTTCGGCCATGGCCTTACGTGTGCTCTGCAGGTGGCTGACTTCACCAGCCGTACTGCGTCGGGGGCACTTACGGCAGCCTTATCTGCCGAAGTCGAGAGACTTCGGACGCAACATGCTGACGCTGTCCGTGAGAAGTCTGCCTCCGACAGCAAGTGTCGTAAACTGGCGGACAAGGTGGCCGCCCTGGAGGAGGAAAAGGCTGACCTCCGGCGCCAGCTGGCGGGGGAGAGGAGGGAAACCAACGAGGCCATCGCCAAGGAGCAGGCCGCGCAGGCGGAGGCTAGGCTGGCACGGGCGGAGGCCAATCTTGCCAAGGATCTCGCCGAAGACCTGCGGGGGCGGCTCACCGCTCTGGAGAGCCGCGCGAAGGGGGCCGAAGCCGCGGTGCGAACGGAGGCCGAACGGACGCGCACACAGCTTATGGCCACATATCGCGAGCTGGGTGCGCGGACCGGTGACTTCGTGGTGCCGGAGCGAGAGGCCGGGCTTCGCTGTTTGGAATGGGTGCAAGAGGAGCTGCAGGAGCTCCCCACTGTCCTGGGGGGATTAATGTCGTTCGCCTCCCTGGTCACCTGCGAGGGGGCGATGAACGCACTGTCTCGCGAAGGGTGCCGGCACTATGAGGCCTTCGACCAGGCAGATGAAGATTTTGGGCGAGACATCTATAAGGTCGAGGACCCCGTGGTGAAGGAGTCCGCCGGCGCCCTCTATGACCGGATGTGGGGTCTGTATGGTGGTGAAGTGGTCAGGGAGCGGGCCAAGGCTGCGAGGGCTCAGGTAACGTTGTCGTTTGTTCGGCGTTTGCTGGATGTGGTCTGTGCGTGTGCTTGCTGACTTTTTGTATGTTTTGTTTTAGGCGGAGCGAGGCGAGCGGGTGGACGATTTCGGAGCCCTGAACGACGCCCCGCCCGACCCGGAGGCGGCCCCGGAGACCGCGGAAAATGCACCAGGCGCCCCCACATCTGCTGCGGCAGTTGAAGACCTGCCCCCGACGGTGGCCGAAGGCGCTCCCGATGCCCTCGCAGCAGCTGCGCCGACCGTCGCAGATCCGACGGCGGAGGCGGTGGAAACAATGGCGGAAGTGACGGCGGAGACAACGGCGGAGGCACCCGCAGCGTCAGGGCCCTCGCAGGTGGCGTAGTGGTTGTTTAGGGTTAAGGAATTTTGGATGCTGTACTGAACTTTGGTTGCTGCGCAGGTTCAAGATTTTGGGCCTGCGCACGCAACCGGTGCTACTGAGTTTTTGGCGGCCTCGACCGCGGAGGGTGGTAATCAATATAGTGGGTCTGCATCTGAGTTTTTTGACTTTGCTGACTCCGGGAGCTCGGTTGAGTGGACTGAGGAGTCGTCGGAGGAGAATTTGGATTATTTTGCGGCCTTGGACGTGGCTGCGGCGGAGGCCTCGCCACACGCCGCGGACGCGTCGGACGTGCCAGGCCCTAGCGCCGGGCGCCGTCGACGAAGGGCGGTTGCAAAACGTAGGGTTAGCGCGGAGGAGCGGGCTCTGCTTCGTGTGAGTGGGGCTGGTCGACAGGAACTGTTGTCTCTGCCGACCGCCGAGAGTGTGGGTGAAGGGGAACTGCGAAGGCTTTTTGCGGGTGAGGAGCTCAGGATAATGTTATTTAATTATAGGGAGATGGGAATTATTCCTAAGGTTGAGCCGATGTAGAGTGTGGTGCCCTCGCTTGTGTATGTGGAGGCTTGTGTGGTGGAATTGTGTGCCCTCGCGTGCATGTGTGTGAAGGCGTTTTGTACTGACTGATTCGTTCGGCTGCGCTGTGCTTGCTTGATTATAATTGGTCTTGGCGTGAATGGTTTGATGTTGTCGTTTCGGCCGTTGTTGTGCTAGTCCAGGTGTACTCTTAAGTGTCTTCTGCGCAGATAGTCTTCGCGAAAGACTTAGATTTTTTCCCGGCTGCACCCTTAGGCGACTTCTGCACGGATAGTCTTCGCGAGAGACTTAGATTTTTTTTCCGCACTTGTTGTGCTAATCCGGCTGCACCCTTAGGCGACTTTTGCGCGGATAGTCTTCGCGATAGACTTAGATTTTTTTTTTCGCACTTGTTGTGCTAATCCGGCTGCACCCGTAGGCGACTTTTGCGCGGATAGTCTTCGCGATAGACTTAGATTTTTTTTCGCACTTGTTGTGCTAATCCGGCTGCACCCGTAGGCGACTTTTGCGCGGATAGTCTTCGCGATAGACTTAGATTTTTTTTCGCACTTGTTGTGCTAATCCGGCTGCACCCTTAGGCGACTTTTGCGCGGATAGTCTTCGCGATAGACTTAGATTTTTTTCGCACTTGTTGTGCTAATCCGGCTGCACCCTTAGGCGACTTTTGCGCGGATAGTCTTCGCGATAGACTTAGATTTTTTTTTCGCACTTGTTGTGCTAATCCGGCTGCACCCGTAGGCGACTTTTGCGCGGATAGTCTTCGCGATAGACTTAGATTTTTTTTTCGCACTTGTTGTGCTAATCCGGCTGCACCCGTAGGCGACTTTTGCGCGGATAGTCTTCGCGATAGACTTAGATTTTTTTCGCACTTGTTGTGCTAATCCGGCTGCACCCTTAGGCGACTTTTGCGCGGATATGTCGCACGCGAGGGTAGCTAACGCTTAGCCTCGCGGTGACCTCGTGGTGGTCGAATGTCGAAGACCGTCATCGCGGTCTTTTTCGACGCATGTCTTTTTGCGGGGGATTTCTTATGCACATATTACATGGCTCCGCCTCGTTAAAAACCTCACCCCCCGGGAGGAAAAGAGTGCGGGCCGGTGCAAGATTGTTTTTGCGAATTACAAGGGCGAAGACGCGGCCCCCAGGCGAAGTCTTTTGTATCTTTATTCTTGGCCAGGCAGCAGAGGAGCTTCTCTTCTTCATGCGAAGTAAGGTCTTCGCTGATAGTGACTGTCTACTTGGGCGTGGCCTGATCGAGGGGGACAGTCTTGGTCCCATCCGGACTCTGCAACTGAGCCTTTTCGTGCTGCTTGTCAGTTGGGCTGGCGGGCGCAGGGACCTCGCACTGTGCCGTGAGACAGTGCACGTTCCTCTGACCCGGCACGAAGTCTCGCTCTATGTTGCGCGCTGTCTGCTGGTTACCGAAGACCGTAATTACGCCTAGCGGGCCTAGTATCTTCATGCACAAATACAGTCCGTGGATGGCGGCTTCAAACTTATTGATGGAGCCCCGACCCATGATGGCGTTATGTGGATATACCATATCCACAACGTCAAAAGTCACTTGCTCGCTTCGGGCATTGGGTGCTACACCGAAGGAGAGGGGCAACTCTATTTTGCCGACGGGGAAGGTGCCTTTGCCGCCGAAGCCATACAACGGGTTGTCCGAAGGCTTTAGCAGGCTGTGGCTGATGCCCATGCGATCGAAGGCGTGGAGGAAGATGATGTCCGCCTGGCTGCCGTTGTCAACGAGGACCTTGTGTAGGTCCCAGCCTGCCACGCTGCAATTGATAACCATGGCATCGCAGTGGGGGGCGCTGCGCAAGTCGACGTCTCGTGCGTCGAAGGTGAGCGGTATGTGGGACCACTTCGTCTGCACAACTGGGCCCGTGACGGCGACATGGTTTATGCTGCGGTAGTGGTCCCGCTTCTGCCGCTTGGTGTCGAAGTCGGTGCTGGACCCCCCAATTATCATATGAATGACTCCGCGATAAGGTTGATCGGCGAAGTCCGCGTTGGGGATGTTTTGTTGTTGCTGGTGTGGTGGTGGAGGCGGAGGATGTACGATTTGTACTTCCTGATGATGTTGGTAAGCGTGGTGCGGTGGATGCGGGGCGGGAGCGTGGATATATGGTGGAGGGGGTGGCTGGTAGTTATGCGCGACAATTCTGGGGTTGTCGGCTGGTTGCGCCCTCGCCATTCTGTCTCTGGTGGCCTTCACTTTGGGGCAGTCTTTGGTTGGGTGGGCGCAGTCTTCGCCATGGAAAAGGCAGTAAAACCGGCGCGGTGGAGGGGGTGGCTGCGCACGCCCTTGGCCCCTGCCGCGAGTTTCACTTCCGCGGCCCTGGGGGGGATATTCCTGGCGCCGAAGGGGGTCGGCGGCCGGCTGCTGGTTGGCAATGTTGTGCACTTGCGGCTGACCGCGGCCATCTCGACCGGAGTCTGGTTGCGGAGTTCTTGTCCACGTGTGGCTGGACTGTGGAGCGTCTTTTGGCTTCCGCTGGGACTCAATCTTGCGCTGGTGGAGCTCCTCGGATCTGGCATACTTTTCAAACAGCTGGTACAGCTCTTGGAGGTTCTTCGGCGGATCTCTGATGCAGTGGCTGTAAAGGACGCCAGCGCGAAGACCACTGATAGCATAGTGGATGGCAATCTGGTCATCGACTGAGGGTAGCTGTGACTTGAGTGTGAGGAATTTGCGGTAATATTCCCTCAGGGTCTCCCTCTCTAGCTGCTTGCAGAGCGAGAGCTCGGCCAGGGCATCGGTGTCCGGGCGGTACCCTTGGAAATTGAGGAGGAACTTGTCCCGGAGACTTCTCCAGGAATCGATGGACAGCGGAGGCAGCCTGGTGAACCAGGTGAGTGCGGGGCCCTCGAGGGCGATGATGAAGGACTTCGCCATTGTGGCGTCGTCCCCCCCGGACGATGCGACGGCGACCTGGTAACTCATGATGTATTGAGCCGGGTCGGTGCTGCCGTTGTACTTGGGGTAGGTCCCAGCACGGAAGTTAGCTGGCCAGGGCGTCACTTGCAGGTGAGGCGCCAGGGGACTTTGCTCATCGAGATAATTGACCCCTTGGAACGGCGCGGCGTGCGGGAAAGTGAAGTCGCGCTGGGGGAAACGCAGGTCCTCCGGTTGCGCGCGGTGTTGCAGGGGTGGCTCATGCTGCAGGCCAGGGTGGCCTTCGCGCGTGTCTTCGTTTTGTGCGCGCTGCTGGAGGGATGACTCGTGCTGCGGGCCGAGGTGGCCTTCGCGCTGCATCAGCGCGATCTCCCGCTCGAGTTCCTGGGCCTTGTGCTCTTCGTCGCGTATCATCTGCCGCACTTTGGCGAGTGCGGACACACGCTGGCGCTTGGCCTCCAATATCTCCTTCTGCCTCTGGAGGTTGCGGTTCTTGAGGCGTAGAGCACGCAGCTGTAGCTGTTCTTCTGCGGAGATGCCGAGGGCCTCACCGTCCTCGGCGAGGTCCGCGCCCTCCGGTGGTGCGAAGCCTGAGGGAGGTGCGAAGCCTGGGGGAGGTGCGAAGCCTGAGGGTTGTCCCTCAGGGTCGCAGGTGCGGAGGGTGTCGTCTTCAGTGGCCTCTTGGTGGGTGGATTGGGTGAGGGCGAGGGCCTTGCCCTTTCTTGCGGCGAGCAGTGCTGCCTTCGCAGCCTCGTCAGCCTTCGGGTTAGCTCTCTTGGGTGCCATCGCGGGTGGTTGTCTCGTAGCACGAACGGTGGGCGCCAAATGTTGGCACTGTCTCTCGACAGCAAGGAGATCCAACACGGGTGAATGGTGATGGCAACAGGGCACTCGCGGGTAAAGGCAAAAGCTCTGTTAATCTGCCCTCTCACGGGCACTGTGCGGGGGTATTTATAGGTATCCGAGTGCACGGCGCCTTGCGTTAAGGACGCATGTGCCCTCAGGTGCCTAGTTTATCCCCAGAATATTCCCATAAAGCGGGGTTACAAGCTGTAATTACAAGTACACCTTTACAAATTAGGCCCGTAACACAAACGCGGCCACGCAGGGCCCGTTACAATGGGCCTGATCTCATGTGGGCCTCGGAGCTGACCGAGGCCGCGCCGAGGAGAGGCGTTGCCGCAGGCCTTCGTCTGGTGCCGAATCGAGCGAAGGGTCTCCATGTTGTCTCTGGTGCCGATGAAGCGAAGGGTGTCCCTGCCTGCTTTGTCTCAGGGCAGGGGCTAAGCGGTGGAGACTTCGGGCGAAGGGTGGCGTTTCTGCCTTCGCTCCAACACCCCGCCTGGTATTGACCATCTAAGTTAGAAGCATATGGTAAGATAGCTTTGCAAGGGAATCATTTAGTAGACAGAATGAATAAGCTAATAGTTGGTTATGTACTGAAACTTCTTTGGCAGGGCTGGGCCAGATATTCGATGTCAAGACTAGGGTAATTAGTTGTACGAGGTGAATGTCCAAGGGTAAGATAGAATGTGTCAAGATGAGATAGATACAGAATACTATATATACATATATTTTCTAAGGGGATAATCTAGATTTTCTAGTTATCTTACAAATACTATCCTTTATGCCTAGATGTATATGCAGATGTAATTGTGGACATTACTCCACAACCCATCACACTCAAACAAAGATCCAAATCAGACAGATATCATAAGAACAAACATTCAAATACATAGACACTTATAAAAATAGTTTTGTTTTTGTTCCTAGGATTAGGTCTCCTATTCCTAAAGTCACTTTAGGCACAGGATTTCAAAGTGTGAAATCCACATTTGTCTTTAGAAGGAAAAAGGTAAGAATAATCAGAGTAAAGCGGAATTAGATAAGAAAAGATTAAGATGAGTTTAGAAAAGAATCAGAGTAAGGTAAGTAAATATTGGTTGTCCAGTTCTATCTAGGTTTCGTCCTACAGTCAACATTCCTCTGATACCACTTCTGTCACACCCGGATTTTAGGGGTCCAAAACCCGGGGTTAACATAATCACCAGGTGTGCTGGGACCAAGTCTCACACATATGATGAATCATGGCACAGGATCGAATGTCACATCTTTATATATAACAGGAGTTCTATACAAAATAAATAATTACATTATAAGGAGACAACGGTCCAGCAACCCAAAGTTGACTGGGAGACGACGACCTAGACCTCTCACGAACACATCGCAGCATCCTCCATGCGCTTCATCCGGTGGTACCTGTTCTTGACCTGTGGGGTGTGTGAGACAGCAAGAGTGAGCTCACATACGTTCATCGCTCAACAAGTTGTGGGGAATAATGTGCATGAACTCGCCAAAGGTGGGAGCTCACGTGAAGTGTAAGGCTTACCAAAAAGGATGGTTGAAGCTGAGCATTGCTTTTAAAGTTGGTCAAAATTTTATTAGCAATTACTAAGTATAAGTAAATACCAACCCAATTAAACAGTAGAACAAAAGTAGCAACCTCACCTGCGATGCAATGCATATGACAAATTGAATTTAGTTCCATAATTTAATCATGTGAGTGTCCGAGCCGCTCATGACCGTGAGCACGGCTAGTATACCAGTTTTACACTCTGCAGAGGTTGCGCATCTTTACCCACAAGTCATGTTACCCATCTGCCAAGAGACGGCCAATCCCATACACCTCTACCGAGGAGGCGAGGCAGGGTAACACTACAAGGCCTTTACAAAGTTCCACTAGCTTCAGAAAACCCGCTACAGTTTATAGGAAGTTCCAATGCAGGAATCCCTTGCAGGACCGCCATCGCAGCAAAATCCTCCCGAGGGCCTCCCTACACTGACCACTCCCCTACTGCCCTTGCCCCTTTCGGGTAAGGTAGTCTTCCACTAGCTTTCCTAATTAATCAGCCAAGGGCGCCCCATTCCACCCTTGTGGTAGCACTGTTTTCCCGGGTGGTTCTCCATGTTCCAATTAACATAATGATCTTATCATGAACAGTAAATAACAACTGATAACAAAAGTGTAATTCATGAATAATATATCTCCATACCCAAAACCACATATAGCACTAGCAGGTACTACCCAGAAAGTTCAGTGGTAAACAAGGTATAAAGATAGACAAACTAGGGTATCCTATTGGGTCCCATCAAAATTAATCTATGCAGATCATTATGATTAATTAGAACATGAGTGGGTAAAAAGAAGTGATCAAGGGCACAACTTGCCTGGCACTTGAGATTCCAGGTACCAACTTGCTCTTCAGGTGACTCGTGTCCTCACGCTAGTCGTAGCATTACAAACAAACAATGTATAGACAAAATTAACATTACACCAAACATATATGCAAAATACATATTAATAATCTACACATTAAAATAAAACCATAGGAACTGGAATCACTAAATTTGGAGTTATATATTTTAAGTTATGAATTTCTGTAGCTTTTATGTATTTAATACAAGATTAAGTATTAGATAAATTTAAATGAGCCTTTCATGCCAAAACAGAGGCACAAAATGATGAAGAATATTATTACAAATTTTTAGAAACTGGAATGGTTCAATTTGGAGCTAAAATGGATTTTCTATGAATTATCTAAGTTCTAGCAATTATTTTCATATTAAAAATCTATTTTCTATTTTATTTATTCAATTTAAACGATCACTGGACTGGGCCTCATTTACTGGGAAGCACAGGGTTCTCGGCGCAAGATTCCCGAGACTCAGTCAACAGTGCCCATGGACGGCGGGTTCTATTTCAACTAAAAGCAGGGGCTCTTATGCAAAAGAGTTGGCCGAAGGGGTACGAGCCAATATGCGCCGTCCGATCACCCATGTGCGGCCCAGATTAGATCGGTCTGATTAAAACCCGCACTGACTCGACACCGTCGGATCCGAGATCAACGGCCCCGATTTAATTATAGTCCTATCTCATCTCACTCGCACGATATCAAATCGACGATCGATACTCGTCCAAGCGAAAGGGTACGGCTACTTCTAATCCTGTCCGAACACGCCTGATCCAACGGTCGGATACGGAGGCAAGCAATCTGGAATGTGCATCGAATCCTGGCCACGCGTCTACGATCCAAGGGCTCGGATTTGTTTGGCACACAGGTATACTCCATTGGATCAAAACCACCCACCGACAATCGGACGGCCAGGGGCCTCCCACCTACGAACCCGAGCTGCGCGGCGGCGCCAGCTCCGGCACGGCGGCGCCATGACTGCGCCGTGTTCCAAGGGCTTGGCTACGCTATCCTTCGATTCAATAAAGCATAACGTGGAGGAGGGGACGGCGAACACGGTAGAAGCTTACCTTCAGTCGACCGAGGCACGGTGACGCCCGACCACGGAGAGGGTGTTCCACGGCGGGGAAGGAATCTCCGGTGAGCGCTTGGTCGGCCCAGAGAGCCTTGAGCTCCCAGGGACACCCCGCGCAGGAACTTTGATGGCACAGCAGGGTTAAGCTTCGCGGCGGCGCCCTCCTTTCACTAGTTCTGCTCTCACTTAACAATGGCGGCACCGGCGGTATTCGTCTCCCCTGGTTTTCTCTGGGAACTAGAACGCGACAATGGCTCTCGGAGGACAACATTAGAGGTGGGGTCCGATCTTTATATCCGCAGGTGGATTTCTTAGCCACAATAGCCGTCTAGGGTAGTTGCTGGCGATCACGGCATCCGTTACGGTGTTCCGCTGAGCTTGGAAGTGATAAGGAAGAAGGGATACATGCGCGTACGGTTGTTGCGACGGCCAAGAGGGCGTGGGACCCCTGGGTCATTGGTGGTCGGTGGCGAGTGCACAGAAGACGGGTCCGCGCGGAGCTCAACTGAAAGCCGCACATGGCCAGCGAGATCTACGGGCAGCGGAGACTGGCGGGTCTTAGCGCGTCTGTTAGCGAGGAAGTCGGGAAGGAGGAAGAAGCTGACGAGGCGGGCCCACGCGACAGCGACCGGTACAGTCAAGCGTGCGTGCATGGGCAAGCGCGAGTTGGGCCAGTGTGGAGGAGGAAACTGGGCCGAATGGAGGAGTGACGGCCCAGCGAACATCCTATTCCTTTTTCTTTTAAAAATTCCTGTTTTATCCCCAAATCAAAGATTCAAACTAGATTCAACTTCTAGTTTTGAATTTCTAAGTCTTGCAAAAATTTAATAGAATTCCAAATGTGAATATATTTCATACTGTTTGCATTATTTATTTATTTCCTTCCCATTATTTTTACTCCTTTGCTCCTATATTTTAATCCTCTAACTAGATATTTTTAAAGTTATGCTTGTTTCACTTTTTTTTTTGAGTTTTAATGCACAAATAAAATTTCCAAAATGAGGCATAGATTAATTGTTTCATTAGTTACTTATTCCCTTTAATTATGATTCTTCATATTTCTCAAGCTTGGAAGGCAACACATATAAGATATATCTCGTACTTTTATTGTCTACCATTTGGGTATTACAACATGGCAATTCTTGAATTATATAGAAGCTGAAAGTTATTAATTGCTGTTTTGGACTGCACACACTGTTTTCGTTGTGCTGTTTGTTTGATGAATTAAATCATGTTTTCTGTAGATATGTGCTATAGAAAAGTGGTAGATAACTTTATTATCTTGCTGGTGTTAAAATTTGATAGCCATAGGTCTGATCGTTTAGGAGTTATGCTTTTTATAAATTCAATAACTGAATCTGTCCAAATTCTGTACAGATTTCAGAAACTGTATTGTTTGCTTAATTTAATGTTGCAATCAGTTCATGGTCGTTATAAGAAAGTTGTAGATGTTTCTGTTATCTTGCTTGTGTTAAAATTTCATAACCATAGGCCTTACAGTTTAGGAGTTATGGATTTTACAAACTGCTTGCTGTGTTCTGTCCACCGTCAGAACAAATTTCGAAAACTGTGTTGTTTGATTTAGTTAAACATTGAATCACTTCTTGGTGATTATAAAAGTTATGTAGTGCTTTTGCCAAGCTTTCCAAAAAGTCTTGGATCACTATTTTTGGTGGTCTGAAGATTAAGTTATGGATGTTTAAAGTGTGAAGACTGAATCTGTCCAGTTCTGGACAGCACAGCCTTCATAGTGTATTTTACCCTTGATACATGTTAAACCAGCTAGTGATGTTTATAAATAATTTGTAGAACATTTAATTAGCTTTCCACAAAGTCTAAGATCACTTTGTTTGGATGTCTGAATCTTCAGTTATAAATTTTTAAAGTCACTAGTCTGAATCTGTCCAAATCTGGACAGCGCTGTTGTGTTAACACCTTTTGACCTTGCTAAGTGTTTAATCATGCTGTGATGACAATACCAAAGTTGTAAAACACTTTTCAAGCTTTCTAGAAAGTCCTAGTTTACTATGTTTGGTTAAATATCTTGTGAGTTATGACTGAAACAAGTGACTGCTGTATTACTGTCCAAAAATTCTGCTAGTGCGCTTTGGATTGTTTAGTTCACCCTTGTCGCTAAAAATGTTTGGTTTGCTCTTAAGTAATGTAGACTTGACATGGTTAAGCTAGAGATGACATGTGTATCTTGTTTTATATGTTCCTTTGTCTAGTGATTGTGATATAGGAGTTCCATAGATATTGACGCTTATGTCCTCTATTGAATTTGTGTTGTCGGTGATGCTTGTGTGCGATCAATAGGAGAACTAATGAAAAGCCGTATCCAAACAAACAAAATACGCATACTTGTGATGTCGTAGTTGTGTTGCGTAAATAAATAAAATGTTGTAGTCTTTTTAAAGGTGTTAATGTTGGACGCCGATAACGTGTAGATAACTAATGCTAGCGTATGGTTGTTTATGGTGTCTTCCCATTTAATGTTTAGTTCACCACAGTGTCTTTGTATATCTTGTGTTACTTTCATTATATTGATACATATGCATCTTGCATCTCATTTAGGACCGTGAGATTATGATCGAGCAAGTGATGTGGTGACAACCACAAGATGCAGTCGGTAGACGACCCAAGGAAGGATGGACATAACCAGTGGATGCTCGCCAAGCGAGTACCCCCCAGCAAACACTATCTAAGTGTTAAATTAAAGGCAAGCCCCGGTTTTATGCATAACCGTTTATATATGCTATTTTACTACACTTAATGTTTGTAGGCTTGTACTGTGCACTTAAGTGTAGGAGTTGTCTGAAACCCTAGTTGCATGAACTCAGGACTCCTTTGAGATGGATACTAGTATGCTAGGTCGAGTAGCTGCTTTACTAATTAGGGATATCGGTAGAAGTCGAGTGATTTTTCCAGCACTCGCGCGAGGTCAGGAATTGGTTGTATCCACGTTCATAGCATAATGATGTTGGTCTGTGGACAACAATCCATGGGGATTGATTGTCTACGAGGTGGAAATTGGAATAAGGATTAAGGTGTGGTACCATGAGTCAAGCGTTTGAACGTACTAAACATATGCCGAGAAATATGGTAAATCGGTAAGCCTAGTACCTGAGTGAACCTGTCAGCAGACATATCCCCTCACGCGACCTGAGACGTGGTCTCCCATTCCGGTTATGGTGGGTACAAGTGCGGTCACTGCACGACGGCAGTCAGGGTCAGTGAGGCATTGTACGCCAAGGCGGTGAGCCCTGATCTGCTGACGGGGAATCGATGGGGACGGTTGATATGTGTGGGGACGGAGTGCCTCGCCACGTTGTATTTTTAGGTTTACCTTGCAAGATTTAAAAAACTCGATTCGAATCATCTGCTTCTCGCAGCTAATGAGACTGCTTGATCCATGCTGCTACATTGAGTAACAAGTGGAAATGTGTTGATTTGGCAAAAGATGTTGATTGATAAAAATGTTTGATACCATGTATGTTTAGCTAGGTACACATCTAGTCTAAAGGATTCTACTAAAACTTGAAAAGCTAAAACTTGTTTTTAGACTCAGCTAGTGCTTTTGGCAAACCAAACCCCTCAGCCAAACAGCTGCATGTCTAGAGGTAGAGGAGTAGACTCCTCACACCGGGTAAGTCTAGCTGAGTATTAGTATACTCAGCCTTGCTTGTGGCATAATTTTTGCAGGTACTCCTTAGGAGGATTGGTTGATGGTGTGACTTGGCCTCCATCCCTGCCACCGGGATAGACGGTCATGTGGGTTATTGCTTCCGCAGGAGACGACCAGGAGGAGTAGCGTGGCCAGGCTTCGCCATGTTACTCGGTTTTCTCCGTTAGTTATTTCCGCTGCATTAAAATTTATGGTTATCATTTCTGAAACTCCGATAATGTAATCACTAATGATACTTATTAAATTTGTGGTATTATGTTTTATTGTATTTCTCTGTGCCTCACCTTCGCGTGAGCTAGTGGTATTCGATCCTGGTAAGTGGCTTTATCGGACTAGATCCGAGGGACTGACGGGTTATTCCTGTTTAAGTGTGTTGCTGCCCTTAAGGGTGCGACTTGGGCACTTAAGCTAGAATAATTCGGGCGGTTCCGCCACAAGGCATACCATTCTACAAGTTGCTCAAGAAGGTGGACAAGTTCTAGTGGACCTCAGAAGCTCAGGAAGCCCTTGATGCACTGAAGAAATTCCTGACAACACCACTAGTATTAAAGCCGCCATGCCGAGCTACACTGAGTCAACAACCAGAACATCTGTTGTTGTACATCTCTTGCACGACTCACGTGGTGAGCACCGCGATGGTAGTCGAGCGAGCAAAGGAAGGACATGCATATCTAGTACAGTATCCTGTCTATTTCATCAGTGAAGTTCTAAGGCCTTCAAAGAAGAAATATCCTCAAGTTCAAATGCTATTGTATGCAGTACTTCTAACTGCACGCAAGCTTCGTCACTACTTTGAGGACCACAAAGTCATAGTAGTCACTGGATTTCCAATAGGGGATATTCTCCACAACAAAGAAGCCATCAGAAGAATAGCCAAGTGGGCTTGCGAGCTGGGTGCTCACGACATCGAGTTTCGACCTTGCACTGCAATAAAGACTAAAGCACTAGTTGACTTCGTATCATAGTGGACCGAGCAACAAGTGCTAGATAACCCAGAGACTGTAGAAGTATGGCGGATGTATTTCGATGGCTCGTTGAAGCTACAGGGGGCAGGTGCAGGGATCCACTTCATTGCACCTGGAGGTGAACAACTTAAATATGCTCTTCAGTTGTTATTATCAGCATCCAACAATGCAGCAGGATATGAAGCTTTGATTCACGGGCTGAACATTGTCGTATCACTGGGCATTAAGAGACTGATAGTATACAGAGATTCACTAGTGGTCATAAGTCAGATAAATAAAGAATGGGATTACTCGAATGACTCTATGGGCAAGTACTACACAGCCGTCCGAAAGCTGGAAGACAAATTCGAAGGGCTGGAATTTCATCATGTGGAGAGAGATCGCAACGCGGCAGCAGACGCGTTGTCGAAACTAGGATCCAGTCGGACCCAGGTCCCACCCGGGGTTTTCGTCCAAGAAGTATCACACCCAAGTATTTCCTTAGATCGGGCAGAAGAGTGCAATGTTCTGAGCCAGCCAGAGTCTGATTCTAATGACTGGAGGGAACCAATCATCAGATATATAAAGAATAAAGAAGAGCCGGATGACAAAACTGCAGCAGAACGCATCGCAAGGCAGTCAGCTCACTACACTCTCATTGGGGAAGCACTGTACAGAAGGGGCGCAACAGGAGTCCTCATGAAGTGCATTCTTTCGGCTACTGGGAAGCAACTACTAGATGAGATCCATGTCGGGCAATGCGGGATACACTCAGCATCTAGGACTCTAGTTGGAAAGGCCTTCAGGTATGGTTTCTACTGGCCAACAGCAAAGAGTGATGCAGCCGAGTTAGTCCAGTGGTGTGAAGCTTGCCAATACTTATCAAAGCAGCATCATTTACCAGCACAGCAACTGCAGACCATACCCATAACATGGCCATTTGCATGCTAGGGACTGGACATGATTGGACCCTTCAAGAAAGCTCAGGGAGGATACACTCATGTGCTGGTTGCCATCGACAAATTCACTAAATGGATAGAGTACAAACCCATCACTTCTCTAACTTCAACTAAGGCAGTGGAATTCATACAAGATATAATATTCAGGTTCAGAATACCGAATAGCATTATAACTGACTTGGGATCCAATTTCCCTAGCTCAAAATTCTTCAATTTCTGCGAACAAAGAAGCATCCAGATCAAATATGCGTCAGTAGCACACCCGAGTGCCAACGGTCAGGTGGAAAGGGCCAATGGAATGATATTGGAAGCACTCAGGAAGAAAGTCTTCGACAAGAATGAAAAGTTCGCAGGCAAGTGGATCAGAGAGTTGTCGTATGTGGTTTGGAGCCTAAGAACTCAACCTAGCCAAGCTTTGCATGGAAACACTCCCTTCTTCATGGTCTATGGTTTGGAGGCAGTGCTACCTGCCGATCTCAGGTTTGGGGCACCAAGGCTGATATTCGAAAACATAGCTGAAGCAGAAGCTACCATACTGGAGGATATTGATATATTGGAAGAAGAATGATTGAATACAGTAATTCAGTCAGCCAGGTACCAACAAACTCTGAGGCGCTATCATGATAAGGCCATACGACATCGATCCTTCACAGTGGGAGACTTGGTCCTTCGCCGAATTCTAACGGGGGAAGGACGACATAAATTGTCGCCACTATGGGAAGAGCCATTCATGGTAGCAGAAGTCACTCGGCCAGGATCATATCGACTTACTCAAATGGATGGCACCGAAATAGGGAATTCATGGAATATGGGGCATCTTAGGAAGTTTTACGCCTAACTAGATTTCAAAAGCTATCGGGGCAGCATTGTATTCTGTAAAAGAAAAATACATCATCAATAAAAAGACTAAATTCTCAAAGGCACTCAAACTTTTTATTATCGATCTGCATGCTTACTCGACTTAGGGTGACCACTATACCCTACTAATGGAGCAATCGGCTTAAGTCGGCAGTGACTTCAAACGGTGCAACATGCTCACACTTACTTAACTTAGGGTGACCACTATACCCTACTAACGGAGCAATCGACTTAAGTCGGCAGTGACTTAAGACGGTGCAACATGCTCACGCTTACTTAATTTAGGGTGACCACTATACCCTACTAACGGAGCAATCGGCTTAAGTCGACAGTGACTTAAAACGGTGCAACATGCTCATGCTTACTTAAACTTAGGGTGACCACTATACCCTACTAACGGAGCAATCGGCTTAAGTCGGCAGTGACTTAAGATGGTGCAACATGCTCACGCTTACTTAACTTAGGGTGACCACTATACCCTACTAACGGAGCAATCGACTTAAGTCGGCAGTGACTTAAAACGGTGCAACATGCTCACGCTTACTTAAACTTAGGGTGACCACTAACCCTACTAACGGAGCAATCGGCTTAAGTCGGCAATGACTTAAGACAGTGCAACATGCTCACGTCTACTCAACCTAGTATAAATATGCTTACGATCAATCATCTTAGGGCGGTCTCTATGCCTCACAAAATAGGAAGAAGTTTCGAAACCAACACATTACATTTACTTCTGCGATCGTAACAGCTGTTGAATTCAAACAATAGAAAAAAAATAGCATCCACACATTCTAACATAGTATTCAAACACGTTGATCACATACACATATAGTTCATGAATGTATTCAGAATTTCTACTTGGCAACATTTTTCTCAGGAGCAACCGATGAAGAAGGGCGACTCGAGGAGTCAGGAGCAGCTTTGACATTGGCGACTATATCATCAGAAACAACCACGCCAGGCCTTCTCATCAAAATCCGCCCCGCGCGAATGGCTTTATCCATAGCCTTGTCGCGCTGGGCCTTCAGAATGGTGGAATTGTCTTCGGCAATCTTGGTAGCCAGTTGAGAAGCTTCTAGCTCCTAGACGACCGACCTCTAAGAGGCGCGCAGATCCTTGATGATGGAGTCTTTGCTCGACACCAACTGCCTAAGACGAAGGACCTCATCCTGGGACACTTGCAGCTCGTGACGGTGATGATCCAAATCGGCCATGGTAAAACGATGGCTCCTCTCCAAGATAATCAGAGAATTGTTGGCATCACAATACAACCTATCAAGATTATCGCGAGAAGCCGCAAGTACACGTTTTTCCTCCTACAAACAAGAATCAGCTCTCAAGCAACTAGTAAGCAGTAAAAACACAGCAGAGAAAGTCAAGTAAGCTTACCTCATTAGCCGCCCTTTCAGAGTCAAGCTGGGCACTGAGAGAGGAATTCAATGAATTGGCATCATCTAAGGAAGCAGAAACCCGAGCCAGGCCGATCTGACCTTGAGAATACTTCTCCTCGAGTTTAGAGTACCGCCGGGTTATATCTAACAAAAAATAGTTGAAGAAGGACACTCAGTTAAAAACAGACTAATCAAGTAGCCAAGGAAGAAACAAAGACACTAACCAGCATTTGTCATTTTCAAATCAGATATCTGCCTCTGAAGCAGCATCAAATTCCATTGCGTTAGAGACAGAGCTCCTTCTGGGACAGAGGCACCTTGTGATCTCAATTGATCAGCCATCCCGTCGACCAAAGCCTGATATTGAAAACAAATGAGTACAAAGACAGTAACTTGCCAAGAGTATTGCTAGAACAAGGAAAGCCAAATTACCTAAAGATTAGAGAAGAATGACGGAAATCCCAAGTCATGAGAAGCCAGGTGGTGGCTCGACGAAGGAATATCAATCGGGGCAATCTGAAGAACATCACCAGGGATCAACTCAACATCACCAGCAGGCATCAGAACTCTAGCATCCGGTGCGCTGATCTCTAAGGCGACTTTCTCATTTGAAGCATGTGCTGTTACTATGCCATTAGAATGTGGTGGAGAAGACCCGACGTGGACATCCATGGAGGTATGGGAAGGGGAGCCCGCATTGCCCATCGGAGCCGGATCACCACCGGCAACACCCTCGGGGGCTGTGTTGCAGCTTGCGCTACCCACCTGAGCTGGATCATTACCGGCAACACCCTCGGGGGCTAGGCAACCGCTGGCACCATCCTTGAGGACTAGGTTCTCCACAACAGCCACCTCTAAGGCTGAAGGACTCTCAATCACCTCCATGGGAATTGAACAACCTTGACCAACCTCTTGGCTCTGAAGACCGCCTTCCAAGGTCGACGAGGCACGAGACGCTGCCCGGGATACCTCTAATCCCACATCCGGAATGTTAGAGCAGACGTCCATCATATCACCATCAGTTGGCTCGGACAACAGATCTTCAGGAACAACATCCTCGAGAGCCTGATCAAAATTTGCTATGGATAATTCTTGCAGACCAACAGGAGCAGATAGGGCTGGAGAAGGAATATCGCTACTCCTTCCACTTACTCTATAACGTCGACTGTTCTTCCGAATTAGTGGGACTTCTTATTCTTCTTCTTCGTCCTCATCAACAATACGGACAATAAACGGCACAGGGTCACACCCATTAGGATCAGCTCTGGCAGGGTCGCACCCATTGGTTCAGCATCAGCAGGGTCACACCCATTGGGATCAGCTGTGGCAGGGTCACACCCATTGGGATCATCTCCAGTAAAGAGTTCTACCGGTACTCCTTTAGCAGCAGGAGCAGAAGGGCCAGCATCCTGATCCAAGCACGACACTCGCCGAAGTCGTCACTTTTTCTTTTTCTTCCCCTCGGCAGGTGCAGTTGGATGACTGTAACACCCTAGGTGTTACTCAGGGTGTCCACCCCCAGGGTTACCCTGTTTACCCATTATCACATGAAGATTGAATTGGGCAAAATATACCAAACTTGGAATTCTAGGTCCTAAGCAAGTGTAACTCACCTTGGATGCCCTGCCCTAGCTTATCATGCACATCTAAGTGGGGATCTCCCAAAACCCTAAAGCAAAACCCCCCATAGGCAATGAGAACCCAAATTGAAGCCATGATCAAAAGATCATGTAAACCTTATGATCATGGTTTGGGCCAAATATAAAAGTTGTAATATACTTAATAACCTACAATTAATAGTAAGGAAGTACCCCCAAAAAGTTTTCAGAAAAGTCCTCAAAAGATCACCTAAGGTTCAGCTCAAGGGAGAATTCAGATTTTGCCTAAGTATAAAAGCTAACCCTTGAGCAAAGACTCCTCGTGTTCACCTTGATCCCCTTTTCAAAACCTTTCGACCCAATTGACAAAATGGCGCCAAATTAACCCTAGAACACCCTGGAAAGAGATGACACCTACCCTAGGGCGTTAGACACGACTTGACATCACTTTTGTCTCGGTTTGGACCCAACTGACACAGCAAACTTCTCCCCTCTCTATCTCCCTACCCCGACCATATCTGGACTTGGAACTCACAGCAAAAAGATAGGATTTGGAGCAGAGAAGAGACCGTACACAGTGACTTTGCCAAGATACGCACGCTATGGCGCTCAAATCGGCCGTTGAACCATGGCAGAAGCAAGCTTCCACGTGTTCGACGCGAGCTGGCATCCGGGGGCGCGTTCGGAGCACGCCCGTGCGCGAACCCCCGCGCGCCCCGCGGCCGCCCGTGACCACGCCCACGCCACGGCTATAAAACCCGCCCCAGCGCTCGGCTGCCTTCCCCATTGCCTCCTCCGTACCTCGCCTGACTTACCCGAGCCCGCCATTAGCTCCGACGACCTCCCCGTGACCCGCCAGTGCCGCCCGAGAGCAACCACCATGGCCAGCCCCTCTCCCGTCCTCCTCCGTTCGATCCAAGCCCCCAGATGGCTTCCTGGTGAGGCCGTGAGACTTGCTCAAGCTTGACCCGGGGACCCTCGTCACCGGAATAGCCCAACCGTGCTCACCAGAGTTCAAGAACCCGCCGGCGCACGTGGACCGGGTAAGCCCCTACACCGTTTTCCAATTCGTTGCGCGCATGGCCTCTGTGTCACCCCGTGAAGCTCCTCGTGCACCCTAATTGAACTATACCGCCGTGGTTTGGCCGGAGCAGGCGCCGCCGACGACCCCCGCCGCCTGTGCTCGTGGCCAGGGTAACTCCGACCACCTCCGACGCCGACCCGCACATCGACGTGACCGTCGCGACCTCCCGAACGTCACTGACCACCCCGCCGGAGCTCTACCGCCGCCGGTAAGCCCCACCGCCGTAATCTACGCCGCGGGTACTGTTTAAGCCGGTCAGGGAGCGCGGGTTAGATTTCAGATAAGTCCAGGGGGCTTTGCGCAATGTCAGTGACCCAAGCCAATAGTGGACCAAGGGCTGTTCTGTGAGAAAAGAAAAGGAAAAACCCCAGGGGCCTCAGCGTAAACCGGTTTTCTTTTCCTTTTTCAAATTTATTTTTCTTTTAATATGGCAGATAACTTAATAAATGCATAACTTGAAGAATAATCATCCAAAAAATTATCAAATCAATTTTGCTAGACTCTGGGAAATATGAACTATCAGATAAAAATAATAAAACCCATAGTTCCTGTATTCTTTTCTGAAGTTTTGAATTAAATAAGAAAACTGCTAAAAACTTAATATTAATAGGAAAAATAGAAATATTGTTTGACTAGGGTTAGCAAAATTTGGAGAAGTTTATATCTCCCTACTGACCTGTTTAAAAATGATAAACCTCTCTGCCCACCCCATTAAGTTAGTTTTTACCCCTTATTCCATAATATGCGTAAGGTTAAGAAAAATAGAAAAGGTGACATAAATAATGAACCAGAGGGCACCCCTATTTTTGTTGAGATACTTATTCAATGTAGTTCACTGGAAAAATATATCATACCCTGTTTTAGTGTAAAATAAGAAGGATACCTTTTAAATTAATAAAATAAGGATAACTTAGAAAAACCCTACAAAAATAACCCTAAGGCAAAGACACCCCAAACTTTGGGATAACTAATGTTTGGTTATTATGAACAGAGGAAAAATACAAAATCTGTTGTTTGATATTTTTCAAATAACAAGCTAGTTATAAGCACCTTTTTGATATTAAACTTAAGAAAATCATAACTAAATAACCACCCCTTAGTTTTCTGTGATTTTTAGCACAAAGGCCTATTACTACTATGGGATGCCAACAAAAATAACCTTTAGGACAGAACCTACCCCTAACTAAGAGGTGTAGTGTAAAGTGGCCCATTTTGCCTAACTATTGTTATTTTTGTTTAAAACCTAGCTTTTGTACTTAAGCCTCAAATTCTTAAAACAAGCTAGAATAGCAAGTGACAACCCACTGTAATTTTTACAGAATTTTTGGAAATTATTAAAACACTGTCGTAGTTCAAACCTACACTAGAAACCCTAAATGGAAATTAAAGAAAGGAAAATGGATAATGGAAATTAATGTCCTCCTAAGACCTTTGTAAATTTGTCCACTGAAATCTAGAAAGACAATGCAAATCCACTATGTTATCCTAAAAGAAAACCTAAACCTAAAAGGTAATAAGTCTATGTATATAATTACCACTAGAAGACCCACATAGCCAGGGAACCCTAAGTTAATTCTTGACTTAGTTTCTGTAGCTTAATGTTCTTAAATCTTGCATAATTATAACATACATGTTCATTGCATTCGATAGATTGTAATCTTCCTGACGGAGAGTACATCCTCGTGCCGGAGCAAGGAGCTGCCCAGGAGGTTGCCCCAGATCCAGCACCAGAGCCTGCACCAGAGGACCTGCCTGCCACTGCTTTGGAAGGCAAGCCCCGGTTTTATGCATAACCTGTTTTATATAATATTTTACTACACTTAATGTTTGTAGGCTTGTATTGTGCACTTAAGTGTAGGAGTTGACTGAAACCCTAGTTGCATGATCTCAGGAATCCCATTGAGATGAACACTAGTATGCTAAGTCGAGTAGCTGCTTTATCAATTAGGATCTCGGTAGAAGTCGAGTGATTTTTTTTCTAGCACTCGCGCGAGGTCAGGAATTGGCTGTATCCACTTTCTTATCATATTGATGTTGGTTTGTGGGCAACAATCCATGGGGATTGGTTGTTCACAAGATAAAAATTTGAATAAGGATTAAGGTGTGGTACCGTGAGTCAAGCGTTTGAACGTACTAAGCACATGCCGAGAAATATGGTAAATCGGTAAGCCTAGTACCTGAGTGAACCTGTCAGTGGACTTTACCCCTCACGCGACCTGAGACGTAGTCTCCCATTCTGGTTATGGTGGGTACAAGTGCGGTCACTGCACGACGGCCAGTCGGGGTCAGTGAGGCATTGTACGCCAAGGCGGTGAGCCCTGATCTGCTGACAGGGAATCAATGGGGACGGTTGATATGTGTGGGGACGGAGTGCCCCTACATGTCGTGTGTTTAGGTTTACCTTGCAAGGATAAAAACTCGATTCAAATCGACTGCTTCTCGCAGCTAATGAGACTGCTTGATCCATGCTGCTACATTGAGTAACAAGTGGAACTGTGTTGAGATGATACAAGCTGTTGATTGCTAAAAATGCTTGCTACTATGTATGAGTAGATAGTACACTTTTAGCCTTAAGAGAGTCACAATTAATTTTGACAAAGTTAAAATCTTGATTTAGAAACTCAGCTAGTGCTTTTGGCAACCAAACCCCACAGCCAAACAGCTGCATGTCTAGAGGTAGAGGAGTAGACTCCTCACACCGGGTAAGTCTAGCTGAGTATTAGTATACTCAGCCTTGCTTGTGGCATAATTTTACAGGTTCTCTGGAGGACATGGTTGCTGGAGTGACTTGGCCGTCCACCCTGCCACCGGGTTGGACTGTCGAGTGGGACCCTGCCTCGGCTGAGGAGGAGCATGAGGAGTGATGGGACAGGCTTCCCCATCTCTCTATTTATTTACCGTTAGTTTATTTCCGCTGCACTTCGAAACATTGATGGTCACTTTTGCAAAAACTCCGATGATGTCAATGATGATGTAATAATTTAATACTCTGACATGTATGGTTTTATGCTTTATTGTATTTGCTCTGTGACTCACCATCGAGTGAGAGTGTGGTACTTGATCCTGTCAGTGGCCGTGTCGGACTAGATCCGAGGGATTGACGGGTTATTCCCATTTAAGTGTGGTCTAGCCTCTAAGGCAGGGCTTAGGCACTTAAGTTGGAATAATTCAGGCAGTTCCGCCACAGCTGGTATCGGAGCTTGTACCACCACAGAGGAATCAATAAAACATAAATGCCATCCCTTTTCTAAAGTAAAATTTGATAGAAACAATGTTGGATAGATCGTAGGACGAGCAGGATAGACCTAGGACGTGAAGCCTTAGGATGATAGAAGGGTAGCTAGGTGGCTAAGTGACTAGGCCCTACAGGCCACTTTTTAAGGGATGGGAGTTCTTCCCTATTCCTTTTATCTTCTGGTGAGGTCGTTCAGGACGAGCATGCATGCATTCCTAATTAAGCAAATGGATAACTGAGTAAAAGGACTTAAAAACAAGATAACAACCAACTAAGTCCGCAGTGTCTTTTTATTTAACTAGAAAAAGCTTAGTTTTATTTTTCTGGTTCTTTTTATAATTCCTTTTCTTTTACTTACGTTTCACCGTGCACAGATGACTTCCCACGGATCCTCAGACGACGAAAATGCACTGTCCCACACTGACGGGTTAGCACGAGAGGGATTTCCCCGCATTTTGTGGGAGGTACTTCAGGGGGCCGGATACGCGACACCCCCTCAGTACGGGGTGCAGCAGTTCGAGAAGCACCGGGTGCCTCGCTGTAGGGTGAGGATGATTTTGGAGCCTCATCCCCTGCAGCCAGGCTGGCGCTCCTTGGACTCCGAGTCTTTCGGATACCGAGCGGAGGACACGATCGAGGCAATCGCTCTGCATGGATTGACTACTTTCTGCGGATTCCATCCCTTGGAGCTGGCTACCCACCCCATTGGGTTGTTCCCCGCGGAAAAGGAGGACGACCCGATGTGGAAGGATGAGGTGGAGCATGCCAAGGACATCTGGGCCCTCTACCCAGGCCACACGGCTCACTTGTCGGTGCGATGCATGAACGCCCTGTATCGTCTGCAAGTGATGCGTGGGGAGGCCGTGTCTCATTTGATGGCACTACTAGAGGCAACCAAGATCACCTTGGACAACAGGGAGGAGCTCGTGGTTGACTTGTCCCAGGAGCTGGTAGAAAAAGATTTGCAAGTGGAGCAGCTGTCTGATGAGATTCATGAGTTGGAGGAGCTAGTGGGCACCAGGGAGAACACCATCGAGGTTCTCGAGGATCAGCTCCTCAACACCCAACAGCAGCTAGCAGAAGCTAATGAGCATCTAGATATGCATCATCAAGAGATCCATGATGAGGAGGCTGATGAGGACGTTGACATCGAGGGAGGGGAGGAGCCTGCTTCCAGTGTAGACACCGCTGGCTCAGGGAGACCACCTTCCCCCGAGTCAAGCGTTGCCTCGTTCGCTCACTAGATGCCAGGGATAATACTAGAGGTTGGTGATAGTTGGACTCCTCGCCGCTAGCTTAGCTTTTGCACCCTTAGGGTACTAGGCTAGGTAGAGTTGAGTCTTTTGGATCATTAATGTAACCGTGTTAAACTCTTTTGGAGGTTTGGGGATGATTGATGGCAGTTTAAATTTGGACGGGAGGTTTATGTTTTTTTGTTTTATGTGGAATCTATCAAATTGCTTTAAACTCCCCTACCGTGTTTGAACCTTAAGCTTGGAGATGTGTTATTAAGCAACCATGTGATTTTTCAGATGGCTGGGAGAGCGCGCCGTGGTCAAAATGAGCACGTTCCTCCACCGCCACCGCCTCCCACTCTGCAGGAGCTCATGGCCCAGCAGAATGAGATCCTGAGACAGCTAGCTCAGCGTCAGCCACCACCTCAGCATTATGGTGGAGACCATCAGCGTCACCCCGTCGCTGCTACCTACCAGGAGTTCCTCAATACTCAGCCACCATTGTTTACCAGGGCGGAGGACCCGCTTGATGCAGATGTGTGGTTGAGGGTGGTGGAATCCAAATTTCCGCTACTCCATGGAGTTTGCTCAGAAGTCGCCAAGGTCAGGTTCGCCACCCAGCAGCTTCGCGGACCCGCGAGGACTTGGTGGGACCATTTTCTTGCCATGCAGCCAGAAGGTAGAGAGGTGGAATGGAGGGAGTTCAAGGCAGCTTTCAGAGGACACCATATCCCCGCTGGCATCATGGACCGGAAGCTCAATGAGTTTCTGGCACTCACTCAGGGCAACAGGACAGTGTTGCAGTATGCCCAGGCTTTTAATGACTTGTGTCAGTATGCTGGATATCATGCCGATACGGATGAGAAGAAGCGAGACAGGTTTAGAAGGGGGCTCAGCACTAAGCTCCGTGATCGTCTCAACACCGTCAGGGCCAACAGCTACAATGAGTTGGTCAACATGGCTATCTCCCAAGAGGACTGCATTTTAGCTCGGCAGGCAGAGAAGAAGAGGAAGACCCCTGTGGCAGGACCCTCAGCTCAGCCACAGCGCTTCAGGATTGTGTCTGACACGCAGAACAAGGGACCTCAGCAGCAGCAAGGGAGATGGGTGATCAGACCACCGCAGCAGCAGCAGCAGGCACCCAACCGCACCCAGTTTCCAGCTCAGAGGAACAATCAGCAGCAGCAGTACCGCCAGGCAAATGACAACAGGTGTTTCACCTGTGGTAACACTGGGCATTATGCCAAGAATTGCCCCAGAAACCAGCAGAGGCAGGGGCCGAATGTCAATCAGAACCAAGGCAAGAGACAGAAGGTGCAAGTGAGGCAGGGCAAGCTGAACTTCACTACCATGGCTGACATTCCAGAGGGAGCACCCGTCATGACTGGTATCTTTACAGTTTTAAATTATCCCGCTATTGTTCTTTTTGATTCCGGTGCTTCACATAGTTTTATCAGTGCCAAGTTTAGTGCCAAATGCCAGTTGCCTTTTCACCACACCAATGGGGGTATCACAATTTCAACACCAGGAGGCAGGGTTGCCACCTATCAAGTCAACCGGCATGTGCCCATAAGGTTTGGTAGTATTGTAATTAAGACCACCCTTCTCATTTTAGGGTTGGATAGCGTGGATATTATACTGGGAACCGACTGGTTAACCAGGCACCAAGCAGTTATTGATATTGCAGCTAGGGCCATTGAAGTGCACTCACCAACTTGTGGGGCAACCACACTATATCTGCCTGACCAGGGATGCACCCGCTCTTGTGCCTTTGTTATGATAGAATCCCCAGTAGCACAGATCCCAGTGGTCTGTGACTACCCGGATGTGTTTCCGGATGAATTGCCAGGGATGCCACCTGACAGAGACCTTGAGTTCGCAATTGAGTTGCAACCCGGGACTGCTCCTATCTCCAAGAGACCCTATAGGATGCCTCCCGCGGAATTGGCGGAGCTGAAAAAACAATTGCAAGAGTTGTTGGACAAGGGGTTCATTCGCCCAAGTACTTCACCATGGGGATGTCCGGCATTATTTGTGAAGAAAAAGGATGAAAGCTTGAGGATGTGTGTTGACTACCGCCCTCTCAATGCGGTGACTATCAAGAACAAATACCCGTTACCCCGCATTGATGTTCTGTTCGATCAGTTGGTAGGAGCCAAGGTATTCTCCAAGATAGACCTTCGCTCAGGATACCATCAGATCAAGATCCGTGCCAGCGATATTCCCAAGACGGCCTTCTCGACCAGATATGGGCTGTATGAGTTTTTGGTGTTGTCTTTTGGGCTAACCAATGCCCCGGCTTATTTTATGTACCTAATGAACTCAGTGTTTATGCCAGAGTTGGATAAGTTCGTGGTCATTTTCATTGATGATATTCTGGTCTATTCCAAGAATGAAGACGAGCATACTGAGCATCTGCACATCGTACTTCAGCGACTGCGCGATCACCGTCTTTATGCAAAGTTGTCTAAATGTGAATTTTGGCTGAAGGAGATTAAATTCTTGGGTCACACAATTTCTCAGGATGGGATATCTGTTGACCCTGAAAAGGTACAGGAGGTGATGGATTGGAAACCCCCGACTACAGTGAGGCAGATTCGGAGTTTTTTGGGATTGGCAGGGTATTATCGACGATTTATTCCGGATTTCTCCAGAATTGCCAAACCAATGACTGAATTGTTGAAGAAGGGAGTCAAGTATGATTGGAGCCAGAAGTGCGAGGATGCCTTTCACACCTTGAGGCAGCATTTGACAACAGCTCCAGTGCTGGCCCAACCTAACAATACCAAGCCCTTTGAAGTTTATTGTGATGCTTCTGGTACAGGATTGGGTTGTGTCTTGATCCAAGATAACCGGGTCATTGCTTATGCTTCCCGAGCCCTCAGACCCCATGAGCAGAACTATCCTACACATGATCTGGAATTGGCAGCAGTGGTTCATGCTCTTAAGATATGGAGACACTATTTGATGGGAGCTCACTGCAACATCTACACTGATCATAAGAGCCTCAAATATATTTTCACTCAGGCTGATCTGAACATGAGGCAGAGGAGATGGTTGGAATTAATCAAGGATTATGATTTGGAAATACATTACCATCCTGGCAAGGCCAATGTGGTGGTAGATGCCTTGAGCAGAAAGGCCCAGTGCAATTGTTTGAACATGGATGTGGGAGTTACCACCTTGTGTGATGAGTTGTGCAAGCTGAACCTAGAAGTGGTTCCTTCCGGTGAATTGAGTTATATCTCAGTGGAGCCCACATTGCAAGAGCAAATAGTTAGGGCACAGATTGGGGACAAAGGAGTTCAGGTTATCAAAGAAATGATCAAGCAGAAGGCAGAGAAATACAAGTGTTTCCGTTAGGACAGCAAGGGAATTTTACGATTTGGAGATCGATTAGTTGTTCCCAAGGACCCTGAGCTCAGAAAGAAGATATTAGATGAAGCTCACCTTTCAAAATTCTCCATGCACCCTGGCAGCAACAAGATGTACCATGACCTCAGATCGTTATATTGGTGGACCAGAATGAAGAGGGAAATTGCCAAGTACATATCCGAGTGTGACACCTGCCAGAGGGTCAAAGCTAGTCATTTGAAGGCGGCAGGCCCTTTGCAACCCCTTCCCATACCATCATGGAAATGGGAAGACATTTGCATGGACTTTATAGTGGAATTGCCCAATACCTCCAGGCACCATGATTCTATATGGGTTATTGTGGACAGATTGACCAAGACTGCTCATTTCTTGCCAGTGCACACCACCCACCGGGCGGAGAAGTATGCAGGGGTCTACATTGACCAGATAGTTCGTCTGCATGGGATACCAAGGACTATAGTCTCAGACCGAGGAGCACCATTTGTGGCACGATTTTGGGAGCAATTGCAGGAATCACTTGGGACCCATGCCATACGAAGCTCAGCATACCATCCCCAAACTGATGGCCAGACGGAAAGGGTGAATCAGATTTTGGAAGACATGTTGCGAGCATGTGCACTACACTACGGGAAGGACTGGGACAAGTGTCTTTCCTTGGCCGAGTTTTCTTACAATAACAGCTATCAGTCCAGTCTGAAGATGGCACCTTTTGAGGCCTTATATGGGAGAAGGTGTAGGACCCCACTAAATTGGTCTCAAGCAGGAGAGAGGGAAATTTTTGGGCCAGATTTGGTGCTTGAAGCAGAGGCAAAGGTTAGAATTATCAAGAAGAACCTAGAAGCTGCTCAGGCCAGGCAAAAGAGTTATCATGACAAGAGGCGGAAGCCTCTACAGTTTGAGGTGGGAGATCATGTATATCTTAAGATATCACCAACCAAGGGTGTCCAGAGATTCGGGATCAAGGGCAAGTTAGCCCCTCGTTACATTGGACCCTATAAGATCAAGGCAAGTTGTGGACCCGTAGCTTACCGATTGGAATTGCCACCCCGTATGTCAGCAGTTCACAATGTGTTCCATGTATCTCAGCTGCGGAAATGTGTTCGTCTACCCACTGAAGTGCTACCAGAACCAGGCATTGAGATAGAGCCAGACTTGTCCTACCAAGAGTACCCCGTCAAGGTATTGGATCAAAAGGAGAGATCAACTCGGGCAAGATCAATCAGAATGTATAAGGTTCAGTGGAGTCATCATTCAGCTGAAGAAGCTACATGGGAGACGGAGGATTTTCTACGCTCTCGCTTCCCCGACTTTCTGCCCAAAGGAGTCGGTATGTAACCCCAAAAACCCAACCCCCACCTGCCCTTTGAAGTCAATTATAAGAAAAACTTAGATAACAAGGATAGTCTAAATTGTGGATTTAACTTAAGAAGGGCTTCCTTCTAAAGTTGCAAAGAGGATGACATTCGAAGAACAGTTAAAAAGGTGAAACTTGAGTATAAGGGGAGAGTAGCACCAACACACCTTCAAGCATCCCTCCAAGGGACTCTACCTAAAATCTCGGGACGAGATTCCTTTAAGGGGGGAGGGCTGTAACACCCTAGGTGTTACTCAGGGTGTCCACCCCTAGGGTTACCCCTGTTTACCCATTATCACATGAAGATTGAATTGGGCAAAATATACCAAACTTGGAATTCTAGGTCCTAAGCAAGTGTAACTCACCTTGGATGCCCTGCCCTAGCTTATCATGCACATCTAAGTGGGGATCTCCCAAAACCCTAAAGCAAAACCCCCCATAGGCAATGAGAACCCAAATTGAAGCCATGATCAAAAGATCATGTAAACCTTATGATCATGGTTTGGGCCAAATATAAAAGTTGTAATATACTTAATAACCTACAATTAATAGTAAGGAAGTACCCCCAAAAAGTTTTCAGAAAAGTCCTCAAAAGATCACCTAAGGTTCAGCTCAAGGGAGAATTCAGATTTTGCCTAAGTATAAAAGCTAACCCTTGAGCAAAGACTCTTCGTGTTCACCTTGATCCCCTTTTCAAAACCTTTCGACCCAATTGACAAAATGGCGCCAAATTAACCCTAGAACACCCTGGAAAGAGATGACACCTACCCTAGGGCGTTAGACACGACTTGACATCACTTTTGTCTCGGTTTGGACCCAGCTGACACAGCAAACTTCTCCCCTCTCTATCTCCCTACCCCGACCATATCTCGACTTGGAACTCACAGCAAAAAGATAGGATTTGGAGCAGAGAAGCGACCGTACACAGTGACTTTGCCAAGATACGCACGCTATGGCACTCAAATCGGCCGTTGAACCATGGCAGAAGCAAGCTTCCACGTGTTCGACGCGAGCTGGCATCCGGGGGCGCGCTCGGAGCACGCCCGTGCGCGAACCCCCGCGCGCCCGCGGCCGCCCGTGACCACGCCCGCGCCACGGCTATAAAACCCGCCCCAGCGCTCGGCTGCCTTCCCCATTGCCTCCTCCGTACCTCGCCTGACTTACCCGAGCCAGCCATTAGCTCCGACGACCTCCCCGTGACCCGCCAGTGCCGCCCGAGAGCAACCACCGTGGCCAGCCCCTCTCCCGTCCTCCTCCGTTCGATCCAAGCCCCCAGATGGCTTCCTGGTGAGGCCGTGAGACTTGCTCAAGCTTGACCCGGGGACCCTCGTCACCGGAATAGCCCAACCGTGCTCACCGGAGTTCAAGAACCCGCCGGCGCACGTGGACCGGGTAAGCCCCTACACCGTTTTCCAATTCGTTGCGCGCATGGCCTCTGTGTCACCCCGTGAAGCTCCTCGTGCACCCTAATTGAACTATACCACCATGGTTTGGCCGGAGCAGGCGCCGCCGACGACCCCCGCCGCCTGTGCTCGTGGCCAGCGTAACTCCGACCACCTCCGACGCCGACCCGCACATCGACGTGACCGTCGCGACCTCCCGGACGTCACTGACCACCCCGCCGGAGCTCTACCGCCGCCGGTAAGACCCACCGCCGTAATCTACGCCGCGGGTACTGTTTAAGCCGGTCAGGGAGCGTGGGTTAGATTTCAGATAAGTCCAGGGGGCTTTGCGCAATGTCAATGACCCAAGCCAATTGTGGACCAAGGGCTGTTCTGTGAGAAAAAAAAAGGCAAAACCCCAGGGGCCTCAGCGTAAACCGGTTTTCTTTTCCTTTTTCAAATTTGTTTTTCTTTTAATATGGCAGATAACTTAATAAATGCATAACTTGAAGAATAATCATCCAAAAAATTATCAAACCAATTTTGCTAGACTCTGGGAAATATGAACTATCAGATAAAAATAATAAAACCCATAGTTCCTGTATTCTTTTCTGAAGTTTTGAATTAAATAAGAAAACTGCTAAAAACTTAATATTAATAGGAAAAATAGAAATATTGTTTGACTAGGGTTAGCAAAATTTGGAGAAGTTTATATCTCCCTACTGACCTGTTTAAAAATGATAAACCTCTCTGCCCACCCCATTAAGTTAGTTTTTATCCCTTATTCCATAATATGCTTAAGGTTAAGAAAAATAGAAAAGGTGACATAAATAATGAACCAGAGGGCACCCCTATTTTTGTTGAGATACTTATTCAATGTAGTTCACTGGAAAAATATATCATACCCTGTTTTAGTGTAAAATAAGAAGGATACCTTTTAAATTAATAAAATAAGGATAACTTAGAAAAACCCTACAAAAATAACCCTAAGGCAAAGACACCCCAAACTTTGGGATAACTAATGTTTGGTTATTATGAACAGAGGAAAAATACAAAATCTGTTGTTTGATATTTTTCAAATAACAAGCTAGTTATAAGCACCTTTTTGATATTAAACTTAAGAAAATCATAACTAAATAACCACCCCTTAGTTTTCTGTGATTTTTAGCACAAAGGCCTATTACTACTATGGGATGCCAGCAAAAATAACCTTTAGAACAGAACCTACCCCTAACTAAGAGGTGTAGTGTAAAGTGGCCCATTTTGCCTAACTATTGTTATTTTTGTTTAAAACCTAGCTTTTGTACTTAAGCCTCAAATTCTTAAAACAAGCTAGAATAGCAAGTGACAACCCACTGTAATTTTTACAGAATTTTTGGAAATTATTAAAACACTGTCGTAGTTCAAACCTACACTAGAAACCCTAAATGGAAATTAAAGAAAGGAAAATGGATAATGGAAATTAATGTCCTCCTAAGACCTTTGTAAATTTGTCCACTGAAATCTAGAAAGACAATGCAAATCCACTATGTTATCCTAAAAGAAAACCTAAACCTAAAAGGTAATAAGTCTATGTATATAAATACCACTAGAAGACCCACATAGCCAGGGAACCCTAAGTTAATTCTTGACTTAGTTTCTGTAGCTTAATGTTCTTAAATCTTGCATAATTATAACATACATGTTCATTGCATTCGATAGATTGTAATCTTGCTGACGGAGAGTACATCCTCGTGCCGGAGCAAGGAGCTGCCCAGGAGGTTGCCCCAGATCCAGCACCAGAGCCTGCACCAGAGGACCTACCTGCCACTGCTTTGGAAGGCAAGCCCCGGTTTTATGCATAACCTGTTTTATATGATATTTTACTACACTTAATGTTTGTAGGCTTGTATTGTGCACTTAAGTGTAGGAGTTGACTGAAACCCTAGTTGCATGATCTCAGGAATCCCATTGAGATGAACACTAGTATGCTAAGTCGAGTAGCTGCTTTATCAATTAGGATCTCGGTAGAAGTCGAGTGATTTTTTTTCTAGCACTCGCGCGAGGTCAGGAATTGGCTGTATCCACTTTCTTATCATATTGATGTTGGTTTGTGGGCAACAATCCATGGGGATTGGTTGTTCACGGGATAAAAATTTGAATAAGGATTAAGGTGTGGTACCATGAGTCAAGCGTTTGAACGTACTAAGCACATGCCGAGAAATATGGTAAATCGGTAAGCCTAGTACCTGAGTGAACCTGGCAGTGGACTTTACCCCTCACGCGACCTGAGACGTAGTCTCCCATTCCGGTTATGGTGGGTACAAGTGCGGTCACTGCACGACGGCCAGTCGGGGTCAGTGAGGCATTGTACGCCAAGGCGGTGAGCCCTGATCTGCTGACAGGGAATCAATGGGGACGGTTGATATGTGGGGGGACGGAGTGCCCCTACATGTCGTGTGTTTAGATTTACCTTGCAAGGATAAAAACTCGATTCGAATCGTCTGCTTCTCGCAGCTAATGAGACTGCTTGATCCATGCTGCTACATTGAGTAACAAGTGGAACTGTGTTGAGATGATACAAGCTATTGATTGCTAAAAATGCTTGCTACTATGTATGAGTAGATAGTACACTTTTAGCCTTAAGAGAGTCACACTTAATTTTGACAAAGTTAAAATCTTGATTTAGAAACTCAGCTAGTGCTTTTGGCAACCAAACCCCACAGCCAAACAACTGCATGTCTAGAGGTAGAGGAGTAGACTCCTCACACCGGGTAAGTCTAGCTGAGTATTAGTATACTCAGCCTTGCTTGTGGCATAATTTTACAGGTTCTCTGGAGGACATGGTTGCTGGAGTGACTTGGTCGTCCACCCTGCCACCGGGTTGGACTGTCGAGTGGGACCCTGCCTCGGCTGAGGAGGAGCATGAGGAGTGATGGGACAGGCTTCCCCATCTCTCTATTTATTTACCGTTAGTTTATTTCCGCTGCACTTCGAAACATTGATGGTCACTTTTGCAAAAACTCCGATGATGTCAATGATGATGTAATAATTTAATACTCTGACATGTATGGTTTTATGCTTTATTGTATTTGCTCTGTGACTCACCATCGAGTGAGAGTGTGGTACTTGATCCTGTCAGTGGCCGTGTCGGACTAGATCCGAGGGATTGACGGGTTATTCCCATTTAAGTGTGGTCTAGCCTCTAAGGCAGGGCTTAGGCACTTAAGTTGGAATAATTCAGGCAGTTCCGCCACAATGACTGGCCTAGCGGAGGTGTTTTGGGCGAGTACCATTAGGTTTTTGAGTATTCACGGTCTTTTCAGGCTCTGGGATAGTTGCAACAGCTATTGTTTCAACAGAGACCGAGTCAGAAGAATTCTCAGCCAACATGTCCAGCATAGCACTTATCTCTGCATTACCCAGACTCACAGGCATCTCAAAGTGAACTTGCCTCTCATCACTAGGAAGATCACCAAGTGAAGCAACCAGAACCTCAACTTCTTCAAGAGAGGGTCACACTCTAAGACCCAAACCACTGTCACTAGCAGGAGGGTTGGACACAAAATTGAAAAAGGACTTGGAAGGTGGCAGATTCCAAGCAGAATATGCAACAGGAGGGTTGAGTCGGTGACACCACTATACAAATAAGCCGGGTATGCTCTGTCCTTCAGTGGCTGAATATTCTTAAAAACAAAGTCTGCAACCATAGCTTCAACAGTTAGACCTCTCTCCTTCAACAAACAAATTTCAGCAAGCAGAACCTTGGCTTCTGTTATCTCCAAGTCGGTGGGGGACTCAATCCAACTTGGAGCACGAACATCCGGCTGCCTCCCTGACTGAGGGGGGAGGGACTTGACATGGTTTTCCATAATAAACCACTCTAAGCACCATCCTTTAATGCTATCTTTAAGTGGGATGTCAAGGTATTCTGTTTTCCTCCCACGGCGCATCTCCAGACTCGCACCACCCACGAGCTGGTGCTGCCCCCCAGCCATCCCAGGCCGACAATGATACAAGTACTTCCACAAACCGAAGTGAGGAAGAATTCCAAGGTAGGCTTCGCACAAATGAACAAAGACAAAAATTTGCAGAATAGAGTTGGGATTCAGATGAGTCAGATTCAGATTGTAAAAGTCAAGGAGACCACGAAAGAAGGGAGAAATGGGAAGAGCAAGGCCACAGATAAGAAAAGGGATGTAAACAACGGACTCGTCGGTATCCTCTGTCGGGACAGTAACCCCACGACAAATCCACCAAGAGCAAAGCTCCTTCGGAGGAAGAACTCCGACAGAGACAAGATGGAGAAGATCCGACTTGGAAACAACAGACATATGATTACCTGCGAAGGGCAATTCACTATTGAAATCGATAGGAAGAATGATCGCTGTAGTAGAATTCTGACTCTTCCGCTTGGGTGCCATCGCAATCTCGTTGGCGGGCTGAGCGGAAGCGAAATCAAAGGGAAACAGAGGAGGTTCGGAGGCAAAAGTGAGGCTAGGGCTTAGAATGTAGAGGTGTGCGGCGACGTGATACAAATGGGGTTTTCCTGGGTCAGACACCATTTCTAAAAAGTGCTTAGTCATCACTCGGTCGTTATTTCTAAAACGTCGACGTGGCCTGATACGACTCGGCTGTTACCTCTAAAACGCCGACGTCGCTAGTCATCACTCGGCCATTATTTCTAAAACGCCAACGTGGCTCGAAATGACTTGGTTGTTACCTCTAAAACGCCGACGTCGCCATGCACCATTCGGCTGTTACTTCTATAACGCCGACGTGGCTCAGCAGGACTCGGATGTTACAATCTAAAACACTGACGTCGCCAAGAACCATTCGGCGGTTACCTCTGAAGACACCAGCGGTAACCCAGCCGTTCTTTCTCCATGAAAATGTAGGCAGAATTAAAATGCGACACAACAATTGCATGTCGTTACTCAAGCTTTATCTCTGAGAACAATGGCTACGTTGGGCACAAATACAAACTGTCGATCGACTATAAAAGAACAATGGAAAGGCAAGAGATGTGCACAAAACGGGCCGAAATTTTCTTCATTATATAAAGAGGGAAGTTCTTCCACAAACTTAAAGGCTGACTCATTATGAGCTGGTCTTCTTCCCACTTTTTGACACATTACATTACTAAATTACATTACACTATGCTATACTACTAACTACTACTACATTATTCCACTAATACTACTTCTACTACTATTTATCTATACTAATATCTAAGCCAGTGGTGCTTTGCCATTGGCCTTGCCGCTGCCGCTGCCGCCCTTGCTGCCGTCGCCGTCACCATCACCGTCGCCTCCGTCATCGCCCTCGCCCTCGCCGTCACCGCCGCTCCACTCCTCGGACGAGTCAGAGGAGTTCTCCTCGTCCGAGGAGACCACCGACTCATCCGAGCCCTCGAGCCCGGAGCGCTCGACGACCCGGATGTATGTCCACACCTCGATGGCGATCCCCTGGGAATCGTCCGAGTCATCGGACGATGTCGGGGGAGAGGTGTAGACGGGCGACCCCTCATACTCGGAGGAAAACTCCTCCTCCGAGTACTCGGAATCGCCAAAGTCCTCTGAGGGAGGGGTCGGCTCACGCTTCCGCTTGTCACCGGAGTGGTGCGACGAGCTTCCGCCTTTCTTGCTCTTGCCCATGGTGGAGTAGAAGGGAAGAGAAAAGAAGAGAGGAAGCAACAAGCGGCAGAGAGATGTGTGAAGATGCCAGTGAAGCAAGTGTTCTATTTATAGAGGAAGAAGGCAACTGCTCATCTCCTACCACAATCACTGAACAGTCGCAAATATTCAATAAGCAATTCAAATCGTCTAGAAACAAGTCAGGCGGCTGACGCCGTTTCACGTAACACGACACCCATTGGGACTCAAGTCAACTGCTTGGATGATATGATTACACCCGCAGTCACGTCAAGTTACTACTCAGAGGCAGTTTGCTAAACGCTCAGCGCACCAAGCCGTCCCTTGCCCACACCCATTGGGGGGGACGTCCAGGAATTTTTAATAGATTTTCCCAAGCAGTCACATCCACGCAGTATACGCAATGAATGTATCAAGACAGAAGGAAGATATCAATGGAGATCGGAGGAAAGCCAAAAATAGCTAATGAAGTATAAGTCTAATCAACAGGAGCATTGAAGAACAAAGCAAAATGAAGACCAGCCAAGAGCCATCTACCGGATGTCCAATCTATCGCACATCAAATAAATTTCAAACCTAACAGGACATGGGTAGACCGCATTGTTGACATAATGTTGAATTCTAAGGCTTTCGATGAAGAAAAAAGGACGATTTCTAAAAGCATGATATGAATACCTTTGAGTGGATTATTTTTAGTAATCCACTCAAAGCTCGGGGGGCTACACCCATTGGGTGGACCTGTGGTGCACCCAATAGATCATTAACTCCAAAAAGACAGAATGCTGATCTCTAAAGCATGAGCTAATGATAAGATGCTGATTTCTAGAGCATGAGATAAAGACATGACAATGCTGATTTCTAAAGCATGAGATGAAGATGAAAATGGTTTCTAAAAAAAACCTTGAGATGAAGACCTTAGAGCGAATTATTTTCAGTAATCCACTCGAAGCTCAAGGGCTACACCCATTGGGTGCACCTTCGGTGCACCCAATAAATTCTGAACCCCAGAGAGCAGAATGCTAATCTCCAAGGTGTAAGCACGAGACAAAGCACTAACTTTTGAAGAATAAAGCGAAGACCGATGAATAAAGACAGTAGAGGATAACAGAAGATCGTTTTCTCCAAGTTACTCAGATTTCAGAAGCAACAACTTGATAGGCCCATTTTTCAAGGTATTCTTTATCAAAATAAAAAACAGCAAGCTGGACCTAGAATCTTTGGGCTGATTATTTCAAAATCAACTCAAAGATTAGGGGCTTGTGGGGGACAGATATCCCTCGGGTCCACTAGAAGGTTAGAAGACCTCGCGAAAGGCTTTGGGCCTGATGTTTCACAAGGCCATCCCTTCGTGGGCCTGGGGAGGAAACCTTGGTGAAGTGGGTCAACACAAGATCGGATCAACTCAAGCCTAGATAGCCCAACAGATTTGAGCAACATCAACAACAATAACCCCATTTTCCTGTGCTGCGTCCTTAGGCGTCGGAACTGAATGGTGATAAGTCGGCAGAATTATAGGAAGATAGGCTCAGTCGGTTCACTATTACTTAATCATACATTGTTATCATATCCGCATGTAACGCCCCATGGTCGAGTATATAAGGCCTAGGGGGCATCCCCTCAAAATCATCTCACTCCTTAGCCATTTGCTCAGCTCTCTAGCATCTCTCGAACTAGAGAACTCCGTTGTAACTTGCCACACAAAGGATCCACACCAGGACGTAGGGTGTTATGCATCTCAAGGTGGCCCAAACCTATACAAGATTGTCTACTATCTCTCGTGCGTCCGGCACGAACCATCAAGCTACAGTCGGTAACACCGTCCTACTCCAAAAAGCACCTCAAGGGGCAACCCTGGGTGCGCGTTCAGACCCAAAACACCGACAGTTGCTGCACCTACTGCATTGCTGCTAAGGTCTGACCAATTGCTTAGACTGTCTGAGTTTGCATCATGAACATCTGCTCAACTGTCATCGGGGGTGGCAGTGGCAACTGCTGCTGCTGAGCTGCCTCCTCCTAGGGTGCCTGTTGTTCCGGCTAAGCACGCTTGCACCTCTGCGCCTATTCTCAGACATCTGTAGAAAGCACACAAACATCAGAGACTCTGCAGACTTTCAGCATAAGAAAAGATATATGGAAATCTTCATAACACTAAACAATTAATCATCTTCACTGACAGCTTCTCAGATAAAGAGGAAAGTGGGAATAAAGCGATTACCCAACTAAATAACTTACATTATTAATAACTACACCAAGTTGCAGGGGATACCCACACCTTGATGACAATCATTACAAAGATCCAACTTCATTACATGTCCATCACGACAAGCATCCAACTTATGATAAGTAAACTAACTCTTACTAAGACTGACCAAGACCGACTAAGACTAATACACTGAATTAAGCATTATTATAAACTCTGACCTCGTTGATCTATGGATACAAATCTATCTGGGTCCTGCAGTCTGGGGTACCATACTCGAAGCGACCACGGGGCAATGAACGGTAAGGGTGCTGAATCCCGACAGGGGCAGGAGAACCACCATCAATATTGTGGCGTGCTGCGCACTCAGCACGCAGTTCCACAACCTCCGCCCGAACCTTGCCCAACTCATCAAGGGCGTGGTTCAGCTCGGTGTTGAGCACGACGGCCAAGTTGACCATGCTGTTCAGCCTAGGATTTCCCTTACCAACAGGTGAGACAATCACACCTCTAGCACTACCGGTCGAACGACGAGGATAGTACTTTAGGTCAAGGCCATCAGCTACCCCGCTGAACAACGAGCAATACTGCAAAAGTGCACGTCGTGCTGCATCTTGCATGGCTGCCTCGGCAGTATCCCTCTCAGTGAGAGAATTGTCGGCGTTCCGAGACCGGGGGGTCCTCGAGCCGACGAGTGAGAGTGCCGCGTGCCCCAGCCCAGATGGGTCGAGCGCGTGGAGCGAGCGCAAAGGGGGGAACGGAGTGAGAGAGAGGTCGGTGGCCGGAGCCGGATCGCGAGGGAGTCGGAGAAATTCCCACGGCCTTCGTGTTCGTCCCGCGCCCAGGTCGGGTGCGCTTGCAGTAGGGGGTTACAAGCGTCCGCACGAGGTGAAGGGAGAGGGCGGCCCCGAGAGAGCGCCTGCCCCTGCCTTTCGTCCCCGTGAGGCCAACCTTCTCTAAGAAGGCCCTGGCCCTTCCTTTTATAGTCGTAAGGAGAGGGTCCAGGTGTACAAGACGGGGGTGTAGCAAGGTGCTACGTGTCTAGCGAGGGAGAGCTAGCGCCCTATGTACATGCCCAGGTGGCAGCCAGAGAGATCGTGGCACCCTGTTGGAGTGGCGTCGTGGCTGTTGGAGGAGTAACGGAGCCGGACGGGGGGACAGCTGTCGAGGTGGCTGGGTCCTTGCTGACGTTCTCCTGCTTTCGTAAGGGAGCTGGGAGCCGCCGTCGTCATGATCTAGCGGGGCGCCATCATGGCCTATCTGGCATAGCTGGCCAGATGGGACGCCGGTCTTGTTCTCTGCGACCCAAGTCGGCTCGGGGCAGGGTGATGATGACGCTTCCTGTTGACGTGGCGGTCTCGTATCCTAGGTCGGGCGTCGTGGAGGCTCCTCCGAGGCTGTGGCCGAGTCCGTCCTGCAAGACAGAGACAGAGTCCGAGCCCTGGTCGGGCGAGGCGGAGATTATTCGGCAGAGGCCGAGGCGGAGTCCGAGCCCTGGGTCGGGCGAGGCGGAGGTCGCCGTCTTCCGAGGCCTTAGCCTGAGTCCGAGCCCTGGGTCGGGCGGAGCGGAGTTCGCCGTCTTCCGAGGCCTTAGCCTGAGTCCGAGCCCTGGGTCGGGCGGAGCGGAGTTCGCCGTCTTCCGAGGCCTTAGCCTGAGTCCGAGCCCTGGGTCGGGCGGAGTCTCCTATGGCACCACTGGCGAAGTCTGGCCGCCCGTCGGTCTTACCTTTTGCGTTAAACGCCCTGGTGATTCGGTCGGTTGGTGCGGTGATTTAGTCAGGGTTTCTCCTTATCGGAGGCGGGGCCTAGGGCGAGCCGGGGATGCGCCTGCCGTGAAAGAGGAGACCTCAGGCGAGACGGAGTCATCTTAGGGTCGGCTGCCCTCGCCCGAGGCTAGGCTCGGGCGTGGCGTGGTCAAGTCACTCGTGTGGACTGATCCCTGACTTAATCAAACCCATCAGGCCTTTGCAGCTTTATGCTGATGGGGGTTACCAGCTGAGAATTAGGCGTCTTGAGGGTACCCCTAATTATGGTCCCCGACAGTAGCCCCCGAGCCTCGAAGAGAGTGTTAACACTCGCTTGGAGGCTTGCATCGCACTTTTTTGCAAGGGGACCAGCCTTTCTCGGAGGTACCTTGTTCCGGTGGGTGCGCGCGAGCGCACCCGCCGGGTGTAGCCCCCGAGGCCTCGGAGGAGTGGTTTCACTCCTTCGAGGTCTTAATGCCTTGCGCAATGCTTCGGCGTGACTAGCGGTTCCCTCATGCGAGCAGGGCGTAACCCAGGTGCACTGTCGGGGCCCAAGTTCTCGGGCTGGTATGTTGACGCTGTCAACGGTTCGGCCGGAGCCGGGTTTGCGAGAGCAGCCCCCGAGCCTTCGCACGGAGCGAGAGGACGATCAGGGACAGACTCGACTTTTTATATACGCCCCTACGTCGCCTTTCCGCAAGGAGGAGGGGGGGAGTGCGCCATGTTACCCTCGATGGGCACCGAACATGGTGTCTCCGGTGAGCTGCGATCGGGTAATCCGAGTGGACGTCCGTGCCCCGTTCGTTAGGGGTCGGCTAGGGGCCCGGAGGCACGCCCAAAAGTACCTGCGGGTGATCTGCCGGACCCGGTCCCCTAGCGACGGGGTCCGAGGGCTCGTTGCCTCCCTCCGATGGGATTCCGTTACAGAGTCGTTCCCGCTGGTCTCGGAAATGTCCTAGGGTACCTCGGGAGCGCAGCCCGAGCCTTGGTTATGTATCGAACGTACCCCTGGTCATCCCTCGCTCGGCGTCTGAGGCGGCTGTGAACCCTTCGACAGGCCAGCCTTCGAACCCCTGATCAGTAGGGGGCACGGAGCCCTAGTAGCCTGAGGCGGTCATGGAACCTTTCGGGGGCCGACCTTCGAACCCCTGACCAGTAGTGGGTGTCGGGCCCACGCGATCTGAGGCGGCTGTTGAACCCTTCGGGGGGCCAGCCTTCGAACCCCTGATCAGTAGGGAGGCTCGGGGCCTAGTTCCTTCACGGGGAAGGATCCCTTTGGGGTTATCCCCCTTCTCGGTCCCTGTTGCAAGAGATAGAGAAAGAAGGAAAAGGGAAAAAGGGATTCGAAATTGAACTTCGCGGCGTACCTTTCTCGGCGTGGCCGTTTTTGGCGGAGGCGAAGCGCCGCCAGCTGCCCCTGCCAGAAACGTCACCTATTTCGCCGTGGAGTTAATGCGCTGGGGTGAGTAGTTGGCGAGGTCGCCGTTGCGTGCGCGAGCCGTTCGAGGTACGGGTCACGGACGCGCCGTCTTCACGCCGTGAGAAGGGTTCTTTTGCTGCCCCCGGATGGGACGTGGGCCTGGCCGATGGCGTGACCGCTGCCCTCACACGCCCGCCACCGTCATTACTGCCGGCCCATTTTTGACCGCGTTTGACCGCTGCGCCAGGCTGGCGCCGCTGGATCGCAGGCTGGGCGGCCTCGAGTCGCGGTATCGGTTCCGCAATCGAGGAGGTGCGGTGGTGGAGTGAGAGGCGCAGCGGTTCGCATGCAGCGCCTGGCGCGCCAGTTGAACGACGCGTGGTCTTGAGCCGTCGCGCTGGCCTGTCAGGAGTCGGGGAGGCGCGTCCACTTGGCGTGGTTGCATGCCGCTTGCATGGCCGCTCGCCCCCTTTGCCCGTTGGTCTGGGCAAAAGTGGAGGGTCACTTGTAACCGCTGGGCGGTTACGTGCGTCGTGCGCGACGGTTTGGCTCCCTCTGCTTGGAGCTGGTCTGCATGACAGGCGGGCCCCAGCCCCCGCGCCGCGGGGAAGGGCCTTGGAGGCGTGTTGGAGAAGACTCGGCCCGTGACGGTTGAGGGCGCTAGCAGGGGGAGTTGCCTTTAAAAGGAGGGCGACCCCCTTCGTGAGGCGACCATGTCTCCTTTCTCCCTTATGCATTATGTCTCTCCATCTTCCAGGCCCCCGGATGGGGGGAACCGCCGTCTTTTCGCTCCATCGTTGGAGGAACGCGACCCCGCGGGGGTTGGTACCTTTCAGCCATCGTTCGGCTTCAAGGATTTTCATCATGCGGCCCGGCTGCACCCCTCCACCGGCGATCGCCCGAGAAGGCGACCTCCGGCTTGATGGTGGGGGAAAGCGAGCCGGGCTGCGGTCTCTGCCCCTCCCTCGGCCTTAAGGATTTTCATCATCAGGCCAAGAGGGAGGACGAGGTGAGCCAGGGGGCTGTCTCCGTGTGGGTCGGTTGCCCTCTTCTTCCCCGTGTTCCCGGGGTGAGAGCGGCATCCTCCAGCATCTCGGAGACTTCCTCTAGCCATGCCGGAAGTGGGGGGTCCCGAGGCGCCGGCGGACGGAACTGGCTTCTCTACTGATGAGATTGCCGACTCCGTCAGTAGCCCTGGGTCTCCGTCTCCCGGCCTGAATGGCTGGCTCTCGTCCTCGAGGGGTGAGAGTCTTTCCGCTGCCCCGCAGGCCCGCCCCTATCGAGTGGGGTTGTTCGTACCTGCGGGGGGGGGGAACCGGAGTTCCGCCTGTAGTGGCACTCCGAGTGCCGGGTTTTTTGTTCATTTCGGCTTTCGGGGCCTGAACATGTATGTAACTCCGGCACAGAGCCGTGTTTTTTCCTCATTTCTGAGCAATAAGACTTGCCTATCGATTGTCTGAATCGCTTCACCAAGCATGAGTCGCCCCGTGTCCAGGTGACGAGTGAGGTATCCGTATCCCGGAGGCGTAGGAATCCCTCGGCTCGGTCGGACCTGTTGTCCGAGGCTCTTCTAGCTTGGTTAAAAAGACCCCTCGGTCGCTCTTCGACGAGCCGAGGCCAGGGGTAGCGATACCAGCACAAGCAGAGGCGTTGTTGGCTCGGAAATGGAACCCGGTTGGCCGGAGTCCAGCTGGGTCGTCTGCTGGCAGGCTCGGCGCCGGAGTTGATTGGCCGAGGCCTCGGACCGAGCTGGCGCCCTCGGAAGGGGTCGGCCGAGGCCCCGGAGGTGGCCGGCCGAGCCGTCCGCTTGGGCCGGATCCTCGGGGAAGCCTCTGGCGGAGATTGCTCGAGCGCGGTGTCGACGTCGTCCTTTGGAGCGGAGGCCTTCGGACCGCGTGGCCACCCGAGGCCAGGTCGGGTCTTGCCGAAGGTGCTGCTGATGCCGAGGGTGTCGTCACCCTCTTCCAGCGCCGAGGTCCGCGCCTGCAGGGTCAAGTCGTTCTGTAGCGTGGGCCTTGTGCGGCCGTTGAGGCCAGAGCACACACCCTTGTCGCGTTATAAAGCTGTGTCTCTTTTCCTCTTGCTTCGAGTATCTGGACTTTTTGTCGGTAGCAGGGATGTTAGTGCGGGCAAGAGTTGCTTCTCGCGGGAGGTGATGAGTGAGGTATCCGTATCCCGGAGGCGTGGGAGTCCCTCGGCTCGGTCGGCCTCGCCGCTTACGCGTACTTTTACCCATCCATGAGGCCCTGTCACCGACTCGGTCGAGAAGGCTCAAAGAACCTGCTTCAACAGAAGAGCCTCCGTACGTAAAGACTCATTCGATCCGCGGAGTCACCTTATCCGAACGCGAGTTACTTATCACAGAAGGTGACGAGTGAGGTATCCGTATCCCGGAGGCGTAGGAGTCCCTCGGCTCGGTCGGCCTTGGCTGTTTACGTGCACCCCGTCGTTTCTAGGACCCGCTTTTCGAAGTAGTCAAAAAGCACGAAAGATGTTCTGGTAAAAGAGGTTTTTTGTTCGAGGAAAATTTTGACGCAGAGGGGGTTAACCCCCTTTTAGCCCCCGAGGGAGGGTCGGGCTCCGCCGAGGCGAGGCCGACCCTTCCTTGTTGACTAAACTTCGCGTGGGTACGGGGTATAAGAACAACTTGGAAACATTCTCAAGGATAGAAGCGACGTAGCTGTTGGATGTTCCAAGCGTTGCCGTAGACCTCGCCTTGACTGTTGGCCAGCTTGTAAGTTCCGGGCTTCAGAACTTTGGCGATGATGAACGGCCCCTCCCAGGGGGGCGTTAGCTTATGCCTCCCTCGGGCGCCCTGCCGCAGCCGAAGCACCAGATCGCCCACCTGGAGATCTCGGGGTCGGACCCCTCGGGCGTGGTAGCGTCGCAGGGACTGCTGATACCGCGCTGAGTGTAGTAGGGCCCTGTCCCGAGCCTCGTCCAGCTGGTCCAGCGAGTCTTCTCGGCTGGCTTGGTTGCTTTCTTCGTCGTAAGCCCTCGTCCTCGGGGAACCGTATTCCAGGTCCGTGGGCAGGATTGCCTCGGCCCCATAGACCAGGAAGAACGGCGTGAAACCCGTGGCTCGGCTTGGAGTCGTCCTCAGGCTCCAGACCACCGAGGGGAGTTCCTTCATCCATCGCTTGCCGAACTTGTTGAGACTGTTATAAATCCGAGGCTTAAGCCCCCGTAGAATCATGCCATTGGCACGTTCCACTTGCCCATTCGACATGGGGTGAGCTACGGCGGCCCAGTCCACCCGGATGTTGTGATCGTCGCAAAAATCCAAGAATTTTTTGCCGGTGAACTGGGTGCCATTGTCGGTGATGATGGAGTTCGGGACCCCGAAGCGATGGATGATGTTGGTGAAGAATGCCACCGCCTGCTCGGACCTGATGCTGCTTAGGGGTCGGACCTCGATCCACTTGGAGAATTTGTCGATGGCGATCAGCAGGTGCGTGTAGCCCCCGGGCGCCTTCTGCAGTGGGCCGACGAGGTCCAGACCCCACACAGCGAAGGGCCAGGTGATGGGTATCGTCTGCAGAGCCTGAGCGGGCAGGTGGGTCTGCTTCGCATAGAATTGGCACCCTCCGCAGGCGCGGACAATTCTAGTGGCGTCAGCCACCGCCGTTGGCCAGTAGAAGCCTTGGCGGAAAGCATTCCCGACGAGGGTTCGAGGTGCTGCATGATGACCACAAGCCCCCGAGTGTATTTCCTGCAGGAGGTCCTGACCCTCGGCGATGGTAATGCATCGCTGGAGGATGCCCGAGGGGCTGTGGTGGTAGAGCTCCTTCTTGTCGCCCAACAGGACGAACGATTTTGCTCGTCGCGTTACCCGCCGAGCCTCGGTTTGGTCGAGGGGCAGCTCTCCTCGGCGGAGATATTGCAGGTACGGGGTCCTCCAATCTTGATCTGGCACGACCCCGTTCTGCTCCTCCTCGACGTGCAGCGCTTCGCGCTCGGGCCCCGAGGGTTCCTCGGATTGAGCCGAGGACGGCTCGGGCTGAGCCGAGGTCACCTCGGACGAGGCCGAGGGTGCCTCGGGTTCGGGCGCGTCGCCTATCTTGACTGAGGGTTGGTGCAGATCCCGGGCGAAGACGTCCGGGGGAACCGTTGTCCGCCCCGAGGCTATCTTCGCCAGCTCGTCCGCAGTCTCGTTATAGCGTCGGGCGATGTGGTTAAGTTCGAGCCCGTAGAACTTGTCCTCCAGGCGCCGAACCTCTTCGCAGTAGGCCTCCATCTTCGGGTCGCGGCAGAGGGAATTCTTCATGACTTGGTCGATGACGAGCTGCGAGTCGCCGCGTGCATCGAGGCGTCGAACCCCTAGCTCGATGGCGATTCGCAACCCATTGATCAGAGCCTCGTACTCAGCTACATTGTTAGACGCCGGGAAATGGAGGCGAAGCACGTAGCGCAGGTGTTTTCCGAGGGGCGAGACGAAAAGCAGGCCCGCGCCAGCTCCCGTCTTCATCAGCGACCCGTCGAAAAACATGGTCCAGAGTTCTGGTTGGATCGGAGCCGTTGGTAACTGGGTATCGACCCATTCGGCTACGAAATCCGCCAGTGCCTGGGACTTGATGGCCTTCCGAGGGGCGAACGAGATCGCCTCGCCCATGATTTCCACCGCCCACTTTGCGATCCGTCCCGAGGCTTCCCGGCACTGGATGATCTCCCCCAGGGGGAAGGATGACACCACAGTCACCGGATGGGACTCGAAGTAATGTCGCAACTTTCGCCTCGTCAGGATCACAGCGTATAGCAGCTTCTGGACTTGTGGGTAGCGGGTCTTGGTCTCGGACAGCACTTCGCTGACGAAGTAAACTGGCCTCTGAATGGGCAAAGCATGCCCCTCTTCCTGCCTTTCGACCACGATCGCGGCGCTGACCACCTGAGTGGTTGCGGCGACGTAGACCAGGAGGGTCTCTCCATCGGTTGGGGGTACCAAGATGGGTGCCTGTGTGAGGAGTGCCTTCAGGCTCCCGAGGGCTTCCTCGGCCTCGGGAGTCCAAGTGAAGCATTCGGCCTTCCTTAAGAGGCGGTACAGGGGCAGGCCTCTTTCGCCGAGGCGCGAGATGAAGCGGCTCAAGGCCGCGAGGCATCCCATGACCCTCTGTACGCCTTTTAAGTCCTTGATAGGTCCCATGTTTGTGATTGCTGCGATCTTCTCCGGATTGGCTTCGATGCCCCGCTCGGAGACGATGAACCCCAAGAGCATGCCCCGGGGCACCCCGAAGACGCACTTCTCGGGATTGAGCTTGACGCCCTTCGCCTTGAGACACCGGAATGTCAGTCCGAGGTCGGAGAGAAGGTCGGAGGCTTTCCTCGTCTTGACCACGATGTCGTCGACGTAGGCCTCGACCGTGCGACCAATGTGTTCGCCGAACACATGGTTCATGCACCGCTGGTACGTTGCACCCGCGTTCCTCAACCCGAACGGCATTGTGACATAACAGTACATGCCGAAGGGCGTGATGAAAGAAGTCGCGAGCTGGTCGGACTCTTTCATCTTGATTTGATGATACCCTGAGTAGGCATCGAGAAAAGACAGGGTTTCGCACCCTGCTGTGGAGTCCACAATTTGGTCGATGCGAGGTAGAGGGTAGGGGACCTTTGGACATGCTTTGTTGAGGCCAGTGTAGTCTACACACATCCGCCACTTCCCCCCTTTTTTCCTCACAAGTACAGGGTTGGCAAGCCATTCGGGATGGAATACCTCTTTGATGAACCCTGCTGCCATCAGCTTGTGGACCTCCTCGCCTATCACTCTGCGCCTTTCCTCGTCGAATCGGCGCAGAGGCTGTCTGACCGGTCGGGCCCCAGCCCGAATATCCAGCGAGTGCTCGGCGACTTCCCTCGGTATGCCGGGCATGTCCGAGGGACTCCACGCGAAAACGTCGGCGTTTGCGCCGAGAAAGTCGACGAGCACTGCCTCCTATTTGGGGTCGAGCCCCGAACCGATCCGGATCTGCTTGGAGGCGTCGCCACTGGGGTCGAGAGGGACGGCCTTAACCGTCTCTGCTGGCTCGAAGTTGCCGGCATGCCGCTTCACATCCGGCACCTCTCGGGAGAGGCTTTCTAGGTCGGCAATGAGGGCCTCGGACTCGGCGAGGGCCTCGGCGTACTCCACGCACTCCACATCGCATTCGAATGCGTGTTTGTACGTGGGGCCGACGGTGATGACCCCGTTGGGGCCCGGCATCTTGAGCTTCAGGTAGGTGTAGTTGGGGATGGCCATGAACTTCGCGTAGCATGGCCTTCCCAACACCGCGTGGTAGGTCCCTCGGAACCCGACCACCTCGAACGTCAAAGTCTCCCTTCGGAAGTTGGAGGGTGTTCCGAAGTAGACAGGGAGGTCGAGCTGTCCGAGGGGCTGGACGCGCTTCCCGGGAATGATCCCATGGAAGGGCGCAGCGCCTGCTCGGACGGACGACAAGTCGACGCGCAGGAGCTTGAGAGTCTCGGCGTAGATGATGTTGAGGCAGCTGCCCCCATCCATCAGGACTTTGGTGAGCCTGACGTCGCCAATGACAGGATCGACGACGAGCGGGTACTTCCCCGGGCTCGGCACGTGGTCGGGGTGGTCGTCCTGGTCGAAGGTGATGGGCTTGTCGGACCAGTCTAGGTAGACTGGCGCCGCCACCTTCACCGAGCAGACCTCCCGACGCTCTTTCTTACGATGCCGAGCCGAGGCATTCGCCACATGCCCTCCGTAGATCATGAAGCAGTCGCGGACCTCGGGGAACTCTCCTGCTTGGTGATCCTCCCTTTTTTCGTCGTCGTGAGCCTTGCCACCCCCGGCGGGTGGCCCGGCCCAATGGAAGTGACGCCGGAGCATGACGCACTCTTCGAGGGTGTGTTTGACGGGCCCCTGATGGTAGGGGCACGTCTCCTTGAGTGCCTTGTCGAAGAGGTTTGCACCTCCGGGGGGTTTCCGAGGGTTCTTGCGCTCGGCGGCGGCGACAAGGCCAGCATCGGGAACATCGCGTTTCGCTTGCGACTTCCTCCTGCCTTTCTTCTTGGCGCCGCGCGGAGCAGACGCCTCGGGAGCATCTTCCGACGGGCGGCCCTGGGGCTGCTTGTCCTTTCGGAAGATGGCCTCTACCGCCTCCTGGCCGGAGGCGAACTTGGTAGCGATGTCCATCAGCTCGCTCGCCCTGGTGGGGGTCTTGCGACCCAACTTGCTCACCGGGTCGCGGCAGGTGGTGCCGGCGAGGAACGCGCCGATGACATCGGAGTCGGTGATGTTGGGCAGCTCGGTGCGCTGCTTCGAGAACCGCCGGATGTAGTCCCGAAGGGACTCTCCCGGCAATTGCCGACAGCTTCGGAGGTCCCAGGAATTCCCGGGGCGCACGTATGTGCCCTGGAAGTTCCCGGCGAAGGCCTGGACCAGATCCTCCCAGTTGGAAATCTGCCCCGGGGGCAGGTGCTCCAACCAGGCACGAGCGGTGTCGGAGAGAAATAGGGGGAGGTTTCGGATGATGAGGTTGTCATCGTCCGTCCCACCCAGCTGACAGGCCAGGCGGTAGTCTGCAAGCCACAATTCCGGTCTCGTCTCCCCCGAGTACTTCGTGATAGTAGTCGGGGGTCGGAATCGGGGCGGAAACGGCGCCCGCCGAATGGCTCGGCTAAAGACCTGCGGACCGGGTGGCTCGGGCGAGGGACTTCGATCCTCCCCGCTGTCATAACGTCCCCCACGCCTGGGGTGGTAGCCTCGGCGCACCCTTTCGTCGAGGCGTGCCCGACGGTCACGATGAGGGTGCTCGTCGCCGAGGTGGCCCGGGGCCGCAGGCGCGGTGTTGCGCGTGCGCCCGGTGAAGACCGAGGCTTCCCGCGTGAGTCGGGAAGTCGCGGCACGAGGATCCGGGGTGTATCCCTGCCTTCGAGAGGCAGAGCTCTCTGCCCGCCGGGCCGCAGCGCCTTCCAGGAGATGCCTGAGTTCTCCCTGAATTCGCCGTCCCTCGGTGGTTGATGACTCCGGCATCGCGCGGAGGAGCATTGCTGCAGCGACCAGGTCCTGGCCAGTCCCGCCGGATGCGGGTGGCGGTTTGTCCCTGGCATCGTTGGCGATGCGGTGCTGGAGACCTTGGGGCGAGTGACGTATTCCTCCGGCCGGGGGTTGGCTCGCCCATACCTGCCCGATGTTCTGACGGATTGCCTCGAGCGCTCCTGCTTCTTCATCGAACCCGGCCTGCGCCCCGCGGACTTGCTCGAGCTGTGGGTCGTGACCTCCCGCCGAAACGGGGACCACAGCTAGCTCCCGCGGGATGTCAGCGCGAGGTGCTGGCCTAGGGGGATCACCATCCTCCGGCATGCCGAGACAGCCGCCTCCGGAGGGATCCCCTAGCTCGATGTGGAAACATTCGCGACTCAGGCCGCAGTCCTTGTCGCCAAGGCTGCGGCTGCCGTCGGAACAGTCGGAGAGGCAGTAGTCACATGCGGTCAGGAAGTCCCGCATGGCACTAGGGTTGCCAGATCCGGAGAAATCCCAGCAGATGCTGGGGTCGTCGTCTTCCTCGGACCCAGAGGGTCCGTAGGTCGAGACACCCGTCAATCGGTCCCAAGGCGACCGCACAGGAAACCCCAGAGAGGTTGCACTCGCCTCAATGTGAGCGCCCGCCAAAGCGAGATCGCCAGGCGGGCTGAGGCCGAGTCGAAATAACGAAAGATGGGTAGCAGTCGATACCTTTTTGTCGACGAGGAGCGATGAAGTCGCGTCGGGGGCGGACCGCGTCGTCGTCTTGGGTCCGAGGGCGACGTCCTGCAGGCCTTCCGTGAGCGTGCTGGCGTCGTCCACTTGCTCGGAGTCGACGTGTTGCGGGGGGATGGCGCTCGCGTCTGCCTTGAACGCGAGGGCGACGCTTGGCGTGTCCTCCGTCGAGGCGCCGGGGATGTCGATTTGCCCGACAGCCGTCGGAGCGCGACCTCCCGCTCGGCCCCGGTTGCCCCGCCTCCTCCTCCTTCGACGGCGAGGGAGAGGATGGGGCGAGCTCGAAAGTTGTCCTTCTCCTATGCGGGAAAGACGTCGTCGATTCCGCCGCCAGCGGGCGGGCTGTCCGCCATCAATGTCGCCGTCGCGCGGCGGTGGAAGGAGTATCATGTCGTAGTCGCCGTCGAGCGAGATGAACTCGAGGTTCCCGAAACGGAGCACCGTCCTGGGTTGAAGAGGTTGTTGGAGACTGCCCATCTGGAGCTTGACGGGAAATCGAACGTCAACACGCAGCGTGCCCCTACCTGGCGCGCCAACTGTCGGCGTTCCGAGACCGGGGGGTCCTCGAGCCGACGAGTGAGAGTGCCGCGTGCCCCAGCCCAGATGGGTCGAGCGCGTGGAGCGAGCGCAAAGGGGGGAACGGAGTGAGAGAGAGGTCGGTGGCCGGAGCCGGATCGCGAGGGAGTCGGAGAAATTCCCACGGCCTTCGTGTTCGTCCCGCGCCCAGGTCGGGTGCGCTTGCAGTAGGGGGTTACAAGCGTCCGCACGAGGTGAAGGGAGAGGGCGGCCCCGAGAGAGCGCCTGCCCCTGCCTTTCGTCCCCGTGAGGCCAACCTTCTCTAAGAAGGCCCTGGCCCTTCCTTTTATAGTCGTAAGGAGAGGGTCCAGGTGTACAAGACGGGGGTGTAGCAAGGTGCTACGTGTCTAGCGAGGGAGAGCTAGCGCCCTATGTACATGCCCAGGTGGCAGCCAGAGAGATCGTGGCACCCTGTTGGAGTGGCGTCGTGGCTGTTGGAGGAGTAACGGAGCCGGACGGGGGGACAGCTGTCGAGGTGGCTGGGTCCTTGCTGACGTTCTCCTGCTTTCGTAAGGGAGCTGGGAGCCGCCGTCGTCATGATCTAGCGGGGCGCCATCATGGCCTATCTGGCATAGCTGGCCAGATGGGACGCCGGTCTTGTTCTCTGCGACCCAAGTCGGCTCGGGGCAGGGTGATGATGACGCTTCCTGTTGACGTGGCGGTCTCGTATCCTATGTCGGGCGTCGTGGAGGCTCCTCCGAGGCTGTGGCCGAGTCCGTCCTGCAAGACAGAGACAGAGTCCGAGCCCTGGTCGGGCGAGGCGGAGATTATTCGGCAGAGGCCGAGGCGGAGTCCGAGCCCTGGGTCGGGCGAGGCGGAGGTCGCCGTCTTCCGAGGCCTTAGCCTGAGTCCGAGCCCTGGGTCGGGCGGAGCGGAGTTCGCCGTCTTCCGAGGCCTTAGCCTGAGTCCGAGCCCTGGGTCGGGCGGAGCGGAGTTCGCCGTCTTCCGAGGCCTTAGCCTGAGTCCGAGCCTTGGGTCGGGCGGAGTCTCCTATGGCACCACTGGCGAAGTCTGGCCGCCCGTCGGTCTTACCTTTTGCGTTAAACGCCCTGGTGATTCGGTCGGTTGGTGCGGTGATTTAGTCTGGGTTTCTCCTTATCGGAGGCGGGGCCTAGGGCGAGCTGGGGATGCGCCTGCCGTGAAAGAGGAGACCTCAGGCGAGACGGAGTCATCTTAGGGTCGGCTGCCCTCGCCCGAGGCTAGGCTCGGGCGTGGCGTGGTCAAGTCACTCGTGTGGACTGATCCCTGACTTAATCAAACCCATCAGGCCTTTGCAGCTTTATGCTGATGGGGGTTACCAGCTGAGAATTAGGCGTCTTGAGGGTACCCCTAATTATGGTCCCCGACAAGAATAGTGCTCTGAGAAGGCCTCTACACCCTGGAGATCATTGTCCGAACGACGCACCAAGCAAGTAGCCTCCCACTGGTCCGGGTATAACCCGCGGCGACGCTAGTAGACTACACAATGATACTCGATAGACCAAGTGTGTCGGTCGAAGGCCCGACACAGCAAGGTGTCGAGAGCGTTGTGGAAGTGACACCCGCGAGCAGCGTCGCAAGTGATGGGTCTAGTGATCCATTTCTCCGGCTCCTGCTCCTCCGAGAGCTCCGTGCCGTGGCTCGAACAGCCACCGGCGTCATCGTCGTCTCCATCTCCATCAGGGTCTCCTCCAGCAACCGGAATGCCCTATGGTGGTGTAGGGGGCATCTCTAGTTGAGGTGCAGGGGAAGGCTGCCTCCTAGACTCCACCTCCTGCTGAGTCAAAAGGGAAGAGTCCTACTACTCCTGCTCCTGGTCCTAACGTCGGCGCTTCTGCTCCTCATGTAGGCGATGATGCAGTCTCTCTAGGTGATTGGACTGACCTGGCACCGTGCGGCACAGTGGACGCTCCGCCAGGCGAGAAGGGAAAAAGGGGATCACTAACTTACGTGCAGTGCACCTAAGACAAGCCATCTACAAAAGACGTCGTAAGCACAAGAGTGAGAGTAGAACTATATGACCAGAAAGTAACCAGAAAGAAAAGTGAGACAAAAATTTGTGAGATAAGTAAATAACATAGAGTTGGTCAAGATGACCAACTTTTGAAATGACACTAGAGATCAAGGTAAGAGTAGGGGTCTATAGTCCTTAGGGTGACCATTCTAGTCTAGGTTAGTAGTCCTACAGTCAGCAAGGCTCCGATACCACTTATGTCACACCTGGTTTTGGAAGGTAAACCGAATGCAAACCATGTACGTGCCAGAATTAGAAACTCACGTACACAGCGATTACATAATTGAACATCATCACAAAGTGCTCAAAGTAAATAGCAAAAAAGTACTTTATTACAACAAGATGTCCAAGACATCAACTGAGTCTAATACATAGCCATAGTCTTTAACATTAATATCAAAGTGCGGTAATACGAAACGTAGAAGATAAGGCCTTCGCAGGCAGCTGACTGGGGGTTTGCCACTAAGATAGACTAGAACTCATCGTAGTCCTAAAACTCCTCAAAGTCCTCCATGTTGCCAGCATCTCCTCCTAAGCACTGAGTACAGTGGGGACAACCTGGGGTGGGATGGTTTGTAAAGCAAGGGTGAGTACACATCAATGTACTCAGCAAATGTCCCATTTGGCTAAAGTGAACTAGCTGTATGTGGAGTTAAGGTTAAGCAGTTGCTTTTAGTTGGTCAAGTATTTATTACTATAAGTAGAGCCAAATTTTAGTAATAAACCCAGTTATTACACAGAAGCACTCCCTCCAAGAAGAAATAATAGAGATCAAAATTATAACCATCATTATTAACCATCATCATAAACTAACCAAAGTTCTTCTAATCAAAGAGGATCCCAAGGCCGCTCTTAACCATGAGCACAACTAATATACCAGTTTCAAACACTCTGCAGAGGCCGCACACTTTACCCACAAGCCATGATTCCCATTCTGCCTAGGGTTCTAGCCTCCCCATTGATCACTACCCAAGTGACCTAGCAGGGTCTAACTATGTAGCCTTTACAAAGATTTCCCAGAGGTCATAGCTGCCCGTTAGGTTTCTCCAGTTTGATAAACACAGTACATCTCCCCAAAGGAAGGGTGACTAACAAAACCAAATCGAGAACCTCAGCAACCAACCTCGGTAGAGCAAGTACTGTGCCCGGACCCCATTGACGGCCCTACGGCGAAGCCAACTACTCCTCTGGTTCCTTTAATTAATCAGCTAAGGGCGCCCCATTCCACTCTCATGGTTGCACTATTATCCCGGGTTGTCACTCCTCAAATAGGTCCTTACGGAGAGGTACTCAGGAAATAGCCTGATCCCCCTAAAGTATATAAAGAACATCATCGGGATAACATCATCGTATCATAATATTCACATCATGTTCATTGATTAAAGTAAATCAATAGCATAAAGCTAACCATGATAACCCAAAAAGGTAAACAAGGATAAGGTAAATACAGACTAGTCAATTGTTAAGTTTCAATAATGTAATGCGGGACAGTAAATTATAAAGTAAATAGGACATGATAGGTCTGAGGACACTTGCCTTTCACCAGGTTGTTGCTCATGGTGATCTTCGGCAACACACTCAGGAACCACGGGCTGCTCGTTGTCTAAATAAAACGATCATGCATTCAATACATTTGGCAAATGACAAATAAATAGCACATCAATCATGTACAAACATTGGGACACATCTCAAAAGGTAAAGTATTAATTAAAAAAGGAGATCAAATTATAAGATGAACTAATCTCAATTAGGAGTTGATTATTCTTTAAGTGTTGTCCATGATTACATAATCTAATTCTATTCATTTTATTAAGACCTAAAAGTTAAATCAGAGATTAATTCCTCTAATACACATTATTAATCTCACAAGATCAAATAACCATTATAGTTAAGGTTTTCCTTTTTACTTATTTTCTTAAATAAATAAATCAATTCATAAACTAACCTATAGCTTAGACCAAATATTAGAGTACATAAACTATAAATAAATATAATTTATTTGAATAGAGAATATCCTTATGAACATTTTGCAATTTGAACCACTCAATTTGGAGTTCATATGAAAAAGATATGAAATAAACAAGTTTTGAAGTTTAAAATAAGAAATTAAGCCTAATTCTGTGATTATTTAAAATCCTAGGGTTCAATCTGCAAGTTCTCAAGGGCCTGCGCACGAAAACTAGGGACGACAGGTTGATTCTCGAAACCCGAGGGTTTCTTATGCAAAATTGCCACACGAAGGGGTATCGAGTACTCTGGACCGCACGATCTCGAGCGGACGGTCGAGATTAGATCTCGCGGCTGGCGAGCGCTGACAGGTGGGCTCAAGGTGTCAGCAATCTGGGGCAGGACTGACAGGCCGGACCCAGCAGTAGGGGCGCGGGTGAGGGGAGTGAGGAACGGTCGGATCTGGATCAGAGGGCTGAGATTAGATCCGCTCCGATTAAATCTAAACCGCCAGATCTCGGACGGATGCCCGAGATCCAATAGCCAGTGGCCGGACATGAGCGCAGTGGTGCCGCTCGGTCTCGTGGTGAGGTCTCGTTGGATACGAGGGGGATGGCCACGGTGGGGCTTTAGGGGCTTAGGGAAAGGGTCAGGCGCGCTCAGTGCGACACGACAAACACAACCGAGGGCATCACGCCGGCGCGGGAGCACCAGAGGGCGCATAACGCGGCGGAGAGGCCCCCGCGGCGGCTCAAACCTACTCTGGTGAGCAATTGCATGACGACCATGGCAATAAATGGAGAAATAGAGGCGCGTGGAGGTTGCTTACCGCAAGCGTGAACCTAGGAGCGCCTGGAGGACGGAGGGGAGGCGGTGAAGTCCCGGTCGATGGCGGCGGACTTTGGCTGCACGGGAAACACTCTGGTGAGCATGGACCAGGCAACCCAGAGGGGCTGGGGGTGAACCAATGGGTGTCCCAAATTACTAACGGCGAGGTGGAACTCACTAGGGCAGCGGACATGACGGGGATTCAACGGCGGTCGCGGAACGACGGCGGTCTTCGGTGAGCGATGACGGAGCTTGTTTGGTCGCGTGCGCTGAGCGAGAGAGGGGGCAAGAGAGCTCGGCTAAGGGCACAAATGAGCAGGGGGAAGTGGGCGAGCGAGGCATGGGGTCTAAAGGGGCGAGGGCGTGCGGAGGTGGCCGAAGAACACGCGGACGTGGGCGCGTCCACGACGGGGATGTGGGCGAGAGGTTAGGGATGACTGACGGGTCGGGGCCACGACACACACACACACACAGAGAGAGAGAGAGAGAGAGAGCAAGCGCGCGTGCGAGAGAAACAACGCTGGTAGGACTGGCCCACCGGGCAGCTGGAGGGAGAGGGGAGAGAGCGCACAGGCAAAACAGGCTGATAGGCGGGGGCCGCCTGTCAGCGCGGGCGGGCGCTCAGGCGCACACGCGGGTTGGGCCATCTTGGGCTAACTACCGAATTGGGTTTTCCATTTTCATGGAATTTCTAATGCCTTTTCTATTTATTTTCTCTGGGGTTTTCAATTCAAATTCAAACTAAGTTTCAAATCAAACTAAATCAAACATGTGCAACAATTCAAAGAATATTTAGAGCTCAACATGATTCAACATTTCATGACTCATATGGTTTTGACAAAATAAAATAAATAATCCCTCACTAATTAAGCTAAATCTAACCAAAAGAAAAAGGGAGAGAGAAACTAGAGAGAGATAAGAGTAACACCTGAATTTGGTTGATAATTAGAAAGAAATTTTATACCCCCAAATTCAGGGTGTTACACCCCACTTGACTTTACACATTCTAATGGTGCTTCTTCGAGTGACCCTGTCTGCTTTCTCTAGAATCTGAGTTGGTTTCTCGATATATGTTAGGTCTTCTTGAACTTCGAGATCCTCGGTTGGCAATTGCTCTTCTGGCACTCGCAAACACTTCTTTAGTTGAGATACATGGAACACATCATCCGTGGGTGACAGACTTTCTAGTAAGCTGAGTTGATATGCCATTTCTCCATGTCTTGCTTGAATCTGGTACGTTCCGATGTATCGAGGTGTTAGCTTGCTCCTGACTCCAAACCTTTTGATTCCTCTAATCGGTGACACCTTCAGATAAACATAATCTGCCACTTCAAAACTTAGCTCTCTTCTTCTAGTGTTGGCATAGCTTTGCTACCTGGACTGCGCTGCCTTCAGATTCTCTCGAACCATTCTAATATTCTCTTCTGCTTCAGGCAAAATGTCTGGACCGAACACCTGGCTTTCGCCAGGCTGGTCCTAGTGCAACAGAGTTCGACAATTCCTCCCATAGAGTGCTTGGAACGGTGACATCTTCAAACTAGCTTGATAGCTGTAGTTGTAGGAGAATTCTGCATAAGGTAGCCTCTTGTACCAACCAGACTTGTCTTGCAAAGCACAAGCCCTCAACATGTCTTCTAAGATCTAGTTGGTCCTCTCAGTTTGACCATCTGTCTGTGGGTGATAAGCTAAACTGAACTTCAAGTGCATGCCCAAGGCTTCATGCAACTACTGCCAAAAATGAGAAGTGAACTGGGTTCCCTGGTTAGACACTACCTTCTTCGGAACACCATGCAAACATACAATCTGGGACATGCATAACTCTACCAACACGACACTATTATAGGTGGTCTTGACTGGTATGAAATGAGCCGCCTTCATCAAGTGGTCCACTACTACCTAGATGGAATCGTAGCCGGCTCGAGTGCGAGGCAAACCAAATATAAAGTCCATCCCAATCTCATCCCACTTCCATTGAGGAATCTGCAATGACTGCAACAAACCTGCGGGCCTTTGATGCTCTGCCTTAATTCTCTGACAACTGTCACATATGGCAACATACTCTGCGATCTCCCTTTTCATTTTGTACCACCAAAATCTTTTCTTCAGGTCTTGGTACATCTTCTCGCTGCCAGGGTGTATGGAATAATCTGTCTCATCAACTTCCTTGAAAATCAGCTCCAGAATCAATTTGATGTTGGAAACGCACAACCTATCTTTGAACCATACTACGCCTTCTGCGTCTTCTGAGAAATATTTTCCCTTCCCATCTAAGATCACCTACCGAATTTCATTGATCTTCTCATCATTTTTCTGCTCAATCTTGATACCTTGTTCTAGAGTGGGTTCCAGCTCAACAGTCACTCCTTGGGTGCTATTTAGAAATCCGAGACTCAGCCTGTCGAATTCCTTCGCTAGTTCATATGGCATCGGATGAGCGGTCATCATGTTGACTTGGCTTTTCCTGCTCAAGGCATCTGCAACCATGTTAGCTTTTCCTAGGTGATAATGTATCTCCAGCTCATAGTCTTTGATTAATTCCAGCCATCTTTGTTGCCTCATGTTTAACTCTGACTAGGTGAATATATAATTGAGACTCTTGTGGTCCATGTAAACATCACACTTCTGCCCATATAAATAGTGCCTCTAGGTCTTCAGCGCATGAACTGCTGCTGCTAATTCCAAGTCATGTGTGGGGTAATTCCTCTCATGAATCTTAAACTATTGGGATGAGTACGCCACTACTCTCCCTTTTTACATTAACACACATCCCAGACCGGTGTCTGAAGCATCACAATACACTGAGAATGGCTTATGAACATCAGGCAAAATCAACAACGGTGCTATAGTCAGCTTCTTCTTCAATGTTTCAAAGGACCCTTGGCACTCTGAGGTCCACTTGAACTCAACTTTCTTTGATAGCAAGGCTATCATTAGTCTGGTAATCTTGGAGAACCTTCAATGAAACACCGATAGTATCCGGCCATTCTAATGAAACTCTTGATTCCCTAGACATCTCTTGGTGCCTTCGCGTCTAGAATATCTGCTACCTTCTTCGTATCCACAGCTAATCCGTATTGGTTTATGATATGACCCAAGAACAAGACTTTGCTGATCTAGAATTCACATTTGCTAAGCTTGGCATACAACTGACAATCTCGTAGCCTCTGCAACACCTTCCTCAAATGTTCTTCGTGTTCTTCCTCATTCTAGGAATATATGAGAATATCATCGATGAACACCACTACGAACTTGTTAGGGTAGTCCATGAACACACTATTCATCAAGTACATAAAGAAAGTTGGTGCATTCGTTAAACCGAAGGACATAACAGTATACTCATAAAGCACATACTTGGTGATGAATGTTGTCTTCAGTATGTCCGAAGGCTAGATCCTGAGATGATGATAACATAACCTCAGATCTATCTTTGACAACACACTGGCTCCTCTCAGATGATCAAACAGATCTTCAACTCTGGATAGGGGGTACTTGTTCTTGATAGTGACTTCATTCAGAGCTCTATAATCTATGCACATCCTCTTCATACCATCTTTCTTCTCCACAAACAACACTGGGGCGGCCCAAGGTGAGGTGCTGGGTCTGATGTAACCCTTCTCCAATAACTCGTCTATCTGCTTCTTAAGTTTCACCAGTTCTGGTTCAGACACTCTATAGGCTCTGTTAGAAATAGGGGCGGTGCCAGGGATAAGCTCTATGGAAAATTCAACTTTTCTCTCACGTGGCATGCCTAGTAAATCCTCGGGAAACACATCCAGGAATTCTGATACTACTTTGATGGCTTCAAGCGGATTGACTTCCTCACTATGGGCAGTTAGCTGGTGACAGCTACCTTTCCTCGATTCAGACAAGACCAACTCCACTAACACTTCCTCTCCTGAAAAGGACATTAACTTCATAGTTCTCTTACCATAGGTAAGGCCTGCTTGGTATTTGGTTAGCCAATTTATCCCTAGGATAACATCTATGTCTACATCTTGAGTACCCATTATCTATCCCCCATATTTGAACTCTTGCTCTTGGGCAAAATTTATCTATTTGGGTCCTCCCACCAATTGAACTAACCCTCATAGGCAGGTACATTGGTGCTACTGGTATGTTGTGTGTTTCTACCCATGATGTAGTCACAAAAGAATGCATGGTTCTAGTATCAAATAACACATTTGCAGAATGAGATTCGACTGAGAACGTACCTAGTGCCACTCCTGGGGTCTCCTGAACTGTGTCAGCCTCCAGGTGGTTCACATTTCCATTCTAGGCACGGGGCTATCCACGGTTGTTTGCTCCTTGCTGGGGGTACATTCTGTCTTATTGGGGCATTAGGAGCTGTCTGATGCTGAGCTGCTTTCTTTGGGCAATGCGATGCCCAGTGGTCTTGTTCCCCTTAGTGGAAACATCCACGACCTCCTCTTTGCGCTGGAGCTGTTTGGTTGCTCTAATTGGTTGCTAGGGTAGGAAGGCGAGGTGCCTGGTTGATCTGTCGTTGATACTGGTTTCCTCCCTATTGGTTGTTCTGGCGACACTGCTGCTGCTGCTGAGGGAACTGCCTCTGAAACTGTTGTTGGTGCTGATGCTGATGCTGGTGCTGGTGCCTGTGAGGGTGACTCTACTTGAACTTGAGGATTGCCTGAGAAGCGAGGACGGCTGCTGCTCCCGACCTGAGGTCCACCAATCTTGCGCTTCCGGTCTTCCATTTCTCTGCGCTTCCTCTTAGTCATTATGATTATATCAATCAGGTGCTGAAAGGTAGGGAAGGTATGGTTCATCAACTGGTAGTGAAGGGGGTAAACCAAACCTCTCAGAAACCTATACTGCGTCTTGGCATCAGTATTGACATCCTCGGGTGCATAACAAGATAGCTACATAAATTTGTACTTGTACTCACTGACAGACAGGGGGCCTTGCTTCAGTGCTAGGAATTCTTCCTTCCTCACTATCATCAAACCTTCAGGCACATGGTACCGGCAGAAGTTGTCTCTAAACTCCTCCCAGGTAATGGCTTTAGGGTCGGCATGGGTGGCAAGGTTGGACTCCCACCAGGACTGGGCTGCTCTCCTTAACAGACGGGGACCATATAGAACTTTCTCTCGGTTGTTGCACTGAGCGGTATGCAACTCCCGCTCTACTGTGCGCAACCAGTCTTCGGCGTCCATGGGGTCTGCAGAGTGGGCAAACACAGGGGGATGACCCCTCATGAACTTTGCACACTTGTCTCTTAGCATCTGCACTTGCGAGTGAGGTTGAGGTTGTTGCTGCTGCACCTGTTGCATGGCTGCCAGGGTCTGACCTATTGCTTGAACTGCCTAGGTCTGCATCAGAAACATCTGCTCTATTGTCATTGGGAGTGGTGGTGGCAACTACTGCTGGGGTGCCTCATCCTGTGGTGCCTGCTGCTCTTGCTGGGCACGTCTTCCACCACGTCGCCTATTGTCAGACATCTATAGAAAGCATACACACATCAGACCTGACCCTGCAGTCTTTTAGCATAAGAAAGGGTATATAGAATTGTTCACAACACTGAACAAATGAGCATCTTCAGTGACTCTCAACACAGCTAAACACAGCTTCTCAGATAAAGAGGAAAGTGGGAATAAAAGGCTGCCAAACTAAATGACTAACTTTATTAATAACTACACCAAATTGCAAGGGACACCCACACTTTGGTGATAATCATTACAAAGAGCCAAATCCATCATAAGTTAATCACGAAAAACATAGAAATACATGATAAGCAAACTACTCTCACTAACTAAAACTAGCAAAGACTAAGACAATGACTTAAGCATTATTACAAACTCTAACTCTAGCGATCTACGGCTCCAAGTCTATCTTGGTACTACAGTCAGGGGTGCCATAAGCATGATGACCATGGGGCGGCGAGCGGTAAGGTGTTGAGTCCCAATAGGGGCAGGGGAACCATCCTCCTGATGGCTGCACTCCGCGTGCTCAGCACGCAGTTCTGCAATCTCCGCACGAGCCTTGCCCAACTCGTCAAGGGCGTGGTCCAACTCGGTGACTAGGTTGACCTTGCTGCTGAATCTTGGATTGCCATCACCAACTGGTGAGACAATCACACCTCTGGTACTGCCAGTCGAGCGGCGAGGGTAGTACTTTAGGTCGAGACCGTCAGCCACCCCACTGAACAGCGAACAGTACTGCGAAAGTTCACGCCGTGCAGCATCATACATGGCTGTCTCTGCAGTGTCCCGCTCAGTGATAGAATAATTATCGGCGTTTCGACCCCGGTGGTCCCTGGACCGATGAGTAAATTGTCGCTGCATGTCCCAGCCTAGATGGGTCGGCGCGAGACGGGACACAAAGGGGGGAGAGCAGTAAGGGGAAATCGCGGCCTTCGTGTTATCCTGCGCCCAGGGCGGCTGGATGCGCTTGCAGTAGGGGGTTACAAGCATTCGCGTGGGAGAGAGAGAGAGAGAGAGCGAGAGCCTTATGCGTCGGCCCGTTCTCCTGCGCGGCCAACCTTCCTGTACGAGAGCCCTGGACCTTCCATTTATAGACGTAAGGAGAGGGCCCAGGTGTACAATGGGGGGTGTAGCAATGTGCTAACGTGTCTAGCAGAGAGGAGCTAGTGCCCTATGTACATGCCGTCGTGGCTGTCGGAGAGGTGTTGCTGCCCTGTTCATGTGATGTTGTGGCCGTCGGAGGAGAGCTGGAGCCCTACAGAAGTACAGCTGTCGGGGCTGTCGGGTCCTTGCTGATGTCTCCTTGCTGACGTAAGAGGCTGGGAGCTGCCGTCGTCATGGAGCGTGCGGGGTGTCACCATTACTTGTTTACAGGGGCGAGCCAGATGGGACGCCGGTCTTGTTCCCTGTAGCCTGAGCTAGCTAGGGGCAGGGTAATGATGGCCCCCCTGGCGACGTGGCCGGTCCGGGCCCGAGTTTGGGCGAGGTGGCGATTCCTCCGAGGTCGAGGTTGAGTCCGAGCCCTAGGGTCGGGTGAGGCGGAGTCCATCGTCTTCCAGAGCCGAGGCTGAGTCCGAGCCCTAGGGTGGGGCTAGACGGAGTTCGTCGTCTTCAGGAGCCGAGGCTGAGTCCAAGCCCTGGGGTCGGGCGAGGCGGAGTTCGTCGTCTTTTAAGTCATGGTTGAGTCCGAGCCCTGGGGTCGGGCGAGGCGGAGTCCATCGTCTTCCGAGGCCAAGGTGGGGCCGAACCCTGGGGTCAGGCGAGGCGGAGCTTCCTTTGTCGCCCGAGGCTGGACTTAGCCGCTGTCGACCTCACTGTGGCGAGTGGCACGGCAGTCAGAGCAGGGCAGGCGGCGCTGTATTCCTGTCAGGTCGGTCAGTGGAGCGGCGAAGTGACTGCGGTCACTTCGGCCTTGTCGATTGGAGCGCGCGTCAGGATAAGATGTCAGGCGATCCTTGCATTAAATGCTCCTGCGATATGGTCGGTTGCTGCGGCGATTTGGCCAAGGTTGCTTCTCCGCGAAGCCTACCCGAGCTGAGACTCAGGCGAGTCGATGGAGCGTTCGTTGCTTGAGGGGACCCTCGGGCGAGGCGTGAATCTTCTGGGGTCGGCTGTCTTTGCCCGATGTCGGGCTCGGGCGAGGCGGGATCGTGTCCCTTGAGCGGAGCCTTGGCCTGAATCGCGCCCATCAGGCCTTCGCAGCTTTGTGCTGATGGGGTTTACCAGCTGAGATTAGGAGTATTGGGGGTACCCCTAATTATAGTCCCCGACAGTAGCCCCCGAGCCTCAAAGGGAGTGTTGGCACTCGCTTGGAGGCTTTTGTCGCACTTTTTTGCAAGGGGACCGGCCTTTCTCGGTTGCATTTCGTTCCGGTGGGTGCGCGCGAGCGCACCCGCCGGGTGTAGCCCCCGAGGCGTCAGAGGAGTGTTTTGACTCCTTCGAGGTCTTAGTGCCTTTCGTGACGGCTCGGCCGGTTTGGTTGTTCCCTCATGCGAACTGGTCGTTGCCCGGGTGCTTAGTCGGGTCCCAAGTTCTCAAGCTGGTATGTTGATGCTGTCAACGGTTTGGCCGGAGCCGGGTTTGCGAGAGCAGCCCCCGAGCCCCCGCACAGAGTGAGAGGACGATCAAGGACAGACTCGACTTTTTTCATACGCCCCTATGTCGCCTTTCCGCAAGGAGGAGGGGGGAAAGCGCCATGTTGCCCTCGGAGGGCGTCGAACATGGTGTCTCCAGTGAGTTGCTAATGGGTAATCTGAGTGGAAGCCCATGCCCCATTCGTTAGGGGTCGGCTAGTGGCCCGGAGGCACGCTCCAAAAGTACCTGCGGGTGATTTGCCAGACCCGGTCCCCTTTTGACGGGGTCCGAGGGCTCTATGCCTCCCTATGATGGGATTCCGTTACAAGATCGCTCCCTCTGGTCTCGGAAATGTCCTAGGGTACCTCAGGAGCGTAGCCTGAGCCTTGGTTATGTATCGAACGTACCCAAGGTCATCCCTCGCTCTGCGTGCTCTGAGGCGGCTGTCGAACCCTTCGGGGGCCAACCTACGAACCCCTGATCAGTAGTGGGCGCGGAGCCCGAGTGGCCTGAGGCGGCCGTTGAACCTTTCCGAGGGGCCAGCCTTCGAACCTCTGACCAGTAGTGGGCGCGGAGCCCGAGTGCTCTGAGGCGGCTGTTGAACCCTTCTGAGGGGCCAGCCTTCGAACCTCTGATCAGTAGGAGGGCTCGGGGCCCGCTTCCTTCGCGGAGAAGGATCCCTTTCGGAGTATCCCCTTTTCCCGGTCCCTGTAGCAAGAGAGAGAAAGAGGAAAAGGAAAAGGATACGAAATCGAATGACGTGGCGCACCTTTTCTGACATGGCCATTATGGCGGGGGTGAAGCGTCGCCTGCTTCGCCTGCCAAAGGTGCCGCCTGTCCTGCCGTAGAGTTAACGCGACGGGACGAGTGGTTCGTGGGGCAGCCGTTGTGCGTGCGCGAGCCATTCGAGGAACGGAACACGGGCGCGTCGTCTTCACACCGCGGGAGAGGGCTCTCTCGCTGTCCCAGGAGGGGACGTGAGCCTACAGACGACTTGACCGCTGCTTCAGCCCGCCTGCTGCCGCCATTACTGCCGGCCCATTTCTGGCCGTATCGACCGTCGCGCCTTCTCCCGCGGCTGATTGACCCGTGACCGATGTGCTCGGTTGGCACTGTTGGGTCATGCGCGGGGTCGCCTCGAGTCGCGGCACCGGTCCCGCAGTCGAGAAGGCGCGGTACTGGCACGAGTGGCGGTGCAGTTTCTTGCACGTAGTAACCGGCGCGCCGGTTACATGACGTGTGGGCCTAGGCCTCCATGTTGGACGCGTTGAAGTCGAAAGGGGGCGCCCCCTTGGTGTAGTTGCATGCCGCCTGCATGGCGGTCCGTCCTTTCACCCGCTGGTCTGGGCGAAAGTGGAGGAGCGCTTGTAACCGCTGGGCAGTTACGTGTACCGCGCGCGGCGGTTTGGCCTCTTCCGTCCTGGGCTAGCTTGCATGACGCGTGGGACCCAGCCCCCGTGTCGTAGGGGGAGGACCTTGGAGCGTGTTGGAGAAGACTCAGTCCACGCCGGTTGAGGACGCAAGTGGGGAGAGTCGCCTTTAAAAGGAGGGTGGCCCCCTTGGATGGCAACCATGTCTTCACACTCCATGTATCGCGTCCTTCCACCTTCTGAGCCCCGGATGGGGAGCGCTCGCGTCGCTTTCGTCTTGCTGTCGTTGGAGGAACGCAACTTCGCGAAAGTTGGTACCTTTCAGCCATCGCTTGGCTTCAAGGATTTTCATCAGGCAGCCCGACTGCATCCCCTCACCGGTGGTCACCCAAGACGGTGACCACCAGTTCGATGGTGGGGAGAAGCGAGCCGGGCTGTGGCCTTCGCCCCTCCCTCAGCTTCAAGGATGTTCATCATCCTTGCTGGGGCAGAGGGCGGGCTGAGCCAGAGCTCTACCTCCCGCACGGGTTCATGGGTCACCCTCTCCTTCAGCATTCAGGGGAGAGGGTGCTCACTGGCCTAGCGGAAGGGGCGGACTCCGACAACGCGGGGCTGGTCGGCCGCGAGCGTCGTCGGCTTCAGCGCGTTGGGCTCGCTGGCTCAGCTGGCTCTGGCTCGGCCCCCGGTGCCCCCTCCCGTCGTACGAGCGGTCGCCGCGTCGCGCGCACCGGAGGGCCGCCCAAGACGTCGCGCGCTGCTAGGGTGGCATTCGTATCCTTGGGCTGTCCTACCTTTGCTCCGGTACGACGCCTCTTGCGCGGAGGTCGGTGCTCGCCTGTCCGGGAGGATCCGAGTGGGGATCTGCCGGTGGGCAGATGGCTGCCGTCGTCGACGTTGAGGTGGTGGCGGCTGAAGAAGTCCTCGTTGCCGATGAGATCGCTGCCACCATCCGCGCTCCGGGCCTCCGGCTCTTGGGCTTTGATAGCTTGTCCTCGCCCCTCAAGTGGGGATGTGGGCGAGGAGCTCGTCGCAGCAGCGTCCACCCTGAGGTCATCGCTGCTGCTGTTTGGCCACTCGGAGCGGAGGTCGTTGTCGCTGCTGCCGGAGCGGGCATCAGCGAGCCACCTGGGGTCTTGTTGCCCCGCAGGCCCTCCAATGTGGGGGGTTGTTTGTACCTGCAGGGGCGGAATCGGAGTTCCATTTGTAATGGCACCTTGAGTGCCAGTGTCTGTTCATTGTGGCTATCGGGGCCTGAACATGTAGGTATTTTTGGGTGTAATACCATGTTTTTTCCTCATTTTCGAGCACTGGAACTCGCCTGTCGGCTAGCCGAACCGCTTAACCAAATGTGAGTTGCTCTGTGCGGAAGGTGACGAGTGAGGTATCCGTATCCCGGAGGCGTAGGAGTCCCTCGGCTCAGTCGGCCTTGCCACCTGAGGCTTCACTTGCTTAGTCAAAGAAACCCTTGGCCGCTCTGCGGTGAGCCGGGGCTGAGGGCAGCGGTGTCAGCGTGGACAGAGGCGGAGTTGGCTTGAAAAAGGAAGCTTCGTCGGCCGAGGCCTGGCCGGGTCATCCACTGGCGGGACCAACGCCGGAGTCGAGTTGCCGAGGCCACGAGCCGGGCTGGTGTCCTCGGGGGACAGCTGGCTGAGGCTTCGGGGCGGCCGGCCGAGCCGTCTGCCCGGGCCGGGTTCCTGGAGGAGAACCTGACGGCGATGGCCCGGGCGTGGTGCTGACGTCGTCCTTCGGAGCGGAGATCCTTCGCCCGTGTTGCCGTCCGAGGCTCGATCAGACTTCGCCGAAGGTGGAGTTGACGCCGAGGGTGCTGCTGCTCCCCCTCCATCGACGTCTGAGCCTGCAGGATCGGTTCGCCTGTAGTATGCATATGTTTTTTGCGGCCGCCGAGGCCCAAACATACTGTCGTCGCGTTGTAAAGCTGCATTTCTTTTCCTCTTGTTTCGAGCATTAGGGCTTGCTTGTCAGTAGCAGAATCGTTTATCCGAGCTAGAGTTACTTCTCACGGAAGATGATGAGTGAGGTATCCGTATCCCGGAGGCGTAGGAATCCCTCGGCTCGGTCGGCCTTGCTGCTTACGTGTACTCTTGCTCGTCCGTGGGATTCTATTATCGACGTAGCCGAGAAAACCCGAAAAAACCGTTTTAGCAGAAAGTCTTTTGAGCGTTAAGGCTTGTTCGATCAGCAGGATCGCTCATCCGAACGCGAGTTACTTCTCGCAGAAGGTGATGAGTGAGGTATCCGTATCCCGGAGGCGTAGGAGTTCCTCGGCTCGGTTGGCCTTGCTTGCTTATGTGTACTCCGTCGTTTTCATGATCCCACTACCGAAGTAGTCGAAAAGCACGAAAGATATTCTGCCAGAAAGACTTTTTCCGAGGAAAATTTTGACGCGGAGGGGGTTCCCCCCTTCTAGCCCCCGAGGGAGGGTCGGGCTTTGCCGAGGCAAGGCTGACCCTTCCTTGATGGTTAGACTTTGTATGTAAACGAGGTATATGAATGGCTTGAAAACATCTTAAGAGTAGAAACGACGTAGCTGTCGGATGTTCCAAGCGTTGCTGTAGACTTCGCCTTGACGGTTGGCCAGCTTGTACGTCCCGGGCTTCAAAACCTTGGCGATGACGAATGGCCCTTCCCAGGGAGGTGTGAGCTTGTGCCACCCTCAGGCGTCTTGTCGTAGTCGAAGCACCAAGTCGCCCACCTGGAGGTCTCGGGACCGAACCCCTCGGGCGTGGTAGCGTCGCAGGGACTACTGATACCGCGCCAAGTGTAGTAAGGCCATGTCCCGAGCCTCTTACAGTTGGTCCAGTGAGTCTTCTCGGTTGGTCTGGTTGCGTCGGTCGTCGTAGGATCTCGTCCTTGGGGAACCGTATTCTAAGTCTGTGGGCAAGATGGCCTCGGCTCCATAGACTAGAAAGAACGGCATGAAACCCGTGGCTCGACTTGGCGTCGTCCTCAGGCTCCAGACCACCAAGGGGAGTTCCTTCATCCATCGCCTGCCGAACTTGTGGAGGTCGTTGTAGATCCTCGGCTTGAGTCCTTGCAGAATCATGCTGTTGGCACGTTCTACCTGCCCATTCGTCATGGGGTGTGGCACGGCGGCCCAGTCCACCCGGATGTGGTGGTCTTCGCAGAAGTCCAGGAACTTTCTGCCAGTGAACTGGGTGCCGTTGTCGGTGATGATGGAGTTCGGGACCCCGAAGCGATGGATGATATTGGTGAAGAATGCCATCGCCTGTTCGGACCTGATGCTGTTTAGGGGTCGGACCTCGATCCACTTGGATAATTTGTCAATGGCGACCAGTAGGTGCGTGTAGCCCCCGGGTGCCTTCTGCAAGGGACCGACAAGGTCCAGACCCCACACAGCAAACGACCAGGTGATGGGTATTGTTTGCAGAGCCTGAGCGGGTAGGTGCGTCTTCCTTGCGTAGAATTGACACCCTTGGCAGGTGCGGACAATTCTAGTGGCGTCGACCACCGCGGTCGGCCAGTAGAAACCTTGTCGGAAAGTGTTTCCAACAAGGGCTCCAGGCGCTACGTGATGACCGCAAGTCCCCGAGTGTATTTCATGTAAGAACTCCTGGCCTTCGGTGATGGATGTGCATCGCTGGAGGATGCCGGAGGGGCTGCGGTGGTAGAGCTCCTTCCCATCCCCCAGCAAGACGAATGACTTGGCGCGCCGCGCCAGTCGCCGAGCTTCGGCTCTATCGAGGGGTAGCTCTCCTCGGTGAAGATATTGCAGGTATGGGGTCTACCAGTTTCGATTAGGCGTGACCCCATTCCGCTCTTTCTTAATGCGCAGAGCCTCACCCTCGGGGGCCGAGGGTGCCTCGGGCTGAGCCAAGAGCGCCTCGGGCTGAGCCGAGGGCGCCTGGGGCAGGGCCGAGACCTTCTCGGGCTCGGGCGTGTCGTTGGTCTTGACTGAGGGTTGATGTAGGTCCCGGGAGAAGACGTTCGGGGGAACCGTTGTTCGCACCGAAGCTATCTTCGCCAGCTCGTCCGCAGTCTCGTTGTACAGCCGGGCGACGTGGTTGACCTCGAGCCCGTAGAACTTGTCCTCCAGGCGCCGAACCTCGTTGCAGTAGGCTTCCATCTTCGGGTCGCGGCAATGGGAGTTCTTCATGACTTGGTCGATGACAAGCTGCGAGTCACCGCGAGCGTCAAGGCGTCGGACCCCTAGCTCGATGGCGATGCGCAACCCGTTAACCAGAGCCTCATACTCGACCACATTGTTGGACGCCGGGAAATGGAGGCGCAGCACGTAGCAGAGGTGCTTCCCGAGGGGCGAGATGAAGAGCAGGCCCGCACCTGCCCCTGTTTTCATCAGCGACCCGTCGAAAAACATGGTCCAGAGTTCTGGTTGGATCGGAGCTGCTGGGAGCTAGGTGTCGACCCATTCAGCGACAAAGTCCGCCAAGACTTGGGACTTGATGGCCTTCCGAGGGGCGAACGAGATTGTCTCGTCCATGATTTCCACTCTCCACTTTGCAATCCTACCCGAGGCCTCTCGGCACTGGATGATCTCCCCCAGGGGGAAGGATGACACCATAGTCACCGGATGAGACTTGAAGTAGTGTCGCAACTTCCGTCGCGTCAGAATCACCACGTACAGCAGCTTCTGAATTTGTGGGTAGTGGATCTTGGTCTCGGACAGTACCTCACTGATGAAGTAGACCGGCCTCTGGACGGGCAATGCATGCCCTTCTTCTCGCCTTTCGACCACGATCGCGGCGCTGACCACCTGAGTGGTAGCGGCGACGTAGATCAAGAGGGCTTCTCCGGCAGCGGGAGGCACCAGGATGGGTGCGCTCGTAAGGAGCGCCTTCAGGTTCCTGAGGGCTTCCTTGGCCTCGGGGGTCCAAGTGAAGCACTTGGTCTTTCTCAAGAGGCGGTACAGAGGTAGGCCTCTTTCGCCGAGGCGCGAGATGAAGCGGCTCAGAGCCGCAAGGCATCCCATGACCCCCTGTACGCCTTTCAAGTCCTTGATGGGCCCCATGTTGGTGATGGCCGCGATTTTCTCCGGGTTGGCCTCGATGCCCCGCTCGGAGACGATGAACCCCAAGAGCATGCCTCGGGGGACTCCGAAGACGCACTTCTCAGGATTGAGTTTTACGTCTTTCGCCTTGAGACACTTGAATGTCGTTTCAAGGTCGGAGAGGTGGTCGGAGGCTTTCCTCGTCTTGACTACGATGTCATCGACGTAAGCCTCGACCGTTCGACCAATGTGCTCCCCGAACACGTGGTTCATGCACCTTTGGTATGTCGCACCCGCATTCCTCAAACCAAATGGCATAGTAACGTAGCAGTACATGCCAAAAGGTGTGATGAAAGAAGTCGCGAGCTGGTCGGACTCTTTCATCCTGATTTGGTGATACCCTGAGTAGGCATCAAGGAAAGACAGGGTTTCGCACCCAGCAGCGGAATCCACGATTTGATCGATGCGAGGCAGAGGGTAGGGAACCTTCGGACATGCTTTGTTTAGACCAGTGTAGTCTACACACATCCGCCATTTCCCTCCTTTCTTTCTTACAAGCACAGGGTTGGCAACCCATTCAGGATGGAATACCTCTTTGATGAACCTTGCAGCCAGCAGTTTGTGGATCTCCTCGCCTATGGCTCTGCGCTTTTCTTCGTCGAATCAGCGCAGATGCTGCTTCACGGGTCGGGATCCAGCTCGGATATCTAGCGAGTGCTCGGCGACATCCCTCGGTATGCCAGACATGTCCGAGGGACTCCACGCGAAAACTTCGGCGTTCACACGGAGAAAGTCGACAAGCACTGCTTCCTTTTTGGGTTCAAGCTCGGAGCCGATCCGGATTTGCTTGGAGGCGTCATTGCTGGGGTCGAGAGGGACGGACTTAACCGTCTCTGCTGGCTCGAAGTTGCTGGCGTGGCGCTTCGCATCTGGCGCCTCCTTGGAGAGGCTCTCTAGGTCGGCGATGAGGGCCTCAGATTCGGCGAGGGCCTCGGCGTACTCCACGCACTCCACGTCACATTCGTACGCGTGTCGGTACGTGGGGCCAACAGTGATGACCCCGTTGGGGCCCGGCATTTTGAGCTTGAGGTAGGTGTAGTTGGGGACGACCATGAACTTGGCGTAGCATGGCCTCCCCAGTACTGCATGGTAGGTTCCTCGGAACCCGACCACCTCGAACGTGAGGGTTTCCCTTCGGAAGTTGGAGGGAGTCCCGAAGCAGACGGGCAGATCGAGTTGTCCGAGGGACTAGACGCATTTCCCGGGGATGATCCCGTGAAAAGGTGCCGCGCCAGCCCAGATCGTGGACAGATCGATCTGCAGGAGCCCGAGGGTCTCGGCGTAGATGATGTTGAGGCTGCTGCCTCCGTCCATGAGGACCTTGGTGAGCCTGATGTTGCCGATGACGGGGTCGACAATGAGCGGATATTTCCCTGGGCTCAGCACGCGGTCGGGGTGGTCGCCCTGGTCAAAGGTGATGGGCTTGTCGGACCAGTCTAGGTAGACTGGCACCGCCACCTTGACCGAGCAGACCTCCCGACGCTCTTGCTTGCAGTGCCGAGCCGAGGCGTTCGCCACTTGCCCACTGTAGATCATGAAGCAGTCGTGGACCTCGGGGAACTCCTCTGCCTTGTGATCCTCCTTCTTGTCGTTGTTGTGGGCCCTGCCACCTTCCGCCGGTGGCCCGGCCTTGTGAAAATGGCGCCGAAGCATGACGCACTCCTCAAGGGTGTGCTTGACGGGCCCCTGATGATAGGGGCACGGCTCCTTGAGCATCTTATCGAAGAGATTGGCACCTCCAGGAGGTTTCCGAGGGTTCTTGTACTCAGCGGCGGCGACAAGGTCCGTGTCGGTGGCGTCGCGTTTCGCTTGCGACTTTTTCTTGTTCTTCTTCTTGGTGCCGCGTTGAGCGGACGCCTCGGGGACGTCTTCCGGCTGGCGGCCCTAGGGCTGCTTGTCCTTTCGGAAGGAGGCCTCAACCGCCTCCTGGCCAGAGGTGAACTTGGTGGCGATGTCCATCAGCTCGCTCGCCCTGCTGGGGGTCTTGCGACCCATCTTGCTCACCAGGTCGCGGCAGGTGTTGCCGGTGAGGAACGCGCCGATGACATCCGAGTCAGTGACGTTGGGCAGCTCGGTGCGCTGCTTCGAGAATCGCCGGATGTAGTCTCGGAGAGACTCTCCTGGCTGCTGGCGGCAGCTTCGGAGATCCTAGGAGTTCCTAGGGTGCATGTACGTGCCCTAGAAGTTGCCGGCGAAGGCTTGGACCAGGTCGTCCCAGTTGGAGATCTGCCCCGGAGGTAGATGCTCCAGCCAGGCTCGAGCGGTGTCGGAGGGGAACAGGGGGAGGTTACGAATGATGAGGTTGTCATCATCCGTTCCACCCAGCTGGCAGGCCAGTCGGTAGTCCGCGAGCCACAGTTCCGGCCTCGTCTCCCCCGAGTACTTTGTGATGGTAGTCGGGGTTCGGAACCGGGTCGGGAACGGCGCCCGTCGTATGGCCCAGCTAAAAGCCTGCGGACCGGGTGGTTCGGGCGAGGGGCTCCGATCCTCCCTGCTGTCGTAGCGTCCCCCACGCCTGGGGTCATAGCCTCGGCGCACCCTCTCATCGAGGTGGGCTCGACGGTTGCGGTGGTGGTGCTCGTTGCCGAGGCTACCCGGGGCCGCAGGCGCCGTGTTGCGCGTGCGCCCGGTGTGGACCGAGGCTTCCCGCACGAATTGGGAAGTCGCGGTGCGATGCTCCGAGGGGTACCCCTGCCTTCGGGAGGCAGAGCTTTCGGCCTGTCGGACCGCGACATTCTCCAGGAGATTCTTGAGCTTTCCCTGGATACGCCGCCCTTCGGTGGTCAATGGTTCTGGCATCACGCGGAGTAGTATTGCTGCTGCAGCCAGGTTCTGGCTGACCCCACTGGAAGCCGGTGGCGGCCTTGCCCTGGCGTCGTCGGCAATGCGGTGCTGCATGCCCTGGGGTAGATGACGTGCTTCTCCGGCCAAAGCTTGGCCTGCCCATTCCTGCCCGATGTTCCGCCGGAACTGCTCATGTGTTCCTGCTCCCTCGTCGAGCCTGGCCTGCATCTCGCGGATTTGCTCGAGCTGTGCGTCCTGACCCCCCGCAGGGACTGGGACCACAGCTAGCTCCCGAAGGATGTCAACGCAAGGCGCAGGCCTAGGGGGATCGCCGTTTTCCGGCATACCAAGATGGTTGCCTTCGCCGGGACCCCCTAGATCGACATGGAAACATTCACGACTCGGGCCGCAGTCCTCGTCGCCGAAGCTGTGGCTACCATCGGAATAATCGGAGAGGCAGTAGTCGCATGCGGTCATGAAGTCCCGCATGGCACATGGGTTACCGAGCCCGGAGAAATCCCAACAAAAGCCGAGCTCGTCATCTTCCTCGGAACCCGAGGGTCCGTAGGTCGAGACGGCCGTCAGTCTGTCCCAGGGCGACCGCATATGGTACCCCGGAGGGTTGGTACATGCCACTATGAAGGCTTCCACCGAAGCGAGGTCGCTTGGTGGGTCGAAGCTGAATCCAAAAGGCACGAGATGGGAATCGGTCGGTACCTCTTGGTCGACGGGCGGTGGACTGCACCGCTGTCTCAGGTACGAGGGCGACGCATTAGGGGCGGACTGCACCGCTGTCTCAGGTACGAGGGCGACGCCCAGCAAGTCCTTCGTGAGCATGCTGGCGTCGTTCGTCTGCTTGGGGTTGGCGTGTTGCGGGAAATGGCGCTCGTCTTTGTCTCAGACGCAAGGTCGAAGCCCGACGTGTCCCCCGCTGGGGAGCCGGCATCGTCGACTTGCTTGACAGCCGACGAGGTGCCGCCTCCTGCTTGGCCATGGTTGTCCCGCTTCCTCCTCCGTCGGTGGGGGAGGTGACGGGACAAACCCGGATGTTGTTCTTCTGCCATGTGGTGAAGACGTCGTTGATTCCGCCGCCGGCGGGCGGGCTGACGGCCGCCGTTGTCGCTGTCGCGCGGCGGAGGAAGGAGTATCATGTCGTAGCTGCCGTCGAGGGACATGAACTCAAGACTCCCGAAATGGAGCATCGTCCTAGGTTGGAAAGGTTGCTGGAGACTACCCATCTGGAGCTTGAAGGGAAGTTGTTCGTCAACACGCAGCAGGCCCCTACCTGGCGCGCCAACTATCGGCGTTTCGACCCCGGGGGGTCCCTGGAACGACGAGTAAATTTTCGCTGCGTGTCCCAGCCCAGATGGGTCGGCACGAGACGGGACACAAAGGGGGGAGAGCAGTAAGGGGAAACCGCGGCCTTCGTGTTGTCCTGCGCCCAGGTCAGCTGGATGGCTTGCAGTAGGGGGTTACAAGCGTTCGCGTGGGAGAGAGAGAGAGAGAGAGAGCGAGAGCCTTATGCATCGGCCCATTCTCCCGCGCGGCCAACCTTCCTGTACGAGAGCCCTGGACCTTCCTTTTATAGACGTAAGGAGAGGGCCCAGGTGTACAATGGGGGGTGTAGCAATGTGCTAACATGTCTAGCAGAGAGGAGCTAGTGCCCTATGTACATGCCGTCGTGGCTGTCGGAGAGGTGTTGCTGCCCTGTTCATGTGATGTCGTGGCTGTCGGAGGAGAGCTGGAGCCCTGCGGAAGTACAGCTGTCGGGGCTGTCGGATCCTTGCTGACGTCTCCTTGCTGACGTAAGAGGCTGGGAGCTGCCGTCGTCATGGAGCGTGCGGGGTGTCATCATTACTTGTTTACTGGGGCGAGCCAGATGGGACGCCGGTCTTGTTCCCCGTAGCCTGAGCTAGCTAGGGGCAGGGTAATGATGGCCCCCTGGCGACGTGGGCGGTCCGGGCCCGAGTTTGGGCGAGGTGGCGATTCCTCCGAGGTCGAGGTTGAGTCCGAGCCCTGGGGTCGGGCGAGGCGGAGTCCATCGTCTTCCGGAGCCGAGGCTAAGTCTGAGCCCTGGGGTCGGGCGAGATAGAGTTCGTCGTCTTCCAGAGCCGAGGCTGAGTCCGAGCCCTGGGGTCGGGCGAGGCGGAGTTCGTCGTCTTCTAAGTCGTGGTTGAGTCTGAGCCCTGGGGTCGGGCGAGGCAGAGTCCATCGTCTTCCGAGGCCGAGGCGGGGGCCGAACCCTAGGGTCGGGCGAGGCGGAGCTTCCTATGTCGCCCGAGGCTGGACATAGCCGCTGTCGACCTCATTCTAGCGAGTGTCATGGCAGTCGCAGCAGGGCAGGCGGCGCTGTATTCCTGTCAGGTCGGTCAGTGGAGCGACGAAGTGACTGCGGTCACTTCGGCCTTGTCGACTAGAGCACGCGTCAGGATAAGATGTCAGGCGATCCTTGCATTAAATGCTCCTGCGATATGGTCGGTTGGTGCGGCGATTTGGCCAAGGTTGCTTCTCCGTGAAGCCTACCCGAGCTGAGCCTCGGGCGAGTCGATGGTGTGTCCGTTGCTTGAGGGGACCCTCGGGCAAGGCGTGAATCTTCTGGGGTCGGCTGTCTTTGCCCGAGGTCGGGCTCGGGCGAGGCGGGATCGTGTCCCTTGAGCGGAGCCTTGGCCTGAATCGCGCCCATCAGACCTTCACAGCTTTGTGCTGATGGGGTTTACCAGCTGAGATTAGGAGTAATGGGGGTACCCCTAATTATGGTCCCCGACAGTAATGCTCTCAGTAGGCCTCTGCACCCCAGAGATGATCGTCCGAACGACGCACCAAGTAGGTAGCCTCCATTGGTCCGGGTATAACCCACGACTGTGATGGTAGACTACACATCGGTACTCGATGGACCAAGTGTGTCGGTCAAAGGCTCGACGCATCAAGGTGTCAAGAGCATCGTGGAAATGACAACCACGAGCGGCATCACAAATGATGGGTTGGGCGATCCATCCTTCTGGCTCCTGCTCCTCCAAAAGCTCTATGCTGTGGCTCGAATTGCCACCATCGTCGTCGTCTCCGTCAGGGTCTTCTCTAGCAGATGGGGTGCCCTATGGTGGTGCAGGAGGCACCTCTAGCTGAGGCACAAGGGTTGGGCTGCCTCCTAAACTCCACCTCCTCCTGAGGTCAGGGGGAAGAGTCCTGCTGCTCCCACTCCTGGTGTCAGTGCTCCTGCTCCTTGTGCAGGTGGCGGTGCAGTCTCTCCAGGTGGCTCAACTATCCTGTCACCGTGCATCGTAGTGGATGCTCCACAAGGCTAGAGGGCAAGAAAGGGATCACCGATTTACATACGTGCATCTAAGATGGACCATCTACATAAGATGCCATAAGCACAAGAGTGAGAATAGAATTATATGACCAGCAAATAAACCATAAGTAAAGTAAGATAAAAATTTTGTAAGATGAGTGTGTAGATAGTAATATAGCATAGAATTGGTAGAGATGACCAGCTTTTGAATTAAGACCAAAGGTCAAGGTGAGAGTAAGGGTCCATAGTCCTTAAAACGACCATTCTAGTCTAGGTTAGTGGTCCTACAGTCAGCAAGGCTTTGATACCACTTATGTCACACCCAGTTTTAGAAGGCAAATCAAATGTGAACCATGTACGTGCTAGGATCAGAAACTCACCTACACAACGATTACATAGTTGGACATCATCACACATTGCTCAAAATAATAGCGGAAATAGTATGTTATTACATCAAGATGTTCCAGGACATCCACAGAGTCATTGACTTAACATAGTCATTATCATAATCAAAGTGCGGATATGAAACGTAGAAAGACAAGGCCTTCACAGGCAGCTAACTGGGGGTTTGCCACTAAACATGACTAGAACTCATTGAAGTCCTGAAACTCCTAGAAGTCCTCCTTGTTGCCTTCATCTTCTCCTGAGCACTAATTGTAATGGGGACACCTGGGGGTTGGGTGGTTTTTAAACAAGGGTGAGTACACATCAACATATTCAGCAAATGTATCGTTTGGTTAAAGTGGACTAGTTGTATGTGGAGTTAAGCTCAAAGTAGTTTCTTTTAGTAGCTCAGGTATTATCCTCCTGATGGCTACTAGTAGAAGCCAAGTTTTATCAATAATCCCAAGTTATTATCCAAAAGTACTCCCGCCAAGAGGAAATACCATAAACCAGAGTTATAATCATCACCATTTACCATCATCATAAAAGTATCCAAAGTTATTCTAATCAAAGAGAATCCCATGGCTGCTCTTAACTGTGAGCATGACTGATATACCAGTTTCTAACACTCTGCAGAGGTTGCACACTTTACCCACGAGTCGTGATCCCTTCCAAGCCTACGTTGTACAGACTCGATCTTCACTACCGAGGTGAATGGCTAGGGATTCACTATGTAGCCTTTACAAAGATTTCCCAGGTGTGCAGTTGCTTGTTAGGTTTCGCCAGTTGTACAAACACAATGCTCCTCCCTAATGTGGGTGCTAATAAAACCAAATCGAATGAACCTCGGCACCCACCCTTAGCAGGGCAAGCACTATGCCCCGACCCCATTTATGGCCCTACGTCAAAGCCAACTACACCCCAAGTTCATCTAATTAATCAATTAAGGGCATCCCATTCCACCCTCATGGTTGTACTGTTATCCCGGGTGGTCTCTCAACGAACAGGTCCTTACAGAGAGGTACTCAGGAAACAGTCTGAGGCCCCTCAAGTATCACAAGTTCATCATCATAATCAAGATAACATCATCGTATCATAAATGTTCTCATCATGTTCATTGATTAAAGTAAAGCAATAGCATAAAGCTAACCATAACAACCCAAAAGGTAATCAAGGACAATGTAAATATAAAGCAAGTCAATCCTTAAGTTTTAATTATGTAAAGCAAGACAATATATTATAAAGTAAATATGACATAATGGGTCAGAGGACACTTGCCTACACCAGGTTGCTGCTCAGGGAAGTCTCCTGGAACACACTCGGAAACCTTGGGCTGCTCGTTGTTTACGCAAAGCAATCATTCATTCAACACATTTGGGAAATGGCAAAGGAACAATAGACCAACCATGTGCAATCAAGTAAACACAAGTTCAATAGAGAAGGACCCGCCGTACCGGCCGTCCAGGACGCCAGGAGCCGCACCAAGCCCTTCCAAAATCATGGAGAGACACTACCACCAATTTCTCAAGTTTAAATTATTTTACTTAGTTATCAAGTTTCAATTTATATTGAGACACTTAAGCATTTCAAGAAACATGCACGCTTTTGTTTACTTCTAATTTTTCACTAACTCTTCTTATAATTATAAAATGGGTGTTATTTTAGCATCATATGAAACTATTTAATTTGGGGCTGGAATTTTTATGAGGCATAGGTAGTAACAAATTATGACTAATGTATAAATTTCACATGCTCAGGTTTTACATTTTATTTACTACAAAAATAACAAATTGTTAATGCAATAAAGCATGTGAGAGCAAGTTAAATCTAAAACTAATTATTTTCTGTGGATGCATGACCATATTAAGTTTTCTTAGGCTACTATAATGTCATGCAAGGACAGTGGAACACCATTTTCCATTTTTACATATATATATTATTTGTAAATCATTTAAAACTACTTAATGTGCATCAAGCAAGTTAAATAACTAACTCAGTGATACATCGACCATAAGTCATGAAATTTTTACCAGTTACTAAGCATCACACAGAGGGTCTATTGTAAAAATTTTAATCCATTTGGTGCAATAGAGCTGCAGATCCAAAAATAACAAATAAATCAATCATACTTTTCCTATTTAACATGATTTAATTAACACACCAAGAAAACAGTAAACAACATATGGTTTTTATATTTTCTTAGCTAGAGTATTACATCATCTAACTAACAAAACAAGTCTCATCATTTTTGGATTTTTAAAATTAAAACTATGGAGAGAAGCGAGTTCATTTGTTTTCGAAACCAATTTTAAATACGAATTTCTATAGAAGACATTTCCACTAAGACATGCTAACTTATTGATCTAATAGGTAGAGCATTTCATGAGGAAGGCAACAAAACAAGTTTCATGATTTTAGGAGCTACCAAATTGAAGATATGAATTTTTGAACACAACACAAAAATCTTCAATTTTATACACCTTTAGACACGGCCTTGGGCCCACTCGTCATAGAGAGGGGACGAGATTGACTTTCGGGTTTGCATTTGTTTCAAGAAATAAAAGTTTTAATAGGCTCCAAATTTGACAGTTCTCGAGATTGAATAACTCCAAATTTGGTGAAACCTTCACGATTAACTCGATAAAAGGAGATAGATGAAATCGAGAAATATAAATTTCCACTGATGATCCGAGTTAGGGATAAATCCCTCGACATAACATGAAATAGACACCGGTGTCATAGCCTCCCCCCTTAAAAGAATCTTGTCCTGAGATTCGAACAAAGATCCTAAAGGGTAGCGAGGCATGTAACTCCCATGCTGAAGGTAGATGCCAAATCATGAGATGTTATTTGGCAAGATACGAAAGCTAGATTTGGACCGAACATCACGACATCTTGAGATAAAATGCAGGGATCACCTTGAGAGAATGTCCCCAAAAGATGGCACATCGGTGTAGTTCTATAATGGATCACGACTATTAACCGCGATACCAGCGCGTGCCGAGCAGCTCAACCATGTGTTCGCGCCCACAGGAGGCTCTCTATTTCGTCGCAGCACCATCGGTCGTTAGCCCTAATACCATTACCAAATGTATCCAATGAGAAATCCACATAGCACAGATAGATGGAACCCATGAGAATATGGCAAAAAAAATAAGAATGTGACCAGAGTTGAAACATAGATTTGTTGGCTGAAAAGTGCACGAATAAGAATTTTCTTCAACTTTGAGAATTATTCCATGATCACCATGAAGATTATCTGGCAAGAGACTAGTACGAGATTTGATATGAGGAGGAAGTAACCATGAGATCAAGATTGATCAGCTTTTCAGAGACACGAGACATCAAAGACAACAACAAAATCCATTAAGCCACATGGATATGTCGTTTATAGATATAGCTGATAAAGCGACGTCATGATTATTGCAGAAAGAGTATGATAATGATCAGAATAAGGTATAAGACTGATCCACATCTGAGAGAATGATCAAAATAAGGTATTAGATTGATCCACATCTGATACTTGAGGGTGTGTTGGAGTAGATAACAAGACGACATGGTAGAATCAATGGATTGTTCTAGAGATTTAGAGGATAAGATCGCAACATGATCCACAAGGGGAAAGATTACTAGATCCGGACGTAGGAGAGGTAGGTAAAACAAGATCAGCTAGGATGAGCAGCAGAAACGCTATGAAGTTTTGGGGCAAGGATTTATAGAAAGAAACATGGCTTGGATATGGTGTGCACAACTAGACACAAACAATTTGTTTTGACATAAACACGTGCACAAGGAAGCTTTGATTGATTTAGGGGGTCAAGCTAAAGAGATCTACAAGCTGTGCAGGTGCATTAACAATAGTGCAACACACAAGGGCTAGAAAATACTGACACAAGCATGTGATTTTTCTTTAAAGGGGTTTCACTTGCTAACCACAAGGTTGCTTGGATAGGGGTCTTTTTATGGGCAGAACAGGCAACAATTTTTATTGGTTAAAGGAAAAATGGACTGAACAGTTATCGTACCTTCTAGATATCAAGGCAAGAGAAACACATAACACAACCTAATCAAAACTATCATAACAACACATGACAAGGCATTTCTTATAGTTCATAAAATATTAGTACATCACATTATTCGCAATTTCTTATTAGGAGAATAAGGTGAGAGAAGCATGTTGATGCACAAGAGACAATTATGATGCGACAATCATGATGCATGCTCATTCTAGTCGACTTCTCAGACCTAACTACTTTTTGGGTGCTTTCTATAGCATCCTTCCTAATAGTAGTAGTAGGCTTTATGGCCTATATAAATAGCCACCTAGCTACCCATCTATTTCCTAAGGCTTCACGTCCTAGGTCTATCCTTATCGTCCTGACATCTATCCAACATTGGGTTCTAAGCAAGTTTTACTTTTAAAAAGTTGGTATTTATGACTTATTGACTTCTCTGAAGTGGTACTCGCTCTGATACCAGCTATGACGGAACCGCCCAGATTATTCCAGCTTAAATGCCTTGGTCTCACCTCAAGGGCAATGACCCACACTTAAGACGGAATAAACTATCAATTCCTCGGATCTAGTCCGATTGGAGCCACTTACCCAGGGATCGAGTACCATTTTCTCACACGAAGGTGAGACACAGAGAAATATAATAAAGCATAATACCACAAATTAAAATGAGTACATAGAGTTATTACATCATTGGAGTTTGAAAATAGTAAACATTGTTCTTGTTGCAGCGGAAATTAATTAATGATAAATAAAGAGTGAGGCGAAGCCTAGTCCATCAGTCCTCCTAGTCTTCACCTGCTGAGGCAGGGTTCCACTCGACTATCTAACCCGGTGGCAAGGTGGGTGGCCAAGTCAACCCAGAAACCATATCCTCCTCGAGGGTACCTTTAAAAATTATGCAACAAGCAAGGCTAAGTATACTAATACTCAGCTAGACTTACCCGGTGTGAGGAGTCTACTCCTCCACCTCTAGACCATGAAGTTATTTGGCTGAGGGGTTTGGTTTGCCAAAAGCACTAGCCGAGTCTAAAATCAAAATTTTAGCTTTTGCAAGTTTAATAATATTCCTTAAGCTAGGTTTCATCCTTCTATACATACATGCTAACAAACATTTAGTGCAAGCAACACTTTATCTCATGAAAATTCATTTCACTTCTTACTCGATGTAGCAGCATGTATCAAGCAGTCTCATTAGCTGCGAGAAGCAGATGATTCGAATCAAGTTTTTAACCTTGCAAGGTAAACCTAAACACATGACATGTACGAGCACTCCGTCCCTACACACGTCAACCGTCCCCATCAATTCCCCGTTAGTAGAACAAGGACCACTATCATTGGCATACAATGCTCCACTGACCTCGGCCACCGCCGTGTAGTGACCACACTTGTACCCACCATAACCGGAATGGGAGACCTTGTCTCATGAACACGTGGGGAGGTATGTCTACTGGCAGGTTCACTCAAGTACTAAGCTTACTGATTTACCATATTTCTCGGCATGTGCTTAGTACTTTCAAATGCTTGACACATGGTACCACACATTAATCCTTATTCCAGTTACATCTCGTAGACAAGGCATCCCCATGGACCCTTGTCCACAGACCATCGTAGTTCCAGTATCAAAGTGGATACAATTAATTCCTAAACTCGCGCGAGTGCTAGAAAAATCACTCGACTTCTACCGAGATCCTGAATTAGCATAGCAGCTACTCGACCTAGCATACTAGTATCCATCTCAAAAGGAAACCTGAGTTCATGCAACTAGGGTTTCACACAACTCCTACACTTAAGTGCACAATATAAACCTACAAACAGTAAGTGTAGTAAAATAGCATATCTAAACGGTTATGCATAAACCGGGGCTTGTCTGGAATCCAACACTAGATAGTGTTTGCTAGATGACACTCGCTTGACGAGCATCCACTGGTTAAGTCCATCCTTTTTGGGTTGTCCATCAACTACATTTGTGGTTGGCACCACATCACTTGCACGATCATCATCTCTCGGTTCTAAATGAGATGCAGGATGCATATGTATAAATATGTTGAAATATACCACAAGACAATCCCAAAATAGACGATAGAGAATTAAACACTAAATAGCGAGACATCATGAACAACCACACACACTAGAACTAGCTATCTACACGTCATCGGGCACGCGTAATCAATCATCACTGGAAAACAACGAACACTTCCTATAATTATCCATTGCAAACACGACATCATAAGTACAAGTATTTACCACATTCACTTTCATCATTCATTGGTTACTTTATTATTAAACTAGTTAAGTACACATAAATTTGTTATGGCTTCTATATAGGAAAACTTAGTTAAAAAGCAATGATCAAGTAATTGGGTTCTACAATCATTCACAATATTCTCATACAAGCACACACCCAAGGGAACACTCGAAAGGAAGTACATTATTCATTTTGTTTCTCTGAACATATTACCGCACTTGCTAGGTGTTGATTAAGCTAAGCTACTCATTAAACCTAACCAACTTAGTTTATTAACTTAGTGAGACATGTACTAGTTACTTATAAATAACCCCAATTATATTAGTCACTATTATTATTACTCATGTTCAGTCAAAACCCAAAACAAACAAGCAGTCGACTCAAGACAAACACACTGGAGTGGATCAATCAATCACAACTAACATGTTTAGGACAGCAGCACAATAGTTACTTGTTTTAGTCATAACTCACAAGATATTAATACAAAAATAGTGAACAAAAACTTTTTGAAAAGTTTAACGAATCATCTACATTTTTTGTATTGTCATCTCAATGTGATTAGACACTTAACAAGGTTAAATAGTGATAAACGACAGCTCTGTTCAGATTTGAACAGATTCAGACTTGTGACTTCAAAAATTCATAACTAGAGATTCAGGCATCCAAATCAATTGATCTTAGACTTTCTGGAAAGCTAATGAAATTGTCTACAAATCATTTATTAACATCTTAGGTTGATTTAAAATGTATCATGGGTAAAAGACACTTGGAAGGCTTTACTGTCCAGAACTGGACAGATTCAATCTTCACACTTTAAACATCTATAACTTGAGCTTTAGACCATCAAAAAGAATGATCCAAAAATTTTCGGAAAGATTAATAAAATTACTACATAACTTTTATAATCACAAAGAAGTGGTTCAAATTTTAATCAACCCAAACAATACAATTTTCCAAATCTGTCCAGAGAGTGGACAAAATACAACAATTATTTTGTAAAATTCATAACTCTTAAACCATCAGGCCTTTGGTAATGAAATTTTAACACAAGTAATATAAGAACGTTATCTCCATCTTTCCTATGATCATCAAGAATTGATTCTAGGATTAACTTAAGCAAACATTGCAATCTCTGAAATCTATACAGAAATTGGACAGATTCAGGTACTGAACTTGTGAAAAGCATAACTTCTAATCCATTAATTCTTAGCTCATGAAAGTTTAGGACAAGATCAACATCTAAGTTAGCTACAACTTTTACATAGCACATGTCTACCGAAAACACAATTTATCTTAACAAATTAATCACACAACCCGAACTATACATGTTGGGAGTTTTCAGCTTGCTAGCACAAGAGCACTCAACTCAATCACCAATCAAAATCATGGAGAAACACTACCACCAATTTCTCAAGTTTAAATCATTATGACTTAGTTATCAAGTTTCAATTTATATCGAGACACTTAAGCATTTCAAGAAACATGCACGCTTTTGTTTACTTCTAATTTTCACTAACTCTTCTTATAATTATAAAATGGGTGCTATTTTAGCACCATACACTACCGGAATCCGGGTCATTGCCGAGTGCCGGCCTCTTTTCCGAGTGGTTTTTGTCAGGCACTCAGTAAAGGTTGCTTTGTCGAGAGCCGCACTCGGCAAAGTCCTGCTCTCGGTAACGAGCTAGTTTACCGAGTGCAGGACACTCGGCACAGGAAAACTCTCGGCAAAGACAATTTTGCCGAGTGGCAAACACTCGGCAAAGGCGGCTCTCGGCAAAGGGCCGTCAGTGGCCATTCTAAAGCTGACAGCCATCAGCCTTTGCCAAGGGCCGAGGGTTGGCACTCAGCAAAGTGGTTTCTTTGCCGAGTGCTAAATACTTGGCACTCGGCAAAGAACTCTTTACCGAGTGTCTTCTGTGGACACTCGGCAAAGCATATTTTTATTTTTAAAATTTTGTCCACCAAAATTTTTGTGGTATGTTACTACACTATGTAGACCTACATGTATCATTTGTGGGCAATTATAATAGAGTTTTCAATCCGTAGTAGATTTAGTTAGTTTATTTGAATTTCTTCAGAAAATTCAGATTTGAACTGCAGGTCACTCGAAACTTGAAAAACCATGCATGCAAAAATGATATCCATGCTACTTAGCACATGTTACGACCGATTCCAGGAGTGGACCAGTAACTTCGAGCAACATGCTCACTAAACATGGCCATGAACTTGCCATCCACATGTTTAAAAATTGTATAAATACAAACAAAGTCAGAAAATCATGAAACTTGTCCACGTGTCATGATATCATATATAGATGCTGTGATAAAAATTTGAGAAAGTTTTGAGAAAGTTGAGACGTACTATGTGTAGAAACCTAGGAGAACTACATATGAAATCATAGAGTTTCAATGTAGTTCTCCTAGGTTTCTACACATAGTACGTCACAGCTTTCTCAAAACTTTCTCAAATTTTTATCACAACCTCTACATATGATATTATGACATGTAGACAAGTTTCATTATTTTCTGACTTTGTTTGTGTTTTATACAATTTTTAAACAGCTGGATGGCAAGTTCACGGCCATGTTGAGTGAGCATGGTGCTCGAAGTTTCCGGTCCGCTCCTGAAGTCGGTCGTAACTTGTGCTAAATAGCATGAATATTATGTTTGCACGCACGATTTTCCAAGTTTCGAGTGACTTGCAGTTCCAATGTGAATTTTCCAAAGAAATTCAAATAAACGAACTAAATCTACTAGCTATAGAAAACACTTTTCTAATTGTCCCAAAATGGTACATGTAGGTCTACATGGTGTTTCAAACAACCCTCATGAAGGGTTTAGCCCAACGCAGCACCAGTCCAACCGCCCACCTCAATGAGAGTTATGTTTTTAGTGTTTCGAACACAAAACTTTTGTTGAATACTTGTCAGAGCTTGTGAACTTGTGTTGATACTTCTGAACTTCTGTTAATACTGTTTGTGTTGAGAATCTCTCAACTTATGTTGAATACTTATGTCAGAATTTGTGTTAATACTGTTTGGGTTGGCTATATATGTCTGTGATGATCTATGATGTATATATGTGATATCTATGAAATATCTTTTGTTTGTTTGGATGGAATAGGGAAAACAAATAAAAAAGATGTGTACTGGTCACTTTGCCGATTATGACACTCGACAAAGAGGTCCTTTGCCGAGTGTCAGGACCATAGCACTCGGCAAAGAACCAAGACCTAGGCACCGGTATAGGTTCTTTGCCGAGTGTAATGGCTCTGGCACTCAGCAAAGAAGCACACTTTGCCGAGTGCCATACCAGGCACTCAACAAAGTACCTGACATGGGGACCCCTCTAGCGGATTCTTTGTCGAGCGCTATCAGGCAGACACTCGGCAAAGGTAACTCCTTTGCCGAGTGTCGCCTGGGACACTCGGCAAAGACTCCGTCTCCGTCACCCGTCGCCATAACGGCTGCTTTTCTTTGCCGAGTGCTCTATGTCACTCGGCAAACCACTTTGCCGAGTGCCCGAGAAAAAGTACTCGGCAAAAATGGCTTTGCCGATGCACTATGTGTCGAGCCCTCTTTGCCGAGTGCGACACTCGGCAAACACTTTACCGAGTGTTTTTAAGGCTTTGCTGAGTGCTTCAGGCACTCGGCAAAGCCGTCGATTCCGGTAGTGATATGAAACTATCTAATTTGGGGCTAGAATTTTTGTGAGGCATAGGTAATAACAAATTATGACTAATGTATAAATTTCACATGCTCAGGTTTTATATTTTATTTACTACAAAAATAACAAATTGTTAATGCAATAAAGCATGTGAGAGCAAGTTAAATCTAAAACTAATTATTTTCTGTAAATGCATGACCATATTAAGTCTTCTTAGGCTACTATAATATCATGCAAGGACAGTGGCACACCATTTTCCATTTTTACATCTATATATTATTTGTAAATCATTTAAAACTACTTAATGTGCATCAAGCATGTTAAATCACTAACTTAGTGATACATCGACCATAAATCATGAAATGTTTACTAGTTACTAAGCATCACAGAGAGGGTCTATTGTAAAAAATTTCAATCCATTTGGTGCAATTGAGCCGCAGATCCAAAAATAACAAGCAAATCAATCATATTTTTTCCTATTTAACTTGATTTAATTAACACACCAAGAAAACAGTAAACAACATATGGGTTTTATATTTTTCTTAGCTAGAGTATGACAACATCTAACTAACAAAACAAGTCTCATCATTTTTGGATTTTTAAAATTAAAACTATGGAGAGAAGCAAGTTCATTTGTTTTCAAAACCAGTTTTAAATACCAATTTCTACAGAAGAAATTTTCCACTAAGACATGCTAACTTATAGATCTAACAGGCAGAGCATTTCATAAGGAAGGCAACAAAATAAGTTTCATGATTTTAGAAGCTATCAAACTAAAGATATGAATTTTTAAACACAACACAAAAATCTGCAATTTTGTGCATCTTTAGACTTGGCCTTAGACCCACTCGTCATAGAGAGGGGGTGTTGGTCACTTGTTCTGAGATGCTATGAATCAAGAACAAGGCAACACAAATGTTAATGGTTAAAGACCTTCGTCCTTCAGTGCATTATTTCCCTTAGGATATAATGATCTTCAGACGAAGGTTATGAAGGACATACCTACATCATCTCAATATGCAAGAAAAAAAAGCAGGAATATATAAGACATAAAAAGAACATGAATAATTGTATTAAATCATTAGATTAGCAATATTTTCATCATATGATCATGAACAAACGTTAATAATATTAAATTACATTTGTACCTTCGGCTAGACAGAAGGTAAGAATCCAAGAGTGACGTGTGAGTGATTACAAGTCAGCGTGACCAGTACGATGTTACTGTTCATCTATTTATAGGCACATGACGTAGCCTGGGTAAAATTACAGCTATGTCCTTGTCATTTACTATTGACTAAGGAATAATCTGTCGAGGTCTAAGCAGTCTTTTCCTCTTTAGGTCGGTTTCGTTCTCCATCACCGTCTTTGTGCTAAGCCAAAGCTTCTCCATCCACAGCTTCGGAACTGGTTCATCCTTCTTCCAGACCACGCCTTTCATGTCATGCCCACCTTCATCTCAAAGCCGAAGGTTCCTGTGACAGTATATTATACTTGAAAAGCATGTTAGTCGTGTTTTTGAGGACCTTTGGAAGACAAAGGCCCCCAACAGTAGCCCCTCGTAGTATTAATTTGTTGCGTCTAACAAATTCAGACTGCGACACGAACGAAGGCCTTTAGCTGAATGTCCGAAAAAACACCTTCCCTTCGCTAGAATAGCGAAAGTCAATGACAGATGGGCCCCGCCAAGTTGCAATGCACTAGGCATATAAATAGAAACCCCCCAGCGGCAGCATTTGCTACGCCATTTTTGTTGCTTGCGTTATTTTCTCAAATTTTTAATTCTCTTGCTGTCAACTTTTGCTTATTTTTCGAGCTTCGTGATATACGCAAGTGCTTGTTGCATGTCTAAAGAGAAGAATATGTCTGAGGAGAAGAAGGTTGTGGACCCTTTTCTTGCTGGGTTTTACGAATCAATGACAAAAACAAATACAAAGAAGATCACAAAAGAAATAATGGCGGATTTGTCTGAAGATTCTCACGATAGTGATGACTATGATGTGGAAAGTAGGGATGAAGATTCTAAAGATCGGCCCTGGAGGCCAAGCCATACCATCTTCGGAAAGTCGACCAATAAACAAAGTCAAATTGATGCCATGAAGGGAAGATACTTCCGTGACATGTCTATTGTGAGGGTTGGAGGGGACAGTACCGCCCCTACTCCTGAAGAAAATGAGGTTGTTATCTACAGAAGCTTTATGAAGGCGGGTCTTCGGTTCCCATTGAGCAAATTTTTGGTTGAAGTGTTGAAGATATTTCAGATTTTTCTTCATAAATTACTCCCGGAGCTATAATCAGAATGGGGATATTTGTTTGGGCTATGAGAAGCCAAGGGCTAGAACCGAGCGCAAAGTGTTTTTGCAATATGCAAGACTATTGTACAAGACGAAGGCCACTGGCAAAGAGCAGTATCACAACAACTTCGGTTGTTATGGAATCATTGCTCGTCCTAATGCAAGCTACCCGATTCCAACATTTCGGAAAAGGTGGCCCGGGGCCTGGATGGAGGAATGGTTTTATGTTAAGAATAATCTGATTGAAAGGGAGGACATAAAGGGGATTATTCAACACCCCATCTGGTCTCGCTTCGGCCTTCGAAGACTGACCGGGGCAATTGATAATGATGCCGAAGCATGTGAAAAGGCTTTCAGCAATGTCTGTGCTTTCATTAGCACAAGAGACCTGATTCAAGAGCACATAGCCTACAGGGTATGGCCACTTGTGGAAAATTAGGAAATGCCGAAGGAGACTGCTGACAGGTCCAGTCAAGGTGGATTAGTTCGCTTGAAATACACCTTCAGATACAGAGACCATTTTGACGAACCAAACGACGAGTGGCTGAAATGTATTGAAGCTACTAGCGACAAGTTACTTGGGGCATATACTAGAGCTGAAGATGATGCCTTATCCTCATCCTTCGGAGGTCGGGGCAAGAGAAGGTTGAACCGAGTTTTTGATGCGATTGGTTTTGTATACCCTGATTATTATTACCCCTCATGAAAGCAGGGGAAAAAGAGGAAAATTGCCGCTTCGACCATCTCTGTTGTGCTGAAGGGCAAAAAAATCAAGGTTTTGACCCACCGGCCAAGATATATTGAAACGGCCATAGTGCCAAAATTTGGTGAAGAGACATCTTCTGTTGCCGAAGCAGAACAAGCTGCTCCCACCGCCCGAAGCGCTGAGGAATCGACTATAGTGCCGAAGATGCCTATAGTTGAGCCAGTCGAAGCCGAAGATGGGGCGGCCAAAAAGCCAGTGTTAGGAAAAACAATAGTGCTACCAGAAATTCTGAGCACACTAGCAGAAGCAGAAATGTTGAAGGTTGTAAAAGCTCCCGCTACAACTCCCAAGAGGAGAAGAATGGCTAGCGTGCTAGACGCCGTCATGGAGACAACAAGAGTATTCACTCCTGCTCCTGCAAAAAAGGTTGCCGAAGCTACTACAGCTCATACTGAAGCCAAAGCCAGGCCCTCAGTGCCTGTTGAGACAAAGCCTGCCGTAACTGAGGAAAGGGCTGAGCAAGAATCTCCAGATATTGGCATGGCTATGGAAAAGGAAGTGGCCGAAGAAGCTAAATCTTCTGCCCCCAAGGTAGTGTCCGAAAATCTTGAATATATTATTCGATATGCTTCGGGAAAAAGATTATCTGAAAAAGAAGTTTTAGAAGCCAAACATTATGCCCGGGAACTAAAATACCCGAAAGGGGCCTTAGTGTTCAACAGCACGGACGAAGATGATTTTCTGTACCATCTCCTGGACAACAAAGAGATATGTGTTTGCCGCGAGATGGCCAAAAGTATGGGATTTCCGAAGCTCGAAGCTGGCCTCTCCGCCATGTCGAAGGATCACCTCGCAGATATCCTTGCGTACAACAGTTTAAAGGTACAGAGGTTGTGAACTTTAAGTCTATGAACTTGGCAATAAAGTCTTTTATTCTCATGCTAATCCTTCATCCTTTTCTGCAGGGCTTAATTCTTAGCAACGCCCTGAGGGCGCAAAAGAATGCTGAAGATGAAAGCTGCACGATAGCTCTTGGCAACCTTCGATCAGAAGTTAGTAAGCTGAGAAATGAAGCCTTGGAGAAGGAAAAAATTCTACTTTCATTGGTGGACAAACTGAAGGAAGATGAAGCGAAATTTAAAACTCAATCCGAAGCTTACAAAGCTGAAATTGAAGACCTTCGGAAGAAACTTGCCGAAGCCAACGAAAATTGTGCACTCGCAAAAGTTTTTCAAGAAATTAGTGAATGGTGGAAGACTAAGCTAAAGAAAAGTGTTGAGGAACTTTGTGAATCTAAGGAAAGGTGCTTCGAGAAATCCTTGGATTGCGTGAAAAAATTGAAAACCATCTTTGTCAAAGTGGGTGCTTATTCCTCTAAGCAAAATTTTATTCGAGGCGACCCCGAGGGCGTTATTGATTGGATAAGCGGGGAAGCCAAAGCCTTTGAAGAGGTCCTTGTGACACCCCAGGTGTCAATTTCGTGTTATGTCGGAAGATTTATCCAAATCTCGGATGCTCAGTAAAAATTTCTATTTCTCGATCGTGCCTATCTCTGTTTATCAGGCTTTCTCTTGTAAGTTCACCGAATTCAGAGTTATTCGATAGCGAGAAACAACCAATTTTGGAGCGTGTTAAAACTTTTATTTCTCGAAACGAATGCAAACTTGATGATCAATCTCGATTTATAAATCTCGTCTAAAGCCCGTTTAATTAAACGCTCGACAGCTGCTAGTCGAGCTGTGTCCGAATCCAATTTCTCGATGTTCGATCGATGTCTGACTTTTTTAATCCGAGTCCGTAATCTCAAATGGAATACTCAACATGTTGTCCTCTAATCAGTTTATCTGACTCGACTTCCTACCTCTGTGTTCGATCCCGATTTAAAAATCAACATCGGCGATAATTTTAAATGTCGCAATTTGTCTCTTTCAATCATAAATCCGAAAGCCGGTCGTATTTCGAGACGAGTTATTTTCGAATCACGCGTAGGGAATTATTTCCAAGCGAATTCAAATCGAACTCTCGGCCGAATTAATCGCTCAATCGTCCATTCGTCGAAACTCTAATTCGCTCTGTTCTCTGTAGAAACAAATTCCGCAGGAGCATTTTTATTCCGAGAAATAAATTAGCGCAGCCCATTTGAGTGTTTTGGGCCAGCCCAACTCAGCCCATTTGGCCCATTTGGGAACCCTAACCCTAGGGTTTCTCTATAAATACGGATCCCCCCTCACTTGCAATTGGAAAATTTCCATTTCCACCCCCAGCCGCCAACATCTCTTCTCTTCCTCCTCTGCCATTTTCCAGCCGCAGGCTCCACGCACGCCAGAGCTTGGCTCCTTGCCATGGCGCCTAGCACCCATCCAGCAGGGGGCCTTCTTCCCCAGCGTCGCCCCTGACCAGAACACCGCCGGCCGAGCGCCCTCCCTGTTTCCCCTGCACGAGCACAAGTGCAGGCCGACGACTGCCCTCTCCCCTGCGGCTTCTCCCCGTTCGACGTCGTGCATGTCCCGGCTATGGCCACGCACGTCAGAGCCACGCGAACAGCCTTCCTCGACATTCGAGCTCCGTCAGCATCCTCCATCCAACGCTCCTGCACAGGATCTCCTCCATTTCGGTACTATGAAGCACACCCCCCTGCTGCCGGCCGACAGCAGCTTGACATCTTCAACCTCGGCCGCGAGCTCCCTCCTCAGCTCCTTCCAGCTCTACTCGGCGCCCATTGCAGGTGCAGCAACAAGCTCCCCCGCTGGCCAACAGTAGCTCCAACACTCGCGCCCTTGGTTTCGTTGCGTCACGGCACCTCCATCTCCTGCTCGACAAATTGTGCAGCAGCCCCGTCCGCGGCGTCGTCGACCCTCGGTGAGACATCCCGCTATCCTTGCTGTTTTTGTGTCCATGGTGTCGACGATATGCCAAGTCCCTAAACTCGTGTGTTATTGCAGCCACCGTCAAAGTCATGCTCCGCGCCTTGCAGTTCGACAAATGTCGAGCCATGTGGACAGCCCACGCGTCAAGTCGTGACTCGTTTAGGTTGATTGATTTATAGTTATAATACATATGCTTTGGTTGATGTCGGACAGTGCATGTATATATGTGGATGTGTGTAATATGTTTCAGCTATACACGTCGGTAGGATCGCATTTGCGATTGGAGAACAAGAGGTTGTTTGATGTGTGCGATTGGTAGCTTGTCTAATTATGTTTTGGTCGATGTGGTGTACATTGGTGTTTGAATATGTGTGGGTATAAAATGTTTTGGTTATATGTAGTGGCAAGGTCGCATTCACGTTTTGGGAAACACGTGTCCTGCTTGTTGATGTGATAAGTAAGTTGGAAGTATAAGATATGCGAGCAATGGATTAGTGAACGTGTGTGTGTGCCGTGGTGCATCATATTTATTGTTGCGCTATGTGGGTCAAAGTGTCTCGAGTGCATGCCGCCACATGGTTGTATGCGAGACAGGGCAATATAAGATGTGCTCGACACGAAAGTTCAGTTAGAGTAGGTAGAAATTGTTTTGGCTTAAGTAGAGGGGTGATGGCATGCCAAGGTAGCCGTTGCTTCCTCTATGTTTATAAGTCAAGTCTACACGCGTTATGCGTTCCTTAAATTGTGCTTCACATATAGTGTATGATTGTGTTTATGACTTTGAATGGATGTTTTCGAGTGAACTAATAGGTTCCTAATGCAATTATGTGTAAAGTGTCTACCGTGACGTTTTATCTCGAAAGGTGTTAAGTCTACGCATAAATAAGAGATAAGTGTAACTTGTGTAGTGTGGATTGATTTTTGAGTGCATGTGTCGCAAGAAATGAATTAGTGTGCATATAGGAGATGAATGAGTGTGATGAAGTGGTGAGATGCTCCTTTTAAATTTTATTCACAACTCTTTTTAGATGTTGTAGTGAGATGGTCGTCGGTGTGTCGTTGTGCATAGGTTTGCAAGTAGGCATGTGCACGAATATGTTTTTGGCGTAGATTAAATGTACGTGGAGGAAAAAGCGGTGCGCATGTGTATGGTAGTCGTGATTGTTTTAACTTGAACAAAGAGTCTCAAGTGCATGACGTGCTATGGTTGTATTTGAGATTGTAAGTTATAAGAGTTGCGCGATATGAGGTTCGATCGATGTAGTTGATATGGATTGGACTGTAGAGAGGTGGTGACATGCCGAAGTAGTCATCGCTTTCTCTGCGGTTAAGTCGAGGTCATGTGTGATGACGCTATTTACATGGTGAATGCGTTTGTTAAATGAATGTGGTAATTTTAGTACACTAAATGATTTGGATAAAAAAATTAGTGAGTCTACTTGTTAGTTCTCACTTGGTTATTTTAACTCTAACAATTGTCAAAGTGTTAGAATGACTCAAGTCTCTAGAACGCGACGATTTTTGAATTGTATAGGAGCTGAAATTTAGTAATTGCTGTTTTGGGCTGCACGCACTGTTTTAGTTGTGCTGTATGTTTGATAAACCAAATTATGTTTTCTGTAGATATGTGCTATATAAAAGTGGTAAATAACTTTATTATCTTGCTGGTGTTAAAATTTGACAGCCATAGGTCTGACGGTTTAGGAGTTATGCTTTTTACAAATTCAGTAACTGAATCTGTCCAAATTCTGTACAGATTTCAGAAACTGCATTGTTTGCTCAATTTAATTTTGCAATCTGTTCATGGTCGTTATAAGAAAGTTGTAGATGCTTTTCTGATCTTGCTTGTGTTAAAATTTCATAACCACAGGCCTGATAGTTTAAGAGTTATGAATTTTACAACTTGGTTGCTGTGTTCTGTCCACTGTCAGAACAGATTTTGAAAACTGTAATGTTTGATTTGAAAAAACCTGGAATCACTTCTTGGTGATTATAAAAGTTATGTAGTGCTTTTGCCAATCTTTCCAAAAAATCTTGGATCACTCTTTTTGGTGATCTGAAGATTAAGTTATGGATGTTTAAAGTCTTAAGACTGAATCTGTCCAATTCTGGACAGCAAAGCCTTCTAGTGTCTTTTGTCCTTAGTTAAACATTGAATCACCTTGAAATGTTTATAAAAGATATGTAGAAAATTTTATTACCTTTCCAGAAAAATCTAAGATCACTTTGTTTGGATGTCTGAATCTTCAGTTGTGAATTTTTGAAGTTGCAAGTCTGAATCTGTCCAAATCTGGACAGAGCTGTTGGATTAGCTGTTTTAACCTTGCTAGGTGTTGAATCTTGTTGAGATGATAATACCAAAACTGTAGAGCACCTTTTAAGCTTTCCAGAAAGTCCTAGTTTAACGTTTTTGGACTAATAATTGAAAAGTTATGTTCAAAACAAGTGATTGCTGTAGTGCTGTCCAAAAATTCTGCTTATGCTTATTTGATTGTTAGTTCACCCTTTTGACTAAAATGGTTGGTTAGCACTAAATTAATATAGACTTGCCATGACTAAGCTTAATAATGCACGTGTTTCATGTTTTGTATGTTTCTTGCTCTAGTTGATTGCGATATAGGAGTTCCGTAGTTAGTGATGCCTATGTCGTATTCAAGCTTACGTTGTCTTGGTTGGACTTGTGTGGTCGGTGATGCTTTTGTGCGATCAATGGGAGAACTAATGAAAAGCCGTATCTAAATAAATAAAATGCGCGTACTTGTGATGTTATTTTGTGTTGTGTTGCGTAAATATCCAAAATGTTTGTCGTCTTTTTAGTGGTGTTAATGTTGTGCGCTCGACGATATGTAGTGAGCTAACGCTAAGTGTGTGTGGTTACTTGTGATGTCTCGCTACTTAGTGTTCAATTCACTAGCGTGTACTTAAAGTATTTTGTGCTACTTTCATTATATTCATCCATATGTATCTTGCATCTCATTTAGGACCGAGAGATGCTGATCGTGCAAGTGACGTGGTGCCAAACACAAGATGCCACTGGTGGACGACCTGAAGAATGGTGGACTTACCTAGTGGATGCTCGCCGAGCGAGTACCTCCCCCAGCAAATACTATCTAAGTGTCAAATTAAAGGCAAGCCCCGGTTTTATGCATAACCTGTTATTTATGCTATTTTACTATACTTAATGATTGTAGGATTGATTGTGCACTTAAGTGTAGTAGTTGTTTGAAACCCTAGTTGCACGATCTCAGGAATCCTTTTGAGATGGATACTAGTATGCTAGGTCGAGTAGCTGCTTTACTAAATAGAGATCTCGGTAGAAGTCGAGTGATTTTCCCAGCACTCGCGTGAGGTCAGGAATTGATTGTACCCACTTTCATATCATACTGAGGTTGGTCTGTGGACACGGATCCATGGGGATGCGTGGTCTACGAGATAAAAGTTGAATAAGGATTAACGTGCGGATACCTGTGTCAAGCGTTTGAATGTACTAAGCACATACCGAGAAATATGGTAAATCGGTAAGCCTAGTACCTGAATGAACCTGCCAGTGGACTTTACCCCTCACGCGACCTGAGACGTGGTCTCTCATTCCGGTTATGGTGGGTACAAGTGCGGTCACTGCACAACGGCAGTCGGGGTCAGTGAGGCATTGTACGCCAAGGCGGTGAGCCCTGATCTGCTATCAGGGAACCGATGGGGACGGTTGATGTGTGTGGGGACGGAGTGCCTCGCCATGTCGTGTGTTTAGGTTTACCTTGCAAGGATAAAAACTCGATTCGAATCGTCTACTTCTCGCAGCTAATGAGACTGCTTGATCCATTATACTGCATTGAGTAACAAGTGGAAAGATGATGAGTTGACACAAGTTGTTGATTGCTAAATATGTTTGATACCATGTATGAGTAGATAGTACGCATTTAGCCTTAAGAGAGTCACACTTAAACTTGACAAAGTTAAAACTTGATTTAGAAACTCAGCTAGTGCTTTTAGCAACCAAACCCCACAGCTAAACAGCTGCATGTCTAGAGGTAGAGGAGTAGACTCCACACACCGGGTAAGTCTAGCTGAGTATTAGTATACTCGGCCTTGCTTGTGGCATAATTTTACAGGTTCTCTGGAGGACATGGTTGCTGGAGTGACTTGGCCGTCCATCTTGCCACCGGGTTGGACGGTTGAGTGGGACCCCGCCTCGGCTGAGAAGGAGCATGAGGAGTGATGGGACAGGCTTCCCCATCTCTCTGTTTATTTATCGTTAGTTTCATTCCGCTGCACTTCGAACAATGATGGCTACTTTTGCAAAACTCCAATGGTGATGTAATAATTTAATACTCCTTAATTTATGGTATGGTGCTTTATTGTATTTCTCTGTGCCTCACCTTCGAGTGAGCTAGTGGTATTCGATCCTGGTAAGTGGCTTTTATCGGACTAGATCCGAGGGATTGACGGGTTATTCCGGTTTAAGTGTGGTCTAGCCTCTAAGGCGGGACTTAGGCACTTGAGTCGGAATAATCCGGGCAGTTCCGCCACAGCTGGTATCGAAGCGAATACCATTACAGAGAAGTCAATAAGTCATAAATACCAACTTTTTCTAAAGTAAAACATGCTAGAAACCAATGTTGGATAGATCGTCAGGACGATCAGGATAGACTTAGGACGTGAAGCCTTAGGAAAATAGATGGGTAGCTAGGTGGCTATTTATATAGGCCATAAAGGCTACTACTACTATTAATAGGGATGCTATAGAAGCACTTGAAAAATTTGTTAGGTCTGAGAAGACGACTAGAATGAGCATGCATCATGATTCTCGCATTATAATTGTCTCTTGCGCATCAACATGCTTCTCTCACCTTTATTCCAATAATAAAAACTTGTGAATAATGTGATGTACTGCTATGTTAGAAATGCCTTACCTCGTGTCAGATTGGTAAGTCTTGTTAGGTCGTGCTATGTGTTTCCCTTGTCTGCTATCTAGGTGGTATTGTAGTTGTTTGACCCTTTTTACAAAAAAAAATTGTGGCCTGTTTTGCTCATAGAAGACCCCCCACACACACTTTAACCAGCCTAGTGGTTAGCAAGTGAAACCTCTTTAAAAAAATCCTGCTTGTGTTGGTATTTTCTAGCCCTTGAGTGTTTTACCCTTGAAGTTAAACCTGCACAACTTGTAGACCCCCATAGCTTAACCGCTTGCCAAACAGAAACTTCCTTGTGCACGTGGTTTTGTCAAAAAAAACATCGTTTGGTGTCTAGTTGCGCAAACCATGACCAAGCCATGTTTCTTTCCACAAATCCTTGCCCTTAAAACTTCATAGCAATCATGTTGATCATCCAGTTGATCTTGTTGCCTACCTCTCCTTTCACATGGATCTGGTGATTTTTTTCCTTGTGAATTATGTGGTGGCTTTATCATCCGAATCTCTGGATCCCTTAATGATTCTGCCTCGTTGTCTGGTTATCTGTTATAACCCGTTCTCAAGTATCGGATGTTGATCTGCCTAAATCTCTCCATTCGGGTCATTCTCATATTCTTTCTCTAAGGATTATGACGTCGATTTATCAACTTATCTCTAAACGACATCTCTATGTGGATTAATGAATTTTATTGTTATCTTTGGATCTCTCATGTCTCTAAAAGCTTATCAATCTCGATCTCATGGTTGGTTCCTCCTCATATTAAATATCGTATCAAGCTTTGGATGATAATCCCCGTGATCATAAAATAGTTCTGTGAGTTGAAGAAAATTCTCAGGTGATACTCTTTCGTCAGCAATCTTTGCTTCAACTCTGGCCACATTCTTATTTTCTGAGCCATACTCTCATGGGCTCCATCTATCTGTGCTATGTGGATTTCTTATTGGTTGTGTTTAGTAATGGTGTTGCGACTAAACGACCGATGGTGCCGCGACGAAACCGAGAGCCTACTATGGTGCACACATGGTTGAGCTGCTCGGTACGCGCTGGTATCGTGGTTAATAGTCGTGATCCATTACGAGACTATACTGATGTGCTATCTTTTGTGGATATTCTCTAAAAGTGATCGCTGCATTTTGTCTCAATATGCCGCGATATTCTACCCAAATCTATCTCTAGTATCTTGTCAGACACCCTCTCATGAATTTGCATCTATCTTCAGTCTGGGAGTTACATGCTTCTCCACCCTTGAATATCCTCATTCGAATCTCGGGACGAGATTCTTTTTAAGGGGGGAAGGCTATGACACCCCAGGTGTCAATTTCGTGTTATGTCGGAAGATTTGTCCAAATCTCGGATGCTCAGTAAAAATTTCTATTTCTCGATCGTGCCTATCTCTGTTTATCAGGCTTTCTCTTGGAAGTTCACCGAATTCAGAGTTATTCGATCGCGAGAAACAACCAATTTTGGAGCGTGTTAAAACTTTTATTTCTCGAAACGAATGCAAACTTGATGATCAATCTCGAGTTATAAATCTTGTCTAAAGCCCGTTTAATTAAACGCTCGACAGCTGCTAGTCGAGCTGTGTCCGAATCCAATTTCTCGATGTTCGATCGATGTCCGACTATTTTAATCCGAGTCCGTACTCTCAAACGGAATATTCAACGTGTTGTCCTCTAATCAGTTTATCCGACTCGACTTCCTACCTCTGTGTTCGATCCCGATTTAAAAATCAACATCGGCGATAATTTTAAATGTCGCAATTTGTCTCTTTCAATCGTAAATCCGAAAGCCGGTCGTATTTCGAGATGAGTTATTTTCGAATCACGCGTAGGGAATTATTTCCAAGCGAATTCAAATCAAACTCTCGGCCGAATTAATCGCTCAATCGTCCATTCGTCGAAACTCTAATTCGCTCTGTTCTCAGTAGAAACAAATTCCGCAGGAGCATTTTTATTCCGAGAAATAAATTAGCGCAGCCCATTTGAGTGTTTTGGGCCAGCCCAACTCAGCCCATTTGGCCCATTTGGGAACCCTAACCCTAGGGTTTACCTATAAATACGGATCCCCCCTCACTTGCAATTGGAAAATTTCCATTTCCACCCCCAGCCGCCAACATCTCCTCTTCCTCCTCTGCCATTTTCCAGTCGTAGGCTCCACGCACGCCAGAGCTTGGCTCCTTGCCATGGCGCCCAGCACCCATCCAGCATGGGGCCTTCTTCCCCAGCGTCGCCCCTGACCAGAACACAGCCGGCCGAGCGCCCTCCCTGTTTCCCCTGGACGAGCACAAGTGCAGGCCGACGACCGCCCTCTCCCCTGCGGCTTCTCCCCGTTCGACGCCGTGCATGTCCCGGCTCCATGGCCGCGCGCGTCAGAGCCACGCGAACAGCCTTCCTCGACATTCGAGCTCCATCGGCATCCTCCATCCAACGCTCCTGCACAGGATCTCCTCCATTTCGGTACTATGAAGCACACCCCCCTGCTGCCGGCCGACAGCAGCTTGACATCTTCAACCTCGGCCACGAGCTCCCTCCTCGGCTGCTTCCAGCTCTACTCGGCGCCCATTGCAGGTGCAGCAACAAGCTCCCCCGCTGGCCAATAGTAGCTCCAACGCTCGCACCCTTGGTTTCGTTGCGTCACGGCACCTCCATCTCCTGCTCGACAAATTGTGCAGCAGCCCCATCCTCGGCGTCGTCGACCCTCGGTGAGACATCCCGCTATCCTTGCTGTTTTTGTGTCCATGGTGTCGACGATGTGCCAAGTCCCTAAACTCGTGTGTTATCGCAGCCACCGTCAAATTCGTGCTCCGCGCCTTGCAGTTCGACAAATGCCGAGCCATGTGGACAGCCCACGCGTCTAGTCGCGACTCGTTCAGGTTGATTGATTTATAGTTATAATACATATGCTTTGGTTGATGTCGGACAGTGCATGTATATATGTGGATGTGTGTAATATGTTTCAGCTATACACGTCGGTAGGATCGCATTTGCGATTGGAGAACAAGAGGTTGTTTGATGTGTGCGATTGGTAGCTTGTCTAATTATGTTTTGGTCCATGTGGTGTACATTGGTGTTTGAATATGTGTGGGTATAAAATGTTTTGCTTATATGTAGTGGCAAGGTCGCATTCACGTTTTGGGAAACACGTGTCGTGCTTGTTGATGTGATAAGTAAGTTGGAAGTATAAGATATGCGAGCAATGGATTAGTGAACGTGTGTGTGTGCCGTGGTGCATCGTATTTATTGTTGCGCTACGTGGGTCAAAGTGTCTCGAGGGCATGCCGCCACATGGTTGTATGCGAGACAGGGCAATATAAGATGTGCTCGACACGAAAGTTCGGTTAGAGTAGGTAGAAATTGTTTTGGCTTAAGTAGAGGGGTGATGGCATGCCAAGGTAGCTGTTGCTTTTTCTATGTTTATAAGTCAAGTCTACACGCGTTATGCGTTCCTTAAATTGTGCTTCACATATAGTGTATGATTGTGTTTATGACTTTGAATGGATGTTTTCGAGTGAACTAATAGGTTCCTAATGCAATTATGTGTAAGGTGTCTACTGTGACGTTTTATCTCGAAAGGTGTTATGTCTACGCATAAATAAGAGATAAGTGTACCTTGTGTAGTGTGGATTGATTTTTGAGTGCATGTGTCGCAAGAAATGAATTAGTGTGCATATAGGAGATGAATGAGTGTGATGAAGTGGTGAGATGCTCCTTTTAAATTTTATTCACAGCTCTTGTTAGATGTTGTAGTGAGATGGTCGTCGGTTTGTCGTTGTGCATAGGTTTGCAAGTAGGCATGTGCACGAGTATGTTTTTGGCGTAGATTAAATGTACGTGGAGGAAAAAGCGGTGCGCATGTGTATGGTAGTCGTGATTGTGTTAACTTGAACAAAGAGTCTCAAGTGCATGACGTGCTATGGTTGTATTTGAGATTGTAAGTTATAAGAGTTGCGCGATATGAGGTTCGATCGATGTAGTTGATATGGATTGGACTGTAGAGAGGTGGTGACATGCCGAAGTAGTCATCGCTTTCTCTGCGGTTAAGTCGAGGTCATGTGTGATGACGCTATTTACATGGTGAATGCGTTTGTTAAATGAATGTGGTAATTTTAGTACACTAAATGATTTGGATAAAAAAATTAGTGAGTCCACTTGTTAGTTATCACTTGGTTATTTTAACTATAACAATTGTCAAAGTGTTAGAATGATTCAAGTCTTAACGCGACGATTTTTGAATTGTATAGGAGCTGAAATTTAGTAATTGTTGTTTTGGGCTGCACGCACTGTTTTAGTTGTGCTGTATGTTTGATAAACCAAATTATGTTTTCTGTAGATATGTGCTATATAAAAGTGGTAGATAACTTTATTATCTTGCTGGTGTTAAAATTTGACAGCCATAGGTTTGACGGTTTAGGAGTTATGCTTTTTACAAATTCAGTAACTGAATCTGTCCAAATTCTGTACAGATTTCAGAAACTGCATTGTTTGCTCAATTTAATGTTGCAATCTGTTCATGGTCGTTATAAGGAAGTTGTAGATGCTTTTCTGATCTTGCTTGTGTTAAAATTTTATAACCACAGGCCTGATAGTTTAAGGGTTATGAATTTTACAACTTGGTTGCTGTGTTCTGTCCACTATCAGAACAGATTTTGAAAACTGTAATGTTTGATTTGATTAAACCTGGAATCACTTCTTGGTGATTATAAAAGTTATGTAGTGCTTTTGCCAAGCTTTCCAAAAAATCTTGGATCACTCTTTTTGGTGATCTGAAGATTAAGTTATGGATGTTTAAAGTCTTAAGACTGAATCTGTCCAATTCTGGACAGCAAAGCCTTCTAGTGTCTTTTGTCCTTAGTTAAACATTGAATCACCTTGAAATGTTTATAAATGATATGTAGAAAATTTTATTACCTTTCCAGAAAATCTAAGATAACTTTGTTTGGATGTCTGAATCTTCAGTTGTGAATTTTTGAAGTTGCAAGTCTGAATCTGTCCAAATCTGGACAGAGCTGTTGGATTAGCTGTTTTAACCTTGCTAGGTGTTGAATCTTGTTGAGATGATAATACCAAAATTGTAGAGCACCTTTTAAGCTTTCCAGAAAGTCCTAGTTTAACATTTTGACTAATAATTGAAAAGTTATGATCAAAACAAGTGATTTCTGTAGTGCTGTCCAAAAATTCTGCTTATGCTTATTTGATTGTTAGTTCACCCTTTTGGCTAAAATGGTTGGTTAGCACTAAATTAATATAGACTTGCCATTACTAAGCTTAATAATGCACGTGTGTCATGTTTTGTATGTTTTTTGCTCTAGTTGATTGCGATATAGGAGTTCCGTAGTTAGTGATGCCTATGTCGTATTCAAGCTTACGTTGTCTTGGTTGGACTTGTGTGGTCGGTGATGCTTTTGTGCGATCAATGGGAGAACTAATGAAAAGCCGTATCTAAATAAATAAAATGCGCGTACTTGTGATGTTATTTTGTGTTGTGTTGCGTAAATATCCAAAATGTTTGTCGTCTTTTTAGTGGTGTTAATGTTGTGCGCTCGACGATATGTAGTGAGCTAACGCTAAGTGTGTGTGGTTACTTGTGATGTCTCACTACTTAGTGTTCAATTCACTAGCGTGTACTTAAAGTATTTTGTGCTACTTTCATTATATTCATCCATATGCATCTTGCATCTCATTTAGGACCGAGAGATGCTGATCGTGCAAGTGACGTGGTGCCAACCACAAGATGCCATTGGTGGACGACCTGAAGAATGGTGGACTTACCTAGTGGATGCTCGCCGAGCGAGTACCTCCCCCAGCAAACACTATCTAAGTGTCAAATTAAAGGCAAGCCCTGGTTTTATGCATAACCTATTATTTATGCTATTTTACTATACTTAATGATTGTAGGATTGATTGTGCACTTAAGTGTAGGAGTTGTTTGAAACCCTAGTTGCACGATCTCAGGAATCCTTTTGAGATGGATACTAGTATGCTAGGTCGAGTAGCTGCTTTACTAAATAGAGATCTCGGTAGAAGTCGAGTGATTTTCTCAGCACTCGCGCGAGGTCAGGAATTGATTGTACCCACTTTCATATCATACTGAGGTTGGTCTGTGGACACAGATCCATGGGGATGCGTGGTCTACGAGATAAAAGTTGAATAAGGATTAACGTGTGGATACCTGTGTCAAGCGTTTGAATGTACTAAGCACATACCGAGAAATATGGTAAATCGGTAAGCCTAGTACCTGATTGAACCTGCCAGTGGACTTTACCCCTCACGCGACCTGAGACGTGGTCTCCCATTCCGGTTATGGTGGGTACAAGTGCGGTCACTGCACGACGGCAGTCGGGGTCAGTGAGGCATTGTACGCCAAGGCGGTGAGCCCTGATCTGCTGCCAGGGAATCGATGGGGACGGTTGATGTGTGTGGGGACAGAGTGCCTCGCCACGTCGTGTGTTTAGGTTTACCTTGCAAGGATAAAAACTCGATTCGAATCGTCTGCTTCTCGCAGCTAATGAGATTGCTTGATCCATTGTACTACATTGAGTAAAAAGTGGAAAGATGATGAGTTGACACAAGTTGTTGATTGCTAAATATGTTTGATACCATGTATGAGTAGATAGTACACATTTATCCTTAAGAGAGTCACACTTAAACTTGACAAAGTTAAAACTTGATTTAGAAACTCAGCTAGTGCTTTTGGCAACCAAACCCCACAGCCAAACAGCTGCATGTCTAGAGGTAGAGGAGTAGACTCCTCACACCGGGTAAGTCTAGCTGAGTATTAGTATACTCAGCCTTGCTTGTGGCATAATTTTACAGGTTCTCTGGAGGACATGGTTGCTGGAGTGACTTGGCCGTCCATCTTGCCACCGGGTTGGACGGTTGAGTGGGACCCCGCCTCGGCTGAGGAGGAGCATGAGGAGTGATGGGACAGGCTTCCCCATCTCTCTGTTTATTTATCGTTAGTTTCATTCCGCTGCACTTCGAACAATGATGGCTACTTTTGCAAAACTCCGATGGTGATGTAATAATTTAATACTCCTTAATTTATGGTATTGTGCTTTATGGTATTTCTCTGTGCCTCACCTTCGAGTGAGCTAGTGGTATTCGATCCTGGTAAGTGGCTTTTATCGGACTAGATCCGAGGGATTGACGGGTTATTCCGGTTTAAGTGTGGTCTAGCCTCTCAGGCGGGACTTAGGCACTTGAGTGGGAATAATCCGGGCAGTTCCGCCACAGTCCTGGGTGATCGTGGGGACATCTGTGCTTTCTCTAGTGCTCGAGAAGGCTGGTTGCGATCATATTAAGGCTGTGGCCCAGGCTGAAGCCGCCTTCTCCATAGACAACACAAAAGATCCTTCGGCCGAAGCTACTTTGGTCGGTGGAAAATTTTATTCCGATGTCTGGGTGAACGGTGGCCGAGAATTGGCCAACAAAATTATAAAGAAAAATGAAAAAGAAACCCATGAAGCTCGAGAACAAGCTAGGCGAGCTGAAGAAGCTGTTGAACGTGAAAGGCGCATAGGTATTGTTTTTGAATTTTAGCTTCGACGCTTATTTTGTGGCTTCGAACTAATAGTTTGCCTACTACAACTGAACTGTCACCGCTGCCGGAGCCATACAACCCCCTAGCTGATCCGGTCATGAAAGAAGCACTGGATATAATGAGCGTTGCTAACTCTATCGTTAACGAAGTCGTCGACAAGCTGCTGAAGAAGCCGTAGAGAAAATACTTAAGGAAGATTAGGTTTTATTGTAATAATATTATGTAATATTTGGTGTATGAAACAATTAATCAGACATGTGAATTGTTGTAATATATTTCTTTGCGATGCATGAAATTTGCGCAGATACCATTTTTGAGCCTTCAGCGAAAAAACACCTTCCCTTCTTTTCATGCTTCGTAAAGAAAGAAGCCCCTTTTATGGCAAGTCTGATTAAATTGTATTTCCCAAAGTTCACTTAGTGCCTCAGCACATTTTCATTTAACAAAGTATTATCGAAGATTTGTTTCATATCCAACCTTTTTACCGTTGATGCGATATGATGTATGATGTAATGTTAAGCGAAATGATATGATGGTATGATGCAAAATGATGGTGATGTCGAACACACACACACGCGCCCACATTGGAACACACAAGACTCTGCATCCCCTTAGGAACGACTTTGGAGTCTTTAAGCTCTGCATCCCCTTAGGAACGACTTTGGAGCTTCTTCACCTTATATTTCGGTGGCATTTAAGCTCTGCATCCCCTTAGGAACGACTTTTGAGCTTCTTCACCTTCTATTTTGGTGGAATTTTTGGCTCTGCATCCCCTTAGGAACGACTTCTGAGCAGAAAACTTACTCTGCGCTCCCTTAGGAACGACTTTTGTAGCTTCAGAACTTACTCCGCTCCCTTAGGAATGACTTTTGTAGCTTCGGAAGTCTGTGAGGAAGGCATATTTTACTCAATGACGCGAGCTCAATTATTACATGAAATTGAAATTTAATCCTTCATTACTTGTTTCTCATACAAAAATTAAAATGGCATAAAAGATAAAGATACAATAAGAATAGGATATTCTTTAATAGATATGCTTGGATTCTGGCACAGTGCTGTTGACTGTACGAGCTTCAGATTCCTCTCGAAAATCACGCTGCTACTATGCGTGTGAATGCCCTTCTGGCCGCTGGCTTTGGACCTGAGTGGGTGGTAATGGTGGCGGTAATGGGGGCTGGGCCCAGGAAGCTTGAGAGTGACTTGCCGAAGCAACAGAAGCCGAAGATTGTTGATTGCCTACGTACTCTGGTACATAGGGAGAGTAGCATGAAACAGTATGTAAGACCTGCTTCGGCTGATTCTGCCTCACCTTAGCTTCGGCAATTTCCTTTTGCTTCTGTATTGTAATTTGACATGTTCTTGTGGTGTGGCCTTTATCTTCACCGCAGAATAAACATTATAGCTTTCTTGGCTGATCTCCATATCTTCCGTCGAAGCCCCTGCTGCCTCTGCCCCTTGGGACTGGTGGCATGAAAGAGCTTTGTTGTTGCCCTGATGATTGGGAGATGTGTTGTGGCCTTTGAGACTGGCTTCCTTTGTCATCACTTTGGCTGGAGTTATGAATTGATCTAACATGTCTATGGTGGATTCTTCCTCCAAAGCCCCTAGTCATCTCAGGGAACCTATAGGCTTCTTCCCTTCTTTGGCGGAAATCATTATCAGCCCGGATATATTCATCCATCTTCTGAAGAAGCTTCTCCAGGGTTTGTGGGGGTTTCCTGGAAAAATATTGAGCCGTAGGTCCTGGCCGAAGCCCCTTGATCATGGCCTCAATGACAATTTCATTGGGCACTGTAGGTGCTTGTGTTTTCAGACGCACAAACCTTCGGACATACGCTTGAAGGTACTCTTCATGGTCTTGTGTGCACTGGAACAAAGCCTGAGCAGTGACTGGCTTCATTTGAAATCCTTGGATGCTAGTGATTAGCCTATCTTGAAGCTTCTGCCATGATGTGATTGTCCTTGGCCAGAGAGAAGAGTACCATGTCTGGGCCACACTTCGTACTGCCATGACGAAGGATTTCACCATGACTACAGTATTGCCTCCATATGAAGATATGGTTGCTTCATAGCTCATCAAAAACTGCTGGGGATCTGTGTGTCCATCATACATAGGAAGCTGCAGTGGCTTGTATGATGGGGCATGGAGTAGCCTGCAACTCTGCTTCCAAAGGAGAAGCATCATCAAAAGCAAAATTGCCATGATGAAAGTCATCATACCATTTATCATCGTTGAATGAACTCTCTTGATGAAGCTCCCTATGCTGTAGCCTTCGGTCCTGGTCATCTTGAGTAAGATGACGCATTTCCTCAGCAGCTTCGTCAATCTTCTTCTGTAAATTGGCCAGACGGGCCATCTTCTCCTTCTTTCATTGCACTTGCTGGTGAATGATTTCCAGGTCCCTAATCTACTGGTCTAGCTCTTCCTCCTAAAGTGTTGGGCTAGTAGCCTTTCTCTTCTGGCTTCTTGCTTCGCGCAGCGTCTCCTGATTGACGTCCAATGGCTGCAATGCAGCCCCTAGCGCTTCTGTCTTCTTCGGCGGCATGACGAAGGTCGATGCTTACCGAAGGTGGTCAAATGAGTTCACCGGAGGTGGGCGCCAATATTGGTCACTTGTTCTCAGATGCTATGAATCAAGAACAAGGCAACACAAATGTTAATGGTTAAAGACCTTCGTCCTTCGAAGCATTATTTCCCTTAGGATATAATGATCTTCAGACGAAGGTTATGAAGGACATACCTTCATCATCTCAATATGCAAGAATAAAAGCAGGAACATATAAGACATAGAAAGAACATGAATAATTGTATTAAATCATTAGATTACCAATATTTTCATCATATGATCATGAACAAACATTAATAATATTAAATTACATTTGTACCTTCGGCTAGACAGAAGTTAAGAATCCAAGAGTGACGTGCGAGTGATTACAAGTCAGCGTGAACAGTACGATGTTACTGTTCATCTATTTATAGGCACAGGATGCAGCCTGGGTAAAATTACATCCATGTCCTTGTCATTTACTATTAACTAAGGAATAATCTGTCGAGGTCTAAGCAGTCTTTTCCCCTTTAGGTCGGTTTCGTTCTCCATCACCGTCTTTGCGCTAAGCCGAAGCTTCTCCATCGACAGCTTCGGAACAGGTTCATCCTTCTTCCAGACCGCACCTTTCATGCCGTGCCCACCTTCATCTTGGAAAGCTGTGACAGTATATTATACTTGGAAAGCATGTTAGTCATGTTTTTGAGGACCTTCGGAAGACAAAGGCCCCAGCAGGGGGTCTTCTTCTTCCCTTTACTTCTACACACACAGCAGCAGGGAAGGGGAGCTCGAACCTGAGCCATGGAGGGGCTTGGGCGTGAGTAGGGATGGCCATGCCGAGGGGGATGATGCTTGCCTAGGGACTGCTGGAGCTCAACGTGGATGATCATGGAGCCGACCTGTCAGAGGCCTTGCTGCTAGATTCCAAGGGTAACAAGGAACCGACCATGGAAAAAAACTTCCATGTGCTAGAGAGGGAGAGAGCAGGGAGAAGGCGCCATGGAGAATGGGAGGTGCTTGGCATGGGGAAGGAAGGGAGCAGGGCGCTCGGGGTATAAAAGGAGGGAGCGAGATTCAGCCATTGGTGGCGTGGGTGGTGGACTGCAGAACACCAGTTTCCTTAGAGGCAAAGAAACGAACACGTGGTGGGCGCTACAGTAGCGACTTTGGACGGCCGGTTTTGGCTGTTTGTGCTTGGAATCAGACCTTGGTGACTGTTGCAAAGTTTCTTCCCACGCAATGCACTACAAATTTGGTTGATGATGCTCGAGCATTTGGTGAAAGTGTTAGCATGTAATTAAGCTCAAAGCTACTAGTGCAGGGTGCTGATGAGGGTTAGAAACTGCCACCAAAACCTTGTCAAACGGGGTTGGATGAACGCCATCTTTTGATATGTTGTGCCTCTATTAGTTACTAACATCTTTTATATTTGGTGAAATTCGAGTTGCTTAGCACAATTTAGAGAACACGAGACGTCAACCCGATGATTCCAGACTTGAAGGATTTCAAATCCAAAATTAGATTTTTATTGTGGCTTGAGGGCACTGTTTGAGATACTTAGAGATTGACTCAAGGCTAGATGTAATTGTAACAATTGTTGTATAACATAGGTTCTACAACTTTTATTAAAGGTCAAACATCGTATCTTGAATATAAATCAAAGTTGCACTTTGGTCAAAGTAGTATCGCTATAAAGCTTCAAATTATATTTTAAGGCAATCGAAGTATTTTCTCGACATTTTCTTGGCATGGACAATTAATAACTTTTGTTGTAGAGTTCATATAGAGTTGTTTGAGCAAGGTGGCAAAGCTTGGTTGAATTTCTAAATTCGCATTTTTTCAGACGAGCAGTTTCAAGCAAGTATAGGATTTATCTTTTCATGTGAGCATTTGGTTCAACTTCGAGAAATCTTTAGAATACACTTGATAGATAGAGATGGATGATGATATAGAGATAACAAGTCGATTTGCATAAGAATTAATTAGAGGTTGACACAACAGAGATTTCGCTTTGAGAATACAGATTTGGATACAACTCGGATAATAATTGTCGAGAATTCGAATAAACGAGTTTGGACGAGATTTGCAAGACGAGATTGACTTTCGGGTTTGCATCTGTTTCAAAAATAAAAGTTTTAACAGGCTCCAAATTCGGTAGTTCTCGAGATCGAATAATTCCAAATTTGGTGAAACCTTCACGATTAACTTGATAAAAGGAGAGATGAAATCGAGAAATAGAAATTTCCACTGACGATCCGAGTTAGGGTCAAATCTCTCGACACAACATAAAATAGACACCCGGGGTGTCACACTACAGTCTCAAGAATCTGTGTTGGCTTCTCTATGTAGGTCAAGTCTTCTTAGACTTTCAGATCTTCCACTAGCAACTACACCTCTTGCATACGCAGACACTTCTTCCACTGAGACAAATGGAAGACATCATGCACCGTTGACAAATCTTCTAGTAAACTGAGCTGATAGGCCACTTCTCCTCGCTTTGCGAGAATCTGATACGGACCAACATATCGGGGTGCTAGCTTGTCTTTGACTACGAACCTTCTAACTCCTCTGATAGGTGATACCTTCAGACAGACAAAATCTCCCACTTCAAAACTCACCTCTCTTCTTGTGTCTGCGTAACATCGCTGCCTTGACTGCGCTATCTTCAGATTCTCCTAAACCATCTTGATATTCTCTTCGGCTTCGAGCAAACTGTCGGGCCCAAACACTTGCTTTTATCTAGGCTGATCCTAATGCAATGGAGTTCTGCAACTCCTTCCATAAAGCAACTGAAACGATGACATCTTCAAACTGGCCTAGTAACTGTTGTTATAGGAAAATTCTGCATAAGGTAGCATCTTGTCCCATCCAAACTTATCATGCAACACACAGGCTCTCAACATATTTTCTAGGATTTGATTAGTCCTTTCAGTCTGACCGTCTTTCTGTGGCTGATAAGGTGAACTGAAATTCAAATCCATATCCAACGCTTCATATAACTGTTGCAAAAAATGAGAGGTGAACTACGTTCCTTTGTCTAACACTATCTTCTTTGGTACACCATGATGACAAATGATCCGGGACATGTACAACTCTACCAATATTGCACTACTGTAGCTAGTCTTGACATGTATGAAGTGGGCTGACTTGGTCAAGCGGTCCACAACTACCCAAATGGAATCATAGCCGGATCGAGTGCGAGGCAACCCGACTATGAAGTCAATTCCGATCTCATCCCATTTTGTCACACCCGGTTTTAGAAGGCAAACCGAATGTGAACCATGTACGTGCCAGGATCAGCAATTGACGTACACAGCAGTTACATAACTGGACATCATCACACAGTGCTCAAAATAATAACATAAAAGGGGAATAATAGTCGATTACATCATGATATCCAAGACATTCACATAGTCTTTAACAATTATCAAAGTGCGGAAAAGAAACGTAGATACACATGGCCTACACAGGCTGCCGACTGGGGGTTTGCCGCTAACCCACGCCTAGAACTCATCGTAATCTTGAAACTCCTGGAAGTCCTCCTCCACGACTTCATCTTCACATTAACAGTGGTTGCAACGCGGACAACCTGGGGGGTTTGGTGTGTAAAGCAAGGGTGAGTACACATCAACATACTCAGCAAGATGTCCCATTTGGCTGTAGTGGACTAGCTTTATGTGGAGTTAAGTCAAGCAATTGCTTTTAGTTGGTCAGGTTATTACTTACTAGTAGAAAGCCATATTTTAGAATTAACCCAAGTTATTAACCTGATGTACCCTTTCCAAACAAAAAGAATACCACTTACCATTACCATAGTCATAACAAAAACCATCATCCTCATCATCATCTATAAACCATACATCTCTGATCAAGTATCTCTAATCAATGGAGCTCCCTTGGCCGCTCATAACCGCGAGCACGACTGATATATCAGTTTCATAACACTCTGTAGAGGTTGCGCACTTTACCCACAAGCCGCGATTCCCTCTTGCCTCGGGCCGATCAAACCCTTAAACACTACCAAGGTGAATAGGTAGGGTCTCACTACGTAGCATTTACAAAGATTCCCTGAGGCTGTAGCCGCCCGTTAGGTTTCCTAAATGTACCAGACTCCTCCCCAAGGGGCAAACCAACCTTGGCAGAGCGAGCCGCATACACCGAGCCCCATTCACGGCATGATGACGAAGCGAACTACACCTCAGTTCTTCTAATTATTCAGCTAAGGGCGTCCCATTCCACCCTCATGGTTGCACTGTTTTCCCGGGCGGTCATCTAACGAACCAGTCCTTACAGAGAGGCACTCGAGAAACAGCTCGAGCCCCCTTAAATGTCACAGTACCATCATCATAATCAAAAGGGAAAACAGCGTATCATAGATAATCTCATCATGTTCATTGATTAATGTGAAGCGCTAGCATAAAGCTAAACCATAATAACCCAACCAAAATAGGTAAACAAGGACAAGATAAACAAAAGCTAGTCAATCCTTAGGTATAAAGTGTGTAACAGCGGGGAATGAATTATAAGAATTAGTAGGACATAGATGGGTCAAGGGACACTTGCCTTCACCAACCGACTGCTGCTCAGGGTATTCACCTGCAACTCCTTCGGACTCCGCCAACTGACCGTTATCTATACGAGTTTCAAACATACATTCCACAAGTTTTAATACAAAGGAACAGTACACCATACAATAGAATGCAATAAATAAACAGACGTTCGATGCAGGGCTCGTACCTACAATGAAACGAGAAAGAGAAAGTAACGGTCGAGACTACGGTTGAGAAGCGATCATGTTACATGATTATAAATCAAGGTACTCGTCTAAACAGAATAGTATTAATTTAGCCTCACGTTAAGCATAAGGTAAAGTCACGTTCCATATTTAATTATTATGAACAAATTAAGGTAAGTTAAAAAGATTGTCGCGCGGTGAAACGCGCAACACAACACTTGAATTGAATTAAGAAATAAACGACTCATCGCGCGACGGGGCGCACAACGAGACTCTTGCATTAATTATAAAGAGACGTTAAGTGTTGCGCGACGAAACGCACCACGACATACGTCAACCAAACTGAATTTAAAATGGAACGTCGCGTGACTGGACACGCGACGTCATACATTAAACAACCTGAAATTAAAATGGATCATCGCGCGATGAAGCACGCGACGCAGCACATTAATAGAATCTGAAATTAAACAAATTCGTCGCATGACGAAGCGTGCGACACAGCACGTTCATTAGACTAAAACTAAAAACTAATTAAACCGAGGTTCGATCGCCGCGCGCGCTGGGGCTGCGCGCACGAGAACACGCTGCGCGCCGGGGGCACGCGAGGCCACACTGGGGCACGCGCAGGGGCTGCCGGGTTGCGAGGACGCAGGGCCTTGGGGGCGCAGGGCCACCGGGGCACACGAGCAGGGGCGCGAGGCCGGGCGAGCGGGCGTGGAGCCACGCGGGGGCGCGCACGAGGGCGACAGGGGCCGCCACCGAAGGGTCGCGCGGGACGCGCGCTGAGGGGCGCCGCCAGGGGGCCGCCCGGGGAAGCCGCCGGGGGGCGCGGGGCAGCGCGCAGGGACGCGCGTGGAGGCTGCCAAGGGCGCGCGCAGGGAGGCCACGTGGGGGAAGAAGAAGGGGAGGGGTAGGGGAAGAGAGAGAGGGAGAGGGGAGGAGAGGGGAGCTCACCTCGGGGATCCAAATTCTGGCGATCACCGACTCCAAGACCTAGGGCACCATGGGGAGAGAGAGAGAGAGGTTGCTACGCGGGAGAATTAAAATGAGGGAAAGAGACCAGGAGAGGGGGCACGTGCATGGGGAGGGCACGGGTGCCAGGGGCGCGCGGGCCGAGCTAGGTTGGGCCGGGCTGGGCTAGGCCGCACCGTGGGTCAAAACCCCATGGCACGCACAACCACAGATCAGAATCCAATTGCGAACCGAAATCCAGAATGAGACGAGGCGAACACGCGATTAAACACGACATCAGTCAAAGAAATATGATTCGGCATGATGCAACACCCATGACAACTTAGGTTTTGTTTATACGTAATACGGATACCAGTCGCTACACCGCTTTGAAATTGGGAAGAAGGAGCGAAACGGGAAGAGAAAAGAGAGTAACGCCTGAATTTGGTGAGTAAAAAGAAGAAAAAATTCTACCCCCAAATTCAGGGCGTTACAAACCTATCCCCCTTAAAAGAATCTCGTCCTCAAGATTCAAGGTTGGCTAGCAAAGATTTCAGGGTACTTGGCCATCAGATCATCTTCACGCTCCCAGGTTGCTTCTTCCTCAGATTGGTGATCCCATCTGACTTTGCACATTCTGATTGTTTTCCTCCGGGTGACTCTGTCTGCAGTCTCAAGAATCTACGCTGGCTTCTCTATGTAGGTCAAGTCCTCCTGGACCTCTAGACCTTCTACTGGCAACTGCTCTTCTGGCACACGCAGACACTTCTTCAACTGAGACACATGAAAGACATCATGCACTGCGGACAAGCCTTCTAGTAGACTGGGATGATAGGCCACTTCTCCACGCCTTGCGAGAATCTGATACGGACCAATATAGCCACTACAGGAAACGCATAAATTTTCGTGGGCCTAGCTATTTTCGTCGGTTGGCCCACGAAATTACATAGTTATTTTCGTCGGCCCTCGGGACCGACGAAAATTTGGCTTATTTTCGTGGGCCAGTACATATTTTCGTCGGCCTGCCCACGAAAATAGGAAAGATATTTTCGTGGGCCCCAAGGCCGACGAAAATAAGCTCTATTTTCGTTGGTCATAGCCAGACCGACGAACATAGTGGTCTGTTAATCGGCCTCAGCCCACTTTCTCTCTCTCGCTCGTCTCGCACTTCCTCTTTGCGCCGCCGCCCGCCCGCCCTCGGTCTCCGCGCCGCCATCGCCGCCTCCGGTCCTCCCTCGCCGCAACGCCGCCCGCCGTCCTCCCTCGCCGCAACGCCGCAACGCCGCCCGCCGTCCTCCCTCGTCGTCACGCGCCGCTGTAAGTCTTTAATCAACATCAAGAAAGTAGATATCTTGGAGTACATGATTTCATCTATTTTCTCAGGTCGTTCAACAATTGAATATTTTATAGCAATAGCAACCGTAGCTCTTGTATTTGCTGCTGGGCTAGACGTGCGTACCTAGAGAGAGATTTCATTAGGATGACAAAGCAATATAGCTGCAATGTGGAGAATAAATTTGCTGGTTAGCCATGTCACACCTCCAAAGCAGGGACTAGTTTTTTTGGTTAAATTAGAGAAATTTTTCCTAAACACTCTGCAACAACATTCTGAACTCCCTCCTCCTCACTTTCACAGTGATTGAAGAGCAATGCCAATATCTTCTCAATGTTTGAATCCTGTAGCTCACTCTGGCCAGTATGATCAACAGATTGTCGCACGATTACCTGGCAGTTTTTTAGTACGAGCATGTGTTAGGCAACAGTTAGATGGGGAATGCATTTTAAGATCAAAATTCAAATAGAAATAAACCTCTTTAAGTGAATGGAGCAACATATATTGCTTCTTCTATTGATTGTCAATCTGATCCAAAATAAATGGTAAATACTTGGAGAGGTTGCCAACAGCAATGTTTCCAAGTGCATAGGATGTTGCAGACTTAATCTCCTCAAAAGGTGATTGAAACGATTCAATGACGATGTTCTCAATTTGAACATGATCGCTGAGGTCCTTCCTCCTCCCAATTTCTCCCAGACATAATAAGGCCATGTGTTGTTTAGCCTGAGATGAAGATAATACACACTTAGCAGATGAGATTCTTATTTACACACAAAAACCAATCATCCTGATAGCAACTAAAGTTTGGTGAAGCCTACATAGGTATAGAATCAATAGCATGTGTTAATTAATTAACTATAATTGTAAGGGCTAATGCATGCAACAAAACGTTTTATGGATTACCCAATAGCAACCACAGAAATGTGTATGATTAACATACAGCAGATCATATGCCAATAACAAGCTATAAATTCAATTACATAGTTTTTAAACGACCTTCCAAAAACAAATGGATCGTGAAATATCCGTCGCAGGAAAATTACATCACAGGAAATTTCAAAATCAAACAATATCAGAATCAAGATCATGTACTTTCTCATATAACAATTGCCTAGTGTAAGTCCCACAGCCTATGCCCATGAACCACTTTTAAAACACTGATAAGATTACATCAAAGGGTAGAGACATGGCACAGATGAAAATGAGTAAACATATCCTCTCAGGAGCAGGACTTACAGAGTTAGTAGTGTTGTCGTCTTTCAAAATGCCTTTAAGCATTTCAATTGTAGATGCACACTTCTGGTCACCAGCTGCTAAGCATAGAACAGCAACACACTTAGCAATAGAAGACAGTGCTTGCTTAGCAAGACTACCTGAATGTGATGGCTTAGCAGCAGAAATAAGGGACTCCAACAAAGCATCAAAGCTAGTATTTGCAGATTGAACAAGTGATGCAAAAAACCTCTGAAGAGACTGTAACAATATTAACATCATATGTTAGTAGTCACCTAAAAATAAAGTGCTCAGATCCTCTCTTTTTTTGTGGGTGGGTGGGGGTACCTGCAGTGCCTGCCCTTGCAACAGGGCACTCCTGATCAAAATATACTTGTAGCATATTGTTTAGCATATACTTGTAGCATATTGTTTAGCATATACTTGTCAACATATTGTTTAGCATATACTGGTCGGCATATTATTTATTATGTAGCTATCATGTAGTTTTCTGTGTTGGCAACCATCGTGTTGTCGTTTATTTGCAGGTTTTAGAAACATCACTTTATAGGGGAGGTGCTGCCGAATTTTTTATTGACAATAATATTTTTTGTATATAGGTGTTCTTCCGACTTGACCTTCTCCACCGTTAGCTAGACTCGTACATTATTCTCAGGTATACATTGTTTTCGTAATTTCTCATGTATACATTATTCTCAGTTTTAATCGTTAACTGTAGCGAACCGTATGCGTCACCCGTTCGGGAACGGCGAACGTCACATTGGCTTGTGAGGTTCGCCGTTCCGGAATTGTCCACGTATTTTGGACAGCCTGAGAGTGTAAGCCGATGCTTGTGATTTGTGACATGTGCCTTACAATTGATGCGGAATTTCAGTTTTGTAACCCAGTTGTTCTCCAACACACCATGTTCAGGCGTGTGCTTGGAGAGCAGCGGGGTTATGCTGCCAAAATTTCACGGCAATCGTAGGCTACACGTCATAAATCACAAGCATCGGCCTACACTCTTGGGTGGGTTTAGGGCCTTTACCTAATAGGGAGTTCACCTAAATAAGCCACGGACGATCGTTGATGTTCTTTGACTTTTGTTTAGCCTTTGAAATGGACGGTGATCGGAGGGTGATGTATGACGGGTGGAGAAAGGATGGGGCACATTCGAATGAATGGATGGGTGTAACAAAGGATTTTCTTGAGCACGCTTTCAAAGATGCAACTGGTCGTCTAGTGAAGTGTCCTTGCAATCGCTGCGAGAACAAGTGGCCTCAGAAGAAGGAAGAAATGGAGAAACACCTTTGCAAAAGTGGGTTTATGCCGAACTACCTTGTATGGTACCGGCATGGAGAGTCTATTAGACACGTTGACGCGGATGTGGAGCTTGATGACGATCATGATAGGATGGACGATATGTTGCATGATCTTGGTAGGGAGGTTGAAATGAACGCTGAGGAGCCGGGGCAGCTTCCACGCGATGCTCAAGAATTCTTCCGGCTACTCACCGCAGGAGAAGAGAGACTGCACGAGCACACTCAGATGTCAGTTCTTGGGACTCTCACAAGACTAATGGCGATAAAGTCGAAGCACAACATTTCAAACAGTGCTTACAACGACATCGTCCAACTTATGGCCGAGGTTCTACCGGAGAATCATAAGTTGCCAAAAAATATGTACTTCGCAAAGAAGATGTTGGCTGGTCTTGGGATGACATATGAGAAGATCGACGTGCGTCCCAACAGTTGCATGCTATTCTTTGAGGAGGATGACAAGCTGGACCGTTGTAAGCATTGTGAAGCTTCTAGATATGTCGAGGTGACAAATGATGAGGGTGAATTGGTAGTTACGAAGGTCGCAGCTAAGCAACTTCGTCGGTTGCCCATCATTCCTCGGCTTTCAAGGTTGTTCCTCAACAAGGAAATAGCTCTGCATATGACGTGGCCAAAGAATGGTGTACGTCTCGTCACTGATCCAGACATAATGGTCCATCCGTCGGACGGTGATGCGTGGAAGGCATTTGACGAGTTTGATCCCGAATTTGCAAACGACCCTAGGAGTGTACGGCTTGGTCTATCGACAGACGGATTCACACCTTTCAATACCAGTGCAAGCCCTTACTCGTGTTGGCCTGTCTTCATTGTGCCATATAATCTTCCTCCTGAGTTGGTCAATAAAGAAGAGTTCATGTTCCTTGCACTAGTCATCCCAGGCCCCGAGCATCCAGGGCCAAAGCTGAATATGTTTGTTCGCCCTTTAATTGAAGAGCTGAAACAATTGTGGAGAGGTGTGAAGGCTTATGACAGCCATACTGAAAAGGAGTTTACCATGCGTGCTGCTTATTTGTGGTCAGTGCATGATCTGCTGGCGTATGGAGATTGGTCTGGATTGTGTGTCCATGGTCGGTTGTGCTGTCCCATATGTATGAATGATACGGATGCATTCAGATTGAAGCATGGTGGGAAAGTGTCATTCTTTGATGCTCATCGACGTTGGACTCCATTCAAGCATGATTTTAGGAATTCGCTTACTGCATTCAGAGGTGGAGCCAAAATCAGAAATGGGCCACCAAAGAGGCAAACTGCACCGCAGATAATGGCATGGCATGCTTGTCTGAAGCAAGGAGAAAATGGTAGGTTCCAAGGCTACGGGGAGGACCATAACTGGACCCATATTTCATCAATATGGGAGCTTCCGTATGCAAAAGCCTTGATCATGCCGCACAACATAGACTTGATGCACCAAGAGCGTAACGTTGCTGAAAGCATCATAAGCACATGTTTCGATGTGACTGATAAAACGAAAGATAATATGAAGGCAAGAAAAGACATGGCTGAAATTTGTAAGAGGCCGATGCTCGAGTTGAAAGTAAGCGATAAAGGGCATGAAAGTAGGCCGCGAGCTGATTACTGCCTCAAGCCGGATGAAAGGAAAGAAATATTTAAGTGGTTGAAGAATCTGAAATTTCCAGATCGGTATGCGGCAAATCTGAAACGGGCAGTCAATCTGAGGACCGGTAAATTGATCGGTTTGAAAAGCCATGACTACCATATTATTATGGAGAGGCTGATGCCCGTGATGTTTCGAGGCTATTTTAAGGATGAGCTTTGGAGCATATTTGCAGAGTTGAGTTACTTCTATAGGGAAGTATGCGCAAAGACGGTATCGAAGAGGTTGATGCAGAAATTTGAGAAAGAAATTCCAATTCTTATTTGTAAATTTGAAAAGGTTTTCCCGCCAGGATTCTTCAATGTGATGCAACATCTAATTGTGCATTTGCCTTGGGAAGCTTTGGTAGGCGGACCAGTGCAATTCAGGTGGATGTATCCTATAGAAAGGGCGTTGAAAAAGCTCAGGGCGTCTGTTCGGAACAAGGCTAGAGTCGAAGGGTGTATTGCGGAGGCTTTTGCCCTTAAGGAGATATCTCAATTCTCAACCAGGTATTTCGCTCGAGCCAACAATGTGTTTGCGCCTTCAGTGCGACTTCATGTCGAAAATGAATCACCCCAAAGCACCCTTCAAATTTTTGTGAATCCGGGTAAAGCAGTTGGAAAAGGGAGTGTACGTCACATTGAAGCATCAGATTTGAACACGCTAATGCTATATATGTATAGCAATATTGACAGCACACAGGAGGCGTTCGAGTAAGTTTTCCTCGTAGTTACGTCCATTTTCTCATCTCATAATTTCTATAGTGTGTAATCTCCATGTTTGTAATATGTCCAGCATGTTTGATGAAGAATGTTGGAAATCTACTAGTAAACCTACGGCCATCCAATTAGAAAATCTTTGACGTGATGGGTTGAAAGGTGGACCAAACTTCGTGCAGTGGTTTCGTAATTATTTTAGTAATTGTCGTTCTCTCATTGTCCATACTTAATCTTTGAATTTTGGACTTGGAAGATATAATGCATTTACTAATTACTTGTATAGGTTTCCAAAAACTCTGTGCACCCGGACTTGCAGCAAATGGCACATACCTCTGTGTCCGTCCGAAACTATACTCGCTATGATGTAAATGGATATCGCTTCCGAACCGCGAAATTGGAGAAGAGTCGACCATTGGCAGCCACCACCAATAGTGGTGTGTTGGCAAGTTCATATGTTGACGATGACAAAGTAGTGGACTATTACGGTGTTCTTCAAAACATTGTAGAGTTGATTTTCGATGGCCCCAAAGAACTTAAATTCGTGTTTTTCGAGTGCGACTGGTTTGATGCTCATAGTGGGACTCGTGTCGACAAGTATGGTAATGTCGAGGTGAAGCATAGCTCTAGGATTCCGAGCAGTATGAGCGATGTTGTCCTTGCAAATCAGGCAAAACAAGTGTACTACCTGCCATATCCTCACCCAAGCCTTAGGGCTTGGTGGGTTGCAATCAAAGTCAACCCACAAGTCGTCGCTCCAGAGAGTGCTGACTACGTGAGTACAAGCAGGGACAACGATGATGCTGTTTTTCAACCAGAAGCGGCGTCGAATCAAGACATAGCTCACCGATTCCATGTGACCAATGGAGAAGGACTTGAAAATCTCTGTTGCAATTCAAGCGACTTAATTGAAGAACCTAGGTCAAAGCGCAAACGACCTGTCATCGTTAGAAGATCAGTAAGGATCCAACGAAATCAAGAGCATATGAATAAACAACGAGCCGAAGAAGCATCATCGGATGCGGATGACTTTTGATTAGTATGTTTCTTTTAGTTAATCAATTAAGCTATGTATTCCAATTTCCACATTATTAATTTTCATATTATTTGTTTCATATACTGTGGTTTGACATTAATTTATCTACAGTTGAACATGTTCAAGCATAGGAGATCGAGGAGGAGTGGGGGCAGCGCGGCCAGCGAGGACAGCTCGGGCAGTGGGCTTTTTCAGGGCACCTCACAGAGCCGACAGAGGCAGCAGCAACTTCTCGACTGTCTAGACAAAGTGCAGGGTGAGGAGGGTGAGCAGGAGACTCCTCAGCAGGATGCTCATGTGCAGGGTGAGGAGGGTGAGCAGGATGAGGAGGGTGAGCAGGATGAGGAGGTTGACCCAATGGGGGCAGGCAGCGCGGGCGACGCGTCAGATGGTTCTACGTCCTTCAGGTATTATTATGCATATTAGTTTAATTGATATTAGTTTCTAATCATTTCATCATATTGAATTTACTTGTATACTTAGGTATAAGAAGAGCAATGCGCTTGGTCCGAGACCTGCCGAGAGGAGGCTCATCCGGCCGCATGGAGAATGGTGGGGCTTATTTCTGTTGTGTTAATTTTTTAATGTGAACGTGATTGCACTAGTTTACTTGTTTTATTAATTTTTGTAGGTCATGGGAAGACTTGACTTGGGACGGTACAGGCAGACGTCCCAAGGTGAACGCGGTGTTGGGTAGCCTCTGTCGCTTCTACTACCCTGGCATGGTGGAGCTCAATGGCGAGAGGTTCGCGGCTATGCAGTGGGCTGACTGGGGTCGAAAGGACTATGTCGAGCCAGGGGAGTCAGGGGAAAGCAGTAGCGGAGGGGGAAGTTCGGAAAAAAAACAAAGGACTTGTCAGGTGGCTGTGTGGGACGAGTTCTAGGTGAGTTTACTTTCGTATATAAGCAATTCATTGAATTATTGCTTCTCCTAATCTTACTTTAACTTAACTTCTCGATTGATATGTAGGGGAGGTTCCAATTGCCAGATGACATCGAGGAGGATCAGGCTCAGTGGACACGTGTGAAGAGGCACTTTCGGAAGTGCGCTGATAAGATAATCAAGGATGTCATGTACAATGCTCGCATCGCGGCTATCAACTACTACTACAAGAAGATAAAGGGTCAGAAAATGAGCAAAGCATTAGGGGCCAATGAGATCTACCTCACAGAGGAGCAGTACCTGGAGAGCGTTGTGGATTGGCTGTCGAAGGACATGGAAGCCTGGAGGTGGTTGGCTAAGAGATGGGCGTCGCCTGAGTGGATTGCAGAGTCCAACAAGCACCGTGCCAACCGTGCCACTGAAGGACCGGGGCATAGGTACGGCGCCGATGGACACCTTGGTACCGCACGCCGCATGGTAAGTATATAAATCAAACTTGTATGTTACATCTATGAAAATTATATGGTTTAACTCTTCTTTTTCATGCAGGAAGCTGAAAGTGGAGTTGCTCCAAGTTTTATGGAGGTTTACGTCCGTGGTCACCGTGGCCCTGATCCGGCGAACCCTGATGTGCTATGCAGTGAGGCGGCAAGGGAGAAAATGGTAAACAAGTTTGTATTTACGAATTAAATTGCATGTTTTGTGTTTAACTCCAACTCTAACTTTCTTTGCAGAATGCATATGGGGAGGAAATGACTCAACGCCATGGGCCTGACTTCGACTGCATGCATTCAGACTTAGATGCCTCGGCGTTGTACCACAGTGGTGGGGGTAGAAAGCATGGCAGGTGAGGTGTTTGTGTTTGATTCGACGATTTCATTAACAAGAATGTGTCCACTTAATGGCTCAACTATGTGTATCATGCAGGTTTGCCTTTGGCACCGGCGTTGTGGAATATAACAGGACAATAGGTCAAGGGAAGGCATCGTCTTCGGGAGGGAGTTCTCGCTCCTCCAGGTCTGCTCGAGAGGCTCAGCTGGAGGAGGAGACTCGGGCAGCACAGGAGCAGGCTCGAGCAGCACAGGAGCAGGCTCGAGCAGCGCAGGAGCAGGTTGGACAGCTGACGCAATATATGGCTTCTTATTTTTAGGTAATCCGTCTATCTCATCACGTGTCGTCGTTGAATTCAAAGTATAATGTTGTGATTCTAACGTTGCATCCATTTGCAGGAAATGACTACTCGACTCGGCCCTGATATGAACTTGCCCGCTTTTCGCCCTCCCCAGGCAACACTATCTGAACACTTCAATTCCATAGCAACTCTTTTTTTATTATCAAAAATGGCTCGCAGGCACAAGGATGGGGACAGTGGCCAGGACAAGCTCCAGCGTCGCAGCCACAGTGGACCAGTGTTGGGTGGACGCAGGCACCTCCAGGCACTTGGACGCCTCCACCCCAAGGATCGCAGCCAGTCCCGGGATGGGTGCCACCGGTCTCCCAGCCACCGGCGGGCTCTCAGCCATTTCAAGCGTGGATGGCACCGCCACCGATGGGGTGGGTGCCACCACCTATGGGGTGGCCAGCACAACAGTACCCGTGGATGCATGCACAACCTCCTCCTCACCATGGATCACAGGTGACTGACCATGTTTAGTTTTATGCAAATATTGACCAAACACAGCAATGTATATGTATATAGCCTTATTTGAATGATTGATGAATTGCAGGGTTCAGCGTCACATGCTCATGGATCGGAGGGTGGTGTCAACGTCCAAGACTTCCTCGTCCATGGTGCTGGAGGGAGTGGCCACCATCCTGGTGGCGGAGGAGGGAGTGGCCAAAACTCCCACAGCCCGCCGGAGTGATCAGTGAGGAGTGAGTAGTGAGTAGTTAGTAGCTTATGGACTTATGGATAGACTTATGGACTAGAGTTTTGTGAATTGTGTATTTGAATGGACAATGGACTTTTGGACTTATGGATACTCTAGACTTATTTGAATGGACTATTTATGTATATGTGAATGTGTTTTGTGAATTATGTATTAGGCTTGTGAATCTGTATATGTGAATTGTGATATTGTGTATATTGCTGTGAATTATTAATAGGTGCAGAAAAATCTGTTTTGGGGGGGGGAACCATCAATTTTCGTCGGCCTCGGTGATGGCCGACGAAAATATGTTCCCAGGCTATTTTCGTCGGCCACCACCTAGGCCGACGAAAATATGTTCCCAGGATATTTTCGTTGGCCACCACCTAGGCCGACGAAAATATCCTGGCGTATTTTCGTCGGCCACCACCGGCCGACGAAAATAAATTGTCGACTGACTATTTTCGTCGGCCTTGAGAAAACCGACGAAAATAGGTTATTTTCGTCGGTACCGACGAAAATAGACGCCTATTTTCGTCGAACTTATTTTCGGCGGCTATTTTCGTCGGCCTGCCGACGAAAATACTATATTTTCGTTGGTTTAGGCTTATTTTCGTGGGTTTTTGGCCCACGAAAATTTAGGCGTTTCCTGTAGTGAGCGGGGTGCTAGCTTGCCTTTGACTCCAAATCTTCTGACTCCTCTGATAGGTGATACTTTCAAATAGACAAAATCTCCAACTTCGAAACTCAGCTCTCTCCTTCTTGTGTCTGCATAACTTCGCTGCCTTGACTGCGCTATCTTCAAATTCTCCCAAACCATCTTGATGTTCTCTTCAGCTTCGAGCAAAATGTCTGGCCCAAACACTTGCCTTTCTCTAGGATGATCCCATTGCAATAGAGTTCTACAACTCCTTCCATAAAGCGCCTGAAATGGTGACATCTTCAAGCTGGCCTGGTAACTGTTGTTATAGGAGAACCCAGCATAAGGTAACCTCTTGTCCCATCTAGACTGATCTTGCAACGCACAAGCTCTCTACATGTCTTCGAGGATTTGATTAGTTCTTTCAGTCTGGTCGTCTATCTGCGGATGGTAAGCTAAACTGAAATTCAGATGTGTACCCAAAGCTTCATGCAACTGCTGCCAGAAATGAGAGGTGAACTGTGTTCCTCTGTCTGACACTATCTTCTTTGGCACACCATGAAGACAAACAATCCGGGACATATACAACTCTGCCAATACTGCACTGCTGTAGTTAGTCTTGACAGGTATGAAGTGGGCTGACTTGGTCAAGCGGTCCACTACTACCCAAATGGAATCGTAGCCGGCTCGAGTGCGAGGCAATCCGACTATGAAATCCATTCCAATTTCATCCCATTTCCACTGAGGAATTCGCAACAGTTGCAACAATCCAGCTGGCCTCTGATGCTCTGCCTTGATCCTTTGACAACTGTCACATATAGCCACATGCTCTACGATCTCCCTTTTCATTCCGTACCACCAGAATTTCTTCTTCAGATCTTCATACATCTTCTCACTTCCAAGGTGTATAGAATAAGCTGACTCATGAGCTTCCTTGAGGATCAACTCCCGAATGGACTAAACATTGGGAACACACAAGCAGTCCTTGAACCATATCACACCTTCTGCATCTTCTAGAAAATCTTTACCTCTTCCTTCCAGAATCAGCTACCGGATTTCACCGATCTTCTAATCATTCTTTTGTGCCTCTTTGATTTCCCACTCCAAGGTGGGCTCTAACTCAACTGTTACTCCTCGCATGCTGTTCAAAAATCTGAGGCTCAACCTGTCAAACTCTTTGGCCAGCTCATAAGGCATCGGATGAGCGACCATCATATTGACCTAACTTTTCCTACTCAAAGCGTCTGCCACTATGTTTGCTTTGCCTGGATGGTAATGAATCTCCAATTCAAAGTCTTTGATCAACTCTAACCATCTTCGTTGCTTCATATTCAGCTCTGACTGAGTGAATATGTACTTCAGACTCTTGTGGTCTGTGTAAACATCGCATTTCTGTCCATACAGATAGTGCCTCCATGTCTTCAGTGCATGAACCACTGCTGCCAACTCTAGGTCATGGATTGGGTAATTGTTCTCATGAACCTTCAGCTGTTGGGATGAGTAAGCCACAACTCTTCCCTCCTGCATCAACACACATCCCAAGCCAGTGTAACAAGCATCGCAATACACTGAGAAGGGCTTGTGCACATCAGGCAACACTAAAACAGGCGATGTAGTCAACTTCTCTTTTAGCGCTTCAAAGGCTTCTTGGCATTTCTGGGTCCACTTGAACTCAACCTTGTTGCCTAGCAAAGCTGTCATTAGTTTCGCAATCTTCGAGAACCCTTCGATGAATCGCTGATAATATCTCGCCATTCCAATAAAGCTCTTGATTCCTTGAGCATCTGTTGGCGCTTTCCACTTCAGAATATCTGCCACTTTCTTCGGATCCACAGCCAATCCTTCTTTGTTGATTATGTGACCCAAGAACAGGACTTCATCAACCTAGAACTCGCACTTGCTCAACTTTGCATACAGCTGGTGCTCTCGCAATCTCTGCAGTACCATCCTCAAATGATCTGCGTGCTCTTCTTCGTTTTGAAAATATATAAGAATGTCATCGATAAATACCACCACAAACTTGTCGAGATAATCCATGAATACACTATTCATTAGATTCATGAAGAAGGCTGGTGCATTCGTTAGGCCAAAAGACATAACAGTGAACTCATACAACCCATACTTGGTAATGAATGCCGTCTTCGGAATGTCTGAGGGTCGAATCCTGAGCTGATGATAACCTGACCTCAGATCTATCTTTGAGAACACGCTGGCTCCTCTCAACTGGTTGAACAGATCTTCTATTCTGGGCAAGGGGTACTTGTTTTCAACATGACCTCATTCAGAGCTCGATAATCGATGCACATCCTCCTGGTGCCATATTTCTTCTCCACGAACAGGACATGGGCGGCCCAAGGCGAGGTGCTTGGCCTTATATAACCTTTCTCTGACAGCTCACCGATCTGCTTCGTGATTTCAACTAACTCTGGTCTAGATACTCTGTAAGCTCTTTTAGAAATGGGGGCGGTGCCAGGAAGAAGCTCTATAGCAAACTCAACTTTCCGCTCAGGTCGCATACCTGGTAAGTCTTTTGGGAACTCATCTGGGAACTCGGACACAACCTTGATAATCTCAAGTGAATCTGGCTCCTTGCTATCAATAGCCATTTGATAAAAACTTCCTTTCCGTGGCTCAGGCGGGACTAACTCGGTCACCACTTCCTCTCCTAGTGGGGACATCAACTTGATTGTCCTCTTATCACAACTGATAACTGCCTGATACTTATCTAGCCAGTTTATCCCTAGGATGACATCTATTACCTAAGTACCCATTACTTTGAGATTAGCGGGAAACGCTATCCCCCTTATTTCCACACTTACGTTCAAGCAAATGCAATCGGCTCGAATTCTACCACCGGCTGAGTCAATTTGAATGGGGGTTGACATGGTAGTGATTGGAAGACTATGTGCTTCTACCCATGATGCAGTAATAAATGAATGCGTTGCTCCAGTATCAAATAACACTTCTGCAATATGGGAGTCGACTGGAAACATACCTACTGTCATGCCGGGGGTTTCCTGAACTGCTTTAGCCTCCAAGTGATTAAGTCTCCCATGGTTGTAGCGTGGCTGAGAGCGGTTGCCTGCTTCAGGCTGGGGCACATTCTGCTTTGCTAGGGCATTAGGGCCTGACTGCTGCTGGGCTGCCTTCTTCGGACATTGCATCACCCAATGACCTTCCTCTACACAATGGAAACATGCTCTGCTTCCACCCTAAACAAGTGCTGCTTGACTGTTTACCTGGTTTGCTAGGGCAGGAAGACGAGGTGCCTGCTGATTTTCTGCCTCTAGAATTGACCTCCTTCTGACTGTTTGTTCTAGCGATTCTGCTTCTGGGGCTGAGGGTACTGCTTCTGAAACTGCTGCTGCTGAGGTGGACGCTGGTTCTACCTAAACTGCTGAGGTGAATTGCCTGAGAAATGAGGACGATTGCTGCTTCGAGGTTGGGGTCCACTGATCTTACGCTTGCGATCTTCCATTTCTTTGCGCTTCCTCTCTATCATTATCGCTCTGTTGATCAGGTGCTGAAATGTGGGGAAGGTGTGATTCATCAGCTGATAATGCAGGGGATCAACTAAGCCTCTCAAGAAGCGGTACTGCCTCTTGGCATCTGTGTTGACATCCTCGGTAGCATAGCGGGACAGCTACAGAAACTTGTCTCGGTACTCACTGACAGACATTGACCCTTGCTTGAGCGCCAGGAACTCCTCCTTCTTCACTGTCATCAGGCCTGCAGGAACATGGTACTGACGGAAGCTATCTCTGAATTCTACCCAGGTGATGGCGTCGGGGTTGGCATGGATGGTGAGATAAGATTCCTACCAAGACTGGGCTACTCCTCTCAATAGACGGGGACCATACAGAACCTTCTCCCTGTCGTCGCACTGAGCGGTGTGCAACTCCCGCTCCATAGTGCGCAGCCAATCTTCAGCATCCATGGGGTCAGAAGAATGAGCGAACACTAGGGGATGACCTCTCATGAATTCAGCACGCTTGTCTCTAGGCATCTGAGGCGGAGGTGGTGGCTGCTGCTGCTGCTGAATGGCGGCCAGAGTCTTACCGATGGCTTGAACTGCCTAAGTCTGCATCAAGAACATCTGCTCGATGGTCATCGAGGGTGGGGGTGGCAGCTACTGACGGGGTGCCTCATCCTGCGGGGCTGCCTGCTCCTGCTGAGCACGCCTTCCTCCTCTGCGCCTGTTTTCTGACATCTGTAGAATGCAATCACACATCAGAACTGACCTTGCAACTTGCAGCATAAGAAAAGAATATAGAATTCTTCCACAACACTGAACATATGAGCATCTTCACTGATCTTCAACATAGACCAACACAGCTTCTTAGATAAAGAGGAAAGTGGAACAAAAGGGCTTCCCAACTAGGTAACTAATTTTATTATCATTCAACAGGTAAACCAATGTGTAGGGGATGCCTACACCCTGGTGACAGTCATTACAATGATCCAAATCCAACATAGTTCATCATGACAAACATAAAAGCACAGGATAAGCAAACTACCCTGTCTAACTAAGACTAACTAAGAGTAAGACTGATGCTAAGACTATAGCTTCTATATATATTTGCATTAATTACAAGATCTGACGCTGACGATCTATGGTTCTAAATTTATCTTGGTCCTACAGTCGGGATTGCCATAAGCCTGGTGTCCATGCTGAGGTGAGCGGTATGGGTGCTGAGTCCCGACGAGAGCGGGGGAGCCATCCTCCAGGTGACGATGCTCCGCGTGCTTAGCCCGCAGCTGGGCGATCTCAGCACGAGCCCTACTCAGCTCATCTAATGCATGGTCCAGCTCCATGTTTAGCACGACGGCTAGGTTGACTGTGCTGCTCAACCTAGGATTGTCCTCACCAATAGGTAAGACAATCACGCCTCCTTTGCTGCCAGATGGACGGCGGGGGTAATACTTCAGGTTGAGACCATCAGCTACCCCGCCAAGCACTAAGCAGTAGTGCGAAAGCGCACGCCATGCGGCATCTTGCATGGCCGCCTCAACTGAGTCCTGCTCAGAGATAGAATAGTGCTCTGAGTAGATCTCCACACCCCGGAGACTGTTCTCCGGACGGCGCACCAAGCAGGTCGCCTCCTAACGGTCTGGGTAAACCCCGCGACTGTGCTGGAAGACCACACAGCGATACTCGATAGACCAAGTGCGCCGGTCGAGTGCCTGGCGTAGCAAGGTGTCGAGCGCATCGTGAAAGTAACACCCGCGAGCAGCGTCGCGAGTGATGGGTCGAGCTACCCATCCTTCCAACTCCTGCTCCTCTGAAAGGTCGGTGCTGTGGCTCGAGCTGCTGTCACCACCTCCGTCGTCTGGGTCTCCTCCAGCTGCTGCTCCAGCGGCTGGGGCGCTCAGTGGTGGTGCAGGGGGCGCCTCCAGCGGGAGCACAGGAGAGCAGCACCTCACAGACTCTATCTCCTGCAGAAGCGAGAAAGAAGAGCCCTGCTGCTCCAGCTCCTATCGTTGACGCTCCTGCTCCTCGTGCAGGTGGTGGTGCAGCCTCTCCAAGTGGATAGACTGACCAGTTACTGGACGGCGAAGCGGGCGCTCCGCGAGACGAGAAGGAAACAAGGGAATGACTGACTTCCGTGCAGTGTGTCTAAGACGAGCCATCTACAAAGGACATCGTAAGCATAATAGTGAGAATAGAACTAATATGACCAGCAAGTAGACCATAAATGAATGAGGAATTAGAATAAAGCAAAATTTTCAGCAAGGTATAGTAATATATAGTAGAACATAGGTTTGGTCGATATGACCAACTTTTGAAGGGATATCAAAGTCAAGATGATGATAGGGGTCTATAATCCTTAGAACGACCATTCTACTCTAGGTTAGCGGTCCTACAGTCAACACGGCTTTGATACCACCTGTCACACCTGGTTTTAGAAGGAAAACCGAATGCGTACCATGTACGTGCCAGGATCAGCAATTCACGTACACAGCAGTTACATAACTAGACATGATCACACAGTGCTCAAAATAATAACATAAAAGGGGAATAATAGTCGATTACATCATGATGTCCAAGACATCCACATAGTCTTTAACAATTATCAAAGTGCGGAAAAGAAAAGTAGATACACACGGCCTACATAGGCAGCCGAGTGGGGGCTTGCCGCTAAACCACGCCTAGAACTCATCGTAATCTTAAAACTCCTGGAAGTCCTCCTCCACAACTTCATCTTCACATGAACAGTGGTTGCAACGCGGACAACCTGGGGGGATTTGGTGTGTAAAGCAAGGGTGAGTACACATCAACATACTCAGCAAGATGTCCCGTTTGGCTGTAGTGGACTAGCTTTATGTGGAGTTAAGTCAAGCAATTGCTTTTAGTTGGTCAGGTTATTACTTACTAGTAGAAAGCCATATTTTAGAATTAACCCAAGTTATTAACCTGATGTACCCTTTCCAAACGGAAAGAATACCACTTACCATTACCATAGTCATAACCAAAACCATCATCCTCATCATCATCTGTAAACCATACATCTCTGATCAAGTATCTCTAATCAATGGAGCACCCTTGGCCGCTCATAACCACGAGCACGGCTGATATATCAGTTTCATAACACTCTACAGAGGTTGCGCACTTTACCCACAAGTCGTGATTCCCTATTGCCTCAGGCCGATCAAACCCTTAAACACTACCAAGGTGAATAGGCAGGGTCTCACTACGTAGCCTTTACAAAGATTCCATAAGGCTGTAGCCGCCCGTTAGGTTTCCTATATGTACCGCACTCCTCCCCAAGGGGCAAACCAACCTTGGCAGAGCGAGCCACATACACCGAGCCCCATTGACGGCACGACGGCGAAGTGAACTACACCTTAGTTCCTCTAATTATTCAGCTAAGGGTGTCCCATTCCACCCTCATGGTTGCACTGTTTTTCCAGGCGATCATCCAACGAACCAGTCCTTATGGAGAGGCACTCGAGAAACAGCTCGAGCCCCCTTAAATGTCACAGTACCATCATCATAATCAAAAGGGAAAACAACGTATCATAGATAATCTCATCATGTTCATTGATTAATGTAAAGCGCTAGCATAAAGCTAAACCATAATAACCCAACCAAAATAGGTAAACAAGGACAAGATAAACAAAAGCTAGTCAATCCTTAGGTATAAAGTGTGTAACAGTGGGGAATGAATTATAAGAATTAGTAGGACATAGATGGGTCAAGGGACACTTGCCTTCACCAACCGAATGCTGCTTAGGGTCTTCACCTGCAACTCCTTCGGACTCTGCCAACTGAACGTTATCTATACGAGTTTTCAAACATACATTCCACAAGTTTTAATACAAAGGAACAGTACACCATACAATAAAATGCAATAAATAAACAGACGTTCGACGCAAGGCTCGTACCTACAATGAAATGAGAAAGAGAAACTAACGGTCGAGGCTACGGTTGAGAAGCGATCATGTTACACGATTATAAATCAAGGTACTCGTCTAAACAGAATAATATTAATTTAGCCATTGCGTTAAGCATAAGGTAAAGTCACGTTCCATATTTAATTATTATGAACAAATTAATGTAAGTTAAAAGGATTGTCATGCGGCGAAACACGCGACACAGCACTTGAATTGAATTAAGAAATAAATGACTCGTCGCGCGATGGGGCGTGCAACCAGACTCTTGCATTAATTATAAAGAGACGTTAAGCGTTGCGCGACGAAACGCACGACGGCATACGTCAACCAAACTGAATTTAAAATGGAACGTCGCGCGACGAAGCACGCGACGCAGCACATTAATAGAATCTGAAATTAAACAAATTCGTCGCGCGACGAAGCGCGCGACGCAGCACGTTCATTAGACTAAATTTAAAAACTAATTAAACCGAGATTCGATCGCCGCGCGCGATGGGGCTGCGCGCACGGGAACGCGCTGCGCGCGCCGGGGGCACGCGAGGCCCGCCGGGGCACACGCAGGGGCTACCGGGGCACGGGGACGCAGGGCCGTGGGGGCACAAGGCCACCGGGGCGCGAGCGCAGGGCCGCGAGGCCGCGTGGGGGCAAGCGCGAGGGCGCTAGGGGAGGCGCGGGGCGCGCGCAGGGGCGCCGCTAGGGGGCCGCCAGGAGGCCGCGCGGGGAAGCCGCCGGGGGGGCGGGGGCGCACGCAGGGGAGCGCGCGGGGGCGCCGCGGGGCAGCGCGCAGGGACACGCGCGGAGGCCGCCAGGAGCGCGCGCAGGGAGGCCGCGCGGGGAAAGAAGAAGGGGAGGGGGAGGGGAGGGTGTGGTGGAACCCCCCGAATTATTCTAGCTTAAGTGCCCAAGTCGCACCCTTAAAGGCAGCAACACACTTAAACCGGGATAACCCGTCAGTCCCTCAGATCTAGTCCGATAAAGCCACTTATCTAGGATCGAATACCACTAGCTCACTCGAAGGTGAGGCACAAAGAAATACAATAAAGCATAATACCACAATCTAATAAGTATCAATAGTGATTACGTTATCGGAGTTTCAGAAATAATAACCGTAAGTTTTAATACAGCGGAAATAACTAACGGAGAAAACCGAGTAACATGGCGAAGCCTGGCCACGCTACTCCTCCTGGTCCTCTCCTGCAGAAGAAGTAACCCACTCGACCGTCTATCCCGGTGGCAGGGATGGAGGCCAAGTCACACCATCAACCAAATCAAGGAGGTACCTGCAAAAATTATGCCACAAGCAAGGATGAGTATACTAATACTCAGCTGGACTTACCTGGTGTGAGGAGTCTACTCCTCTACCTCTAGACCATGCAGCTGTTTGGCTGAGGGGTTTGGTTTGCCAAAAGCACTAGCTGAGTCTAAAATCAAGTTTTAGCTTTTCAAGTTCTAGAATAATAATTTTAGACTAGATGAGAACCTGTCTATTCATACATGGTATCAAGCATTATATCAATCAACATCTTTTGCCAGTATCTCATTTTTACTTATTACTCAATGCAGTACAATGGATCAAGCAGTCTCAATAGCTACGAGAAGCAGACGATTCGAATCGAGTTTTAACCTTGCAAGGTAAACCTAAACACACGACATGTAGGGGCACTCCGTCCCCACACATGTCAACCGTCCCCGTCGATTCCCCGTTCGCGGCTAGGGCTCACCACCTTGGCATACAATGCTCCACTGACCCCGGCTGCCGCCGTGCAGTGGCCGCATTTGTACCCACCATATCTAGAATGGGAGACCCAGTCTCAGGTCAGGTGAGGGATAAAGTCTGCGCCCCGCTTCACTTAGGTACTAGGTTTACCGGTTACCATATTTCCCGACATGGGTTTAGTACGTTCAAACGCTTGACACAGGTATCCGCACGTTAATTCTTATTCCAATTTCGTCTCATAGACAACGCATCCCCATGGATCCGTGTCCACAGACCATCATCATTCTGTTATCAAAATGGATACAACCAATTCCTGACCTCGCGCGAGTGCTAGAAAAATCACTCGACCTCTCTCGAGATCCTGATTTAGCATAGCAGCTACTCGACCTAGCATACTAGTATCCATCTCGAAAGGAATCCTGAGTTTATTCAACTAGGGATTCAGGCAACTCCTACACTTAAGTGCACGGTACAAGCCTACAAACATTAAGTGTAGTAAAATAGCATATATAACGGTTATGCATAAAACCAGGGCTTGCCTTTAATTTAACACTTAGGTAGTGTTTGTTGGGTGAGGTGCTCGCTTGGCGAGCATCCACTGGTTAAGTCCATCCTTCCTTGGGTCGTCCACCGACTGCACCTTGTGGTTGGCACCACATCACTTGCACGATCATCCTCTCTCGGTCCTAAATGAGACGCAAGATGCATATGTATGAATATGATGAAAAATACCACAAGATATACAAAGACACAGTAGCGAACTAACATTAATTTAGAAGACACCGTAAACCACCACACGTTAGCATTAGTTATCTACAGGTCATCGGGCATACATAATCAATACAATTAGAAAGACGACAAATACTTTCTAGAATTAACCGGCGCAACACGGTATCACACGTGCAAGCATTTATCACATTCACTTTAATCATTCATTGGCTACTTATTATTAAACTAGTTATGTACACATAAATTTACAATGACATACACATAGACAGACTTAGTTAAAAAGGAATAGTTACTTAATCGGGTTTTTACAATCATTCACAGCATTCTACTGCAAGCATACACCCTAGAGCACACAAGAAGTGATAGCCTAATCACACTGCTTATTATACTAATCTATTGAGGTTGGTTATTTAGTAATACTCAGATTAGCAGCACAATTATTAGAAATGGTAACATCTCATTAATTTTGTTTCTCGTCCATATAGTGACACTTGCTAAATTGACGTTGATCAAAGCTAATTTCTTACTAGACGTCAACCATTTAATTTACTACTGCACTAGTTACTTGTATATCTCCAATTATATAATCTACTAATATAGGGATCATGAGATAACACTATCAATCATACTCAAGCAAGACAAGAGGGTAGAGCAATCAACCACAATCAACAAGATTAGGACAACAGCACAATATTTACTCGTTTCAGTCGTAACTCACAAGATATTCATCTAAAAATAGTGATCAAATACTTTCTGGAAAGTCTAAGAAGTTCTCTACAACTTTGGTATCGTCATCTTAAGGTGATTAGACACTTAACAAGGTTAAATAGTGATAAACGACAGCTTTATTCAGATTTCGACAGATTCAGACTTGCGACTTCACAAATTCATAACTAGAGATTCAGGCATCCAAACAAAGTGATCCTAGACTTTCTGGAAATATAATTAAATTTTTTACAAATCATTTATAAACAACCCAGGTTGATTTAAAGTGTATCAAGGTTAAAAGATACTAGGAAGGCATTGTTGTCCAGATTTGGACAGATTCGGTCTTCACACTTTAAACACCTATAACTTAATCTTCAGATCACCAAAAAGAGTGATCCCAGACTTTTTGGAAAGCTTAGCAAAAGAACTACACAACTTTTATAATCCACAAGAAGTGATTCTATGTTTGATCAAATCAAATAATTCAGTTTTTGAAATCTGTTCTGATAGTGGACAGAACACAGCAACCACTTTATAAAATTCATAATTCTTAATCTATGAGGCCTATGGTTATAAAATTTTAACACAAGCAAGATAAGAAAAGCATCTACAACTTTCTTATAACGACCATAAACAGATTGTAATATTAACTTAAGCAAACAATACAGTTTTTGAAATATGTACAGAATTTGGACAGATTCATTTACTGAATTTGTGAACAGCACAACTTCTAAACGATCAGACTTATGGCTTTCAAATTTTAACACAAGTAAGATAATAAAGTTATCTACAACTTTTCTATATGACTTTTCTACAGAAAACATAAATTAGTTCATTAAACAAACAACACAGCGAAAATAGTTCGTGCAGCCCAAAACAGCAACTAATAAAATTCAGCTCCTATTTACTTCAAGAATTGACGCGTTTTAGAGACTTGAATCATCCTAACATTTTACCATGTGTTAGAGTTAAAACAATCAACTTATGACCAATAAGTAGACTTACAAATTTTATATAAGTTACTTCGTGTGCTAGAATTACCACATAATTAACAAACACATTCACCAAATAAAGCATTTCGGCACACATGCGCGACATCACACAAAACTACGATGAAGCACTACTAATATTTAGCTTTAGACCACTATGACATATCCACTTAACCTCTAATTGGTTTTAAGGTATAACTCAAGCATTCCATGAATATGCATGATTTTGTTTACTCCTAATTTTTTCACTAAGTCTTGTAATTATAAAATGGGTGTTATTTTAGCACCATATGAAACTATCTAATTTGGGTCTAGAATTTTTATGAGGCATAGGTAATAACAAATCATGACTAATGTATAAATTTCACATGCTCAGGTTTTATATTTTATTTAATACAATAATAACAAATTGTTAATGCAATAAAGCATGTGAGAGAAGGTTAAATCTAAAACTAATTATTTACTGTGGATGCATGACCATATTAAGTTTTCTTAGGCTACTATAATATCATACAAGGACAGTGGAACATCATTTTCCATTTTTACATCCATATATTATTTATAAACCATTTAAAACTACTTAAGGTGCATTAAACAAGTTAAATCACTAACTTAATCATACATGCACCACAATTCATGAAATTTTTACCAGTCACCAAGCATCACACCAAGAGTCTACTGTAAACATTTCAGCCCATTTGGAGCACTAGAGCTACAGATCCAAAAATAACAATCAAAACAATCATCTTTTTTCTATTTAACATGTTTTAATTAACATACCAAGAAAACAGTGAATAACCTATAATTTTTATATTTTTCCTAGATGGCGTATGACAACATCTAACTAACAAAACAGGTTTTATCATTTTTGGATTTTTATAAATAAAATTATGGAGAGAAGCAAGTTCGTTTATTCTCTAAACCAGTTTTTAAATACGAATTTCTACAGAAAAACTTTTCCACTAAAACATACCAACATATAGATCCAATAGTTAGAGCATTTCATAAGGAAGCCAACAAAACAAATTTCATGATTTTTGGAGCTACCAAACTCAAGATATGAATTTTAGAAGATAGTACGAAATCTAGAATTTGGAGCAACATTACCTTTGGCCTTGGGCCCACACATCATGGACAGGGGGAGTCTTCTTCTTCCTTGGTTTCCTCGTGTGAACAGCAAACGTCCAGCCATGGGGGCTTCTTGCGCAGAGAGCAGGGGGGCATCCATGGAGCTGCTTGGGGAGATGGCGTGGAGATGGAAGATGTAGTGGAGAGCGGGGCCTGCATTTCCATGGGAGGCTGTGGAGAGGCGCCATGCACCAAGCAGATGGAGGCCAGTGCCGAGCGCCATGGGGGAAAAAAGAAGCTTCCCTGCGCTAGGGAGGGACTGCGCTAGAGAGGGAGAGAGGAGGGAGAATGCGCCGTGGAGAGGGGAAGTGCTCAGCCATGGCAGCAGCAGGGAGGGGCACGGGGTGTAAATAGAAAGGAGCGAGCTTCAGCCATTGGCGGTGTGAGTGGCGGCCTGCAGAGCTCTAGCATGTCAAACTGCTGCCAGGTGATGGCAGAGTGACTTTGGACGGATGTTTTTGGCATTTTCCTTTTGGAATCGGACCTTGGTTGCTGTACAAAATATCTTCCTTGGTGTATAATCTACAAATCGTGTGTAGAGATTGAGGTGATTCGGGCACTGGTTAGAAAGTTATAGACCCACGAAAATTGGTTTGTTAGTGGGTTAGAAAACAGTGGAAACTCGTGAAAACTGAATGTCAAAGCATGTCAAACGGAATCGCATGAATGCCATCTTTTAATATGTTGTGCCCCTATTAGTTATTAACAACTTTTATATTTGAGAAAACTTGAGTTGTTCAACAAAAATTTGGGAACGCGAGACGTTGACCCGAACGATGCTGATTTCAGACTTTAAGAATTCGAATCGTGAAATCAGATTTTTATTCTGTCTTGATGCCACTGTTTGAGATACTAAGAGATTGAATCAAGGCTTGATTTAAATATAAAATTTGTTGTATAACACAGGTTCTACAATTTTTATTAAAGGTCAAACCTCATATCTTGAATATAAATAAAAGTTTCACTTTGGTCAAGGTAGTATCATTATAAAGCTCCCAATTATATTTTTAAGGCAATCGGACTATTTTCTTGACATTTTCTTGGCATGGACCCTCAATAACTTTAGTTGTAAAGTTTATATGGAGTGTTTTGGAAAGGTTGGCATAACTTTGTTGAATGTCTAAATTTGCTTTTACTTAATCAGCAGTTTCAAGCAAGCGTATGATTTATAATTTCACATCAATATTTGGTTCAAACTTTGAGAAATCTTTATAATACACTTGATAGATAAAGATGAATGATGACATAAATATAACAAGCTAAATTGCATAAGAAATAATTAGAGGTTGACACTATAGAGATTCCGCTGGAGAATGCGGATTCGGATTAAGTATTTGGACGTAGACCGACTATTGAGAAAGCGGATTCAGACACCGATTGGATAACATAACAACTATCGAGAGTCCGAATAAATGAGTCTGGACGGGAGTTGCGAGACCAGATTGACTTTCGAATTTGTGTTTGCTCCGAGAAAGAAAAAGTTTTCGCAGGCTCCAAATTTGGCTGTTCTTGAGATCGAATAATTCCAAATTTGGTGAAATATTCATGAGTAACTTGATAAATGGAGATAAATGTGATAAGGAAATAGAAATTTTCACTGAGCATCCGAGATTATGACAAATCTCCCGACATCACACAAAATAGACACCTGGGGTGTCACAGCCTTCCCCCCTTAAAAGAATCTCGTCCTGAGATTCGAATGAGGATCTTCAATGGTGGAGAAGCATGTAACTCCCAGACTGAAGATAGATTTGGATAGAATATCATGACATGTCGAGACAAAATGTAGCGATCACTCTAAGAGAATGTCCACAAAAGATAGCACATCGGTGTAGTTCCATAATGGATCACGACTATACCACCGCGTGCCGAGCAACTCAACCTTATGTGTGCACCCATAGGAGGCTCTCGGTTAATTTCGTCGCGGCACCATCAGTCGTTAGTCATGACACCATTATTAAACGCAACCAATGAGAAATCCACATAACACATATAGAGGGAACCTATGAGAATGTGGCTCAGAAAATAAGAATGTGATCAGAGTTGAAGCAGAGATTGCTGGCAAAAAGTGCATCACATGAGAATTTTCTTCAACTTAGAGAACTATTTCTTGATCATCACAGAGATTACCAGGCCAGAGACTTGTACGAGATGGGATATGATGAGGAAGCGACCGTGAGATCAAGATTAACAACTTGCTGAGACATGAGAGAACTAAAGACAAAAGAAAAATCCATTGAACCGAATGGATACACTAGTTGGAGATACAGTTGATAAAACAAGCGTCATGATCCTCGAAGAAAAGAGCATGAGAACGACCATAAATGAGATATTAGACTTATCCACATTTAATACTTGAGACTAGGTTATAGCAGATAACAAGGTGACGACGTAGATCTCAATGAATGATCTAGAGGCTCGGCGGATATGGTCACAACATGATCCCCAAAGGAAAAGATTACTAGATCTAGGTGAAAAGAGAGGTCATCAACCCAGATGGCTTCTAGGATGAGCAGAAGAGAATTTAATGAGGATTTTGGACAAGGCTTCCAAGAAGAATTTGGGGCTGGATATTGTTTTGCGCAATTATACACCAACCAAAAGTTTTTTTGACAGAAACAAGTGCACAATGAGGCTTTAGTTGATCTAGTGGTCAAGCTAAAGAGATATACAAGCTATGTAGGTGTTACTTCAAGCGTAAAACACACAAGGGTTCGAAAAAACACTAACACAAGCATGTGATAAATTTTTTTGAAGATTTTACTTGCTAAACTTGAGGTTGTTTGGAGGGGGGTCTTCTCAGGAGCAGGACGGACAACATTTATATATATATATATATATATATATATATATATATATATATATATATATATATATATTGCTGGTTGGGGAAAAAAGGGTTGAACAACTAAAACGTTTCATAGATAGCAAGAGAAGAGAAGCACATAACACAACCTAGTCAAGACTATCATGACACACATGATGAGACATTTTTTTGAAGTTCCTAGCAATACAACACATTATTCACAATTTCTTATTATTAGAATAAAGGTGAGAGAAGCATGTTGATGCACAAGAGACAATTATAATGCGACAATCATGATGCATGCTCATTCTAGTCGTCTTCTCAGACCTAACTACTTTTTCGGGTGCTTCTATAACATCCTTATAGTAGAAATAGTAGCCTTTATGGCCTATATAAATAGCCACCTAGCTACCCATCTATTTTCTAAGGCTTCACGTCCTATGACTAACCTTTTCGTCCTTACATCTATCCAACTTTGGTTTCTAAGCGAGTTTTACTTTAGAAAAGGTTGGAAATCATGACTTATTGACTTCTCTGTACTGGTATTCACTCCGAGACCAGCTGTGGCGGAACCGCCCGAATTATTCTAGCTTAAGTGCCCAAGTCGCACCCTTAAAGGCAGCAACACACTTAAATCGGGATAACCCGTCAGTCCCTCAGATCTAGTCCGATAAAGCCACTTATTCAGAATCGAATACCACTAGCTCACTCGAAGGTGAGGCACAGAGAAATACAATGAAGCATAATACGACAAATTTAATAAATATCAATAGTGATTACATTATCAGAGTTTCAGAAATAATAACCATAAGTTTTAATGCAGTGAAAATAACTAACGGAGAAAACCGAGTAACATGGCGAAGCCTGGCCACGCTACTCCTCTCGGTCCTCTCCTGCGGAAGCGGTAACCCACTCGACCGTCTATCCCGGTGGCAGGGATGGAGGCCAAGTCACACCATCAACCAAATCAAGGAGGTACCTGCAAAAATTATGCCACAAGAAAGGCTGAGTATACTAATACTCAGCTAGACTTACCCGGTGTGAGGAGTCTACTCCTCTACCTCTAGACCATGCAGCTGTTTGGCTGAGGGATTTGGTTTGCCAAAAGCACTAGCTGAGTCTAAAATCAAGTTTTAGCTTTTCTAGTTCTAGAATAATAATTTTAGACAAGATGAGAACCTGTCTTTCATACATGGTATCAAGCATTATATCAATCAACATATTTTGCCAGTATCTCATTTCCACTTATTACTCAATGCAGTACAATGAATCAAGCAGTCTCATTAGCTGCGAGAAGTAGACGATTCGAATCGAGTTTTAACCTTGCAAGGTAAACCTAAACACACGACATGTAGGGGCACTCCGTCCCCACACATGTCAACCGTCCCCATCGATTCCTCGTTCGCGGCCAGGGCTCACCGCCTTGGCATACAATGCTACACTGACCCCAGCTGCCGCCGTGCAGTGGCCGCACTTGTACCCACCATATCTAGAATGGGAGACCCAGTCTCAGGTCGCGTGAGGGATAAAGTCCGCGCCCGGCTTCACTCAGGTACTAGGTTTACCGATTACCATATTTCCCGACATGTGTTTAGTACGTTCAAACACTTGACACATGTATCCGCACGTTAATCCTTATTCCAATTTCGCCTCATAGACAACGCATCCCCATGGATCCGTGTCCACAGACCATCATCATTCTGTTATCAAAATGGATACAACCAATTCCTAACCTCGCGCGAGTGCTAGAAAAATCACTCGACTTCTACCGAGATCCTGATTTAGCATAGTAGCTACTCGACCTAGCATACTAGTATCCATCTCAAAAGGAGTCCTGAGTTCATGCAACTAGGGTTTCAGGCAACTCCTACACTTAAGTGCACGGTACAAGCCTACATACATTAAGTGTAGTAAAATAGCATATATAACGGTTATGCATAAAACCGGGGCTTGCCTTTAATTTAACACTTAGGTAGTGTTTGCTGGGGGAGTTGCTCGCTTGGCGAGCATCCACTGGTTAAGTCCATCCTTCCTTGGGTCGTCCACCGACTTCACCTTGTGGTTGGCACCACATCACTTGCACGATCATCCTCTCTCGGTCCTAAATGAGATGCAAGATGCATATGTATGAATATGATGAAAAATACCACAAGATATACAAAGACACAGTAGCGAACTAACATTAATTTAGAAGACACCGTAAACCACCACACGTTAGCATTAGTTATCTACACGTCATCGGGCATACATAATCAATACAATTAGAAATACGACAAATACTTTCTAGAATTAACCGGCGCAACACGGTATCATACGTGCAAGCATTTATCACATTCACTTTAATCATTCATTGGCTACTTATTATTAAACTAGTTATGTACACATAAATTTACGATGACTTACACATAGACAGACTTAGTTAAAAAGGAATAGTTACTTAATCGGGTTTTTACAATCATTCACAACATTCTACTGCAAGCATACACCCCAGAGCACACAAGAAGTGATAGCCTAATCACACTGCTTATTATACTAATCTATTGAGGTTGGTTATTTAGTAATACTTAGATTAGCAGCATAATTATTAGAAATGGTAACATCTCATTAATTTTGTTTCTCATCCATATAGTGACACTTGCTAAATTGACGTTGATCGAAGCTAATTTCTTACTAGACGTCAACCATTTAATTTACTACTGCACTAGTTACTTGTATATCTCCAAAATATAGGGATCCTGAGATAACACTATCAATCATACTCAAGCAAGACAAGAGGGTAGAGCAATCAACCACAATCAACAAGATTAGGACAGCAACACAACATTTACTCGTTTCAGTCGTAACTCACAAGATATTCATTTAAAAATAGTGATCAAATACTTTCTGGAAAGTCTAAGAAGTTCTCTACAACTTTGGGTTTGCCATCTTAAGGTGATGAGACATTTAACAAGGTTAAATAGTGATAAACGACAGCTTTATTCAGATTTGGACAGATTCAGACTTGCGACTTCACAAATTCATAACTAGAGATTCAGCCATCTAAACAAAGTGATCCTACACTTTCTGGAAAGATAATTAAATTTTCTACAAATAATTTATAAACAACCCTGGTTGATTTAAAGTGTATCAAGGTTAAAAGATACTAGGAAGGCATTGCTGTCCAGATTTGGATAGATTCGGTCTTCACACTTTAAACACCTATAACTTAATCTTCAGATCACCAAAAAGAGTGATCCCAGACTTTTTGGAAAGCTTAGCAAAAGGACTACACAACTTTTATAATCACTAAGAAGTGATTCTATGTTTAACCAAATCAAATAATTCAGTTTTTGAAATCTGTTCTGACAGTGCACAGAACATAGCAACCACTTTGTAAAATTCATAATTCTTAAACTATCAGGCCTATGGTTATGAAATTTTAACAAAAGAAATATAAGAAAAGCATCTACAACTTTCTTATAATGACCATGATCAGATTGTAATATTAACTTAAGCAAACAATACAGTTTCTGAAATCTAAATAGAATTTGGACAGATTCAGTTACTGAATTTGTGAACAGCACAACTTCTAAACGATCAGACTTATGGCTGTCAAATTTTAACACAAGTAAGATAATAAAGTTATCTACAACTTTTATATATGACTTTTCTACAGAAAACATAATTTAGTTCATTAAACAAACAATACGGCGAAAATAGTTCGTGCAGCCCAAAACAATAACTAATAAAATTCAGCTCCTATTTACTTTAAGGATTGCCGCGTTCTAGAGACTTGAATCATCCTAACATTTTACCATGTGTTAGAGTTAAAACAATCAACTTATGACCAACAAGTAGACTTACAAATTTTATACAAGTTACTTCGCTAGAATTACCACATAATTAACAACACATTCACCAAATAAAGCATTTCGGCACACATGCCCGACATCACACAAAACTACGATGAAGCACTACTAATATTTAGCATTAGACCACCATGACATAACCACTTAACCTCTAATTGGTTTTAAGGTATAACTTAAGCATTCCATGAATATGCATGATTTTGTTTACTCCTAATTTTTTTCACTAAGTCTTGTAATTATAAAATGGGTGTTATTTTAGCACCATATGAAACTATCTAATTTGGGTCTAGAATTTTTATGAGGCATAGGTAATAACAAATCATGACTAATGTATAAATTTCACATGCTCAGGTTTTATATTTTATTTAATGCAATAATAACAAATTGTTAAGGCAATAAAGCATGTGAGAAAAGGTTAAGTCTTAAACTAATTATTTCCTGTGGATGCATGACCATATTAAGTTTTTTAGGCTACTATAATATAATACAAGGACAGTGGAACATCATTTTTCATTTTTACATCCATATATTATTTATAAACCATTTAAAACTACTTAAGGTGCACTAAACAAGTTAAATCACTAACTTAATCATACATGCACCACAATTCATGAAATTGTTACCAGTCACCAAGCATCACACCAAGAGTCTACTGTAAAAATTTGAACCCATTTGGAGCAGTAGAGCTACAGATCCAAAAATAACAATCAAAACAATCATCTTTTTCCTATTTAACATGTTTTAATTAACACACCAAGAAAACATTGAATAACCTGTAATTTTTATATTTTTCCTAGATGGAGTATGACAACATCAAACTAACAAAAACAGGTTTTATCATTTTTAGATTTTTATAAATAAAATTATGGAGAGAAGCAAGTTCATTGATTCTCTAAACCAGTTTTTAAATACGAATTTCTACAGAAACCTTTTCCACTAAAACATACCAACATATAAATCCAATAGTTAGAGCATTTCATAAGGAAGCCAACAAAATAAATTTCGTGATTTTTGGAGCTACCAAACTCAAGATATGAATTTTAGAAGATAATACGAAATCTGGAATTTGAAGCAACATTACCCTTGGCCTTGGGCCCACACGTCATGGACAGGGGGTGTCTTCTTCTTCCTTGGTTTCTCACGTGAACAGCAAACGTCCAGCCATGGGGGCTTCTTGCGCAGAGAGCAGGGGGCGTCCATGGAGCTGCTTGGGGCGATGGCATGGAGATGCAAGATGCAGTGGAGAGCGGGGCCTGCATTTCCATGGGAGGCTGTGGAGAGGCGCCATGCACCAAGCAGAGGGAGGCCAGTGCCGAGCGCCATGGGGAAAAAAGAAGCTTCCCTACGCTAGGGAGGGACTGCGCTAGAGAGGGAGAGAGGAGGGAGAAGGCGCCGTGGAGAGGGGAAGTGCTCAGCCATGACAGCAGCAGGGAGGGCCACGAGGTATAAATAGAAGCGAGCGAGCTTTAGCCATTGGCGGTGTGAGTGGTGGCCTGCAGAGCTCTGGCATGTCAGACTGCTGGCATGTGATGGCAGAGGGACTTTGGACGGATGTTTTTGGCATTTTCCTTTTGGAATCAAACCTTGGTTGCTGCACAAAATATCTTCCTTGATGTATAATCTACAAATCGTGTATAAAGATTGAGGTGATTCGGGCAATGGTTAGAAAGTTATAGACCCACGAAAATTGGTTTGCCAGTGGGTTAGAAAACAGTGGAAACTCGTGAAAACTGAATGTCAAAGTATGTCAAACGGAATCGGATGAATGCCATCTTTTAATATGTTGTGCCCCTATTAATTATTAACAACTTTTATATTTGGGAAAACTTTAGTTGTTCAACAAAAATTTGGGAACACGAGACGTCGACCCGAACGATGCTGATTTCAGACTTGAAGAATTCGAATCGTGAAATCAGATTTTTATTCTGTCTTGATGCCACTGTTTGACATACTTAGAGATTGAATCAAGGCTTGGTTTAAATATAAAATTTGTTGTATAACACAGGTTCTACAATTTTTATTAAAGGTCAAACCTCATATCTTGAATATAAATAAAAGTTTCACTTTGGTCAAGATAGTATCATTATAAAGCTCCCAATTATATTTTTAAGGCAATCAGACTATTTTCTTGGCATGGACCCTTAATAACTTTTGCTGTAAAGTTTATATGGAGTGTTTTGGAAAGGTTGGCACAACTTGGTTGAATGTCTAAATTTGCTTTTACTTAATCAGCAGTTTCAAGCAAGCGTATGATTTATAATTTCACATAAATATTTGGTTCAAACTTTGAGAAATCTTTAGAATACACTTGATAGATAGAGATGAATGATGACATAAATATAACAAGCTGAATTGCATAAGAAATAATTAGAGGTTGACACTACAGAGATTCCGCTGGAGAATGCGGATTCAAATTAAGTATTTGGACGTAGACCGACTATCGAGAAAGCGGATTCAGACACCGATTGGATAACATAACAACTATCGAGAGTCCGAATAAATGAGTCTGGACGGGAGTTGTGAGACCAGATTGACTTTCGAATTTGTGTTTGCTCCGAGAAACAAAAAGTTTTCACAAGCTCCAAATTTGGCTGTTCTTGAGATCGAATAATTCCAAATTTGGTGAAACATTCATGAGTAACTTGATAAATGGAGATAAATGTGATAAGGAAATAGAATTTTTCACTAAGCATCCGAGATTATGACAAATCTTCCGTCATAACACGAAATAGACACCTGGGTGTCACAGAGGGGAGGGGAGGGGAGCTCACCTCGGGGATCCAAATTCTAGCGATCACCGACTCCTAGACCTAGGGCACCACGGAGAGAGAGAGAGAGGTTGCTGCGCGAGAGAATTGAAATGAGGGAAAGAGACCAGGGGAGGGGGGCGCGCGCATGGGGAGGGCACGGGCGCCAGGGGCGCACGGGCCGAGCTGGGTCGGGCCGCACCGCGGGTCAAAACCCCGTGGCACGCACAACCACAGATCGGAATCTAATTACGAACCGAAATCCGGAACGAGACGAGGCGAACACGCGATTAAACAAGACATCAGACAAAGAAATATGATTCGGCATGATGCAACACCCATGACAACTTAGGTTTTTGTTTATACGTAATACGGACACCAGTCGCTACACCGCTTTGAAATTGGGAAGAAGGAGCGAAACGGGAAGAGAAAAGAGAGTAACGCCTGAATTTGGTGAGTAAAAAGAAGAAAAAATTCTACCCCCAAATTCAGGGCGTTACACATTTCCACTGAGGAATTTGCAACGATTGCAACAAACCTGTGGGCCTCTGATGCTCTGCTTTGATTCTCTAACAACTGTAACATATAACCACGTGCTCTATGATCTCCCTCTTCATTCCGTACCACCAGAATTTCTTCTTCAGATCCTGATACATCTTCTCGCTTCCAGGATGTATGGAATAAGATGTCTCATGAGCTTCCTTAAGGATCAACTCTCGAATGGATTAGACATTGGGAACACATAAGCGGTCCTTGAACCATACCACACCTTCTGTATCTTCCCTAAAATCTTTATCTCTTCCTTCTAGATTCAGCTGCCGGATTTCATTGATCTTTTCATCATTCTTTTGCTCTTCTTTGATTTCCCACTCTAAGGTTACTATGAGTGGATCCTTAAGAATTCATTTCACTTATCAGGTTAAGTAGTTACATGCATCTAGATTTCTATCTATTCTAGATCAAGCACTTGGCCTATACTAGCCATCATTTTATCATCCCTTCAGTTCACTGGTTGCTACGTGTAGATCAGTGACCAAATCTTCATGTCCGAGAAGTAACGATGATCTGAATTGATTAATACCTTGCTGGGGATCTCCAACCACATGACATATATGTAGCACTCATGCCTTACATATGTCAACTCAGACCCGGGTTTCTCAAGACCAGAATGGGTTCACGCCAACCGAGAGCACAGATACTCCACTGTCTAGCCTCTTGCCACAAAGGGTACACGCTACTCTCGCCATCTCTCCACTCCCATTGTGTGGTGGCCTTTCTAGTATTAGTCCGACCGAGGCAAAGGTTACCCATGATGAGGCATATGGCCAGTTAAAAGGTCCTCGATTAGCAGGCCTACATCGGCTCGGTCCTTAAGCGACTCAGACGGAGACACTACACTGAGACTCCTTTCTCGTGCAAGTCACCCACCCGGTCTCGTCTTTATTATTTAAAACCCAAAGTTTGGTACCTGATAGAGGTACACTTTTCAGATGTTGAATCCATCATGGCCATGATGGATTCACCATCATAAGTCTTTTCTTTGTAAAAATCCCCATCCAGTGTGAAGCATCACCTTTTGTTTTAAAACAAAATATTTTGTTTTCTAAAGCAAGGCTAAGCATTAGAAAACTTGTTTAAATAAAATAGGCAAACAAGGAATGGTAACCAATTTTCCAAGGAAAGAAATGCATCAATTGTTTATCACATAATTCCTATCACCTAATGCATCATATAAGGTGATAAAGATTGTAAGACAACAAGTAAAAGGGATAATGCACTAGGGCTTGCCTTGTGTTGCAGGAGTTTCCGTTTCCACACCATAGATGTTGAATTAAAAGTTGTTCTCCGCTGGAGGATCCTCAGTCTCGGAGACAACTTCTTCCTCTACTATGGTTTCTTCCTCGTGTTTTATACATGATAATACATGTACATGAATGCTTATGCTATGTCATGAATATGCAGTTACATAATAGAAATATAGTAAGTTGCATCTTGAATACAACTTTCTTTCATAGTACAAAACAATCATTATGGTTTTCTAGTTAGGTATTCCTTTAGGATTAGTATTAAGTAAATAGTCCTATGAAGCTAGTTATTGGGTTTCTAGTCAAACAGTGTCCAAATTATTTCAAACTTCACTCAGTGGTTCTAATCATCATATTAAGCCTACCCAAAAAGTTTTATGATTTCTGGAATTATTAAACTATTTCTAAAATTCTAAAAGACTTGGTTTAAGCACCTTTAAATGCTACACAATTCCAGTTTTGGGATAAAAATCTTGGAATTATTTTTATTAAATACTACTTGATTTTAGGAATCTAGAAAAATTGGTCTCATGATTTTACCAATTTTCTTCCATTTTCTACAGATTTCCCAAGCTAAGAGTAAAAAGAAAAGAATAAAACATGAATATTATTGGGCTAAGTTCGGTCGGATAGGCCCAAACCCACGCAGAATCCGAGCGCGCCCGCGCCCGCGTTTGTCAGTTTCTGTCGAGGTCCCTATGATTTCAAACAATTGTGAAGCGCCCTCTGGTACTATTCTCATGTGTCACTAACATTACATATGAACCCTCCCCCTTCACTTCATTCATAATCGCGAGTCCTCGACGAGCGCCACGTCGAGAACATGGTCAGCGTCACAGGAACTCAACGCCAGCAGCCCTCTCCCGAGGTGATGATCCCTCCGGACCTTTCCCTAGGCCTAACCGACCAGTATCCCACAAACAATCGGATTATCACAGCTTACAGTCTAGGTTACTCGGTTCGTGGCGGACACCGAGGTTCGTCGGGCACGGTTTCGGAACTACAACGTGTTAGAACTTAATTGGTAGACACGATGAGCATCAAGAACTCACCTAGAGCCCGGAACATTAGTGGGATGGCTTTGACGAAGGACAGAGAGGGCGGTCCACGTTGAGATGTCTGACGATGGAGTATTCCGGCGTCAAAGAGCTGTTTCGATGAGGTAAAGGTGGTAGCGTTAAATTAAATGGATCGATGAGCATCCATAGCACCGAAGGAAGTTTGAACAGGACAAAATTAAAGGAATGCTTGCTCTATTTGACCTGCCCACTGAGAGGTCTCTCACGGCAGAGCCAAGGACGGCGAGAGGAAGCTAACGGCTTCACTGGGGTTTCTTCATGGAATTAGGTGGGTCGCGCTAGCACTTAGGTGCATAAGGAGGAAAGGAAGTAGTGCTTGGGCTCAATTTATTGGGAGGTTGCCGGAATCAGATAGAATTTCAAAAAAATCTTCAGGTGCGCTGGCGAGCTTGTGCATGGGTAAGGCCACGGCGAGCGCCTAGGTGAAATGCTTCGGTTGAACGACGACACCTCATGGTTCCATGCGCCACGTCTTGGAAGAGTTTTACCCACGCACGCGAGTCCGAGCAGTGAACACAACAACAATGGCATTCTTATCCACGACGAAGTGCACTGAACGTAGGTTGCTACCTCGCCTGTCAGCTCGTGTTCAGATGAACTTTGTGCCCTGATTGGTGTAACGACTTGCAAATCGGTCCTCATCAAAGTGGTACATTAATCAACCCCTCTTCCACTTTAGTATAATGACCATGCCGAAAATCTACACGGATTAAGCACACGACGATGCCAAAGTTGGCTCAATAACACTGAATATCAGATTCAGTATAACCAAATGCAGTTGCCGCGTTCCTCCCCCATCAGACCGACTGACAACTCCACTTCGAGGCACCTTTACTTCTGTTTCCATATAACAGCATGCCAACCTTACTTTAACAAAGTTATACTCCTATATATAGTGTTCAACTTTGCCACAATGACCTGGCGCTTAACCCCACTTAATTGTCTTTAACTTGTCTCCAAAGTCAGACTAGCACCACTGTTAAGCTAGGTTCAGAGTATCCTTATGACTGACAGCCCGACTTCTAGGGCATTTTACTCCAGTTTCAATACCATTCTTGGGCTAGGTCACTTAATCAAACTTAAACTACTATAATAGCTCTACAACTTTGTTGTGGTGACTCATGATAAATTCCTTATGGATCAAAAGATATAGTGGCTTGAAGTTGCCCTATTAACACTATTTTCAGAGTTAAGCATATGGGTGCTCTTTGACCTTTTTGTAATTTAGTCCAATTTTCACCATAAAACTTGGAAATCTCCCAACATGAAAGTTGCTTAACTTTGGGTATTCTATCATTTTGATGTATACACTTTTGACTAAAAGTGCATGGAATTTGAAATCATCCAATAGGGCACTAATTAGGGTTTTAGGGTTCCAAATTTGGGTTTTATGTGTTCTAGGGTTCAAGTGGCACTTAAGCTCTCTAAGTTTAACCTTTCTTGAACATTTCTACTAAATTTTGAGATTATCCTTTAGTGCTCATTTCCCAAGGCCATTGGTCTCTAATCCTTAAAGAGAGATACTCTAACAGGAAGCCCTGTCACCAAGTCAGAGCATCACATCACATGTTTGTATTGAATTTTTTTTGCCTAGTGGATGCAAACTAGGTGTATCATACATAATGAAATGCCATTGCATATGATGTCATGCCGAGTTTTAGTTCTCATAACACCAAGGGTGTTCCATGCTTCCCCCCATAAAAGAATCTTGTCCTAAGATTTAAGGCTCCAGGGTAAGTAATGGAAAAGGAAACGCGTCACAACTTTATTTCCTATTTTCTCTTACAGAGCAGGAGGTGGGTGTGGGGGTTTGTTCTAACTTTACAATGAAGTACATAAAATTTAAAGGTTACAAGAGGCTTAAAACTTGGGAAAATGTTTTTCTAAGAAATCTTGAGACTCCCATGTAACTTCTTCTTCGGTGTGTTACTTTGTAAAACTTGAGAGTTCTTTTTCGTGTAACTCGGTCTTTTTGATCCAAGACTCGGATAGGTTATTCCAAATAGGTTAAGTCTAGTTCCAAATTAACATCTGATATATCCATAGTTTGATCAGGGCCCGAAGACACTTCTTCAATTGGGACACGTGGAACACATTATGTACAACAGATAGTGGTTCTGGGAACTGAAGTCTGTACGCAACCTGCCCACATCGTTCAAGAATAGGGAATGGGCCAATATATAGGGGTGCTAACTTTCCTTTAACCCCAAATCAACTAACACCTTTCATTGGGGATACTTTCAAGTACACATGATCTCCGTCTTGAAAAATTAATGGCCAACGTCGTTTATCCTCATAATTCTTCTGTCATGCTTGAGCTTCTTTCAAGTTATAGCTTATGCGTCAGACCTTTTCTTCTATTTCGTTAATTAAATCAGGTCTAAAAAATCACTGTTCTCCTGGTTCTGACCAATTCAAGGGTGTTCTACATCGCTGTCCGTACAGAGCTTCAAACAATGCCATTTTAATACTCTTTTGGTAACTATTTATAAGAAAATTCTGCCAACGACAGACAATCATCCCACTTTTGTGGAAACTCCAAGACGCAGGCTCGTAGCATATATTCCAGTATTTGATTTACCAATTCTGTTTGTCCGCTCGTTTGAGGACGATAGGCCGAACTATGGAGCAATTTAGTGCCCAAAGATTTGTGCAACTCTTCCCAAAATTTGGATACAAATTGTGGTCCACGATCCGACACTATCGTCTTTGGCACTCCATGCAGACTGAGAATGCGAGCAATGTACAATTGAGCATAAACAACAACCGGGTGATCAGTTTTGACCGGAAGAAAATGGGTTGTTTTTGTAAGCCGATCCACTATAGCCCAAATAGAGTCATATCCTTTAGATGTCTTGGCTAATCCCACAACAAAATCCATAGTTATGTCCTCCCACTTCCATGTTGGTATAGGTAATGATTGCAGGGGTCCAACAATTTTCATATGCACCGCCTTGACTCGTCTACAAATGTCACATTTGGCCACATAGTGAGCGATTTCTATCTTCATCTTAGTCTACCAATAATGCTGTTTCAAATCTTGGTACATCTTAGTACTTCCAGGATGAATAGAATACAGACTAAGATGGACTTCATCCAAGATTTGTTAACGAAGTTCAACATCCTTAGGAACCTCTATGCGGTCTTTAAACCATAACACTCCTTGATCATCTTTCCTAAAACAAGTAGCTTTGCCGACTTCCATTTTCTCGTGAATATGCTTCATACCCTTATCAATCCTTTGAGCATCAATAATCCTTTGTTGAATAACGGACTCAAGCTTAAAATTCGACAAAGCCCCTTGTTGCACTATTCCTTGATTTAATCTTTCCATTTCCTGACATAAAGTGGTGTCAGGCAATCCCACGGTAAGGCAATGACAAAAGGCTTTATGACTTAGAGCATCAGCCACCACATTAGCCTTTCCTGCGTGATAGTGAATTTCTAGGTCATAGTACTTGATTAGCTCGAGCCATCTTCTCTGTCTCATATTTAACTCCGACTAGGTGAAAATGTACTTTAAACTCTTGTGATCAGTATACATATGACATACATTTCCCAGTAGATAATGACGCCAAATTTTAAGGGCATGAACTACTGCGGCCAATTCCAAATCATGTGTTGGGTAATGTTCCTCATGCCGACGTAGCTGTCTTGAAGCATAAGCTATTACTCGTCCTTCTTGCATCAAAACACATACAAGCCCAATGCCTGATGTGTCACAATATACATCAAATGGCTTCTCAATATCCGGTTAAGCCAAAAGCAGTGCAGTGGCCAATAATGTCTTCAACTGTTTAAATGCCTCATTCCACTTAAGAAACCAATTAAATTTAACATCATTCTTCAGCAGCTCCGTGATAGGTTTAACAATTTTGGAGAAATCCGGGATAAACCTGCGGTAACAACCAGCTAGTCCAAGGAAGCTTCTAACCTGATGTACTGTGGTAGGAGATTTCCATTCCAAAATATACTTAACCTTGTTGGGATCAACCGCAATTCCCTTAGCGGATAAAATATGCCCTAAAAATTGGATTTCCTCCAACCAAAACACGCACTTGCTGAATTTAGCATAAAGTTGATGTTCTCTTAGGCGCATTAAAACAATCCGTAAATGTTCTACATGCTCCTCCTTATTATTGGAATAAATCAGAATATCATCAATAAAGACCACCACAAATTTGTCTAGTTCGGTCATGTATACTAAATTCATTAAGTATGTGAAATGGCTAGAGCATTCGTTAACCCAAAGGACATAACCAAATACTCGAATAATCCATACTGAGTTGTGAAAGCCGTCTTGGGTATATCCTCGGGTCGAATTCTTATCTGATGATAGCCCGATCTGAGATCAATCTTAGAAAATACCCGGGCTCCAGTAAGTTGATCGAATAAAAGATCGATCCGGGGAAGGGGATACTTGTTTTTAATGGTAACTTCATTAAGGGGTCGGTAGTCCACACAAATTCATAGAGTTTGATCCTTCTTATTGACAAAGATGGCCAGACATCCCCATGGCGATGAACTTGGTCGTATAAATCCCTTCTCCAACAAGTCTTGTAATTGCGTCTTTAGTTCTGCCAACTCATTGGGAGGCATACGGTATGATCTTCTAGAAATAGGAGTTGTACCCAGTTTCAACTCAATCACGAACTCTACATCCCTTTCTAGAGGTAATCCGGGTAAATCTTCAGGGAATACATCTGGAAATTCACACACAACTAGGATGCCTTGTATCTCTTGCACTACGGCTTCAAAAACTTGTCTAGATACTTTGACTGGGACAGATACAGGGATAGATAACCTGACCTCTTCTAGCCCATGACTTAGCTGAATAGTCCTTTGTTCGGCATTGATAATAGGCTTATTCTGGGCTAACCAATTTATACCCAGAATCACATCTATGTCTTGCCCCTTTATAACTATCATATTGGTAGGGAAATCATATCCGGCTAAATTCACGGGTATGTGGAAGACTACTTCCTTAGTAAAAATTTGACCCCAGGTGATTGAATAACAAAATCCTTCTTTGATTCAACAATAAGTATGCAATGCTTCTTAGCAAAAGCCTTGATCATGAAAGTATGTGATGCAGCAGAATTGAAAAAGAATGACAGCGGGATGGTTGGCAATGGAAAACATACCCATCATCACTGGCTCTCCTTCCAGGGTGGTAGCCACTTGAGTATAGTAGACTCGCCCAGTTTTCCTTGCATTTTTACCTTCCCGAGTGCTTGCAACATTTCCCTTGCCTTGAGATGTGCTTCCAGAAGCCTATTGAAAGTTGGATTTACTTTGCTTTGGATAGGGACAGTCCTTGATGAAGTGTGCAGACTTCCAACAGTTAAAGCAACTGTTAGATGAACTGGGTAAGGCAGGGAAACAAGTACCAGGGGCACTCGACTGATTGATTTGAGCAGGGGTAGGAGTGGGACGGATGAAAACTGGTTGCTTGAAAGGATAGGCGGGTGGATGAGGAAAAGAACGATTTGGGTTAAAGGGACGGATCACCAACCTCGATCACTTCTCGGATCCTTGAGAGGATCCTTCACCCCCCCTCACGCCCAAATCTTTTTGTCTTCCCTGCCCCGAATTCTTGGCTTCCACCAAAAGCGCTGTGCTCATGGCCCTGCTGTAATTAAGATCTAGGCAAGTGGCCATCTTTCGTTGTAGTCGATCATTCAGACTTCTCATGAAACAATTCTTTTTTTTCAGGTCCATTTAACATGCTCTATAGCATACTGGGAGAGATGGTTGAATTTGGCAAGATATTGCATCACTAAATCTCCTTCTTGCTTTAAGCGAACAAACTCTTCTAGTTTCATCTGTAGAACACCATCTGGAATGTAGTTTTCCCTGAATGCTTGCTTGAACTCTGCCCATGTGACAAGATATCCTTCAGGCTGAACAGCTATAAAGTTTGCCCACTAGGTACTGGTAGGACCTCTCAATTGCTGGCAACAAACAGGGGCTTCTGGGTCTCTGTGCACTGAATTAGTCCAAATTTCTGCTCCATGACTCGAATCCATTCGTCCGCTTCCAAAGGTTCTTCTCCTTTAACGAACATAGGTGGATGAGTTTTCAAAAACTCCATGTACGTAGTGTCTCTGGGAGCTTGGGGTTGACCTCTGCCTCCCTGGTGATGGATTTGATTCCTAGCCATTTCTCGAAGAAAACGTGTGTTATCAGCAGTGGCATTAATTAAGGCAGCGATAGCCTCTACCAGCGTGGGAGGTACAGGCGGTGGGTTCGGGGTTTCCTCCCCACCACGGGAAGTTCCAGCCCCATCTTGAGCATGAGTTATGGACGACATCTAAAGAAGAAAACATACTTGATTATTACATGCCACGATTACACAACCTCTGTTACATTGTTCCAAACTTGTTCTAATTATATATACTCAACTTATACAATTCACTTTTCCTTATTTAGATTACATAAGGAAACAACTTATTACTATACTAATCTAGTTATCCGCGTCCTTGGCTGCTCCCGCTCGACTACTAGCTTCTGGAGAACGATCATCCGCGACGTTCATGGAAGGAGGGGCTCCAAAGAGATCCAACTCCCCATAACGTCCTCCGCCAGCTGCTCCTGATGTTCTAGCTTCCATCATCGCAACCTCCAGTGGCACGTTTGGATGTAACTGGTCATACAGCACGTGCACTTTCTCGTGCAAAGTGTTATTATACGCTTGCAGATTTTCCAGGGCTACGCTTAGCTCTTCCACCCGGGCTCGGGCAGTCGCCTTGCAATCCCAGGCTATAGATCGTGAATTTACAGCCCAGTCAATAGCCCTATCTCGCTCCATAATCTCCCGCTACAAATGCTCAACCTCTTCTGACAACTCAGCTATGCGGCGGCTATCACGCGCATGCTCCCTACTTCCATGGCGCAATTCCATTGTTAGATGTTCAACTCTGGCCACCAGATCCCCTATGGGATCATTACTTCCGCTACTGCTCCCCTCATGTCAAGGAGCCAACTGGTGCCGAGGTACCCCCTGAGGTCCGGTCGCCTTTCGATCCGCTGGGTAGTCTTGGTGCGTGCCATGCCTCTATAAGAGGGGAAGATTACTTAGTATTGTTTAAATATGATGCATGCATGTCCTATGATTATGGAATCAACCACTTGTTGATCCCATACCTCCTATAAATATAACCAAATATTTGGCACTCTCTTACCCGACTTCAAAAGATAAGTTAATATAAGAAAGGGTCAAGGTAAGAATGAAATAACATTCAAAGGTAAGTATTTTAAAATCTTTTGAAGTACTAAGGGCCTATTTGTTTCAGCTTATTGATTATATAATCTGGATTATAATCTAAATTATATAATCTAGATTATAATCTAGATAGATTGTAATCTACATGTAGGTGTTTGGTAGTCTAAATTATACAAATGTAGATTATTCACAAAGACAACAATTCCCTTGTTTGTTTATTTGAGGTGGGAAAAGAAGGATGCCATATATTTGTTGGGGACTTGTTCTCAAATGCTTCGAATTAAGAACAAGGCAACACAAAAACATTAAATATAAATGCCCTTCGTCCGCTGAAGCATTATCTCCCTAAGGATTTAATGAGCTTCGGACGAAGGTTGAGAATAAAACATTTACGAAGATCTCGTCTTCGTAATTATATTTATAAAATAATAAATAACGAGAAATGAAATGTAAAATATGAAACGAATTCACATATTTTATTATATGAATATCTAAGTACCAAAACATGATGTTTGAACACGTTTATACCTTCGCCTTGATGGGAAGTGATAATTTGAGCGTGATGTGCTCACAATTACAAGAGCGCGTGAAGAGTAAAGGAGTACTGTTCACCTATTTATAGGCACAGGGCGCAGCCTGTGAGAAATTACAGCCATGCCTCTTACAAAAGATTACAATTATGACTCAGACCCTTATGGACTATGAAGTCATTTCATCTTTAAGTCGGTTCAAACCTTCGTTCTTAGATACATTATAGTACCGAAGCTTCGTGAGTGGTAGCTTCGGTACTACGTTTAAACGGGTTTGCCGAAGGTGTTTCTTCCTGCGGGACCTTCGGCGACGAAGCATGGCCCCAACAGTAGCCCCTTCGCAGTGCTAGATCGTTTTTCGTAACGAGCTTGATCCATGAAAAAGTCTCTTAGGCTTCGGGTAGCCGAAGGTCCGAAAAACACCTTCCCTGAGCTCGTTGCCGGGAAACACTAAAACTTCCGAGCGCGAAGTGGTCCCACCATGCAGATTCACCTTCTCGGGTTTTGTGACCCACCGTGCAATGGGTGCGAGCGACTGTTCGCCCGGTGTAGGCGACTTGACGATTCACCTTCTTACCTGTAGCACTATATAAACAGACGAGTAGGTGTGAAGTTACCACAACATTCATTGCTATTGCACTGTTTTGCTGCCAAAAATTTAACCATAGCCGAAGCTTGACCCTTGCACTCAAACGAAGCACCATTCCGGATTCTGCTTCGTCACAAGAAGAGCTTCGGGAGTAAAAGGTCATTGATTTCAAAAAACTTTTAGAAGTTCATAATCGAATGGCTAGATTGCGCTCCACTGCCAGGATTGAGCGTGAGGGAGATGAGGCCGAAGCTACTGAAACTGTTCCAATTTCCGAAGCAATGAGGCGGTCTGGGCTAGCAACATCAATACTTGCTGCCGAAGCAAAACAAGCTGACGTTGAAGAAAATGAATCTGAAGATGAGTACAGTGCGATGCCATCTAAACCCAGCCACCTAGAGTTTGGGAAGTCTACTATTACTGAGGGTGATATGGCTAAGTTAGTGAGGTTAGGCTATTTTAGTGAAGACAAAAAGAAGTTGATTCGCTTTGGGGGAGAAGAGATTACCCCGAAGCCTGAAAAAGATGAGGTAGTGGTTTTTAAGAGCTTCTTCAAAGCGGGGTTAAGATTTCCCCTTCATGGGATGATTGCAGATGTTTTAGAGAGATTTGGATTCACCTTCATCAGTTAACTCCTAACGCCATTGTTAGGCTTAGTGTTTACATCTGGGCACTTCAAAGCCAGGAGGCAGAGCCACTTGCCAAAGGTTTTTGCCGGGCACATGAGCTTCATTACCAAACAAAAGCTAGAGAAGATGGGCTGCATGATAATTTCGGCTGCTACAATTTTTCATATCGGAAAGATGCCAAGTATCCAGTTATCAGTTATCGCACAAAATGGCCAGCTGGCTGGAAGAGTGAATGGTTTTATGTCAAAGTAGATGAGAAGAAGGAGAAGCTAGTTCAGAGCCCTTTGAGTTTAACCTTCGGAGAAACTAGGCCTCAACGCCATGAATCCAGATAGTCCATGCCAGATTGCGCTGGGCGAATTTTGGGTTGTTGCAGAGCACATTGGTACCAGGGATCTGGTCCAAGAATTCTTAGCCATCAGAGTATTCCCAACTTTAAGGGAATGGGACATGCCGAAGCTGAAAGAGGAGAAGAAGAAGAAAGAGCTTGTTCGGTTACCTTGTTATTTCAAGTTTAAAAAACATTTTAAGGCACCTTGCCAAGAGTGGTTGGACACAATTGAGGTTATGTGCAATGAGATCCTTGGCAATTATTCGAAGAAAGAAGATCAGTTAATGACCGCCGCCTTCGGTACTCGTCCGAAGCGAAGAATGAATCGGGTGATGGATGCTTTGAATTTTGATTATCCTGACTATGGGCAGTTGGGCAAAGTTGCTGAAGGGCAGAAAAGAAAAAGAGTTGCCAGCGCTCTTGACAAAGAAGATAGCAAATTGGCTAAAAAGGACAAAGAAATTTCTGAGAAAAGAAAACTGAGCCCTGAGCCGAAGATAGCTGCTCCAAAGAAAAGAAAAGCTGCATCCCCAAAACCAAAGACGTCGGGCCAAGAGGAGGAAGCTCCTACGACACCTTCTGCTGCCGAAGTGGAAGAGATTCTAAAGGTAATGACTGAACCTTTGCCTATCAAGCTAAGTCCGTTGGCGCTAGAACTGACGAAGTTTTTTCAGAAGGAAAAAGAACCTTCGGCAACAGAAAGTCCCGCTAAGCCAAAAAAAGGAGAATTATGCAAGTGGCCGATGTCATTCATCAGACACCGCCACCGACATCGGCGTCAAAAATTCCATTTATTGAAAGCGCTGGCACTGCCGAAACCACAGCCACCGGAGCCGAAGCCATCGGAGCCGAAGCCACCGGAGCAGAAGCCACTGGAGCAGAAGCCGAGCCCGCCGAAGATCCCAATCTAGAAACCACACTTGGTGATATTGATAACATGCTTCTAAAAATGGCTGAGGAAGAAGCTGCTGCGGCCGCGGTGGACACGACAATTAAGAAGGGAAAAGAGCAAACTGAAGATACTTTGGAAGAGGAAAATTTCAATTTTCAAGATATACTGGGACAAGAGTTATCAGAAACTGAAAAAGAAGAGCTAAAGAAATGTGTTGTATCATGTGGGTACAAACCAGGGGCTCTGCTGTTTGGCGGAGTCAATGAAGGGAAACTAAGATGCCTTCGGAATCGAACCGAGGCCAAAGTTGTTAGGACTTTCTCAAAGAATGTTGGGCTCCCGAAGATTGAAGCGGACCTCTGCAGGTACCAGCGACAGCATATCGCCAGTAGCTTGTTCTACGCTAATTTCAAGGTAAAAACTCTCAACTTTTATTGTTTTTTGAATTAAGATGTTTTCTGACGAAGGTTGTTTTGCCAGAGTATATTACTAAGTAAAGTGCTGAGGATGCAACAAGATCTTGAAGACGAGAAAAATGAAGCTACCATCAAAGATCTAGAAAATAAAGTCAAAAGTTACGAAGCTGCTTTGAAGAAAAAGGACTTCGACATTCAAGAACTTGAAAATAAAGTTAAAGATCACGAAGCTGCCTTGGAGAAGAAGGACTCCGTCATTCACTCTATGGAAGGTTCACTGGCTGAAGCTCAAACCGAAATTGACAAATTAAACAGCGAATTACTCATAAAATCAAAAAAATCTGAGCAAGAAAAGAGGAATCTTGAAACAAGTCTCAAGACCGAAATTGAGAAGAATTCAAATTTGCAGAAATCATTGAAGGAGCTTCAAGAAAAATGTTTAGATTTCGGCAACCGATGTGTGCAGCGGCTCAAGGATGTGTTTTACTCAATTGGAGCCAGCTATAATAAGTTTACACCTTCAGCTGAAAACCTGCCAAGCACCTTTGAATACATTGATGGCGAAGTTGATGCACTTGACGAAGTTATCGCTGGGCATGCCGATTTCTGCGCCCTGTTAGCTTCTCGAGGCACGACTACTGCTTTCCTGAAGGCTGGCTGCACGCACGGGAAAATTGTTAATAGGCCAAACTTCAGTTTGTCGCCAGCAGATTTGATTGACATCCCCAGCCTAGCTCGAAGCATAGGAAACAGGTTTATGATCCAGATTTGGATAGACGGCGGGCGAAAAATGGCTGGTGACGAAGCTCGGAGCCACCTTAAGCCAGTGAGAAACTTATACTTGTTACTTTTACCTTCTCCTTGAACTCTGCGCTTTTCTCATTCCGTTTTAATATGTACAGGATGATGAAGCTAAAGAATGACGAGCTGAAGCCTTAACAGATGTTTCAAAAGACTTTGCTGCATAAGATTCTAGAAAAAATTTTGTAATATGATTGTAAAGAAACTTATGTAAATTTGTGCGTACCTTGTAATATATCTTTTCCCCTTTGTCCGTGTACAATCTGCTTTGCTGTGGACGAAATTTTCTTTTTGAGCCGAAGGCGAAAAACACCTTCCCTTCTTTTTGTACACAACGAAGCATAAAAATTTCTTCTTCCTGTTTTTCTCCGAAGCTTTATCCTCATAGCCAAAGCATCTGCCTTTTCTGTATGATATGATGATAATGATCTCATGTATGTCTAAATGAATGTTTATGAATGCAAATGTCATGATGTGATGTATCGTGCAAATGAATGTCCGAATATATATTCGAAGCCATAATCATAGCCTTCATTCCCTTAGGAATGACTCAAATCTTTTTGCCGCTTATTTTTCGGCTTCACCGTTTATTTTTCGGTGTGTCAGCGCTGACTTTTCGTTGTAAGCCTCCCTTAGGAGCTTCTTCGTCTTTTACTTCGTCGGAATCAGCGTTTATTTTTCGCTGTAAGCCTCCCTTAGGAGCTTCTTCGCCTTTTACTTCGGCGGAATCAGCGTTTATTTTTCGCTGTAAGCTCTGCATTCCCTTAGGAACAACTTTTGAGCAGAAAACTTACGCTGCGCCCCCTTAGGAATGACTTTTTTGTAGCTTCGTCGTGCTCTGCATCCCCTTAGGGACGACTTTTGAGCTTCTCCCTGTTTTCTTTTCTTTTTCCTTTGCACTCGATGGTGCGTTCTCAGCTTTTACATTTACATCTTTGGGGGATATTGCTCTTATAGAGTTGAAATAAGAAAAAGAAAAATTACATGCTGTGGCCCCATTAAAAACCTTTCTCCCCCTTTGGAAAGGAAAAGGGTGCCACAAGAAAGAATAGAAAAAATTACATCAAGCTAAACATAATATCGCCGAAGCTCATCCACATTCCATGACCTAGGAATGTCGTTGCTGTCCATATCCTTCAATCTGTAGGAACCGGGTCTTCACGAAGATACTACCAGAAAAGGTCCTTCCCACTTCAGCTGTAGCTTGCCTACTGTCTCTGGGTTGGCTACTCTTCGAAGCACCAAATGTCCTGGCTCAATATTCTTTAGGCGAACCTTTCTATCATGCCATTTTATTGTTTCAGCTTGGTATTTATTGATGTTTTCCACAGCCTGAAGCCTGGTCCCTTCTATAGCATCTTTTTCCACAGAATAATCAGCTTCAGCTTCTGCCGAAGCTACTATTCTTATTGATCCTGCTTTTGCTTCTTCCGGAGTTATTGCTTCGTCACCAAATAGCAATTTGAATGGTGTAAAACCTGTTGATCTTGATATTGTTGTGTTGTGGCTCCACACCACTTTGATTAATTCATCTGGCCACTTTCCCCTGGGCTGATTGAAGATTAACTTCATTATTCCTGTCATTTTGATGCCATTAGCCCTTTCAACAAGTCCATTTGACTCCGGATGTCGAACTGATGCAAAATGGATCTTCGTGCCAATTTGTTCACAAAATTCTCTGAAGGCTTTGGAATCAAACTGCATTCCATTGTCCATAGTGATGGCCTTCGGCACTCCGAAGCGACAGACAATATTCTGCCAGAAAAACTTTTGAATAGTAACCGAAGTTATTGTGGCTAAAGGCTTTGCCTCAATCCATTTAGAAAAATATTCCACTGCCACTACAACATGTCTTAAGTTCCCTTGTGCTGGTGGTAGCGGACCTAACAAATCAAGGCCCCACCTTTGCAATGGCCAAGTGGGTTGAATTAACTGGGTTAAAGACGAAGGTTGTTTTTGATCTCTTGCACATTTCTGACAGCCTTCGCAATTTTGGACTAATTCTGCTGCATCCGAAGCTGCCTTTGGCCAATAAAATCCTTGACGAAAAACTTTTCCCAGCAAAGGCCTAGATCCAATGTGAGATCCACATAGGCCTGCGTGTATTTCTTTCATCAATTCTATACCTTCGGCTCTGGATAAACATTTGAGTAGTGGAGAACAGACCCCATGCTTGTACAGCTCCGCTCCTATTATAACATATGGTCGAGCTCTTGCCTCTATTCTCTTGTTATAAGCTTCGTCATCTGAAAGAAAGTTACCCTGAAGGAAAGAGATGATCTCAGTTCTTCAATCTTCACTATAAACAGGAGATATATTGAGGACTGCTCTTTCAAGGAGTTCAACCGAAGGTGCTTTTATTGTTTCGAAAAATACTTCCAAAGGTAAGGGCAGCCCCTATGCTGCTGACTTGGCTAGCAAATCAGCATGTTCATTTTCTCCTCGAAGGAAGCTTCAATCCTTCGGACCGTGTCTAAATATTTCTCAAGCTTTGGGTCTTTTGACTTACAACTCTTGTCAATATGACCAGAAATAACCTGGGAATCAGTTTTAAGAACCGCCCTTCTAATTCCCATTGCCTTTAACTTCCGAAGACCCAAAACTAAAGCTTCATACTCAGCAATGTTATTTGTGCAGCTGAAATCAAGTCTTACTGCATAGCAAGTTTTAACTTTGGAGGGTGCGACCAACACAGCGGCTACTCCTACCCCGAAGGTTCCGCAAGAACCATCGCAGAATACTGTCCAAGCTTCGGCATCTTTACTCGCTTCTTCTTCCTGAGCCCCTGGCGTCCAGTCAGCAATGAAGTCTGCTAACGCTTGAGACTGAATCGAAGATCTATGCACATAATCAATGCAAAACTCATTGAGTTCCGTAGCCCATTTTCCAACCCTTCCAGTAGCTTCTCTATTTCTCATAATATCTTTCAATGGTTGTGAAGAAGGGACAATTATATTGTATTCTTGAAAATAGTGCCGAAGCTTCCTGGAAGCCATCAAAACAGCATACAGCACTTTCTCCAATTCTGTATAATTTTTCTTTGATAAACTAAGAACTTCGGATACAAAGTATATTGGGGCTTGCTTTTTGACTTGCCCTTAAAGCTTCTCTTGGACAAGTGCCGCACTTACCGCTGAGTGCGAGGCTGCCACATATAACAACAGAGGAGCCCCTGGCATTGGTGGAGTTAACGTCATTAGGTCTATCAAATATTGCTTCAGCTCTTCGAAGGCTCTCTGCTGAACTGGTCCCCATTGAAAAATTTCGGTTGACTTCAGCACTTCGAAGAATGGTAAATTTCTCTCTGCTGATCTAGATATGAATCTGTTGAGAGATGCCAGTCTTCCTGTCAATCGTTGAGCCCCCTTCTTTGTGCTTGGTGGTTCCATTCGAAGAATAGCTTCGATTTTATTTGGATTAGCCTCAATCCCTTTTGTTGAAACTAGGCAACCAAGGAATTTCCCCTTCTTTACTCCGAAAACACACTTTTCTAGATTCAGTTTTAGACCGGCCTGTCTAAAATTAGCGAAAGTCTCCTGCAGATCAGCAATGTGATTTTCTTGCTTCGTTCTTTTTACAATGATATCATCGACATAAGTTAGCACATTTCTGCCTATCTGAGAATGAAGAACCTTTGTTGTCATTCTGCTGAAGCTTCCTCCAGCATTCTTGAGCCCCTCACGCATCCGAAGGTAACAATATGTTCCGCTAGGGGTTATGAAGCTGGTTTTTGGCTCATCCTCCTTCTTCATACAAATTTGATGATAACCTGAATAACAATCCAACAGACTCATAAGTTCTGATGAAGCTGCTGCATCAACTAGGGAATCTATCCTTGGCAATGGAAACTCATCTTTCGGACAAGCCTTGTTGAGATCAGTAAAATCAATACACATCTTCCATTTGCCATTGGCCTTTTTTACCATAACAGTGTTAGCCAGCCATTCTGGATACTTCACTTCTCTAATGACTCCGGCGCTAAGGAGTCTTTTTACTTCATTTTGAGCACCTTCAGCCTTGTCATCAGACATCTTCCGAAGCCTCTGCTTTCTGGGTCTGAAGGATGGATCAACATTGAGCGAGTGTTCAATAACATCCCTGTTGATGCCACAGAGATCGTTAGCTAACCATGCAAAGACATCTTTGTTGTTGAACAAAAACCTTATCAAGGTTTTCTCCTATTCTTTAGACAATTGGGAACCCAGCAGCACCTTCTGCTCTGCAATGTCTTCACAAAAAAGCATGAGTTTCGGCTGATCGGCCGAAGCAGCCTTCTCCCTTCTATACTTGTACTGCTCACAAGCTTCATTTCCATCTATATTATGGATTGCCTTTGACTCTGTCCAGTTCCCTTTAGCTTTTCTGGCAGCTTCCTGACTCCCATGAATAGCAATCGGTCCCTGATCCGAAGGTATCTTCATGCAAAGATAAGCTGGATGAAGAATTGCTTCAAAAGCATTAAGTGTTCCACGACCAATTATTGCATTATAAGGGTACTCCATGTCAACAATATCAAACACAACTTGCTTAGTTCTGGTGTTGTTAACAAATCCAAAGGTTACTGGCATGGTGATCTTGCCAAGTGCTACCATTTGTCTTCCTCCGAAGCCTCAGAGAGGGTGTGTAGCATCGTGAATCTTGTCGTCTGGCTCTTGCATTTGTCTGAATGCCTTAGCAAATATGATATCAGCTGCACTACCTGTATCAACCAAAACATTGTGGACCAGAAACCCTTTGATAACACAAGAAATAACCATAGCATCATTGTGAGGGAAATCCTTGAGCTGAAGATCCTCTTGGGAGAAGGTAATTGGAATGTGAGACCATCTTGACTTGATGAAGGGTCCCTGGACTCCGACATGTTGTACCCTTCTCTGTGCCTCCTTCTTCTGTTTCTTGTTGGCCAGTTCTGAGCATGAACCGCCTGTGATCGGAAGAACAAGCTTCGTAGCCGAAGCAGCTGCGGCCTGGCTCTTGAACGAAGCCATCAACTCAAAAAGTGGAAGTGAGTTCACCGGAGGTGGGCGCCAATGTTGGGGACTTGTTCTCAAATGCTTAGAATTAAGAAGAAGGCAACACAAAAACATTAAATATAAATGCCCTTCGTCCGCTGAAGCATTATCTCCCTAAGGATTTAATGAGCTTCAGACGAAGGTTGAGAATAAAACATTTACGAAGTTCTCGTCTTCGTAATTATATTTATAAAATAATAAATAACGAGAAATGAAATGTAAAATATGAAACGAATTCACATATTTTATTATATGAATATCTAAGTACCAAAACATGATGTTTGAACACATTTATACCTTCGCCTTGATGGGAAGTGATAATTCGAGCGTGATGTGCTCGCGATTACAAGAGCGTGTAAACAGTAAAGGAGTACTGTTCACCTATTTATAGGCACAGGGCACAGCCTGTGAGAAATTACAGCCATGCCCCTTACAAAAGATTACAATTATGACTCAGACCCTTATGGACTATGAAGTCATTTCATCTTTAAGTCGGTTCAAACCTTCATTCTCAGATACATTATAGTACCGAAGCTTCGTGAGTGGTAGCTTCGGTACTACGTTTAAACGGGTTTGCCGAAGGTGTTTCTTCCTGCGGGACCTTCGGCGACGAAGCATGGCCCCAACAATATTGTAAGTTCTATTTACATAATCATGGGTAGTGGGTCTTTTACAAAAAATAATCTTAAATAAGCTACTCTTGAGCAGATTACGAGATTATCATAATCTAGGCTTTAGATTATATAAACTAAACCCATAATCTAGGTGTTTGTTTACCTACTGAATTTTTTGCGCTAGATTATATAATCTGGAGAGATTATAATCCAAAACAAACAGGGCCTAAGTAATGTTCGAGGAAATGGGCTTCGCTCTGGTACCAGCTATCACGGAACCTCCCAAGGTATTAGGCCCGTCTGTAGATGTCCTTGTCCCTAGGTCCTCAGACAGTCATGCAGGTGCGCTTAATGGCTCAGTAGGTCCGATTACCTGTATCTCCATCATATCGCCCAAGAGCGCTTAACCCATCACGCAGACATTACACACCATCGGAGTAAGCGAAAAGGATTACAATAACATAATTCACATTCATAAGTAAAATATAGAAAGAGTTGATTATTACATAACTAGGTACTGAGTGCTTAAACTTATTACATCATCGGGAGGCAGAACACCCTCCACATGTAGGACTTAGTTCTCTTCCTCTTTCTTTGGAACCACCTTGGAACAGAAACAACATAACTCAGTAGTTTCATCACCTACAACAACATGGGTTTGAAAACCATGAGTACGGAGTGTACTTTCGCAAGTCTTACCTGTCAGAGGAAAAAAAACTCTCAAGGATATGCTGGCTTTTGGGAATCAAGGTAAAGCTTATCAAGATTCAAAGACTCCTTTTGCAGAAAAGCTTACTATGAGTGGATCCTTAAGAATTCATTTTACTTATCAGGTTAAGTAGTTACCTGCATCTAGATTTATTTCTATTCTAGATCAAGCACATGGCCTATACTAGCCATCTTTTTATCATCCCTTCAGTTGACTGGATGCTACATGTAGGTCAGTGACTAAGTACTCATGTCCGAGAAGTAACAGTGATCTGAATCGATTAATACCTAGCTAGGGATCTCCAACCACACGACATATGTAGCACTCACCCCTTACATATGTCAACTCGGACCCGGGTTTCTCAAAACCACAATGGTTTCACGCCAACCAAGAGCACAGATACTCCACCATCCAGCCTTTCCACAGAGGGTACACGCTACTCTCACCATCTCTCCACTCCCATTGCATTGTGGCCTTTCTAGTATTGGTTTGACCGAGGCAAAGCTAACCCATGATGAGGCATATGGCCAGTTAAAAGGTCCTCGATTAGTAGGCCTACATCAGCTTGATCCTTAAGCGACTCAGACGAAGACACTACACCGAGACTCTTTTCTCGTGCAAGTCACCCGCCCAGTCTCGTCTTTATTATTGAAAACCCAAAGTTTGGTACTAGACAGAGGTACACTTTTCAGATGTTGAATCCATCATGGCCATGATGGATTCACCATCATAAGTCTTTTCTTTGTAAAAATCCCCATCCAGTGTGAAGCATCACCTTTTGTTTTAAAACAAAACATTTTGTTTTCTAAAGCAAGGATAAGCATTAGAAAACTTGTTTAAATAAAACAGGCAAACAAGGAATGGTAACCAATTTTCCAAGGAAGAAAATGCATCAATTGTTTATCACACAATTCCTATCACCTAATGCATCATATAAGGTGATAAAGATTGTAAAACACTAAGGAAAAGGGATAATGCACCGAGGCTTGCCTTGTGTTGCAGGAGTTTCTGTTTCCACACCACAGATGTTGAAGTAAAAATTGTTCTCCGCTAGAGGATTCTCAGTCTAGGAGACAACTTCTTCCTCTACTACAGTTTCTTCCTCGTGTTCTATACATGATAATACATGTACATGAATGCTTATGCTATGTCATGAATATGCAGTTACATAATAGAAATATAGTAAGTTGAATCTTGAATACAACTTTCCTTCACGGTACAGAACAATCACTAAGGTTTTCTAGTTAGGTATTCCTTTAGGATTAGTATTAAGTAATTAGTCCTATGAAGCTAGTTATTGGGCTTCTCATCAAAAAGCGTCAAAATTATTTCAAACTTCACTCAGGGTTTCTAATAATCAGATTAAGCCTACCCAAAAAGTTTTATGATTTTTTGAATTATTAAACTATTTCTAAAATTCTAAAAGGCTTGGTTTAAGCACCTTTAAATGCTATACAATTCCAGTTTTTGGATAAAAATCTTGGAATTATTTTTATTAAATACTACTTGATTTTAGGAATCTAGCAAAATTGGTCTCATGATTTTACCAATTCTCTACTATTTTCTACAGATTTCCCAAACTAATAGTAAAAAGAAAAGAATAAAACATGAATAGTACTGGGCTAAGTTCGGCCCGACAGGCCCAAACCCACGCAAAATCCGAGCGCGCCCGCGCCTGCGTTGGTTAGGTTGCGTTGGGGTCCCTATGGTTTCAAACAATCGTGAAGCACCCTCTAGCACTATTCTCATGTGTCACTAACATTACATCTGAACCCTCCCCCTTCACTTCATTCACAATCATGAGTCCTCGACGAGCATCGTGTCGAGCACATGGCCGACATCACAGGAACTCACTGCTGGCAGCCCTATCCTGAGGTGACGAGCCGTTCGGTCCTTTCCCCGGGCATAACCGACCACTATCCCACAAACAATCGGATTATCATGGCTTACAGTCTAGGTTACTCGATTCGTGGTGGACAACGAGGTTCGCTGGCTCGGTTTTGGAACTATGACACGGTAGAACTTAATTGGTAGACACGACAAGCATCAAGAACTCACCAGGAGCCTAGAACGATAGTGGGACAGCTTGGACAAAGAACCGAAAGGGCGGTCCACGTTGAGATGTCGGACGGTGGAGTATTCCGGCGTCAAAGAGTTGTTCCGATGAGGTAAAGGTGGTAGCGCTAAATTAAATGGATCGATGAGCATCCATAGCACCAGAGGATGTTAGAACGAGATAGAATTAAAGGAACGCTTGTTCTATTTGACCTGCCCCCGAAGAGGTCTCCCACGGCGGAGCCGAGGACGGCGAGGGGAAGCTAATGGCTTCACTAGGGTTTCTTAACGGAATTGGGTGGGTCGCGCTAGCACTTAGGTGTGTAAGGAGGTAAGGAAGTAGTGCTTGGGCTCAATTTATAGGGAGGTTGTTGGAATTAGACAGAATTTCAAAAAAAATCAGGTGCGCTGCCGAGCTTGCTCATGGGTAAGGCCACGACGAGCGCCTAGGTGAAATGCTTCGATCGAACGACGACACCTCATGGTTACATGCACCACGTCTTGGAAGATTTGTACCCACGCATGTGAGTCCGAGCAGTGAACATGGCAACGGTGGCATTCTTATCCATGGCGAAGTGCACTGAACCTATATTGCTACGTCGCTTGCCAGCCTGAGTTCAGATGAACTTTGTGCCCTGATTCGTGCATTGACTTGCAAATCGGTCCTCATCAAAGTGGTACACTAATCAACACTCTTCCACTTTGGTATAACGACCATGCTGAAAATCTCCATGGATTAAGCACACGATGACGCCAAAGTTGGCTCAATAACACTAAATCTCAGATTCAGTATAACCAAATGCAGTAACCGCGTTCCTCCCCCCATCAGATCGGCTGACAGCGCCACTTCGAGGCACCTTTACTTTTTTTTCTTATAACAACAAGCCAACCTTACTTTAACAAAGTTATACTCCTATATACAGTGTTCAACTTTGCCATAGTGACCTTAGGCTTAACCCCACTGAATTGTCTTTAACTTGACTCCAAAGACAGACCAGCACCACCATTAAGCTAGGTTTAGACTATCCTTATTACTGACAGCCCGACTTCTAGGGCATTTTACTCCAATTTCTATACCATTCTTGGGCTAGGTCACGTAATCAAACTTAATCTACTATAATAGTTCTACAACTTTGTTGTGGTGACTCATGACAAATTCCTTATGGATCAAAAGATATAGAGGCTTGAAGTTGGCCTGTTAACACTGTTTTCAGAGTTTAGCATATGGGTGCTCTTTGACCTTTTTGCAATTTACTCCAATTTTCACCATAAAACTTGGAAATCCCCAAACATGAAAATTGCTTAACTTTGGGTATTCTATCACTTTGATGTATACAATTTTGACTAAAAGTGCATGGAATTTGAAATCACTCAATACGACACTAATTAGGGTTTTAGGGTTCCGAATTTGGTTTTTAAGTGTTCTAGGGTTCAATTGGCACTTAAGCTCTCTAAGTTTAACCTTTCTTGATCATTTCTACTAACTTTTGAGATCATCCTTTAGTGCTCATTTCCCAAGGCCATAGGTATCTAATCCTTAAAGAGAGATACTCTAACCTAGGGTTAGGAATCCCTTGTCACCAAGTCAGAGCATCACATCACATGTTTGTATTGAAATTTTTTTGCATAGTGGATGCAAACTAGGTGTATCATACATAATGAAATGCCGATGCATATGATGTCATGCCAAGTTTTAGTTCTCGTAAAATCAGGGGTGTTACTTCGGCGCTTTGCGTGCTCAGCCCGCAACTAGGCGATCTCAGCATGAGCCCTATTCAGCTCGTCTAAAGCGTGGTCTAGCTCCATGTTTAGCATGGCGGCTAGGTTGATTATGTTGCTCAACCTAGGATTGTCCTCACCAACAGGTGAGACAACCACGCCTCCTGTGCTACCAGATGGACGACGGGGCAATACCTTAGGTCAAGACCATCGGCCACCCCACCGAGCACCGAGCAGTAGTGCGAAAGCCCACGCTGTGCGACATCCTACATGGCCGCCTCGGCTGAGTCCCGCTCAGAGATAGAATAATGGTCTGAGCATACCTCAACACCCTGGAGACTATCCTTCGGACGGCGCGCCAAGAAAGTCATCTCCCAGTGGTCCGGGTATGCCCCGTGACTATGCTAGAAGACCACACAGCGATACTCGATGGACCAAGTGTGCCGGTTAAGTGCCTGGCGCATCAAGGTGTCAAGCGCATCATGGAAGTGACACCTACGAGTGGTGTCACGAGTGATGGGTCGGGCAACCCATCCCTTCGGCTCCTGCTCCTCTAAAAGGTTAGTGCTGTGGCTCGAGTTGCTATAGTCGTTGTCTCCATTGTTAGGGTCTCCTCCAGCAGTCACTCCAGTGGCTGAGACGCCCAGTGGTGGTGCAGGGGGTGCCTCCAGCGAGGGCACAGGGGAGCAATGCCTCATAGAGTCCACCTCCTACTGAGGTGAGGAAGAAGTGCCCTGCTGCTCCAGCTCCTATCGCCGACGCTCCTGCTCCTCGTCTAGGCGGTGTGCAACCTCTCTAATGGTGTGTTTGGTTTTAGGTTAAAGTAGGATGAGTCAGGGGCACCACCGTCCCCTCGATTTTTTGGGATCACGCCGCCCACAAAAATCACTCCGGTGTTCACCTCGCCCCCGCTTGACTCTCAACCAAACACTATAGAAAACGTGGCCGCCTCATTCCATCCCTCTTTGTACATTCAACCAAACACACCCTAAGTGGCTAGACTGGCCAATCACTTGGCGATGAAGCGGACACTCCGCAAGACGAGAGGGCAAGAAAGGAATGACTGACTTCCGTGCAGTGTGTCTAAGACGAGCCATCTACAAAAGACACCATAAGCATAAGAGTAAGAATAGAACTAATATGACCAGCAAGTAAACCATAAAAAATAGGAAATAAAATAAAACAAAATTTTCAGCAAGGTATAATATATACAATAGAACATAGGATTGGTCGAGATGACCAACTTTTGAAGTGACATCAAGGCCAAGGTGAGAATAGGGTCTATATTCCTTAGAATGACCATTCTACTCTAGGTTTTGATACCACTTATGTCACACCCGGTTTTAGAAGGAAAACCGAATGCGAACCATGTACGTACCAGGATCAGCAATTCACGTACACAGCAATTTACATTACCGGACATCATCACACAGTGCTCAAATAATAACATAAAAGAGGTAATAGTTGATTACATCATGATGCCCGAGACATCCACATAGTCATTAACATAAATCAAGGTGCGAAAATGAAATGTAGCTAAACACGGCCTTCATAGGCAGCCGACTATGGGTTTGCCGCTAACCTACACCTAGAACTCATCATACTCTTGGAACTGTGCAAAAACAAAAACGAAACGTGAGCACGACTGATATATCAGTTTCATAACTGTCACACCCAGTTTTTAGAAGGTAAACCGAATGCGAACCATGTACGTGCTAGGATTAGAAATTCACGTACACAGCGATTACATAAATGACTCATCATAGCACAATGCTTTGAATAACAATAAAGAATAAGTAATGATATTAAAGACTAGATTCATTTACATAATATGAATCAAAGTGCACATAATAGAAACATAGCCAACGTAAACAAACCCACCACAGGCAGTTGACTAGGGGAGTTCGCTAGCCTAATCCTTGAACTCGTCGAAGTCCTGGAACTCTTGGAGATCCGCCTTGACGTCTTCTTCTTTACCTGAGCATAGATTGCACCAAAGGCAACCTGGTGTTTTGTGAAAGCAAGGGTGAGTACACATCAACGTACTCAGCAAATGTCCCATTTGGCTGAGGTGGACAAGCTTTATGTGGGGTTAGGGTCAAAGCAGTTGCTTTTAGTTTGTCAGATATTTATTATTAGTAGAAGCCAAGTTTTAGCAATAACCAACCCGTGAACCATCACCTCATAAATAGAACCATAACATCTCAAACCATCTGTATCTCTAATCAAAGAGGATCCCAAGGCCGCTCATAACTGTGAGCACGACTGATATATCAGTTTCTAATCCTTTGCAGAGGTTGCACACTTTACCCACGAGCCGTGGCTCCATTTCTGCCCGAGGAGCGCTAATCCCCATTGACCACTACCTAGGTGGCCTGGCAGGGTATCACTACGTAGCCTTTACAAAGATTCCCAGAGGTCATAGCCGCCCGTTAGGTTTCTCCAGTTTGATAAACACAGTACCTCTCCCCATAGTAAGGATACTGAATCGAAAGAACCTCAGCAACCAGCCTCGATAGAGCAAGTATTGTGCCCAGACCCCATTGACGGCACGACAGCGAAGCCGACTGCACCTCAAGTTCCTCTAAATAATCAGCTAAGCGCGTCCCATACCACCCTCATGGTTGCACTGTTTTTCTGGGTGGTCTCTCAATGAATAGGTCCTTACGGAGAGGTACTCAGAAAGCAGCCCGAGCCCCCTTAAGTATCACAGTTCATCGTCATAATCAAGATATCATCATCGTATCATAAATATTCACATCATATTCATTGATTAAAGTAACGCAACAGCATGACGCTAACCATAGTAACCCAAAAGGTAATCAAGGACAGGGTAAACAGAAAGCTAGCCAATCCTTAGGTTGATCATGGTATGCGGGACAATGAATTATAAAGTAAATAGGACATAATGGGTCAAAGCACACTTGCCTTCACCAAACAAATGCTCAGGGTCTTTACCCTCGTAGAACTCGAAGAACTTGATCTTGGGTCCAGTGGTTCACTAAATCTTGATCGTCGATTCCTTGAAGCTCAGGAACAGATCACGATCTATTCACGACGCGCAACAAATACAAATAGGTACAAGCAAACATATATTTGCATAAAAACATTACACCATACAAGATAAAATATTATCAAAACGAGCAATATAAAAATAGAGAGCGCTGCTATGGTTACGCGAGGATAAGAAACGCGACAGTCGAAGCTACGATCGAGTAGTTATAACGTTTACGCTACGCAAGCAATAGTCAGGACATTTAATTCGATATCATCAAATATAAATTATAACTGCTATTTAGTTTTGATTAAATCTGTTACTCTAACAACTGTCAAATAAATAAGTAATATAGTTAGCATGAGAGATTCTAAGCAAGGCAGGTTTACGATGTGCGAAACAACATGACAGCGTGTATACGACAAGCGGACAAGCGCGACATAGCACACTGACGACGTACGAAAACAGTGCGCGCGACTAGTGTGAATGACGCGCGAACCAGCACGCCACCACGTGCAGAACAACACGCGTGAGAGGCGATAAAAAACTAAATAGATGACACGTTTATACTAAACAAATATTAAATAAATAAAAGTAGTTAAGTTAATATTAGCCATATCAATATTTATTATAAAAGCACAAGTTGAACACTACACATTTAATCTAATTGAGATAGTAATCTAACAAATATTAGTCGAGCAAACCTTAAGTTAATTATCTAAAATATGTGATCTGACGAATTAACGTTATTAACATGAGTGTTTATAAGCGAAAACAATTTATTATCACACGCAGACGCCGCGTGACACACGTGATTGACACGCGAGACAATTACGCGCGAAAGAATGACGACGACATGCACACAGCGCGCGAATGACATGCGAACACGCGCGTGACAACATGCGAGCAGTGCGATAGCGTGCGCACGATGCACGACGACGCGTGAACACGCGCGACGCATGCAAACGACATGTGACAACGCATGCGAAACAGTACATGCGATAGCACGCGAAATAGCACGCACGACACGCGCGAAAAGCTAAATAGACATCACGTTTACATTAAACGAATATTAGCTGAAAACATCTAAGTCAGCACTAACCACATAAACAAGTATTTGTCGCATGCATCGATAGAATTAACACTTAGTTTCGATTGGTTTACTACTCGGTCAGTCATCGTTTAATTACGTAAGTTAATTAATGTGAGCGATTCTGGGTGAAACAGTTTATTGCCGCGCGACATGGCGCGCAACTCACTGAACAAGGTGCGCGGTGCGTGCGGAGTGCGGAACGACGCACGCGATACCGTACGTCGACACGTGTGCACGACACACGTGATGCGCGCGAACGACACGCGTTGACTTAAACACGCTACACGAATTTTGATTATAATATTTTATTTGACTTATCCATATTAGCAAGCAATTATTGTAAGCACTAATAAAATGGTTACATAACTCTGATTGTGTTGTTACTCGAATAATCGCTGTTTTAGTATGTAGTTAGTTAGCACAAGCGATTCTAGGTGAAGTGGTTTACTGAAGCGCGACGAGACGCGCAACGCACAAGGGTGATGTGCGTGCGATGACGCAGACAGACAGCACGCTCAACGCGCGCGAATGACACGCGAATAAACGATGGATGTGATGGCGGGGCTATTGGACATGCGGGGGGTAGATGGACGTTGTCTATAGGTAGACGAACGTTGTCGAAACCTTAATGGCGTGCTGCGAGGGCACGGGTACTGTGCGAGGTGCAGTGCAAACCACGCACAGGACTGCTCTAGGGCTAGTGCTGCGCTGGCCACGCCTGATGGAAGAAAAAGGGGGCTCATGAACTGACTCGCCGAGCCACAGTCGCGCCGAAGCGCTGGCCATGCACCACGCCAACGCGAACACAGGACACCGGCCGCGTGTCGAACGGCTCGCGCGTAAAACTGGACGTGTTGGGTAGTCGTGCCGAGGTTGCTACACCGAGGCCGCATAGGCAGACGCCACACAGGCTGGCCACGGACCACCGTGCAGGCAGGTTGCAAGATGTTGCACAGGCAGGCCACAAGCGCCGCGAACGCGCTGGCCGTGGACCCGCGAAGAGAGGTTCCACGGGAGAGGGGAGGGAGGACGTGGGTGAGATAGAGAGAGGGAGAGGGAGAGGGAGATGGAGTTAGGAATAGATGGCGAGGACCCTCACCAGGCGATGGCAGCGCGAGCGAACATGAGACGGTGACGAGGCGAACGACGAGCCCGGCGATGGCTGCGCGTGATGGGATGGGGTCAGCACGGCGCATCAACCCAGCGCTCGTGCTTGACTCCTGACGATGGCAGCTCTGGGCGAGAGGTTGCGAGCTTCCTAGCATCGTGGGTGCGTGAAAAATGGATGGGGTGGTTGGGGAAGAACTACAGGGGCTAGGGTGTGTGGAGGCTGCGACTTCGACAGAAAATTGCACCTGCATGCGGCCGACGTTGGGTGCCAGGTGCTGTGCGCAGTTGGGCCTGTCGCGGCGTGGGGATGGGATGGGCCGTGCGGCTGGCGATGTGGCGCGTTGCTGGGCCGTGCGAAGGGGAGCAGGGTGGGCCTCGGCTGAGGCATGGTGGCTGGGCCGGGGAGGGGGGCGAGGCGCTGAGTGGGCCGAGCGGGGAAAGGATGGGGTAGAGGAGATAGGCCACAGAGGAGAGGGGCTAGGCCGGCTGGGGACATTGGTGTTTATTTTCTCCTTTTCTATTTCTTTCTCTTTTCTTCATTTGAAACTTGTTTTAGTTTTTGAATTCAAATTCAACCACGCTCTGCGAGTTTAGACAGATGCACACCAAAGCAAATCATAGTACAAAAATAGATGTATTCCGGCATGATACAACAATCATTATTCCTTTAGGGTTTTATTTTACTAGGCTTACACATATAAAAAACAAAATAACTCTCCACTATTTCAAAAAAAAGAGCAGAGAAGAAGGGAAGAAAGAGGGTAACACCTGAATTTTTTGGATATTAGGAAAGAAATTTTATACCATCAAATTCAGGGTGTTACAATAACACTGCAGAGGTTGCACACTTTACCCACGAGCTATGATTCCCTCTCTAGCCCGGGCTTGCAAAAACCTTGTTCACTACCGAGGTGAATGGCTAGGGATTCACTACGAAACCTTTACAAAGATTCCCTGAGGCTGTAGTCGCCCGTTATTCCTAAATGTACCTCACTCCTCCCCAAGGGACAAACCACCCTCGGCAGAGCGAGCCGCATACACTGAGCCCCATTGACGGCACGACGACGAAGCAAGCTCAACCTCATATCCTCTAATTAATTAGCTAAGGGTGTCCCATTCCACCCTCATGGTTGTACTGTTTTCCCAGGTGGTCATCCAACGAACCAGTCCTTAAGGAGAGGCACTCGAGAAACCGCTCGAGCCCCCTTAAATGTCACAATACCGTCCTCATAATCAAAAGGTAAACATGGTATCATAAATAATCTCATCATGTTCATTGATTAGAGTAAAGTGCTAGCATAGAGCTAAACCAAAAATGATCCAACCCAAATAGGTGACAAGGACAGGATAAACAAAGCTAGTCAATCCTTAGGTATAGATTGTGTAATGTGGGGGAGATGATTTATAAAATGTATAGGACATAGATAGGTTAGACGACACTTGCCTTCACCAACCAGCTGCTGCTCAGGGTCTTCGCCTGCAACTCCTTTGGACTCCGCCAACGAACCGTTATCTATACGAGTTCAAACATGCATTCCACAATCTTAAAATAGAAAGAAACAATACACCATACAATAAAATGTTACAAATAAACAAACGCGTGGCGTAGGGCTCACATCTACGACTATGCGAGAAAGAAAATATAACGGTCGAGGCTATGGTCGAAAGCTAATTACGTTAAGCAGCTTTGGATTAAAATACTTGTCTAATCATAATTATATTTATTTAACAATTGCGCAATGCATAAATTAAAACTACACTATGCACCTTAATTATTATAAACAACTCTAGGAAAGTTTAAAACATCGTCATATGACGAAGCGCGCAACACAACGCATAATTTAAGCAGAATTAAAACGAATCGTCGCGCGATGAAGCGCACGGTGCTACGCGTGAATTAAATCTGAATTTAAATGAATCGTCGCGTGACGAAGCGCGCGACGACACACACTAATTAAAAATGAATTTAAAACGAAACGTCGCGCAGCAAAACGCGCGACGCAACAACCTACCTAAACTGAAATTAAAATGAATCGTTGTGCGATGAAGCGCGCGACGCAAAACATGAATAAAATTGAATTTAAAACTAAATTTAAAATTTACTACGTGTGCTAGGGCTGCGCGCGTCGGGGGTCTGCGGCGTGGGTTGCGCGTGCCGGGAGCGTGCGTAGGGCAGCCGCACCGGGGCCGGGCCGCCGTGGGGAAAGGGGCTACGCGCGGTGGGGGAGAAGGAAGGAGAGGAAGAGGAAGAGGAAGGAGAGGGGAGCTCACCACGGGCTCGACGGACGACAACAACCGCTCACCGGGATCCAACCAAGGGCAAGGGGAAGTGGAGAGAGGTGGAAGAGAGAGGGAGAGGGAAGTTGCTGCGCGGGAAAGAGGGAACGAGGGGGAGGGGGCGTGCCTAGGGGAGGGGGGTGTGCTCCACAGGCCGGGCCGACCACCCTCTACTCGCTCTCGCTTGCTTCTAATCAAGATTAATACGTGAATCAAAAACTAAAATTAGACGAACGCACGATTAGGCACAACATCAGACAAAATAAATATGCTTCGGCATGATGCAACAAAAATATCGACTTAGGTTTTGTTTACACGCGATACGGACACCAGTTACTATATTGCTTTGAAAATGGGAGGAAGGAGCGAAATGGGGAGAGAAAAGGGAGTGACGCCTGAATTTGGTGAATATTGGAGACGAAAATTTATATCCCCGAATTCAAGGCGTTACAAGAAGCAGATAGATGAGTTGTTGGAGAAAGGTTACATCAGACCTAGCACCTCATCTTGGGCCGCCCCAGTGTTGTTTGTGGAGAAGAAGGATGGTACGAAGAGGATGTGCATAGAATATTGAGCTCTGAATGAAGTCACCATCAATAACAAGTACCCCCTGCCTAGAATTGAAGATCTGTTTGATCAGTTGAGAGGAGCCAGTGTATTCTCAAAGATAGATCTGAGGTCAGGTTATCATCAACTCGGCCTTCGGACATACCGAAGACAACATTCAACACCATGTATGGGCTTTATGAGTACACCGTTATGTCCTTCAGACTGATGAATACGCTAGCTTTCATTATGTACTTGATGAATAATATGTTCATGGACTACCTTGACAAGTTCGTAGTGGTGTTCATCGATGATATCATCATATATTCTCAGAATGAGCAAGAGCATGAAGAGCATTTGAGGAAGGTGTTGCAGAGGCTACGGGATTGTCAGTTGTATGCCAAGCTTAGCAAATGTGAGTTCTAGATCAGCGAAGTCCTGTTCTTGGGTCGTATCATAAACCGAGACAGATTAGCTGTGGATCCGAAGAAGGTGGCAGATATTCTAGACTGGAAAGCACCAAGAGATTTCCGAGGAATCAAGAGTTTCATTGGAATGGCCAGATACTATCGGTGTTTCATTGAAGGTTTCTCCATGATTGCCAGACCAATGTCTGCCCTGCTAGCAAGGAAGGTTGAGTTCAAGTGGACCCCAGAGTGCCAACAGTCCTTTGAAACATTGAAGAAGAAGCTTACTACAACACCGGTGTTGATTCTGCCTAATGTTCACAAGCCATTCTTAGTGTATTGTGATGCTTCGTACACCGGTCTAGGATGTGTGTTAATGTAATAAGGGAGATAGTGTTGTACTCGTCCCGGCAGTGATGATCCATGAGAGAAATTATCCCACACATGACCTAGAATTAGGAGCAGTGGTTCATGCACTGAAGACATGGAGGCACTATTTATATGGACAGAAGTGTGATGTTTACACGGGCCACAAGAGTCTCAAGTATATATTCACCCATTCAGAGCTAAACATGAGGCAACAAAGATGGCTGGAATTGATCAAAGACTATGAGCTGGAGATAGATTATCACCTAGGCAAAGCCAACATGGTTGCATATGCCTTGAGCAGGAAAAGCCAAGTCAACAAGATGGCCGCTCATCCGATGCTGTATGAACTAGCGAAGGAAGTCGACAGGCTGAGTCTCAGATTTCTAAATAACACTCAAGGACTGACCATTGAGCTGGAACCCACACTAGAACAAGATATCAAGGATGGGCAGAAAAATGATGAGAAGATCAATGAAATTCGACAGCTCATTCTAGATGAGAAAGGCAAAGACTTTTGGGAATACGCAAAAGGCATAGTATGGTTCAAAGATAGGTTGTACGTTCCCGACATCAAATCGATTCGGGAGCTGATTCTCAAGGAAGCTCATGACACAGCTTATTCCATACACCCTGGCAGCGAGAAAATGTACCAACACCCGAAGAAAAGATTCTAGTGGTACGGTATGAAAAGGGAAATCGCAAAGTATGTGGCCATATGCGATAGATATCAGAGAATTAAGGCAGAGCTGAAAGCACCTAGAGGGGGGTGTATAGGTGATCCTGTAAAAATTCAACACTAAATATCCCAACTTGGTTATGAAATGTTAGAAAGATTGAAACCAAGTTGTTAAATCGAGAACTCTTCACTTGATTGTTCCTTTATAGCGAGTATTGAACTTTGGAACAATAGCACAAGTGATTATGCGAGAACTCAAGAAGAGAAACCAATCACAATGAAAAGCGACACAAGAGACACGGTGATTTTATCCCGTGGTTCAGCCAAGTATAACACTTGCCTACTTCCATGTTGTGGCGTCCCAATGGACGAGGGTTGCACTCAACCCCTTTCAAGTGATCCTATGATCCACTTGAATACCATGGTTTTCTTCCTTATAGTTGTTTTCCCGTTTGTGAGAAATCTCCACAAGTTGGAGCCTCTCACCCTTACAAAGTTGATCACAACAAAAGCACAAGAGTAAGGGAGGCAAAGAAACACATGCAAAGACTAGAGTCACAGCAATCCCATGCACACAAGTTAAGAAGAGAGCACACAAATAATAGCGCAACAAGTCTATATCTCATAAAGTGCTCAAATCTCAGTCGCGATGATCTAAATGCGTGGTTGCGGAGTCTAGGCGTCTTAGGATGTTCAATGAAGGCATGGTGTTTTGCTCCATGCGCCTAAGGGTCCCTTTTATAGCCCCAAGGCAGCTAGGAGCCAATGGAACTCCATTTGGTAGGCAATTCTTGCCTTCTGCCAGTTGGCGCACTGGACATGAACAGTGCCTCATTCCTTTCCTTTCCTGGTGAAGCCGACCGTTGAGCCTTTGGTCCTCCTGGCTCACCGGACACTGTCCGGTGCACACCGAACAGTCTGGTGCGACCAAGTGATCGTTGGCCCTAGCCACCTATCGCCCGCTGATTGCGCTGCCGACCATTGGCGCGGGAGGTGTTGGCTCATCGGACAGTCCGGTGCGCCACCGGACAGTCCTATGATTTTTAGCCATGGCGCCTTTGCCAATTCCCGAGAGCAGCGAGTTTGCTGCTAGACCAGCCTGTGCACCGGACACTGTTCGATGCACACCGGATAGTCCGGTGCACCACTGGCTGATGCAAGTTTGGCTGGACATAGCCAAAACTTCTCCAATCCATTTCCACTTTTCTTGACAAGGTTCCTAGCACTTAGAGAAATACATTAGTACCAAAAACAATTCACTAAGGCTAGAGACATACCTTGGTTCTTAGTTTGCATCTCTTTAGTACTTAGCACATATGAACCAAAATAATATGTGTTGGGCATCTAATCACCAAAACATTTATAGAAATGGCCCAAGGGCACATTTCCCTTTCAATCTCCCCCTTTTTGGTGATTTATTCCAACACATTTTAAAAGCAACTGCAAGTGCATTAAAAGCAACTACAAGTGCAATGTCATTCTTAAAGAGTGCAAATTGAAGACCAATTTAACTCACATAGGATTTGGCATATTTGGATCACTTTTGCCACCACTTGGTTTATTTTCACAAAACAAATTCTTTTTCCTATCTCTAAGTCAAACACACTTGCTTTGGCGAATTTAGAGATCTATCAAAGGTAAATTTGATCAAATGCCAAAAGCTCCCCCTTTTCCCATAATCAAAATTCTCCCCCATATGAGAACAATTTTTACAACAATAAGAATTTTGATCAAATACAAAACTTCTAGCTCTACAATCTACAATTTTTGAAATTTCACAAGTGGTTGGCTGATCCATTTGCTTTGGCCTTAATTTCTCCCCCTTTGGCATTAAGCACCAAAACAGGATACTTTTTGGCCCTTTAACCTCATTGCTTCACCAAAATGTCAAATAAGAGCAAAAAGGCAATGAGAGTACAACAAAGAACTTAGGACAAGATACATTTTACCGGAATGCAGTGGAAGCTCTTTCTATGTCCAAGTTCACTTTTCCCTTTCAATATCCCTTTGAGACTATTTCAAGAATACTCAAACAAACAAGTTAGTCTCAAGGGAGTCAAGTTGTAGCACATCTCCCCCTAAACATGTGCATCATTTGCATAGGGACTTGTGAGGTCGGGGATGACTTGTACAACTTGAGCACCAAATATAAGCAATGAAAGACAATAAAGCTTAAAGTAACATGATCAAAGGCATAGAACACATATATGCTATGGATCAATCCAAGTTACGTGAATCTAAGACATTTAGCTCTCTACGCAACCTGCAAAACATTTTCTCATCTAAAGGCTTGGTGAAGATATCGGCTAGCTGGTTCTCGGTGCTAATGTGATAAATATCAATATCTCCCCTTTGTTGGTGGTCTCTTATGAAGTGATGCTGGATGTCTATGTGCTTAGTGCGGCTGTGTTCAACAGGATTATCCACCAAGCGGATTGCACTCTCGTTATCACATAGGAGTGGGACTTTGCTCAGATTGTAGACAAAGTCCCGGAGGGTTTGCCTCATCGAAAGTAGTTGTGCGCAACACTGTCCTGCGGCAACATACTCGTCCTCAGCGGTGGATAGGGCAACGGGTGTTTGTTTCTTAGAGCTCCAAGAAACCAGGGACCTTCCCAAAAACTGACAAGTCTCTGATGTGCTCTTCCTATCAACCTTGCACCCGGCATAATTGGAATCTGAGTACACGATTAAGTCAAAGGTAGACCCCTTTGGATACTAGATACCGAAGCAAGGCGTAGAAACTAAATATCTAAGAATTCGCTTAACGGTCACAAGGTGACACTCCTTGGGGTCGGATTGAAATCTAGAACACATGCATACACTTAGCATAATGTTCGGTCTACTAGCACAAAGATAAAGCAAGGATCCTATCATAGACAAATATGCCTTTTGATCAACGGACTTACCTCCTTTGTTGAGGTCCAGATGTCCGTCCGTTCCCATCGATGTCTTCGTGGGCTTTGCATCCTTCATCCCAAACCTCTTGAGCAAGTCTTGAGTATACTTTGTTTGGGAGATGAAGGTTCCTTCCTTGAGTTGCTTCACTTGAAATCCAAGGAAGTAGTTCAACTCGCCCATAATCGACATCTCGAACTTTTGCATCATCACCCTGCTAAACTCTTCACAAGACTTTTGATTAGTAGAACCAAATATAATGTATGTTGGGGACTTGTTCTCAAATGCTATGAATTAAGAACAAGGCAACATAAAAATTGTTAAATACTAAAGTCCTTCGTCCTTCGAAGCATTATTTCCCTCGGGATATAATGAATTCCGGACGAAGGTTACAAAGGTTATACCTTCATAAACACATCAAATAATGAGGAAGGGTAAAAAATATGTAAAGTAATTTGAACACATGATTATTATTACTAACTCATTTCTATTTCATTATTGTAAAAATGATAACGAATTACAAATATATCTTCGGCTCGAAGGAAAGCGAAAATACCAGCGTGAAGCAAAAGCAAATGCCCAATGCGCGATTACAGGAAAGCACGTGAACAGTACAGGGATACTGTTCACCTATTTATAGGCACAGTTCACAGCCTGTATATAATTACATTTATACCCTTTACAATGAACTATAATAATAACACAGAATATCATGGGTCTTTAAGTCATTTCATCTTTAAGTCGGTTCACCCCTTCGTCTTGAGACATGTCACTGTACCGAAGCTTTATGGTTGATAGCTTCGGCGCTGTTTTGGAGAGGATCTGCCGAAGGTGTTTATTTCTTTAGGATCTTCGGCTACGAAGCATACCCCCAATAGTAGCCCCTTCGCGGCGCTAGATCGTTTTTCGTAACGAGCTTGATCCGTGAAAAATCTTCTAAGCTTCGGGATGCCGAAGATCCAGAAAACACCTTCCCTGAGCTCGTTGGCGAGAAACGATTAAAATAATTGTCGGATGTGTGATCCATCTTGCACCGATCACACTCTTGCCAGCGATTCACCTTCTCGAGCTATGTGGCCCACCGTTCAGTGAGGGCGGGTGACTGTTTGTTCAGTGTTGGAGACCTTGCCGATTCACCTTCCCACGTGCAGCACTATATAAACAGACGGGTAGGTGTGAAGTTACCGTAGCATTCATTGCTAATGTACTGTTTTGCTGCCAAATTTTTAGTCATAGCCGAAGCTTGATTATTGCGCTCATACAAAATCTGCTTCGGCGCAAGTGTAAGAGCTTCGGAAAAGAAAAAAACCAATTCAGAAAAAATTTCAAGTCATAATCAAATGGCCAGAGTTCGCTCTACTGCAAGAGTCGATCGCGAGGGAGACGAAACCGAAGCTACGGAAACTGTTCCTATCTCGAAAGCAATGAAGCAATCTGGGTTGGTAACACCAAAAGACGTCCCTGTTGCTGAAGCAGAGCAAGTAGATATTGAAGAGACCGATTCTGAAGATGATTACAATATCGCAGTGCCGAGAAAGCCTAGCCACCTAGACTTCGGAAAGTCGACCATCTCCAAAGCTGATTTTTCTAAGATGGTGAAGTCGGGCTACTTTAGCGAAGATAAGAAAGGGCTGATTCGCTTCAGTGGAGAAGAAACTACTCCGAAGCCACAGAAAGATGAAATAGTGATTTTCAAGAGTTTCCTCAAGGCTGGTTTGAGATTTCCTTTGAATAGGATGATTGCCGATGTGCTAAAGAAGTTTGGGATCCATTTTCATCAACTAACTCCTAACGCTATTGTTAGGCTTAGTGTTTATATTTGGGCTCTCCGAAGCCAGGGGGTGGAACTGTTTGCCGAAGGTTTCTGCCGGGTGCACGAGCTACATTACCAAACCAAGGCCAGAAAGGATGGGTTACATGAAAATTTTGGTTGTTACAATTTTGCCTATCAGAAAACTACAAAATTTCCTGTGATCAGCTACCGAAGCAAGTGGCCAGCAGGCTGGAAATCGGAATGGTTCTACGTCAAAGTTGATGATGACAAGGAGAAGCTGGTCCAGAGTCCACTTGAACTGATCTTCGGAGAAACCAGACCCCAATGCAATATGACACCAGAAGGTCCAACCCAAACTGCGTTGGCTGAATTTAGGATTATTGTAGAGCACATTGGCACTAGAGATTTAGTGCAGGAATTTCTAACTATGAAGGAATAGGCTATGCCGAAGCTTGAAAAAGAGAAGAAAGAGGGCGAGCTTGTCTGACTGCCCTACCACTATAAATTCAAGAAATATTTCAAAGCACCCTACCAAGAATGGCTCGAAACAATCGAAGTAATGTGCACTGAAATTCTTGGGAACTATTCTAAAAAGGAGGATCAATTGATGACAGCAGCCTTCGGCACCCGGCCGAAACGAAGGCTAAACAGAGTGCTTGATGCTATAGGTTTTGAATATCCTGATTATGAGCGACTCGACAAGGGTGCCGAAGGGCAGAAAACGAAAAGAGTAGCTGGCGCTTTGATCAAAGACGACGAAGATCAATCAAAAAAGAAGAAAGAAAAATTTGAATCGAAAGTGTTAACTTCGAAGAAAAGAAAGGAATCAATCCCGGAACAAAAATCAATTGATGAAGAAGAAAAGGCTTCTGCGACAACTTCTGATGCTGAAATAGAGGAAATTCTAAAGGTAATGACTGAAACTTTGCCTGTCAAACTAAGTCCATTGGGGCTTCATCTGACGAAGCTTTTTCATAATGAAAAGGAGCCCGCACAGGCAAAGGCATCTAGGCCAAAAAGACAAAGGATTGTTACCGTGACCGAAGTAATTGAAACAACACCACCAAGAGCCCCAACTCTGAAGATGCCGGCAAATGAAATCATGACAGATACTGAAGTTGTACCTTCGGAGGCTGCCGCAGAAGAGGCTGGAGCCGAAGATGCTAACTCCGAAGGTATTAATTTAGAGAGCGTAGCCGCTGATATAGATAAAATGCTGCTAAACATGGCCGCTGAAGAAACTGCTGCAGCCACCGAAGAGACCACGACTGCCAAACCCGAGAAAGGAGGAATAACCGAAGATACCTCGGAAGATGAAACTTTGACTTCCGAAACCTAGTTGGCCAGGAGCTGACTGAAGCTGAAAGAGAGGAACTAAAAGAGTATGCTCTATCTTGTGGATATCGGCCGGGGGCGCTTCTCTTTGGTGGTATTGATGATGAAGGGTTAGGCTGTATACGAGACCAAACCGGTGCGAAGGTTGTCGGTACTTTATCGAAGAGTATCGGCTTCCCGAAGCTTGAAGCGGATATCAGCCGCTACCGTCGACAACATATTGTCAGCAGTTTATTCTATTCTAATTTCAAGGTAAACATTTTGTGTCTAACTCTTATTACTTGTGGTACGAAAATATTTTCTAACGAAGGCTATTTGTCCATAGAGCATGCTTTTGAGCAAGGCATTAAAAATGCAACAAGATTTAGAGGATAAAAGGCAAGAAGTTATAATTGAAAATTTAGAAAACAAAATAAAGGAGCAATCTGCTGCCATTGAGAAGAAAGACCTCGAGCTACAAACAGCCGAAGGTTTATTGGTGGATGCTGAAGCAAAAATAACAGAATTAAATTCGAAGCTTCTTTCCCAGTCAGAAATTTTTGAACAAGAGAAACTGAAGCTTGATGTAAGGCTTGAAGCCGAAACTCAAAGAAACTTGGAACTGAAAGAATCTTTGAAAAATCTTCAAAATAAGTGTTTGGAGTTCTGCACTCGATGCATTCATCAGCTAAAGCAAGTGTTCCATTTTGCCGGAGCCAGTAGTGTAGAGTTTACTCCTTCGGCCGAAGACCTGCCTGGTGCCTTCGAGCATATTGAAGGTGAAATTAATGATCTTGACGAAGTTATAGCTGGGCATAGCGACTTCTGTGCCCTGGCAGCTTCTTGGGGCACATCTGTTGCTTTTTTGAAGTCTGGCTGTGAACACGACAAGATTGTTAATAGACCCAACTTCAGCCTGTCACTGGCAGACTTAGATGATGTTCCGAATCTGGCTCGAAGTATTGCAAACAGATTTATAAAGTTAGTATGGACAAAGGGTGGTCGGAGCAAAGCTGGTGACGAAGCTCGGAGTCACCTCAAGCTGGTAACAAAATCATATCTTATGCTTACCTTTTCCTTTGAATTTTTGAATTTGGCTTATAATACTTTCGCACAGATTGACCAGGCCAAAGCTGCAGCTGCAGAGTAGAAGAACGAAGCTCCAGAGATAGTGTCGAAGCTTGAATAATCTTATAAAAGTAGCTCAAAAACTCCTGTAATAACTTGTATAAAATATGATGTAATCTGAGTTTTACTTTGTAATATAATCTTACTTTTCTGTCCATGTATGAAATGCTTTGGTGTGGACGAAATTAATACTTTTGAGCCATAGGCGAAAAACACCTTCCCTTCTTTGCGTACACAGCTAAGCATAAAATTGCCTTCCTTTTGGGACCGAAGCATGTTTGTACGTTATGCTGATGATGATCCTATGTATGCCTAAGTGAATGTTTATGAATGCAAATGTCATGATGTAATTTGTCATGCAAATGAATGTTCAAATACATATTCGAAGCCATATTCCTTTGAGAATGACTCAAACCTTCTTTGCCGCTTATTTTTCAGCTTCACCGTTTATTTTTTGGTGTATCAGCGCTGACTTTTCGCTGTAAGCCTCCCTTAGGAGCTTCTTCGCCTTTTACTTTCGGCGGAATCAGCGTTTATTTTTCGCTGTAAGCCTCCCTTAGGAGCTTCTTCGCCTTTTACTTTCGGCGGAATCAGCGTTTATTTTTCACTGTAAGCCTCCCTTAGGAGCTTCTTCGCCTTTTACTTTCGGCGGAATCAGCGTTTATTTTTCGCTGTAAGCTCTGCATTCCCTTGGGAACGACTTTTGAGCTTCTCTCTATTTTCTTTTCTTTTTTCATTGCACTCGATGGTGCATTGTCAGCTTTTACATTTACATCTTTGGGGGATATCACTCTTATAGAATTGAAATAAGGAAAAGAAAAATTACATGTTGTGGCCCCATTAAAAACCTTTCTCCCCCTTTGGAAAGGAAAAGGGTGCCACAAGAAAGAATAGAAAAATTACATCAAGCTAAACATAATATCGCCGAAGTTCGTCTGCATTCCATGATCTAGGAATGTCGTTGCCGTCCATATCCTTCAACCTGTAGGAACCAGGTCTTGACGAAGATACTACCAGAAAAGGTCCTTCCCACTTCAGCTGTAATTTGCCTACTGTCTCTGGGTTGGCTACTCTTCGAAGCACCAAATGTCCTGGTTCGATGTTCTTTAACCTAACCTTTCTATCACGCCATTTTATTGTTTCAGCTTGGTATTTGTTGATGTTTTCCACAGCTTGAAGCCTGATCCCCTCTATAGCATCTTTTTCCACAGAGTAATCAGCTTCAGCTTCGCCTTCTGCCGAAGCTACTATTCTTATTGATCCTACTTTGGCTTCTTCCGGAGTTATTGCTTCGTCACCAAACAATAGTTTGAATGGCGTAAAGCCTGTTGATCTTGATATTGTTGTGTTGTGGCTCCACACCACTTTGATTAATTTGTCTGGCCACTTTCCCCTGGGCTGATTGAAGATTAACTTCATTATTCCTGTCATTATGATGCCATTAGCTCTTTCAACAAGTCCATTTGACTCCGGATGTCGAACTGATGCGAAATGGATCTTCGTGCCAATTTGATCACAAAATTCTCTGAAAGCTTCGGAATCAAACTATGTCCCATTATCTACAGTAATAGCCTTCGGTACTCCGAAGCGACAAACAATATTTTGCCAGAAAAACTTTTGAATAGTGACCGAAGTTATTGTGGCTAAAGGCTTTGCCTCAATCCATTTAGAAAAATATTCCGCTGCCACTACAACATATCTTAAGTTCCCTTGTGTTGGTGGCAACGGACCTAACAAATCAAGGCCCCACCTTTGCAACGACCAAGTGGGTTGTATTAACTGAGTTAGAGACGAAGGCTGTTTTTGATCTCTTGCACATTTGTGACAACCTTCGCACTTTTGGACTAATTCCGCTGCATCCAAAGCTGCCTTTGGCCAATAAAATCCTTGACGAAAAACTTTTCCAAGCAAAGGCCTAGATCCAATATGAGATCCACAGAGGCCTGCGTGTATTTCCTTCATCAGTTCTATTCCTTCGGCTCTGGATAAACACTTGAGTAACGGAGAACAAACCCCACGCTTGTACAGCTCCCCTTCTACTATAACATATGGTCGAGCTCTTGCCTCTATCCTCCTGTTATAAGCTTCGTCATCTGAAAGGAAATTACCCTTAAGGTAGGAGATGATCTCAGTTCTCCAGTCTTCACTATAAACAGGAGATATATTGAGGACCGCTCTTTCAAGAAGTTCAATCGAAGGTGCTTTTATTGTTTCAAAAACTACTTCCGAAGGTAAGGGCAGTCCCTGTGCTGCTGACTTGGCTAGCAAAACAACATGTTCATTTTCTCCTCGAGGAATGTTTTTTACAGAAAACCCTTCAAAGGAAGCTTCAATCCTTTGGACCGTATCTAAATGCTTCTCAAGCTTCGGGTCTCTTGCCTTACAACTCTTGTCAATATGACCAGAGATAACTTGGGAATCGGTTTTAAGAACCGCCCTTCTGATTCCCATTGCCTTTAACTTCCGAAGACCCAAAAGTAAAGCTTCGTACTCAGCAATGTTATTTGTGCAGCTAAAATCAAGTCTTGCTGCGTAGCAGGTTTTAACTTTGGAGGGTGCGACCAACACAGCGGCTGCTCCTGCTCCGAAGGTTCCCTAAGAACCATCGCAGAATACTGTCCATGCTTCAGCATCTTTACTTGCCTCTTCTACCTGAGCCCCTGGCGTCCATTCAGCAATGAAGTCAGCTAACGCCTGGGACTGAATCGAAGATCTGTGTACATAATCAATGCAGAATTCATTAAGTTCCGCAGCCCACTTTCCAATCCTTCCAGTAGCTTCTCTATTTCTCATAATGTCCTTCAATGGTTGTGAAGAAGGGACAATTATATTGTATGCTTGGAAATAATGCCGAAGCTTTCTAGAAGCCATCAAAATAGCATATAGCACCTTCTCCAATTCTGTATAAATTTTCTTTGATAAACTAAGAACTTCAGATACAAAGTATATTGGAGCTTGCTTCTTGACTTGCCCTTCAAGCTTCTCTTGGACAAGTGTCGCACTTACCGCTGAGTGCGAGGCTGCCACATATAACAACAGAGGAGCCCCTGGCGTTGGTGGAGTTAGTGTTGTTAGGTCTATCAAATATTGCTTCAGCTCTTCGAAGGCTCTCTGCTGGACCGGTCCCCATTGAAAAACTTCGGCTGACTTCATCACTTCGAAAAATGGTAAATTTCTCTCTGCTGATCTAGATATGAATCTATTGAGAGATGCCAGTCTTCCTGTCAATCTTTGAGCCCCCTTCTTTGTACTTGGTGGTTCCATTCGAAGGATAGCTTCGATTTTATTTGGATTAGCCTCAATCCCCTTTGTTGAAACTAGGCAGCCAAGAAATTTCCCTTTCTTCACCCCGAAGACACATTTTTCTGGATTCAACTTTAAACCAGCCTGTCTAAAATTAGCGAAGGTTTCCTGCAGATCAGTAATGTGATTCTCTTGCTTCGTGCTTTTTACAATGATATCATCAACATAAGTTAGCACATTTCTGCCTATCTGAGATTGAAGAACCTTCGCTGTCATTTTGCTGAAGCTTCCTCCAGCATTCTTGAGCCCCTCAGGCATCCGAAGGTAACAATATGTTCCACTAGGGGTTATGAAGCTGGTCTTCGGCTCATCCTCCTTCTTCATCCAAATTTGATGATAGCCTGAATAACAATCCAGCAGACTCATAAGCTCTGATGAAGCTGCTGCATCAACTAGGGAATCTATCCTTGGCAATGGAAACTCGTCCTTCGGACAGGCCTTGTTGAGATCAGTAAAATCGATACACATCCTCCATTTACCATTGGCCTTTTTTACCATAACAGTGTTAGCCAGCCATTCTGGGTATTTTACCTCTCTGATAACTCCGGCACTGAGAAGACTTTTCACTTCATTTCGAGCACCTTCGGCCTTGTCATCAGACATCTTTCGAAGCCTCTGCTTTCTGGGTCTGAAGGATGGATCAACATTGAGCGAGTGTTCAATAACATCCCTGTTAACTCCGCAAAGATCATTAGCCGACCATGCAAAGACATCTTTGTTGTTGAACAAGAATCTTATCAAGGTTTTCTCTTGTTCCTCAGACAATTGAGATCCCAGCAGCACTTTCTGCTCTGCGATATCTTCGCATAAAAGCATGGGTTTCGGCTGATCAGCCGAAGCAGCCTTCTCCCTTCTATGCTTGTACTGCTCACAAGCTTCGGCTTCATCTATGTTGTGGATTGCCTTTGAATTAGTCCAATTCCCCTCGGCCTTTCTGGCGGCTTCCTGACTCCCATGAATAGCAATAGGTCCCTGATCCGAAGGTATCTTCATGCAAAGATATGCTGGATGAAGAATTGCTTCGAAAGCATTGAGTGTTCCGCGACCAATGATAGCATTGTAAGGATACTCCATGTCAACAATGTCAAACACAATTTGCTCAGTCCTTGTGTTGTTGACGAATCCGAAGGTCACTAGCATGGTAATCTTACCAAGCGCTACAATCTGTCGCCCTCCGAAGCCACAAAGAGGGTGCGTAGCATCATGAATCTTGTCTTCGGACTCTTGCATTTGTCTGAAGGCCTTAGCAAATATGATATCTGTTGCACTGCCTGTATCAACCAAAACATTATGGACCAGAAATCCTTTGATCACACAAGAGATAACCATAGCATCATTGTGTGGGTAATCGTTGAGCTGAAGATCCTCTTGAGAAAAGGTAATTGGGATGTGAGACCATCTTGATTTGATGAAGGGTCCTTGTACCCCTACATGTTGTACTCTTCTCTGTGCCTCCTTCTTCTGTTTCTTGTTGGCCGGCTCTGAGCATGAACCGCCTGTTATCGGGAGAACCATCTTTGGGGCCGAAGCAGTTCCAGCTTGATTCTTGATCGAAGCCATCAGCTCAAAAAAGTGGAAGTGAGTTCACCAGAGGTGGGCGCCAATGTTGGGGACTTGTTCTCAAATGCTATGAATAAAGAACAAGGCAACATAAAAATTGTTAAATACTAAAGTCCTTCGTCCTTCGAAGCATTATTTCCCTCGGGATATAATGAATTCCGGACGAAGGTTACAAAGGTTATACCTTCATAAACACATCAAATAATGAGGAAGGGTAAAAATATGTAAAGTAATTTGAACACATGATTATTATTACTAACTCATTTCTATTTCATTATTGTAAAAATGATAACGAATTACAAATATATCTTCAGCTCGAAGGAAAGCAAAAATACTAGCGTGAAGCAAAAGCAAATGCCCAATGCGCGATTACAGGAAAGCACGTGAACAGTACAGGGGTACTGTTCACCTATTTATAGGCACAGTTCACAGCCTGTATATAATTACATTTATACCCTTTACAACGAACTATAATAATAACACAGAATATCATGGGTCTTTAAGTCATTTCATCTTTAAGTCGGTTCACCCCTTCGTCTTGAGACATGTCACTGTACCGAAGCTTTATGGTTGATAGCTTCGGCGCTGTTTTGGAGAGGATCTGGCGAAGGTGTTTATTTCTTTAGGACCTTCGGCTACGAAGCATACCCCCAACAATGTCATCGACATATATTTTGCATACAAAAATGTCACTATTGCAAGTCTTAGTAAAGAGAGTAGGATCAGCTTTCCCAACCTTAAAAGCATTAGAAATGAGAAAATCTCTAAGGCATTCATACCATGCCCTTGGGACTTGCTTAAGTCCATAGAGCACCTTAGAGAGCTTGTAGACGTGATCGGGATACTTGTCATCCTCAAAGCCAGGGGGTTGTTCCAAGTACGCTTCCTCCTTGATTTGTCCATTAAGGAAGGCACTCTTCACGTCCATTTGGAACAACTTAAATGAATGGTGAGCAGCATAGGCTAATAAAATTCTAATTGATTCTAGCTTAGCCATAGGAGCAAAAGTCTCCTCAAAATCCAAACCTGTGACTTGGGCATAACCTTTTGCCACAAGTCGAGCTTTGTTTCTTGTCACCACACCATGCTCGTCTTGCTTGTTGTGGAACACCCACTTGGTTCCCACAACATTTTGCTTTGGACGTGGCACCACGCTCCAAACTTCATTTCTTTTGAAGTTGTTGAGCTCTTCCTGCATGGCCAACACCCAATCCGGATCCTGCAAGGCTTCTTCTACCCTGAAAGGCTCAATAGAAGAAACAAATGAGTAATGCTCACAGAAATTTGCTAAGCATGAGCGAGAAAATGTACCAATACCCTGGCAGTGAGAAAATGTACCAATACCCGAAGAAAAGATTCTAGTGGTACGGTATGAAAAGGGAAATCGCGAAGTATGTGGCCATATGCGATAGATATCAGAGAATTAAGGCAGAGCTGAAAGCACCTAGAAGGGGTGAATAGGTGATCCTGTAAAAATTCAACACTAAATATCCCAACTTGGTTATGAAATGTTAGAAAGATTGAAACCAAGTTGTTAAATCGAGAACTCTTCACTTGATTATTCCTTTAGAGTGAGTATTGAACTTTGGAACAATAGCATGATTATGCGAGAACTCCAGAAGAGAAACCAATCACTATGAAAAGCAACACAAGATACACGGTGATTTTATCCTGTGGTTTGGCCAAGTATAACACTTGCCTACTTCCATGTTGTGGCGTCCCAATGGATGAGGGTTGCACTCAATCCCTTTCAAGTGATCCAATGATCCACTTAAATACCACAGTTTTCTTCTTTATAGTTGTTTTCCCGTTTGTGAGAAATCTCCACAAGTTAGAGCCTCTCACCCTTACAAAGTTGATCACAACAAAAGCACAAGAGTAAGGGAGGGAAAGAAACACACGCAAAGACTAGAGTCACAGCAATCTCACACACACATGTTAAGAAGAGAGCACACAAACAACAGTGCAAAAAGTCTATAGCTCACAAAGTGCTCAAATCTCAATCACGATGATCTGAATGAGTGGTTGCGGAGTCTAGGCATCTTAGGATGTTCAATGAAGGCTTGGTGTTTTGCTCAATGCGCCTAGGGGTCCTTTTATAGCACCAAGGTAGTTAGGAGCCATTGAAACTCCATTTGGTAGGCAATTCTTGCCTTCTACTGGTTGGCGCACCGGATAGTCCGGTGCACCACTGGACATGAATAGTGTCTGATTCCTTTCTTTTCCTGGAGAAGCTGACCATTGAGCCTTTGGTCCTCTTGGTGCACTGGACACTGTCTGGTGCACACCGGACAGTCCGGTGCGACCAAGTGACCATTGGCCCAAGCCACGTGTCGCCCACTGATTGCGCTGCCGACCGTTGGCACGAAAGCTGTTGGCTCACAGGACAGTCTGGTGCACCACCGGACAGTCTGGTGATTTTTAGCCACGGCACCCTTGCCAATTCCCGAGAGCAGCGAGTTCGTTGCTGGACTAGCCTGTGCACTGGACACTATCCGGTGCACCACAAGTTGATGTAAGTTTGGCTGGACTTAGCCAAAACTTCTCCAATCCATTTCCACTTTTCTTGACAAGGTTCCTAGCACTTAGAGAAATACAGTAGTACCAAAAACAATTCACTAAGGCTAGAGACATACCTTGATTCTTAGTTTGCATCTCTTTAGTACATAGCACATATGAACCAAAATAATATGTGTTGGGCATCTAATCTCCAAAACATTTATAGAAATGGCCCAAGGGCACATTTCCCTTTCAAGAGCATCAAAGGCTCGCAGGTTTGTTGTAGTCGTTGCAGATTCCTCAATGGAAATGGGATGAGATTAGGATGAACATTATAGTCGGTTTGCCTCGCACTCGAGCTGGTTATGACTCCATCTAGGTAGTAGTGGACCGCTTGACAAAGGCTCATACCAGTCAAGACCACCTATAATAGTGCAATGTTGGCAGAGCTATACATGTCTCGGATTGTATGCTTACATGGTGTTCCGAAGAAGATAGTGTCTGACCGGGGAACCAATTCACTTCTCATTTTTTTGCATCAGTTGCATGAAGCCTTGGGCACGCATTTGAAGTTTAGTTCAACTTATCACCCGCAGATAGACGGACAGACTGAGAGAACCAACTAGATCCTTGAAGACATGTTGAGGGCTTGTGCTTTGCAAGATAAGTCAGGTTGGGATAAAAGGCTACCTTATGCAGTATTCTCTTACAACAACAACTATCAAGCCAGTTTGAAGATGTCACTGTTCCAAGCACTCTATGGGAGGAATTGTCGAACTCTATTGCATTAGGACCAGCCCGGCGAAAGGCAGGTGTTTGGTCTAGACATTTTTCTTGAAGCCGAAGAGAAAATCAGAATGGTTCGAGAGAATCTGAAGACAACGCAGTCTAGGCAGCGAAGCTATGCCGACACCAGAAGAAGAGTTGAGTTTCGAAGTGGGAGATTATGTTTACCTGAAGGTGTCACCGATCAAAGGAGTTAGAAGGTTCAGAGTCAAGGGCAAGCTAACACCTCGATACATCGGACCGTACCAGATTCAGGCAAGACATGGAGAAGTGGCATACTAGCTCAGCCTACTAGAAAGTCTGTCAGCCGTGCATGATGTGTTCCATGCGTCTCAGCTGAAGAAGTGTTTGTGAGTGCCAGAATAGCAATTGCCAACCGAGGATCTCAAAGTTTGGGAAGATTTAACATATATCGAGATGCCAACTCAAATTCTGGACACAGCAGACATGGTCACTTGAAGAAGCACCATCAGAATATGCAAAGTCAAGTGGGGCCATTATTTAGATGTAGAAGCAACGTAGGAAAGAGAAGATGATCTGAAAGCCAAATATCCCAAACTCTTTGCTAGACAACCATGAATCTCGAGGGCGAGATTCTTTTTAAGGGGGATAGGTTTGTAACACCCTGAATTTGGGGGTATAAAATTTCTTCTCCAATACTTACCAAATTGAGGTGTTACTCCTTTTCTCACCTCTATAGTTTCCTCTTTTAGCTAGCCCCACGCTCACACCCGCCCCTCCCTGACAGCCGGGCCCCGCCTATCGGCGCGGAATCGCGCCCGCGCGTCCCCGCTCCCCCTCTCCCTCTGCCTGGTGGGGCTGACCTGTCGGCGCCCCTTCCCCTCGTGCGTGCCCCCAGTCAACTCTCTATCCCACGGGCCCCATCCGTCAGCGCCGTTGCTCGTTCCCTCATGCACACGCCCCGTGCCTCTGCGCCGTGAGCCAGCCCTGTCAGCTTCGCCTTCCCTGCAAACCGACGCTGACCCGCATGTGCACGCAAGTCGAGAAGACCGGCCACATCGCCTGCACACTCGCCCTAGCTCCTTTTGAGCACCGCCCACAGCCGCTCTCTAACCCTTGGCTCATTTTGCCCATGCTCACCCTCTCTCGCACTCTGCCACCACCGCTAGAGCTCGCCGGTGACCCGCACCCGCCGTACCCGCCGTCTAGGACACCAGGAGCTACGCCAAGCACTTTTGAGCGTCGTCCCGAGGTGAGGAACTCGCTCTTATGCTTAGTTTCCCTTAATTCTACCCTGTCGTGGTCAATTCTCCGTCGCTGGAGCTCGGTCGCGCCAGTTCGTCGCACCCGCGTGGCGTCCGACCAAATTGGACCTGTCCCGAGCCCCGGTTGTGGCCCATAGTGTTTTCTTTCCCTCGCCAGAGCTAGCCCGAGCCTTAGCACGCCCGATCCCCCCTCCCTGCGGCCTAGATTCCACGCTGGAGTCACCCCGACTTGCTCGGAGCACCCCCTCCACCGTTCTCTTGCCCCGGTCTCATTCTTGCGGCTGGAGTCCTCACTAGTTCCAGCCTACCCCAACGACCCAGACCCCCTAGAGGTCACTCCTGTCCCATCTCTGGTGTCTTCATCACCGTGGGTGAAGCAGCGCCAGCCGCCGTGCGGGTTAGCCCCTGGGCACCAGATCCCAACCTCTCACTCCTAATCCAACGGCCCGGATGTAAAGCCCAAAATTTGGTTGAAGAAATCTGAGTAAAGTACCATTGATAAATAATTAGACTTTATAACTCACCCTTTTAAAGGTAAATGATCTTAATAAGATAATGATAGTTAAAATAAAAGATTAGTTCTTAAAATAAAAAAACCTTCGATGGCTGCGATGTACATTAAAGAACATTTATTTGAATAATTAAAACAATAAATAAATAGTTAAATAAAGTTGCATCATGCTAGATATCTTGATGGTGATTTTGACCCTAAGTTCAAATTAACTCACAAGTGTATCACACATTCAAAAAATTACTATGAGAAATGTTATATGATTCAATTTTGCAACATTTGCCTAAATAAATTAATAAGGGAATATATTTAAAAAAATTTGCATCCATGCTGTCATTTTTTATTGAACATTCGATAACTAGTTTCAAATTCAAAACAAATTTGAATTAGAAATTGGAAATGAATTAAAAGGGAAAGTAAAGAAAAAAAGAAAAGAAAAGAAAAGGAATAATGGCTGGGCCGTTTCCACACTAGGCGGCCCAACTCTCCCACTCTTACGCACGCGACTCACTTCCCTGCACCAGCCACCAGCTGAGCGCCGTGCTGACAGATGGGCCCCAGCCGTCGGCTTCCCCTACCTGTGTGAGCCATGCTTGCTCGCTTACTCTCTGGTGTGTGGGGCTGGGCTGCCAGGGCATTAGCATGTTCATCCAGTCGCTGACTGGTGGACCTCTCTGTTAGGCCGGTCCTCAACCTTGCAATCGCGGTCGAACGCTACTTCCATGTTCATCGGACACCGGTGCCGTGCGAGGGGTTGGGTTGTTCTCCCACGTGACTTCCGCAGAGTTACGAACCAGTCGCCTCGGACCTCTATCGCGCATATATAAGGACAGTGCCCTCCTCTCAACCCAGCGCGCCGTCGTGTGCCACCTCGAAGCTAATGGCACCGCCGTGGTCGATTCGTGCCCAGGCCACCGACCCGACCTCAGAAAGAGACCTGGGGATGTTCGATGGTGCCCTCTGAAGCTTTGTGTGGCATCGGTGAACCGGATGCATCTGGGGCACTGATCCAGTTTGCTCATCAGAGCATGGCGGAGTGGCGGAATCGCCCCTCACCGTTGGCTGGCTAACTCGTTGCAAGGTTTACGGTAAGGACATCCCTGTTGAACTCATCCTTTCCACTGCTTCGCGTAGCACGTTTTAGGTGTATGAATAACGGACTGATGGACCGATTAGCTGTTCACCGGTGTGTTCTGCCGCCATCGGGCTCATGGCGCCGCCGCCTCTCGGGATGTTTGCGCCACCGTGCGGTAGCTCGAGGTAGGTGATGCTATCGTGCCCTCGATCCGTGAATGGACGGGTATGATTCAATCTAGGGCTACCCTTTCGCGTATTCGATCTGGCCCATCGGATTAGGATCGGGCGGTCAAGAGTGGGTGAATCAATAATTAAATCTGGGTTGTCCATGTTGAATCTGACATCTGTTATTACGTACCGGTTCGATTGCGACCGAATCTAATCCGCACCGCTTGATCGTGATCCAATGACCCGTAGTTATTGATACCCTTTCAGCCAAGCGATTATGCAAAAGAGCCCTCCTAGAATTTTAAAACCAACTCGCAGTCCATCTGTATACAAAGATCATTACCATAAGGTCCTTATATTCTCCAAACAACCCCTGCACTTGTGGGTATTAGAATACACAGTCCAGAATTAATAGGAGTTTTCATAATTAAATCAGAAAATGAATTTTAATAAATCCCAAAACTTATTTAATTCATAGAAAATCCGTTTTAACTCCAAATTGATCCGTTTCTGTTGCATTAATTTTGTTCTAATATTGTTTATCACCTAGTACCTTTGTTTAGCCATGAAACTTAATCTAAAATTAGTTGAATTACTCTATTATAGGTACTTAATAACTCCAGAAATTCATAATTTCTTTGTTCTAACTCCGATTTGATCCTTTCAAATTACATTAGCTTCATATGAATATTTACTATGCAAAAGCAACATTTATTGTACCATGTCTCATTCTTTTATAATTAGATCTTTATTTAACTTATGTTGGTTAGTCTTGTTAATCTGCCTATCATTATAATCTACTAAAATATGATCTATTGCCAATTTATAATTTAGATTAAAGTTGAATTAATTACTACTTTAGGTTATCTTTTCTCTTGATTTATAAAATAAACATAAGACCTAGTTTTAATCTTTTAATCACATCATAACTCGATAACCGTATTTTCGAATTTAGTAATTCTTGTTCCCACGATCTCGACGCGTAGATTATTATTACGCAGTTTGTGCGTATGTTTGGTGTAATGTTAATTTTGTCTATACCATGTCTGTTTGTATTGCTACGACTAGCAGTGAGGTCACGAGAATCTGATGATCATCCTGGTACCTGGAATCTCAAGTCCCAGGCAAGTTGTGCCCTTGATCACTTCTTTTTACCCAGTCATGTTCTGATTAATCATAATGATCTGCATAGGTTAATTTTGATGGGACCCAATAGGTTACCCTAGTTTGACTATCTTTATGCCTTGTTTACCACTGAACTTTTTGGGTAGTACTTGCTAGTGCTATATGTGGATTTGGGCATTGAGATACATGTTATTCATACTTTTATTATCAGTTGTTATTTATTGTTCATGACAAGATCATTATGTTAATTGGAACATGGAGCGACCACCCGGGAAAACAGTGCTACCATAAGGGTTTAATGGGACGCCCTTGGCTGATTAATTAGGAAAGCTAGTGGATGACTACCTTACCCGCAAGGGGCAAAGGCAGTAGGGGAGTGGTCAGTGTAGGGAGGCCCTTGGGATGATTTTGCTGCGATGGCGGTCATGCGAGGGGTCCCTGCATTGGAGCTTCCTATAAACTGTAGCGCGTTTTCTCAAGCTAGTGCAACTTTGTAAAGGCCTCGTAGTGTTACCCTGCCTCGCCTCCTCGGTAGAGATGTATGGGAAATTGTGATCCCTTGGCAGATGGGTAACATGACTTGTGGGTAAAGATGCGCAACCTCTGCAGAGTGTAAAACTGGTATATCAGCCATGCTCACGGTCATGAGCAGCTCGGACCCTCACATGATTAATTTATGGAACTAAATTCAATTTGTCATATGCATTGCATCGCAGGTGATGTTGTTACTTTTGTTCTACTACTTAATTGGGTTGGTATTTACTTATACTTAGTAACTGCTAATAACTTTTTGACCAACTTTAAAAGCAATGCTCAGCTCTAACCATCCTCTTTGGTAAGCCTTACACTTCACGTGAGCTCCCACCTTTGGCGAGTTCATGCACATTATTCCCCACAACTTGTTGAGCTATGAACGTATGCGAGCTCACTCTTGTTGTCTCACACCCCCCCACAGGTCAAGGACAGGTACCACAGGATGAGGTGCATGGAGGATGCTACGACAAGTTCGTGAGAGGTCTAGGTCGTCGTCTCCCAGTCAACTTTGGGTTGCTAGACCGTTGTCTCCTTATAATGTAATTATTTATTTATTTGGTATAGAACTCCTATTATATAGTAAAGATGTGACATTCGATCCTGTGCCATGATTCATCATATGTGTGAGACTTGGTCCCAGCACACCTGGTGATTATGTTCGCGCCCGGGTCTTGGTGCCCCAAAACCCGGGTGTGACACCGAATCTTCGGATACTGCTTCAGGCACACGCTATGCCCTTGGGCCCCATCTGTCGGTCGCCTGCAACCCCTAGAGTTGGGCCCAACTGGTCAGTCCACCTCCCATTCCTAGTCGCTGACCCCCCTGGCCCGCCTGTCAGCGCTCGCCCACGCGCGCTCGCGCACTAATCTAATCCTAGCCGTTGATCTGTGATCGGGCGGCCGAGATCACTTGATACCCATTCGTTTGGAAAACTTGTTAAAAGAACCCTCGATTTTTAGAAAATAACCCGCAGTCTTGTGTTCTTGTGCTCAGGCCCCTGATTTTTTGCAGTGGAGCCCCTGGACTTTAGTTTTATCACAGAAATAGGTCTAATTTACTATTTTGAATTCCAAAACTTGTTTATTTCATATCTTTTGCACATGAACTCCAAATTGGGTGGTTCAAATTGCAAAATGTTCATAAAATTATTCTCTATTTATTTAAAACATTACCTTTCACTGTGTGCATATCTGAATTGTTTATTAAAAAGAAAATAAAAAGGAAAACACTAATGAGTAGTTAAGTGGTCAACTTGTGAAATTAATCTTAGGTGATATATGACCCCACCCCTGTAATAACTTTAGTAGTTCATTAAGATAACTATAGTTAAGTTATCTGAGCCACTGAGATAGGCAGTACTTAGAGAACCATAAACCCCTAGGTGTATTAGTCCACCTTAGAACCTAGATTTCACTTTTGTATTTATACTTTTCTATTGAACTTGTGTTTACTTGATTGCACATGGTTGGTGTACTATTCCTTTACCATTTCCCAAATGTGTTGAATGAATGATTATTTTGCATAGACAATGAGTAGCCCGAGGTTACCGAGTGTGTTGCAGGAGACTTACCTGAGCAGCAACCTGGTGAAGGCAAGTGTCCTCTGACCCATTATGTCCTATTTACTTTATAATTCAGTATCCCGCATTACATAATTCAAACCTAAGGATTGACTAGCTTTGTATTTACCTTGTCCTTGATTAACTTTTGGGTTATTATAGTTAGCTCCATGCTATTTCTTTACTTTAATCAATGAAAATGATGAGAACATTTATGATACGATGATGTTATCTGGATTATGATGATGAACTTGTGATACTTTAGGGGACTCAGGCTATTTTCTGAGTCCCTCTCCATAAGGACCTGTTCGTTGAGAGACCACCCAGGATAACAGTACAACCATGAGGGTGGAATGGGACACCCTTATCTAATTAATTAGATGAACTTGGGGGTGTAGATGGCTTTGTCGTACGGCCATCAATGGGGGCTAGGGCATAGTGCTTGCTCTGCTAGGGTGGGTGCCGAGGTTCGTTCAATTTTGTTTTGTTAGTCACCCACCTTAGGGAGGAGAACTATGTTTGTACAACTGGCGAAACCTAACGAGCAACTGCACACTAGGGGAATCTTTGTAAAGGCTACGTAGTGAATCCCTGTACAGTCATCTCGGTAGTGAAGATCAGGTCTGTACAACCCAGGTTAGGAAGGGTCATGACTCGTGGAAAAAGTTTGCAACCTTTGCAGAGTGTTAGAAACTGGTATTTCAACCATGCTCGTGGTTAAGAGTAGCCTTGGGATCCTCTTTGATTAGAATAATTTTGGATACTTTTTTTATGATGGTTAATGGCGATGATTATAACTCTGGTTTCTAGTATTTCCTCTTGGAGGGAGTACTTTTGGGTAATAACTTGGGTTTATTACTAAAACTTGGCTTTTCTACTAGTAATAAATACCTGACCAACTAAAAAGCAACTGCTTTGAACTTAATTCCACATACAGCTAGTCCACTTTATCCAAACGGGACATTTGCTTACTACATTGATGTGTACTCACCCTTGCTTTAAAACAACCCCCAACCCTAGGTTGTCCCATTACAATCGGTGCTCAGAAGAAGATGATGGCAACATGGAGGACTTTCAGGAATTTTAGGACTTCGATGAGTCCTAGTCGTGTTTAGTGGCAAACCCTTATCTTTCTAAGTTTCGTATCCACACTTTGATTATGATTATGACTATGTTAAGTTAATGACTTTGTGGGTGTCTTGGACATCTTGATGTAATAAAGTATTATTTCTGCTATTATTTTGTGCAACATGTGATGATGTCCAACTATGTAATCGCTGTGTACGTGAGTTTCTGATCCTAGCATGTACATGGTTCGCATTCTATTTGCCTTCCAAAACCTGGTGTGATAGCTTGGTTGGGTGCAAATTTCTGTGAACTTTTATGTGACTTGTGGGTAAAGATGAGCCACCTCTGCAGAGTGTAAAACTAGTATATCAGCCTTGCTCACAGTCATAAGCGGCTCGAACCCTCACATGAGTAATTTGTGGAATTAAACTTAACCTATCATTTTCATTACATTGTAGGAATTGTTAATTGTGATCTCTTATTTAATTGGGTTGGTATCTACTTATACTCAGTAAATGCTAATAAAATTTTGATCAACTATTTCAAAGCAATGCTCAGCCTTAAACATTTTTCCTTGATAAGCCTTACACTTCACATGAGCCCCCACCATAAGTGAGCTTGAAAGGATCACGATACCCAAGAGGGGGGATGAATTGGGCTTTTCTAAAATTCCAACAAAAGTTAAACCCTAAGCATGAGACCAACTTCACCCAAACTACTAGCAAGCTAAATACTACTAGATAAACAACAACCCTAAGTCATTACAACAAATACTAACTAAACAATTGCACAAAGTAAAATGCTCAAAGTAAATGCGGAATGTAAAGTAAGGGTAAGAAGACTCCTCCAATTTTTTTGTTGAGGTATCGAAGAGTCGGCACTCTTCCCTAGTCCTTGTTGGAGCACCCGCGCAAGGGTATCGCTCCCCCTTAGTCCTCGCAAGAACCAAGTGCTCTCTATGAGATGATCCTTTACCACTCCGGCGCGGTGGATCGCTCATGACTGCATACAAACTTGAGCCGGGTCATCAACGTCCTCTGGGGTGATCACCGCACTCCAATCACCACCAAGCCATCTAGGTGATGCCGATCACCAAGAGTAACAAGCTATAGACTTTCACTTGACCAAGAGAAGCCTAATACATGTGGTGTGTGCTCTAGGTGGCTCTCATGCGCACTAATGAGGTCCTAACATGGGATTATGATTTTCCTAATCACCTCACTATGATTTGTGGGCTTGCAATGCACTAGCAATGAATACATGTGAATGTGTGCAGCAAGACACTTAATGTGGCTGGTGAGGGGGGTATAAATAGCCCCTACAACCAAAACTAGCCGTTACTGTAGGCTGCTGCGCATTGGCGCACCGGACAGTTCGGTGCACCAACGGTGTGCAACAACGGCTAGTTCTGACAGCTAGTCGTTGCTTTGACAGCGCACCTAACAGTGAACAGTGACTGTTCGGTGTGCACCGGACAGTCTGGTGCATGGCTAAAATTCATCTTCCCGAACACGTTGCTCTCGGGTTTTCTCGGGGGCAGAGGGGCTACCCCCGGGGCAGCCTGGGCCCACTGTCAGGGCTCGCACCGAACAGTCCGGTGCCCCTAAGACAACAAAGCCAACTTTTTTTCCTTTGGTTTTCTAACCTAATTTCGTTCTAACTCATGAATTTGTTATAGAGTGACACCTAGTACTAGTTGTGAGTGTGAACATGCACCAACACTACACTAGAATTCTCTTGGCCAAACTACTCATCCACAACCCCTCTTTATTGTACGACTAAAATAAAAATAGAAGATCTAACTCTATGCCAATAGTCCACAACTCCTTCGACACTTGGTATACAAAGACCTTCATCTTTTGATTGGCCTTTTTTAGCCATCGCTTCAAGTTCTCATCTAAGGGATTGTTTGCATCGTTGCAACACAACCTCCTTTAATGCGACCTAACTTACCATTTGCTCTGCAAAACACACATTAGTCACATATAATCTTATGTTGTCATTAATCACTAAAACCAACCAAGGGCCTAGATGCTTTCAATCTCTCCCTTTTTGGTGATTGATGACAACCATACAAGAGTGTGAGAGTAGTTTGTTTGTTTTTTTGTCAATACTGAAGATAGTTTGTGATACTCAATAAGTTTGACAGAAAAAGTCATATAATAGTATAGGAAGTATAAGCGCATACACAACATAAGTTTCTTGTTCACACAAGTATGAGATAAAGTTCCATGAACAAAAACTGGAAGTCTAGTGACAACATTATAGGTGAAAACATAACACACACAGTCATTAAAAACACACTGAGAGCATGTCATAGAGTTTGTGAGTTAAACATCAACATCATACAAAAGTGGAGCTAATACAGAGAGTATCATGCATATATATTACATCCAAAGATCATGAGCTCTCAACTAACTCCATAACTGCCCCTAGCGCTCGCAACTCACAACTCTCCCCCTTTGGCGTCAAATACCAAAAGGGTTACCGAAACCTACATCCTAGAGGAAGGAGGAGGAGGAGGCGCATCAGGTCACGGTCGAGGCCGTAGGGCAAACGCGAGCAAAGTATCGGAGTCAGTCTCAGATCCAGTATCTGCGGTAGAGGCTAGAGCTGGTGCTAACTCTGACGTTGGTTGTGGTGAAGGATTTGCTGAAGCTGGAGCAGTCACGGAAACAGCCATGGCAGCAGTGGTGACAGCAGAAGCTGGAGGCACTGGTGGCTGAGTGCCGACTGGTCCAACGACCTGGGTCGAGAAGTCCAAGGTGATCGGCCTAAGCGGATAGATGGAAGGACCAAAAGAGTGGAGCTGGGGTCCTGACTGAATAGCTGGCACTACCACAGCCTGAAGAGCAGGAGGACGAGCAGACTGCACTTGAGGGATCAGAACACTGGTGTGCTGAAGGATGTGAGTCATGAAAGCCTGGTGCTCTGCCTAGTCTACTAGGAGCTGCTGCTAAAGAGTGTCCTGGTGGTACTAAATAGTCTGAAACATAGATAACATCCGCTCGAACAACTGCTGGTGAAAAGCTGCCTGTCTGGCCTGCTCTGCTGCCTGACCGGCCTACTCCACTGCCATGTGAGTCTGCTACTGAGTAAGAGACTAAAGGACCGCAGCCAAAGCAGGGTCAACTGCAGGAGGAGCAGCTGGAGGAGCAGCATTGGAGCCACCAGCCTTATGATCATGGGAACAAGGTGACATGGGAGGTGGTGGCGGAATCCCTGAATCCTCATCATCATCGGATGAAGTCTCTACTTATTGTAACACCCTGAATTTGGGGGTATAAAATTTCTTCTCTAATGCCTACCAAATTCAGGTATTACCTCTTGTTTCTCTCCCTAGTTTTCTTTTCTCTTCCTTTTATTTAGAAATATGTCTATTAGGTGGGAGATTTACTATTTTTTTACTTTACCAAAAACCTATGTGAGTCAAGAAATGTTGCATCATGCTAAGCCTAAGTTATTCTTTTGTTTGATGCACATGTTTGAATTATTTGAATTTGAATTGTGGTTGAATTTGACTTGAATTCCATAGAGAAAATAAAAAGAAAAGGCATTTAGAAATTCAGGAAAATAGAAAAACAAATTTTGGCCCGAGCAGCCCAGTCCAGCCTAGCTAGGCCGCGCGCGCCCACGTCCGCTGATAGGTGGACCCCACCTGTCAGCGCCAGCCCGAGCTCACACGCCATCGCTCCCTCTCTCCCTCTACCTGGTGGGGCCGGTCTATCGGCGCTAGCTGCCTTCGTCCGCTCGCCCCCTATGTCTCTCTGCTCTACAGGCCCATCTCGTCAGCGCTAGTTGCCTTCGTCCACGCGCCCGTGCCTTTGCGCCATGGGCCCGCCCTGTCAGTCCCGTCTTCTCCACAACCGCCATGGACCAGCGCGCACGCACGCTGAGAAGCCCGGGCACGTCACCTGCCCACTCACCCCTGCTCCTTTTGAGCCCCGTCCGCACCCGCTCTCTCTCCCCTGCCTCATTTTTCCCACGCTCACCCTCTCTCGCGCTCTGTCGCCGATGCCAAAGCCCACCAAAGACCCGCGCCCGCCGTGCCGGCCGTCCAACCTGCCCGAAGCCACGCCAGACCGTCTCAAGCACCGTCCCAAGGTGAGGAACTCGCTCCCGCGCTCGGTTTCTCTTAATTCCGCCTTGCCTTTGCTAATTCAGCCTCAACGGAGTTTGCCCACACCGGTTCGCCGCGCCCGCGTGATGATCGGTCGATTTAGCCTCGTCCTGTGCCCCTACTTTGGTCCGTAGCAATCCACCTCCCACGCTAGAGCTAGCCCTAGCCTTAGCGTGCCCGATTCCACTTTCCCACGGCAGAGATTGCTCGCCGGAGTCACCCTGACTTGCCCTGAGCACTCCCTCCGCCGTTCTCTCATCCCCGGTCCCGTTCTCATGGCTGGAGCCCCGCAGTGTGATCACCGAGTCCTCCTCACCAGTTCCAGCCAGCCCCAGCGACCCTAGACACCCCAGAGGTCGCGTCTGCCCCGTCTCCGGCGACTTTGCCGCTACAGATGGAGCAGCGCCGGTCACCGAGCCGTAAATCCCTTTGCGCTAGATCCTGTAATACTCACTTTGTAATATATAATAAAAGGGGAGAAAAGTCATTCTCCCATAATCTTTGTGTGTGTAGAATTTGCTTATCATCACATGTGGATACCATATTCAAACAACAAATAAATGATAAAAAGGATATACCATTAAATTATGCATCATGCCGGATTTTATTTTGTGCATTTTGTGGTAACATAAAATAATGTGAAAAGGAATATATTAAACTCCCAAATAGGAATTTAAGGTCTAAAGGAATTCTAGAATTTACAAAAGAGAAGAAAGAAAATATTATGTGGATAAAATAAGTGGATAAAAATATATTATTCTACACTAAAGTGTGAATTGGTATAATTTACTCAGGAGTGAAACTCATGAGAGGATTCAAATTCAAATTTGGGATTCAAAATAAAAAGGAGACATAATAGGAAAATAAAAAGATAAAAAGAAAAAGGAGAAAACCTAGTTTGGGCTGGCTTCACCTCATTTCTGTCCTTCCCACGGATTCGGCCCAAATGCCCTTATTCCCCGCGCCGGCCCAACTCTACGCACGCACACCCCCTTCCCTCACTGGCTGACGCGTGGGTCCCGGCGGCAGGCGCACTCTCTCACGCCCAGGCTTACCTCCCTCGCGACTCAGTCACCGACCCGTGGGCCATATGCGTCAGCGCTTCCTTCTCCACCGAATCCAACCAACCTCGCCGCGAGGACCGGAGTCGGGGCGCGATTCCGGGGTTGACTCCGCTACTGCTGGCGCCCCAAACCGAGCTCTCTGGCGGCCATAAAGCGGGACACCGAACCCTTGCCTCCTCTCCTTCCTACATCTCCCTCCCCTCGCCACCTCCTCGAGTCGACTGCGGAAGCCACAACACCAGGGCGGCTGAGCTCCTCGCCGCCATTGAAATTCAGGCGCTTGTGCCAGCTGGGAGTCCTCTGGTGGCCGTGGGAGGATAGCCCTATGCTTGCGACGAGGATCACGTCCGGAAATACCCTGGTGCGCTGGTGGAACTCCGCCGATTCCTGATCGGGGTTGGTCATCGGAGGCCACGACCGCCGTCCTCGCTGCTGGCCACAACCTCGCCGCACCGGCGGTAAGTTTGCCACGACCCAGTTCACCGCATTGCCCACATCGCGTAACTAGTACTAGATTAGGCTGTGGGGCACCGGGGGCCGGAAATCGGTGGCGCCGCTGGCCGCTCCACCGTGGAGTGTGTCTGCGCGTTGCCGTCTGCGAGCCGAAGATAGAAGATGTCCGGGGACCGTCGATTTGTGACGAACGGCTGGGATTAGCCCCGTGTACCCTTTCGCGTGGAGTCAATCTGGTCCATTGATCTAGTATTGACGTACAGGATTCAATCGGGTTATTTTAAATCGAGTCCGTTTATCACCGATCCGACGGCCTCAGTCACGTACCGCTTCGGGTTAATGTCCGATCTAATCCGGACCCTAGAATCGTGATCGGGCGGTCAGGATTGCTCCATACCCTTTCGGGTTGCACGTTTTGCAAAAGAGCCCTCGGGGAAATTGGAAATCAACCCGCAGTCTATTGTATAGTAATCTGTGTCTCAGGATCTTTTGCGCCTGGGCCCCTGCTGTTCTCAGATTTTGACGCCTAGTCCAGACAGTGAGAAAACTTATAAAATAATTTAGAAAATAGATTTTTATGTGTAAAAATAATCCTAGAACTTGTTTAATCCATAGAAAATCCATTTTTAGTCCAAATTGATCCATTCCACTTTCTAAATTTTTGTAATAATATTGTCTACCCACTAGTGCCTCTGTTCTGACATGACAAACACATTAAAATTATTCTTTTACTTAATCTTATATCAAATACATAAAACCTTAGGAAAATCATAACTCCTCCGTTTTAACTCCGATTTGATCCGTTCAAGTTGCGTTAGTCTCGTAGCAACGTGTAGATCATTATTATGCAGTATATTCTTATGTTTGGTGTGATGTTAATTTTGTATATACCATGTCTACTTGTATGGCTACATCTAGCGCGAGGACACGTGTCATCTGAAAAGCAAGTTGGTACCTGGAATCTCAAGTGCCAGGCAAGTTGTGCCCTTGATCACTTATTTTACCCATTCATGTTCTTATTATTCATAATGATCTGCATAGGATAATTTTGCTGGGACCCAATAGGATACCCTAGATTTTGACTATCTTTATACCTTGCTTCACCACTGGTTTACTACTAAAGTTTTGGGTAGTACATGCTATTGCTTTATGTGGATTTGGGTATAGAGATATTCATCACTTATTGTTATACTGTTTATTGTTATCTGTTGTATTATTCCTTGTTCATGTTAAGATCATTATGTTAATGGGAACATGGAGCGACCACCCGGGAAAACAGTGCTACCACAAGGGTGGAATGGGACGCCCTTGGCTGATTAACTAGGAAAGCTAGGGGAGGGCTACCTTACCCGAAAGGGGCAAGGGCAGTAGGGGAGAGGTCAGTGCGGGGAGGTCCCTGGTTGATTTTGCTGCGATGGCTATCAGCCAGGAACCCTTTACTGGATCTTCCCATAAACTGTAGCGGGTAGTCTGAAGCTAGTGGAACTTTGTAAAGGCCTCGTAGTGTTACCCTGCCTCGCCTCCTCGGTAAAGGTGTATGGGATTGGCCATCTCTTGGCAGATGGGTAACATGACTTGTGGGTAAAGATGCGCAACCTCTGCAGAGTGTAAAACTAGTATACTAGCCGTGCTCACGGTCATGAGCGGCTCGGACCCTCACATGATTAACTATGGAACCTAAATTTAATTGGACATTTGCATCGCATTTGGGATTATTTTATTATTACTGTTCTTTATTATTATTAAGGTTTGGTATTTACTTACACTTAGTAACTGCTAATAAAATTTTGACCAACTTATAAAAGCAATGCTCAGCTTCAGCCTTTATTTCATTGATCAGCCTTACACTACATGAACTCCCACCTTTGGTGAGTTCATGCCACATTATTCCCCACAACTTGTTGAGCTATGATCATATGTGAGCTCACTCTTGCTGTCTCACACCCCCCCCCACAGGAGAAGAACAGGTGGTTTCAAGTGGAGTCAAGTATCGAGGAGTTTGATCTGATCTAGGTGGCGTTTCCCAGTCGACATTGGCGCCGACGATCCTTAGTTCGTGTTATATTTATCTTTTATTATTTTTGTAAATCTTCCGCTTTGTAATAAATACTCTGATGTTTATGACATTTATCTCTATACACTCTGTTATTATATATGTTGTCTTCCTGGCGCATGTATGAGATGCACCCGGCTTTGTCCTTTAAAACCGGGTGTTACAGAAGTGGTATCAGAGGAATGTTGACTGTAGGACGAAACCTAGATAGAAATGGACAACCCTTACCTACTTATCTCATTCTGATTCATTCTACACTCACCTTACTCTGATTCTTTCTACACTTATCTTGATCCTGTCTCACCTTCTACTGTTCCACTCTGATCATTCTTATCTTTTCTACTCTTAGACAAGATGGATTTCAAACCTTGGAATCCCTATCCCTATGACATTTAAGAGATAGGAGGCCTAAGACCAAATCAAAACTATTTTCTCTATTAAAAATATTGGTTGATTGTTCTGATGATCAATGTCTGATTTGCTTCTTTGATTGATTGAAATATTATAGACGGGCATCTTCGCATGTACCACCATAAGGTAATGAATTAGCTTTAGTAGGTGACACACTAATCTACTTAGCTAATAAGTCCCCCAAAGTAACATGATTGTAATTACTGCCTTGTCTACTGCTCCTTCTTACCTTATGTATCTAACTCAGATGGTCAATACCAGGAAAGGAAAGATTATCACGCAACAGCAAACAGAAATGAATCCTCCAAATCCCCCACCTGTTGAAACCGAGCAAGTGATCGCAACCCAAAGGCTGGTAATACAGCAATTGACAGACATGATGACCGAGATGCAAAGCCAGATAAGACAAGAACGCGAGGAAATACGTCAGGCCCGTCTGGAGATACAGCAAGAAATAAGGCAATCACGGTTGGAGAGACAACGACAAGAGCAACCACCATCTCCACCACCACCGGCTCCACCAAGCTACATAAACATATATGTAAATTACTACTATTTGTAGGATCTACATGTTCCTTTAAGTTAGTATTCGGTATGATACCATTTTAGGAGGAATAAAAAGGTCTATCTGTCCCCATGAGTTGCTAATAAAATTGTGCGTCATGCTGAGATTTTGGTTTGGGCATATTTGTTGGACAATATGAGAAAACCTATGAGAGTAATTACACCTAAAGGGCCTGTTGTGGTGAATCAAATGACACGTAGATTGACATTGGCCATTATGGGTAGAGAATTTGGAGTTACTGCTGTAATATTGGAGCCAAGCAGTATAGAATGTCTGTAGAAGAGCTAAAGGAACTTAAGAAGCAATTAACGGAATTACAAGAGGATGGATACATTCGTCTGAATTCTTCACCTTGTGGAGCACTAGTTCTATTTATACAGAAGAAAGATGGATCGCAAGGGATAAGTGTGGATTATAGGACCCTTAATGATGTTACTATGAAGAACAAGTATCTGTTACCCCGCATTAAGGATTTATTTAATCGGATGAGAGGAGCCAGGGTATTCTCGAAGATTTATCTCCGATCGGGGTACCATCAGATGAAGATTGGACCATCAGATATTCCTAAGACGGCTTTCTCGACTCGATATGGATTATATGAGTTCATCGTTATGTCGTTTGGATTAACTAATGCACCAGCTTATTTTATGGATTTGATGAATAAGATGTTTTTGGAGTATTTGGACAGATTCGTCGTAGTGTTCATCGACGATATTCTTATCTATTCTAAGAATGAGAGTGACCATGAAGAACATCTAAGGTTGGTGCTACAGAAGCTTCGAGATAATCAACTCTATGCTAAGTTCAGCAAGTGCGAGTTTTGGATTGGCGAAGTGCCATTTCTTGGTCATATTATTTCTAATGGAGGAATAGCAGTGGATCCTGCTAAAGTGAAGGAGATTATGGAGTGGAGAGTGCCCACTACAGTTACTGAGGTTCGGAGTTTCTTGGGACTTGCAGGATATTATTGGAGATTTATTGAAGGATTTTCTAAGATTGCTAAGCTTATGACCTCGCTTTTGGTGAAGGAAAGAGAATTCAAGTGGGACGAGAAGTGCCAAGTATATACGGATCATAAGATTTTGAAGTATATATTCACTCAGAAGGATCTCAACCTTAGGCAACGTCGTTGGTTGGAGCTTATTAAAGATTACGATTTGGAAATTCACTATCACCCGTGCAAGGCGAATTTGGTTGTAGATGCCTTGAGTCGAAAGGAGCATGTTCATTTAGCTGTTGTTGCCCAGCTACTCGATGAGAATGATGAGGATTTCAGGAGACTTAACCTGGGAATAGTTGATCATACTGAAGGAGTTATTATTGATGCGGAACCTACCTTGGAGCAAGAAATCCGCAAAGGACAAATTGGTGATACTAAGATACAAGAGATGTGTTCCGGAGATTGAAAGCCTTCATGAGACTATTTTAAAGGAGGCCCATGACTTGGATTATTCTATTCATCCTGATAGTACTAAGATGTATCAGGATTTAAAGCAGAAGTGCTGGTGATATGGACTGGAGAGAGATATAACTACACATGTGGCTATGAGCGAGGTGTGTCAAAGAGTTAAGGTTGAACACCAGAGGCCAGCTGGACTATTACACCCACCAAAGATGTCCAAGTGGAAGTAAGAAGAGATTGATATGGACTTCATTACTGGATTGCCTCGCACCCAGAAAGGATATGATGCTATAAGGGTGATTGTGGATACACTGACTAAAGTGGCTCATTTCATTCTGGTCAAGACTACTTATAAGGTATTTCAATTGGCGAAGTTATATATGGCTTGGATTATGTCTCTAAATGGTGTATCGAAGATCATTTTGGATAAAGGATCACAGTTTACCTCCAGATTTTGGAAAAGTTTTCATGAGAATACGGATGCGAAGTTGAATTTTAGTTTGGCCTACCTCAGACTGATGGACTGACCGAAAGGACTAACCAAGTACAGGAAGATATGTTGAGAGCTTGTGCCCTTCAGCATGGTAGTAGTTGGGACAAGAGTCTACCTTATGCTGAGTTCTCATATAATAATAGTTATCAGGCCAGTCTGAAGATGTCACCGTTCGAGGCTCTATATAAGGAAGTGCAGGACTCCTCTATTTTGGACTAGACTAGAGGAAGACAGTTCTTTGGACCTGGACTTATTCAAGAGGCAGGAGAACAAGTCCATATAATTCGGAAGAATTTGAGGATAGCTCAGACCAGGCAAAAGAGCTACGCTGATAATAGAAGTCGACCACTGGAATTTGAGGAAGGAGATCATGTGTACCTCAAGATGTCACCACTTCGTGGAATGAGGAGATTCAAGTTAAGGGCAAATTGTCCCCTCACCTTATTGGATCATTCTGAGTTTTTAGGCAAGTTGGAGAGATGGCCTATCAACTAGAGCTACATAATAATCTATCTGTTGTGCATAATGTATTCCATGTGTCTCAACTTAATAAGTGTCTCTGTGTCCCTGAGGAACAGTTACCAATGGAAGAGCTCAGTGTTCATGGTGATTTGACTGACACGGAGTATCCTGTCAAGATTATTGACACATTGACTTGAGTTACAAGAAATAAGGTGAAAAAGATGTGCAGAGTGCAATGGAGTCACCATAATGAGGACGAAGATACTTGGGAAAGAGAAGAAGAGGTTCGCATAGATTTTCCCCATTCTTTTCCTCGTTCCTCCTAAATCTCGAGGACGAGATTATTTTTAAGGGGGATAGGATTTGTAATACTCACTTTGTAATATATAATAAAAGGGGAGAAAAGTCATTCTCCCATAATCTTTGTGTGTGTAGAATTTGCTTATCATCACATGTGGATACCATATTCAAACAACAAATAAATGATAAAAAGGATATACCATTAAATTATGCATCATGCCGGATTTTATTTTGTGCATTTTGTGGTAACATAAAATAATGTGAAAAGGAATATATTAAACTCCCAAATAGGAATTTAAGGTCTAAAGGAATTCTAGAATTTACAAAAGAGAAGAAAGAAAATATTATGTGGATAAAATAAGTGGATAAAAATATATTATTCTACACTAAAGTGTGAATTGGTATAATTTACTCAGGAGTGAAACTCATGAGAGGATTCAAATTCAAATTTGGGATTCAAAATAAAAAGGAGACATAATAGGAAAATAAAAAGATAAAAAGAAAAAGGAGAAAACCTAGTTTGGGCTGGCTTCACCTCATTTCTGTCCTTCCCACGGATTCGGCCCAAATGCCCTTATTCCCCGCGCCGGCCCAACTCTACGCACGCACACCCCCTTCCCTCACTGGCTGACGCGTGGGTCCCGGCGGCAGGCGCACTCTCTCACGCCCAGGCTTACCTCCCTCGCGACTCAGTCACCGACCCGTGGGCCATATGCGTCAGCGCTTCCTTCTCCACCGAATCCAACCAACCTCGCCGCGAGGACCGGAGTCGGGGCGCGATTCCGGGGTTGACTCCGCTACTGCTGGCGCCCCAAACCGAGCTCTCTGGCGGCCATAAAGCGGGACACCGAACCCTTGCCTCCTCTCCTTCCTACATCTCCCTCCCCTCGCCACCTCCTCGAGTCGACTGCGGAAGCCACAACACCAGGGCGGCTGAGCTCCTCGCCGCCATTGAAATTCAGGCGCTTGTGCCAGCTGGGAGTCCTCTGGTGGCCGTGGGAGGATAGCCCTATGCTTGCGACGAGGATCACGTCCGGAAATACCCTGGTGCGCTGGTGGAACTCCGCCGATTCCTGATCGGGGTTGGTCATCGGAGGCCACGACCGCCGTCCTCGCTGCTGGCCACAACCTCGCCGCACCGGCGGTAAGTTTGCCACGACCCAGTTCACCGCATTGCCCACATCGCGTAACTAGTACTAGATTAGGCTGTGGGGCACCGGGGGCCGGAAATCGGTGGCGCCGCTGGCCGCTCCACCGTGGAGTGTGTCTGCGCGTTGCCGTCTGCGAGCCGAAGATAGAAGATGTCCGGGGACCGTCGATTTGTGACGAACGGCTGGGATTAGCCCCGTGTACCCTTTCGCGTGGAGTCAATCTGGTCCATTGATCTAGTATTGACGTACAGGATTCAATCGGGTTATTTTAAATCGAGTCCGTTTATCACCGATCCGACGGCCTCAGTCACGTACCGCTTCGGGTTAATGTCCGATCTAATCCGGACCCTAGAATCGTGATCGGGCGGTCAGGATTGCTCCATACCCTTTCGGGTTGCACGTTTTGCAAAAGAGCCCTCGGGGAAATTGGAAATCAACCCGCAGTCTATTGTATAGTAATCTGTGTCTCAGGATCTTTTGCGCCTGGGCCCCTGCTGTTCTCAGATTTTGACGCCTAGTCCAGACAGTGAGAAAACTTATAAAATAATTTAGAAAATAGATTTTTATGTGTAAAAATAATCCTAGAACTTGTTTAATCCATAGAAAATCCATTTTTAGTCCAAATTGATCCATTCCACTTTCTAAATTTTTGTAATAATATTGTCTACCCACTAGTGCCTCTGTTCTGACATGACAAACACATTAAAATTATTCTTTTACTTAATCTTATATCAAATACATAAAACCTTAGGAAAATCATAACTCCTCCGTTTTAACTCCGATTTGATCCGTTCAAGTTGCGTTAGTCTCGTAGCAACGTGTAGATCATTATTATGCAGTATATTCTTATGTTTGGTGTGATGTTAATTTTGTATATACCATGTCTACTTGTATGGCTACATCTAGCGCGAGGACACGTGTCATCTGAAAAGCAAGTTGGTACCTGGAATCTCAAGTGCCAGGCAAGTTGTGCCCTTGATCACTTATTTTACCCATTCATGTTCTTATTATTCATAATGATCTGCATAGGATAATTTTGCTGGGACCCAATAGGATACCCTAGATTTTGACTATCTTTATACCTTGCTTCACCACTGGTTTACTACTAAAGTTTTGGGTAGTACATGCTATTGCTTTATGTGGATTTGGGTATAGAGATATTCATCACTTATTGTTATACTGTTTATTGTTATCTGTTGTATTATTCCTTGTTCATGTTAAGATCATTATGTTAATGGGAACATGGAGCGACCACCCGGGAAAACAGTGCTACCACAAGGGTGGAATGGGACGCCCTTGGCTGATTAACTAGGAAAGCTAGGGGAGGGCTACCTTACCCGAAAGGGGCAAGGGCAGTAGGGGAGAGGTCAGTGCGGGGAGGTCCCTGGTTGATTTTGCTGCGATGGCTATCAGCCAGGAACCCTTTACTGGATCTTCCCATAAACTGTAGCGGGTAGTCTGAAGCTAGTGGAACTTTGTAAAGGCCTCGTAGTGTTACCCTGCCTCGCCTCCTCGGTAAAGGTGTATGGGATTGGCCATCTCTTGGCAGATGGGTAACATGACTTGTGGGTAAAGATGCGCAACCTCTGCAGAGTGTAAAACTAGTATACTAGCCGTGCTCACGGTCATGAGCGGCTCGGACCCTCACATGATTAACTATGGAACCTAAATTTAATTGGACATTTGCATCGCATTTGGGATTATTTTATTATTACTGTTCTTTATTATTATTAAGGTTTGGTATTTACTAACACTTAGTAACTGCTAATAAAATTTTGACCAACTTATAAAAGCAATGCTCAGCTTCAGCCTTTATTTCATTGATCAGCCTTACACTACATGAACTCCCACCTTTGGTGAGTTCATGCCACATTATTCCCCACAACTTGTTGAGCTATGATCATATGTGAGCTCACTCTTGCTGTCTCACACCCCCCCCCACAGGAGAAGAACAGGTGGTTTCAAGTGGAGTCAAGTATCGAGGAGTTTGATCTGATCTAGGTGGCGTTTCCCAGTCGACATTGGCGCCGATGATCCTTAGTTCGTGTTATATTTATCTTTTATTATTTTTGTAAATCTTCCGCTTTGTAATAAATACTCTGATGTTTATGACATTTATCTCTATACACTCTGTTATTATATATGTTGTCTTCCTGGCGCATGTATGAGATGCACCCGGCTTTGTCCTTTAAAACCGGGTGTTACAGATCCTAGCCACCCATCTCTGATCCAGCGGTCCGAAACTATGGATATCGCTTCGCGTGGGCGCACCCTGCCCCCGGGCCCCACCCGTTAGTTGCATGTGCCCCTGGTGCTGGGCCCGACTGGTCAGGCCATCTTCTCTCCCCAATAGCTAGCAACCCTAGCCCACCTGTCAGCGCTCGTCCACGCATCCTTTCGCGCTTGCACTCATGCTCAGATTTGATCTCGGCCGTAGATCTACGATCGAACGGCTGAGAATACGCCGTACCCCTTCGCATGCATGGTAGTTTTGTTAAAGAGACCCTCGGCTTTTTAAAAATCAAACCGCCGTCCCTGGTTTTCGCGTGCAGGCCCTTGAGTTTTTGCAGAAAAGCCCCTCACCTTTTAGTTTATCACACAAATAGGCCTAGTTTTGTATTTTGAATTCCAAAACTTGTTTATTTCATATCTTTTGCATATGAACTCCAAATTAGGTGGTTCAAGTTGCAAAATGTTCATAATATTATTCTCTACCTATTTAAATTATAATCTTTCGTTGTCTGCACGACCTAATTTTATGTCTAGACTATAGGTTGGTTTAAGTGATGGTTTATTTATTAATAGGAAAATACAAGGAAAACCCTAATGAATAGTTAGATGATCAACTTTGTGAAAGTAATCTCATGTAATGTATGAACCCATCCCTGGTATAATTTTAGTAATTTATTAAGATAAATGAAGTTAAGTTATGTGATCCCCGAGATAGGTAGCACTTAGAGAATCACAAACCTCTAGGTGTAATTGCCCACCTTAGAACCTAGATTTCACTCTGGTGTTTTTACTATTCTTTTGAGCTTGTGTTCACTTGAATGTACATGTTTGGTTTACTGTTTCTTTGTTATTTTCTGTAACACCCCATCCAATATCTGAATCGATGGTACTTACTCCTGACAGCTCGATAGGATCATATATTGTCCCCACAGACCAACACGAGTCTTTTGTGCGCACTTTATCCTCACTCATGCGCACCCGAGAAAAACTTCCCGGTCGGTCACCCATCCCAAATTGCTCCAAGCCAAGTACGCTTAACTCGGAGGTTCTTTCAAGATAGGCTTCCAAAAAAGAAGATGCACCTTGTTAATATGAGTACTCTATTTAATTCTATTAAGCCTTGGGCCAGAATATCACCATCCTAGGGGCCAGGATATCACAATCCACACCTTAGAAGACTGACGTCCTCGTCGGTCAACACAAATCTAGGAATGTAACACCTTAAATTTGGGGGTATAAAATTTCCTTCTAATTACCTACCAAATTCAGGTGTTACTCTTCTCTCTCTCTCTAGTTCCTCTCTCTCTCTTTTCTTTTGGATAGATTTAGCTTAATTAGTGAGGGATTAATTATTTTATTTTGTCAAAACAATATGAGTCATGAAATGTTGCATCATGCTGAGCTCCAAGTATTCTTTGAATTGTTGCACCTGTTTGATTTAGTTTGAATTTGAAACTTAATTTGAATTTGAATAGAAAATCCTAGGGAGAATAAAATAGAAAAGCCGTTAGAAATTCTAGAGAAAAAAGAAAACGCCAATTCAGCCCAATCGGCCCAGCTCGGCACAGCCAGGCCACACGCGCCCGCGCCCGCGTCGCCTGACAGGTGGACCCCACCTGCCAGCGACCGCCCGCGTCCATGCACGCACTCTCTCTAATCTCTCTCCTTTCCGCTGTTCAATGGGGCCAGCCTGTCGACGCCGATCCCCTCGCGCACGCGCTCGTTCTCTCTCTACCCCGCAGCCCCGACCGGTCAGGCCTCGTCCCTAACCTCCCGCCCGCACACTCACGCCGTGGACGCGCCCACGTCCGCGCATTTTCTGGCCACCTCCGCACGCCCTCGACCCCTTTAGAGCCCGCACCCCGCTCACCCACTCTTCCCCTGCTCATTTGCGCCCTCAGCTGAGCACCCTCACCCTCTCTCTCGCCCTGCACGAGCCCAGGTAGCTCCGCCGCTGCTCATCATGGTTCCGCCGTCGTTCGGCGGCCGCCGTCGAGCTCGTGTCGTGTCCCTTGCCTCGGTGATTTCCGCCTCGCCGTCAGCAATTCGGGAGGCCCTCGCCCCCTCTGATTCGTCCGGTCCGCACTCACCGGAGCGTTTCTTGCGCAGCCGGAGAGCCGCCGCCGTCGACCCATGTTCTCGCCGCACCCCAGACGCCATTCGTGAGCCCCCGAGTCTCAACTCAAGGTTATCGTCCTAACCCTGCCCTTAATTTCCCTTGCCGTGCACTTTCTCGCTCGCAATTGCTCACTACAGTGCCTCTGGTCTGCCAAGAATTCCTCATCCGCGGTCCACTCTCCTCACCCCCGTTCCTGCTACCCCGACCCTGCCATAGTGTTCGCCGAGTCCTTCCTAACCTCCCTGGCCACCCAGACCACCCTTAGCGCCCCTAGGAGCCCCAGTCCACTTCGCCGCCGCTGGCTGCACCGTTGCGGGTGCAAATGGCGCTGCCCCTGGTCGGCCGGAGAGAACGAAGTCCCTAGCGTCGATCCTAACCGCCCAGTCTTCATCAGATGGCCCGAATGCGCGGATAACGTTTCGCGTGGACCGTAGAGCCAGGGCCGTTGATCAGCGATCTAGCGGCCAACGCGCCCCGCACTCTCAGCACCCCGCTGACCTGTGGGCCCCGTGCGCCAGTGCCTCAGCCCTATCCTGCCCCACCTGTCAGTCATGCCCGCGCGCCCGCGCCTGCGCCCGCACGCTCGTCCGTGGTATTTGATCTCAGCCGTCCGCTTGTGATCGTGCGGCCAAGGTTGCCCGATACCCCTTCGCGCGGCGGTTTTGCTTAAGAGACCCTCGGGTTTCCGAGAATCAACCCACCATCCTGTGTTTTAGCGCGTAGACGCCTGAACTCTTATAATCAGACCCCTGGCTTCTTAAACAATCACATAATTGGGCTTAGTTTCATATTTCAAACTCCAAAACTTGTTTATTTCATATCTTTTTCATATGAACTCCAAATTTAGTGGTTCAAATTGCAAAATGTTCATAGAAATATTCTCTGTCCAAATAAATTATAATCATCCATAGTCTGTGCACTTTAATTTTATACCTAGACTAAAGGTTAAGCTTAAGTAATAATGTATTTGTTTAATAAAATAAATAAAAAGGAAATGCTAATGGTACTTAGATGTCTAATTTTGTGGGATTAATAAAATGTTGTGTATGAATTGATCCCTGGAATAATTTTGTGTCTCACTAATTAGTGGCACTAAACTAAATAGTCCATAATATCTAGGGAATCACTGATCTTCTAATTATATTAAACCCTAGCATTTAAGTCTACCCCTTTTTGTTCATAGTGTTTTATCAAACCCGTGTTCACTTGATTGTACATGTTTGGTGTGTTGTTCATTGGTACTTTTCCAAATGTATTGAATGTATGATCGCTTTATTTAGACAATGAGCAGCCCGTGGTTCCTAAGTGTGTTGCTGAAGATCTTCCTGAGCAATAACCTGGTGAAGGCAAGTGTCCTCAGACCTATTATGTCCTACATACTTTATAATTCACCGTCCTGCATTACATTATTGAAACCTAAGGATTGATTAGTCTGTATTTACTTATCCTTGTTTACCTTTTGGGTTACTATGGTTAGCTTCATGCTATTGCTTTATTTTAATCAATGAACATGATGTGAATATTTACGATACGATGATGTTATCCTGATTATGTTCTAGTGATACTTTAGGGGACTTAGGCCATTTTCCTGAGTACCTCTCCGTAAGGATCTGTTTGGGGAGCGACACCCCGGATAACAGTGCAACCATGAGGGTGGAATGGGATGCCCTTAGCTGATTAATTAGAGGAACTAGAGGAGTAGTTGGCTTAGCGGTAGGGCCATCAATGGGGTGCGGGCACAGTACTTGCTCTGCCGAGGCTGGTTGCAGAGGTTCTTGATTTGGTTTTGTTAGTCACCCTTCCTTTGGGGAGAGGTACTGTGTTTATCAAACCGGAGAAACCTAACGGGCGGCTATGACCTCTAAGAAATATTTGTAAAGTCTACATAGTGATACCCTGCCAGACCACCTAGGTAGTGGTCAATGGAGATTGGCTCTTTCCAGGCAGAATGGGAATCACGGCTTGTGGGTAAAGTGTGCGACCTCTGCAGAGTGTTATAAACTAGTATATCAGCCGTGCTCATGGTTAAGAGCGGCCTTGGGATCATCTTTGATTAGAAGAACCTTAGTTACTTTTATGATGATGATTAATGATGATGGTATAATTATGATCTCGGGTATTTTCTCTTTGAGGGAGTACATTTGGGTAATAACTGGGTTTATTACTAAAACATGGCTCCACTTATAGTAATAAATACTTGACTAACTAAAAGTAACTGCTTAACGTTAACTCCACATACAGCTAGTCCACTTTAGCCAAACGGGACATTTGCTGAGTACGTTGATGTATACTCACCCTTGCTTTACAAACCACCCCACCCCCAGGTTGTCCCCATTGTACTCAGTGCTCAGGAGGAGATGCTGGCAACATGGAGGATTTTGAGGAGTTTCAGGACTACGATGAGTTCTAGTTTATCTTAGTGGCAAACCCCGAGTCAGCTGAATGTGAAGGCCTTATCTTCTACGTTTGATGTTAATGACTATGTTATAGACTCAGTGGATGTATTGGACATCTTGTTGTAATAAAGTACTTTCTGTTGTTTACCTTGAGCAATGTGTGATGATGTCCAATTATGTAATCACTGTGTACGTGAGTTTCTAATACTGGCACGTACATGGTTCGCAATCGGTTTGCCTTCCAAAACCGGGTGTGACAGGAAAGCTCCCCACTTAGCCACGTCTATTTGTCAAGTGTCATAATATGCCATGCCATGTGACCACTCTGGGCCCACATGCACCATGCGCCATATACCTGAACCCCTAACCCACACACATCCGTGAACCGCGAGGGTCGACTGTGATACCACTTGTAACACCCTGTCCAATCCAGGTCCGGCGGTACATACTCCTGGCAGCTCTCTAGGATCATATATTGTACCATAGACTAACACGAGTCTTTTGTGCATACTTTGTCCTCACTCATGCGCACTCGAGAAAACTTCCCGATCGGTCACCCATCCCAAATTGCTCCAAGCCAAGCACACTTAACTTGGAGATTCTTTCGAGATAGGCTTCCGAAAAAGAAGATGCACCTTGTTGATATGAGTACTCTATTAATTCTATTAAGCCTTGGGCCAGGATATCACCATCCCAAGGGCTAGGATATCACATTTTCCAAATGTGTTGAATGAATGATTGCTTTATGTAGAAAATGAGCAGTTCGTGGTTCCTGAGTGTGTTGCCAGAGACTTCTTTGAGTAGTAACCTGGTGAAGGCAAGTGTCCTCTGACCCATTATGTCCTATTTACTTTATAATTCACTGTCCCACATTACTTAATTGAAACCTAAGGATTGACTAGTCTGTATTTACCTTGTCCTTGTTTACCTTTTGGGTTATTATGGTTAGCTCCATGACATTGCTCTACTTTAATCCACAAACATGATGCGAATATTTATGATATGATGATGCTATCTTGGTTATGATGATGAACTGTGATACTTTAGGGGACTCAGGCTATTTCCTAGGTACCTCTCCGTAAGGACCTGTTAGTAGAGAGACCACCAGGGATAACAGTACAACCATGAGGGTGGAATGGGACACCCTTAGCTAATTAATTAGAGGAACTTGAGGTGTAGTTGGCTTCGACTTAGGGCCGTCAATGTTGTCCAGGCACAGTACTTGCTCTACCGAGGCTATTTGTTGAGGTTCTTTTGATTTGGTTTTGTTAGTCACCCTTCCTGTGGGGAGAAGTACTGTGTTTATTGTTGGGGCGAAGGCGAAGACGCTACCCTCTGCTCCAGCATTTGTCTATCTCGCTGCGCTGACAGGAAGCAGAAAGACCGGCGAGGTCCACCCTTCGTCTGTCTCGCAGCACCGATAGGAAGCAGAAAGACCGGTGAGGTCCACCCTTCGTCTATCTCGCTACGCCGACAGGAAGCAGTAAGACCGGCGAGGTCCACCCTTCGCCTTCTATGCTATAGGATGAGGGCCTACGGCGATGTCGCCCCGTCCCACGTCCTCACTCCGCCTTAAGGCCCACGTGGGATTCGGCCCATTGTAACGGGCCCCGCTCGGATAAATGTGTTACGGGCCCGGTTTGTAACAGCTTTTCTGTAATGACAGTCTGTAACCCTCCTTTACAAGGAATATTCTGGGGATAGACCGGGTGCCTAAGGGCACATGTGTCCTTACATTGAGACGTTGGGCACTCGGGCACCTATAAATACCCCCGTACAGTGCCCTTGAGAGGCCGGATTAACAGAACAATTGCCGCCTCTAGTTAAATCGTGTTCACATTTCTCTCACTCCCCTGTTGGAATCAACCTACCCGGGAATGCAAGTTCCAACATTGGCGCCCACCATTCGTGCTACGAGAAAACCACCCGCGATGGCACCCAAAAGAGCTAACTCGAAGGCAGCCCCATTCGTCGACGAAGCAGCGAAGGCAGCCCTGCTAGCTGAGAAAAAGGGCAAGGCCCTCGTCGACAACACCCACCAAGGAGCTGGCGAAGACGAAGCACACTGTAAGAGACAGCGCAACGATCAACACACTCCAGAAGGCACCCTTCGCACCTGCAGCTCCTAAGGGCAGCCACAAGTGCCACCCCCAGGCTTCGCACCACCAGAGGGCGAGGACACAACAGAGGATGGCGAGGTCCTCGGCGTCTCCGCAGAAGTACAACAACAGCTACGGGCCCTGCTCCTCAAAAACCGCAACCTACAAAAGCAGAAGGAAATCCTCGAGGCCAAGCGCCAATGCGTCTCTGCATAGACCAAGGTGCGCTAAATGATACGAGATGAGGAGCAGGGGGCTCAGGAGCTTGAGCAGGAGATTGCGCTCTTGCAGCGCGAAGGCCAACATGATCTGCAGCATGGCCCGCCCCTCCAGCATCGCGCGCCAGTCGGAGACCTATTCGTCCCTCAGAGCGGACCCTTCATCCCGCACGCTGCAGATTTCCAAGGCATCAATTACCTTGACGAGCGAAGCCCCCTGGCGCCACAACTGCAAGTGTCACCATGGCCTGCCAACTTCAGGGCAGGGACCTACCCTAAGTACAACGGCAGCACTGACCCAGCACAGTATATCATGAGCTATCAAGTCGCCGTTGCATCATCCGGAGGGGACGACGCCACGATGGCCAAGTCATTCATCATCGCCCTCGAAGGCCCCGCTCTCACCTGGTACACCAGGTTGCCCCCGTTGTCCATTGACTCCTGGAGAAGTCTCCGGGACAAATTTCTGCTCAACTTCCAAGGGTACCGCCCAGACACCGATGCCTTGGCTGAATCGTCACTCTCCAAGCAGCTGGAGAAAGAAACTCTGTGGGAGTACTACCGCAAGTTTCTGACCCTCAAGTCACAACTGCCTTCGGTTGATGACCAAATCGCCATTCACTACACCATCAGCGGCCTTCGGGCTGGCGTCCTCTATAGCCACTGCATCAGGGATCCACCCAAGAACCTCTAGGAGCTGTATCAGCTGTTCGAAAAATATGCCAGGTCCGAAGAGCTCCACCAGCGTAAGGTCGAGTCCCAAAGGAAACCCAAGGACCCTCCGCAGTCCAGCCGAACATGGACAAGACCTTCACAGTCAGACTCCGGTCGGGATGACCGCAGTCAGCAGCAGGTACACAACATTGCCAACCAGCACCCCGCTGGTGAGGCCCCTCACCGCCAAGATTATCCCCCCAGGGCCGCGGCAATGGAACTCGTGGTCGGGGACGGGGACGAGCGCAACAGCCGCGCCGATTCTACTACTTATTTCACGGTGAAGACTATGTGCACCCAACAAGGGACTGCCCGGAAACAAAGGCCACCAGGGACAGGATGTCTCGGGCGCAACCAGCCGACAACCCAAGAGTTGTCGCGCACACATATCAGCAACTCCCACAACCATACAACCACGGCCCCGCACAACATCCATCTAACCACGCATATCAACACCACCAGGAGGTACAAATCGTACCTCCCCCACCCCCACCTCCACCCCCGCAGCGGCCAAACATCCACCACCCAAACCACCCCCAAGCACCAAAACAAGAAGACTTCACTGATCAGCCGTATCGCGGAGTCATTCACATGATCACTGGGGGGGTCCAGCGTCGACTTCGACACGAAGTGACAGAAGAGGGACCATTACCGCAGCGTCAACCACGTCGCCGTCACAGGTCCAGTCATGCAGACAAAGTGGTCTCACGTGCCATTGACTTTCAACGCCAGAGATGTCAACCTGCGCAGTGCACCCCACATCGACGCCATGGTCATCAACTGCAGCGTGGCAGGCTGGGACCTACACAAAGTCTTAGTTGACAACGGCGGCCAAGCGGACATCATTTTCCTCCACGCCTTCGATCGCATGGGCATCAACCACAGCTTGCTGAAACCTTCGGACAACCCCTTATATGGCTTCGGTGGCAAGGGCACCTTCCCTGTGGGCAAAATAGAGCTACCCCTGTCCTTCGGTGTAGCACCCAATGCACGAAGTGAGCAGGTCACTTTCGACATCGTCAACATGGTGTACCCGTACAACGCCATAATGGGTCGAGGCTCCATCAACAAGTTTGAGGCAGCCATCCACGGACTTTACCTGTGCATGAAAATCCCAGGCCCGCTAGGCGTGATCACAGTCCATGGCAACCAGCAGGCCGCGCGCAACATAGAAAGACACTTCGTTCCAGGGCAAAGAAACGTACACTACCTCACGGCGCAGCGCGAGGTCCACGAGGCTACCCGCCCAACCGACAACGGGCATGAAAAGGCACAGCTGCAAAGCAATGATGGGACGAAGACAGTCCCCTTGACTAGGCAACACCCAAGCAAACGGTCATCATAAGCGAGGACCTTACTTTGCATGACGAGGAGAGACTCATCTCCTGTCTTTCCAAAAACAAGGACGTCTTCGCCTGGTCCGCCCTCGACCTAGTCGGAGTCAGTCGCTCCATTATTGAGCACAGCTTGGGCATCGACCCTTCGATGAGGCCGAAGAAGCAGAGGCTGCGCAAAATGTCAAATGAGAAGACAGAAGCCGCCAAGGCCGAGGTACACCGCCTGCTTGAGGCCAATTTCATCGAACCAGTCGCCTACTCTACGTGGCTCTCCAACGTAGTCATGGTGCAAAAGAAGAGCGACAAGTGGCGGATGTGTATTGATTTCACCAGCCTCAACAAGGCCTGCCCCAAGGACAATTTCCCCCTGCCTCGGATCAACAAGATCGTCGATAGCGCGGCCGGGTGCGAAGTCATGTCACTCCTTGTCTGCTTCTCCGGCTATCACCAGATATATATGAAGGAGGAAGACAAGGCTAGCACCAGTTTCATAACACCCTTCGGCACGTACTGCTTCATCAGAATGCCGGAGGGACTAAAGAACGCTGGGTCCACGTTCTCTCGCCTCACCAAGACGGTGCTCGAGAGCCAAGTCGGCAGAAACATATTTACGTATGTAGACGACATCGTCGTTGCCAGCAAAAGCAAAGAGGACCACCTGGCTGACCTCGCAGAAACATTCGCGAACATGCGGGACGCACGACTTCGCCTAAACCCCGAAAAGTGTGTCTTCGGCGTTCGCCAGGGGAAAATACTGGGCTACCTGGTGTCGCACCGTTGGATCGAAGCCAACCCAAGCAAGATCCAGGCTATCATCAACATGACGCCCCCGCAGTCAGCTAGAGACGTCCAACGACTGACAGGCAGATTGGCCGCCCTCAACAGATTCATTTCCAAGTCCACCGAGCGAAGCTTACCTTTCCTCAAAATGCTACGCGGCGCAAAGGACTTTGCATGGGGACCAGAGCAAGCAGCGGCCATCGCATCACTAAAGCAGCACCTGTCAGAGCTGGCTATTCTTACAAGCCCCAACCCTTCGCTACCCCTGTTGCTCTACGTCGCAGCCTCGCCGCACGCGGTCAGTGTAGCGCTGGTTCAAGAGCAGGACAGAGAGCGCACGACCAGTCAGTGTCCAGTTTATTACGTTTCCGAAGTACTCACGACATCCAAATGCAACATGACAGAACTGGAAAAAATCGCCTACGCAGTCGTTATGGCTTCGCGCAAGTTGCGCCACTATTTTGAAGCGTTCAAGGTGCGAGTCACCTCGGACAGGGGACTTGGCGAATTATTCAGAAATCCGTAGGCATCTGTCCGGATCGCCAAGTGGGCGGCCGAGCTTTTCGGCTACCATATCACCTTCGAGCCCAGGACAGCCATCAAGTCACAAGTCCTGGCAGACTTCATCGTCGACTGGACCGGGCCAATAACGCAGCCGGACATGTCTGCAAAGAAGGTGTGGACCATCCACTGCGACGGCGCATGGTGCCATGCGGGGGCAGGCACAGCGGCAGTCATTACTTCACCCACAGGGGTCAAGCATAGATATGCAGCACGTCTCAACTTTGCTTTGGAGTCCGACCGATGCACCAACAATGTAGTAGAGTACGAAGCGGTCATCCTTGGCCTTCGCAAGCTACGGGCACTTGGTGTCACCACCTGCATAATCAGAACAGACTCCAAAGTAGTTGTCGGCCAAGTTGAGAAAGATTACGCAGCAAAGGACCCCGCACTTGCACAGTACCTCGCGGCTGTCCGCAGTCTCAAGAGACAATTCAAAGGCTTCACCTTGCAGCACGTGGACCGAGCCAAGAACGAGGAGGCCGACGCATTGGCCAAGGCAGCCGCCATAGGCGAGGCCCTGCCCTCCGACGTATTTTACCATGTCATCGACATGCCAGCCATTCGCAGCCCAGAGGGCCTCCAAATAACCAACGACACCAAGGGCCACCGCATAGTCAACCTCATCATGACCGAAGAATGGCGGGCACCAATAACCATGTTACTGCAGGGATATTACCATCCAAGCGATATCAGCGAGGCCAAGCGCCTCAAACACCGAAGCCGGGACTTCGCTCTCATTGAGGGACAACTTTACAAGAAGGGGGTCAGTCAACCCATGCTTAAATGCGTCACCGAGACCGAAGGCGTCCAGATCCTGCACGAAGTCCACAACGGAACTTGCGGCTCTCACGTGGGGCCTAGGGCCCTAGCTGCTAAGGTGATCCATCAAAGCTTCTACTGGCCTGCTATGATCTGCGCCGCGAATCGGGTCACAAGGTCGTGCGGAGCCTGCCAAAAGTTTTCTCCACGCTCGGGAAGCCCTTTGCAGTTCACAAAGCTAATCGCCCACACGTGGCCCCTTCAGCGCTGGGGCGTGGACATTGTCGGGCCACTACCCACGGCCCAAGGGAACCTCAAGTTCACCTTCGTCACCATCAAGTATTTCACCAAGTGGATCGAGGCAAGAGCAGTATCAACGATAACATCGAAGACAACCCAGAAATTCTTCTGGCAAAACATTGTTTGCCGATTCGGAGTCCCGTCCGAACTCACAGTTGACAATGGCAAACAATTTGATAGCCAAGACTTCAGGGACTTCTGCTTCTCCATTGGAACCAAGCTTGCCTTCACCTCAGTATATCACCCACAATCCAACGGCGTCGTGGAGCGTGCCAACGACAAGATTTTCACGGCGATCAAGAAAATGCTTTTCGACGACAAGAAGGGTAAATGGGCCGACCTGCTACCTGAAGCAGTCTGGGCGGTGAACACGACCGAGTGTCGGGCAACTGGATTTACTCCCTTTCGCCTGCTATATGGTTCGGAGGCCATGACCCTGCAGGAAATCAAGCATGGGTCCCCAAGGACAAGCGCTTCGGGCTCACCCGATGTAGACAAGCTATCCTTGAAAGATCTCATCGATGCATACCGCGTCTTCGCCCTGCAGGCCCTCAATAAGTATCAAGCCCAAATGAAGACCTGGCACGACCACGCAGTCATCCCGAGGGAATTCAACGAAGGGGACCTCGTACTCGTCCGAACAACCCGGACCGAGTCACGAGGTAAGCTGGAGCTAAAGTGGGAAGGACCATTCATCGTCAAGACGAAGTCGTCTCCCAGCACGTACAATCTAACAACGCAATCTGGCGAAGACCTAGAACATTCTTGGAACATAGATAATCTCCGCAAATTTTTTGTTTGACTCCTCAGGGCCATCACGCCCTTGAAATTAACCAAACATTATCATTCTGGCCTGTACTCTTTTCCTCCTGGGGGGTGACGTTTTTAATGAGGCGGAGCCATGCAATATACCCACAAAAATCCCCCGCAAAAATTAAGACACGTCGAAAAAGACCGCATCGACGGTCTTCGGCATTCGACCACACCAAAGTCACCGCGAGGGGCAGCGCTTACTACCCTCGTGTGCAACACTCCGCGCAAAAATCGCCTATGGGTGCAGCCGGAATAGCACAATAAGTGCGAAAAATCAAAGTCTTTTCCAAAAGACTATCCGTGCAAAAGTCGCCTACGGGTGCAGCCGAAATAGCACAATAAGTGCGAAAAATCGAAGTCTTTTCCAAAAGACTATCCGTGCAAAAGTTGCCTATGGGTGCAGCCGGAATAGCACAATAAGTGCGAAAAATCGAAGTCTTTTCCAAAAGACTATCCGTGCAAAAGTCACCTATGGGTGCAGCCGGAATAGCACAATAAGTGCGAAAAATCAAGACCACCCGTGCAAAAGTCGCCTACGGGTGCAGCCGGAACAGCACAATAAGTGCGCGAAATCGAAGTCTTGTCCAAAAGATTACCCGTGCAAAAGTCGCCTACGGGTGCAGCCAGAATAGCACAAGTGCGCAAAATCGAAGACTTTCCCAAAAGCACCCGGACACAAGCCGCCTACTGGCGCGGCCGGATCAACGAAGGCACGCAGCCTCATCATACAAATCATAGTTACACACAACGAGGGCATCACACATTACAACGGCTCAACCTTCGGGATGATACCCATCTCCCTATAGTTGAACAACATTATCCTCAATTCCTCACCCTCAAAAAGATTTCGCAGCTCACCCTCACCTACACTCGCCCCAGCCGGCGAAGACAACAATTCCCGTTTGACAGTCCCGTCCACTCGAAGACGACCACCCTCCACCTCACCATGATGATGCCTATCACTTCGTGACAACTCACTCACTCTCCGCTTCGCCACCGCCCTTCGACGCCTACGCCCAGCACTCGCACAAGGAATATCCTCACCCGTCACATGCAAAGAAGTCACCGCTGCAGCCACATCCAATGCTGCAAAATAGTCTAAGTCCCCATCCAAAGACCCCTCTGTCCACACAATCGAACTCCCAGAATCATCAGATTCAAAAAACTTAGACACAGAATCATCAGAATTGTCTTCAGCAACCACGGTCGAAGCCACAAAATTAGCATTGTTAGTAGCGGTTGCGTGCGCAGGCCCAAAACCCTGAACCTGCGCAGCAACCAAAGTTCAGTAACACTCAGACAAGATTTACAAACTCCCCCCACCTATTTAGCCACCTGCGATGGCGCGGCCGCGGTCGTGGGGTCTTCGACTGCCGACTCAGCCACCACCTTCAAGGCATCTTTGACCATCGGCGCAGGGGCCGACACAGGGTCTTCTGTAACACCCCAGGTGTTACCATGGCTAGAGCCCACCTTGCTATCAAAGGGTATGAGCCCCTGAGGAAGAACTTAATGAATAGAAGCATAAGGGCCTTGGAAAGCTAGAGGTTAACCAAGGATTTTGAGTGACCAAAAGCATTACTCTGATCCTTGCACACTTACTACCTTGGATTAGAAGGGAGAAGAACCCTAGATCTCTCTTAGACCCTATCTCCCAAAACCCTAGATAAGGGGGGGAAGAGGGTGAGCAAGTGTGCAAAACATGAGTAACTTTTACCCAAACCTTAAGTGGCTTTGTAACCAGCAATTAGGGGAGGGTAATATTGCAAAAAGGCCCCTGGTGAAACCCCAAATCAAATCACTAAGTGGAGAGAGAGCTAGAGCTCTCTATGCCTCTCTAAGTCCATATTTGACCCTAGTTTAAGGATCAGCCGTGTTCACCTTGAAGATGGCATCAAATCCACTTGTGATCTATACCAAAAATGTGGCATACTACCTAGGGCACCCACTGGAAAAAGTTGAGCCCGAGACTCGGACGTTTGACATGCCATGGCATGGCTTTTGTCGCGAAGTGCCCAGTGTGACACACCTGTTTTGGCATCCAAAGATCTCCCTCCCTAGGCCGTATCTGCCCCGACTTCTCACAGTTGAGTGATAGCCCTAGGTGCCAGGAAGAGGTCTGCGCCGAACCTTTGCAAAGATTCGCACGTTTGCGACCTCTGTCGACGTTTGAACACTGGAAGAAACAAACCGCCACGTGTTCGACGCGTTCTGCCGCGCCAGAGCTCGCCCGCGCGCGCCCCCGCGAGCCCCGCGCCGCGCCCGAGCCAAGCCAGCGCCCTGGTCCGCGTCCGCGCCTATAAAACGCCCAAGAACCTTGGCCGTACCCCTCCGCACGCACCCAAGTCTCACCGGAGCTCAGTTCGCCGCCGTCTGCCTGTGCGCGACGTGCCCGCGGCCGCTCGAGCCACTGCCGCCGTAGACCGGCCAGCCCAGCCTTCCGCCGTCCCATCCAACCCTCGGACACGAGTATACACCCGCCAGTGAAGCTCCCCGGGCCAGGAATCGGGCTCTGCCTCGCCGGAGGCGCCGGAACACGGTCACCGGACTTCGCCCGCCCGCAGGCAACCGTGGACCAAGGCGCACATTGAGTCTCTCTCCGATTCCTTACACGATTAGACTCCTTAGACCTCCATGAATCTCCCCATGCCCCTGGATTGAACCGTACCGCCGTGGATAGGCCGGAGCCCACGCCGCCGACGAGCTCGCCCGTCTGCGCCCGTGGTCCGGGCGATTCCGGCCATCCCCGATGACGAGCCGTACCTCGACGTGATCGCCAGAACCTCCCCGAGCAAACCCTGCCCTTCGCCGGACCTCCCTCGCCGCCGGTAAGCCGCGCCATTCTTTCCTTCTCCGCGGTTACTGTTCCATTTGGGGGAGGGACCGCGGGTGTGAGGGAGAGAAACCCTGGGGGTTAAGTGAAAAGTCAGAGACTCAAGTGAATAGTGGCGTAAGGGCAGATCTGTGAGGTTGGATTCAGTTTAAACCTAGGGGCCTCGGCGCAAACTGCGTTTTCAGAAAAACCTAATTAAAACCTGATTTAAATTCAAACAGAAACTTTAAAAACCCATAACTTCTGTTTGGTTTATCCAAATTTGGTCAAACCAATTTTGCCAGACTCTAAATAATGTAACCTGTCTAAGAAAAATGTAAAACCCCATATGAACTAAAGAAAAATATAAGGTTCTGATTTAATTTTAGTTTTGACCAAAAGCTTAATAATAGCAAGAAAAATGGTTGTACTATTTAACTAGAGTTAGAAAAATTTGGAGAAGTTTATATCTACCTACTGACCTAGTTAAAAATGTTAAACCCCTCTGTTCACTACATTAAGTTAGTTTTAACCCCTTATTCCATAATATGTTTAAAGTTAAGAAAAATAGAAAAAAGTGACATAAATAATGAACCAGAGGGCACCCCTATTTTTGTTGAGATGCTTAGCCAATATAGTTCACTAGAAAAATGTATCATACCCTGTTGTAGTGTAAGATAAGAAAGATACCTTTTAAATGAAGAAAATAAGGATAACTTAGAAAAACCCTACAAAAATAACCATAAGGAGAAACCTCCCCAAACCTTAGGATAACTAATGTGTTGATAATAAGAAGTTAAGAAAAATCTGAAATCTGTTGTTTGATATTTTTCAAATAACAAGTTAGTTCTAATCACCCTTTTTGCACCAAAGTTTAAAAATCCACCATTAATTAACCATCATGTGGCTCTCTGTCATTTTTTGTACAAGAGCTTATTATCACTGCTAGAGGCCAGCAAAAATAACCATTAGGTCAGAATCCTTTTTAATAAAGGACTTGTAGTGCAAAGTGGCCTAATAGCCCCACCTTTTGTTATTTTTGTATACAGCCTAGCCCTTTTATTTTAAACCCCATATTCCTAAGACAGGCCCTATTGACCAAGGGCAAGCCACTATAATTTTTACAAAATTTTTGGAAATTTTTAAACTACTGTCGTAGTTCAAACCCCTACTAGAAACCCTAGATGGAAATTAAGGAAAGGAAAATGGATGATGGAATTTAATGTCCTCCTAAGACCTTTATAAATTGTCCACTGAAATCCATAAAGGCAATACAAATCCAACATGTATCCTAAAAGAAAACCTAAACCTAAAAGGTAATAAGTCTATATATACCACTAAAAGACCCGCATAGCCAGTGAACCCTAAGTTAACTCTTGACTTAATTTCTGTAGCTTAATGTTCTTGAATCTTGCATAATTGTAAGATACATGTTCATTGCATTCGATAGACTGTAATCTTGCTGACGGAGAGTACATCCTCGTGCCGGAGCAAGGAGCTGCCCAGGAGGTTGCCCCAGACCCAGCACCAGAGCCTGCACCAGAGGACCTGCCTGCCACTGCTTTGGAAGGCAAGCCCCGGTTTTATGCATAACCTGTTATTTATGCTATTTTACTACACTTAATGATTGTAGGATTGTTTGTGCACTTAAGTGTAGGAGTTGTTTGAAACCCTAGTTGCATGATCTCAGAAACCCCATTGAGATGAATACTAGTATGCTAAGACGAGTAGTTGCTTTATTAAGTAGGATCTCGGTAGAAGTCGAGTGATTTTTCTAGCACTCGCGCGAGGTCAGGACATTGATTGTAACCACCTTTCATATCACATTGGTGTTGGTATGTGGACACGGATCCATGGGGATACGTGGTCTACGAGGTAAAATGGAAATAAGGATTAACGTGCGGATACCTGTGTCAAGCGTTTGAACGTACTAAACATATGCCGAGAAATATGGTAAATCGGTAAGCCTAGTACCTGAGTGAACTTGCCCGCAGACATACCCCCTCACGCGACCTGAGACATAGTCTCCCATTCCGGTTATGGTGGGTACAAGTGCGGTCACTGCACGACGGCCAGTCGGGGTCAGTGAGGCATTGTACGCCAAGGCGGTGAGACCTGATCTGTTGCCAGGGAATCGATGGGGACGGTTGATGTGTGTGGGGACGGAGTGCCTCGCCACGTCGTGTGTTTAGGTTTACCTTGCAAGGATAAAAACTCGATTCGAATCGTCTGCTTCTCGCAGCTAATGAGACTGCTTGATCCATTGTACTGCATTGAGTAACAAGTGGAACTGTGATGAGATGATACAAGATGTTGATTGCTAAAAATGCTTGCTACTATGTATGAATAGATAGTACACTTTTAGCCTTAAGAGAGTCACACTTAATTTTGACAAAGTTAAAATCTTGATTTAGAAACTCAGCTAGTGCTTTTAGCAACCAAACCCCACAGCCAAACAGCTGCATGTCTAGAGGTAGAGGAGTATAGACTCCTCACACCGGGTAAGTCTAGCTGAGTATTAGTATAATCAGCCTTGCTTGTGGCATAATTTTACAGGTTCTCTGGAGGATATGGTTGCTGGAGTGACTTGGCCGTCCACCTTACCACCGGGTTGGACTGTTGAGTGGGACCCCGCCTCGGCTGAGGAGGAGCATGAGGAGTGATGGGACAGGCTTCCCCATCTCTCCGTTTATTTATCGTTAGTTTTATTCCGCTGCACTTCGAACAATGATGGCTACTTTTGGCAAAACTCCGATGATGATGATGATGATGTAATAATAATTAACACTCTTCCATGTATGGTTTATGCTTTATTGTATTTGCTCTGTGACTCACCATCGAGTGAGATTGTGGTACTTGATCCTGTCAGTGGCCGTGTCGGACTAGATCCGAGGGATTGACGGGTTATTCCCATTTAAGTGTGGTCTAGCCTCTAAGGCAGGGCTTAGGCACTTAAGTTGGAATAATTCGGGCAGTTCCGCCACAGCTGGTATCGGAGCTTGTACCACCACAGAGGAATCAATAAACCATAAATGCCATCCCTTTTCTAAAGTAAAAATTTGATAGAAACAATGTTGGATAGATCGTAGGACGAGCAGGATATACCTAGGACGTGAAGCCTTAGGATGGTAGAAGGGTAGCTAGGTGGCTAATTAACTAGGCCCTACAGGCCACTTTTACAGGATGGGAGTTCTTCCCTATTCCTTTTATTTTCTTGTGAGGTCGTTCAGGACGTGCATGCATGCATTCTTAATTAAGCAAATGGATAACTGAGTAAAAGGACTTAAAAATGAGATAGCAGCCAACTAGGTCCCCAATGCCTTTTTTTTTCCTTTAGCTAGAGGCAGGTTGAGTTTTATTTTTTCCTTGTTCTTTTTGTAATTCTTTTTCTTTACTTACGCTTAACCGTGCACAGATGACTTCCCACGGATCCTCCGAGGATGGGGATGCACTGACCCACACTGATGGACTTGCACGAGAGGGCTTTCCCCGCATCTTGTGGGAGGTACTTCAGGGGGCCGGATACTTGACACCCCCTCAGTACGCGGTGCAGCAGTTCGAGAAGCACCGGGTGCCTCGCTGTAGGGTGAGGATGACTTTGGAGCCTCATCCCCTGCAGCCAGGCTGGCGCTCCTTGGACTCCGAGTCTTTCGGGTACCGAGCGGAGGACACCATCGAGGCAATTGCTCTGCATGGACTGACCACCTTCTGCGGATTCCATCCCTTGGAGCTGGCGACCCACCCCATTGGGTTGTTCCCCGCGGAAAAGGAGGACGACCCGATGTGGAAGGATCGGGTGGAGCATGCCAAGGACATCTGGGCTCTCTACCCAGGCCACACCGCTCACTTGTCGGTACGATGCATGAACGCTCTGTATCGTCTGCAAGTGATGCGTGGGGAGGCCATGTCTCATTTGATGGCATTACTGGAGGCCACCAAGATCACCCTGGACAACAGGGAGGAGCTCGTGGTGGATTTATCCCAGGAGCTGGTGGAAAAAGATTTGCAGGTGGAGCAGCTGACTGACGAGGTTCATGAGTTGGAGGAGCTAGTGGGCACCAGGGAGAATACCATCGAGGTTCTCGAGGATCAGCTCCTCAACACTCAGCAGCAGCTAGCGGAGGCTAATGCGCACCTGGACATGCATCACCAAGAGATCCATGATGAGGAGGCTGACGAGGACGTGGACATCGAGGGAGGAGATGAGCCTGCCTCCAGTGTAGACACCGCTGGCTCAGGGAGACCACCTTCCCCCGAGTCCAGCGTTGCCTCGTTCGCTCACTAGATGCCAGGCTAATACTAGAGGTTGATGATAGTTGGACTCCTCGCCGCTAGCTTAGCTTTTGCACCTTAGGGTACTAGGCTAGGAAGAGTTGAGTCTTTTGGATCATTGATGTAACCAGTGTTAAAACTCTTTTGGAGGTTCAGGGATGATTAATGGCAGTTTAAATTTGGACGGAAGGTTTATGTTCCCGTTTTGTTTTATTTGGAATCTATCAAATTGCTTTAACTCCCCTACCATGTTTGAACCTTAAGCTTGGAGATGTGTTATTGAGCAACCATGTGATTTTTCAGATGGCTGAGAGAGCGCGCCGCGGTCAGAATGAGCACGTTCCTCCACCGCCACCGCCTCCCACTCTGCAGGAGCTCATGGCCCAGCAAAATGAGATTCTGAGACAGCTAGCTCAGCGTCAGCCACCACCTCAGCATTATGGTGGAGACCATCAGCGTCACCCTGTCACTGGTACCTACCAGGAGTTCCTTAGTACTCAGCCACCACTGTTTACCAGGGCAGAGGACCCACTTGATGCAGATGTATGGTTGAGGGTGGTGGAATCCAAATTCCCACTGCTCCATGGGGCTTGCTCAGACGTCACCAAGGTCAGGTTTGCCACCCAGCAGCTTCGCGGACCTGCAAGGACTTGGTGGGACCATTTTCTTGCTATGCAGCCAGATGGTAGAGAGGTGGAGTGGAGGGAGTTCAAGGCCGCTTTCAGAGGGCACCATATCCCCGCTGGCATCATGGACCGGAAACTCAACGAGTTTCTAGCACTCACTCAGGGCAGCAGGACGGTATTGCAGTATGCCCAGGCCTTCAATGATTTGTGTCAGTATGCTGGATACCATGCAGATACGGATGAGAAGAAGCGAGACAGGTTCAGGAGGGGGCTCAGCACCAAGCTCCGTGACCGTCTCAACACCGTCAGGGCCAACAGTTACAATGAGTTGGTCAACATGGCTATCTCCCAGGAGGACTGCATCTTGGCTCGATAGGCGGAGAAGAAGAGGAAGACCCCTGTGGCAGGACCCTCATCTCAGCCACAGCGCTTCAGGATTGTGTCTGACTCGCAGAACAAGGGACCTCAGCAGCAGCAAGGGAGATGGGTGATCAGGCCGCCGTAGCAGCAGCAGCAGCAGCAGACACCCAACCGCGCCCAGTTTCCAGCTCAGAGGAACAATCAGCAGCAGCAGTATCGCCAGGCCAATGATAACAGGTGTTTCACTTGTGGCAGCACTGGACACTATGCCAAGAATTGCCCCAAGAATCAGCAGAGGCAGGGGCAGAATGTTAATCAGAACCAAGGGAAGAGGCAGAAAGTGCAAGTGAGGCAGGGCAAGCTGAACTTCACTACAATGGTTGATATTCCAGAGGGAGCACCCGTCATGACTGGTATCTTTACAGTTTTAAATTTTCCTGCTATTGTTCTTTTTGATTCTGGTGCTTCGCATAGTTTTGTCAGTGCCAAATTTAGTGTCAAATGCCAGTTGCCTTTTCACCACACCCACGGGGCTATTACCATTTCAACCCCAGGAGGCAGGATTGCCACTAATCAAATCAGCATGAAGGTGCCTCTAAAGTTTGGTAGTTTGATAATTAAAACTGACCTTCTTATCTTGGGACTGGATAGTGTGGATATCATCTTGGGAACTGATTGATTGACCAAACATCAGGCAATATTGGACATTGCAGCCAGAGCCATTGAAATTCATTCCCCTGCTTATGGCGAGACTGTTTTGTATTTACCCAACCAGGGTGGTACCCGGTCTTGTGCCTTTGTTATGGCAGAATCCCCAGTAAGGAAGATCCCAGTAGTCTGTGACTACCCCGATGTTTTTCCGGATGAATTGCCAGGAATGCCACCTGACAGAGATATTGAGTTTGCCATTGAATTGCAGCCCGGGACTGCTCCTATCTCTAAGAGACCTTATAGGATGCCTCCCGCGGAACTGGCAGAATTGAAGAAGCAATTGCAAGAATTGTTGGACAAGGGGTTCATTCGTCCAAGCACTTCACCATGGGGATGTCCAGCTTTATTTGTGAAGAAAAAGGATGAGAGTTTGAGGATGTGTGTTGACTACCGCCCTCTCAATGCGGTGACTATCAAGAACAAGTACCTGTTACCCCGCATTGATGTTCTGTTTGATCAGTTGGTAGGAGCCAAGGTATTCTCCAAGATAGACCTTCGCTCAGGCTACCATTAGATCAAGATCCGTGCCAGTGATATTCCCAAGACGGCCTTCTCCACTAGATATGGGCTGTACGAGTTTTTGGTGATGTCTTTTGGGCTGACCAATGCCTCGGCTTATTTCATGTACTTGATGAACTCAGTGTTTATGCCAGAGTTGGATAAGTTTGTGGTCGTTTTCATTGATGACATTCTGGTTTATTCCAAGAATGAAGCTGAGCACACTAAACATCTGCATATTGTGCTCCAGAGACTTTGTGACCATCAGTTGTATGCTAAGTTGTCTAAGTGTGAATTCTGGCTAAAGGAAATAAAATTCTTGGGTCACACGATCTCTCAGGAGGGGATATCAGTCGACCCTGAGAAAGTGCAAGAGGTGATGGACTGGAAACCCCCGACTACGGTAAGGCAGATTAGGAGTTTTCTGGGATTAGCAGGATACTACCGACGATTTATTCCGGATTTCTCCAGAATTGCCAAGCCAATGACTGAACTGTTGAAGAAGGGAGTCAAATTTGAGTGGAGCCAAAAGTGTGAAGATGCTTTTCATACCTTGAGGCAACAATTGACAACAGCCCCAGTGCTAGCCCAACCCGACAATACCAAGCCATTTGAAGTTTATTGTGATGCTTCTGGTACAGGATTGGGATGTGTTTTGATGCAAGAGAATAGAGTCATTGCTTATGCTTCCCGAGCACTCAGGCCCCATGAGCAGAACTACCCGACACATGATCTGGAGTTGGCAGCAGTAGTTCATGCCCTCAAGATATGGAGACACTACTTGATGGGAGCTCACTGTAACATTTACACTGATCACAAGAGTCTCAAGTACATTTTCACTCAGGCAGATTTGAACATGAGGCAGAGAAGATGGTTGGAATTAATCAAGGACTATGATTTGGAGGTGCATTACCATCCCGGCAAGGCAAATGTTGTGGCAGATGCCTTGAGCCGAAAGGCCCAATGTAATTGCATGAACATGGATGCAAGAATTACCACCTTGTGTGATGAGTTGTGCAAGCTGAATCTGGAAGTTGTTCCTTCCGGTGAATTGAGATATATCGCAGTAGAGCCCACGTTGCAAGAACAAATCGCTCAGGCACAGTTTGGGGATAAGGGTGTTCAGGTTATCAAAGAAATGATCAAGCAGAAGGCCGAGAAATACAAGTGTTTCCGTCAGGACAGCAAGGGAATTTTATGGTTTGAAGATCGATTGGTGGTTCCCAAGGACCCAGAGCTCAGAAAGAAGATATTGGATGAAGCTCACCTTTCCAAGTTTTCCATGCACCCTGGTAGCAACAAGATGTACCATGATCTCAGACCTCTTTATTGGTGGACCAGGATGAAGAGGGAAATTGCCAAGTACGTCTCAGAATGTGACACTTGCCAGAGGATAAAGGCCAGTCACTTGAAGGCAGCAGGCCCTTTGCAACCCCTTCCCATACCATCTTGGAAATGGGAGGACATATGCATGGACTTCATAGTGGGATTGCCCAATACCTCCAGGCACCATGATTCTATATGGGTTATTGTGGATAGGTTGACCAAGACTGCTCATTTCTTGCCAGTACATACCACCCACAAGACAGAGAAGTACGCGGAAATTTACGTGGATCAAATAGTAAGATTGCATGGCATCCCAAAGACCATCATATCGGACAGAGGAGCACTGTTTGTGGCACGCTTTTGGGAGAAACTGCAAGAAGCTCTCGGGACCCATGTAATCCGAAGCTCAGCATATCACCCTCAAACAGATGGTCAGACAGAGAGGGTAAATCAGATTTTAGAAGACATGTTGCGAGCCTGTGCACTACACTATGGAAAGGACTGGGACAAGTGCCTCTCTTTGGCAGAGTTCTCTTATAATAACAGCTATCAGTCTAGTCTGAAGATGGCACCTTTTGAGGCCTTATATGGGAGAAGATGCAGAACCCCGCTAAATTGGTCTCAAGCAGGAGAAAGGGAAATATTTGGGCCAGATTTGGTACTTGAAGCAGAGGAAAAGGTCAGAGTCATCAGGAAGAACTTAGAAGCTGCTCAGGCCAGGCAAAAGAGTTATCATGACCAGAGATGGAAGCCTCTACAGTTTGAGGTGGGAGATCATGTCTATCTTAAGATATCACCAACCAAGGGTGTCCAGAGATTCGGAATCAAGGGCAAGTTGGCCCCTCGCTACATTGGACCCTATAAGATCAAGGCAAGTTGTGGAACCATAGCTTACCAATTGGAATTGCCACCCCAAATGTCAGCAGTCCACAATGTGTTCCATGTATCTCAGCTGCGGAAATGTGTTCGTCTACCCACTGAAGTGCTACCAGAGCCGGACATTGAGATAGAACCAGACTTGTCCTACCAAGAGTACCCCGTCAAGGTATTGGATCAGAAGGAAAGGTCAACTCGGGCAAGATCAATCAGAATGTATAAGGTTCAATGGAGTCACCATTCAGCAGAACAAGCCACATGGGAGACGGAGGATTTTCTACGCTCTTGCTTCCCCGACTTTCTACCTAAAGGAATCGGTATGTAACCCAAAACCCCACCCCCCACCTGCCCTTTGAAGTCAATTATAAGAAAAACTTAGATAACAAGAATAGTCTAAGTTATGGATTTAACTTAAGAAGGGCTTCCTTCTGAAGTTGCAAAGAGGATGACATTTGAAGAGCAGTTAGGAAAGTGGAACTTGAGTTTAAGGGGAAAGTAGCACCAACACACCTTCAAAGCATCCCTCCAAGGGACTCTACCTAAAATCTCGGGACAAGATTCCTTTAAGGGGGGAGGGCTGTAACACCCTAGGTGTTACCATGGCTAGAGCCCACCTTGCTATCAAAGGGTATGAGCCCCTGAGGAAGAACTTAATGAATAGAAGCATAAGGTCCTTGGAAAGCTAGAGGTTAACCAAGGATTTTGAGTGACCAAAAGCATTACTCTGATCCTTGCACACTTACTACCTTGGATGAGAAGGGAGAAGAACCCTAGATCTCTCTTAGACCCTATCTCCCAAAACCCTAGATAAGGGGGGGAAGAGGGTGAGCAAGTGTGCAAAACATGAGTAACTTTTACCCAAACCATAAGTGGCTTTGTAACCAGCAATTAGGGGAGGGTAATATTGCAAAAAGGCCCCTGGTGAAACCCTAAATCAAATCACTAAGTGGAGAGAGAGCTAGAGCTCTCTATGCCTCTCTAAGTCCATATTTGACCCTAGTTTAAGGATCAGCCGTGTTCACCTTGAAGATGGCATCAAATCCACTTGTGATCTATACCAAAAATGTGGCATACTACCTAGGGCACCCACTGGAAAAAGTTGAGCCCGAGACTCGGACGTTTGACATGCCATGGCATGGCTTTTGTCGCGAAGTGCCCAGTGTGACACACCTGTTTTGGCATCCAAAGATCTCCCTCCCTAGGCCGTATCTGCCCCGACTTCTCACAGTTGAGTGACAGCCCTAGGTGCCAGGAAGAGGTCTGCGCCGAACCTTTGCAAAGATTCGCACGTTTGCGACCTCTGTCGACGTTTGAACACTGGAAGAAACAAACCGCCACGTGTTTGACGCGTTCTGTCGCGCCAGAGCTCGCCCGCGCGCGCCCCCGCGAGCCCCGCGCCGCGCCCGAGCCAAGCCAGCGCCCTGGTCCGCGTCCGCGCCTATAAAACGCCCAAGAACCTTGGCCGTACCCCTCCGCACGCACCCAAGTCTCACCGGAGCTCAGTTCGCCGCCGTCTGCCTGTGCGCGACGTGCCCGCGGCCGCTCGAGCCACTGCCGCCGTAGATTGGCCAGCCCAGCCTTCCGCCGTCCCATCCAACCCTCGGACACGAGTATACACCCGCCAGTGAAGCTCCCCGGGCCAGAAATCGGGCTCTGCCTCGCCGGAGGCGCCGGAACACGGTCACCGGACTTCGCCCGCCCGCCGGCAACCGTGGACCAAGGCGCACAGTGAGTCTCTCTCCGATTCCTTACACGATTAGACTCCTTAGACCTCCATGAATCTCCCCATGCCCCTGGATTGAACCGTACCGCCGTGGATAGGCCGGAGCCCACGCCGCCGACGAGCTCGCCCGTCTGCGCCCGTGGTCCGGGCGATTCCGGCCATCCCCGACGACGAGCCGTACCTCGACGTGATCGCCAGAACCTCCCCGAGCAAACCCTGCCCTTCGCCGGACCTCCCTCGCCGCCGGTAAGCCGCGCCATTCTTTCCTTCTCCGCGGTTACTGTTCCAGTTGGGGGAGGGACCGCGGGTGTGAGGGAGAGAAACCCTGGGGGTTAAGTGAAAAGTCAGAGACTCAAGTGAATAGTGGCGTAAGGGCAGATCTGTGAGGTTGGATTCAGTTTAAACCTAGGGGCCTCGGCGCAAACTGCGTTTTCAGAAAAACCTAATTAAAACCTGATTTAAATTCAAACAGAAACTTTAAAAACCCATAACTTCTGTTTGGTTTATCCAAATTTGGTCAAACCAATTTTGCCAGACTCTAAATAATGTAACCTGTCTAAGAAAAATATAAAACCCCATATGAACTAAAGAAAAATATAAGGTTCTGATTTAATTTTAGTTTTGACCAAAAGCTTAATAATAGCAAGAAAAATGGTTGTACTATTTAACTAGAGTTAGAAAAATTTGGAGAAGTTTATATCTACCTACTGACCTAGTTAAAAATGTTAAACCCCTCTGTTCACTACATTAAGTTAGTTTTAACCCCTTATTCCATAATATGTTTAAAGTTAAGAAAAATAGAAAAAAGTGACATAAATAATGAACCAGAGGGCACCCCTATTTTTGTTGAGATGCTTAGCCAATATAGTTCACTAGAAAAATGTATCATACCCTGTTGTAGTGTAAGATAAGAAAGATACCTTTTAAATGAAGAAAATAAGGATAACTTAGAAAAACCCTACAAAAATAACCATAAGGAGAAACCTCCCCAAACCTTAGGATAACTAATGTGTTGATAATAAGAACTTAAGAAAAATCTGAAATCTGTTGTTTGATATTTTTCAAATAACAAGTTAGTTCTAATCACCCTTTTTGCACCAAAGTTTAAAAATCCACCATTAATTAACCATCATGTGGCTCTCTGTCATTTTTTGTACAAGAGCTTATTATCACTGCTAGAGGCCAGCAAAAATAACCATTAGGTCAGAATCCTTTTTAATAAAGGACTTGTAGTGCAAAGTGGCCTAATAGCCCCACCTTTTGTTATTTTTGTATACAGCCTAGCCCTTTTATTTTCAACCCCATATTCCTAAGACAGGCCCTATTGACCAAGGGCAAGCCACTATAATTTTTACAAAATTTTTGGAAATTTTTAAACTACTGTCGTAGTTCAAACCCCTACTAGAAACCCTAGATGGAAATTAAGGAAAGGAAAATGGATGATGGAATTTAATGTCCTCCTAAGACCTTTATAAATTGTCCACTGAAATCCATAAAGGCAATACAAATCCAACATGTATCCTAAAAGAAAACCTAAACCTAAAAGGTAATAAGTCTATATATACCACTAAAAGACCCGCATAGCCAGTGAACCCTAAGTTAACTCTTGACTTAATTTCTGTAGCTTAATGTTCTTGAATCTTGCATAATTGTAACATACATGTTCATTGCATTCGATAGACTGTAATCTTGCTGACGGAGAGTACATCCTCGTGCCGGAGCAAGGAGCTGCCCAGGAGGTTGCCCCAGACCCAGCACCAGAGCCTGCACCAGAGGACCTGCCTGCCACTGCTTTGGAAGGCAAGCCCCGGTTTTATGCATAACCTGTTATTTATGCTATTTTACTACACTTAATGATTGTAGGATTGTTTGTGCACTTAAGTGTAGGAGTTGTTTGAAACCCTAGTTGCATGATCTCAGGAACCCCATTGAGATGAATACTAGTATGCTAAGACGAGTAGCTGCTTTATTAAGTAGGATCTCGGTAGAAGTCGAGTGATTTTTCTAGCACTCGCGCGAGGTCAGGACATTGATTGTAACCACCTTTCATATCACATTGGTGTTGGTATGTGGACACGGATCCATGGGGATACGTGGTCTACGAGGTAAAATGGAAATAAGGATTAACGTGCGGATACCTGTGTCAAGCGTTTGAACGTACTAAACATATGCCGAGAAATATGGTAAATCGGTAAGCCTAGTACCTGAGTGAACCTGCCCGCAGACATACCCCTTCACGCGACCTGAGACATAGTCTCCCATTCCGGTTATGGTGGGTACAAGTGCGGTCACTGCACGACGGCCAGTCGGGGTCAGTGAGGCATTGTACGCCAAGGCGGTGAGACCTGATCTGTTGCCAGGGAATCGATGGGGACGGTTGATGTGTGTGGGGACGGAGTGCCTCGCCACGTCGTGTGTTTAGGTTTACCTTGCAAGGATAAAAACTCGATTCGAATCGTCTGCTTCTCGCAGCTAATGAGACTGCTTGATCCATTGTACTGCATTGAGTAACAAGTGGAACTGTGATGAGATGATACAAGATGTTGATTGCTAAAAATGCTTGCTACTATGTATGAATAGATAGTACACTTTTAGCCTTAAGAGAGTCACACTTAATTTTGACAAAGTTAAAATCTTGATTTAGAAACTCAGCTAGTGCTTTTAGCAACCAAACCCCACAGCCAAACAGCTGCATGTCTAGAGGTAGAGGAGTATAGACTCCTCACACCGGGTAAGTCTAGCTGAGTATTAGTATACTCAGCCTTGCTTGTGGCATAATTTTACAGGTTCTCTGGAGGATATGGTTGCTGGAGTGACTTGGCCGTCCACCTTACCACCGGGTTGGACTGTTGAGTGGGACCCCGCCTCGGCTGAGGAGGAGCATGAGGAGTGATGGGACAGGCTTCCCCATCTCTCCGTTTATTTATCGTTAGTTTTATTCCGCTGCACTTCGAACAATGATGGCTACTTTTGGCAAAACTCCGATGATGATGATGATGATGTAATAATAATTAACACTCTTCCATGTATGGTTTATGCTTTATTGTATTTGCTCTATGACTCACCATCGAGTGAGATTGTGGTACTTGATCCTGTCAGTGGCCGTGTCAGACTAGATCCGAGGGATTGACGGGTTATTCCCATTTAAGTGTGGTCTAGCCTCTAAGGCAGGGCTTAGGCACTTAAGTTGGAATAATTCGGGCAGTTCCGCCACATCTTCCCCAGCCACAGTAGGCACGGGCGCAGCCGAGAGGCCTTCACCAGCATCCGAGGGCAGCACCGGGTTAACCTCCGCAGCCTCGGGCGGCGCGCCAGCTAGAGCTCCGAAGTCCTCGACGTCCTCAGCACGCTCCATCTGCAGCAACATCAGTCACTCAGCAAAAACCACGCATACCACACACACCACCACACAAAACATGACCCTCACCTGCTCTCTCTCCTGGTCGGATCGCTCCCTGACCGCCTCCCTACCATGCGGACCCCACATCCTATCAAAAAGTGCCTCCGCTGACTGCTTCACCACAGGGTCGTCGGCCTTGAAGATCTCGCGTTCAAAGTTCTCATCTGATTGGTCGAAGACCTCATAGTGCCTGCAGCCCTCGTGGGACAACGCGTTCATGGCCCCCTCGTAGGTGACGAGGGAGGCGAAGGACATGAAACCCTCCACAATGGTCGGGAGCATTAGCAGCTCCTCCTGCATCCATTCGAGGAAGCGAAGGCCTGCATCCCGGTCGGGTACTTCGAAGTTAGCGGTCCGTGCACCTAGCTCGCGGTACGATCCCACGAACTTTGCGTGGGTCCGCTCAACTTCCGAGCGCGTAGAGGCCTCGGCCTTGTCCATGCGGTCGCGCAAGGCGTTGAACTTGCCACCAGCTCTTCGGCGCGTTGACTGGCGAGACTGCTCTCCGCCCACGCCACTTTAGCCTCCGCTTGCGCAGCCTGCGCCTCAGCGATGGCCTGGTTCGCCTCCCTCCTCTCCTCCACCAGCTGGCACCGGAGGTCTGTCTTCTCGGCCTCCAAGGCAGCCACTTTCTCTGCCAGCCTGCGGTTCTTGCTTTCCGCCGCCGACTTCTCCCGTACGGCATCCGCGTGCTGCGCCCGAAGTCTCTCGACTTCGGCGGCCACGTCCGCAGTCAGGACATCGACGCCACGTGGTCGGCGAAGTCAGCCGCCTAACAAAATCACATGAGCCCCAAAACCTCATGCAAACAACAAACGTCGAAGTCCTGCACAACTTCCTTGCTTCAACAGCTGCGACGCCTCCCTCAGCCGCCGGGACATGGAGCCCGCCACATCCTTGGCAGTAGCGGCTGACAGAATCTCGCCGCTCGCGCAGAAAGCAGCCCATGGGTCTTGCGCGGCACCCTTCCCCCCAGCCACCGCCGTTGGCAACGTGGTTGCCGCCGAAGGCGGGACAACAACCAACTGCTCTTCACCCGACCCTGCGACAAATCACCGATCAAACAACTATTATAAAAAAACTTACCAACAAAATAATCCTCGACACTGATGTCCGTGCCGAAGTCGCCAACACGTCTCCCCGGCGAAGGCAGCTCCCGTCCCTTCGTGGATCCGCCTGGGGGAGGCTTGGTTCCGCCAGAGGCGGCAGTCTTCGCGCTTGCCAACGGCTTGCTGGATCCGGGCGCTACCGGTTTCGCAGCCGGCATCGACTGGCTACTGCTGGAGGCGGCAGCCTTCACGCTCCCCCGTGCCCTCTTCGCCTCACGCCTAGGATCTACGATCCAGACGACCGCCCGACGCTTCTGCGCAGCGTCTTGACGGTCCTTGTTCATCACTGCCGACACAAAAGTAGCAATATTCCATCCATAAGGAAACACCTTCAAGTCACGGGCCATGCGAAACAAAAAGAAGTCTTCGCCAGCCGCGCGGGGGATCAGAACATTCTTGGGCCATCGACCCCCGGTAACCTCCAGCATTCGCGCCGAAGACTCGCGGAGCTCGGGCGAAGACATCCTTCCCCCGGGGGCTGCGCACGTCCCCATCAACTCCATAGCAAAACTATCGGAAACCCCTAGTTCCCCCACTCTAGTACCTAATTTCCTCTTCTTAGCGGCTGGGGTGGCCTCCTGCGAGGGGTCTTCTTCAATCACGGCCACTGGCCTTTTCCCGTGGCGGTCGGCGCGTCTTCCCTGGGATAACCACCATATGGCAAGCCGTTCAATTCGAAGACCCGATTCAATCTACCGTTGGCCCCACGGATATCCCAGCTCTGCACACCCTCTGTCTTCAGCACATAGCGCCCCACGATCCCCGCCGCACCGTCTTCTGCTTCGCGCACGAATGCGGCGGGATCCCGACCATGCAAATCCAACGCGAAGGCTGGACTTCGCACCGACTGCCCGCCCCAGGAAGGCATCTCGTGAGGGCATACTTCGCCCAGCGCCCAGCCATGCGCCAAGGGCCATACCCCATACCCTATAAATTCCTCCACTAAATCGCACCTGCTACTCGTGCGGGCAGCGCACCGAAGGGCTCCCTCGTCTTCATCATCCTCCGCCTCCTCAAACTGCGGGTACGCCACATAATAGTGGGAACACATGACGGCCACGGGCAGTCCTGGGTGGTCTTCAACTGCGCCTTCGGAAACGTAAAACCAGAAATCCCACCAGTTGCTCCATTTATTGCGGGCGCAGGGAACCAATTCCATGACTTCCATCGAAGTCTTGCCGGTCCTAGGCGTAAACGTGCATGATCCAAACTATGCAATCTCATGTCCAATTTTCCTCTTTTGCTAATGCAGACAGTAATGCTTCACGAAGACCGCCACAGAGGGCTGACAACCATAAGAAGTCACCGCCCAAACATACTTCGCCAGGGCCACCACGGCATTCGGCATCAACTGGTGTACCTGGACCTCGAATCTCCGCAGCACCTCCGCCACAAATCGATGTGCAGGCAGACGAAGGCCAGCGGTGAAAAACGCTTCAAACACGACCAACTCGCCTTCCGGCTCGGGGACCTCCTCCGCCCCCGGAACACGCCCCACTCCACTGCCAAAATATCCAAGCTACTGCATATCCTGGACGCGGGCCAAGGAAATCCGCGACACATCAAACTCAACTGTATCACCAGGACGGAGCTCCTCCGCCGCCATCTCGCTCAGAGTGTCCTCAGACGATGCGCCGGTCGGCGGCGTATTTGCAGCAGACGAGGAAGAGGACGACATGGCTACGTACCATCGGCGGCGGTGGGCGGTCTGCTTGATGCGAGCCAGATCTCCAACGAGCAGGAGCAAGGAGGGCAGTCGAGCGAACGAGCGGTTTCAAAAGGAGACTAGGGTTTTGCGGTGCGCAGAAAGAGAGCCTGGCCCGCGCCACCCCCCGCCCCCCTTTTTTTACACAGGACACGGCGCTTTGGGAAACCCACAGTCCAACAGTGCCGTGTCCATCAACAGTCACATCAAAAACCCCCGAGGAACCAATTCGAGCGAGGGCAGCGTCTCCACCATCTAGCGACGTCTTCGGCACCAGATGACTTTGTCGAACTGGTCCCTCGGAGGGCAAATGTTGGGGCGAAGGCGAAGACGCTACTCTCCACTCCAGCCTTCGTCTATCTCGCTGCGCCGATAGGAAGCAGAAAGACCGGCGAGGTCCACCCTTCGTCTGTCTCGCTGCGCTGACAGGAAGCAGAAAGACCGGCGAGGTCCACCCTTCGTCTGTCTCACTGTGCCGATAGGAAGCAGTAAGACCGGCGAGGTCCACCCTTCGCCTTCTACGCTACAGGACGAGGGCCTATGGCGATGTCGCCCCGTCCCACGTCCTCACTCCGCCTGAAGGCCCACATGGGAATCGGCCCATTGTAACGGGCCCCGCTCGGATAAATGTGTTATGGGCCCGGTTTGTAATAGCTTTTATGTAATGACAGTCTGTAACCCTCCTTTACAAGGAATATTCCGGGGATAGACCGGGTGCCTGAGGGCACATGCGTCCTTACATTGAGACGTTGGACACTCGGGCACCTATAAATACCCCATATAATGCCCTTGAGAGGCCGGATTAACAGAACAATTGCCGCCTCTAGTTAAACCGTGTTCACATTTCTCTCACTCCCCTGTTGGAATCAACCTGCCTGGGAACGCAAGTTTCAACATTTATCAAACTAGAGAAACCTAATGAGTGGCTATGACCTCTGGGGAATCATTGTAAAGGATACATAGTGTATCCCTAGCCATTCACCTTGGTAGTGAAGATCGGGTCTTGCAAATTGAGTCTAGAAAGGGATCACAGCTCGTGGGTAAAGTGTTCAACCTCTGTAGAGTGTTAGAAACTGGTATATCAGTCGTGCTCACGATTAAGAGCAGCCTTGGTATCCACTTTAGGATAACTTTGGATACTTTATGATGATGATTAATGGTGATGATTATAACTATGTTTCTGGTATTTCCTCTTGGAGGGTGTACTTTTGGGTAATAACTGGGTTTATTACTAAAACTTGGCTTTCTACTAGTAATAAATACCTGACCAAGTAAAAGCAATTGCTTTAACCTTAACTCCACATATAGCTAGTCCACTTTAGCCAAACAGGACATTTGCTAAGTACGTTGATGTGTACTCACCCTTGCTTTAAAAACCACCCAACCCCAGGTTGTCCCAACTGCAATCAAAAAGTGAATGGTTTGGCTTGTCGCAGACTCTTCTCCATAACGCCTCCGCTGTTGTGCCATTCTCTAGTCTCATAACTCATGGATGTGCCATATGTTCGATTCTTTTCTCAGCAGCAGCATCACAATCATTGGACCCAACCTCAACAGGCCAAGAAACAAGATTGATCTGGTTTTCTTGCTTGAGTTGTGTCAGTGAAATAAATAAGTTGTGGTGCCATTCATTCTATCATCCACCGTGTACCGGAAGAAAGTGCCCAAGCTATCACATTTCTTATTCGAGGGATTTTTATATTTACGATTTGCGTGTTTGGGTGAACCTTGACCAGCCTCGGTATCTAGTGAGCCAATGAAATTTTCTTCTAGAGAGCAGCCTTACCTAAAGAAGAAACTATGCCCCTGGTTTGAAGCGAGAAAAGACATCCTTTACCATCTTGACGATAATGAGTCACTACTCTACAACGTAAGCAGATTCCTTAACTGACCCAGCTCTACTTAGGCAAGTCCGGCATAGACAATCCACGCTCAGAAGGAGATGCTTCCAACCACCAAGAAACCGCCATCAGGAGCTTTCCTATGCCCCAGTGAACCTCCTCGGCCAGCCCAATTCGTCTCTACGCCTCACCCGAGTAGCGCCACTGCTCGCCGGACCACACCCGAGCGCCAGTGAACGTGGTCAGCCCCATCATTGCACCTCCACCGAATTTTTTTGTGTTAGTCGCACCCTTGTCCTCCCGAGAAGCTTCCTAACCAGTGGAATCAAATCCAACCGCCATCGTTGATCGGGAATCAAAGTCGTCGCCAACTATCCCCGCCTGCCCACGCGGACCAGGCGACTCCGACCACGACCGGCCACCATCCGACTATCGACGTGTTCATCGAAACCTCCTCGCCCTTACCAACCCCCTCAACGGAGCTCTACCACCGCTGGTAAGCCCAATCGCTTCTTTTTGCACCCTTGTTGCTATTCCGGTGAAGCAGGGAACGCGAGTTAGATTGTACTTAAGCCTAGGGGGTTTTCACACTATTAGTCACTTAGTTGAATAGTGCACCGAGGGCATATGCGTGAGAGAGAGAAAAGAAGTAACCAGGGACTCCAGTGCAGACTGGTTTTCCCTATTTAATTTAAAAAAGCAAACCCTTTTTAATCTGATAGAAAGTTCAAAAATTCATAACTTGTGAGTTAAGCATCCAAAATTGGTCAACCAAATTTTGTTGGACTCTATCTAAATTGAACTATAGAATAAAAATAGGAAAACCCATAGTCCAGTACTGTTTCTAGAATTTATTATTTTAATTAGATCTAAATAATTAAGTGAAAATAATGGTAAAAATAGTAGGACCTGTGCACTAAGGTTAAGAAAATTTTGGTAACTACTTGACTAGTGATAAACCACTACAAAAATGCTAGCCACATCAGAACACCAAGACAAGTGGGATAAACAAATAAATCTAGGCTTTTGCAATTATCTTTAGAAAATAAAAAGAGGAGCCAAAAGTGGGAAACAATGAACAACCTTTTCTTTCCCTGAACACCTAATTCATGCACCATGGGGGAAAATATAAAGTGAGATAGTTGCACAGTAGATCATGCCCCACCCCTGCCCCATGAGAAGTTATATAAAACTTTGAGAAATCATCCAACCCATACCCTATGAGTAAAAATGACCAAATTTAGGATTGATTGCTCTTGCACAAAGAAGAAACTAGTAAAATTCGGAAATCTGTTGTTGGACATTTTTCAAAAGGAGTGTTAGTTGTAAGCACGTACTAACCCACCAAACTTTAGAAAATCACCATTTAAAAACTACTAGATTTCCTTGAGCAAAAGTTGACGCAAAGGCATAGTATTACACATACACATCAGCAAAAATAAGTATTAGGGCAGAAGCCACTTCTATACTAGGTTTGTAGTTCAAAGTGCCCTCTCTGCCGTAGATCTTGTCATTTTTGTACAAGGTAAACCACTTCTACTCTGTGTCCCAAATTTTTAGAGAAACTTAATTAGGACAATAAGAAGCCACTGTAATTTTCGTAGAATTTTTGGGAACTTCTAGAGCAGAGGTGTAGTTCATCTTGCCCAAGTCTTTTAATTTGAGGGAAGAAAGAATTGGATTAAGTAAACCTTGATTAAAAAAGGAGACCCATACCAATCTAGAGGCTTAAACTTTCATTCCTAACTCAATATAGTTAAGAACTTTCACCAAACTAACCAAGAAAGGAGCTTTACAAACCAACTATCTAAATAGAAGTTTAATTCCTAGTATGCATATAAAGGCATAAATTGTATACATTCTTATGAATTTGCATTCATTAGATCGCAATCTTGCGGACGGAGAGTACATGTTGTTCCAAGAGCAAGAGGCTCAGCAGAAAAAAGCCTGGGAACTAGCTCCCGAGCCTATCACCAAGGAACTTTCTGCCACACCCGCATTTGAAGGCAAGCCCCAATTTTATGCATAATCATTTATATATGATATTTTACTACACTTAATGTTTGTAGGCTTGTACTATGCACTTAAGTATAGGAATTGCTTGAAACCCTAGTTGCATGAACTCAGGTTTCCTTTTGAGATGGGTCCTAGAATGCTAGGTCGAGTAGCTGCTATTTACTAATTCAGGATCTCGGTAGAAGTCAAGTGATTTTTCCAGCACTCGCACGCTGTCAGGAATTGATTGTATCCATTTTGATACCAGAATTATGATTGCATGTGGACACGGATCCATGGGGATGCCCTGTCTACGAGACGGAAATTGGAATAAGGATTAATGTGTGGTACCGTGTGTCGGGGACCATAATTAGGGGTACCCTCAAGACGCCTAATTCTCAGCTGGTAACCCCCATCAGCATAAAGCTGCAAAGGCCTGATGGGTTTGATTAAGTCAGGGATCAGTCCATACGAGTGACTTGACCTCGCCATGCCCGAGCCTAGCCTCGGGCGAGGGCAGCCGACCCTAAGATGACTCCGTCTTGCCTGAGGTCTCCTCTTTCACGGCAGACGCATCTCCGGCTCGCCCTAGGCCCCGCCTCCGATAAGGAGAAACCCTGACTAAATCACCGCACCAACCGACCGAGTCACCGGGGCGTTTAACGCAAAAGGTAAGACCGACGGGCGACCAGACTCCGCCAGTGGTGCCATAGGAGACTCCGCCCGACCCAGGGCTCGGACTCAGGCCAAGGCCCCGGAAGACGGCGAACTCCGCTCCGCCCGACCCAGGGCTCGGACTCGGGCTAAGGCCCCGGAAGACGGCGAACTCCGCTCCGCCCGACCCAGGGCTCGGACTCGGGCTAAGGCCCCGGAAGACGGCGAACTCCGCTCCGCCCGACCCAGGGCTCGGACTCGGGCTAAGGCCCCGGAAGACGGTGAACTCCGCTCCGCCCGACCCAGGGCTCGGACTCAGGCTAAGGCCTCAGAAGACGGCGAACTCCGCTCCGCCCGACCCAGGGCTCGGACTCGGGCTAAGGCCCCGGAAGACGGCGACCTCCGCCTCGCCCGACCCAGGGCTCGGACTCCGCTTCGGCCTCTGCCGAATAACCTCCGCCTCGCCCGACCCCGGGCTCGGACTCTGTCTCTGTCTTGCAGGACGGACTTAGCCTCAGCCTCGGAGGAGCCTCCACGACGCCCGACCTAGGACACGAGACCGCCACGTCAACAGAAAGCGTCATCATCACCCTGCCCTGAGCCGACTTGGGTCGCAGAGAACAAGACCGGCGTCCCATCTGGCCAGCTATGCCAGATAGGCCATGATAGCGCCCCGCTAGATCATGACGACGGCGGCTCCCAGCTCCCTTACGAAAGCAGGAGAACGTCAGCAAGGACCCAGCCACCTCGACAGCTGTCCCCCCGTCCGGCTCCGTTACTCCTCCAACAGCCACGACGCCACACCAACAGGGTGCCACGATCTCTCCGGCTGCCACCTGGGCATGTACATAGGGCGCTAGCTCTCCCTCGCTAGACACGTAGCACCTTGCTACACCCCCCGTCTTGTACACCTGGACCCTCTCCTTACGACTATAAAAGGAAGGGCCAGGGCCTTCTTAGAGAAGGTTGGCCTCACGGGGACGAAAGGCAGAGGCAGGCGCTCTCTCGGGGCCGCTCTCTCCCTTCACCTCGTGCGGACGCTTGTAACCCCCTACTGCAAGCGCACCCGACCTGGGCGCGGGACGAACACGAAGGCCGCGGGAATTTCTCCGACTCCCTCACGACCCGGCTCCGGCCACCGACTCTCTCTCTCTCTCTCTGTTCCCCCCTTCGCGCTCGCTCCACGCACTCGACCCATCTGGGCTGGGGCACGCGGCACTCTCACTCGTCGGCTCGGGGACCCCCCGGTCTCGGAACGCCGACAGTTGGCGTGCCAGGTAGGGGCACGCTGCGTGTTGACGTTCGATTTCCCGTCAAGCTCCAGATGGGCAGTCCCCAACAACCTCTTCAACCCGGGACGGTGCTCCGTTTCGGGAACCTCGAGTTCATGTCTCTCGACGGCGACTACGACATGATACTCCTTCCACTGCCGCGCGACGGCGACCTCGCTGGCGGACAGTCCGCCCGCCGGCGGCGGAGTCGACGACGTCTTTCCCACGATGGGGAAGGACAACGTACGAGCTCGCCCCATCCCCTCCTTCGCCATCGGAGGAGGAGGAGGCGGGGCAACCGGGGCCGAGCGGGAGGCCGCGCTCCGACGGCTGTCGAGCAAATCGACATCCCCGGCGCCCCAGCGGAGGACACGCCAAGCGTCGCCCTCGCGTTCGAGGCAAACGCGAGCGCCATCCCCCCGCAACACGTCGACCCCGAGCAAGTGGACGTCGCCAGCGCGCTCACGGAGGGCATGCAGGACGTCGCCCTCGTACCCAAGACGACGGCGCGGTCAGCCCCCGACACGACTTCATCGCTCCTCGTCGGCAAAAAGGTAACGACTGCTCCCCGTCTTTCGTTATTTCGACTCGGCCTCAGCCCGCCTGGCGACTTCGCTTTGGCGGGCGCTCACATTGAGGCGAGTGCAACCTCTCTGGGGTTTCCTGTGCGGTCGCCTTGGGACCGATTGACGGGTGTCTCGACCTACGGACCCTCTGGGTCCGAGGAAGACGACGACCCCAGCATCTGCTGGGATTTCTCCGGATCTGGCAACCCTAGTGCCATGCGGGACTTCATGACCGCATGTGACTACTGCCTCTCCGACTGTTCCGACGGCAGCCGCAGCCTTGGCGACAAGGACTGCGGCCCGAGTCGCGAATGTTTCCACATCGAGCTAGGGGATCCCTCCGGAGGCGGCTGTCTCGGCATGCCGGAGGATGGTGATCCCCCTAGGCCAGCGCCTCGCGCCGACATCCCGCGGGAGCTAGCTGTGGTCCCCGTTCCGGCGGGGGGTCGCGACCCACAGCTCGAGCAAGCCCGCGGGGCGCAGGCCGGGTTCGATGAAGGAGCAGGAGCGCTCGAGGCAATCCGCCAGAACATCGGGCAGGTATGGGCGAGCCAACCCCCGACCGGAGGAATACGTCACCTGCCCCAAGGTCTCCAGCACCGCATCGCCAACGATGCCAGGGACAAACCGCCACCCGCATCTGGCGGGACTGGCCAGGACCTGGTCGCTGCAGCAATGCTCCTCCGTGCGATGCCGGAGTCATCAACCACCGAGGGACGGCGAATCCAGGGAGAACTCAAGCATCTCCTGGAAGGCGCTGTGGCCCGGCGGGCCGAGAGCTCTGCCTCCCGCAGGCAGGGATACCCCTCGGAACTTCGTGCCGCGACTTCCCGACTCACGCGGGAAGCCTCGGCCTTCACCGGGCGCACGCGCAACACCGCGCCTGCGGCCCCGGGCCACCTCGGCGTCGAGCACCCTCATCGCGACCGTCGGGCACGCCTCGACGAAAGGGTGCGCCGAGGCTACCACCCCAGGCGTGGGGGACGTTACGACAGCGGGGAGGATCGAAGTCCCTCGCCCGAACCACCCGGTCCGCAGGTCTTTAGCCGAGCCATTCGGCGGGCGCCGTTTCCGCCCCGATTCCGACCCTCGACTACTATCACGAAGTACTCGGGGGAAACGAGACCGGAATTGTGGCTTGCGGATTACCGCCTGGCCTGTCAGCTGGGTGGGACGGACGATGACAACCTCATCATCCGGAACCTCCCCCTGTTTCTCTCCGACACCGCTCGTGCCTGGTTGGAGCACCTGCCCCCGGGGCAGATTTCCAACTGGGAGGATTTGGTCTAGGCTTTCGCCGGGAACTTCCAGGGCACGTACGTGCGCCCCGGGAATTCCTGGGACCTCCGAAGCTGCCGGCAACTGCCGGGAGAGTCCCTTCGGGACTACATCCGGCGGTTCTCGAAGCAACGCACCGAGCTGCCCAACATCACCGACTCCGATGTCATCGGCGCGTTCCTCGCCGGCACCACCTGCCGCGACCTGGTGAGCAAGCTGGGTCGCAAGACCCCCACCAGGGCAAGCGAGCTGATGGACATCGCCACCAAGTTCGCCTCCGGCCAGGAGGCGGTAGAGGCCATCTTCCGAAAGGACAAGCAGCCCCAGGGCCGCCCGTCGGAAGATGCTCCCGAGGCGTCTACTCCGCGCGGCGCCAAGAAGAGAGGCAGGAGGAAGTCGCAAGCGAAACGCGACGTTCCCGATGCAGACCTTGTCGCCGCCGCCGAGCGCAAGAACCCTCGGAAGCCCCCCGGAGGTGCTAACCTCTTCGACAAGGCACTCAAGGAGACGTGCCCCTACCATCAGGGGCCCGTCAAGCATACCCTCGAAGAGTGCGTCATGCTTCGGCGTCATTTCCATCGGGCCGGGCCACCCGCAGAGGGTGGCAGGGCTCACGACGACGACAAAAGGGAGGATCGCCAAGCAGGAGAGTTTCCAGAGGTCCGCGATTGCTTCATGATCTACGGAGGGCATGCGGCAAACGCCTCGGCTCGGCATCGTAAGCAAGAGCGTCGGGAGGTCTGCTCGGTGAAGGTGGCGGCGCCAGTCTACCTAGACTGGTCCGACAAGCCCATCACCTTCGACCGAGACGACCACCCCGACCACGTGCCGAGCCCGGGGAAGTACCCGCTCGTCGTCGATCCCGTCATCGGCGACGCCAGGCTCACCAAGGTCCTGATGGATGGAGGCAGCTGCCTCAACATCATCTACGCCGAGACCCTCAGGCTCCTGCGCGTCGACCTGTCGTCTGTCCGAGCAGGCGCTGCGCCATTCCACGGGATCATTCCCGGGAAGCGCGTCCAGCCCCTCGGACAGCTCGACCTCCCTGTCTGCTTCGGAACACCCTCCAACTTCCGAAGGGAGACTTTGACGTTCGAGGTGGTCGGGTTCCGAGGAACCTACCACGCAGTGTTGGGAAGGCCATGCTACGCGAAGTTCATGGCCATCCCCAACTACACCTACCTGAAGCTCAAGATGCCGGGCCCCAACGGGGTCATCACCGTCGGCCCCACGTACAAACACGCCTTCGAATGCGATGTGGAGTGCGTGGAGTACGCTGAGGCCCTCGCCGAGTCTGAGGCCCTCATTGCCGACCTGGAAAGCCTCTCCCGAGAGGTGCCGGACGTGAAGCGGCATGCTGGCAACTTCGAGCCAGCAGAGACGGTTAAGGCCGTCCCTCTCGACCCCAGTGGCGACACCTCCAAGCAGATTCGGATCGGTTCCGGGCTCGACCCCAAATAGGAAACAGTGCTCGTCGACTTTCTCCGCGCAAACGCCGACGTTTTCGCGTGGAGTCCCTCGGACATGCCCGGCATACCGAGGGAAGTCGCCGAGCACTCGCTGGATATTCGGGCCGGAGCCCGACCGGTCAGACAACCTCTGCGCTGATTCGACGAGGAAAGGCGCAGAGTGATAGGCGAGGAGGTCCACAAGCTGATGGCAGCAGGGTTTATCAAAGAGGTATTCCATCCCGAATGGCTTGCCAACCCTGTGCTTGTGAGGAAAAAAGGGGGGAAGTGGCGGATGTGTGTAGACTACACTGGTCTCAACAAAGCATGTCCGAAGGTCCCCTACCCTCTACCTCGCATCGATCAAATCGTGGACTCCACTGCAGGGTGCGAAACCCTGTCTTTCCTTGATGCTTACTCAGGGTATCATCAAATCAAGATGAAAGAGTCCGACCAGCTCGCGACTTCTTTCATCACGCCCTTCGGCATGTATTGTTACATCACAATGCCGTTCGGTTTGAGGAACGCGGGTGCAACGTACCAGCGGTGCATGAACCATGTGTTCGGCGAACACATTGGTCGCACGGTCGAGGCCTACGTCGATGACATCGTAGTCAAGACGAGGAAAGCCTCCGACCTTCTCTCCGACCTCGAACTGACATTCCGGTGTCTCAAGGCGAAGGGCGTCAAGCTCAATCCCGAGAAGTGCGTCTTCGGGGTGCCCCGAGGCATGCTCTTGGGATTCATCGTCTCCGAGCGGGGCATCGAAGCCAACCCGGAGAAGATCGCAGCGATCACAAACATGGGGCCCATCAAAGACTTAAAAGGCGTACAGAGGGTCATGGGATGCCTCGCGGCCTTGAGCCGTTTCATCTCGCGCCTCGGCGAAAGAGGCCTGCCCCTGTACCGCCTCTTAAGGAAGGCCGAGTGCTTCACTTGGACTCCCGAGGCCGAGGAAGCCCTCGGGAGCCTGAAGGCACTCCTCACACAGGCGCCCATCTTGGTACCCCCAACTGATGGAGAAACCCTCCTGGTCTACGTCGCCGCAACCACTCAGGTGGTCAGCGCCGCGATCGTGGTCGAAAGGCAGGAAGAGGGGCATGCTTTGCCCGTTCAGAGGCCAGTTTACTTCGTCAGCGAAGTACTGTCCGAGACCAAGATCCGCTACCCACAAGTCCAGAAGCTGCTATACGCTGTGATCCTGACGAGGCGAAAGCTGCGACATTACTTCGAGTCCCATCCGGTGACTGTGGTGTCATCCTTCCCCCTGGGGGAGATCATCCAGTGCCGAGAAGCCTCGGGACGGATCGCGAAGTGGGCGGTGGAAATCATGGGCGAGGCGATCTCGTTCGCCCCTCGGAAGGCCATCAAGTCCCAGGTACTGGCGGATTTCGTAGCCGAATGGGTCGATACCCAGTTGCCAACGGCTCCGATCCAGCCAGAGCTCTGGACCATGTTTTTCGACGGGTCGCTGATGAAGACGGGAGCTGGCGCGGGCCTGCTTTTCGTCTCGCCCCTCGGAAAACACCTGCGCTATGTGCTCCGCCTCCATTTCCCGACGTCCAACAATGTGGCTGAGTACGAGGCTCTGATCAACGGGTTGCGAATCACCATCGAACTAGGGGTCCGACGCCTCGACGCGCGCGGCGACTCGCAGCTCGTCATCGACCAAGTCATGAAGAACTCCCACTGCCGCGATCCGAAGATGGAGGCCTACTGTGAAGAGGTTCGACGCCTGGAAGACAAGTTCTACGGGCTCGAGCTTAACCACATCGCCCGGCGCTACAACGAGACTGCGGACGAGCTGGCGAAGATAGCCTCGGGGCGGACAACGGTTCCCCCGGACGTCTTCGCCCGGGATCTGCACCAACCCTCCGTCAAGATAGGCGACGCGCCCGAGCCCGAGGCACCCTCGGCCTCGTCCGAGGTAACCTCGGCCCATCCCGAGCCGTCCTCGGCTCATTCCGAGGAACCCTCGGAGCCCGAGGGCGAAGCGCTGCACGTCGAGGGGGAGCAGAACGGGGTCGTGCCAGATCAAGATTGGAAGACCCCGTACCTGCAATATCTCCGCCGAGGAGAACTGCCCCTCGACCGAGCCGAGGCTCGGCGGGTAGCGCGACGAGCAAAATCGTTTGTCCTGCTGGGCGATGAGAAGGAGCTCTACCACCGCAGCCCCTCGGGCATCCTCCAGCGATGCATCACCATCGCCGAGGGTCAGGACCTCCTGCAGGAAATACACTCGGGGGCTTGCGGTCATCATGCAGCACCTCGAACCCTCGTTGGGAATGCTTTCCGCCAAGGCTTCTACTGGCCAACGGCGGTGGCTGACGCCACTAGAATTGTCCGCGCCTGCGAAGGGTGCCAATTCTATGCGAAGCAGACCCACCTGCCCGCTCAGGCTCTGCAGACGATACCCATCACCTGGCCCTTCGCTGTGTGGGGTCTGGACCTCGTCGGCCCACTGCAGAAGGCGCCCGGGGGCTACACGCACCTGCTGGTCGCCATCAACAAATTCTCCAAGTGGATCGAGGTCCGACCCCTAAACAGCATCAGGTCCGAGCAGGCGGTGGCGTTCTTCACCAGCATCATCCATCGCTTCGAGGTCCCGAACTCCATCATCACCGACAATGGCACCCAGTTCACCGGCAAAAAATTCTTGGATTTTTGCGAAGATCACAACATCCGGGTGGACTGGGCCGCCGTAGCTCACCCCATGTCGAATGGGCAAGTGGAACGTGCCAATGGCATGATTCTACAAGGGCTCAAGCCTCGGATTTACAACAACCTCAACAAGTTCGGCAAGCGATGGATGAAGGAACTCCCCTCGGTGGTCTGGAGCCTGAGGACGACTCCAAGCCGAGCCACGGGTTTCACGCCGTTCTTCCTGGTCTACGGGGCCGAGGCAATCCTGCCCACGGACCTGGAATACGGCTCCCCGAGGACGAGGGCTTACAACGAAGAAAGCAACCAAGCCAGCCGAGAAGACTCGCTGGACCAGCTGGACGAGGCTCGGGACAGGGCCTTACTACACTCGGCGCGGTATCAGCAGTCCCTGCGACGCTACCACGCCCGAGGGGTCCGACCCCGAGAACTCCAGGTGGGCGATCTGGTGCTTCGGCTGCGGCAAGACGCCCGAGGGAGGCACAAGCTAACGCCCCCCTGGGAGGGGCCGTTCATCATCGCCAAAGTTCTGAAACCCGGAACGTACAAGCTGGCCAACAGTCAAGGCGAGGTCTACGGCAACGCTTGGAACATCCAACAGCTACGTCGCTTCTACCCTTAAGATGTTTCCAAGTTGTTCATATACCTCGCACCCGCGCAAAGTTTAGTCAACAAGGAAGGGTCGGCCTCGCCTCGGCAGAGCCCGACCCTCCCTCGGGGGCTAAAAGGGGGTTAACCCCCTCTGCGTCAAAATTTTCCTCGAACAAAAAACCTCTTTCACCAGAACATCTTTCGTGCTTTTTGACTACTTCGGAAAGTGGGTCCTGGAAACGACGGGGTACACGTAAGCAGTCAAGGCTGACCGAGCCGAGGGACTCCTACGCCTCCGGGATACGGATACCTCACTCATCACCTTCTGCGATAAGTAACTCGCGCTCGGATAAAGTGACTCCGCGGATCGAATGAGTCTTTACGTACGGAAGCTCTTCTGTTGAAGCAGGTTCTTCGAGCCTTCTCGACCGAGTCGGTGACAGGGCCTCATGGATGGGTAAAAGTACGCGTAAGCGGCGAGGCCGACCGAGCCGAGGGACTCCCACGCCTCCGGGATACGGATACCTCACTCATCACCTCCCGCGAGAAGCAACTCTTGCTCGCACTAACATCCCTGCTACCGACAAAAAGTCCAGATACTCGAAACAAGAGGAAAAGAGACACAGCTTTATAACGCAACAAGGGTGTGTGTTCTGGCCTCAACGGCCGCACAAGGCCCACGCTACAAGACGATCTGACCCTGCAGGCGCGGATCTTGACACTGGAAGAGGGCGACGACACCCTCGGCATCAGCAGCACCTTCGGCAAGGCCCGACCTAGCCTCGGGCGGCGACGCGGCCCGAGGGCCTCCGCTCCGAAGGACGATGTCGTCACCGCGCTCGAGCATTCTCTGCCAGAGAATTCCCCGAGAACCCGGCCCGAGCAGACGGCTCGGCCGGCCACCTCCGGGGCCTCGGCCGACCACCTTCCAAGGGCGACAGCTCGGTCCGAGGCCTCGGCTAATCAGCTCCGACGTCGATCCTGCCGACAGACAACTCGGCTAGGCTCCGGCCGACCAGGTTCCATTTCCGAGCCAACAACGCCTCTGCTTGTGCTGATATCGCTACCCCTGGCCTCGGCTCGTCGGAGAGCGGCCGAGGGGTCTCTTTAACTAAGCTAGAGGAGCCTCGGACAACAGGTCCGACCGAGCCGAGGGATTCCTACGCCTCCGGGATACGGATACCTCACTCGTCACCTGGACACGGGGCGACTCATGCTTGGTGAAGCGATTCAGACAATCGACAGGCAAGTCTTATTGCTCAGAAATGAGGAAAAAACACGGCTCTGTGCCGGAGTTGCATACATGTTCAGGCCCCGAAAGCCGAAAATGAACAAGAAACCCGGCACCCGAAGTGCCACTACAAGCGGAACTCCGGTTCCTCCCTCTGCGGCGGCGCAGGCCTCGGGGGAAGGCACAGCTGCTGTCTTGCCCTCGCCCATAACGCCACCCGAAGGGCGAGGACAAGTACAAAGAGCCGAAGGCCCAAAGCGCCGATGGTGGCGGTGATCCCGTCGCTGACGGGGACTTCTCGAGCCGCCTCCACCTCGGCACTGACGCCAGGAGCCGCCAGCTTACCGCCAGATCCCCACTCAAATCCTCCCCGATGAGTGGGGCACCGGCCTCCGCGCAAAGCCGCCGCCCTGGTGCAGAAGCAGGGCCACCCCAGAACACGAGCGCCGCCCTAGCAGTGTGCGGTGTCTAGGGTGGACCTCCCGTGTACACGGCGCGGCAGCCCCCCCCCCCGACAAAGGGGCCCGCCGGAGCCGAGCTAGCGGACCCGACACGCCGGAGGTGACGGCGTTCGCCGCCGATCCATCCCGCGTTGTCGAAGTCCGCGCCGCCCGCGGGGCCAGTGAGCGCCTTCTCCCTCGAATGTCGTGGGAGAGGATGACCCACGAACCCGTGCGGGAGGAGGAGCGCCGGCTCAGTCTGGCACCCACCCCAGCGAGGATGATGAACATCCTTGAAGCTGAGGGTGGGACCAAGATCGCAGTCCGGTTTGCTCCTCCCCACCCAGGGGCTGGTGGTCACCGTCTCGGGTGACCCCCAGCCGAGGGGGGCAACCGGGCTACCTGATGAAAATCCTTGAAGCCGAACGATGGCTGAAAGGTACCAACTCCCACAGAGTTGCGTCCCTCCGGCGGTGGAGCAAAAAGACGGCGGTCTCCCCCATCCGGGGGCTCGGAAGATGGAAAGACACAATGCATAAGGGAGGTAGGAGACATGGTCACCTCACGAAGAGGGTCGCCCTCCTTTTAAAGGCAACTCCCCCTGCTTGCGCCCTCAACCGTCACGGGCGGAGTCCTCTCCAACACGCCTTCAAAGTCCTCCCCCACGACACGGGGGCTGGGGCCCGCCTGTCATGCAGACCGGCTCCAAGCAGAGAAAGCCGAACCGCCGCGCACGACGCACGCAACCGCCCAGCGGTTACAAGTAACCCTCCACTTTTGCCCAGACCAACGGGCAAAAGGGGCGAGCGGCCATGCAGGCGGCATGCAACCGCGCCAAGTGGACGCGCCTCTCCGACTCCTGACAGGCCAGCGCGACGGCTCAAGACCACGCGTCGTTCAACTGGCGCACCGGGCGCTGCATGCGAACCGCTGCGCCTCTCGCTCCACCACCGCACCTCCTCGATTGCGGAACCGATACCGCGACTCGAGGCCGCCCAGCCTGCGATCCAGCGGCGCCAGCCTGGCGCAGCGGTCAAACACGGTCAAAAATGGGCCGGCAGTAATGACGGTGGCAGGCGCGCGAGGGCAGCAGTCACGCCATCGGCCAGGCTCACGTCTCATCCGGAGGCAGCAAGAGAACCCCTTCTTACGGCGTGAAGACGACGCGCCCGTGACCCGTACCTCGAACGGCTCGCGCACGCGCAACGGCAACCTCGCCAACTACTCACCCCGGCGCATTAACTCCGCGGCGAAATAGGTGACGTTTCTGGCAGGGGCAGCTGGCGACGCTTCGCCTCCGCCAAAACGGCCACGCCGAAAAAGGTACGCCACGAAGTTCAATTTCGAATCCTTTTTCCCTTTTCCTTCTTTCTCTATCTCTTGCAACAGGGAACGAGAAGGGGGATAACCCCAAAGGGATCCTTCCCCGTGAAGGAACTAGGCTCCGAGCCTCCCTACTGATCAGGGGTTCGAAGGCTGGCCCCCCGAAGGGTTCAACAGCCGCCTCAGATCGCGTGGGCCCGACACCCACTACTGGTCAGGGGTTCGAAGGTCGGCCCCCGAAAGGTTCCACGACCGCCTCAGGCTACTCGGGCTCCGTGCCCCCTACTGATCAGGGGTTCGAAGGCTGGCCCGTCGAAGGGTTCACAGTCGCCTCAGACGCCGAGCGAGGGATGACCAGGGGTACGTTCGATACATAACCAAGGCTCGGGCTGCGCTCCCGAGGTACCCTAGGACATTTCCGAGACCAGCGGGAACGACTCTGTAACGGAATCCCATCGGAGGGAGGCAACGAGCCCTCGGACCCCGTCGCTAGGGGACCGGGTCCGGCAGATCACCCGCAGGTACTTTTGGGCGTGCCTCCGGGCCCCTAGCCGACCCCTAACGAACGGGGCACGGACGTCCACTCGGATTACCCGATCGCAGCTCACCGGAGACACCATGTTCGGTGCCCATCGAGGGTAACATGGCGCACTCCCCCCCTCCTCCTTGCGGAAAGGCGACGTAGGGGCGTATATAAAAAGTCGAGTCTGTCCCTGATCGTCCTCTCGCTCCGTGCGAGGGCTCGGGGGCTGCTCTCGCAAACCAGGCTCCGGCCGAACCGTTGACAGCGTCAACATACCAGCCCGAGAACTTGGGCCCTGACAGTGCACCTGGGTTACGCCCTGCTCGCATGAGGGAACCGCCAGACCAGCCGAGGCATTGCGCGAGGCATTAAGACCTCGAAGGAGTGAAACCACTCCTCCGAGGCCTCGGGGGCTACACCCGGCGGGTGCGCTCGCGCGCACCCACCGGAACAAAGTACCTCCGAGAAAGGCTGGTCCCCTTGCAAAAAAGTGCGATGCAAGCCTCCAAGCGAGTGTTAACACTCTCTTCGAGGCTCGGGGGCTACTGTCGGGGACCATAATTAGGGGTACCCTCAAGACGCCTAATTCTCAGCTGGTAACCCCCATCAGCATAAAGCTGCAAAGGCCTGATGGGTTTGATTAAGTCAGGGATCAGTCCATACGAGTGACTTGACCTCGCCACGCCCGAGCCTAGCCTCGGGCGAGGGCAGCCGACCCTAAGATGACTCCGTCTCGCCTGAGGTCTCCTCTTTCACGGCAGACGCATCTCCGGCTCGCCCTAGGCCCCGCCTCCGATAAGGAGAAACCCTGACTAAATCACCGCACCAACCGACCGAGTCACCGGGGCGTTTAACGCAAAAGGTAAGACCGACGGGCGACCAGACTCCGCCAGTGGTGCCATAGGAGACTCCGCCCGACCCAGGGCTCGGACTCGGGCCAAGGCCCCGGAAGACGGCGAACTCCGCTCCGCCCGACCCAGGGCTCGGACTCGGGCTAAGGCCCCGGAAGACGGCGAACTCCGCTCCGCCCGACCCAGGGCTCGGACTCGGGCTAAGGCCCCGGAAGACGGCGAACTCCGCTCCGCCCGACCTAGGGCTCGGACTCGGGCTAAGGCCCCGGAAGACGGCGAACTCCGCTCCGCCCGACCCAGGGCTCGGACTCAGGCTAAGGCCTCGGAAGACGGCGAACTCCGCTCCGCCCGACCCAGGGCTCGGACTCGGGCTAAGGCCCCGGAAGACGGCGACCTCCGCCTCGCCCGACCCAGGGCTCGGACTCCGCTTCGGCCTCTGCCGAATAACCTCCGCCTCGCCCGACCCCGGGCTCGGACTCTGTCTCTGTCTTGCAGGACGGACTTAGCCTCAGCCTCGGAGGAGCCTCCACGACGCCCGACCTAGGACACGAGACCGCCACGTCAACAGAAAGCGTCATCATCACCCTGCCCTGAGCCGACTTGGGTCGCAGAGAACAAGACCGGCGTCCCATCTGGCCAGCTATGCCAGATAGGCCATGATAGCGCCCCGCTAGATCATGACGACGGCGGCTCCCAGCTCCCTTACGAAAGCAGGAGAACGTCAGCAAGGACCCAGCCACCTCGACAGCTGTCCCCCCGTCCGGCTCCGTTACTCCTCCAACAGCCACGACGCCACACCAACAGGGTGCCACGATCTCTCCGGCTGCCACCTGGGCATGTACATAGGGCGCTAGCTCTCCCTCGCTAGACACGTAGCACCTTGCTACACCCCCCGTCTTGTACACCTGGACCCTCTCCTTACGACTATAAAAGGAAGGGCCAGGGCCTTCTTAGAGAAGGTTGGCCTCACGGGGACGAAAGGCAGAGGCAGGCGCTCTCTCGGGGCCGCTCTCTCCCTTCACCTCGTGCGGACGCTTGTAACCCCCTACTGCAAGCGCACCCGACCTGGGCGCGGGACGAACACGAAGGCCGCGGGAATTTCTCCGACTCCCTCACGACCCGGCTCCGGCCACCGACTCTCTCTCTCTCTCTCTGTTCCCCCCTTCGCGCTCGCTCCACGCGCTCGACCCATCTGGGCTGGGGCACGCGGCACTCTCACTCGTCGGCTCGGGGACCCCCCGGTCTCGGAACGCCGACACCGTGTGTCAAGCGTTTGAACGTAATAACACATGTCGGGATATGGTAACCAATAAGCTTAGTACTTGATTGAACCTGCCCGCAGACTTTATCCCTCATTGGACCTGAGACAGAGTCTCCCATGCTAGCTATGGTGGGTAAAAGTGTGGTCATTGCACGGCGGCAGCCGGGGTCAGTGGAGCATTGTACTCCAAGGCCATGAGCCCTGTTCTGTTGCCAGGGAATTGATGGAAACGGTTGATGTGTGTGGGGACAGAGTGCCCCTACATGTTGTGTGCTTAGGTTTCCCTTGCAAGGTTAAAACTTGATTCAAATCGTCTGCTTCTCGCAGCTAATGAGACTGCTTGATCCATGCTACTACATCGAGTAAGAAGTGAAATGAGGTTTCTTCAGATAATATGTTGTTAGCACTAAATGGTTGTTACCCTGTATACTTAGAAAAGAGCAAACTTAGTTCAAAGGAGACTATAGAACTTCAAAAATCTAAAACTTGTTTTAGACTCAACTAGTGCTTTTGGCAAACCAAACCCCTCAGCCAAACATCTTCATGGTCTAGATGTAGAGGAGTAGACTCCTCACACCGGGTAAGTCTAGCTTTGTATTAGTATACTCAGCCTTGCTTGTGGCATCATTTTTTCACATGTTCTCTGCAAGACACTATTGATGGTGTGACTTGACCAGCCACCCTGCCACCAGGTTGGACAGTCAAGTGGGATGCCGCCTAGGCAGGAGAAGATCAGGAGGAGTAGTTGGCCAGGCCTTGCCCTACTCCCCTTTATCGGCGTTAATTATCATCCACAGCAACAGTAAGAACAATGTTATCCTTTATCAAAACTCCGATTTATGTAATAACTTATGTACTTTAATTTGTGGTTTCATGTTTATTGCATTTTCTCTGAGTATCACCATCACGTGAGCTAATGGTACTCGATCCTTGGTAAGTGGCTTTATCAGACTAGATCCAAGGAATTGATGGGTTATGCCTATTTAAGTGTGTCGTTGCCTTCGAGGCGTGACATGGGCACTTAAGCTGGAATAATCCAGGCGGTTCTGCCATAGGAACCTCCCAAGATATTAGGCCCACCTATAGATATCCTTGTCCCAGAGACCTTAGATAGTCATGCAGGTGTACCTAATGGCTCAACATATCCGGTTTCCTGTATCTCCTTCCATCGCCCAAGAGCGTTCATCCTATATCACAGACATTACATACCATCGGAGTAAAAGCGTAAAGAGTTACAATAACTTAATTTACATTCATAAGTACAATATAGAAAGATTCATTATTACATAATGGGTTTTAGTGCTTATACTTATTACATCATGGGAAGGTAAACACCTTCCATAAGTTTTTCTTATTTGTCTTCCTCTTGCTTTGGGATAACCTTGGAGCAGAAGCAACAAAACTCAGCAGTTTCTTCACTTACAACAACATGGATTTGGAAATCTTGAGTATGGAGTGTACTTTCGCAAGTCTTACCCGACCAAAAGAAAAGACTCTCAAGGATATGCTGGCCTTTAGGAGTCAAGGTAAGGTTTAGCAAGAACCAATGACCTAGTTTGCACAAAGCTTACTGAAGTTTTTCCTTATGAATTCATTTTACTTGTCAAGTTGAGTAGTTACCTGCATCTAGATTTCTTTCTATTATAGATCAAACAATTGGCCTACACTAGCCATCTTTTATCATCCCTTGAGTTCACTTGTCACTACGTGTAGGTCAGTGACCAAGTCTTCATACCCAAGAAGTAACGATGATCTGAATCGATTAATACCTAGATGGGGATCTCCAACCACACGACATATGTTGCACTCAACCCTTGCATATGTCAACTTGCACCCGGGTTTCACTACACCAATCCAAAGCATTCCCGTCGGCTACCTTAATTCCCGTCGGCCTGCGCACGGGCCGACGGGAATTAATTAATCCTCGTCGACCAAAATAAGGCCGACGAGGATTAATTAATTCTAGTCGGCCAGTCAACATAGCTGACGGGGATTAATTAACTCCTGTCGGCCCGCGTACAGCCGACGGCGATTAACTAACTCCCGTCGGCCGCGCCGCCAGGCCGACGGGAGTTATTCGAAATAACCACCGCCGTAGACCTTTCTTCTTCCTTTCTGTTTCTTTCATCGCTCTATCTCTATGCCCGTGCCCGCGCCGCCGTGCTGCCCGCGCCCGCCCGCACGCCGCCGGTCTGACGCCACCGCCCCGTCGCCGTCCCGCCGCCCACGGCCGCGCCCCACGCCCACGGCCGCCGCACCCGAGCCCACGGCCGCCGCCCCCGCCCTCGGCCGCCGGTCCCACGCCGCGCCCCGCGCCCACGACCGCAGCCCCGTGCCCACGGCCTCCGCTGACCGTCGTCGCCCGCCCAACACCGTCACCCGCCGCCGTCCACGGTAGCCGCGGCTTCCCCACATCGACGTCGTCCACCGACGTCGTCCACCATCGTCGTCCGCGCAAAGCGAGCGAGGTATATTATATATATTGTAATGTTTTATTTTCGTCGGTTTTTTATGGCCGACGGGAGTTAACTGTTATGTGATTAAGTTTTGTTTAAATTTGTTAATTAACAGTGTTATTAGTCTTCATATTTTTAATTTTATGTTGCAAATATAAAATGTGTTGTTTAATGTTATTAGTTAATGAATTGGATGATATGTTATGTATGTATATATATATATATATATATATATATGTATGTGTGACGTTTATGTTATGTATATATATAGTTATGTTATGTACATAATATATAGATGTATGTGTGACGTTTATGTTATGTATATATATAGTTATGTTATGTATATATATAGTTTAACTATTTATCTATAGATGTATGTGTGACGTTTATAAACATGAATGTCTCACACACGCAATTCTTACTCGTACACACAACCGCAATATGGGTAATAGACGTGATTGGATGTATGAAGGTTTCAAGAAGGGTGGGTGTCACACAAGTGAATGGTTTGCCAAGACGCAGATGTTTCTGGACCATGCAGCTGCTTTGTCACAAATAGATAATATTAGTTGTCCATGCAATAAATGTCAAAATATGACGAGCCACACCAAGAGGCAGGTCACACTACACCTGTGCTCGCATGGTTTTGTGCCAGGCTATAAGGTCTGGTATCTCCACGGGGAGTCACGCCTTGAACGAGCAGCAGAAGTAGAAGTTGATGACGGTGAAGATGATGTTGATAGGATGGACCAGATGCTTGAGGATCTGCAGCCTGAACTGGCACCAGATCATCATGATTCACCTACACCAGAGGTTCAGAAGTTCTTCGACCTACTTAAAGCGTTAGAAGAGCCTCTTCACGGGCACACTGACGTGACCGTACTCGAATTCGTGACTCGGCTGATGTCAATCAAGTCCAAGTTTGCATTCTCAATTAATTGTTACAAGGAGCTTGTGGATTTGATTAGCGAGGTTCTTCCTACGGGTCACAAGATGCCCAAAGACATGTACCAGTCCAAGAAATTGCTTGAAGGTCTTGGTATGGAGTATGAGAAGATTGATGTTTGCCAAGACAACTGTTTGCTTTTTTGGAAGGAACATGGCAGAGAACAGAAATCCTTAAAATGTGGGAAGTCGAGGTACGTGGAGCTTGTAAATGAAGATGGGGAGAAGGTGGTGACAAAGGTTGCACATAAACAGCTTCGGTACATGCCTCTCACTCCTAGAGTGAAATGCTTGTTTCTCTCGAGGAAGACCGCTATGCACATGAGGTGGCATAAAGATTGTACGGACAGACAAGATGGGTTAATGGTGCACCCATCAGATGGTGATGCATGGAAGGCTCTTGACAAATTTGATCCAGATTTTGCCAGTGATGCAAGAAACGTTCGTATCGGCTTGGCAACTAATGGTTTCACGCCGTTCAATATGACCGCTGCGTCGTATTCATGTTGGCCTATCATTGCCATACCGTACAACCTTCCACCTGCTCTTTGCATGAAATATGAGTTTATGTTCCTATGTCTTGTTATACCTGGGCCTGAGCATCCTGGCGTACGCCTCAATGTGATGCTTCAACCACTGATTGAAGAGTTAAAGAAGCTATGGCAAGGTGTGGAAGCCTATGATTGCTTCAAGAAGCAGAAATTCAATCTTCGTGTTGCATATCTGTTCTCGGTATATGATTTTATGGCGTATGGTATTTTCTCTGGATGGAGCGTGCATGGTAGATTGACGTGTCCTTATTGTGCTAAAGATACATATTGTTTTCGTCTTACTGCTGGTGGCAAGATATGTTACTTTGATTGCCATAGATGTTTTCTACCCTTCAATCACCCCTTCAGAAGGCAGAGAAAGGAATTTAGGAAGGGCACCATCATCATGAAGGGACCGCCCAAGCGACGTAGTGGGATAGAAATTACAGAAGAGCATATGAAACTTGTCCTAGATGAGAGTGGGAAAAGGTATCAAGGTTTTGGTGAGGAGCATAACTGGACTCACATATGTGGCTTGTGGGAGCTACCTTATGCTAAGTCATTGATTTTGATGCACAACATCGACGTCATGCATCAAGAGAGTAACTTTTGCCAAGCCCTCATAAATACATGCATGGATTTCCCTGATAAAATGAAAGACAATGACAAGGCACGCATGGACTTAGCAGTGATATGTGATCGTAAAACCCAAGTGCTTAGAGAAAACGGAGGCAAACCAAAAGCTAACTATTGTCTGAAATCTAAGCAACGGAAAGAAGTGATGAAGTGGATGAAGGATATTAAATTCCCTGATGGTTATGCCGCTGGTTTTAGAAGATCTGTGAACTTGAAGACAATGAAGATGAATGGACTGAAGAGCCATGACTTCCACATAATTATGGAGAGGCTCATGCCTGTAATGTTTCGTGGGTACATTTCCGAAGCTGTGTGGAAAATGTTAGCTGAAGTTAGCTATTTCTACAGACAGTTGTGTGCTAAAGAAATCAGAAGAGATGTGATGGAACAGATGGAGAAAGAGGCACCAGTGCTTTTGTGCAAATTGGAAAAAATATTTCCACCAGGTTTCTTCAATCCTATGCAGCATCTCTTTATACATCTTCCATATGAGGATAAGGTCAGTGGTCCTGTTCAGTATAGGTGGATGTTTCATATACAAAGAGCTTTAAAGAAGCTTAGAGCAATGGTGGGCAATAAGGCAAGAGTTGAAGGATGTATTGCGGAACAATTTAAACTTAAGGAGGTAGCACACTTCACAAGTTGTTACTTTGCAGAAGAACATAATGTATTTGCTCGAAAGAAAAGGTACCATGATGATGAACGAGAGATGCCTCCTTGTAGTGATCTTTTGATATTTCAGACAAACGGCAAAGCCGTTGGTCCACCCAAGGCATATCACCTCAGTATGGAAGAACGAAAGTCTGCTTTACTGTACATGTTCACGAATATGCCTGAGGTGGAGAAATACTTTGTGTAAGACTTATTTTCTTAAACTGTTCATATGTGAATTAGTTTATGTTATCAAATATCTCATGTCATACAATAATATTTGATAGCAAGTTTGATGAACAAAACATGAGGTGTCTCGGTAGGCCAACAGCGAGAGACATAAACAAATTGCGACGCGATGGTATGCATGGGCGACCTAATTTCATTATGTGGCTTCGGGACCGTGTAAGTCTTAATTATGTGGCTCCGAGAGCTAATTTCAGTTAACTAATATTATAGAATTTGCTAATGCTTTGTGGCATAATTGACATTTTGGGGAGGAAATCAATTTGAATGATGACTTACGTCAGTTATCTATTGGAAGTGTAACTGCCAAAAGCTATGGGCGTTACGACGTCAATGGATATCGCTTTCGTTCAAGCATTTTCGAATCAAGTCATCCTATGGCCGCCACTCAAAATAGTGGAGTCGTTACTAGGGCAACCGACATGGAAGGACACGAAGCCTGCTATTACGGGAAAATCAAAAATATAATCGAGATTACATTTGCTGGAAATAAGCCTTTAGCGCTAGTTTTCTTTGAGTGTAAATGGTATGACCCAAAGTATTATAGGACCGAATTTGGGATGACACAGATCCAACCGGAAAAATTGCTTCAAGGACATGACACGTATATCCTTGCCCATCAAGCAGACCAAGTTTATTTCTCGACATATCCATGCAAAAAGTTGTCTAAATGGAGGGTTGTGTACAATGTAAATCCCCGCGAATGCCTATACACTCCTGGTGAGGACGAATATCAAATTGGTCACCTTGAGCAGGTTGATGAGGTGTTTCAAGAAGAAGAGTCGCCAACTAGTTTTCATATTGATCCTGCACCGGCATTAGATTCACTAGTTGCAGACGTTAACGACTTAACTTTTCCCGAGAGACGGAGAAGACAACCTGTTAGGAGAAAAGTTACATGGTGACCACTGCATAGAAGAGAACAAATAGATCCTGATTTTGATGATATTTAACAAGTAAAGTTGTTTTGTTATTTCATTTGTTTCTATTTTTAAGTATTATGTCATTTTTGATGCACTAATGAATAATTTCTTATTTTTATGCAGGATGCCACCAAAATCAAAGAAGTCAGTGAAGGGGCTGTTCAAGGGCCTGGGCCTTTTTCAGGGCAGTTCTTCTAGCAGCAGCAGACGTCGAGAGCTGTTGAGCGCTGTACATGGAGATGAGGTAACATATCTTGTACAAATAAATTTGTTTACATATTTACAAATAAATCTTGAGTTGTATGTACCAGGATGAGCAGCACACTGAGGAGCAGCACATTGAGGAGGAGCAGCACACTGAGGAGGTGGAGCACAATGAGGAGGTGGAGCACAATGAGGAGGTGGAGCACGTGACATGGGACCAGGCCGCACAGCATCACCAGCCATGGGACCAGTGGGACCACCAGAGAGAGCAGCAATAGGCGTGGGACCAGTGGGGCCAACAGGGCGAACCGGCTGACAACCCGATGGATGATGGCTCGGGAGGCTCTTTAGCGACACGCACACGTCGCTCAAGAAAAAGCCACTCAGTAAAGCCTCGTCACGCGATAGAGCGAGAGGCTGATAGGACTTTAATCATGCCACATGGAGATCGGTGAGTGTAATATATTAACTTATCTCATATAACTATTATGTGTATTATTAATGTTTTTGTGTAATGTAGGAATTGGGAGGACCTGTCCTTTGACGGCAAGGGACACCACACTCAGGTTAACCTTACGTTGGGTTCTCTTTGCCGCCTTCACTACCCTGGTATAGTGAAGGTGTCAAACGGTGATACCGAGGATGAGGTGCTCGTCAGTACCTGGGACGAGTACAAGTTTAAAAAGGAACGAAACCACACCGACAGACAGGGACTTGTGCGTAATGACTTTTGGGTATGAATTCTTTATTATTTTTGTTATGTTTCTTAATATTGTAAATCTATGACTTATACCATTGTATTTGTATTCTTTATGTTGTAGCTTCGATATCGGTTGCCTGACGGAGAGGATTACATGGGGCACGCTGAACGTGTCTTCCAAAACAATGCAAAGAAGCTGGTGAAGGATGCCATATACTATGCGAGAATTCAGGCTACAAACCTGTATTTTCAAAAGCATCCGGAAGAAGCAGGCCCCTTGAGTAAAAAGGAAGGGTCCTCAAAGATATATTTGACTGAGGATCAATATCGTGAGGTTAGTATTCAATTTGTTTTACCCTTTATATTGATTGATGTGATTGATATAATATGTAACATTGTATGTGCAGGTGATGGTTCCATGGATGGCGCCCGTGCCTGATGCGTACTATGCTTGGTGTCGATATTGGGCTTCTGAAGGCTTCCAGAAAGCGTCAGCGCATCACAGACAATGTCGAGGAACCAATTCTAACCACAAGTTTGGCGGTGACGACATGATACGAAAAGCTAAAAGAATGGTAAGTTTGATCTAGCTATGTCGATCAGCAAATAGTACGATTTCTTATGAATGTTTTTTGTTTATACAGGAAGCTACGAGTGGCCAAAAGCCTAGTGACATTGAGGTCTACCAGGAGGGCCACAAAGGACCAGACCCGAACAACCCTGACCAGCTCTGCAGCTAGACAGCCACGGATCGCTTGGTAAGTTTTGGCCCAAAAGTACAAACGTTCAAAGTATAGAAATTCCTGCATTTGTAAGGTTGTGAATGATGTATAGGCGGCATATGGGGAGGAGATGGTTCGTCACCATGGCCCTGACTTCGACTGGCGTCATGAACCGGTGGATCCCTCGGTGGTGTACGCAAGTGGTAGTGGCAAAGCGCATGGACGGTAAGCTCTAACTTATAAAATTATATGGTTGACACTAAATTGATTATGAAGTAATCACATTTTTTGAATCACTTCTAGATACGCACCCTTCGACGGATTCATTGACTCGTCGTCGGTGAGATCTCGGAGGATGGGTTTGTCTTCTCGTAGCTCATGCTCTCGTTGACCGAACGAGCAAGAGCTGGAGATTATGAGGATGCGTGAAGAGATGAGACAACAACGCGAATTTATGGAGGCTTGCAATGGCCATAACCAAGCGATGTATCAAGTGAGTACACATAATCCGAACTCTAAATTATTATATTTCAATACAACATCTTCAGTAGTAACACATATGTTTAACAGTTAATGCAGCAATAGGGCATGGCAACAAATTTTCCACCGCCACCACAATGGAGCCAATTTGCAAACACACCAGTTCCACCACCACAATTCAACACCCCTCCGCCACATATACCTGCACCTGGAGATAGGGTACGTTTCATAACTCTCGATTAATTTATACACTTGTATACTTTTTGATATTTGCATTTAACGTGTTGATATTTGCTAACTTGCATAGGTTACGCCTGAAGCGGGTGGTAGTGGGTCTGATCCCGTAGCAGGGACTGGATTTGTTGACTCGCTCTTCGCATTCCCTCCTCCTGGTGGTGGTGGCGGCAGCGGTCAAAGCTCTAACCACCCAAGTGGTGGTTATCTCTAAACACTTAAACTTATGTTTGAAATGTCATACTCTGGTGGATGTTTATGTTTCAATACTATGTCGTACTCGTTGGTGGATGTTATGTTTCAATACTATGTCGTACCCGTTGGTGGATGTTTTAGTTATGAATGCATGTGTTTGTAATGTGGCTATTATCTGTGATTTATGTTATGTGTGATATATGTTATGTGTGCAGAAATAGTGACCTAATTTAGTGCTGTTTTTGTAGCAGTATAGGGTAATTCTCGTCGGCCCAGTTAATTCCCGTCGGCTATGGTCGAACCGACGTGAATTAACTAATAATGCTCGTTGGCCCAGTTAACTCTCGTCAGCCCTACGTGGCCGACGGGAGTTAACCAATAATTCCCGTCGGCCTGGGAACCGACGGGAATTAATTAATAACTCCCGTCGGCCCTACGTGGACGACGGGAGTTAACCAATAATTCCCGTCGGCATGGGGAACCGACGGGAATTAATTAATGACTCCCATCGGCCAGCAAAACCGACGGGAGTTAGCCTTAATTCCCGTCGGCTAGTTAGTGGCCGACCGGAATTAATTATTCCCGTCAGCCGCCGACGGGGATAAACTTATCCCCGACAAGAAACGCCTGTCGGCTGACAACCGACGGGAATAAGCCCTAAACCGATGAGAATTACTTATTCCCGTCGGTTTAGTGATTTTTCCCGTCGGTTCCTGGCCGACAGGAATTAAGTGATTTCCTGTAGTGTTTCTCAAGACCAGAACATGTTCCCGCTACCTGAGAGCACGGTTACTCCACCGTCCAGCCTCTTGCCATGGAGGGTACATGCTACTCTCACCATCTCCCACGACTAGTGTGGGCGAGCTGTTCTGGTATTGTTCGGACCAAGGCAAAGCTTACCCATGATGAGGCATGTGGCCAGTTAAAAGGTGCTCGATCATCAAGCCTACATCGGCTCGGTCCTTAAACAACTTAGACGGAGGCACTACACTGAGACTTGCATCTAGTGCAAGTCACCTGCCCGATCTCGTCTTTATCATTTAAAACCCAAAGTTTAGTATCTGACAGAGGTACCCTTTTCAGATGTTGAACCCATCATGGCCATGATGTATTCATCGTCATAAGTCTGTTATTTGTAAAAATCCCCATATAGTGTGAAGCATCACATTTTATTTTAAAAACAAAACATTTTGTTTTTCTAAAGCAAGGCTAAGAATCATTAAAATCCTTTTCATAAAGAGGTATCAAGGAATGGTAATCAACTTTCCAAGGAAGGAAATGCATCATTTGTTTAGCACCCAACTACTATTACCTAATGCATTATATAAGGTGATAAAGATTTTAAAACAACAAGGAAAGGGGTAAATGCACAAGGGCTTGCCTTGTGTTGTAGGAGTCCCTGCTTCCTCACCACAGATGTCGAAGTAAAAGATATTTTCTGCTGGAGGATTCTTGGTCTGAGGGACAACCTCCTCTTCTACTATGGATTCTTCTTCGTGTTCTATACATGATAATACATGTATATGAATGCTTATGGTATGTCATGGATATGCAGTTATATAACATAAAGATAGTAAGTTGTGTCTTGAATACAACTTTCCATCAGAGTGCTAATCAACCACTAAGACTTCCTCATTAAATACTCTTCTAATATTAACTTACTAACCTTGTTAGGCTACTGGTGAAAGTAAGGTTACTAAGTTCAACTTTATTTACAAAAGTTACCTCTAACTGAGTTAGTATTAAAATAGTTAATCTATGGAACCATTTACTAGTTTTCTAGTCAAACAATTTCCAAACAACTTCAAACTTTACTCAAAGTCTATAACCATCATTTTAAGTCTACCCAAAAAGTTTTATGATTTTTGGGATTACTAAATGATTTCTAAAATTCTGAAAGTCCTTACTTAAGTACCTTTAAATGCTACATAATTCAGGGTTTGAAATAAAAATCTTGGAATTATTTTTATTAAATACTACTTGATTTTAGGAGTCTAGTAAAATTAGGCTCATGATTTTATCCATTTTCTACTATTTTTGATGGATTTCCCAAGATAGCAGTAAAAAGAAAAGAATAAAACATGAATAGTACTAGGCTGAATTTGGCCGAGCCAGGCCAAGCCTACGCGGAAACCGCGCGCGCCCGCACCCGCGCCTGCGTTGGCGGATTTACGCCGAGGTCCCTGGTGTTTTGAACATCCAGTAAAGAATCCTTGGACACTATTCATATGTCTCATTGACAACTACACAAAAACCCTCCTATTTATATTTCTTCACAACTCTACGTCACCGATGACGGCGCGCTCGTCCGCCTCCGACCCCTCATCAGAACTTGCTATAAACGACGATGACCGGCGAGCTCGAGCACCTAATCGCCATCTCCGATCCGATACGACCCTAATCCATGCACTAATTGAACTAATCAAGCTCGAGATACCCTCTACTCACGACTACGGTAGACGCCGAGGATTGACGAAGTCGTTCTCCTTGCCATTGGGCGGTAGCATTCTATCACAAAGCATGGCAAGCCTCAGTAGCACATGAGACAACTGTAACAATGACCGAAAGGACCGAAAAGAAGATAGAATTAGCTAGCCACACTAAGGAGGGCCACGGCGGCACATAAGGACAATGAGGTAGTGTTTTCATCAAAATACTAAGGTAGATTTCAATCGGTTGGGTTTACAAACAATTAGGGATACTAAAGATACTTAGACATGAGTCAGAGAGGGTTGAGCTAACCTGAGGAGCTTCGACCACGGTGAAGCACCTCACAGCGGCAATGGTGACAAGTTTTGGGAAATTCTGAAGAACTTGGGCTATAGTTGATGAAAAGGGCTGACTAAGGGTGGGTTGAGCACGTAACAGAGAGGCAGAGTGAAGGGAGGGGTCAATTTAAAGGAATCGAGCGTGTTGTTCGCAAATTTGAGATAAGTATGCTCATGACGACGGTGAGATATTTCACTGGGTCAGTTCGCCGTGGTGCCCATCAGTACAAAGGCTCAAAGACAGTAACTCCATGCTTGCCACGGTTATAAATACGTGGTGAAACGACCATGGCATGGCGCAACCGTGAGGGATGACGGCCACCATGGCGAAGGCCGCTCGACCACGTTACTGTTAAGTGGGTACATCACATAGGCTCAATCGAGTCCCCTTGCGATCTTTTCATCCTCACCTAGTAATATCCTACTCGAACCGAGCACCAATCTTTGCGGCAAGCTCGAATCACTGTGTGCAAATCACCGGCGGCGAGGTTCACTGTACCTATTATCTTGTTCAGCTACTGTTCACTCTGAATGAGTCCATTGCTTTACTTGACAAACCAACTTTAGAGGCATTTTTCTTCGATTTTCATGTAGTGAACTACCAATCCGACTGCATCAAAGTTGTTCCCATATATACTAGCTTCAACTTTATCATAAGGATCTTGGTCATTTGCTCACTAGATCATGCACAATTTAACTACCAAGTCAGACTAGTGCCACTGTCAGTCTAGGTTCAGATCACTGCTTGACTAATAGCCCGACTTCCAGGGCATCTTTCTCCAATTTCCATATAGTTCTTGGGCAAAGTCACTTAATAAAATTTGGACTACTATAGTATCTCTACAACTTTGTTATGGTGACTTATAGCAAACCCCTTATGGATCAAGAGATACAGAAGCCCAAAGTTATCCTATTAACACTGTTAGAGTAGAGGTGTGTATTGGCTTTTGCAAATTACTCCAAGTTTCACCACAAAACATGGAAATCTCCAAATATAAAAGTTGCTTATTTTTTGTTAATCTACCAGTTTAATATATACACTTTTGGTAAAAGGTGCATAGAATTTGAAATCACCCCATAGGGCACTAATTAGGGTTTTTGGGCTCCAAATTAGGGTTTTGGGCATCCTAGGGTACATTAAGCACTTAATCTATCTAAGCCATCATTTCTTGAACACATTTACCAAATTAGCAAGATCACTCCTTAATGTTCACCACATAAGGTCACATGCTTTTAGTCCTTGGAGAGATGCACTCCAACCTAGGGTTAAGAATCCCCTTTCTAGATCATAAACCCAAGTAAGTATTACATCACATGTTTTGGTTTGAAATTTTTGCCTAGTGGATGCATTCTTGGTGTGTCATACATAATGTAATGCTAGTGCACATGATGTCATGCCAAAGTTTTAGTTCTCGTAACACCAAAGGTGTTACATACTTCCCCCCATAAAAGAATCTCGTCCTGAGATTTAAGGTTCCTGGGTAAGTAATGGAAAAGGAAATGTGTCCCAACTTTATTTCCTATTTTGTCTTACAAGGTAGAGTGTGGGTGTGTGAGCCTTTTCTAACTTTACAATAAGGTACACAAACCTTTAAGGTTACAACAAGCTAAAAACTTAGGAAAATGTTTTTCTAAGCAATCTTTAGATTCCCAAGTAGCCTCATCTTCCGTATGTTGGTTCCACTATGTCTTTTAAAACTTGATTGCCCTTTTTTGAGTAACTCGATCCTTTTGATCCAAAACTCAGAGGGGATATTCTGAATAAGTTAGGTCTAGCTCCAAGTTAACTTCTGATATATCCATAGTTTGATCGGGGACTCGAAGACACTTCTTTAGTTGTGATACGTGAAACACATTCTGTACAACATATAATGACTCTGGTAGCCGAAGTATGTACGCAACCTGCCCATATCATTCAAGAATAGGAAATAGACCACTTTATCGGGGTGCTAACTTTCCTTTAACCCTGAAACGACTAACTCCTTACATTGGCGATACCTTTAAGTATACATGATCTACGACTTGAGAGATTAATGGTCGGCGCCATTTATCCGCATAATTCTTCTGCCGTGCTTGAGCTTCTCTCAAGTGGAGCCATATGCGTTGGACCTTTTCTTCCGTTTCTTTGACCAAATCAGGTCTAAAAAACCATCGTTCTCCTGGTTCTGACCATTTGAAAGGTGTTTTACATCGTTGACCATATAGAGCTTCAAACGATGCCATTTTGATACTCTCTTTATAGCTATTATTGTAGGAACATTCTGCCAAAGGTAGACAATCATCCCACTTTTGCAGGAAATTCCAAAACACATGCTCGCAACATATCTTCCAATATTTGATTTACTCTCTTTGTTTTCCCTCTTGTCTGAGGATGATAGGCCGAACTATGGAGCAACTTAGTACCCAAAGATTTGTGAAACTCTTCCCAGAATTTGGATACAAATTGTTGTCCTCGGTCGAACACTATCGTCCTTGGTACCCCATGCAAACTCAAAATACGAACAACATATAATTGAGCACTAGGTAAGGATTAGATAATATGTTGTAACTGGGAGAAAATGAGCTATCTTTGTAAGATGATCCACTATAACCCAAATAGAATATATCCTTTGGAGGTCTTGGGTAATCCGACCACAAAATCCATACTTATGTCATCCCATTTCCATGTTGGGACTGTGGTGAAACTGCCTAGATTACTTCTAGCTTAAGTGACTTGGTCTGCCAATGACCCACACTTAAGATGGAATAAACTGTCAATTCCTCGGATCTAGTCCGATTGAAGCCACTTACCTAGGGATCGAGTACCATTTGCTCACACGAAGGTGAGACACAGAGAAATATAATAAAGCAGTAATACCACAAATTAAAATGAGTACTTAGAGTTATTACATCATTGAAGTTTGAAAATAGTAAACAATGTTCTTGATGCAGCGGAAATTAACTAACGGTAAATAAGAACAACACATATAATGACCAAGTGTTTAGAGATAAATGTCACAAACATTATTACATTGCGGAAGTGTCTTACAAAAATAAATGATAACAATAAAGTGAACTAATAATTATTCCTTGGCGCCATAAAGTTGTCAAGGAGATGCCACCTAGACAAGCTCGTACTCCTCATAGTAGACCTCCTCCTAGGCTAGCTTGTTCTTCTCATGTGGGGGGGGGGGTTATATATCGCAAGGGTGAGGACAGAAAAGATCATAGCTTAATAAGTTGTGGGGAATAATGTGCATGAAGTCACCATAGGTGGGAGCTCATGTGAAGTTTAACGCTGATCAACAAATAATGGTTAAAGCTGAGCATTATTTTTAATAAGCTGGTCAAATTTTATTATCAGTTACTAAATGTAAGTATATACCAAACTAGAGTAATAATAGATCAAAATTAATAAATAAACCACAATGCAATGCAAATGACAAAATGAGTTTAATTCCATAATCATGCAAGAGTCCTGAGCTGCTCATGACCGCAAGTACAGCTAGTATACCAGTTTTAGACTCTACGAAGGTTGTACCCTTTAGCCACAAGTCATGCTACCCATCTGCCATGGGATTGTACGGGCCCCATACACCTCTACCAAGGAAGCGAGGCAGGGTAACACTACGAGGCCTTTACAAAGTTCCACTAGCTTCAGAAAACCCGCTATAGTTCTAGGGAGCGCAATATAGGAATCCCCCGTCTAAAAAGCCATCACAACAAAATGAACCCGAGAAATCCCTATATTGACAACTCCCCTACTACCCTTGCCCCTTTCGGGTAAGGTAGACTTCCACTGGCTTTCCTAATTAGTCAGCCAAGGGTGTCCCATTCCACCCTTGTGGTGGCACGTTTATCTCAAGTTAAGCTCCATGTTCCAATTAACACAATAGTCTTATCATGAACAGAATAGAACAACAATAATAAAGTATGATCATGAGTAATAATTATCTTAACACCCAAAACCGCATATAGAAATAGCAAAGACTACCCTAAAGTTTAGGGGTAAACAAGGTGTAAAGATGACCAAACTAGAGTGACCTATTAGGTCCCACCAAAATTAATCCTAAGCATGCCAAAATGATTATAGTGAACATTTTGGGTAAATAAAAGTGGTCAAGGGCACAACTTGCCTTCAAGGAGCTCCTGCTCAGTTCCCTGCTGGGTACCGGGGTCCTCAGTCACTTGCTTGTTTACTCGAAGCAATACAAACAAACATGGTATAGGAGAAACTAACATCACATCAAATATCAGAATAGAATGCACGATAATATTCTACGCATCATAACGAGATCGTAGGTTCGAGAATCACTAAATTCGGAGTTACGGATAACAAGTTATGATCTTCTGAAGTTTTAAGTGTTTGGTATAGAATTAACTAAGTGGATAATTTTAATCTATGTTTCATGATAAAACAGAGTTACTGGATGATAAACAATATTAATACAAATTTAATGCAACTAGAATGGATCAAAAAGGAGTTAAATTCATCAAGTTATGAATTTCCTAAGATTGGAACATTATTTTTGCACTAAAAAGGATTTCTGCATTTAATTTAATTGCTTTATGAGTTATCTGGACGGCGGCCATAATTACAAGGAAACCCAGGGGTCAAACTCAAAGAAATTAGGAGCTAGCTGAAACGTTTCCTAACTGTACTGGGATGACGGGTTATTTTATAGAAAACCCAGGGGCTCTTGTGCTAAAATGGTCGGCCGAAGGGGTATCACGAGATCTAGGCTTTTGGATCGCAATTCTACGGTTAGGATTAGATTTGTGAACTTCTAAATCGGCCCGCGATACCACGCGTTGGATTGGATTTCAGCTGTGTAGATTTTAAATACTCGAGACCGGGCTCTACTTGCCCGATCTAGATTGGACGACTCAGATTCATCCGTGCAAAAATGTTATCCCCCACCTAATCTGAGCCGACCTCAACTAGATCAATGGTCCGAACGTCTTTCCCCCACCCCCATCGGGCGACAGCTGGTGCTCAGCTGCCGCGACGGCCCATCGCCGGAGCAGCACCAATCGGCGCCAGGGTGCGATACCTATTGATCTGAGACTCGATACGCGATGTGGAGGCTTATTCGAACGAGCTGGGTAAGCACTTACCGATGGCAGAGTCGGAGATAGGGGTTATCACCGAGGCACGGTGAAGTTGCAGTGACGGTGAGGAATTGCAGCCATCGAGAGCGCCTTTCTTCCCTGTCACCGCCCTTGACGCGATCTAGTTGTCTGGGCGAACCCTCCCCAACCGCGCACTCACCCCTGAGCAAGGGTGATAGTGGTGATTTCTTATGGCGGCTCTCTTCTCTTTGTCTCTTCCTCTCCGTCGATCGATTCGCCCGGCGCTAGACTCACGAGGTGCACCAAGGTAGGCGAGAGGAGCCCGACACTCGAGTTTTAACCCTAGGTCACCGACCCCAACTACCCCGACAAGAAGGGGGGTTTGTTGCACCAATCTCGACACGGATTGCTGACCACCACGAGCTCGGCGGCGGACGGATTTCTGGCCATGCGAGCCCACTTGTTGGCACCTAGGAGCCAGCGCGCGAGCGTGACCGGCTGAGGGAGTGGGGCCACATGCCAGTGAGGGATTCGCGCACACGTTGGACTGACGGCTGGGCACACCTTGTCGGCGCACAGAACCCCTGACTGGGCCGCGCGATGGGATGAGGGTTAATGGGTCGAATTCCTGGGTGGCTGCCAGCACGCGATTTCTTTTTCTTTTTCTTTTCTGTATTCTTTTCCTTTTTATTTTTAGATCTTAAATTTTGAATTCAAATTTTATTGTGAATTCCACACTTAGATTAAATGCACAATTAAAAATACCAGCATGAAGAAGTATTTCCATTATTTTATATATATTCTTTCTAGCTATTAAGGAATTTATCAACTTGTATGTGTATATTTATATATATGCATGTGTCACATAGAAAGAAAAATTTCCATAAACTTCAAATACTCTAACTCCTTTATTTACTATGATTTGGGTATTACAAATCCTACCCCCCTTAAAAGGAATCTCGACCTCGAGATTAGGATGAACTAGGAAAGAGGTGGGGAAATTCTATTCGTAATTCTTCTCTCTCCCAAGTAGCTTCATCTTCTCCATGGTGACTCCATTGTACTTTGCACATCTTAATGACTTTATTCCTCCTAACACGAGTCAAGGTGTCAATGATCTTGATAGGATGCTCGATATAGGTTAGATCACCTTGCACACTAAGTTCATCCATTAGCAACTGTTCCTCTGGGACACGGAGACACTTCTTAAGCTGAGATACATGGAACACATTGTGTACATCCATCAGATGATCTGGTAACTCAAGCTAGTAGGCCATCTCCCCAACTCACTTAGGGATTTTGAAAGGTCCAATAAAACAAGGGGATAACTTGCCTTTAACTTTGAATCTCCTCATACCACGAATTGGTGACACCTTAAGGTACACGTGGTCACCCTCTTTGAATTCCAGTGGTATTCTCTAGTTATCAACATAGCTCTTCTGCCGAGTCTGTGCTATCCTCAAGTTCTCCCAGATCATACGAACTTGTTCTTCTGCCTCCTGAATAATTTTAGGCCCAAAGAACTATCTTTCACCAGTCTCATCCCAATATAGAGGGGTTCTACACTTCCTGCCATATAAAGCTTCAAATGTGAACATCTTTAGACTAGCCTGATAACTATTATTGTAGGAGAAATCTGCATATGGTAGACTCTTGTCCCAACTGCCTCCATGCTTAAGGGCACAAGCTCTTAACATATCCTCAAGTACTTGGTTGGTTCTCTCAATCTGACCATAAGTTTGGGGATGATAAGTTGAGCTAAAATTCAGATTTTTATCCATATTGTCATGAAGACTATTCCAAAATCTTGAGGTAAACTAAGATCCTCGATCAAAAACAATCTTCTTAGGTACACCATGTAGGCACACAATTCGAGCCATATATAACTCTACCAACTGAGAACCCTTGTAAGTAGTCTTGACCGGAATGAAGTGAGCCACTTTGGTTAATCTATCCACGATCACCCATATGGAATCATAACCTTTCTAGGTACGAGGTAACCCGACAATGAAATCCATACCAATTTCTTCCCACTTCCATTCGGACACTTTTAACAGGTGTAGCAGTCTAGCTGGCCTCTGATGTTCAGCTTTGACTCTTTAACATACATCACATACAGCCACGTGTGCAGCTACATCTCTTTTCAACCCATACCACCAGTACTTCTGCTTCAGATCTTGATACATCTTGGTGCTACCAGGATGAATAGAGTAGTTTGAGTCATGGGCTTCCTTCAGTATGGTCTCACAGAGGCTGTCAATCTCAGGAACACATATCCTGTTCTTGAACCATATTGTGCCTTGTTCATCCTCCGTGAAGTCTGGACCTCTACCTTCTGCCATCATATCTATGATTTCTTGAATTTTAGCATCACCGATCTAACCCTTGCGTATTTCTTGCTCCAAGGTAGGTTCCACTTTTATAGTGATTCCTTCAGTATGTGCAACTATTCCTAGGTTGAGTCTTTCAAAGTCTTCAACTAACTCATCAGGTAACTGCGCGACTATAGTTGCATGAACATGTTCCTTCCAACTCAAGGCATCTGCAACCAGATTCCCCTTGCCCGGATGATAATGGATCTCCATGTCATAATCTTTGATGAGCTCCAACCAATGACGTTGTCTAAGGTTGAGATCTTTCTAAGTGAAGATATACTTTAAGCTCTTATGATCAGTATAGACTTAGCACTTGGTCCCCATTATATAATCCCTCCATATCTTGAGAGCATGCATTATGACTGTCAGTTCTAAGTCATGAGTGGGGTAGTTCAACTCATGCTTCCGCAACTGGCGAGACATGTAAGCAATGACATGTCCTTCTTTCATAATAACACATCCCAAGCCTTGGCGACACGCATCACAATATGTGTCAAATCCCTTCTGCAGATCTGGCATAATCAACACTAGGGGTGACATCAATGTAAACTTTAGTTGATTGAAACTCACTTGACATTCAGGAGTCCACTTAAACTCTTTTCTCTTCTCCAATATTGAGGTCATAGGTTTTGCTATCTTGGAGAATCCCTCAATAAAACGCCGGTAATAACCCGCGAGTCCTAGGAAACTCCGGATTTCAGTAACCGAGCTTGGTATCTTCCATCCTACTATCTCTCTCACTTTAGCCGGATCCACTGATATTCCTCCATTGGAGATGATATGCCCAAGGAATGATACTTCATCAAGCCAGAACTCACATTTACTATACTTGGCATAGAATTGATTATCCCTTAACTTCTGTAGTACCAATCGTAGATGTTCCTCATGATCATTATCATTCTTGGAATAAATCAGAATGTCGTCGATGAATACCACGACGAACTTATCAAGATACTCCATGAACACCTTGTGCATCAGATTCATGAAGTAGGCTGGTGCATTAGTTAAGCCAAATGACATGACCGTGAACTCATATAGACCATATCGGGTAGAGAAAGTCGTCTTGAGAATATCAGAAGGCCTAATCTTCATTTTATGATAACACGATCTGAGATCAATCTTAGAGAATTCCCTGTCACCTCTCATCTAATCAAATAAATCTTCAATACGAGGTAAAGGATACTTTTTCTTAATTGTGACATCATTAAGTGATCTATAATCAACACACATCCTCTATGAACCATGCTTCTTCTATACAAACAGAACTAGTGCTCCCCAAGGTGAGGAACTCGGACGAATGTACCCCGCCTCCTACAAGTCTCTTAGTTGTTTCTTGAGTTCTTTTAATTCTTCCACTGAAATCATGTATGGCCTTTTAGAAATAGGAGCGGTTCCAGGTAAGAGATCAATAACAAATTCAACTTCCCTATCTGGTGGCATTCTGGGTAACTCCTCTGAAAATATATCTGGGAACTCTCTAACCACACGGATGTGTCTGCCCACAAATTTAACATCTACTAGATATATGGTGGGTCTAGTGGAGGGGGTTAAGGTAATCATGATTTCGAATCTTTCTCCTTTTGGACTGGTGAGTTCTATGGTTCCCCTAGCACAATGTATAACTTCATTTGCTTTCCTTAACCATGACATACCAAGAATCAGATCTATACTACTCTCTTCTAATACTATAGGCATAGACCAGAATTCCCTCCCCATGATTGTCAGTGTTAATCTGTTGGTCATATAATTTGCTTCAATAGGCCCTTTAGAGGTGATTACTATCATGGGTTTTTGCATATTTTGAAGAGGTAACTCATTTGTATTGACATAACGAGCAGAAATGAACAAATGCATAGCTTAAAAATCAAATAATATAGTTGCAGGAACTAAATTAATAAAGAACGTACCAATAGCAATATCAGTACCATCAGCAATAGCATTAGCACTTACTTGGTTGACTCTGGTACTACTGAACCCCTTGCCGGTAGTTGGAGTCTGTTTCTTGCCCTGAACATTGCTTCGAGAGGGTGGGTTGGGGTTCCTCTTCGGACAAGCATTGGCGTAGTGCCCAACCTCTCAACACTTGAAGCAGGTGGTGACTGTAGTAGTGCCCTAGCCAGCAGGTCTCACTGGGGTGTCAGTGGGGGCATCCTAACAAGAGTGCGGAGTCTGCGGAGTCACTTGTGGTGTCTGCTGAGCAGGTCGTTGGTAGGACTGTTGCCCTTCTCCAGAATGAGCTAGTGTACCATGGGGTGGAACATAGCGAGGGCGGATGCTACTGCTCCCCTGACCCTGGGTGATAGCCTTCCTCTTCATCTCGCCTTGCTAAACACGTTTGTGTTCAACAGCTATGGCCTTGTCCAGAAGTCTCTAGAAAGATGGGAAGGTGTGGGATACCAGCTGGTACTGGAGTGGCCCAATGAGTCCCTCCATGAACTGCTCATGCTTCCTTTCGTCATCAGCAATCTCCTCTAGAGCATACCTTGACAGCTGAATGAATTTATCACAGTATTCACTCACTGTCATATTGCCTTGCTGGAGTGATAAGAATTCCTTCTTCTTTATTTTCATCAGGCCAACAGGAAGATGATAGTTCCTGAATTGTGTAGAAAATTCTGCCTAGGTAATAATGTTAGCAGCAACATGGGCAGCACAGTAGGAGTCCCTCCAATCAGCAGCAGGCCAGTAAGATGACCCGACGCATAGAGCACCTTCTCCGATCAGTACATTGAGCAATATTGAGCATTTTATCCACTGACTTCAACCAATCATCAGCGTGTATAGGATCTGGAGAGCTAGAGAATGTGGGTGACTTGTGACTCTTGAATTCCAGGTGCTTGCCCTTGGGTGGAATTGGTGGTGGTAATGGAGGTAGTGGTGGTTGTTGCTGTCGTTCTAGTCTTTCCTATCGCATTTCTGGTCACATTTCTTGTCGCTCCTGGTGCATCTCCTGACATTCCTATCGTATTTGCGTTTGCATTTCCGTCATGGTGTTTGCCATTTGCTACAGCATCTATATCTGAGCAGCAGCTACAGGATCTGTTCCCGCCAGTGGAGGGATCGATGGAGGATTCATCTCTGGTTGTGGTTGGTTAACAATCCTCCTGTGACGGTTGTTGGCAGGTAGATCGATACCGCCTCCCTTCTTGGTATTGACCATCTGGTTAGAAACACAAGGTAAGATAGAATTGCAGATAAGACGAGTAATTACGAGACATCCACTTTTAGATCATGATCTTTTGGGGTCTTAATGGCTCAGTAGATTAGTGTGTCACCTACTAATACTAATACATTACCTTATGGTCGTACTCCTCATAGTAGACCTCCTCCTTACCTACCTGTTCTTCTCCTGTGGGGCGTTTATATATCACAAGGGTGAGCTCACAAAAGATGATAGCTCAACATGTTGTGGGGAATAATGTGCATGAACTCACCAAAGGTGGGAGATCATGTGAAGTGTAAGGCTGATCAATAAATAATGGTTAAAGCTGAGCATTGTTTTTAACAAGTTGGTCAAATTTTATTAGCAGTTACTAAATGTAAGTATATACCTAACTAGAGTAATAATAGATCAAAATTAATAAATAAACCACAATACAATGCAAATGACAAATTGAGTGTAATTTCATAAGTTAATCATGCGAGAGTCCTGAGCTGCTATGACCGCGAGCACTCTTAGTATACCAGTTTTACACTCTGCAGAGGTTGTACCCTTTACCCACAAGTCATGTTACCCATCTGCCACGGGGTTGTACGGGCCCCATACACCTCTACCAAGGAACCAAGGAAGGGTAACACTACGATGCCTTTACAAAGTTCCACTAGCTTTATAAAACATGCTACAGTTTCTAGGGAGCGCAATATAGGAATCCCCCGTCTAAAAAGCCATGGAAGCAAAATCAACCTGATAACCTCCCTATCCGACAACTCCCTTACTGCCCTTGCCCCTTTCGGGTAAGGTAGTCCTCCACTAGCTTTCCTAATTAGTCAGCCAAGGGCGTCCCATTCCACCCCTGTGGTGGCACGTTTATCTCAAGTTAAGCTCCATGTTCCAATTAACACAATAGTCTTATCATGAACAGAATATAACAACAATAATAAATCATGAACATGAGTAATAATTATCTTAACACCCAAAACCACATATAGCAATAGCAAAGACTACCCAAAAGTTCTGGGGTAAACAAGGTGTAAAGATGACCAAACTAGGGTGACCTATTGGGACCCATCAAAATTATGCCTAAGCATGCCAAAATGATTATATAGAACATTATTGGGTAAATAAAAGTGGTCAAGGGCACAACTTGCCTTCAACGAGCTCCTGCTTAGTATTTTCCACCTGTTGGGTACCAGGGTCCTCGGTCACTTGCTTGTTTACTCGAAATAATACAAACAAACATGGTATAGAAGAAATTAACATCACATCAAATATCAGAACAAAATGCAAGATAATATTCTACGCATCGTAACGAGATTGTAGGTTCGAGAATCACTAAATTCGGAGTTACGGATAACAAGTTATGATTTTCCTAAGTTTTAAGTTTTTGGTATAGAATAAACTAAGTGGATAATTTTAATGTACATTTCATGATAAAACAAAGTTATTGGATGATAAACAATATTAGTATAAATTTAATGCAACTGGAATGGATAAAAAAAGAGTTAAATTCATCAAGTTATGAATTTCCTAAGATTGGGACCTTATTTTTGCACTAAAAAGGATATCTGCATTTAATTTAATTGCTTACTAACCTGGACTACTGTTGGGGGCCTTCAGCTTCCGAAGGTCCTCAAAAACGTGATTTAACAATGTTTCTAGAGTATAATACATGAGCAGGTACCTTCGGACATGGACTTGTCGGACTTAAGTCAAAATCATTGTACAAAGAAAAACAAGGGGAACGAAGGATGGAACAGAGTCGAAGCTGTACGCAAGGGAGCTTCGGCATGATGACAGGAAAAAAGGAAACCGACTTAAAGAGGAAAAGGTTATCTAGACCCCGATGAATTACTATAGAGTTATTATCAAATGCAAAGGGCCTGAATGTAATTTTACATGGGCTGCGACCCGTGCCTATAAATAGATGAACAGTACTCCTGTACTATTCACGCTGACTGGGCATTCGCTTTTGCGTCATGCTTGTATTTTTACTTCCTTCAAGCCGAAGGTACACTTGTAATAAACCATTATATTTACTTATTCATGATAATAACACAAAAATAATACAATAATGATAACATACTTGATTGTTTGCATTGCTCATGTTTTGTATAAACCCTTCTTCATTTTTATATACGTCGTACTCATGAAGGTACGCTTTCTGTAACCTTCGTCCGAGAATTGTTATATCCTAAGGGAAACAATGCTTCGAAGGACGAAGGACTTTAACATTTAACATTCTTTATGTTGCCTTGTTCTTAACTCATAGCATTTGAGAACAAGTCACCAATATTGGCGCCCACCTCTGGTGAACCCCTTTTCGACCACCTTCGACAACCATCGACCTTCATCATGCCGCCAAAGAAAGCTTCGGCAACAGGGGCTGCCATTCTGCAGCCGCTGGACCCGAACCAGGAGACCCTTTCTCTTCGGGATGCCAGAAGCCAGAAGAGGAAGGCCACTAGTCCAACACGACAAGAGGATGAGTTGGACCAAGAAATCAGGAATATGGAGATGCTTCATCAGCAGGTACAGAGGAAGAAGGAGAAGATGGCTCGGTTAGCTAACCTACAAAGGCAGATTGACGAAGCCACCGAAGAAGTGCGTCATCTTGCTCAAGATGAGCAGCACCGATGGCCCCACCACAAAGAGCTGCACCAAGAGGGCTTCTTTAACGAAGATGACTGGTATGAGGATTTCCATCATGGAAATTTTGCTTTTGATGATGCTTCTCCTCTATCAGCAGAACTGCAGGCTACGCCCTGGCCCCCGTCTTACAAGCCACCATAGCTCCCCATGTATGACGGACACTCAGATCCGAAGCAGTTTCTGATGAGCTACGAAGCAACTATATCTTCGTATGGTGGCAACACTGCAGTCATGGCGAAATCCTTCGTCATGGCAATCAAAAATGTTGCACAAACTTGGTACTCCTCTCTTCGGCCAGGAACAATCACGTCATGGCAGAAGCTGAAGGATATGCTGGTCACCAGCTTTCAAGGGTTTCAGACGAAGCCGGTTATTGCTCAGGCCTTGTTCCAGTGCACGCAAGATCAAGAGAAATATCTCCAGGCGTATGTCCGAAGGTTCTTGCGTCTGAGGGCACAAGCGCCAACAGTGCCCAATGAAATTGTCATTGAGGCCATGATTAAGGGGCTTCGGCCAGGACCTTCAGCCCAATATTTCGCCAGGAAACCCCCTCAAACCCTGGAGAAACTGCTTCAGAAGATGGATGAATACATCCGCGCTGACAATGATTTTTGACAGAGAAGGGAGGAAGCTTACAGGTTCTTCGAAATGGCCAGGGGCTTCGGAGGGAGAATTCACCCCAGGCACGTCAGATCAATTCATTCCACTCAGAATGACGACAGGGGAGGTCAACAACAGAGGCCGCAATATTCCTCCCAGGCTTCGGGGCAACAACAGAGCTGTCCTCGACCCCCAGCTCCAAGGGGCAGAGGTGTTAGGGGCTTCGGAGGAAGGTTTGGGGATCAGCCCAGGAAAATTTATTGTCTATTCTGCAGTGAGGACAAGGGCCACACTACCAGGATGTGCCACGTCACCATCTAGAAACAAAAAGAGATAGCAGAAGCTGCGGCCCAACAGAATCAGCCGAAGCAAGTCATGCATACTGCTTCGTACCACTCACCGTACATTCCAGAGTACGTGGGTAACCATCCTGCAGCCTCTGTTGCTTCGGCAAGCCAACCTCAGGCATCTTGGCAATAGCCTCCACCTCCACCACCATTGCAATGAGGCCAGCAGCCAGAAGGGAGCCACCACACTCATCAGCAACGAGACTTCAGAGAGGAGTCCGAAGCTCGCACAGTCAATAGTACTGTGCCAGAATCGAAGCACATCTACTAAGAGGATATCTTACTTCTGAAATAGTTTTGGCATTCGTTATCATTTTTCCTTTTTCAATAGAGAACAATCGTTAAAAGCCTAAGTTTTTCCTGTCATTTTCAATTACTTGTAATAGCTTGGTTTTGGTCATAGTGGAAATGTATCTCTTTTACAGACTCACGAAGTCCAAAAAGTTGGTAAAGCACGAAAGTTGCTCTCAAGAGAGCGCGGGGTTCACAAACACATTACAAGTTTTGCCGAAGCATTAGAAAAGTTGTTCTAAGGAACACAGCGTAAGTTTTTCGAAGCAACAAAAAGTCGTTCCTAAGGAACGCAACGTAAGTTTTCTGCTCAAAAGTCGTTCCAAAGGGAATGCAGAGCTTACAGCGAAAAATAAACGCTGATACCGCCGAAGTAAAAGGCGAAGAAGCTACTAAGGGAGGCTTACAGCGAAAAATAAACGCTGATACCGAAGTAAAAGGCGAAGAAGCTTCTAAGGGAGGCTTACAGCGAAAAGTCAACGCTGATACACCGAAAAATAAACGGTGAAGCTGAAAAATAAACGGCAAAGAGATTGTGTACTACTGTGAGGATGTGTGTGTATCTTCGAAACAAATGTCATCATTGCATATCATAGCATCATCACATCATTCGCATAAACATGACATCATACATCATATTGCATCAATGGCACAAGAAGGGGAATACAATGATAATCTTTGGAAATTGTTTTCGAAGAAATTATGCCAAGGCACAAAATAAAGTTTGAAGAAGTGCAGTTTCGCCAATTTTAGTATCGGGGGAAATCTATTGCTTACGAAGCATAATATTTTCATGAATATGGATATTCCTTACGAAGCATGAAAAAAAGGGAAGGTGTTTTTTCGCCGAAGGCTCAAAAACGGTATGTACGTAAAGTTTCATACATCGTAAAGAATTGAATTATAAACAGCTTATATATTACATTCAAAATTATAAAATATTACACACATTGTCTAGCAAATATTACATTCCAAATGTCTTTACAATAACAGCTAATCTTCTTTGAAAACTACTTCTGCAGCTTCGTTTAATAGTTGATCAACAACTTTATCCATAATAGCTTCGGCCATTTTTATAATTTCATCATCCTCCTTTGCTTTGGGGTCCGCCAATGGCTCGACGGGCTCTGGGGAGGAGATAGTGCGGCTGTGATGCAAAGCGTAAATAAGTTTGAAGTCATAAAATTAGAAAACAAAGTCAAAAGTTGTTAATCAATACCTATTCGTCTCTCGAGATCCACAGTTTTCTCAGCGGCCTCTGCTGCTTCTCTAGCATCGTGAGTATCTTTTTCACTTTTCCTTATAATTTCTTGAGCCGTCACTCAACCGCCATTTTCCTAGATGTCGGTGAAAATCTTTCCACCAACTAAGCTTGCTTCGGCCGACGGGTCTTTTGTATCTTCAATGGATAAGGCAGCTTCGGTTTGCACCAAAGATTTTACGTGTTCGCAGCCTATCTTCTCCAAGATAGTAGCAATCCCCCTAACACCCGAGAAGGCGCATATGTCCCCACGACCACTCAAAACTTCCTCAAAAGCTTCAGCTTCGTGGCTGATCCATTCAATTGGGCCTTCGGGGTCGCCCCTTATGAAATTCTCCTCGCTTGAGTATGCGCCAACATTGGCGAAGCTAATTTTTATTCTATTCACGCAATCCATAGATTTCTCAAAACATTTCTCCTTGGACACATGAAGTTCTTCAATGTTTTTCTCTAAACGATTTGTCCTTTGTTCGCCAATTTCTCGTTTAGCTTCTGCAACAGCATATTTTTCTTTAGCTTCGAATAGCTGTTTCCGAAGATCTTCGATTTCATGTTTCTGAGCTTCCGCTTAGGCTTTGGAAACAGCTTCGTCTTCTTTTATTTTGCTCAACAATGAATATAGTATTTTATCTTTTTCAAGACCTTCGTTCCTTAGTTCAATTACTTCGGAATGAAGGTTGTTCAAGGCTATGGTATACCCTTCATCTTCGGCATCTTTTTGTGCTCTGAGGGCATTGCTAAGAATAAGGCCCTGCAAAAAATGCGGTATTAAGTGTAAGCAAATGGAAAATTTTGTTTTTAAATACAAAAATTTCATTTTCTCACCTTTAAACTATTGTATTCTAAACTGTCAGCCAACTCATCTTTTGATAACACCGAAAGCCCGTCTTCTAATGTCGGGAATCCGAAGCTCTTGCTCATCTCCCGGCAGACAGAAATCTCCTTGTTGTCTAGGAGACAATACAAGAAGTCTTCTTCTCCGCTGCCGTTGAATATCAACGCCCCTTTTGGATATTTCAATTTTTGGGCATAGAATTGAGCTTCTCGCTTTTCTTTTTCAGTCAATTTTTTACCCGAAGCATTACGTAAAATATAGTTGAGAGTTTCGGAAGATGCTTCGAGAATAGGATTGGCAGTTTTCTAAGATAAAATTTCTTCTACAGACTCTTTTTCCGTTTCTTTTCCAATTTCTAGGGATCTCTCCTTAGCGGGCTCTGAAGGCCCAACTTCGGTCTCGGCCCGGCTTTTTGAAGCTTCGGCCTCAATTTGTGTTTCCGAAGCTTTGACAGCTTTCTTCGGAGTAGAGCTTGAAGTTTTTATTGTCTCTATCACATCTAATACGTTGACCATTCTTTTTCTCTTGGGGGTTGTCGAGAGATCCTTTTGTGCCTTCGGCATTGTCACCTCCGCCGAAGGACTTATTACTTCCAATATTCTTGTTTTCTCAATCTTCATCTCTTCAATGTTAATGGCCTTCGGCTCATCTAGTTTAGCTGATGATGCCTTCGGCGATACAGCCGGTTCAATTTTCTGCGTAATCGCAGGTTTTTCGCCTTCGGTCGCCGAAGAGGTCTCACCGCCAAATTCAGGCACTATGGCCGGTTCAATATAGCATGGTCGATGAGTAAGGACCTTCACCCTTTTCCTCTTTGGCGCGGGCTCGCTCGGAGCAGCTGAAGCATCATCTCTCCAGGAAGCTCCACTTTTTCTTTTTTGCCCCTGGGGCGGGTAACAGTAGTCGAGATACATGAACCCAATGGCATCAAAAACTCTGTTTAGTCTCTTCTTTTTCCGGTTCCCGAAGGCCGCAGATAATGCGTTATCTTCTGCTCTGGAGTACAGCCCAAGCAGATCATCGCTTGTAGCTTCGACGCTTTTCAGCCAGTCGTCGTCTGGCTCGATAAACTGGTCTCTGAATCTGAAGGTATATTTTAGTCGAACCAGACCACCTTCGTGGGGATTGCTGATGGATTATTTTGGCACCTCCCAGTCGGCTAACAACGGCCATATCCTGTAGGCCACGTGCTCTTGAACTAAGTCCCTTGTCCCAATGAAAGAGCAGACTAACCCGAAAGCCTTGCGGCATTCTTCGGTCGCTCCGTCAATTTCTACCTTCGGTTTCCGGAGCCCGAAGCGTTGCCAGATAGGGTGCATGATTATATCTTTAATGTCTTCTCGTGCCTTTAAATCATTCTTTACATAAAACCATTCTTTTGTCCAGTCTCCGGGCCATCTCTTCCGAAAAGTCGGTACTGGGGAGCTTGAACCAGAACGAGCAATGAAACTATAGCAGCCAAAATTGTTATGATATTGTTCTTTACCCCAGGGCTTCGTCTCATATAACAATTCATGCATGCTGCAGAAACTTTTTGCATTTGGTTCCAAGCCTTGACTCCTTAAAGCCCACACGAAGATTCCCATTCTTATAATAGCTTCGGGGGTAATCTGGTGAAGGTAAATCTGAAATATCATCAAAACCTCGACTACGAAGCTGCTAAGAGGAAGCCGAAGCCCAGCCTTCAAAAAGCTCCAAAAGATCATGACTTCATTCTCCTCTAGAGTAGGACAAGTTTTTTCTCCATCGTCAGCCCTCAATAGACATATCCCGAAAGTATTTCCCCCTCATGTTGTCAAGATGGCTTTGTTTAATAGTTGATTTTCCAAAAACTGCATGGCTTGGTCGCCAGGGTCGATCTTCGGAGTCTTCCCCGCCGCTCTCCACATCATAGCTGTCACTATCACTAGTATCTTCAAACAAACCCTCTGAAGTTTCCCTAGCAATCTTTTCCGCATTTGTCCTTGCTATCGATTAAATAAAGCCAAGATTCATCTCCTCAGAAAGGCTCAGCTTCATTTCAGCGGTAGCTTTCTTATCCTCAGACATCTTCGAAAGTGGTGAGAAAAGTGCTCTCAAAGCCGAAGCTTAAAAATTTAAAAATCTGGTCAAGCGTTTGTAAGCAAAGAGCTGTTTGAGCAGGCAAAGCAGATGGCATGAAAGCGTGCCAAATGAGCTAGTGGTTCGCTCTTATTTATACGCCTGGTGCATTGCGTGCTGGAGGGCCCGCTTGTTAGTGGTTGTTGCTATTCTAGCAAGGGGAAGGTGTTTTTTTAGACCTTCGGCTCAGGGCCTTTGTCCTTGTCGCAATCTAAATTTATCATTCTGACAAATTAGTATTGCGAGGGGTTACTGTTGGGGGCCTTCGGCTTCCGAAGGTCCTCAAAAACGTGATTTAACAATGTTTATGGAGTATAATACATGAGTAGGTACCTTCGGACATGGACCTGTCGGACTTAAGTCAAAATCATTGTACGAAGAAAAACAAGGGGAACGAAGGATGGAACAGAGCCGAAGCTATATGCAAGGGAGCTTCGGCATGATGACAGAAAAAAAAGGAAACCGACTTAAAGAGGAAAAGGCTATCTAGACCCCGATGAATTACTATAGAGTTATTATCAAATGCAAAGGGCCTGAATGTAATTTTACATGGGCTGCGACTCGTGCCTATAAATAGATGAACAGTACTCCCGTACTATTCACGCTGACTGGGCATTCGCTTTTGCATCACGCTTGTATTTTTACTTCCTTCAAGCTGAAGGTACACTTGTAATAAACCATTATCTTTACTTATTCATGATAATAACACAAAAATAATACAATAATGATAACATACTTGATTGTTCGCATTGCTCATGTTTTGTATAAACCCTTCTTCATTTTTATATACGTCGTACTCATGAAGGTACGCTTTCTGTAACCTTCGTCCGAGAATTGTTATATCCTAAGGGAAACAATGCTTCGAAGGACGAAAGACTTTAACATTTAACATTCTTTATGTTGCCTTGTTCTTAACTCATAGCATTTGAGAACAAGTCACCAACAACTACGGCCATAATTACAGGGAAACCTAGGGGTCAAACTCAAAGAAATTAGGACCTAAATGAAAAGTTTCCTAACTGTACTGGGACGTTATTTTATAGAAGACCGAGGGGCTCTTATGCTAAAATGGTCGGCCGAAGGGGTATCACGAGATCTGGGCCGTTGGATCGCAATTCTATGGTTAGGATTAGATTTGTAAACTTCTAAATCTGCCAGCTGTTGGGGACTTGTTCTCAAGTGCTACGAATTAAGAACAAGACAACACAGAAAATGTTAAACGTTAAAGTCCTTCATCCTTCGAAGCATTATTTCCCTTGGCATATAATGATCTTCGGATGAAGGTTATGAAGGACATACCTTCAACAGCATAACATATAATGATGAAGAAGGAATCATATGAAATATAAGATAACATAAACAATCATGTATTATTATCAACTCAATTCTATCTCATTTCTATTTTATTATTATGAAAAATAGAAATGAGATCAGATTACAAATGTACCTTCGGCTTGAAAGAATGGTAAAAGTACAAGCGTGACGCAAAAGCAAAATGCCAAGTCAGCATGAACAGTACGGGTGCACTGTTCATATATTTATAGGCACGGGACACAGCCCATGTAAAATTACACCCATGCCCTTTACATTTGCTAATGGCTCTATAGTGACTCATCGAGGTCTAAATAGCCTTTTCCTTTTTAAGTCGGTTTCCTTTTCTGCTATCATGCTGAAGCCCTCCTGCTCATAGCTTCGGTTATGCGCCAACCTTCGTATTCTTTGTGCTTCTTCACACTGTGGTTCTGATCCAAGTCCAAAGGTCCGAGTCCGAAGGTATCTGTCCATGTATTATACTCTGGAAACATTGTTAAATCATGTTTTTGAGGACCTTCGGAAGCCGAACGGCCCCAACAGTAGCCCCTCGCAATATTAATTTGTTAGAATAATAAATTCAAATTGCGAAGGTACGAAAAAACACCTTCCCTTTGCTAGAATAGCAACAGTCAATGAAAAGCGGGGCCCTCCACCCTGCAACGCACTAGGTGTATAAATAAGAGTACACCACGAGCTCATTTGATACACTTTTTAGCCATCTGCTCTGCTTGCTCAATTTTTAGCTCTTGCCTACCAATGCTTGCTTGGTTTTTAGATTTTCTAAGCTTCGGCTTTAAGAGCACATTTTCACCATTTCCGAAGAGAAGATGTCTCAAGATATGAAAGTTGTTGCTGAAACGAAGCTGAGCGAGGAGAAGAAGTTTCTTAAGGAAAAAACCGCTGGATTCATCAAATCAATTGCAAAGACCAACACAAAAAAGATTACAAAAGAAATTCTAGAAGGCTTATCTGAAGATACCGATGACAGCGATAGTTATGATGTGGAAAGTGGGGGCGAAGACTCTAAAGATCAGCCGTGGAGACCAAGTCAAACAGTCTTCGGAAAATCGACTATTAGGCAAAGTCATCTTGATAACATGAGAGGAAGGTATTTTCGAGACATATCCACCGTGAGGGCTGACAACGGAGACAGGACTGCCCCTGCTCCCGAAGAAAATGAAGTCGTAATCTATCGAAGCTTCTTCAAGGCTGGGCTTTGATTCCCCCTAAGCAGTTTTGTGGTTGAAGTTTTAAAGATATACCAGATTTTTCTTCACCAGATTACTCCCGAAGCCATCATAAGAATGGGAATCTTCATATGGGCTGTGAGGAGTCAAGGTTTGGAACCAAGTGTAAAAAGTTTCTGCAGTATGCATGAACTTTTATATGAGACGAAACCCTGGGGTAAGGAGCAGTATCATAATAATTTTGGTTGCTACAGCTTTGTTGCTCGTTCAGGCTCAAGCTGCCCAGTGCCAACCTTTCGGAAGAGGTGGCCTAGAGACTGGATGAAAGAATGGTTCTATGTGAAAAATGATTTAAAGGCAAGGGAAGATATCAAAGATATCATCATGTGCCCCATCTGGTCCCGCTTCGGCCTTCGGAAACTGAAGGTAGAGATTGATGAAGCAGCTGAAGAATGCCGAAGGGCTTTTGGCGTAGTTTGTTCTTTCATCGGGACAAGGGACTTAGTCCAAGAGCACGTGGCCTACAGGATATGGCCACTGATAGACAACTGGGGGATGCCAAAAGAAATCATCAGCAACCCCAATGAAGGTGGTTTGCTTCGACTAAAATATACCTTCAGGTTTGGAGACCAATTTATCGAACCAGACGATGACTGGCTGAAGTGCATCGAAGCTACAAGTGATGATCTGCTTGGGCTGTACTCCAAAGCGGAGGATAATGTGTTATCTGTGGCCTTCGGGAGCCGGAAAAAGAAAAGGCTAAATAGAGTTTTTGATGCTATTGTGTTCATGTACCCTGATTACCGCTACCCGCCATGGGAGCAAAAGAGAAAGAGTGCAACTTCTGGGAAAGACGTTGCTTCAGCTGCTCCGAGTGAGCCCATGCCGAAGAGGAAAAAGGTGAAGGTTCTTACTCACCGGCCTCGATATATTGAACCGGCCGTAGTGCCCGAATTTGGCGGTGAGACCTCTTCGGCTACTGAAGCCAAAAAACCTGCGCCTACGCAGAAGATTGAAGAGCCGGCTGCAATGCCGAAGACATCCTCAGCCAAATTATCTGAGCCAAAGGCCGATATTATGGGGGTCGAAGGAACAAAGATATCAGAAATTACAAGCCCTTCGATAGAAGTAACAGTGCCGAAGGCACAAAAAGGTCTTACAGCGACCCCCAAAAGGAAAAGGATGGTCAACGTACTAGATGCGCTGGAGACGATAAAGACTTCAAGTTCTACCCCAAAGAAAACTGTCGATGCTTCAAAAGCGCTGACTGGGACAAAACTAACCGATGCCGAAGCTGCAAAGAGCCAGGCCGAGGCCAAAGCTGGGCCTTCAGAGCCCGTCAAGGAGAAATCCTTGGAAACTGGAGAAGAAACGGAAAAAGAAGCTGCAGAACAAATTCTGCCTGAAAAAACTGCCAGTCCTACTCCTGAAGCATCATCTAAAGTTCTTGATTATATTGTACGACATGCTTCGGGAAAAAGGTTGTCTGAAGAAGAAAAACGAGAAGCTCAATACTATGCCCAGAAACTGAAATATTCAAAGGGGCATTGGTATTCAACGGTAGCGGAGAAGAAGATTTCTTATATTGTCTCCCAGACAACAAGGAGATTTCTGTCTGCTGGGAGATGAGCAGAAGCTTCGGATTCCCGACACTGGAAGTCGGGCTTTCGGCGCTATCAAAAGATGAATTGGCCGACAGCTTAGCATATAATAGTTTAAAGGTGTGAGAATGAGTTTTTTGCACTTAAAAACAAAAAACTTTTTGTTTGCTTGTTCTTAATACCGCACTCCTTTTCCTAGCAACGCCCTCAGGGCGCAGAAAAATGCCGAAGATGAAGGATGCACTATAGCTTTGAACAACCTTCGTTCCGAAGTAATTGAACTAAGGAACGAAGGTCTTGAGAAAGATAAAATATTAAATTCATTAGTGAGCAAAATAAAAGAAGACGAAGCTACTTCCAAAGCCCAAGCTGAAGCCCAGAAATGCGAAATTGAGGACCTTTAGAAACAGCTGGCTGAAGCAAAGTTAAAATGCGCTGTTGCCGAAGCTGAACGAGATGCCAGTATTTACTAGAAAAATTACTGGGAAAAAACAGTTGTAAAAATTCTCTCTTCGAAAGAAAGATGTTATGAAAAATCCATAGAATGTGTGGAAAAAATAAAAACTAGCTTCGCCAATGTTGGCGCATATTCAAGTGAAGGCAACTTCGTACGGGGCGATCCAGAGGGGCCAATTGAATGGATCAGCAGCGAGGCCGAAGCCTTTGAGGAGATTTTAAATGGCCGTGGGGACGTCTGCGCCTTCTCAGGTGCAAGGGGAATTGCGGCTATCTTGGAGAAATCAGGTTGCGAACATGTGAAAATTCTGGCCCAAGCCGAAGCTACTTTATCTATTAATGATACGAAGGACCCCTCGGCCGAAGCAAGCTTAGTTGGTGGAAAATTCTTTACTGACATCTGGGAAAATGGCGGTCGAGGGATGGCCCACGAAATACTAAAAAAGAGTGAAAAAGATACTCACGATGAAAGGGAAGCAACGAAGGCAACTGAAAAGGCTACGGAACTCGAAAAGCGGATAGGTATTGCTTAATAGCTTTTAACTTTATTTTTATTTTTGCGACTTCTAATCTTATTTACGTTTTCTACTGCAGCCGAACTATCTCCTCCCCTAGAGCCCTTCGAGTCATTGATCGAGCCAGAGGCAAAGGAACCAGCAGAAATCATTAATATGGCCGAAAGCATTTTGGACGAAGCCGTTACTCAACTACTGACCGAAGCTGCGGACGAAGTTTTGAAGGAAGAATAATAGATATTGTAAAAAATTGTTAGAATACCAATATAACATTTGCTGGACTATGCTTGTAATATTTGGCGATGCATAAATGGCTTTGTAATTCATTTGTTTGCGATGCATGAAACTTTTATTGTACATACCATTTTTTAGCCTTCGGCGAAAAAACACCTTCCCTTCTTTTCATGCTTCGTAAAGAAGAATTTTTATGCTTCGTGAAAAATCCTCCAATCGTCGCAGAAACATTAATGCTTCGTCAACAATAAACTTTTTCCTCCACTTTAGAGCTGACAAAGCGGTATCTCTTCGAAACTTATTTTGTGCCTTAGCACAGTTTCACTTTTTCGAAGCATTCTCCGAAGGTCAACATTGTATCCCCTTCTTGTGCCATTGATGCAATATGATGTATGATGTTATGTTATGCGAATGATGTGATGATGTTATGCTATGCAAAATAATATTTTTGCCGAATATACACACACATCCCCGCTGTAGGATACACAATCTCTTTGCTGTTTATTTTTCGGCTTCACCGCTTATTTTTTGGTGTATCAGCATTGACTTTTCGCTGTAAGTTCTGCATTCCCTTAGGAATGTCTTTTGAACTTCTTCGCCTTCTATTTTAGCGGTATTCACGTTGACTTTTCGCGCTTCGCCTTATATTTCGGCGGAATCAGCGTTGACTTTTCGTTGTAAGCTCTGCATTCCCTTTGGAACGACTTTTGAGCAGAAAACTTACTCTGCGCTCCCTTAGGAACGACTTTTTATAGCTTCGGCAACCTTACGCTGCATTCTGTAGAACAACTTTTTGTAGCTTCGGAAATTCTTGTACTTTTTAATCCGCGTGTTCTCTTACGAGCGACTTTTTGTGCTTCGGCGATTTTTTAGACTCCGTAAGTCTGTGGAGAAAACATATTTTCACTATGGCAAAAACGAAGCTATTACAAGGAATTGAAAATGACGAGAAAACTACGTTTTCAACAATTGTTCCTTAGTAAAAAAGAAAATGACAACAACTGTAAAAACTGTTTTAGGGGTAGGATATCTCTTTAGTAGATATGCTTCGATTCTGGCACAGTAATGTTGACTGTGCGAGCTTCGGACTCCTCCCTGAAGTCTCTCTGCTGATGAGTCTGTTGACTCCCTTCTGGCTGTTGACCGCGTGAATATGCAGGTTGTGGTGGTGGCGGAGGTGGGAGTTGTGGCCAGGATGCTTGTGGCTGACTAGCCGAAGCAACAGACGCTGCAGGATGGTTACCTACATACTCTGGTATGTAGGGTGAGTGATACGAAGTAGTATGCATGACCTGCTTCGGTTGGTTGTGCTGAGCTGCAGCTTCTGCTATTTCCTTCTGTTTCTGAATGGTGACATGGCACATCCTTGTAGTATGGCCCTTGTCCTCACCGCAGAATAAGCAATAAATTTTCCTGGGCTGATCCCCAAACCTTCCTCCGAAACACCTGGCGCCTCTGCCCCTTGGAGCTGGCGGCCGAGGATAGCTTTGTTGCTGCCCTAAAGCTTGCGAGGAATATTGTGGCCTCTGTTGCTGACTTCCTCTGTTGTCATTCTTGGTGGAATGAATTGATCTGACGTGCCTTGGGTGGATTCTCCCTCCGAAGCCCCTGGTCATCTCGGAGAACCTGTAGGCTTCCTCCCTTCTTTGACGAAAGTCAATATTAGCGCAGATGTATTCATCCATCTTTTGGAGCAATTTCTCCAGGGTCTGAGGGGGTTTCCTGGCGAAGTATTGGGTCGTAGGTCCTCGCCGAAGCCCCTTGATCATGGCCTCAATGACAATTTCATTGGGCACTGTTGGTGCTTGTGCCCTCAGACGCAAGAACCTTCGGACATACGCCTGAAGGTATTCTTCGTGATCTTGCATACACTGGAACAAAGCTTGAGCGGTAACCGGCTTCGTCTGAAACACTTGGAAACTGGTGATCAGCATGTCCTTCAGCTTCTTCCATGATGTGATTGTTCCTGGCCGAAGAGAGGAGTACCAGGTTTGCGCAACATTCTTGACTGCCATGACGAAAGATTTCGCCATGACTGCGGTAATGCCTCCAATTGAAGATATGGTTGCTTCGTAGCTCATCAGAAACTGCTTCGGATCTGAGTGCCCGTCATACATGGGGAGCTTGGGTGGCTTGTAAGATGGGGGCCAAGGTGTAGCCTGCAGTTCTGCTGATAGAGGAGAAGCATCATCAAAAGCAAAATTTCCATGATGGAAATCCTCGTACCATTCATCCTCGTTGAAGAAGCCTTCTTGATGAAGCCCCCTATGTTGAGGCCTTCGCTCTTGCTCATCTTGAGCAAGATGGCGTACTTCTTCAGTAGCTTCGTCAATCTGCCTCTGAAGGTCGGCTAGTCGAGCCATCTTCTCCTTCTTCCTTTGTACTTGTTGATGAAGCATCTCCATATTCCTGATTTCTTGGTCTAACTCGTCCTCCTGGGGTGTTGGACTAGTGGCCTTCCTCTTCTGGCTTCGGGCCTCTCGAAGAGAAAAGGTCTCGTGGTTCGGGTCCAGCGGCTGCAGAGCAGCAGCCCCTGTCGCTGAAGCTTTCTTCGGTGGCATGACGAAGGTCAATGCTTGCCGAAGGTGGTCAAAAAGAGTTCACCGGAGGTGGGCGCCAATGTTGGGGACTTGTTCTCAAGTGCTACGAATTAAGAACAAGGCAACACAGAAAATGTTAAACGTTAAAGTCCTTCGTCCATCGAAGCATTATTTCCCTTGGGATATAATGATCTTCGGACGAAGGTTGTGAAGGACATACCTTCAACAGCATAACATATAATGATGAAGAAGGAATCATATGAAATATAAGATAACATAAACAATCATGTATTATTATCAACTCAATTCTATCTCATTTCTATTTTATTATTATGAAAAATAGAAATGAGATCAGATTACAAATGTACCTTCGGCTTGAAAGAATGGTAAAAGTACAAGCGTGACGCAAAAGCAAAATGCCAAGTCAGCATGAACAGTACGGGTGCACTGTTCATATATTTATAGGCACGGGACACAGCCCATGTAAAATTACACCCATGCCCTTTACATTTGCTAATGGCTCTATAGTGACTCATCGAGGTCTAAATAGCCTTTTCCTTTTTAAGTCGGTTTCCTTTTCTGCTATCATGCCGAAGCCCTCCTGCTCATAGCTTCGGCTATGTGCCAACCTTCGTATTCTTTGTGCCTCTTCACACTGTGGTTCTGATCCAAGTCCAAAGGTCTGAGTCCGAAGGTTTCTGTCCATGTATTATACTCTAGAAACATTGTTAAATCATGTTTTTGAGGACCTTCGGAAGCCGAAGGCCCCCAACACCAGCGATACCGCACGTTGGATTGGATTTCAGCGGTGTAAATTTTAAATACTCGAGACCTAGCTCTACTCACCTGATCTAGATTGGATTACTCAGATTCATCCGTGCAAAAATATTTCCCCCACCTAATCTGAGACAAACGCGACTAGATCAACAGTCTGAACGTCTTTGCCCCACCACCCGTCGGGCGATGGCGGCGCTGCCTAGCTGCCACGACGACCCATCGCCGGAGCACCACCAATTGTTGCCAGGGTGTGATACCTATCGATCTTAGACTCGATACGCGATGTGGAGGCCTATTCGAACGAGCTAGGTAAACACTTACCGACATCAGAGTCGGAGATGGGGGGTTGTCAGCGAGGCACATCGATGTCGCGTAGACGGTGAGGAATTTCTTCCACCGAGACCGCCTTTCTTCCCTGTCACCACCCTTGACGCGATCTGGTTGTCCGGGCGAACCCTCCCAAACTGCACGCTCAACCCTGAGCGACGGTGATAGTGGTGATTTCTTATGGGAGCTCTCTTCTCTCTATCTTCCTCTCCGTCGATCGATTCGCCCGGTGCTGGACTCACGAGGTGCACCAAGGTAGGCGAGAGGAGCACGACACTCGAGTTTTATCCCCAGGTCACCGACCCCAACTACCCCGATGAGAAGGGGGGGTTTGTTGCGTCAATCTCGCCGCGGATTGCAGACCACCATGAGCTCGGCGGTGGATAGATTTCTGGCCTCGCGGGCCCACTAGTCGGCGCCTAGGAGCCAGCTCGCGAGCGTGACCGACTGAGGGAGTGGGGCCACATGCTAGTGAGGGATTCGTGTGCGCGTTGGACTGACGGTTGGGCCCACCATGTCGGTGCACAGAACCCCTGACTGGGCCACAAGGTGGGATGAGGGTTGATGGGCCGAATTCCTGTGTGGCGGCCCATCACGCGATTTCTTTTCCTTTTTCTATTATGTTTTCTTTTCCTTTTTATTTTTGGATCTCAAATTTTGAATTCAAATTTTGTTGTGAATTCCACACTCAGATTAAATGCACAATTAAAAATACCAGCATGAAGAAGTATTTCCATTATTTTATATATTCTTCCATCATGAAGTAGGGATATACCCATTCTCTATGTGTTGGGGGCCTTCTTCTTCGCCGAAGGTCCTCTAAGCGAAAACACCTTCTGCAGGACGATATGCAAACAGGCACGACATGAAGATATATGCCGAAGCTACAATTGAAGGGGCTTCGGCATGGTGACATGCCTAAGACGAAGGATGGCACCGTCTTAAAGAGGAAAAGACTACATAGTCCCTGATAATTTGTATTATGATTATAATTAGTTATCAGGGACATGAATGTAATTTTGTCCGGGCTGCGTCCTGTGCCTATAAATAGGTCAACAGTATCCCCGTACTGTTCACGCTGAATTGTAATCGCCATGGCACCATTCTTACTTCCTTACCTTTTGTCAAGCTGAAGGTACAAATATAATATAAATATTATTGATGTTTATTCATGTTAGTAAATAAAGAATATAAATAATCTAATGATTCGGAATGATTGTTTATATTCTTTTTATATTTTTGTGTCTGTGTTTACATTTATGCTTTCTAAAATGATAAAGGTATACTCTTCTTGACCTTCGTCTGGAGATCATTCTATCCTAAGGGAAATAATGCTTCTAAGGATGAAGGTCCCTAATCATTAACAATTGTGTTGCTTTGTTCTTGATGTATAGCATTCGAGAGCAAAGACCAACATTGGTGCCCATCATGGGTGAACTCACTTCCACTGTTGTGACGATGGCTTCGTACAACAACCAATCTGTAGCACCTTCACTCATGAAGCTGGTGCTCCCAATCACAGGTGGTTCAAGCTTAAAGCCAGCCAACAAGAAGCAGAAGAAGGAAGCACAAAGAAGAGTGCAGCATGTTGGGGTGCAAGGTCCCTTCATCAAATCCAAGTGGTCTCACATTCCAATTACCTTCTCCCAGGAAGATCTTCAGCTCAAAGATTATCCTCACAATGATGCCATGGTTATATCTTGTGTCATCAAGGGATTTCTGGTCCACAATGTTCTGGTCGACACAGGCAGTGCAGCGGACATCATCTTCGCAAAGGCTTTCAGGCAAATGGAAGAGCTAAAAGACAAGATACATGATGCAACACACCCTCTTTGTGGCTTTGGAGAAATGCAGATTGTGGCACTTGGCAAGATAACAATGTCAGTGACCTTTGGCTATGTCCATAACATAAGAACTGAACAAATTGTCTTTGACATTGTCGATATGGAGTATGCATACAATGCAATCATTGGTCGAGGGACACTCAATGCCTTCGAAGCCATTCTTCATCCAGCATATTTATGCATGAAGATACCTTCGGAACAAGGGCCCATTGCTGTTCACGAGAGTCAAGAAGCTGCCAGGAAGGCCGAAGGGAGCTAGACGGATTCAAAGGCTATCCATAACATAGATGAAGCCAAAGCTTATCAGCAGTATAAGCACAAAAGGGAGAAGGCTGCTTCAGCGGATCAGCCGAAGCCTATGCTTTTGTGTGAAGACATAGCAGACCAAAAAGTATTGCTGGGATCTCAATTATCTGGTGAACAGGAAAATACTCTACTAAAATTCTTGTTCAACAACAAAGATGTCTTCGCTTGGACAGCTAATGATCTCTGTGGTGTCAATAGAGATGTCATTGAGCATTCACTCAATGTGGACCCATCTTTCAGACCAAGAAAGCAGAGGCTTCGGAAAATGTCTAATGATAAAGCCAAAGGTGCACGGAATGAAGTAAAGAGACTTCTCAGTGCCGGTGTTATCAGAGAAGTAACATATCCAGAGTGGCTGGCTAACACTGTTATGGTGAAGAAGGCTAATGGGAAGTGGAGAATGTGCATTGATTTCATAGACCTCAACAAGGCATGTCTGAAGGATGAATTTCCCTTACCAAGAATAGACTCCCTTGTAGATGCAGCAGCTTCTTCAGAGCTCATGAGCTTATTGGACTGTTACTCGGGTTATCACCAAATCTGGATGAAGAAAGAGGATGAGCCAAAGACAAGCTTCATAACTCCTAGTGGTACCTATTGCTACCTTCGGATGCCCAAGGGGCTCAAAAATGCTGGAGGAAGCTTCAGCAGAATGGCTGCCAAGGTTCTACACTCTCAAATAGGCAGGAATGTGCTAACTTATGTTGAAGACATCATAGTAAAAAGCATAAAACAAGAAAACCATGTTGTCGATTTACAAGAGACGTTTGCCAATTTCAGGCAAGCTGGTCTCAAGTTGAATCTAGAAAAGTGTGTTTTCGGAGTGAAGAAGGGCAAGTTCCTTGGCTGTCTGGTATCAACAAAGGGTATCGAAGCTAATCCAAGCAAGATTGAAGCTATCCTTCGGATGGAACCGCCAAATTCAAAGAAGGGTGCTCAATGGTTGGTAGGAAGACTGGCATCACTGAATAGATTCATATCAAGATCAGCAGAGAGAAATTTACCATTCATTGAAATATTGAAGTCAGCCGAAGTCTTTCAGTGGGGTCCGGCTCAATAGAAAGCCTTCAAAGAGTTAAAACAATATCTGATTTATTTGACAACTCTAACTCCACCTTCATCAGGAGCTCCGCTACTTCTGTATGTAGATGCCTCCCATTCTGCGGTCAGCATGGCACTTGTACAAGAGAAGCAAGATGGCCAAGCGAAAAGACAAGCACCAGTATACTTTGTCTCCGAAGTACTCAGTTTATCAATGAAAAATTACACATAATTGGAGAAGGTATTGTATGTTGTGTTGATGGCCTCCAGGAAGTTTCGACATTATTTTCAAGCATATCATATAATAGTACCTTCATCACAACCTTTGAAGGACATAATGAGAAACAGAGAAGCTACAAGAAGGATTGGAAAATGGGCTGCGGAACTTATTGAATTCACCATTGATTATGTACACAGATCCTCAATTCAATCTCAGGTGTTAGCATATTTCATTGCTGATTGGACGCCAGGGGCTCAGGGAGAAGAAGTAAGAAAAGATGCCGAAGCTTGGACAGTATTCTGTGACGGCTCTTGGGGAACCTTCGGTGCAGGGGCAGCTACTATTCTAGTAGCGCCCTCTAAAGTCAGGACATGTTATGCAATAAAATTAGACTTTAGTTGCACAAATAACATTGCCGAGTACGAAGATCTTCTTTTAGGGCTTCGAAAGCTAAAAGCAATGGTAATAAGAAGGCAATCATCAAAACTGATTCCCAAGTTATTTCTGGCCACATGGTCAAAAGTAGCAAGGCAAGGGATTCGAAGCTTGAAAAATATTTGGATGCAGTCCGAAGATTGGAAGCTTCTTTTGAGGGATTTTCTATAAAAAATATCCCAAGGGGGGAAAATGAGCATGCGGTTTTGCTAGCTAAGTCAGCGGCACAGGGGCTCTCTTTGCCTTCGGAAGTATTCTTTGAAACAATAAAAGCACCTTTAGTCGTACTTATGGAGAAAGCAGTACTTACAATATCACCTGTACATAGTGAAGATTGTAGGACTGAGATTATATCTTTCCTCCAAGGCAACTATCTTTTGGATGACGAAGTTTACAATAAAAGAATGGAAGCGAGAACTAGACCATATGTAATCATAGAAGGGGAATTATATAAATATGGAGTCTGCTCTCCATTACTCAAGTGCTTGTCCAGAGCCGAAGGTCAAGAATTGATGAAGGAACTACATGCAGGATTATGTGGGTCTCATATTGGGTCTAGGCCTTTGCTGGGGAAGGTTTTCAGACAAAGATTTTACTAGCTGAAGGCAGCTTCGGATGCAGCAGACTTGGTTCAAAAATGTGAAAATTGCCAAAGATGCGCAAGAGACCAGAGACAACCTTCGTCTTTAACCCAGCTAATAGAGCCTACTTGGCCACTGCAAAGGTGGGGTCTGGATTTGTTAGGTCCACTTCCACCAGCACAAGGAAATTTGAAATATGTCGTCGTAGCGGTGGAATATTTCTCTAAGTGGATCGAAGCAAAGCCCTTAGCCACAATAACTTCAACCACAATACAGAAATTCTTTTGGCAAAATATTGTTTGCCGCTTCGGCGTGGCGAAGGCAATAACCGTTGACAATGGAACTCAATTTGATTCTGAAACGTTCAAAGATTTTTGTGACTGAATTGGTACAAAAATTCATTTTGCATTAGTAAGGCATCTAGAATAAAATGGGTTAGTAGAGAGAGCAAATGGAATTATAATGATAGGAATAATGAAGTTAATCTTCAATCAGCCTAGAGGAAAGTGGTCAGATGAGTTGATCAAAGTGGTGTGGAGCCATAACACAACTATCTCAAGGTCAACAGGTTTTACACCTTTCAAGCTCCTATTCGATGACGAAGCAATAACACCAGAAGAAGCAAAGACAGGATCAATTAGAACCACAGCTTCTGTGGCAGAACCTCATAAGTTATTGGGCCCACATGCGCCTGTCCTTGTCTCAAAGACCTTAGACTGCTATGCATGTGCACCAGATAACTTAACAGGATCCGTCCGAGTGCCCCAAGGACACCGGATAAACCACTTACAACCAAGATCACGAGATTAAGTAAACACAAATCACACACCATCATTTTGCAGCGGAATTTCTTTATTACAAAAAGTTAAAAGTTATAACAAATTTACATTATGTTTACCAGAGTGTTTACAAAAGTGGTTCAAAGAAATAAACTTTGAAATGTTATAAAATGTTTATAAGTTTGAAATATATGCTAGCTGAAGTGACCATCCTCAATAAGAAGTATAGAAGAGTTACTTAGACTTATAAGAAGGTCGAGCCCACCGACACTTAACACTATCAACAGCAGCACAAGGTTATAACCTGAAAACAATAGGGAATAAAACCCTAAGTACACAATTACTCAGCAAGACTTACCCGACTAAAGAAAAGACTCTCAAGGGTATGCTGGTTTTAAAAGGATTCAAGGTAAGGCTTATCAAGAATCAAGGACTCTGTTTGCAGAAAAGCTTACTATGAGTGGATCATTAAAAATCCATTTTTACTTGTCAGGTTAAGTAAAGTTACCTGCATCTAGAGTGCTTTCTACCCTAGTTCAAGCACTTGGCCTACACTAGCCGTCTTTTATCATCCCATTAGTTCATTGGATTGCTACGTGTAAGTCAATGACCAAGTCTTCATATCCGAGAAGTAACGGCGATCCGAATCGATTAGTACCCAGCTGGGGATCTCCAATCACATGACATAGGTAGCACTTAACCCTAGCATATGTCAACTTGCCACCGGGTTTCTTAAGACCAGACCGGGTTCACGCCAACCGAGAGCACAGATACACCACCGTCCAGCCTCTTGCCACGGAGGGTACACGCTACTCTCGCCATCTCTCCACTCTCATTGCGTGTTGGCCTTTCTGGTATTAGTCTGCCCGAGGCAAAGCTTACCATGACGAGGCATGTGACCAGTTAAAGGGTCCTCAATCATCAAGCCTACATCGGTACGATCCTTAATCGACTGAGACGGAGACACTACACTGAGACTCTCTTCTCGTGCAAGTCACCCTCCCGGCTCAGCTTTATTTTTAAAAACTCAAAGTTTGGTACCTGACAGAGGTACATCTTGTCCGATGTTGAACCCATCACGGCCATGATGGATCCACCATCAAGTTTTATTTTTGAAAACATCCCATTCCATCTGAAGCATCATCTTTTGTTTAAAACAAAACATTTGTTTTTTCTAAAGCAGGACTAAGCATCAGAAAACATTTTAATAAAACAGGTGATCAAGGAATGGTAGTCAACTTTCAAGGAGGGGAATGCATCAAGTGTTCGGCACGCAACTCCTATCACCTAATGCATCATTTAAGTGATAAAGATTTAAAAATACAAGGAAAGGGTAAATGCACCGGGGCTTGCCTGGAAGAACACTAGGTTAGTGTTTATTAGACGTCGATCACTTGACGACCATCCTTTGTTTGGCACTCGTTCAGTTTATCCATCTTCAGGTTGGCCCGACTGACGACGTCGTCTTGCGGAGATGTCCAATCTCTGCATTATCCTGGGGTCGACTTGGGTCGTCTTCCGCATCATGCGATCATCTAGCGCACCTAATGAGATGCATAATGAGCATGCATGAATCATATAGCAAATAACACAACTATGATGATGCTACACAATAGAGAATTGCACATTTAACAGCGAGGCGCATTACAACACACATAAGCAAATATTAGATATTGATATATTACTAAGTACAACAAGCACACTTCTCGAGCTTCAACGGATCTATCAAGCAGATCATTATTACATAGTATAGGGTTCTTCAAAACTGCTTCCTTAACAACCCAAAATCTAAAGCGCTTATGCGCACTATCCACTAGGAAATTCTTAGGTTTTAGTTGAAATCGACTTATAGATACTATTTTTATCTAAACACTTAGGACAACAATCAATATCTATTCACATGGTTCTTGGATTCCAACTAAAATGGACCTTTTGATGTTACTGATTCCTAAATCATCTTGGGTAACAACAGTTATTTATCTAGGACATTTAATCGATTACAGACATACAACAATATGGCTACTACTACGGAAAGGCATCACTTTTCCAAATAAAAAACAATTGACACAACCATGCTAGTACAATCTGTCATCTAGTTGCTAACAACACTAGACCTATCCTTCATATTATTAATTCGACCACTCATCGGATACGAAACACCGATTTAACCCTTCTCGCATAACCTATGTCGTGAAACCTAAACTTAGCTACACAGCACGACGACTTCGCAATCGTGGACACAACCACCACGCTACATGTAGCCCCGTATTCCAACAAGCGTCAAAGAAACACGTGCCTGAGCTACAAGCGGGATAATAGTCGCGACATACATATCAATCCATCCATCAAACCAGTCAATAAAAATAGCAAATCAGCTCACCGTTCCAATATCTGACTCGAATCCACGAGATCGGTAATGATTCTTAGATTCAGGCAATTTGTCGAGCACTTGGCAGGTACTACACGAACTTCACGCACCTCACCATCCAACCTTTGGACATCTTCTCTTGGGGATTCTTTTGTTAGTGCGATCACAATTCGGGGGCATCACGTAGGGACTGGCGTCGAAGCGAGGCGACAGAATAACAACAACAAGGTGGGGCAGTGTTGAAGGAGCTCGGTGCCGTGGCGAATAGGAAATCGACAACTAGCACAAAAGGCACGACGCCGGGTATAGTGAAACGACGGTGTGCGTTGGCTGGGATGGTCTAGTTAGGACATGAGGGACATCGATGGGGGAGTCCACAACGGCGTGCCCAGATCCCGCGTCGCACGACCATGCCCGCGACCAAAACTCACCACACTTCTGTTGCGCACAGCGATGCGACGACCAGGGCCATGGCGAGCAGAACTTGACGCGCGCAGGGAAACTTCACGGCGTGGTGGCCATGACTGAGCAGACAAGGAGCACCACGAGCAAAGAAGCTTCGCATGGGAGCTAGGAGGAAGGACGGCTGGGTGCAACTTCGGCAGGGAAATGGATAGCAGGTACAGGAACGCGGCTGCGTGCAAAGGAGCAGGGCGCGCCATGGGAGCTTTCTGGCTGGGAAAGGGGCTTGGCGCGACGTAGGAGGGGCGAGCTAGGGAGGAGCGACCGAGCAGAGGAAGCAGAGGGAGCTGGGGCAAACTGCGGTGCTGGGATGAGCTGCAGCCCACGGCCATGGGTGAGCTCGGACGTGTGTGGGAGCTGGAATCCGAGCGCAGCGAGATGGGCAGGGCCGAGCTCGGTGGCCGTGGCGAGCAGGAAGCTTGGCGAGTCGGTGAGGTTGAGGGAGTGAGCTGAGGGGGCGCGGCACGGAAAGGAAATCTAAGCAGGGGCAGGGAGGAGCGCCATGGGGAGAGAAGACGCCGAGCAGAGGAGCACGGCGCGCGACGAGGAAGCTTCGAGCAGAGGACGGTAGCGCGCGTGGGGAGGAAGAGAGGCTTGGCACAGGGAGCTGTGTCAGCTTGCAGGGGAGAAGAAAATAAGGAAGGAGCAGCGCACGGCGTAAAAATCTAAAGGAGGGGCGGCGGGATAAGGCCAGGCGGCCGGAAAAATATCTGGAGGGTGACGTGGAGATTTTCCCCCTTTTTTAATTTCTTCTTTTTACAGAAAATCATAGATATTTTGAATCATGATTTTTTAGCGATGTACACTAGGTCGACACGCTATATGACCACACATTTTTTTCTATGAATTAGCGAACCAAATTAATCACTAATTACTCGATTTCAATTCTAATTACATTGGTCTGGTTTGTTTCGGACTAAATACCATTTTTGTCGAGTTCCAATTAATTTGTTCGGAATAAGAATTATCAGAGTGGGTTGAGTTTCCGAATTCGTATTCTCTTAATCTATAAATTTTAAATAGGCACACGACTCGATATATCGCAAAATAAATGCGCGATATCGATGCGGCATCGAGATTGCGATCTTTCCGGAAGCGACGTCATGCATCGAACATGTGGGCGAGAAGCTGTGCGCATTGTTCTTTTTAGATAGCGTGGGGCTTCAAATTTTACATAAAATCAGAAGACTTATGATTTTCGTATTCACTTACGCGCGTGATCCGAACAGTTCAAAATTCGTCAGCGACGAAGAATCGATAATCCAAAAGCTTCATGAACCCTTTTTAATCGCATAGATTATCAAAATGAAAACGGTACCAAACTCAAACTTTGGCGAGATGATTAAAATTTAGGGTCCACTTTATATACTGATATCCAGCGCTTAAATCCATAATCGCTGTTTACGGGAGATAAACACCTGGGGTGTTACAGCTTCAGCGGAGGACGAAGTTGTTTCTCAAATAACAAAAGACACTATAGAAGGGACCAGACTTCAGGCCATAGAACACATCAATAAGTATTAGGCCGAAACAATAAAATGGCGTGATAGGAAGGTTCAATTGAAAAATATCAAGCCAGGTCATCTGGTGCTTCGGAGAGTAGCCAACCCATATACAGTGGGCAAGCTACAGCTGAAATGGGAAGGTCCTTTTCTGGTAGTATCTTCGTCAAGACCCGGTTCTTACAGATTGAAGGATATCGATGGCAACGACATACCCAGATCTTGGAATGCGGATGAGCTTTGGCGGTATTATGTGTAATTGATGTAATCTTTTCTAATTTTCCTATGGCACCCTTTTCCTTTCAGGAGGGGAGAAAGGTTTTTAATGGGGCCATAGTTTGTAATTTTTTATTCTTATTTAGCCCTATGCAATACAAGGGCCAAAATCCCCCAAAAATGTAACATGTAATATCAGAACCTGCACCATCGAGTGCAAAAGAGAACAGGGAAAAGCTAAAAAGTCGTCCATAAGGGGATGCAGAGCTGAAATCACTCCAAGGATGACGAAGCTACAAAAAGTCATTCCTAAGGGAGCGCAGAGTAAGTTCCGAAGCTCAAAAGTTGTTCCTAAGGGAATGCAGAGCCAAATACCACCGAAATAGAAAGTGAAGAAGCTCCAAAGTCGTTCCTAAGGGGTTGCAGAGCTTAAATGCCACCGAAATAGAAGGTGAAGAAGCTCCAAAGTCGTTCCTAAGGGGATGCAGAGCTTAAATGCCACCGAAATAGAAGGTGAAGAAGCTCCACAGTCGTTCCTAAGGGAATGCAGAGCTTAAAGACTCCAAAGTCATTCCTAAGGGGATACAGAGTCTGGGTGTGGCTTCGTGTGCGTTTGGGTCATTTGCATGTTACATTACATCATTCATTGCATTCATACATTCATTAGACATTCGTAGGATCATCATCATCATGACATAAAGCACGAACAGAAATAGTCTGGCTTCGGTGACAAAGTGCTTCGTTGAACACGAAGAAGCTTCACTTCAAACATAAATACAGGCATTTTATGCAAGGAAATGCTTCGATGTGTACGAAAAGAAGGGAAGGTGTTTTTCGCCTTAAGCTCAAAAGATACACGAATTTCGTCCACAGCAAAGCAATACATACATGGATGGAAAGGTAAAATTATATTACAAGGTATGGACAAATATACACAGTACTGAGTTCAACTCTCGATTACAATTCTTTGCAAAAATAATACAAATATTCCCTAAGCTCTATACAGGAAGGCATAAAAGGAAGCTTCGGGCCAGCAACCTTTAGAATTTGTTGTGGACTGTTAACCTTCGGCACCACCATGCTACAGACAAACGATGGTATAAGGTAAAAGTGATGATAAAAATCAAGGCAGACAACAGGTAAACGTTTCTTACTGATTTAAGTAGACTCCGAGCTTCGTCTCCAGCCAACTCCCGTCCGCCTTTAGCCCAAATTTGAGTGATGAACCTATTTCCGATACTTTGGGCCTCACCAGGAATATTAATCAGGTCTGATGGCAATAGGCTGAAGGTTGGTTTGTTTATTGTCTTCACATGCGTGCATCCGGCCTTCAAGAATGCAGCAGCTATGCCACGAGAACCTAGCAGAGCACAGAAGTCACCATGACTAGCTATCACTTCACTGAGTGCATCAACTTCATTTTCAATGTGCTTGAAGGTATCTGATATATCTCCAGCCGAAGGGGCAATATCTTCAGAACTGGCCCCAACCGAACTGAAGAGTCCTTTTAATCGTTGCACGCAGCGGCTGCCAAATTCCAAGCATGTGTTCCGAAGGTCCCTCAGAGATTCCTGCAGTTTTGAGTTTTTATCAGCTTCGGCTTCATATTTTCCTTGCAGTTCCTTCTTCTCTTGTTCGAAGCACTCTGATTTTCCTCTTAAGGTTGTTTGAGTTTGGAGAAGCTCCTCGCTCAACCTAGCATTTTCAGCTTGAATCTCTGCAAGTGAACCTTCTGTTGCTTGAAGGAGGAAGTCTTTCTTTCAAGAGAAGCTTCGTAATCTTTAATCTTACTTTCCAAGCCCTCGATTATGATCTCATTTTTCTTGTCCTCGAGGTCTTGTTGCATCCTCAATGCTTTACTTAGCAGCATACTCTGTGGAAATAGGCTGACTTCAGAAAATTCTAATATCACAAAGATAACAAAAGTGTAGGCAAAAAGACTTTTACCTTGAAATTGGAGTAAAACAGACTGCCGATGATATGTTGTCGCCGGTAGCCGCTTATATCAGACTCAAGCTTCAGAAAACCAACACCCTTTGATAGAGTGCCGATTATTTTCGCCCCGGCACAATCGCGAATACATCCTAAGGCTTCTTCGTTAATTCCACCAAAAAACATAGCTCCTGGCTGGTAGCCACAGGATATCCCATATTCCTGTAGCTCCTTTTTCTCAGCCTCGGACAATTCTTGACCCACCAGGTTCCGAAGGTCAAAATCTTTTTCTTCTGAAGCAGCATCAGCAATCTTTTTCCTTTGTTAGGCACTGTGGCCATGACCTTCTCTGCAGTTGTAGCCGTCTCTTCTGCAGACATATCCGAAAGGAGTTTGTCAATTCCTGACAGTGTAGTTGTAGATTGGCAGCTTCGGCAGCAGCTGCAGCTTCGGCAGAGGTTTCAGCTTCGGTAGTGGCCTCAGCACTTGCAGCAGGCATTATTTTGGATGCCGAGGCCAGCGGTGGTGTTCGCTCAATAGCTTGCATAACATTAACAATTCTTCATTTTTCTGACCTTCAGTCTCCTCCTTTGTAGCCGAAGGTTCATCCCTCTTCTGTAAAAGTTTTGTCAATTTTGGTCTCAGAGGACTTAGCAGCTGGATGGGCAAGGATTTAGTCATTACCTTTAGAATTTCTGCTATTTTAGCAGTAGAGGGCGTTGGAGCTTGTTTTGTTGCCTCAGCTACCTTCGGCTCCATGTAACACCCAAATTCTGAATTTGGAATTGGTAGAAGAAATCTGAACAAAGTATCATAATGTTTTGGAAATTGGGAAATAAGAAAATGATGAGAAAAGGGTTTTTCTTTTAAACCATTTATACATCCCATGAAATAGATAACAAGGAGAATAAAGCTTAACTTAGTAAAATTAAAATAATATAGTTTATATTCACCTTTGGGTTCCAATTGATACATTAGAAAAATCTGAAAACTAAAATAGAAGTATAAATTTGAATTTGGAATAGAAAATAGAAAATAAAAGAGAAGGGAAGAACTAAGAAAATACTACATAAAATAAAATAAAAATCAGAATAAACATCCTTCACCCTTAAATTATTAAATTACACCATTCAAACTGAGGACAAGTTATTTCACAAAATTTGAATTTAAACTTGAACTCAAATTGGATTTGAAAATGAAGAAAAGAAATAGAAAATAAAATGGAAAAAAGAGAAAAACCTCACCTGGGCCGGACTAAGCCATTTCGGCCCATCTTCCCATCTCCACGCGCGCTCGGCCCAACTCCAAATCCGGGCGCCGACATCCCGGTCCCACCGCCCAGCCTCTCTCGCACGCGCGCGCGAACCTTCACTGTCGCGCGGGCCCGCCCTGGCAGCCGCTGCGCCACAGCCCACACTCCCGCGCGCGCCCTCTGATCTTTTTCGCCGACATGCGGGGCCCCCACGTCAGCCTCTCCACCGCGCGCGCTCTTCACTAACGCGTGGGGCCCTCTTCTCAGCTTCTGTGTGCACGCGCTCGGTCGCTTAGTCCGTGGGTCCGCCCTGTCGGACTCGTCCCCTTCCCCAAGTCCGCGACAACGAAATCGCCGCCGCCATCCGCGCAACAGCCGCCGGTGAACACGGGTTCGGCCTTCCTCGTGCCTATAAAACCAAGTGCCGCGCGTCTCCTCTTCAACCGCTTCGTGCCGCCATCGCGATTCCACTCACAAGCACTCGCGAACCTCGGACGGAGGCGAATCCGCACCCTGTCAACCACGCCGCCGGCGACTCTCCTTTGTGCTCGCGCTCGGGTTTGCGCGTGTGGTCGGCGAGCTTCGCCTCGACTCGGCGGGTGTTTCCGCGGCATCGGCGTCGGGTTAGGGGGCGGTCTACGCCGGCAAATTTGTCACCGGAGCTTCACCCTCGTCTCAGTTCGCCACGCACCGTGGCCAGCGTCGACGAGTCATCGATCCTCGGTAATAAGTGTACCCTCGTTCTCATTAAGCCTTCCGTAGTAAGAAACTCAGTCGAATTAGGAAACGGGCGTAGGAATATGGGGATTGACTTCGCCGGTCTGGGCTCGCCGCCGCGGCTGTCCTGTTCATCGCCGTCGTCGTTGGATAGGGGTAGGTGACGATCTTTTGGCCGTCGGATCGGTGGTGGATGGACGAGATCACACCATCACATACCCCTTCGCCCGTCGAATTCGTACCGTAGATCGTCGATCGGATGGATCGGGGTGGATCTCCAGTATTTAAAATGTGGTGCGTTGGATGGTGATCCGATGGTCTTGATGCGGTAACGGTTTGGTCGGGGGAAAGATCTAATCTGGTCCCTTGACTCAAGATCGGACGGTCTGGATCGCCAGATACCCCTTCGCCATGCCTGTTTCGCTAAAGAGCCCCTGAAGTATTTAGTAATCAACCCGCCATCCCCGTTTAACTGTTCCCTGTGTCTGGGAAAACTTGCGCAGAGAACCCTGTGCTTCTGTTTAATTGAGGCCCAGTCCAGTGATTGATTAAATTGAATAAATAAAATAGGAAATAGATTTTTAATATGAAAATAATTGCTAAAACTTAGATAATTCATAGAAAATCCATTTTAGCTCCAAATTGAACCATTCCAGTTTCTAAAATTTTGTAATAATATTCTTCATCATTTAGTGTCTTTGTTTTGACATGAACTCTGTCAGAAAACTTATTTATCATTTAACCATATTTTAATCACATTAAACCTTAGGAAATTCATAACTTAAAATCTATAACTCCAAAATTAATAATTCTTGTTCCTGTGATCATATTTCATCATGTAGATTATTAATATGTATTTTGCATATATGTTTGGTGTAATGTTAATTCTGCCTATACACTGTTTGTTTGTAATGCTACGACTAGCAGTGAGGACACGTGTCATCTGAAGAATCATCCTGGTACCTGGATTCTCAAGGCCCAGGCAAGTTGTGCCCTTGATCACTTCTTTTTACCCAGCCATGTTCTGATTAATCATAATGATCTGCATAGGTTAATTTGATGGGACCCAACAGGTTACCTAGTTTGATTATCTTTATACCTTATTTACCACTGATCTTTCTGGGTAGTACTTGCTAGTGCTATATGTGGTTTTGGGTATGGAGATACACTATTCATGATTACACTTATTGTTATCAGTTGTTATTTAATGTTCATGTTAAGATCATTATGTTAATTGGAACATGGAGCGACCACCCGGGAAAACAGTGCTACCACAAGGGTGGAATGGGACGCCCTTGGCTGATTAATTAGGGAAGCTAGTGGAAGACTACCTTACCCGAAAGGGGCAAGGGCAGTAGGGGAGAGGTCAGTGTAGGGAGGCCCTCGGGAGGATTTTGCTGCGATGGCGGTCCTGCAAGGGATTCCTGCACTGGATCTTCCTATAAACTGTAGCGGGTTTTCGGAAGCTAGTGGAACTTTGTAAAGGCCTCGTAGTGTTACCCTGCCTCGCTTCCTTGGTAGAGGTGTATGGGATTCATGACCCCTTGGCAGATGGGTAACACGACTTGTGGGTAAAGATGCGCAACCTCTGCAGAGTGTAAAACTGGTATACTAGCCGTGCTCACGGTCATGAGCAGCTCGGACACTCACATGATTAATCTATGGAACTAAATTCAATTTGTCATATGCATTGCATTGCAGGTGATGTTGATACTTTTGTTCTATTACTTAATTGGGTTTGGTATTCACTTATACTTAGTAACTGCTAATAAAATTTTGACCAACTTTAAAAGCAATGCTCAGCTCTAACCATCTTCTTTGGTAAGCCTTACACTTCACGTGAGCTCCCACCTTTGGCGAGTTCATGCACATTATTCCCCACAACTTGTTGAGCGATGAACGTATGTGAGCTCACTCTTGCTGTCTCACATACACCACAGGTCAAGACCAGGTACTGCAGGATGATGCTCATGGAGGATGCTGTGTTGAGTTCGTGAGTGGTCTAGGTCGTCGCCTCCCAGTCAACTTTTGGGTTGCTGGACCGTTGTCTCCTTATAATGTAATTATTTATTTTGTATAGAACTCCTGTTATATATAAAGTTGTGACATTCGATCCTGTGCCACTATACATCATATGTATGAGACTTGGTCCCAGCATACCTGGTGTTTATGTTAACCCCGGGTTTTGGACCCCTAAAATCCGGGTGTTACAGAAGTGGTATCAGAGGAATGTTGACTGTAGGACGAAACCTAGATAGAACTGGACAACCATTCTTTACTTACCTTACTCTGATTCTTTTCTAAGCTTATCTTAATCTTTTCTCATCTATTTCCGCTTTACTCTGATTATTCTTACCTTTTCATTCTAAAGACAAACTTGGATTTCACACTTTGAAATCCTGTGCTTAAAGTGACTTTTAGGAATAGGAGACCTAATCTTAGGAACAAAAACAAAACTATCTTTATAGTTATCTGTATGCTTGGATGCTTGTTCTTATGATATTTGTTTGATTTGGATCTTTGATTGAGTGTGATGAGTTGTGGAATAATGTCCACAATTGCATCTGCATATACACATAGGTATAAAAATATATTTATAAAATAACTAGACAACCTAGATTGTCCCCATTGGAACATATCCAGCTTAAGAGATTTATCTTATCCTAAAAGCTCTCATTCTAACCAATTCATCTTATCTTAAAAGATTCTCCCTTATCTTAATAGATTCACCTCATCTCATGAGATTCTATCCTACACTCACAGATCTATCTTATCTCAAAAGGTCTTAACTTATCCTAATGTATATAGATCCATCTTATCTTAAGAGGTTTTCTCTTATCTTAATAGATTTATCTTATCTTGAAGGATTCATCTTATCCTAACCACTTTACTTATCCCATCTGGATAGAACTAACTGACCTTAAAAGACTCTACCTTATCCTTATGAATTCATCTTGCCCTAATTAGCATATTGACCCCACTCTAGAGTAACAACCATGAGATAATCCAAAATTTACTTAGATCTTAACCGGTCTAATCTAGTGATATCTAATCTAATCTAGATTTTATCTAATCTATTATGATCTAATCTAGAGTAAGTTACTTAATGCTGGTACAAGAGATAAGTCCATACCCCTCATGCACTTAAAAATAAACTAGTGCCTTAAAACCCACTCAGCCACATGCATGAAATCTGATCCAACCAATAGGGCCATGATGAATGGTATAACCTTTCTATTCCCACCTAATAACAAACAAACTTTTAACCTACATCCTGTAGTCCATCTCACCCATATATATCTCTCATCTTGACAGATTCTGTCCTACCCTTAGATACTCACCTTATACGACTGGTTACCTCAATCTGAACATAAAACAAAGATTAAGCCCTACTAAAGAATCTTCAGATTATAACCAGCTACTAGCTTATTTATTCCGCTTATTGAATAATTTCCTTTGCAAAACCATATGTTTCTAACTTTCATGGTCAATACCAGGAAAGGAAAGATTATCACGTAACAACAAACAGAAAATGAATTCTCCAAATCCTCCACCTGTTGAGATTGATCAAGTGGTTGCTACCCAAAGACTGGTAATACAACAGTTAACAGACCTGGTGACCGAGATGCAGAATCAGATAAGACAACAACGCGAGGAAATACGTCAGGCCCGCCAAGAAATAAGACAAGCACGGTTGGAGAGACAACAACAACCACCTCCACCACCACCACCAGCTTCACCAAGCTACATAGATATAAATTATGATGATTTGTAAGATCTAGATGTTATTTTAGTTAGTAGATGATATGATATTATTTTAGAAGGAACAATAAGGTCTATTGACCCTATGTTTTGTTAAAGAATTATACCTCATGCTGAGATTTCTTTGTTGGTGCATATGTTCCGAGAACAATATGAGTATACATCCCTTTTCTTACAAATCTCGAGGACGAGATTATTTTTAAGGGGGGTAGGATTTGTAACACCCAAATTCTGAATTTGGAATTGGTAGAAGAAATCTGAACAAAGTATCATAATGTTTTGGAAATTGGGAAATAAGAAAATGATGAGAAAAGGGTTTTTCTTTTAAACCATTTATACATCCCATGAAATAGATAACAAGGAGAATAAAGCTTAACTTAGTAAAATTAAAATAATATAGTTTATATTCACCTTTGGGTTCCAATTGATACATTAGAAAAATCTGAAAACTAAAATAGAAGTATAAATTTGAATTTGGAATAGAAAATAGAAAATAAAAGAGAAGGGAAGAACTAAGAAAATACTACATAAAATAAAATAAAAATCAGAATAAACATCCTTCACCCTTAAATTATTAAATTACACCATTCAAACTGAGGACAAGTTATTTCACAAAATTTGAATTTAAACTTGAACTCAAATTGGATTTGAAAATGAAGAAAAGAAATAGAAAATAAAATGGAAAAAAAGAGAAAAACCTCACCTGGGCCGGACTAAGCCATTTCGGCCCATCTTCCCATCTCCACGCGCGCTCGGCCCAACTCCAAATCCGGGCGCCGACATCCCGGTCCCACCGCCCAGCCTCTCTCGCACGCGCGCGCGAACCTTCACTGTCGCGCGGGCCCGCCCTGGCAGCCGCTGCGCCACAGCCCACACTCCCGCGCGCGCCCTCTGATCTTTTTCGCCGACATGCGGGGCCCCCACGTCAGCCTCTCCACCGCGCGCGCTCTTCACTAACGCGTGGGGCCCTCTTCTCAGCTTCTGTGTGCACGCGCTCGGTCGCTTAGTCCGTGGGTCCGCCCTGTCGGACTCGTCCCCTTCCCCAAGTCCGCGACAACGAAATCGCCGCCGCCATCCGCGCAACAGCCGCCGGTGAACACGGGTTCGGCCTTCCTCGTGCCTATAAAACCAAGTGCCGCGCGTCTCCTCTTCAACCGCTTCGTGCCGCCATCGCGATTCCACTCACAAGCACTCGCGAACCTCGGACGGAGGCGAATCCGCACCCTGTCAACCACGCCGCCGGCGACTCTCCTTTGTGCTCGCGCTCGGGTTTGCGCGTGTGGTCGGGGAGCTTCGCCTCGACTCGGCGGGTGTTTCCGCGGCATCGGCGTCGGGTTGGGGGGCGGTCTACGCCGGCAAATTCGTCACCGGAGCTTCACCCTCGTCTCAGTTCACCACGCACCGTGGCCAGCGTCGACGAGTCATCGATCCTCGGTAATAAGTGTACCCTCGTTCTCATTAAGCCTTCCGCAGTAAGAAACTCAGTCGAATTAGGAAACGGGCGTAGGAATATGGGGATTGACTTCGCCGGTCTGGGCTCGCCGCCGCGGCTGTCCTGTTCATCGCCGTCGTCGTTGGATAGGGGTAGGTGACGATCTTTTGGCCGTCGGATCGGTGGTGGATGGACGAGATCACACCATCACATACCCCTTCGCCCGTCGAATTCGTACCGTAGATTGTCGATCGGATGGATCGGGGTGGATCTCCAGTATTTAAAATGTGGTGCGTTGGATGGTGATCCGATGGTCTTGATGCGGTAACGGTTTGGTCGGGGGAAAGATCTAATCTGGTCCCTTGACTCAAGATCGGACGGTCTGGATCGCCAGATACCCCTTCGCCATGCCTGTTTCGCTAAAGAGCCCCTGAAGTATTTAGTAATCAACCCGCCATCCCCGTTTAACTGTTCCCTGTGTCTGGGAAAACTTGCGCAGAGAACCCTGTGCTTCTGTTTAATTGAGGCCCAGTCCAGTGATTGATTAAATTGAATAAATAAAATAGGAAATAGATTTTTAATATGAAAATAATTGCTAAAACTTAGATAATTCATAGAAAATCCATTTTAGCTCCAAATTGAACCATTCCAGTTTCTAAAATTTTGTAATAATATTCTTCATCATTTAGTGTCTTTGTTTTGACATGAACTCTGTCAGAAAACTTATTTATCATTTAACCATATTTTAATCACATTAAACCTTAGGAAATTCATAACTTAAAATCTATAACTCCAAAATTAATAATTCTTGTTCCTGTGATCATATTTCATCATGTAGATTATTAATATGTATTTTGCATATATGTTTGGTGTAATGTTAATTCTGCCTATACACTGTTTGTTTGTAATGCTACGACTAGCAGTGAGGACACGTGTCATCTGAAGAATCATCCTGGTACCTGGATTCTCAAGGCCCAGGCAAGTTGTGCCCTTGATCACTTCTTTTTACCCAGCCATGTTCTGATTAATCATAATGATCTGCATAGGTTAATTTGATGGGACCCAACAGGTTACCTAGTTTGATTATCTTTATACCTTGTTTACCACTGATCTTTCTGGGTAGTACTTGCTAGTGCTATATGTGGTTTTGGGTATGGAGATACACTATTCATGATTACACTTATTGTTATCAGTTGTTATTTAATGTTCATGTTAAGATCATTATGTTAATTGGAACATGGAGCGACCACCCGGGAAAACAGTGCTACCACAAGGGTGGAATGGGACGCCCTTGGCTGATTAATTAGGGAAGCTAGTGGAAGACTACCTTACCCGAAAGGGGCAAGGGCAGTAGGGGAGAGGTCAGTGTAGGGAGGCCCTCGGGAGGATTTTGCTGCGATGGCGGTCCTGCAAGGGATTCCTGCACTGGATCTTCCTATAAACTGTAGCGGGTTTTCGGAAGCTAGTGGAACTTTGTAAAGGCCTCGTAGTGTTACCCTGCCTCGCTTCCTTGGTAGAGGTGTATGGGATTCATGACCCCTTGGCAGATGGGTAACACGACTTGTGGGTAAAGATGCGCAACCTCTGCAGAGTGTAAAACTGGTATACTAGCCGTGCTCACGGTCATGAGCAGCTCGGACACTCACATGATTAATCTATGGAACTAAATTCAATTTGTCATATGCATTGCATTGCAGGTGATGTTGATACTTTTGTTCTATTACTTAATTGGGTTTGGTATTCACTTATACTTAGTAACTGCTAATAAAATTTTGACCAACTTTAAAAGCAATGCTCAGCTCTAACCATCTTCTTTGGTAAGCCTTACACTTCACGTGAGCTCCCACCTTTGGCGAGTTCATGCACATTATTCCCCACAACTTGTTGAGCGATGAACGTATGTGAGCTCACTCTTGCTGTCTCACATACACCACAGGTCAAGACCAGGTACTGCAGGATGATGCTCATGGAGGATGCTGTGTTGAGTTCGTGAGTGGTCTAGGCCGTCGCCTCCCAGTCAACTTTTGGGTTGCTGGACCGTTGTCTCCTTATAATGTAATTATTTATTTTGTATAGAACTCCTGTTATATATAAAGTTGTGACATTCGATCCTGTGCCACTATACATCATATGTATGAGACTTGGTCCCAGCATACCTGGTGTTTATGTTAACCCCGGGTTTTGGACCCCTAAAATCCGGGTGTTACACTCCAGTACTTTAGGCTTCCACTTTTTTCACACTACTGCCTTAGGCTCAGGAGCAGTTTTTTTCTTTGAAGCCTTCTCATCCTCCTTAACCATTCTAGCAGCTTGTCTGTTTAGAATACTAACAATTCTTTTTCTTTTCACCCCTTCAGTACCTTTTTCAAGCTTCTCATAATCGGGGTATTCAAAATTCAAGGCGTCCATTACCCGGTTCAATCTTCGTTTCAGCCGGGTACCGAAGGCTGCGATCATCAGTTGATCTTCCTTTTTGGTATAATTCCCAAGTATCTCATGGCACATTGTCTCAATCATGTCTAGCCATTCTTTGCAAGGCTTCTTGAATTGTTTTTCAAACTTAAAACGGTAAGCAAGTCGAACAAGTTCATGCTTATTCCCCACTTCTTTCCTCTTCCGCATTCCCCAGCCACTAGACGTCGGATATGTTCTGTTTGCCAAGTATTCTTGCACAAAATCCCTAGTACTGATCTGCTCGGCTACCACTCTAAATTCTACTTCGGCCAACTGACATGGTGACGCCAGTTGCATATTGCATAAGGGCCTAGTCATTCCGAAGCTCAAAGTCAGTGGACTCATAACCATGGTCATCAGCTTCTCCCTCTTTTTCTCGTCAACCTTCATATAGAACCACTCACTCTTCCAACCAGTTGGCCACTTTGTGCGGTAGCTAAGAACTGGTGCCTTTGTATCCTTTCGATATGCAAAATTGTAGCAGCCAAAATTTTCATGAAGGCCATCTGCCCTGGCCTTCGTTTGATAATTCAGCTCGTGGACTCGGCAGAAAGCTTTGGCATTTGGACTCATCCCTTGGCTTCGGAGGGCCTAGATATAGGCACTGAGTCTAACAATAGCATTGGGAGTCAGCTGATGAAGATATATCTCAAACTTCTTTAAAACTTCTCCTATCATTTCTTTCAGGGGGAATCGTAGCCCTGCTCTAAAGAAGCTCTTAAAAATGACAACTTCATCCTTCTTCGGCTCTGGGATTACCTCTTCTCCAGCAAATCGAATAAGTTTGCTCTCAGTCTCTCCAAAATAGCCCAATTTCATCATCATAGGCATGTCATCTTCCGTCACAGTAGATTTTTCAAATTCAAGATGACTAGGCTTTGTTGGGACCAGAATGTTGTAGTCTTCTTCACTCTCATCAACATTTTCACCCTCAACCACAACTTGTTCAGCTTCGACATTAGAAGCACCTTCGTCAGCAACCTCCTCTACCACAACCAGACCTGATCGCTTCATTACTTCTGAAATCGGTGTTGTTTTGGTGGCTTCAATTTTAACCCCCTCATGAGACACTCTAGCAGTTGATCGCACTCTGGCCATTTCAATGATTTCACCGTTTGACGAAGCTAACCTTAAACGATGAAACGTTTGCTCGAGAGCACAATGCAGAAAGCTTTGGCTATGGTCAAATTTTTTAACAGCACAACAGTGCAATAGCAATGAATGATGTAGTAACTCCTCACCAACCCGTCTGTTTATATAGTGCTGCAGGGGAGAGGGTGAATCGCCAGGCCGCCTGCACTCGCTGAATGGTGGACCGACTGACGCCTGGAATATTATAATCGTTTCTCAGCAACGAGCTCAAGGATGGTGTTTTTTGGACCTTCGGCATTCCGAAGCCTTCGAGTTTTTCGTGGATCGAGCTCATTACGAAAAACAATCTATCACCGCGAAGGGGCTACTGTTGGGGGCCTTCTTCTTCGCCGAAGGTCCTCTAAGCGAAAACACCTTCGGCAGGACGATATGCAAGCAGGCACAACATGAAGATATATGCTGAAGCTACAATTGAAGGGGCTTCGGCATGGTGACATGCTTAAGACGAAGGATGGCACCAACTTAAAGAGGAAAAGACTACATAGTCCCTGATAATTTGTATTATGATTATAATTAGTTATCAGGGACACGAATGTAATTTTGTTCGGGCTGCGTCCCGTGCCTATAAATAGGTGAATAGTATCCCCGTACTGTTCACGCTGAATTGTAATCGCCCTGGCACCATTCTTACTTCCTTACCTTTTGTCAAGTCGAAGGTACAAATGTAATATAAATATCATTGTTGTTTATTCATGTCAGTAAATAAAGAATATAAATAATCTAATGATTCGGAAAGATTGTTTAGATTCTTTTTATATTTTTGTGTCTCTATTTACATTTATGCTCACTAAAATGATAAAGGTATACTCTTCATGACCTTCGTCTGGAGATCATTATATCCTAAGGGAAATAATGCTTCTAAGGACGAAGGTCCCTAATCATTAACAATTGTGTTGCTTTGTTCTTGATGTATAGCATTCGAGAGCAAAGACCAACACTATGCTTTTGCTTTCATTCTTGATCCTAGAGCTAAGATGAGGGGGTTTCACAAGCTTCTTCTCAGGTTGTCTTCTCTAACTGCTACTGATTACAATACCTTTCCATCTACTATTCGTACCAAGTTAAGTAAGATGTACATAATCTATGAGACCAAATTTGGTGAGGTGTGCTTGAGTGCAAATCAACAACCTATATGTGGTGGTTCTAGTAAGGCAAGTGAGGCTTGGGATGACATCTATTGTGATGATGATGCTTTTTTGCTTCTGTTGGAAGGGGTACAGGTCCCTCAGTATCATCTTCTCAATCTGCTCTCTTTGAACTCTCTTCATATCTTGACAGTGACACTGAAACTCAGTTTGCCTCTGATTTCAATATTCTTACCTGGTGGAAAAGCCATAACTAGACTTATCCTATCCTTTCTATACTTGATAAAGATGTACTAACTATCCCTGCTTCTACAATATCTTCGGAGTCTACTTTTAGTCTTGCTGGCAGGGTCCTCGAGGAACGACGACGATGACTAACAACTGACTTGGTGGACGTCCTCTCATGCATCAAGGACTACGAGCTAGCAGACTTGCACAAGCAGCATGAGGTGGAGAAGGACACCAAGGAACTAGAAGTGGCTTTTGAATCTTTGTACCTGGATGATGAACAAGAAACAGTTGCGAGGATCAAGAGAAAGGAGCAAGAAAGAGTGACAAGGAACATGAGAATTAGAATTGAACTCATGATTTATGTAATGGAGTGTCAATATGTAATACTATAATGGACACTTCAACTATAACTCTAAAAGGAGCTAGCTGTACTCTTTTCCTTCCTTGGGTTTTCTCATGAGGTGTGAGTTTTTACCTAGGAAGGGTTTTAACGAGGCAACATTGCACTAAGGCTCCAGTTTTAATGAATTCTGTGTATATTGCTAAAATTTGTATAGAAATCTGTGTATGAAATCTATGTATGTAATCTGTGTATGAAAGCTGTGTATGATTTTTTGTGTAGAAACTTGTTTATGGTCCTAGGCCTGAGCATGGCAATAATAGCCCGTTGTGCCTCTGGCCCGGCCCATGTAAGCTTAGCCGTGCCGGGTCTGGACCAGCTACTGTAGCCCATGGACCGACTCGGCATGGCACGACATATAAATCGGGCCAGGCTTGGTCCGGTTCCTTTCGTGCGGGGCCAAATCGTGCCTGGGCTGGGCCAGCCCGGCACGAATGATAGGACATCTATACGGTACAACCTTCTTGAAATAGGAGCTGTACCAGGCTTTAACTCAATTACGAACTCCACATCCCTCTCGGGAGGTAATCTAGGCAAATCTTCAGGGAATACGTCTGGAAATTCACACACTACTGGATATTTTGCACTTCTTTCACTATAGCATCAAAAGCTCGTCTGGTTGCCTTGACTGGAGCAGGTACGAGATTCAACAATCTAGTTCCTCTTGGACCATGATTCAACTGAATGGTTCGTTGTGTAGTGTTGATGACTGCTTCATTTTGGGTCAACCAATCCATACCCAAGATTACATCTATATCATGTCCCTTTATAACTACCATGTTAGTGGGAAACTTATGTCCAGCCATTTCTACCATTATTTGAGATACTATCTCTTTGGTATATAGTTGACCCCTTGGTGACTGTATCACTATACCCTTCTTTGATTCCTCAGCCAAAATATTATGCTTCTCAATAGAATCCTTTCTTATAAAAGTGTGTGATGCACCAGAATCAAAAAGAATAACTGTGGGATGATTTGCGACGGAAAACGTACCCATCAGTATGGGTTCTCCTTCTGGTGTAGTAGCCACTTGAGTACAATAAACTCGTCCAGTTCTCTTTTCGCCCATGCATGCCTGGTTATTTGCCACATTACCCTTGCCTTGAGAAGTATTTCCAAAAGCCTTTTGAAAGTTCAGTTGTTTTGCTTAGGCTAAGGACAATCTTTGATGAAATGTCTAGACTTTCCACAATTGAAGCAGTTGTTAGATGAGCTGGGTAGAGCTAGAAAACGACTACCAAGGCACCCGACTGAGTGGTTTGTGTAGGGGCAGCAGTTGGACAAATGAAACCCGGCTACTTAAAAGGATAGGAGGATGGGCAAAAAAGAATGATTTGGATTGAAGGAACGAATCACTAGCCTTGATCGCTTTTCGGATCCCTATGAGGATCCCTCACCTCCTTCACGTCCAAGCCTTTTTGTCTTCCCTGGCCCCGAGTTCTTCTCCTCCACTGAGATTGTTGTACTCATGGCCCAGTTAAAAGTGAGATCCAAACAGGTGGCCATTTTCCACTGTAGCCTATCACTCAAACCTCGCATAAAGCAATTCTTTTTCTTTAAGTTCGTGTTGACTTGTTCTATGGCATACTGAGAGAGATGGTTGAACTTAGCAAGGTACTGCATCACAGAGTCACCACCTTGCTTCAGATGAACAAACTCTTCCAACTTCATTTGTAGAACACCATCTGGAATATACTGCTCCCTGAACGCTTGCTTGAACTCTGCCTAGGTAATAAGATGACCTTTAGGCTGGATAGCTACGAAGTTTGCCCACCATGTACTGGTGGGACCTCGCAGTTGTTGAGCAGCAAACAGGGGATTCTGTGTTTCCGTGCATCAAATCAGTCCAAACTTCTGTTCCATCATGCGGATCCATTAATCCGCTTCCAGGGGTTCTTCGGCTTTAACGAAAATAGGGGGACGAGTTTCCGAGAATTCCATGTAAGTAGTGTCTCTAGGGGCTTGATTTTGGCCTCTGCCTCCTTGCTAATGAATCTGGTTTCCTGCCATCTCCCGGAGAAACTAGGTATTGTCAGTTGTAGCATTTAGCAAGGCAGCAATGGCCTCCATCAAAGTTGGAGGTACAGGTGGTGGTATTGGAGTCTCCTCCCCACTACCCCGAGAAGTCCCTGCCCCATCCTGACCACGAGTCCTTGTAGGCATCTGGAGAAGAAAATATACTTGATTACTACATAGTACAATTACACAGCCTTTATTACATTATTCCAAGCTCGTTCTAATAATACATACTCAACCTATACAACTTACTTTCCTTATTTAGACTACACAAGGAAACACTCTACTACTATACTAATCTAGTCCACATTCTTGGTCGCTCCAGATCGGCTACTAGCTTCAGGAGGGCGATCATCCACGATGTTCATAGAAGGAGGGGCTCTAAAGAGGTCCAACTCCCCATAGGGTCCTCCTTCATATGCTCCTACTACGCCAGCTCCCATCTCTGCAACTTCAGGTGGCACGTTTGGGTGTAGCTGGTTGTACAACACATGCACCTCATTATGCAGGACATTGTTGTATGCTTGCAAATTTTCCAAGGCCATGCTAAGCTCTTCCACCCGGGCTCGGGCAGTCGCCTCACAATCCCAGGCTATGGACTGCGAATTCACAACCCAATCAATTGCCGATTGTGTTCTACAATCTCACGCTGCAAGCGCTCTACTTCTTGATCTCCTATGAATAGCTCAGCGAAGCGGCGACTAGCACACATATGCTCCCTGCCTCCATGGCACAACTCCACATTTAGGCGTTCGACTCGAGCCTCCAGATCTCCTATCGGATCATTTTTAACACTGTTGTTCCCCTCATGACGAGGAGTCAACTGGTGATGAGGCACACCTTGAGGTTCGATCGCTTTCCGAAGGGTGATCTTCGTGCGTGCCATGTCTCTATAAGAGGGGAAGAATACTTAGTATTGTTTAAACATGATGCATTCATGATCCTACGATACTTGGAATCAACTACTTGTTGATCCCATACTTCCTACATATAACCTAGTATTTTGCACTCTTTTACCCGACTTCTTAAAAGGTAAGTTGCTATAAGAAGGGATAAAGGTAAGGATGAAAGAATATTCAAGGGCAAGTAGTTTAAAACCTTTTGAAGAACTAAATAATGTCCGAAGAAATGGACATCGCTCCAATACTAGCTGTCACAGAACCTCCCAAGATATTAGGCCCACCTACAGATGTCCTTGTCCTGAAGACCTTAGACAGTCATGCAGGTGTACCTAATGGCTCGACAGATCCGGTTTCCTATATCTCCTTCCATCGCTCAAGAGTATCCCATATCCCAGACATTACATACCATCGGAGTAAAAGCGGAAAGATTTAAAATAATTTAATTTACATTCATAAGTACAATATAGAAAGTCATTATTACATAACAAGTTTGAGTGCTTATAATTATTACATCATGGGAAGGTAAACACCTTCCCTAAGTTTTTCTTATTTGTCTTCCTCCTACTTTGGGACAACCTTGGAGTAGAAGCAACAAAACTCAGCAGTTTCTTCACCTACAACAACATGGGTTTGGAAACCCTGAGTACAGAGTGTACTTTCGCAAGTCTTACCCAACCAAAAGAAAAGAATCTCAAGGATATGCTGCCTTTAGGAGTCAAGGTATGGTTTAGCAAGAACTAGTGACCCAGTTTACACAAAGCTTAATAAATTTGGTCCATATGAATTCATTTTCCTTGTCAAGTTAAGTAGTTACCTGCATCTAGATTTCTTTCTATTCTAGACCAAACACTTGGCCTACACTAGCCATCTTTTATCACCCCTTGAGTTCACTTGTCACTACGTGTAGGTCAGTGACCAAGTCTTCATATCCGAGTAGTAACGGCGATTCGAATCGATTAATACCCAGCTGGGGATCTCCAACAACACAACATATGTAGCACTCAACCCTTGCATATATCAACTTGCACCTAGGTTTCTCCAGACCAGAACGGTTTCCAGCTACCTGAAGCACAGTTACTCCACCATCTAGCCTCTTCCCACAGAGGGTTCACGCTACTCTCACCATCTCCCACGCCTAGTGCGGTCGAGCTGTTCTGGTATTGGTCCGACTGAGGCAAGCTTACCCATGACGAGGCATGTGTCTAATAAAAAGGTCCTCGATCATCAAGCCTACATTGGCTTGGTCCTTAAATGACTTAGACGGAAACACTTCACCGAGACTTCCTTCTCATGCAAGTCACCCGCCCGGTCTCATCTTTATCATTTAAAACCCAAAGTTTGGTACCTGACATAGGTACTCTTTTAGATGTTGAACCCATCACGGCCATGATGGATTCACCATCATAATTCTTTTCTTTGTAAAAATCCCCATCCAGTCTGAAGCATCACCTTTTGTTTTGAAAACAAAACATTTTGTTTTTCTAAGGAAGGAAATGCATCAATTGTTTAGCACCCAACTCCTATCACCTAATGCATCATATAGGGTGATAAAGATTTTAAAACAACAAGGAAAGGGGTAAATGCATTGGGGCTTGCCTTGTGTTGTAGGAGTCTCTACTTCCTCACCATAGATGTTGAAGTAAAAGTTATTTTCTGCTGGAGGATTCTTGGTCTAAGGGACAACCTCCTATTCTATTATGGATTCTTCTTCGTGTTCTATACATGATAATACATGTATATGAATGCTTATGCTATGTCATGGATATGCAATTATATAACAAAAAGATAGTAAGTTGTGTCATGAATACAACTTTCCTTCACGGTGTTAATCAACCACTAAGACTTCCTAGTTAAGTACTCTTCTAAGATTAACTTACTAACCTTCTTAGGCTGCTGGTGAAAGTAAGTTTACTAAGTGTTGGCGTCGACCTGAGCAGCGCCAATCACTTGAGGTGCACCGCCTGGTGGTGCCCTCTGTGGCGGCATGGACGATCCGCGGCTTTGGGCCGGACAGTCCGTGACCTGGGCGCAGGAGCGACACCTTACCTACATCGCATCGGACGGTCCACGGATAGGGTCGGACGGTCCATGATGGCATAGGGTCGTCTTCCTCCTCCTCGCTGGAATCTAGATCTCGCCCCTGGGGGAAGAAATCTTAGGGCGCTTCGGGTCGACAGGTCACCCGGAGCGTCCCCAGATGACGTGGAGTCGCCTAGGAATTAAGAGATCAATTCGAGAAAGAGGCCTTGAGTGGACAACTAGATCTTGCCCTCGGGAGTGGTAAAATCCTAGGGTCGTCTTGGGGTTAGCAGGCCACCCAAGGCGGATATAGACGACGTAGAGTCGAATAGGGGTGGAGGTGGATATGCGGAAAGCTATAACTAGACTATGCTACATCTACTCCTAGGGCAGTAATGATAAAGGAAGTAGTTGGTTCAATTGGAATGTGTTTGAGGGTTCTCAATCGGCCGTACACCTTCATATATATAGGGGGAGGTATGTACCGTTCGTAGACGATAGATAACAAACCCCACGTGATTAGATGGATAACCACGCACGAGATAAAGATAATCGCCCGAGTTAATCCGATCGCGGGGCCACAGACCGTCGGGCCCTAGGGCCGGACCATCACCACTTTTGGTGCTCAACACTAAGTTCAACTTTATTTACAAAAGTTACCTCTAACTGAGTTAGTATTAAAATGGTTAATCTATGGAACCATTTACTAGTTTTCTAGTCAAACAGTTTCCAAATAACTTCAAACTTTACTCAAAATCTATAACCAACATTTTAAGTCTACCCAAAAAGTTTTATGATTTTTGGGGTTACTAAATGATTTCTAAAATTCTAAAAGGCCTTACTTAAGTACCTTTAAATGCTACATAATTTAGGGTTTGAAATAAAAATCTTGGAATTATTTTTATTAAATATTACTTGATTTTAGGAGTCTAGTAAAATTGGACTCATGATTTTATCCATTTTCTACTATTTTTGATGGATTTCCTAAGATAGCAATAAAAAGAAAAGAATAAAACATGAATAGTACCGAGCTGAATTGCCCAAGCCTATGTGGAAACCGCGCGCGCCCGTGCCCGCGCTAGCGGATTTACGCTGAGGTTCCTAGTGCTTTGAACATACAGTAAAGAATCCTTGGGCACTATTCATATGTCTCATCCACAACTACACAAAAGCCCTCTTATTTCTATTTCTTCACAACTCTACGTCCCCGACGACGGCGCGCTCGTCCGTCGATGACCACTCATCGAAACTTGCTATAAACGACGACGACTGGTGAGCCCAAGCACCTAATCACCAACCCCAATCTGAGACGACCCTAATCCATGCACTAATTGACTAATTAGGCTCTGGATACCCTCTACCCATGACTACAGCGGACACCGAGGATCGGCGAAGCCGTTCCCGTTGCCATAGGGCGGTAGCGTTCCATCACAGAGCATGGCAAGCCTTTGTAGCACATGAGACTACCATAACAACGGCCGAAGGGACCACAAAGAAGATAGAATTAGCAGGCCACGCTAAGGTGGGCCACGGTGGTGCATAAGGACGATGAGGCAGTGTTCTCATCAAAACACTACAACAGAGTTTAATCGGTTGGGTTTACAAGCAATCAGGGTTACTAAAGATACTTAGACACGAGTCAAAGAGGGTTGAGCTAACCTGAGGAGCTCTAGCCACGGTGGCAGTGGTGACCAGTTTTGGGAAATTCCAGAGAACCTAGGCTATAGTTGATGAAAAGGGCTGACTGAGGGTGGGTTGAGCGTGTAATAGAGAGGCAGAGCGAAGGGAGGGGACAATTTAAAGAAATCAAGCGTGTGGTTCACGAATTTGAGATAACTATGTTCACGGCGGCGGTGAGATATTTCACTGGGCGAGTTCACCGTGGCGCCCATCCATACAAAGGCTCAAAGACAGTAACTCCACGCTTGCCATGGTTATATATACATGGTGAAATGACCATGGTGTGGCGCAACCGCGAGGGACGACATCCACCACGGCGAGGGTCGCTTGGCCACGTTACCGCCAAGTGTGTACGGCGCATAGGCTTAATCCAGTCCCCTTGCGATCTTTTCATCCTCCTCTGGTAATATCCTACTCGAACCGAGCACGAATCTTCACGGCATGTTCGAATCACAGCGTGCAGATCACCGGTGGTGAGGTTCACTGAACCTGTGATCTTGTTCAGCTACTGTTCACTCTGAACGACTCCATTGCTTTGCCTGACAGACCAACTTTAGAGGCATTTTTCCTTGATTTTCATGCAGTGAACTACCAATCTGATTCCATCAAAGTTGTTCCCCTATATACTAGCTTCAACTTTATCATAAGGATCTTGGTCATTTGATCGCTGGATCAAGCACAACTTAACTCCCAAGTCAGACCAGTGCCTTTGTCAATCTAGGTTCAGATCACTGCTTGACTAACAACCCAACTTCTAGGGCATCTTTCTCCAATTTTCATACAGTTCTTGGGCTAAGTCACTTAATCAAATTTGGACTACTATAGTAGCTCTATAACTTTGTTATGGTGACTTATACCAAACTCATTATGGATCAAGAGATACAGAAGCCCAAAGTTAGCTTACTAACACTGTTTTCCAGGATTTTAGAGTAGAGGTGCTTATGGACTTTTGCAAATTACTCCAAGTTTCACCACAAAACTTGAAAATCTCCAAATATAAAAGTTGTTTAGTTTTTGTTAATCAACCACTTTGATACATATACTTTTGGGAAAAGGTGCATAGAATTTGAAATCACCAGATAGGGCACTAAATAGGGTTTTTGGGCTCCAAATTAGGGTTTTGGGTGTCCTAGGGTACATTAAGCACTTAATCTCTCTAAGCCATCATTTCTTGAACACATTTACCAAATTAGCAAGATCACTCCTTAATGTTCACCACATAAGGTCACATGCTTTAAGTCCTTGGAGAGATGCACTCCAACCTAGGGTTAAGAATCCCCTTTCTAGATCATAAACCCAAGTAAGTATTACATCACATGTTTTGGTTTGAAATTTAAGCCTAGTGGATGCATTCTAGGTGTGTCACACATAATTTAATTCTACTAGTTCTTGTAAGACCAGAGGTGTTACAGTGGTCCAACTCAATGTTGAGCACAACGACTAGGTTGACTGGGGCTACTCACCCTAAGATTGTTCTCTCCAATGGGCGAGAGAACCACACTCTCAGTGCTGCTAGTGGGAAGGCAGGGGTAGTACCTGAAGTTAAGACCATCAACTACCCCACCGAACAAGGAACAATACAGGAAAAGGGCATGTCGTGCAACATCCTGCATGGCCTCGGCAGTGTCCCTCTCGAAAATAGAGTAGTGTTCCAAGAGAACGTTTGCACCCAAGAGGTCATCCTCCAAACGGCGCACTAGGAAGGTAGCCTCCTAGCAGTCCAGGTACCTCTCACAACTGTGCTAGTAAACTACACAACGGTACTCAATCGACCAGGTGTGCCGCTCAAAGGCTCGATGCAACAAGGTGTCGAGTACGTCATGGAATTGACAACCACGAGCGGTGTCACGGGTGATGGATCGTGTAACACCTCTGGTGTTGTGAGAACTAAAACTTTAGCATGACATCATATGCATTGGCATTACATTATGTATGATACACCTAGAATGCATCCATTAGGTTAAAATTTCAAAACAAGCAGGTGACGTGATGCTTGTGTGATGATGAGATCTGGTAAGAAGATTCTTAACACTAGGTTGGAATGTCTCTCTCCAAGGATTAGAGACATGTGACTTTATGAGGTGAGCACTAAGGAGTAATCTTAACAAGTTGGTACAAATTCTAGAAATTTTAGCTTAGAGAGATTAAGTGCCCTAATCTAGAGCCCAAAACCCTAACTAGTGCCCTATAGGGTGATTTCAAATTCTATGCACTTTTTGCCAAAAGTGTATATATCAAAGTGGTAGACTAACAAAAACTAAGCAACTTCTGTATTTGGAGATTTCCATGTAATGTGGAGCAAATTGGAGAAAATAGCAAAAATTCACAAGTGCTCAAGAAGTGGAATTCTAAGAAAAAGTGACATTGAGCAAAGTTTGAACTCTTGTAATTTTTAATCCATGAGTGCTTTGCTATAGGTAACCATAACCATGTTGCAGGGCTACTATAGCAGTACAAATTTGTGTAAGGAACCTAGTCCTAAAACCATATGTAACCTGGTGCAAAATACATTTGAAGTGAGGCTAACAGATTCCTGAAATTTAGATTAGGAATAGTGACCTTAACACTAAATTCAGTGTTGGATGCTTGGGTTGAAGTTCTTTTTGTGATCAATCTAGAAGATTTAAGGCTGGGAGTTGTGTAGATAGATTAAAGAAATTAAGATGGTGATTAAATGTTCTTAAGCCAGGTGGGCTTGATCCTGTGCAAAAATTAGAGGAACTGATGTTCAAAGTTGTGCTGTTGGATTAGTGAAGTCTGAATATCGACCATAGTGACTTACTCTGAATTCCTGTATGTTGGAACGATTTTGAGGTCTTATAGAGACTATCCTACATGATTAGGAGCCATGTTGGTGTAAGCAAAGTTAGAGAGCCAATATTCATGAACAAGTTTTATTAGGAGGGCCTGGCTTGATGCCACATAAATCTAGGAAATAATGGTGCTCAAACTATATCTATTAGAAGAGAAAAGCGGATGGTGACCATATGCCAAGATTCAAAAAATTTAAATGGCACCAGTGTGATTTAGATGATTTTTGGGCACCATAACTTTGAATCTATGTAATTTAGGTCCAAAAACCCTATAGTAACTTTGAAGATCTTTGTTTGGTGAACAAGTTTTGTTAACAGAGATTGGTCTATCTTTAGCAAATGCAGGGAGAAAAAGGGGGCCGGACAAGGAGGGTTCAATCGAGCAATGCAAATCATAATGATCTGAAATATCTACAGAAGATCTTTTCTCCTTGTCGTGTCTCACTTTTGTGCAAAGGTTGAGATAAATATGGGGTAAATAGCAGGAGTGTTCGGGACTTTAGCCATCACTAGAATATTCAAAGTTGGACTGAAGAATATCTACCCAAGGGAGCCTTATCTACTGTCCTCTGCCGTCGTGAGCTCCATCATTTCTACTGCGATGCTGTGTTCATGAGTCATGCATGGATCCTTGGGTTCGAGCCGCGCACTCACGCTCATGTAGTTGCCAACCCTTCAAGAGTATCCTTCATTGTACATTCCTTGAATCCAGCCACTACTTGAGCTTTTCTCTGTCCATATAAAGAGCAACCGAGGGGGGAGATCCTTGTCATCTCCAAGCCTAGCCAAGATCACCGTGGGTCGTTGTGATTCACATCTGTGCAGTGTTATCGCCTTCACTTCCCCCAAATTACAACCAAGGTTTACTCAAGTTTCTTCCTTAGTGTCTTCGCGAGCTTGGTGACCATGTCGCCGACATAGCAACCTCACACAGTCAAGCGAACATGGTATGGTTCAACGCCTTTGATCTAGTGTTCTAGTGTCCATGTTTGTTGGTGAAGCTCACCAAAGTGGTTGTTTGGTCATTACTATTATAGCTAGGTCGAAACGCGAGCTCGACATTGCATACTAACTCTGTGAACTGCCCCTGTGTCGACCAACCGATTATGTTGGTCCGAACTCGGTTCACGCGAGCGTCGTGTACTACATGACCTACAAATGCTCCTCGTTTCCTTCATTTGAGCTCTACTGTGTTGTTTTCTCGAGAATGGGTGTCGCGGACCTAGAACCCCATTGTGGGTATTTGTAGGTCAATGTAGTGTTTGCTAGCAAAATCCATGCCCTGGGATCATTCGGTTTAGGTCAGGGTTACGTTCAGTAGGTGTTCGATGGATGCTCAAGCTTTCTGCTGCTGTGGCTAGGGTTTGATTTTATCAGCACAGTCGGCAGGACTCAGGGACATGATTTAGGAGGACGAAAGAAGCAAGGGGTTATTCTTTTCTTTTTATTGCTAACTTCAGAAATCTGTAGAAAATAGTATAAAAATGTTAAAAATATGGGACCAATTTTGTTAGACTCCTAAAATCATGTAGTATTTAATAATTACAATTCCAAGATTTTTATTCCAAACCCTAAATTAGGTAGCATTTAAGGATACTCAAGTAAGGCCTTTCCGAATTTTATAAAATATTTAGTAATCCCAAAAATCATAAAACTTTTTGGGTAGACTTAAAATGTTGGTTATAGACTTTGAGTAAAGTTTGAAGTTGTTTGGACACTGTTTGACCAGAAAACCAATAATTGGTTCCATAGATTACCCATTTTAATACTAACTAAGTTAAAGGTAACTTTTGTAATTAAAGTTGAACTTAGTAACCTTACTTTTACTAGTAGCCTAAGGAGGTTAGTAAGTGAATCCTAGAATAATATTTAACTAGGAAGTCTTAGTGGTTGATTAGCACCGTGAAGGAAAGTTGTATTAATGACACAATTTACTGCCTTTTTGTTATATAATTGCACATCCATGACATAGCATAAGCATTCATATACATGTATTGTCATGTATAGAACACGAAGAAGAATCCATAGTAGAAGAGGAGGTTGTCCCTCACACCAAGAATCCTCTAGCAGAAAATAACTTTTACTTTGACATATGTGGTGACGAAGCAGAAACTCCTACAACACAAGGCAAGCCCTAGTGCATGTACCTTTCCTTGTATTTTAAAAGTTTTATCAACTTTGAATGCTGCATTAGGTGATAGGAATTGTGTGACAAACTATTGATGCATTTCCTTCCTTGAGAAATTGAATACCATTCCTTGTTACCTGATTTATTCAAACAAGTTTTATGATGCTTAGCCTTGCTTTAGAAAAACAAAATGTTTTGTTTTAAAACAAAAGGTGATGCTTCACACTGGATGGGAATTTTTACAAAGAAAATACTTATGATGGTGAATCCATCACGACAGTGATGAGTTCAACATCTGAAAAGAGTACCTCTGTCAGGTACCAAACTTTGGGTTTTAAATGATAAAAACAAGACCGGGCAGGTGACTTGCACGAGAAGGAAGTCTCGGTGTAATGTCTTTGTCCAAGTTGTTTAAGGACCGAGCCGATGTAGGCTTGATGATTGAGGACCTTTTAACTGCCCACATGCCTCATCATGGGTGAGCTTTACCTCGGTCGGACCAATACCAGAAAGGCTACAACACAATGGGAGTGGTGAGATGTTGAGAGTAGCATGTACCCTCCATGGCAAGAGGCTTGACGGTGGAGTATTTGTACTCTCGGTTGGCGTGAACCCATTCTGGTCTTGAGAAACCGGGTGCGAGTTGACATATGCAAGGGTTAAGTGCTACATATGTCGTGTGGTTGGAGATCCCTAGCTGGGTAATTGATTCGGATAGCCGTTACTTCTCGGATATGAAGGCTTGGTCACTGTCCTACACGTAGTGACAAGTGAGCTCCAGGGATGATAAAAGATGCCTAGTGTAGGCCAAGTGCTTGATCTAGAATAGAAAGAAATCTAGATGCAGGTAACTACTTAACCTGACAAGTAAAACGAATTCATAAGGACCAACTTTAGTAAGCTTTGTGCAAACTGGGTCATTGATTCTGGCTAAACCTTACCTTGACTCCTAAAGGCCAGCATGTCCTTGAAAGTCTTTTCTTTTGGTCGCGTAAGACTTGCAATAGTACACTTCGTACTTAGGGTTTTCAAACCCATGTTGTTGTAGGTGAAGAGACTGTTGAGTTTTGTTGCTTCTGCACCAAGGTTGTCCCAAAACAGGATGCAGACAAATTAGAAAAACTTATGGAAGGTGTTTATCTTCCCGTGATGTAATAAGTTTAAGCACTCGAATCAAGTTATGTAATAATGACTCTTTCTATATTGTACTTATGAATGTAAATTAATTTATTGTAACTCTTCCGCTTTATTCCAATGTTATGTAATGTCTGCGATTTGGGATGAACGCTCTTGGGCAATGTGAAGGAGGTACAGGAAATTGGACCTATCTAGCCATTGGGTGCACCTACATGACTGTTTAAGGTCTACGGGACAAAGTAATATGTAGGTGGGCCTAATATCTTGGGAGGTTCTGTGACAGATGGTATCGGGCCAATGCCCATTTCTTCAGACATTACTTAGTGCTTCAAAAAGTTTTAAACTACTTACCTATGAATATTCTTTCATTCTTACCTGATCCCTTCTTATAGCACTTACCTTTTTAGAAGTCGGGTAAAAGAATACAAAATACTAGGTTATATGTAGGAAGTATGGGATCAACAAGTAGTTGATTACCTGATTGTAGGATCATGCTTACATCATGTTAAAACAATACTAAGTATTCTTCCACTCTTATAGAGACATGGCACGCACGAAGACCACCCTTCGAAAAGTGACCAGACCTCAGGTTGTGCCTCGTCACTATTTGGCTCCTCGTCATGAGGGGAGCAGCAGTGGGAGCAATGATCCCATAGGAGACCTGGAGGCTAGAGTCGAACACTTAATTGTGGAGTTGCACCATGGAGGCCGGGAGCGTATGCATGCTAGTCGCTGCATCGCTGAGCTAACAGAAGAAGTACAGCGCTTGCAGCGTGAGATTGTAGAACGTGATCGGGCTATTTATTGGGCTGTGAATTCGCGATCCATAGCCTAGGATTGCGAGGCGACTGCCCGAGCCCGGGTGGAAGAGTTGAGCTTGGCCTTGGAAAATCTACAAGCATACAACAATGTCCTGCACAAGGAGGTGAATGTGTTGTATGACTAGCTACACCCAAACATGCCACCTAAAGTTGCTGAGGTTGGAGCTAGCGCAGGAGGAGCAGATGAAGGAGGACCCTATGGGGAGCTGGACATCTTTGGAGCCCCTCCTTCTATGAACATCGTGGATGATCGCCCTCCTGAAGCTAGAAATGGATCTGGTATAATAGTAGGGTGTTTCCTTATGTAGTCTAAATAAGGAAAGTGAGTGGTATGGGTTGAGTATGTATAATGAGTATGAGCTTGGAATAATGTAATTAAGGTTGTGTAATTGTACTGTGTAATAATCAAGTATATTTTCTTCTCCAGATGCCAACAAGGACTCATGGTCAGGATGGGGCATGGACTTCTCGGGGTAGTGGGGAGGAGACTACAATCCCACCACATGTGCCTCCAACTTTGGCGGAGGCCATTGCTACCTTGCTTAATGCCACTGCTGACAATACCCGGTTTCTCCGGGAGATGGCAGGAAACCATATTCACCAGCAAGAAGGCAGAGGCCAAAACCAAGCCCCTAGAGACACTACTTACATGGAATTCTTGGAAACTCGTCCCTCTATTTTCGTTAAAGCAGAAGAACCTCTGGAGGCGGATGACTGGATCCGCGTGATGGAACAGAAGTTTGGACTGATCCGATGCACAAAAACTCAGAAGCCCCTATTTTCTGCTCAACGACTGCAGGGTCTCTCCAGTACATGGTGGGCAAACTTCGTAGCCATTCAGCCTGAAGGTCATCTTATTACCTGGGCAGAGTTCAAGTAAGCGTTCAGGGAGCATTACATTCCAGATGGCATTCTACAAATGAAGTTGGAAGAATTTGTTCGTCTGAAACAAGGTGGCGACTCTATGATGCAGTACCTTGCTAAGTTCAACCATCTCTCTTAGTATGACATAGAACAAGTCAACATGGACTTAAAGAAAAAGATCTGCTTTATGTGAGGTTTGAATGATAGGCTGTAGCGGAAAATGGCCACCTGTTTGGATCTCACTTTCAGCCGGGCCATGAGTATAGCAATCTCGATGGAGGCGAAGAACTCAGGGCAAGGGAAGACAAAAAGTTTTGAATGTGAAGGAGGTGAGGGATCCTCTCAAGGATCCAAAAAGGGATCAAGGCTAGTGAATCGTTACTTCAATCCAAATCGTTCTTTTTCCCATCCACCCTCCTATCCTTTTAAGCAGCCAGTTTTCATTCGTCCAACTACTGTCCCTACCCAAACCACTCAGCCGAGTGCCCCTCATACTCGTTTTCCCGCTTTACCCAGCTCATCTAATAATTGCTTCAACTGTGCAAAGCCTGGACATTTTATCAAAGATTGTCCTTACCCTAAGCAAAACAAGCCAAACTTCCAAAAGACTTCTGAAATACTTCTCAAGGCAAGGGAAATATGGCAAACAATCAGGTAGGCAAGGGTGAAAAGATGACTGGACGGGTTTACTATACTCAAGTGGTTACTACACAGGAAGGAGAGCCTGTGTTGATGGGTACGTTTTTTGTTGCTAATCATCCCGCTGTCATTCTTTTTTATTCTGGTGCATCACATAATTTCATGAGCAAAGCTTTTGTTGAGAAGCATTGCATACCCAGTGTTGGACCAAAGAAGGGTCTTATTATTCAATCACCTGGGGGCCAAATTTTTACTAAGGAAGTAGTCTTCCACGTACCCGTGAATTTAGCGGGACATGACTTCCCCACTAATATGATAGTTATAAAAGGATAAGATGTAGATGTGATTCTGGGCATGAATTGGTTAGCCCAAAATGAAGCTGTTATCAATGCCAGTCAAAGAACTGTTCAATTGAGCTATGGACAAGGAGTCAGGCTACTAATTCATATATCTGCCCTGGTTAAGGCAACCGAACGAGCTTCTGAAGTCATAGTGCAAGAGATGCAAGATATTCCAGTCGTGTGTGAATTTTCGGATGTATTTCCTGAAGACTTGCCCGGATTACCTACCGAGAGGGATGTAGAGTTTGTGATTGAGATAAAGATTGGTACGACTCCTATTTCAAGAATATCATACCATATGCCTCCCAATGAATTGGCAGAACTGAAGACACAACTTCAAGACTTGCTGGAGAAGGGATTTGTCAGACCAAGTTCATCGCCATGGGGTTGTCCATGTGGCGGAACCGCCCGAATTATTCCAGCTTAAGTGCCCAAGTCGCACCCTTAAAGGCAACAACACACTTAAATCGGAATAACCCGTCAGTCCCTCGGATCTAGTCCAATAAAGCCACTTATCTAGGATCGAATACCACTAGCTCACTCGAAGGTGAGGCATAGAGAAATACAATAAAGCATAATACCACAAATTTAAGAGGTAACAGTAGTGATTACAATATCGGAGTTTTAAAAGCAGTAACAATAGTTTTTAGTGCGGTGGAAATAACTAATGGAGAAAACCGAGTAACATAGCGAAGCCTGGCCACGCTACTCCTCCTGGTCCTCTCCTGGGGAAGCAGTAACCCACTCGACCATCTATCCCGGTGGAAGGGATGAAGGCCAAGTCACACCATCAACCAAATCAAGGAGGTACCTGCAAAAATTATGCCACAAGCAAGGCTGAGTATACTAATACTTAGCTAGACTTATCCGGTCTGAGGAGTCTACTCCTCTACCTCTAGACCATGAAGCTGTTTGGCAGAGGGGTTTGGTTTGCCAAAATTACTAGCTGAGTCTAAAATCAAGTTTTAGCTTTTCAAGTTTTAGATTAATAATTTAGACTAGATGAGTACCTAGCTATTCATACATGGTATGAAGCAATTTAGTCAACCAACATCTTTTGCCAGAATCCTCATTTCCACTTATTATTCAATGTAGTACAATGGATCAAGCAGTCTCATTAGCTGCGAGAAGCAGACGATTCAAATCGACTTTTAACCTTGCATGGTAAACCTAAACATACGACATGTCAGGGCACTCCGTCCCCACACATATCAACCGTCCCCATCGATCCCCCGTTCGCGGCAAGGGCTCACCGCCTTGGCATACAATGCTTCACTGACCATGGCTACCGCGCGTGCAGTGGCCACACTTGTACCCACCATATCTAGAATGGGAGACCCAGTCTCAGGAAAAGTGAGGAGAAAAGTCCGTGCCCGGCTTCACTCAGGTACTAGGCTTACCGGTTACCATATTTCCCGACATGTGTTTAGTATGTTCAAACGCTTGACACAGGTATCCGCACGTTAATCCTTATTCCAATTTCGTATCGTAGACAACGCATCCCCATGGATCCGTGTCCACAGACCATCATCATTCTGTATCAAAAATGGATACAACCAATTCCTGACCTCGCGCGAGTGCTAGAAAAATCACTCGACTTCTATTGAGGTCCTAATTTAGCATAGCAGCTACTCGACCTAGCATACTAGTATCCATCTCAAAAGGAATCCTGAGTTCATGCAACTAGGGTTTTAGGCAACTCCTACACTTAAGTGCACAGTATATTCCTACAAACATTAAGTGTAGTTAAATAGCATATATATAAACGGTTATGCATAAAACCGGGGCTTGCCTGGAATTCAACACTAGATAGTGTTTGCTAGATGACACTCGCTTGGAGAGCATCTACTAGTTAAGTTCATCCTTCTTTAGGTCGTCCACCAACTGTATCTTGTGGTTGACACCACATCACTTGCACGATCATCATCTCTCGGTCCTAAATGAGATGCATGATGCATATGTATGAATATCATGAAATAGCACAAAATACTTTAAGTACACGATAGCGAACTAACATTAACTAGCAAGACACTGTAAATAGCCACATGCTAGAGTTCGCTATCTACATGTTATCGGGCACACAAGATCAATACTAGTGGAAATACAACGATTTGCTACCTATAATTAACCAACGCGAACACGACATCACACGTACAAGCATTTACCATGTTCACTTTAATCGTTCATTGGCTACTTATTATTAAACTAGTTAAGTACACATAAGTTCTCTATGACTTATATATTTAGACAGACTTAGAAAAGTATATTCATTTAATCGGGGTTTTACAATCATTCACAATATTCTCATGCAAGCACACACCCGAGAGAACATGTAGAAGGTGTTAGCCTATCACAATGCCTTTTATACTAGTCTAATGAGGTTGGTTATTTAGCAATATTACATTAGTAATGCAAGTATTAGAAATGGTAACATATCATTAATTGTGTTTCTCATCCATATAACGACACTTGCTAAAATAATGTTGATTGAAGCTGATTACTCACTAGATTTCAACAATTTAATTTACTAATTAGGAACGTGCACGAGTTACTTAAATATAACCCAAATTATATCAGTTACTATCATTATTACTCATATTCACTCAAAAGCAAAACACGTAAGCAGTCACTCAAGACAAACCCAACAGAGTAGAACAATCCATCATATTCAACACATTTGGGACAGCAGCAACGCAGTTGTTTGTTTCAATCGTAACTCTTCAAATATTAATACAAAAATAGCAAACTAAGACTTTCTGGAAAGCTTAAAACGTGCTCTACGACTTTAGTATTTTTACCTCAATATGATTCAACACTTAGCAAGGTCAAAAAGTTCTAACACGACAGCTCTGTCTAGATTTGGACAGATATAGACTTATGACTTTAAAAATTCATAACTAGAGATTCATACACCCAAAAAATTGATCCTAGACTTTCTCGAAATATAATGAAATTGGCTACAAATCATTTATGAACATGTCAGGTTGATTTAATATGTATCAAGGGTAAAATACACTACGAAGGCTTTGCTGTAGAGAACTGGACAGATTCAGTCCTCACACTTTAAACATCCATAACTTACTCTTCAGATCACCAAAAAGAGTGATCCAAGACTTCTTGAAAAGCTTAGTAAAAGTACTACACAGCTTTTGTAATCACCAACAAGTGATTCTATGTTTTACCAAATCAAATAATTCAGTTTTCAAAATATGTTCTGTCAGTGCACAGAACACAGCAACCATTTTGTAAAATTCATAACTCTTAAATTATCAGGCCTATGGTTATGAAATTTTAACACAAGCAAGATAAGAAAAACATCTACAACTTTCTTATAACGATCATGAACAGATTGTAACACTAACTTGAGTAAACAATGCAATCTCTAAAATGTGTACATAAATTGGACAGATTCAGTTACTGAATTTGTGAAAAGCATAACTTCTAAACGATCAGACTTATGGCTGTCAAATTTTAACACAAGTAAGATAATAAAGTTATCTACAACTTTTCTCTATGGCATTTCTACAGAAAACACAATTTAGTTCATTAAACAAACAGCATGACGAAAACAATGCGTGCAGCCCAAAACAGCAACTAATAAAATTCAGCTCTCATTTACTTCAAGAATTGTCGCGTTCTAGAGACTTGAATTATTTTAACACTTTACCATCTGTTGGAGTTGAAACAATCAAATTAGGACCAACAAGTAGACTTACTAACTTTTTATCCAAGTTATTTCGTGCCTAGAATTTCCATACACAATTAACAACGCATCTACCACAATAATCGTACCTGGTACATATATGTTTATCGATGCGCTCTTCACACAATAATTTTCATTTTAACTTAGACATCACATGAACACTACTACCTTTCATCCGCGACCAGAACCATGCACATTTAGACTACAACAAGCCAATCATCGTGATCACGAGCTTAACCAAAGCCGTCTAACAATTCGGCTAACTAGAGCAACGACATAGCCCGCTAAATAACATACACGTCGGCTAGCCCATTATTATCGCAATCCGAGACACAACATACACTACAACATTTTTATAAACATACATATTTACATGTATATTCGCACTTCGACCAAATCATACGAACCGTAAACCACTAATCTCCAACTCAAAATCACCATGCATTTACTTCCCAATTCATGAACGCATACATGTTTATCATACTAACCGAGTATTTCAATAATTATCCTAAAACAAACTAACTCCATTACACAACATGTATCATGACTCTACTTGATTACTTGAAGTGTCTACTCGAATTCGTGAGCTCAATCATACACTATATGCGAAGCATAATTTAATGAACGCATAATACGCATCGTCACGACTCGACTTATAAATATAGAGAAAGAGACGACTACTTTGGCATGTCACCACCTCTCTATATAAACCAAAACAATTTCTACTATTGACTAAGAGTTCTAAGTATTAAACACATTATTACTTTCCACGCGCAAATAAACCTCAACTTAACATCAGTGACACCGATGGACTTTTACTAAACTCATCGTGCGCATAACCCCGTCTCGCATACAACCATGTTGCGGCATGCACTCAAGACACTTAAGCATTTCAAGAAACATGCGCGCTTTTGTTTACTTCTAATTTTTCACTAATTCTTCTTATAATTATGAAATGTGTGTCATTTTAGCACCATATGAAACTATCTAATTTGGGGCTAGAATTTTTGTGAGGCATAGTTAGTAATAAATTATGACTAATGTATAAATTTCACATGCTCAGGTTTTATATTTTATTTACTACAAAAATAACAAATTGTTAATGCAATAAAGCATGTCAGAGCAAGTTAATTCTAAAATTAATTATTTTCTATGGATGCATGACCATATTAAGTTTCCTCAGGCTATTATAATATCATGCAAGGACAGTGGAACACCATTTTCCATTTTTGCATCTATACATTATTTTTAAATCATTTAAAACTACTAAAGGTGCATTAAACAAGTTAAATCAATAACTTAACCATACATGCACAATAATTCATGAAAGTTTTACCAGTCACCAATAACCACACCAAGAGCCTACTGTAAAAATTTCAACACATTTTGAGCACTAGAGCTACAGATCCAAAAATAACAAGCAAATAAATCTTCTTTTTCCTATTTAACTTGATTTAATTAGCACACCAAGAAAACAGTGAACAACATAATAGTTTTATATTTTTCCTTGATGGAGTATGACAACATCTAACTAACAAAATAGGTTTCATCATTTTTGGATTTTTATAAATAAAATTATGGAGAGAAGCAAGTTCGTTTATTCTCTAAACCAGTTTTAAGTACGAATTTCTACCGCCAAATATTTCTACTAAAACATGCCAACATATAGATCTAATAGACAGAGAATTTCATAAGGAAGGCAACAAAATTTTAGAAACTCGACAAAATTTGAGATTTTTGGAGCTTCGAAACTCAAGATATGAATTTTAGAACATAACGCAAAAATCTGTAATTTTGTGCACTTACACTAGCCACTGGGGCCCACGCGTCATAGTCTCAAGATGGCTCCTTCTTCTACCTCCAGTAGACCAGTACGTACAGAACAGGGAGCTTATGGATGGAGAAGAGCAAGGTCGAGGCGAGGTTCCGATGGGGGCTAGCCGGAAAGGGGCGACACTGAATGCGACTCCCTAGTACATGGCGTGGAGGGGTGGCTAAACTCAGCGAAGTTGGCAGAGGGAGGTGCCGAGTCCCTGTAATCAGCGGACACGAGGAGAGTGCTGGGAGGGGGCCTGGACCATGGAGTAGTGAAGTGGCGAGTGTCGCAGAACCTCTCAAGTTATCGGGCCCACACGCACCTGTCCTTGTCTCAAAAACCTCAGACAGCTATGCGTGTGCACCAAACAACTTAACAGGATCTGTCCGAGTGCCCCGAGGACCCCGGATAAACGACTTACCGCCAAGATCGCAAGATTAAGTAAACACAAATCACACACCAATATTTACAGCAGAAATAAATTCTTTATTGCAAAATAATTACATGTTACAATAAGTTTACATTATACAATTATCGGAGTGATTACAAAAGAAAATGATTCAACAGAATTACACTTTGAAATGTATAAAATATTTATAAGTTTTTAAAATACATGCTAGCTTAAGTGACAATCCTCAATAAAGAAGCTAAAGATGGGATATACTTATATAAGAAGGCCGAGCCCACCGGCACTTAGCAGCATCCACAACAGAACAAAATTATAACCTAAAAAACAACAGGGAATAAAACCCTGAGTACGCAATTACTCAGCAAGACTTACCCGACTAAAGAAAAGACTCTCAAGGGTATGCTGGATTTAAAAGGATTCAAGGTAAGGCTCATCAAGTTTCAAGACTCATTTTTGCAGAAAAGCTTACTAGTAGTGTATCCTTATGCCAAAATTTTACTTCACAGTTAAGTATTTTCCCTGAATCTAGATTCTCCTGATCTAGAGCATTCACTTGTCCTACACTAGTTTCATTTTAGCAACTTTAGTTTCACTTGTTATCTACGATGGGGGTCGAAGATCCAGTCTTCATATCCGAGAAGTTCGGCGATCCGAAACGATTAATACCCAGCTGGGGATCTCCAACCACACGACATATATAGCACTTAATCCTTGCATATGTCAACTCGCCACCGAGTTTCTCAAGACCAGAACGGGTTCACATGACCCGAGAGCACAGCACTCCACCGTCCAGCCGTTGGCCTGGTTGGTACACGTTACTCTCGCCATGGTGCCCGCCATGTTTTCGAGAGTACAGCACCCCACCTTCCCGTCTCTTGCCATGGAGGGTACAAGCTACTCTCGCCATCTCTCCACTCCCAGAGCGTGCGAGCTGTTCTGGTATTGGTCCGACCGAGGCAAAGCTTACCCATGATGAGGCATGTGGCCAGTTAAAGGTTCCTAGATCAGCAGGCCAACAATCGGAACGGTCCTTAAGCGACACAGACGGGCGACCTTTCCTGCTCAACGTCTGGTCTCATTTTATTTAAACCATTTCCCAATCTTTGGTACCTGACAGAGGTACTTTTTCTGGATGTTGAATCCATCATGGCCATATGGATTCACCATCCCAATTTCTTTTTCACAACAATTTCCCATATCTCGTGTAACACATCATCTTTTTTAAAAAGAACAACTTTTAATTATCTAAGCAGGGCTAAGCATCTTTAGTTCTCTTTTATAAACAAGAATCAAGGAATAGTAATCAAATTCCAAGGAATGGTAATGCATCAACTGTTTATTCACACAACTCCTATCACCTAATGCAACATATAAGTGATAAAAGTTTTATAACAACAAGGGGGTGGCAAATGCACCGAGGCTTGCCTGGGATAACACTAGGTTAGTGTTTGTTAGAAGACGTCCACTTGGCGATCAGCTTTTGGTCCGACACTTGTTCGGGTCATCCATCCTTAAGTTCGTCCATCAGCATCGCCTTGCGAAGAAGCCCACGCTTAACAGCATCTTTTGGTCGACTTAGCTTGTCTTCCGCATCACGTGATCAACTAGCGCACCTAATTGAAATGCATGATGCACATGATTGAATATGAGCAGGAATAGCACAAGATAAATAATGCTACACAGTAGAAAACTAAACACTTAATGGCGAGGCACAAAACAACTCCCATAAGTAAACGCTAGACATCGATAAATGACTAAACACCATAGTCTCGCTTCTCTAGCTCATGCAGATCAAGATCTATGCTTTACTTAGCTAAAGCATAATATCGAAGGCTAACAATACTTAGACGCAACAACCATGGATACCTATAACTTAGATGACGAATATAAATACTTTAACTAGATTTTAGAACTACTAATCTAGATTATCAGGCATAACGCATCAACTAAATCAAGCACCAAATAGGTTTATACAACCCAACACAACGATCATGTTCTCCAACTTACCCGAACCTAATCCGAATATTAAGAAACATTAAACAAGGCATAAGTTCTATAGTTCTTAACTAGAGTATACTACCAAAAGTTTATTAATTAAATTCACCACTATAAACTCCTAAGAGTAACATTTGGATAGATAAACTAACACACTTAACACAATTATCCTAGATAGAACTTATCGGCTAATTAATTAAATGCTAAACTTATCCCTCGCTTTATAAATTATACCACATCGCTCACAAAGAACTATTTTAATTTTATTTCGCACCACTCATATTTATTCAATCTATCTAACAATTCGGCTAACAAAAATGCACGCCAATATTAAATTCAGCTCAAATCCACTACATCAATTAATGAATACTACTTTGGGCTTTTCGTCGATCACACGTTAAATATCGCACTAATACTAAATTTACTCGAAACTACGGTATCGATAGTGGGTTCTAGTTCGAGTCTTTCCTCAAACCAATAGAATCGGCTACTCGAAAAGAAAATATCAGCTAACATCTAGTACTGTCACAATGCATCTTAACCACGACAAGGAAATTATCGCAACTAGTATACTAAACCATTCCATGCTTCGATCTATTATGCAGGAGTAGCGAGTCACTCACCATAACTGAATCTGGCTCGATAATCGCAAGAACAGCGAAGTCGGCGAGGGTTCCATGACTCAGGCATTTTATCGAGCACCTAGTGAGCATCGCGCTAAACCTCGCTTTCTTCATCTAATTCCATTCTTCCACATCGAGCGCTTGTGACCACCACACAATATCAACAACTAGTAATTCAACTCAAAATTCACAAAGATAATGACGCTCACCGGTGTCAGTCATCAGGCCTGATTGCGAGGAGCAGTGGCTGCTGTGCAGTGTGGCGGAGCTTCGTAGCCTGCTGCAGCAACAGATAAGGACACAGATATCGAAGTAGGAGCATCAGGTGTGTAAGCTTGGCGAGCGGCGAAAGTCGACGGAACTAGGAAGCGAGGGCGCGTGCGCCGGGGAAGGCTGGAGAGGGAGCTCGCGCGCTAGGGGACCTTGACGGTGAGGCGAGGCAAAACTCGACGGCATGCTGAAGCGTTGTCGAGCAGGAACAACGAGGTCCAGGCGAGATCCACGGCTAGCTGTAGACGACATTGAGCTGAGTCGGCGGCCTCCAGAAGCGAAGCTCGATGCAGCGTTGGGCTCGTCCATGGCTAATGACCGGCGACCATGCAGAGGCGTTGTGCGCCAAGGTTGTCGGCGCTAGCACAGCTCGCCATGCAGGCCAGAGTTGAGGCTACGTCCGGCAAGGAGACGCGGCTCTAGCGTCCAGCACACTGCCGAGGCCGAGCACATCTTGTGGAGGAAGCCGAGTTCTACTCTGATTCATGGAAGCACAACGTCCAAATATGTGGAGCAATGCACAAGATAAGAACGTCATATCTCAGCGGCAAGGACAGGAGACGCGTGGAAATATACGTGTACGCAGGAGAAGTCCAAGAGAGTTCGATGGCATGCAAAAAGAAATGGTTGAGCGGTGGAATGTTTATCTTCTATATTTGTTTTACTTAACTAATATCTAATTTCTTCTCCGATTTGTATTTTTGCGCAAGTAGCTAGGTTCTGGATATTAAATCAAAAAAAATCACATTATTTTAAGGTTAGAACTGAGAGAGGTATAAATGGACCAAAATAGGATCGGCAACAATATTGGAACAATATTTGGATAGGACTTGATTTGGGGAATACTATGGAGTCAGATGAATTATTACCCATATTTATATTTGAAGATTTAGATCGAGCAGAGAAACACACGGACTGAACCGATTTTGGCTTCGATATTTTCGACTATATTTAATCCAGTCAAATTTTTACGAGTCTCACGTGCTTTCGGTCATTTGACTACAGAATGATGCGATTAATGAGCTCGCGTATTGTTTTTCTCAAACAACACGTAAATAGCCAGATCCAAAATAATACCGGCTTTAGTACTTCAGATGATATTTGGTGCGGCTGAAATCGGACAAATATTTATCTACCATTTGAACCTATTTGATTTCTCTGTCGAGGATAATTTGTTGGAAACCAACCATGATTATAATTCTTCAGACACGATGTTTTGCTTGGTGAGAGGGGACTAAATTATTTGGCACTAAAAACTTTAGTCGTCAAGTTCTATTTAATTTGTTTGGGATGCAATCGGAGGACTGGACTAAATTTCCAAAATCGTATTTGAGAGAGCGATGAATATTAAATAATCACCAGACTCGCCGATCTCCGGAACAACTATGTTCCGAACATCACGAAAATTTAGGAAGAGCCCGGACAACAAAAAATAAAAACGATGTCGCACTCGCGACAGACGAAACAGATGCGATATAAAAATTGCGATAGGCGAAGATGATTAAAATTTAGCATCCGTTTTATCCACTGATATTACGTGCTTAAATTCATACTCGTTGTCGAGCAGAATACAAACACCAGGGGTGTTACAACCCTCCCCCCTTAAAAGAATCTCGTCCCGAGATTCAAAACGAAAGACTTCTAAGAGTAGAGAATAATGTAACTCCTGTCCTTATCAGCGATAATTATAAGACCACTCCAAGCAAAGACGAGTGTCTCAGGATATCGTTTCTCAAGTGGACATAACATGTATCGCCTTAGGCTAATTTAGAGATGTCCAACAATAGAGACGATATCTGCCAGAAGAACACATAAGGTTCCATGTGTGCAGTTTGCTTTTTCTGATGACACTGTACTATCTGAGTCTGTTGGGCGAGCAGCAATTGCGCAATTTTACCCAAACAGAATCAGATGCAACCTCTTGGGTAAAACACACAAAAAGAGGTTTACCAACAAGTGGTCATTTGAGGAATTCAAGTTCCAGGAAGATAATAAAAATTCGAGGAACGCATTAGTGAAGATGATCAACAAAGGTTGACTTCACAATCAATCCACTTTACCAGGCACTAGGCATGGCTCGACTTGATTACACATGCTGGAAAAGCACACGCGAGGCGATCAAGGCATGACTAGAGCGATGATTAAGTGGTTATCCATCGACTTAACTTGATTTGATTTTTGATTTTTTAGTACTTTCTTAGGATGGGTTGAACCAAAGTGAGTTTAGACAACTCGATGAAACGATCTCTAAACTCAACCTTCGGTCACTGGGCAGTTACAAGTTAGTAAAACCAACTTGTTGAACTACTTTTGACATTGAGCGGGTCCTCTCAGTACCATCGGTAAGCCAAGGGTTGAGAGTTCACTTCGGTTAACAGGAGATCATACACTTGGGTAGAAATCCATTTGGTCATGTTGTTCATCCGTTTCTCCATGCCAGATGAACCGAGTTGGTTCGGGAATGCACAGATTAAATAAGAGAGCGAATGAACAAACTCCTGCATCTCAGCAGCAGGGGAAACAAATCTCCATTTGAGAACTAATTAGTTGTCTTCCAACACTAAAAAGCTCCAAGGCTTCACCTTTTCATAGAGGACGTAAAGGAAACTTGTATAAGTAGTCACTACCAAGATCCAAAAGAAAAGAGACCACACATGAAAGTGGTATGTCCTTTTGATCCAACAGAGATGATAGATGTTGCTTGATCACTCGACAAACAATATAGAAATTGTTTCAAGGGAGGAGTCCACGGAAGATCACATATTAGGGTAGTTCCACAATGGATCATGACTAGAGACCTTGATACCAGCATCCGACGAGTAGCACAGCTCTGTGTGCGCATTCACAGGAGGCTCTCAGTTTCGCTGCGGCACCATAAGTCCTTAATTGTGACACCACTACCGAACTGGCACCAATAACGAATCTTATGTAGCAAAAACAGATTGTGCCAAGATAACGCATTGACATAGTCTCATAATGGATTACGACTACTAACTGTGATACCAACGCGTGCCGAGCAGCACAACCGTGTGTGCGCACACACAGAAAGCCCTCGGTTTCGTCGCGACATCATCAATTTTTGTCATAACACCATTACCAGACGTAACCATTAAAAAATCTCACGCGGCACAAATAGACTAAGTCAGGATGACAATATAGAAAAGAGACTCCACCTGTAAGAAGGGTTACAAGTAGAGAGCCAAATAGATCATGGCCCGAGGAAATGAACAAGGCATGGCCATACCCTAAACTGGTTGATGAAGGGAGTATGATGGGAGACTGTTAATTCAGCCCCAAGCATATTTGTATGCCCATCGCAAAGATTACAAGGTCAAGGATTAGTATCTGATTACATATGAAGGGAAGTCAATTATAAGATTAAGTTGGTATGCCTTTGAGAGACATGAGGAAACCAAAGGCATAACACTTAAGAAAATGATCGGACATGTATTTCCTAGGTTGGGTTGGTAAAGTGACAAGATAATCCGCAAGGAGAGGCCAAATACAATAGAGACCTCAACCTGCATCAACTGATCAAGAGAATGGTTCTAGAAGGAGGCATGACTTGGGATTCTTGTTTTAAGCTTGGGTATACTTTATGTCCAACAAGGAAATTATCTAAGCATTTATTTGTATGTGTTTGGTCATGGAGTGATAACAGGAAAATCAATTTTGGTTAATGGTTCACCAACTAAGAACTTGGCCTAATTTTCGGTTTAAGTAAACAAGTCACCAACAGTCTATCGGCACATCCATACAAGAGCAAACACGTATAACACCTAAATAGATTACCTAAAGAACGGAGGACAACTATTTCATCGAAGTTCACAATACAACATTACACCACATTATCTACAATCACCGGTTATTAGAATAAAGGTGAGAGAAGCATTTTGGGTGTATAGGTGACAAACATGATGCATGCTCGTCCTATTCGTCATCACTGATTTTTGCCAACATAATGTGGCAATAACATTCTATATCGGTGGCATAACTATGTCTCTCTCGATATATTGTTAGTCGTCAGCTACACATACGAGTTCGAAGTTAGTGTACCTGCAGAAAATTTTTTTATCACAGCCCAGTTCCAAATGATGCAATTCACACATGACAGTGTATCACAGTTTATACTCCATATATTTCTATATGGATGCCAGCTCCTCATTAAGCGCCGAGCCACGCATAGGCGCCGTTGCCACACTTTAACCATAGGGCAGCCCATTATGGTAACTCACCTTCTTACCTAAGCGTAGGTGCGTCGTTGCGTGTACATTACACTTCTCAATATTCCCATGTCTGTATGCCCACACACATCCATGGGGTACTGAATCCCAGAAAATTAAATACTCCACATCGCAGCCTTCATATATACATATGTAAAATATGTATATAATCAAGCGTTGTTTATGCTCTCCCCTAGACCGACGTTTGTTCGGTCATGCTCTCACATCTCACCTTACCTGAGCGTCGATCCATTCAAGACTGAATGGCCTCAAAAACAACATTACACATGTATGCATCACCCTTTCCAGGTTGTGGGTTAGTATTCTGAACTAAGCCACCTAGTAGTCCTTAACTTAGGGCTTATAGAGGATGTCGCTAGCATTATAGTTTTTCAAATCTGTTTTTTTTCAAAACCAAACAATGTGTTTAGTTGAAAATAGGTTTTCTAAAACCAAAACTTTTGTTTTCAAAATACGTATGTGACCGTATGTACTTAATCCTGCTCCGATACCAGCTGTCGCAGAACCTCCCAAGTTATCGGGCCCACACGCACCTGTCCTTGTCTCAAAAACCTCACACAGCTATGCGTGTGCACCAAACAACTTAACAGGATCTGTCCGAGTGCCCCGAGGACCCCGGATAAACGACTTACCGCCAAGATCGCAAGATTAAGTAAACACAAATCACACACCAATATTTACAGCGGAAATAAATTCTTTATTGCAAAATAATTACATGTTACAATAAGTTTACATTATACAATTATTGGAGTGATTACAAAAGAAAATGATTCAACAGAATTACACTTTGAAATGTATAAAATATTTATAAGTTTTTAAAATACATGCTAGCTTAAGTGACAATCCTCAATAAAGAAGCTAAAGATGGGATATACTTATATAAGAAGGCCGAGCCCACCGGCACTTAGCAGCATCCACAACAGAACAAAATTATAACCTGAAAAACAACAGGGAATAAAACCCTGAGTACGCAATTACTCAGCAAGACTTACCCGACTAAAGAAAAGACTCTCAAGGGTATGCTGGATTTAAAAGGATTCAAGGTAAGGCTCATCAAGTTTCAAGACTCATTTTTGCAGAAAAGCTTACTAGTAGTGTATCCTTATGCCAAAATTTTACTTCACACTTAAGTATTATCCCTGAATCTAGATTCTCCTGATCTAGAGCATTCACTTGTCCTACACTAGTTTCATTTTAGCAACTTTAGTTTCACTTGTTATCTACGATGAGGGTCGAAGATCCAGTCTTCATATCCGAGAAGTTCGGCGATCCGAATCGATTAATACCCAGCTGAGGATCTCCAACCACACGACATATGTAGCACTTAACCCTTGCATATGTAAACTCGCCACCGGGTTTCTCAAGACTAGAACGGGTTCACGCGACCCGAGAGCATAGCACTCCACCGTCCAGCCGTTGGCCTGGTTGGTACACGTTACTCTCGCCATGGTGCCTGCCATGGTTTCGAGAGTACAACACCCCACCTTCCAGTCTCTTGCCACGGAGGGTACAAGCTACTCTCGCCATCTCTCCACTCCTAGTGCGTGCGAGCTGTTCTGGTATTGGTCCGACCGAGGCAAAGCTTACCCATGATGAGGCATGTGGCCAGTTAAAGGGTCCTAGATCAGCAGGCCAACAATCGGAACGGTCCTTAAGCGACACAGACGGGCGACCTTTCCTGCTCAACGTCTGGTCTCATTTTATTTAAACCATTTCCCAATCTTTGGTACCTGACAGAGGTACTTTTTCTGGATGTTGAATCCATCATGGCCATATGGATTCACCATCCCAATTTCTTTTTCACAACAATTTCCCATATCCCGTGTAACACATCATCTTTTCTAAAAAGAACAACTTTTAATTATCTAAGCAGGGCTAAGCATCTTTAGTTCTCTTTTATAAACAAGAATCAAGGAATAGTAATCAAATTCCAAGGAATGGTAATGCATCAACTGTTTATTCACACAACTCCTATCACCTAATGCAACATATAAGTGATTAAAGTTTTATAACAACAAGGGGGTGGCAAATGCACCGGGGCTTGCCTGGGATAACACTAGGTTAGTGTTTGTTAGAAGACGTCCACTTGGCGATCAGCTTTTGGTCCGACACTTGTTCGGGTCATCCATCCTTAAGTTCGTCCATCAGCATCGCCTTGCGAAGAAGCCCACGCTTAACAGCATCTTTTGGTCGACTTAGCTCGTCTTCCGCATCACGTGATCAACTAGCGCACCTAATTGAAATGCATGATGCACATGATTGAATATGAGCAGGAATAGCACAAGATAAATAATGCTACACAGTAGAAAACTAAACACTTAATGGTGAGGCGCAAAACAACTACCATAAGTAAACGCTAGACATCGATAAAAGACTAAACACCATAGTCTCGCTTCTCTAGCTCATCCGGATCTAAGTCAACATCATGAAGCAATAATTTATCACAAGATCTATGCTTTACTTAGCTAAAGCATAATACCGAAGGCTAACAATACTTAGACGCAACAACCATGGATACCTATAACTTAGGTGACGAATATAAATACTTTAACTAGATTTTAGAACTACTAATCTAGATTATCAGGCATAGCGCATCAACTAAATCAAGCACCAAATAGGTTTATACAACCCAACACAACGATCATGTTCTCCAACTTACCCGAACCTAATCCGAATATTAAGAAACATTAAACAAGGCATAAGTTCTATAGTTCTTAACTAGAGTATACTACCAAAAGTTTACTTAATTAAATTCACCACTATCAACTCCTAAGAGTAACATTTGGATAGATAAACTAACACACTTAACACAATTATCCTAGATAGAACTTATCGGCTAATTAATTAAATGCTAAACTTATCCCTCGCTTTATAAATTATACCACATCGCTCACAAAGAACTATTTTAATTTTATTTCGCACCACTCATATTTATTCAATCTATCTAACAATTCGGCTAACAAAAATGCACGCCAATATTAAATTCAGCTCAAATCCACTACATCAATTAATGAATACTACTTTGGGCTTTTCGTCGATCACACGTTTAATATCACACTAATACTAAATTTACTCGAAACTACGGCATCGATAGTGGGTTCTAGTTCGAGTCTTTCCTCAAACCAATAGAATCAGCTACTCGAGAAGAACATATCAGCTAACATCTAGTACTGTCACAATGCATCTTAACCACGACAAGGAAATTATCGCAACTAGTATACTAAACCATTCCATGCTTCGATGTATTATGCAGGAGTAGCGAGTCACTCACCATAACTGAATCTGGCTCGATAATCGCAAGAACAGCGAAGTCGGTGAGGGTTCCATGACTCAGGCATTTTATCGAGCACCTAGTGAGCATCGCGCTAAACCTCACTTTCTTCATCTAATTCCATTCTTCCACATCGAGCGCTTGTGACCACCACACAATATCAACAGCTAGTAATTCAACTCAAAATTCACAAAAATAATGACGCTCACCGGTGTCAGTCATTAGGCCTGATGGCGAGGAGCAGTGGATGCTGTGTAGTGTGGCGGAGCTTCGTAGCCTGCTGCAGCAACAGAGAAGGACACGGATATCGAAGTAGGAGCATCAGGTGCATAAGCTTGGCGAGCGGCGAAAGTCGACGGAACTAGGAAGCGAGGGCTCGTGCGCTGGGGAAGGCTGGAGAGGGAGCTCGCGCGCTAGGGGACCTTGACGGTGAGGCGAGGCAAAACTCGACGGCATGCTGAAGCGTTGTCGAGCAGGAACGACGAGGTCCAGGCGAGATCCACGGCTAGCTGTAGACGACATCGAGCTGAGTCGACGGCCACCAGAAGTGAAGCTCGATGCGGCGTTGGGCTCGTCCATGGCTAATGACCGGCGACCATGCAGAGGCGTTGTGCACCAAGGCTGCCGGCGCTAGCACAGCTTGCCATGCAGGCTAGAGTTGAGGCTACGTCCGGCAAGGAGACACGGCTCTAGCGTCCAGCACACTGCCGAGGCCGAGCACGTCTTGTGGAGGAAGCCGAGTTCTACTCTGATTCATGGAAGCACAACGTCCAAATATGTGGACCAATGCACAAGATAAGAACGTCATGTCTCAGCGGCAAGGACAGGAGACGCGTGGAAATATACGTGTACGCAGGAGAAGTCCAAGAGAGTTCGATGGCATGGAAAAAGAAATGGTTGAGCGGTGGAATATTTATCTTCTATATTTGTTTTACTTAACTAATATCTAATTTCTTCTCCGATTTGTATTTTTGCGCAAGTAGCTAGGTTCTGGATATTAAATCAAAAAAAATCACATTATTTTAAGGTTAGAACTGAGAGAGGTATAAATGGACCAAAATAGGATCGGCAACAATATTGGAACAATATTTGGATAGGACTTGATTTGGGGAATACTATGGAGTCAGATGAATTATTACCCATATTTATATTTGAAGATTTAGATCGAGCAGAGAAACAAACGGACTGAACCGATTTTGGCTTCGATATTTTAGACTATTTAATCCAGTCAAATTTTTACGAGTCTCACGTGCTTTCGGTCATTTGACTACAGAATGATGCGATTAATGAGCTCGCGTATTGTTTTTCTCAAACAACACGTAAATAGCCAGATCCAAAATAATACCGGCTTTAGTACTTCAGATGATATTTGGTGCGGCTGAAATCGGACAAATATTTATCTACCATTTGAACATATTTGATTTCTCTGTCGAGGATAATTTGTTGGAAACCAACCATGATTATAATTCTTCAGACACAATGTTTCGCTTGGCGAGAGGGGACTAAATTATTTGGCACTAAAAACTTTAGTCGTCAAGTTCTATTTAATTTGTTTGGGATGCAATCGGAGGACTAGACTAAATTTCCAAAATCGTATTTGTGCGAGCGATGAATATTAAATAATCACCAGACTCGCCGATCTCCGGAACAACTATGTTCCGAACATCACGAAAATTTAGGAAGAGCCCGGACAACAAAAAATAAAAACAATGTCGCACTCGCGACAGACGAAACATATGCGATATAAAAATTGCGATAGGCGAAGATGATTAAAATTTAGCATCTGTTTTATCCACTGATATTACGTGCTTAAATTCATACTCGTTGTCGAGCAGAATACAAACACCAGGGGTGTTACAGCGAGCTCAGACTGCGGAGCTGGAACATGACGCCGAGCAGCACAGAAGGGCAGTAGCTGGGCCTAGACGACAGCACGCCATGGATTAGGGCGCTAGGAGGAGGAGACCCGGGGCTAGCACGGCTGGTGGTTGAAGCAGCGACACGACCGACGATGGGCGAGCCTACTGCTCGAGCTGAAGGGACCAGGGTGTGGCGAGCTCGGACATGAGGGAGTAGAGGAGAGATGCCGAGGGAGACACGTGCGGCCCTAGAGCTTCCTGCTGTGGGCGTGTGAGGAGGAGTAGGGAGGAAGGGTGCCGTGGGGAAGAGCATCTGCTCGCATTCAGACCAGAGGAGGTCCCTGCGGGCCGGAGGTGGAAGAAGGGGCGCTGGTGGTATGCTGATGTAGGGAGGGGAGCTTGGTAGAGGGAGGAAGGGAGAAATTTCTCCTGCCCGTGAAGAATAAGGGCGCGGCTGAGCAAGGAAGATGTCAGGAACGCTTCTGCACTAAGGAATACAGGAAGGAGGAAGAACTACGATTGCTGGTTTATTTAACAGGAGCTACTGGCAACCTATTGGCCACTGCGGGCGGCATCCATCTACTGGCCGGCTACAGCTATTGGCGCAGAGAGCGTGGAGCCGAGCACCAGGACGAGGTGTTGGCGTGCGTGCAGGGAGAAGGGTGGTGTGCGTTGTGTGCGTGTGTTTTCCATTTTTTTGTTTGCATGACCCATAACAACAAATCAATAAAATAATTAATTAAGGAAACTAGATTTTAAACTCCCCACTAAAATTAATTGTCGATATGTTTCGAACTATATGAGATCACGACAAACAAACGCTGCGGCAGATTTGACAGAGATTCGAGTCGACGTTGCTCGGAGAAATATTGTGTCTTATTTATTTTTTTAACGATCTGGCTCAATTTGACCGTGCTCTTGAATTAGAACCTCATAGCTCGGATATAAATTAAATAACACGAACTGTTCCTTTTTAAGTATTATTGTCGCTATCGTTCGTGCCAAAACATAAAATTACGCCCCATTTTTATTTCGTGGCTCACTCTAAAATACCGTTGTCATGAATTTAGGTTTGCCATTTTGTGTCTTTATTCTATGTTTTCGAATTCGGATCGTCTATGGGTTCGTTATCAAAATAAAGCGAGTCGGATTAACAACCCTAAACCCTAAACATAGAATAAAATTGATGCTAAACTTAGCATAAAGTTGATGCTCCCTTAAGTGCGTTGAGACAATCCGCAAATGCTATGCATGCTCCTCTCTATTCTTGGAGTAGATCGAAATATCATCAATAAAGACCACTACAAACTTGTCCAATTCTGGCAGGTTGGTTTTCGAATTTAGGTTGGACACAGAGATTTTAAGCCGAGTGTGATACCCAATTTTCTGAAAAGAAGTTAAATGTATTTTTCCCTTTTCTTTCGTGATCTGTGTAGTTGGGGTTGGAGTTTTTTAGGAAGCATTCACCAATAAAACAGTAGAATACTTGTTGGATTTGTGCGCTGGGGTCGGGAGCAGACGTGAGAGCGAGTTTGGGCCATGGATCTCGATCCGGCGGTGGGGAGCCCATTAGTTTCCCCCCCTTAACCCTAGCCGCCCCCTCCCTCTCACTCCCCCACCCCCTTTGGCCGCCACTCCCCTCTCTCTTCCACTCTTGCAGCCGCCCCAATCCCTCTCCTTCTTCCCCAAGTGATTGCAGCGCCACCCCTCAACCCTAGCCCCCCCACCTCTTCCTCATCAAGGTGGAGCCTCCCCGCTTGGTGTCCGTCGTGTGGGTGCGAGTCTTCCATAGGAGTTTGGAGGGAGGAAGAAGGAAGAAAAGAAGAAGGAAAGGAGGAACCCAAGGTGATTTTCGTGATCATTTTGTTATATTTGTGCTGCAATCCAATTGGTTACATGTTTACCTATGCGATTTGGTAGAGGTGCTGTCCAGAAATTTAGTGGGTGGACGAACAGCAGTAGTTCTAGGGATTTCTGGGAGTTTTTCGTGGGCAATTAGTGGGGATCAGTGGGAGATTCATGTAGAGTTTTGTCATACCTTTCCAACGAGTACTTATGCGCTCGATTTGGAGTTATAATTTAGGAGATATCGTTGTTTGAATCCGGTTATGTTGCTGTCCAAAAAACAGATTTTTCAGTTGGGTGAACAGCAGTAGTATTAGCAGTTTCTGGGAATTTTTCGTGGGTAATTAGTGTTAACCAGTATGATAATCATGTATGGCTTTGTCTTATCTTTCCAATGAGTACTTATGCGCTTGATTTGGAATTATATTTTAAAAGATATCGCTGTTTGAATCCGGGTATGTCGCTGTCCAAAAGACAAAAAAACAGATTACAGGGTTCATCTTGTGGACTGTTTTAGGCTAATCAGATGTTGGAATTTAATTATAAATTGTATACAAAACTTGTGGGGAATTTCATGTAGATGCCTCTGGAGTTTTTGTTTGTTACCACTGCTGTCATAATTTTAAAGTTATAAAATTATTAAGCAGCGCCGCTGCAGTTTGGTGGGTGTGGGGAGAGATGTAACCCGCGGCGGGGTTTGAGTTTGTGAGTAGGTGCGGCGTCGTTTATGAGCCTGATTATGTGAAATTGGTGCACTAAGTTGTGTGTCAAAAACAGGTGATGGACTCCCCGATCGTACTTAGGGATTTGCCCGAACTTCCGGTAAAGGCAAGTAAATACAGTGGTGGTTGCTACCGTTTGGGTTGCATCCTATTCCCTGACATTGAGTATGCATAAGTTTCAATTATGTTAATTATTGAATTCTATGATGAAGTTTATTTGTTTGGAAGTATTATTTCTCAATTGTCTAATATTGTGGATGATCATAATTTGGTAATGATATATGTGGTTACTTCCCATCTTGGATGAAGTTGAAGTATTTTTTTTTTTTTTTGAATCACGTAATATGAAGTGTTGTAGGCATGACATGCTCATCGCATCATCCATCTTGCATTTTGAAGTTATGTCGTGATCTTATGGTCCGACCGTACCGGTACATTTTTTAGCATCGTACGTTGCCCGAGGAGGGGTACGATGCGGCTTCATATCCTTAGAGGTATGAAGGCAGAAGTCATCCTTGCATTTGCAGACATTTGCACTCATGAGGTATATATGAAGTGTGACATTACTATGTTACTATTGTGGTTTCTACCTGCGAGGTGTGGTGACTAGGTGTGTTGTACGTTGTATACGTGCTGCACCTTCGTAATAAGAAGGTTGTGGAATCAAGTGGTGGTAAAACAATGTTCTTATGTGGTTAAACAGTTTGATATTATTTTACTTGCTGAGATGTGTCATCTCACTCTTGCATTACTCAATGCAGGTACTTGATACATGTTGGGAATGAGGGGAGTAGCAGCACGTCCACTTTCACTCTCACAATAACGCTGCCCAGGCGCAGCCATGATTTAATTAGAAACTTATTGTCAAAGGAAGTTTTTTTTTAACTAGTCTTGCGCACTAGTTAATTCACTTCATGTCGGATGTTTAACTTCTCTTTGCTAGCCGATTAATAATACTTAGTATGTTTTTGTCATGATATATGTTTATACACTGTTGCTCCCTCATTTATGCAATTTTGCAAGGGAGATGCTGCAGAAATTTTATATATAGATGTCAGAAGTGTTGTTCAGTAGCATTCTGGGGTGTTGGTGGACCCCGGGGTGTTACAGTTGGTATCAAAGGATAGGCTTTAGATTCTACGCAATTTGAAGATAAATTTGACACACTTGCACATATAGGAAGGGTATGGCTTCGTATTTCTTTCATATTAGTATTTTATTGTATAGATGACTAGAACTTCCTTACTCCAAATCCCTTTATGGTTTGATGGGGTATGTCGTTAACGACGTAATGCTTGATATGATATGTTACTTCTATTTAGTATTGGTTTCTTGATGTGGTTGTTATTGAAGATATTATGCAAGTGAAGCTACTAATGTACTTGTTTTATATACATATCGTCATGATGTTTTTTTGGGATGCAATGTTTTCAAATCTCTGAGCTATTACCATCATATATTTCTATATGCTTGATGGTGGATGTTTTTTCCCCAAAAGGATTCTTGGGTTCTTGTACTTATAGGACCGATTGTTTATTGAGCTTGTGTATAGTGGGTCTAATCCGACTTGGTGTAGTGTGAAAACACTATATAATGTAGTTTTATGGTGTTGTTGAGTTTGATTGACTGTTGGGTTACAACCCAACTTATCAATGTAATATTTCCATGGGTGCAATGCTTTGCGCCTCACTTTTTTTAGGCTAGTGTGGCTACTTGCTAACTTGATCTTAGTATAAAATTGGTTTGTCTCTATAGAGCAGATGCAACGTTGTAATGTCTATGAAATCTTTAGTCTGGTAGAACTCGAGTGAATTTGTGAGATGACGTAGATTGATAAGTCCAACCATGTCTACCTGATAGGTTTTCTTATTATGTGCAACCTTATTTTTAACAATAAATAGGGTGGTTTCAAGTGGATTTTATGTCGTGCATGTTTTCCTTCTATGGCTTGTTTCAATAGCCATAAAGGCTATGCATATTTTTTTTAGTTGTTGCAGGCTAGTCATGTGGGCGATATTGACAACCCGTTTTATATTTTTTTTGCCAACATTGTATGGCAGTTTGATCTTTTTATGAGCAGTTTCTCTATGCATGCTTGTTGAATCATTATTTGGACCGCTTTATCTTAAACGAAGTCAATGCTTAACTGGGAGTTGCTTATGTTTGTTAGTCATCGATCTCTTTAATGATGGGGTTGTTGCATCAGATTGAGATTTTTCTTATATGAATGATGGTTTGATAGATCATGTATGTCTACTACTTTGAATGCATCATGTGATATCACGAAGTACAAATTGTTCAAGTGCAGTAATAGTAGGTTTTGGTTAATCAAGGTAGTTTGGTTATGTGGATTGTCTTATTGACGTCCAATTACTCCTGTTGAGCATAGTATCGTGTTATTATTTTAGTATTGAAAGTAATATTTATGAAGCTTTTGCATGAGTCTGTGTCAAGAAGTACATTAGTTTTTCTTGTTATCCCTCCATTGCTTTATGAGTATTGCAAATTTTATCTCTTTTGAGAGGAGGAAAAGACGTTACATGACATGAGCACCATTTGCTTCACGTCAATAGAATAGTTGTGGAGAGCTCTAATAGTTGGATTGTAGTGTAATAGCAACCATGTTTTATAGTGCTAGAGACGGATATGTCAGGTGTTTCATACATTGTCGATACATGGATGTTTGACCTTAGTGGCATTAACAAATGAGGTTGTTGAAGTCGTTGATTGTGGTGCTTAGTGTTCTAACCTATTAGGTAAAGTGTTGCTTAAAGGCTTTGGGGAGTTGCATCCCCATTTGGTAGTGGAAAATCCTAATGTTGGTCGCACCTGCCAATGCCTTGGGTTTTATTTTATATTGTTTTTTATTATGGGTAAGGTATTGTTTTGTTTTGGGAGTCATTTTAAATTAGTTGGAGGCTGAATCAGGCTTCGCTTATCTAGAATGTTTTGTAGTAGGTTTCTTCAACTTTGCATAGGATGCTCAATCACCCAGTTTGGTCTAAACATTTGAGAGTTATGGGTTTCCTATAGCAGCCTTAATTTTGTACGGAAGTATAGACATTGAATACGGTAAATTTTGGGTTTTGTTGGATTATGAAAGTTTTAGTAATTTCATGATCTTCCCAAAGAGTATTGGTTTGTAATTTTCATTGCATATAATTGGAGTTAGGCTACTCTGAAGTTTTTGCACCGTTGTGTCTGAACTTTAGGTGTCGTTAAAACCACTAATAAATTGACCTCGTTTTGATAGTTTCAGAGCCCAAATTTGGGAATTCTCTTTAAGAAAAACTTTTAGTTTTTATTAGTACCTTTTAATGGGTATTTACTTGTAATTGTCTGTTAAATAGATTGGGAGAGGTGGTTGTCCGGATATAAGTCGAATCTCTGATGTGCAGTATCTCAGGCTGAGTTTAGCTGTAGGTCATGCAGAGTTGAGAGATATAAAGTTAAATTTGGGTGGAACTTTATTGCAAAAGTTGTGGACAATTTCCAAACTTTTCCAACGCGTGTTCGTTGTAGTTTTAAGTTGAGTACAGCAGGAGTTATAGTATTTTGAATTTTAGTTGTCCATTGTTTCTAACCTATCAGTTTTGCAACAAAGAAGTTGCATTGTTTTATCGGTTTGGAAACCAATTCTGAGACACTCATTATAATAAAAGTTTTAGAGAATGTTATAATCTTTTCAATGCTTTTATATTTGTAAAATTTTGTTAGATGCAGAGAGTTATGAGGTTTTGAATTTATGGGTCATGTTCCGTCAGGTTCTGGTGGCAGATCATGTATGTCACCTTACAAGTCAAATTAAAAAAAATGGAGATAAAAAAAACTTTGTTTATCCTTTGAATACAAAAGTTGTAGGTCATGAAGTTTAGATGATTTTACAATATTTCTTTGTTATCATTGCTTTTATAGTGAAAGAGGTAGAGACAGAATGAGCATTTGTGCTGTTGATTGTCAATTTTCTATTTAGGGATATTTCTTTGGGACTTTGGTTTAGTTATGGTGAGCTCTTTCGCAATCCATGTTAATTATGTTGTATGGTGGGAGGGAATAAATGTAGTGGTTGTGATAGTTATCTTGTTATTGTATATGTGGAGCGTGGGCTGAAACAAACAGATAGCGAGGGATATTTGAATAGGCCAGTACGTATTGTTGTGAAGCCATGTTTTCTGGTCTTGGCGTGTTTGTGTAAGTATGAAATAGTTACGTCGTGTGAAGTCTAGGTGGAGATGCAGATTGTCTGAGTTATTGGATGGATATATGGGCAGGCATAGTATACTTAAATATATTTTTGCTTGCATGATGTGAGATCAGGCTTAAAATGATTTAAAAAGTAAGCATATTGCTTCTACCCTTATGTTGGCTCTAATGTCTCGTAATGAAGAACCTAAAGTTATTAGTCCTCTGATGAATGCTTAATCTTAAAAGAGTATAGAACCTGAATAAATCTATTGCTTGTTGTTTGGGACTACATGACCAGTTTTGGGTTATGCCGCTAGTTCAATGAATTACACCATGTTTTCGGTAGAGGTGTGGTATATAAAAAGTTGTAGCCAACTTCTTCATCTTACTTGTGTAAAATTTCATGACCATAGGTCTAGTAGTATGGGAGTTATGATTTTCTCAAGTCTAGTCTTGGAATCTGTCCAGATTCTGTACAGATTTCGAAACTGACCTTGTTTGCCCAAGTTAAACTTCGAATCAGTTCTTATAAATTATAAAGAAGTGGTAGTACTTTCCTTAAGCGTTCCAACAAATTTTGGATCACCCTTTTTGGTGACCTATAAGTTAAGCTACATCTGTTTTAATTGGAATCTTTGAATCTGTCCAAATTTGGACAACAAAGCCTTTCTTATGTCTTTTGATCTTGATATGCATTGAATTAACCTGATAGGTTTATAAATAAAATATAGACAATTTTACTGGCTTTCTAAAAAGTCTAGGAGCGCCTGAATGGGATGACAGAGACTCCAATTATGGATTTTTGAAGTGAGTAGTTGAATTTTGTTCAAGTCTGGACAAAATTTATGTTTCGCATTGTTTGGCCTTTCTAAGTGTCAAATCTTGTGGTGATGATAATACCAAGGGTATAGTGGACTTTATAAGCTTTCCATAAAGTCCTAGTTTACTTCTATTGGATGCATATTTTGTGAGTTATGAGGAAAACAAATAACCGTTGTGCCGCTGTCTAGAAATATGCAAGCATTAAATTGATCTTTTGAAGTTACTCTTGTTTGGATAGGTTTGGTTTAGGCTATTTGAGCACAGTATGTATTGCATTCATATATATATATATATATATATATATATATATATATATATATATATATATATATATATATATATATATATATATATATATATATTCATTGAAGTACTTGCATGTGTCAATGTTGATTTGGTGTCAGGAAAGCTTTGTCCGAGTTATATAGGACTGTCTACTATCTTAGCCCGAGTTGGCAGCTTGGCTTAGCACCTACAATTGTCGGACTCTATGATCAGAGTACACCATGTATTCCATGTCTTTATGTTGAGGAAGTATTTGCAGAATCCAGACCATCAAATCGAGCTAGAGCCGATTCCTGTGTAGCAAGACCAGACTCTAGAGTGTCGTCTGCTGTGTATCTTAGAATCCTAGGAGCTTGAGAAGCTGATGCGGTAGAAGTACCCGAACCTTTCTTTATGTGTGAGTTTTGTTGATTCATTAATCTTTCCTTGTCGTTCCGATAGAAGCGTCGGAATTCGAGGTCGAATTCTTTTTAAGGGGGGTAGAGTGTGATACCCAATTTTCTGAAAAGAAGTTAAATGTATTTTTCCCTTTTCTTTCGTGATCTGTGTAGTTGGGGTTGGAGTTTTTTAGGAAGCATTCACCAATAAAACAGTAGAATACTTGTTGGATTTGTGCGCTGGGGTCGGGAGCAGACGTGAGAGCGAGTTTGGGCCATGGATCTCGATCCGGCGGTGGGGAGCCCATTAGTTTCCCCCCCTTAACCCTAGCCGCCCCCTCCCTCTCACTCCCCCACCCCCTTTGGCCGCCACTCCCCTCTCTCTTCCACTCTTGCAGCCGCCCCAATCCCTCTCCTTCTTCCCCAAGTGATTGCAGCGCCACCCCTCAACCCTAGCCCCCCCACCTCTTCCTCATCAAGGTGGAGCCTCCCCGCTTGGTGTCCGTCGTGTGGGTGCGAGTCTTCCATAGGAGTTTGGAGGGAGGAAGAAGGAAGAAAAGAAGAAGGAAAGGAGGAACCCAAGGTGATTTTCGTGATCATTTTGTTATATTTGTGCTGCAATCCAATTGGTTACATGTTTACCTATGCGATTTGGTAGAGGTGCTGTCCAGAAATTTAGTGGGTGGACGAACAGCAGTAGTTCTAGGGATTTCTGGGAGTTTTTCGTGGGCAATTAGTGGGGATCAGTGGGAGATTCATGTAGAGTTTTGTCATACCTTTCCAACGAGTACTTATGCGCTCGATTTGGAGTTATAATTTAGGAGATATCGTTGTTTGAATCCGGTTATGTTGCTGTCCAAAAAACAGATTTTTCAGTTGGGTGAACAGCAGTAGTATTAGCAGTTTCTGGGAATTTTTCGTGGGTAATTAGTGTTAACCAGTATGATAATCATGTATGGCTTTGTCTTATCTTTCCAATGAGTACTTATGCGCTTGATTTGGAATTATATTTTAAAAGATATCGCTGTTTGAATCCGGGTATGTCGCTGTCCAAAAGACAAAAAAACAGATTACAGGGTTCATCTTGTGGACTGTTTTAGGCTAATCAGATGTTGGAATTTAATTATAAATTGTATACAAAACTTGTGGGGAATTTCATGTAGATGCCTCTGGAGTTTTTGTTTGTTACCACTGCTGTCATAATTTTAAAGTTATGAAATTATTAAGCAGCGCCGCTGCAGTTTGGTGGGTGTGGGGAGAGATGTAACCCGCGGCGGGGTTTGAGTTTGTGCGTAGGTGCGGCGTCGTTTATGAGCCTGATTATGTGAAATTGGTGCACTAAGTTGTGTGTCAAAAACAGGTGATGGACTCCCCGATCGTACTTAGGGATTTGCCCGAACTTCCGGTAAAGGCAAGTAAATACAGTGGTGGTTGCTACCGTTTGGGTTGCATCCTATTCCCTGACATTGAGTATGCATAAGTTTCAATTATGTTAATTATTGAATTCTATGATGAAGTTTATTTGTTTGGAAGTATTATTTCTCAATTGTCTAATATTGTGGATGATCATAATTTGGTAATGATATATGTGGTTACTTCCCATCTTGGATGAAGTTGAAGTATTTTTTTTTTGAATCACGTAATATGAAGTGTTGTAGGCATGACATGCTCATCGCATCATCCATCTTGCATTTTGAAGTTATGTCGTGATCTTATGGTCCGACCGTACCGGTACATTTTTTAGCATCGTACGTTGCCCGAGGAGGGGTACGATGCGGCTTCATATCCTTAGAGGTATGAAGGCAGAAGTCATCCTTGCATTTGCAGACATTTGCACTCATGAGGTATATATGAAGTGTGACATTACTATGTTACTATTGTGGTTTCTACCTGCGAGGTGTGGTGACTAGGTGTGTTGTACGTTGTATACGTGCTGCACCTTCGTAATAAGAAGGTTGTGGAATCAAGTGGTGGTAAAACAATGTTCTTATGTGGTTAAACAGTTTGATATTATTTTACTTGCTGAGATGTGTCATCTCACTCTTGCATTACTCAATGCAGGTACTTGATACATGTTGGGAATGAGGGGAGTAGCAGCACGTCCACTTTCACTCTCACAATAACGCTGCCCAGGCGCAGCCATGATTTAATTAGAAACTTATTGTCAAAGGAAGTTTTTTTTAACTAGTCTTGCGCACTAGTTAATTCACTTCATGTCGGATGTTTAACTTCTCTTTGCTAGCCGATTAATAATACTTAGTATGTTTTTGTCATGATATATGTTTATACACTGTTGCTCCCTCATTTATGCAATTTTGCAAGGGAGATGCTGCAGAAATTTTATATATAGATGTCAGAAGTGTTGTTCAGTAGCATTCTGGGGTGTTGGTGGACCCCGGGGTGTTACACCGAGTTGGATAAAATTAAATAGGTGCCAACACGTGGAGTATTCCGTTTGAGAGCACGGACTCGGATTTATTTTCAGACACATATCGAACATCGAGCAATTGGATTCAGACACAGCTCGACTAGCAACTATCGAGCATCTGATTAAATGAGCTTTAGACGAGATTTATAGTTCGAGGTTGATTATCGAGTTTGCATTCGTGCCAAGAAATAAAAGTTTTATCTGGCTCCAAGACTAGCCTTTCTTCGAGATCATTTAACTCAGAAATTAGAGGGCACTTTTCATGAGTAACTTGATAAACAGAGATAGACACAATTGAGAAGTAGAAATTTCCACTGACGATCCGACTTAGGGACAAATGTCGCGACATAACACGAAATAGACTCCTGGGGTGTCATAGTCCAGCCATTTTTGTGAAGAAGAAAGACCAAACTTTACGTATGTGTGTGGACTATCGGCCCCTTAATGAGGTCACCATTAAGAATAAGTACGCCCTTCCCAGGATCGATCTTCTATTCGATCATCTTACTGGAGCCCGAGTATTTTCTAAGTTTGATCTTAGGTTGGGTTATTATTAGATAAGGATTCGACCAGAAGATATACCTAAGACAGCTTTTACTACTCGATATGGCTTGTTCGAGTATTTGGTTATGTCTTTTGGATTAACCAACACTCCAACCCATTTCACGTATTTAATGAATCCAGTGTTCATGCCTGAATTGGACAAGTTTGCAGTGGTCTTTATTGATGATATTTCGATCTACTCCAAGAATAGAGAGGTGCATGCATAGCATTTGCGGATTGTCTTAACGCACTTAAGGGAGCATCAACTTTATGCTAAGTTTAGCAAGTGCGTGTTTTGGTTGGAGGAAATCTAATTCTTGGGGCATGTCTTATCAGCTAAAGGAATTGCAGTTGACCCCAGCAAAGTCAAGGATATTTTTGATTGGAAATCTCCTACCAGAGTCCATCAAGTTAGGAGCTTTCTTGGACTAGCTAGCTATTACCATAGGTTTATCCCGGATTTTTCCAAGATTGTTGAACCTATCACAGAGCTGGTAAAGAATGATGTTAAGTTTAATTGGTCTCCCAAATGTAATGAGGCCTTTGAACAGCTGAAGACATTATTAACTACTACACCGGTCTTGGCTCAACCAGATATTGAGAAGTCGTTTGACGTATACTGTGATGCGTCAGGCATTGGTCTCGGATGTGTTTTAATGCAAGAAGGTCGAGTTATAGCTTATGCCTCAAGACAACTACGTTGGCATGAAGAACATTACCCGACGCATGATTTCGAATTAGCAGCAATGGTTCATGCCCTTAAAATCTAGCATCATTATCTGCTGGGAAATGTGTGTCATATATATATACTGATCATAAGAGTTTGAAATACATTTTTACCCATTTAGAGTTGAACATGAGACAAATAAGATGGCTCAAGCTAACCAAGGATTATGATTTAGAAGTTCATTATCATGCGGGAAAAGCCAATGTAGTGGCTGACGCCTTAAGTTGAAAAGCGTCTTGCCATTGCCTTACTATGAGGTTGCCTAACACTACCTTATGCTAGGAAATGGAAAAATTGAATTTGAATACGGTATCACAAGGAACTTTGATGCAATTGAAGCTTGAGTCGATTCTTCAATAAAGGATTATAGATGCTCAGAAGGATGATAAGGGTATGAAGCATATCCAAGAGAAACTAGAAGCTGGAGAAGCCACTTGTTTTAGGAAGGATGACCAAGGGGTGCTATAGTTTAAAGATCGTATAGTGGTGCCTAAGGATGTCGAACTTCATCAACAAATCTTGGATTAATCCCATCTTAGTCGGTATTCTATACATCCTAGAAGTACCAAGACTTGAAACAACATTATTGGTGGACTAAATTGAAGATAGAAATTACTCGCTATGTGGCAAAGTGTGACACTTGTCAACGGGTAAAGGTGGTGCACATGAAGACTGCTAGACCCTACAATCATTGCCTGTCCCAACTTGGAAATGGGATGACATAAGTATGGATTTTGTGGTCGGATTACCCAAGACCTCCAAAGGATATGATTCTATAGTGGATCGACTTACAAAGACAGCTCATTTTCTTCCAGTCAAAACCTATTACCCATTCTTACCTATGCTCAATTATACGTTGCTCGTATTTGAGTTGGTACGGGGTGCCAAGGACAATAGTGTCAGACCGAGGACCACAATTTGTATCCAAATTTTGGGAAGAGTTGCACAAATCTTTGGGCACTAAGTTGCTCCATAGTTCGGCCTATCATCCTCAGACAGGTGAACAAACCGAAAGAGTAAATCAAATACTGGAAGATATGTTACGAGCACGTGTTTTGGAATTTCCGGAAAAATGGGATGACTGTCTAGCTTTGGTAGAGTTTTCTTACAATAATAGCTGTCAAGAGAGTATCAAAATGACACCATTTGAAGCTCTATATGGTCGACAGTGTAGAATTCCTTTTTCAGACCTGATTTGGTCAAAGAAACAGAAGAAAATGTCCAACACATACGACACAACTTGAGAGAAGCTCAAGTACGATAGAACAATTATGCGGATAAACGGCGCTGACCATTAATCTTTCAAGTCGAAGATCATGTGTACTTAAAGGTATCGCTAATGAAAGGAGTTAGTCATTTCTAGATTAAAGGAAAATTAGCACCCAGATATATTGGTCCATTCCCTATCCTTGAACGATGTGGGCAGGTTGCGTACAGACTTCAACTACCAGAATCATTATCTGTTGTACACAATGTGTTCCACGTATCCCAACTAAAGAAGTGCCTTCGAGTCCCCGATCAAACTATGGATATATCAGAAGTTAATTTGGAACCAAACCTAACTTATTCAGAATATCCCATTCAAGTTTTGGATAAAAAGGATCGAGTTACTCGAAAAAGGACACTGAAGTTCTATAAGATACAGTGGAACCAACATAAGGAAGAGGAAGCTACTTGGGAATCTGAAGATTTCTTAGAAAAACATTTTCCTAAGTTTTTAGCTTCTTGTAATCTTTAAGGTTTGTGTACTTTATTGTAAAGCTAGCATAGACTCACGCACCCACCCCCTGCCTTGTATGAGAAAATAGGAAATAAAGTTGTGACGCGTTTCCTTTTCCATTACTAGGGATGGCAATGGGTCGGGTTCGGATCGGGTAGAGTAAATACCCGCCCGCGACCATACCCGCGGGGATTATCTATATCCGCCCATGACTCTACCCGCGGGTAAAATTTTGTACCCGTGCCCGTACCCATCGGGTATCGGGCGGATATCGGGTATCCGTCGGGTATAGCAGCTTGGTCCATTCTCCCTAAATGAAGTCTAGTGCAGTTCTAAGTGTCGCACATCGCCATGATCACCGGAGGCACATAATGTTGTTGCACAGTGCAGTCTTGTAGATGTAGCCCTGGACATGTGTTGCTAATGTTTTTTTGTTAATAAACTTCCAACTCGTCAAAATCGGAGAGTAGCTAGCATAGTCGTCTGGTGTATTAACATTGTCTTAGCTCAAGTACTTGTACTAGATAGCATTGGTACTACGTACTGGCACTTTATCAAACGTACTGGCACTAATACTAGAACCAGATCGGAAGCATCAGCAGACGGGGAGGAATGGCAGTAGGATGAGCTGTCGAGGGTGAACGGCTAGCTAGCGTACTGGTAGGTTGAAAATCTAAAAATCACTATTTTCGGATATCCGTCGGGTACCCGCGGGTAAGAAATCAAATCCGTACCCGACCCGTAATAAAATCGGGTCGGGTATGGGTAAGACCCACGGGTCAAATTTCGTGCCCGAACCCGTACCCGACGGGTCGGATATCCGACGGATATCCGAACCCGCGGGTAAAATTGCCATCCCTATCCATTACTTACCTAGGAGCCTTAAATCTCGGGACGAGATTCTTTTCTGGACGGAAGGATGTAACACCTCTGGTGTTACGAGCACTAAGACTTTGGCATGACATCATATGCATTGGCATGACATTATGTATGATACACCTAGAATGCATCCATTAGGCTAAAATTTCAAAACAAGTAGGTGAAGTGATGCTTGTGTGATGATGTGTTCTGGTAAGAAGATTCTTAACCCTAGGTTGGAATGCCTCTCTCCAAGGACTAGAGACATGTGACTTTATGTGGTGACCATTAACGAGTGATCTTAACAAGTTGGTAGAAATGTTCGAGAAATATTAGCTTACAGAGATTAAGTGCTTAATGTATCCTAGGACACTCAAAACCCTAATCTGGAGACCAAAACTCTAATTAGTGCCCTATAGGGTGATTTCAAATTTTATGCACTTTTTGCCAAAAGTGTATATATCAAAGTGGTAGAGTAACAAAAACTAAGCAACTTCTATATTTAGAGATTTCCAAGTAATGTGGAGCAAATTGGAGAAAATAGCAAAGGTTCACAAGTGCTCAAGAAGTGGAATTCTAAGAAAAACTGACATTGAGCAAAGTTTGAACTCTTGTAGTTTTTAATCGATGAGTGCTTTTGTAACACTGCATGTGTTTGCCTTAAATTAAGCTACAGTTATAGACCTTTAAGAGAAATGTCAGTTTGGATAACAGTCTGTATATATATTGTGTTCCTCTCTGTTTTTCAAGATTAACCAAAAGATTTCACCAAGTTCAAAAATTTACCATTCTCTCGAGATGCCAAGTTTCATGCTGCTTGAATCATTGAGAAGAGAGTGATTTTCTAATTTTGGATCACTCGAGTTAGCCGATGTAAATTTGGGAAGCACTTGTATTTATAATTTAGACCACGCGTGTACCCGAGAACAATGTGCGCAAGATTAAAAATTAGGATTTGTTCTCGAGTGCACTATCCTAGATAGAGAGACCAAACATGTTCAGATAGCAGATAAACATTTGTCGGATTTCAATTTAATCAAATGTCGTCTCAAAACATTGTAGCTAGTATGATTGTGGCCTGGTCCATTTATACAGTACCCAAACCCTAACCCCGGAGCCCGGAGTTACATGTACTCTTTGTTCAAAGAATTAGATTTTTTGTTTTGGATCTCACTAGTTTGGATCGACGTGTATTTGATTCAAATTAAATTTAAAATTTTAAGTCTAATTCAGACCAGTGTGAGTTTGATTAAAATTCGAATTCAAATTTAAGGCAAATTCAAATTATTTGAATCTTTTGTGATTTAAACTTTAATCAACTTACGCCATAATCCGAAGATCAAAACTATGAATAATTATTGCACTAAAAATATGAATCGAAGAGGAGATTATAGAATAAATCATGCACAAAGTTAATAATTCAGATCGTTTCTTCATCATGTTATTTTGGCGACGAAATCGAGTGTACGTTAGCAGATATGATTTCGGCTGACTTCAACTAAATCACGCAGAGTCAATTATTGAAGTCGATGTCGTATAGTTCGACCGTTTATATTTCGTCCAAAACCTATTACTAGAACTATATATATGTTTGCGTCTTGTCTAGACCCTAATATTCGGAACAGATGTGTTTTATCTGTTTTCAATTAGATTCGATATAGTATGGAATATCCATGTCGATCTTATTGGGTTCGGTTCGTGTGTTTCTCGCCTAGATCGAAATCTTCGGATATAAATATTGAAGTCGATCTCTAGAGTGTTTGACTCTAGAGTGTTTATCACATCAAGTCTTGTCTAAATATTGAAGTCGATCTCGTTTTATTCCGGCTTCGCTTATTAATTGGATTGTTTCTCTAGCAAATTCTAATCGTCTTTGCTTATTACGATTTTTGATATTGAATCTGTCTCATATTGTCTGAACTGTCTAAAATATTTTGTGAAAATGGTAGTTAAATAATCATCTGGTGTCAAATCCTAAGCCGTTTGAATCGCACTAGTAAGTGAATATAACTTTACGGGGTGTCTGAATTTTTGTAATTTATACCGCGCTGCTTTTTTTACTGCTGAGTACGTCTCCTCCTTATCCTCTCAACGCCATGAGCATCTAATCTTTATCTCCTTCCACTGCTTCCTCTATCTTTATCATGAGCCGAACCGTTCTGGAGGATTTCCAAAGCGCACTTCTCCCTGCTCACTCTATTCCCCACCGTGCCCCTCGACCTAGAAGCTCGAGCGCCACCAGGGCCACGCCCAGCAGCTCCTTGAACGTGCGCGCCCCTCCGAGCATCTCGTTCCTTTGCCGGTCGTCGTCTTTCCCAGCTCCCCTGCGTCCTCTGGCATGTCTCTGCACCCGGACCTAGACAGCGTTGTCTTTTCTGCGAGCCGTGCCCTGGTCCGCCCGTCCATGCCAAGTGTCTCCCTCGTCGAGCGTCGTCGAGCCTTTACCCTCATGCCTCGACATCTGGCTTGCACTGCCCGCCGTCAGCGCTCCCATCGCCAGCCGAGCTGATCACTGCCGCTTATCCCTAACACTCGTCCCTGTCCATCGGACCGCGCCCAGCTCCTCCTGGCATATGTTCCTCCCCTCGCCAAGGCCATGGATACCGATGAGCTTGCCCGCTGGTCCGACCAGCGCCTCTTCCCCAACGCTCTCCTCGGTCGCGCTCTGCTCCGCCATCCATGCTCGCCCAGCGCCTCCGCGCTCAGCTCCCCTGCGCACTGCCTCGCCTAGACTTTCCTAGGAGCCAGATCATGCCTTTCACCTCTGCTCTCTCTCAGCACAGAACTGCCACATCCTCGCCTCGGCCTCGCAAGGATCTGAATGGTTGCCCACCTTTGAAGCTTAGTACTTGAGTTACACAACACACTCCATCGTGCTCAGACAATGAAGCTTGGTTGTGTCGGTTGCTAGTTGCTCGATGAAATGCCTAGCAAGAAATTGAAGAATCAATTGACCCCGTGTTCGACCCCAGCGGCTCGCCCCATGAGGGTGCTCGTTGTCGATTCATCGGCATCGTCCAGTTCGTCGTGTGAGCGCTCTGGCTACGGGCTGTTCCTTCGCGGCGGACTCAGCCTCGCCTTGCAACCACGAACGTCATCGTCTTCGGCTCTTTTGCTAGTGCGTGCCATCAACCATCGTCGTTCTTGTGATTTCGGATCAATTTGATCTTGGTAAGTTGAATCATTATTCATATTAGTTGGACTGATGAACATAGTGAGTAGATATCGTAATTGTCAGCATCGATATGGTCGCAAACACGATTGGCAAATCAACATTATTTGATGTATATGTTAGGCTAAGGTTGTCGATTATGCGTAGAGGGTATGGATATGTCTGGATGTCAAGTGTGATTGTATAGATAGATATATATGTGATGTTTGGGCGAGTTGATGACGTAAAAGATAGGTTTAGTATTTCTATCGGCTAGTTGACATGTTTTCTGGTATTATTATGTCAATTTTGTTTAATTGATGTAGTCGATGCCCTACTTAATTAGTTATTTTATTCTAGGTTTAGTGTTTAGTTCAATGTCATATGGCATGTGCAAACTACCTCGAGTAATTAGCAGTGAATGGCATCGACATGTTCATTTAGGATAAAATTTGAGAATTTCATGATAAAAGGGTGTACATCAATGTTTTAAATCTTTAGTTGACAAAAAATGCTCTCACATGATTATATATTGTTTGATAATGTTCAACCCGCTAGATCAAGTGGTGTGATGTCCTAATTAATTAGTGTGGAATTCAAGATAATTGAGAAATGCAATTTAAAAGGGTAATTAGATTGTTCATATGCTTATTCTAAGACTTCGGCATTCAATAATGGTGAGTCTAAATTTTATTAGACTTCCGATGATATATTTTAACGAAGGATGATAGTGTGTGTTTATAATTTATTCTTGCTTGATAATAGAATTATATCCGATTAAACGGGAGGAACGCGAGTGTTGTAGTTAATGTGTATAGTTTACTATTTCGTGATTATTGTGCTTGGTCGTATGTTGGTAACTAGTGTTCTCTTATGAGTGTTGTATTGTGTCTCACTATTAAGTGTTTAATTCTCTACCACGTAGCATTGTTCATTATCGTTCTAGTCCTTATGTTCATACATGTGCATTGTGCATTTCATTAGGTGCGCTAGTTGATCACGTGATGTAGAGGACAAGAGCCTAGTCGACCACAAGATGTCGTTAAGCGTGAGCTTCTTCGCAAGGTGATACTGATGAATGAACTTGAAGATTGTATGATCGGATGAAGCGCCAGGATGTGAGATGCTCACCAAGTGGTCGTCATTTAACAACACTAACGTAGAGTTTATCCCAAGCAAGCCCCGGTGCATTTGCCACCTCCTTGCTGTTTTAAAAACTTTTTATCACTTATCTACTGCATTAGGTGATAGTTGTGTGAATAAACTATTGATGCATTACCATTCCTTGGAATTTGATTATCCTCCTTGCTACCTGTTTTATAAAGAGAACTAATGAGGCTTAGTCCTGCCTAGAGAATTAAAACTTGTTTCTTTTTAAAAGAATGTTGTGTAACACTAGGTATGGGTTTGTTTTATGAAAAAGGACTATTGTAATGGTGAGAGCATCATCTGCAGTGATGAATTCATCATTCAAGTATGGTACCTGTGTCAGGTACATGGTTTTGGGAAGGAAATAATAATTTTAGACCAAACGTTGAGCACGAAAGGTTGTCCGTCTGTGTCGATTAAGGACCACAACGAAAGTAGGCTTGCTGATCTAGGACCTTTTAACTGGCCACATGCCTCATCATGGGTAAGCTTAGCCTCGGCTAGACCAAAACCAGAAAGGTCGGCCCACAATGGGAGTGGAGAGATGGCGAGAGTATTGTGTATCCACCTGGCAAGAGGCTGGATGGTGGGGTACTGAGCTCTCAGTTGGCGGGGACCCATTCTGATCTTGAGAAACCCGGATGTGAGTTGACATATGCAAGGGTTAAGTGCTACATATGTCGTGTGGTTGGAGATCCCCAGCTGGGTATTAATCGATTCGGATCGCCGTTACTTCTCGGATATGAAGACTGGATCACTGCCCTGCATCGTAGATAACAAGTGAAACTAAAGCTGCTAAAATGAAGCTAGTGTAGGACAAGTGAATGCTCTATATTAGGCAAATCTAGATTTAGGAAAAGTAATTAACTTGTGAAGTAAAAGTTTGGCATAAGGATTCACTACTAGTAAGCTCTTCTGCAAAATAAGTCATTGAAATTTGATAAGCCTTACCTTGATTCCCAATTAGCCAGCATATCCTTGAGAGTCTTTTCTTTAGTCGGGTAAGTCTTGCTGAGTAATTACGTACCCAGGGTTTTATTCCCTATTGTTTTTTAGGTTGAAATTTTGTTCTGTTGTAGATGGTGCTAAGTGTCGGTGGGCTCGACCTTCTCATGTGTATAAGTATATCCCATCTATAGTTTATTTATTGGGGATTGTCACTTAAGCTAGCATGCATTTCAAACTTACAAATATTTTATAACAATTCAAAGTGTAACTCTTTTGAAACACTTTATTTTGTAATCAACTTTGATAATTGTATAATTTAAACTTATTGTAACTTGTAATCATTTTGCAATAAAGAATTTATTTCCACTGTAAATGTTTGTATGTGAGTTGTGTTTACTTAATCCTACGATCTTGGTGGTAAGTGGTTTATCCGGGGTCCTTGGGACACTCGAACAGATCCAATTAAGTTGTTTGGTACACATGCATAGCCGTATGAGGTCATTGGGACAAAGACAGGTGCATGTGGGCTCAATAACTTGGGAGGTTCTACGACAGCTTTGCTATAGGTCACCATAACCAAGTTGCAGGGCTACTATAGCAGTACAAATTTGTGTAAGGAACCTAGCCCTAAAACCATTTGGAACCTAGTGCAAAACACATTTGAAGTGAGGATAACATATTCCTAAATTTCAGATTAGGAACAGTGACCTGAACACTGAAAATTTAGTGTTGGATGCTTGGGTTCAAGTTCTTTTTGTGATCAATCTAGAAGGTTTAAGGATGGGAGTTGTGTAGATAGATTAAAGAACTTAAGATGGTGATTAAATGTTCTTAAGCCAGGTGGGCTTGATCCTGTGCAAAAAGTACAGGAACTGATGTTCAAAGTTTTGTTGTTAGATTAGTGAAGTCTGAATATCGACCAGAGTGACTCTGAATTCCTGTCTGTTGGATCAACTTTGAGGTCTTATAGAGACTATCCTATGTAATTAGGAGCCATGTTGGTGTAAGCAAAGTTGGAGAGCCAATATTCATGAACAAGTTTTATTAGGACGACCTGGCTTGATGCCACATAAATCTAGGAAATAATGGTGCTCAAATTGCCTCTGTCAAAAGGGAAAAGCAGACGGTGACTGTAGGCCGAGATTCAGGAAATTGAAATGGCAACAGTGTGATGTAACTGATTTTTGGGCTCCATAACTTTGAATAAATACAGTTTAGGTCCAAGAACCCTAAAGCAACTTTGAAGATCTTTGTTTGGTGAACAAATTTTGTTAGCAGAGATTTGTCTATCTTTAGCAAATGCATGGAGAAAAAGGGGGATGAACAAGGAGGGCTTAGTCGAGCAATGTAGATAATAATGATCTAAAATATCTACATCAGAACTTTTCTCCTTGCCGTGTCTCACTTTTGTGCAAAGGTTTGATATAGATGGGGTAAATAGCAAGAGTGTTCAGGACTTTAGCCATCACTAAAATATCCAAAGTTGGACTGAAGAATATCTGCCTAGGGGAGCCTTATCTACTGTCCTCTGCCGTGTTGAGCTCCATCATTTCTACTGCCTTGCTGTGTTCATGAGTCGTGCGTGGATCCTTGGGATCGAGCCACGCACTCACGCTCATGCAGTTGCCAACCCCTCAAGAGCATCCTTCGATGTACATCCCTTGAATCCAGCCACTACTTGAGCTTTTCTCTAACCATATAAAGAGCAACCGAGGGGGGAGGGAAGATCCTTGTCATCTCCAAGCCTAGCCAAGATCACCATGGGTCGTTGTGATTCACATCTGTGCAGTGTTATCGCCTTCACTTCCCCCAAATTACACCCAAGGTCTACTCAAGTTTCTTGCTCGGTGTCTTCGCGAGCCTTGTGACCATGTCATCGACATAACAACCTCATGCGGTTAAGCGAACAAGATATGGTTCAAAGCTAATGATCTAGTGTTCTAGTGTCCATGTTTGTTGGTGAAGCTCACCAAAGTGGTCGTTTGGTCATTACTATTATAGCTAGATCGGAACGCGAGCTCGACGTCGCGTACTAACTGCACGAACTACCCCTGAGTCGACCAACCAATTTCGTCGGTCCGAAGCCGGTTCACGTGAGCATCGTGTACTACATGACCTACTGATGCTCCTCGTTGCCTTCATTTGAGCTTTATGGTGTTGTTATCTCGAGAATGGGTGCCACGGACCCAGAACCCCATTGTGGGTATGTGTAGGTTGATGTAGTGTTTGCTAGCAAAATCCATGCCATGGGATCGTTCGGTTAGGTCAAGGTTACGTTCAGTAGGTGTTCAATGGATCCTCCAGCTTTTCGCCGCCGTGGCTAGGGTTTGATTTCATCGACGCCGCTGGCAGGGCTCGGGGACATGATTTAGGAAGACGAAAGAAGAAGGGGGTAGAGGGAAAAATGCCAAACACATAGAAACAGGATTGGGGCTCTTTTCCAATTGTTTGAACAGCCATGGGTCCCGGTGCAAATCCGCTAGTGCGGGCCCAGTACTATTCAAGGTTTTATTCTTTTCTTTTTACTGCTAGTTTGGGAAATCTGTAGAAAATAGTACCAAATGGTAAAAATATGAGACCAATTTTTTAGACTCCTAAAATCAAGTAGTATTTAATAAAAATAATTCCAAGATTTTTATTCCAAACCCTGAATTATGTAGCATTTAAGGATACTCAAGTAAGGCCCTTCCAAATTTTAGAAAACATTTAGTAATCCCAAAAATCATAGAACTTTTTGGATAGAGTTAAAATGTTGGTTATAGACTTTGAGTAAAGTATAAAGTCGTTTGGACACTGTTTGACTAGAAACTAGTAATCGGTTACATAGATTACATATTTTAATACTAACTAAGTTAGAGGTAACTTTTGTAATTAAAGTTGAACTTAGTAACCTTACTTTTACTAGTAGCCTAAGGAGGTTAGTAAGTGAATCCTAGAAGAATATTTAACTAGGAAGTCTTAGTGGTTGATTAGCACCATGAAGGAAAGTTGTATTCAAGACACAACTTACTATCTTTTTGTTATATAATTGCATATCCATGACATAGCATAAGCATTCATATACATGTATTATCATGTATAGAACACGAAGAAGAATCCATAGTAGAAGAGGAGGTTGTCCCTCAGACCGAGAATCCTCCAGCAGAAAATAACTTTTACTTTGACATCCGTGGTGAGGAAGCAGAAAGTCCTACAACACAAGGAACGCCCCGGTTCATTTACCTTTCCTTGTATTTTAAAAGTTTTATCAACTTTTAATGCTGCATTAGGTGATAGTAATTGTGTGACAAATTATTGATGCATTTCCTTCCTTGAGAAATTGAATTCCATTCATTGTTACCTGATTTATTCAAACAAGTTTTATCATGCTTAGCCTTGCTTTAGAAAAACAAAAGGTTTTGTTTTAAAACAAAAGGTGATGCTTCACACTGGATGGGAATTTTTACAAAGAAAGACTTATGATGGTGAATCCATCACGGCCATGATGGGTTCAACATCTGAAAAGAGTACCTCTGTCAGGTACCGAACTTTGGGTTTTAAATGATAAAAATGAGACCGAGCGGGTGACTTGCACAAGAAGGAAGTCTCAGTGTAATGTCTCCGTCTGAGTCATTTAAGGACCGAGCCGATGTAGGCTTGATGATCGAGGACCTTTTAACTGGCCACATGCCTCATCATGGGTAAGCTTTGCCTCGGTCGGACCAATACCAGAAAGGCTACCATGCAATGGGAGTGGAGAGATGGCGAGGGTAGCGTGTACCCTCCGTGGCAAGAGGCTAGACGGTGGAGTATCTGTACTCTCGGTTGGCGTGAACCGATTCTAGCCTTGAGAAACCCGGGTGCGAGTTGACATATGCAAGGGTTAAGTGCTACATATGTTGAGTGGTTGGAGATCCCTAGCTGGGTATTAATTGATTTGGATCGCCGTTACTTCTCGGATATGAAGACTTGATCACTGACCTACACGTAGTGACAAGTGAACTCAAGGGATGATAAAAGATGGCTAGTATATGCCAAGTGCTTGATCTAGAATAGAAAGAAATCTAGATGCAGGTAACTAATTAACCTGACAAGTAAAATGAATTTATAAGGACTAACTTTAGTAAGCTTTGTGCAAATTGGGTCATTGATTCTTGCTAAACCTTACCTTGACTCCTAAAGGCTAGCATATCCTTGAAAGTCTTTTCTTTTGGTCGGGTAAGACTTGCGAAAGTACATTCCATACTCAGGGTTTTCAAACCCATGTTGTTGTAGGTGAAGAGACTGCTAAGTTTTGTTGCTTCTGCTCCAAGGTTCTCCCAAAATAGGAGGAAGACAAATAAGAAAAACTTATGAAAGGTGTTTATCTTCTCGTGATGTAATAAGTTTAAGCACTCAAACCCGGTTATGTAATAATGACTCTTTCTATATTGTACTTATGAATGTAAATTAATTTATTGTAACTCTTCTGTTTTACTCCGATGTTATGTAATGTCTGCAGTATGGGATGAATGCTCTTGGGTGATGTGAAGGAGGTATAGGAAATCAGACATGTCGATCCATTGGGTGCACCTGCATGATTGTCGAAGGTCTTTGGGACAAGGACATCTTTAGGTGGGCCTAATATCTTGGGAGGTTCCGTGACAGATTGGGCGACCCATCCCTCTAGCTCTTGCTCCTTTGAGCTCAGAATTGTGGCCTGAGCTATCATCATCTCCATCTTCATCTCCGTCAGGGTCTTCTCTAGGACCTCCTCCAGCAATCGGGGCACCCTGTGGTGGTGCAGGGGGCGCCTCTGGTCGGGGCACTAGGATGGGGTGTCTCACATACTCTACCTGCCGCAGAGGCAAGGTGGAAGAGTCGTGTTGCTCCCTCTCCTGATGTCGGCGCTCCTGCTCCTCGTGTGGACGAGGGTGTAGCCTCTTCAAGTGGCTCGACTGACCGGTCACCGTGCAGCGAAGTGGACATTCCGCAAGGCGAGAGGTCGGGAAAGGGATCACTAACTTAGGAGCGGTGTGCTTAAGATGGGCCATCTACAAAAGACACCGTAAGCATAAGAGTAAGAGCAGAACTATTATTAAAGGTAAGTAAGCCATAGGCGGAACCAAAATGAAAATTTAGCAAGGTATATATATATATAGTAGTATAACATAGGGTCGGTCAAGGTAGTCCAACTTTTGAAGAGACACCAGAGGTCAAGGTGAGGGTGAGGGTCAATAGTCCTTAGAACGGCCATTACTATTCTAGGTTAGTGTTCCTATAGTCAGCACGGCTTTGATATCACTTATGTCACGCCCAGTTTTATAAGGAAAACCGAATTCGAACCATGTATGTGTCAGGATCACAAATTCACGTACACAGCGATTACATAACTAAACATCGTCGCACAGAGCTTGAATAACAACATAAAGAAGTATACATCATGATGTGAGAGACATCCACATATTTATTAACTTAAAAGTAATCAAAGTGCTAAAGCGAAAACAGTAATATTAAGGCCTCCACAAACAGCTGGCTAGGGTTTGCCGCTAATCTAGTTTTGAACTCCTCGAAGTCCTGGAACTCCTGAAAGTCCTCCGTGTTGCTGTCATCTTCTCCTGAGCAGTGGTTGCAATGTGGACAACCTAGTGTTTTGTATTTAAGCAAGGGTGAGTACACATCAACATACTCAGCAAATGTCTCGTTTGGCTGAGGTTGACTAGCTGTATGTGGGGTTAGGTTCAAAGCAGTTGCTTTTAGTTCATCAGGTAATTATCATTATTAGTAGAGCAACCTTTTATCATAGAACCCAAGTTGTAATGCCAAACGGCACCTCCTCAAAGAAAAAAATTACCAGAAACCATAATTATAGCCATCATTAAACATCATCATAAAGTTATTTAGAGTATCTCTAATCAAAGAGGATCCCAAGGCTGCTCTTAGCCGTGAGCACACCTGATATACCAGTTACTAACCCTCTATAGAGGCCGCACACTTTATCCACAATTTGTGATCCCTTTTGCCATAGGTCGATCAAACCCTTAAACTCTCCTAAGGTGAGTCGGCAAGGTTTCACTGCATAGCCTTTACAAAGATTCATTAGAGGTCATAGTTGCCCATTAGGTTTTTCCGGTTTTATATACACAGTACCTCTTACCGCAGGAGGGGTGACTAAAAAAGAAAAAAAAACAAAAGAACCTCGACACCTAGCCTCAGCAAAGCAAGCACTATTCTTGGACCCCATTGACGGTACGATGGCGAAGCGACTACACCTCTAGCTCCTCCAATTAATTAGCTAAGGGCGTCCCATTCCACCCTCATGGCTGCAATGTTTTCCAGGGTGGTCTATCAATGAACAGGTACTTACGGAGAGGTACTTGGGAAATAGCCTGAGCCCCCTTTAGTGTCACAAGTTCCTCATCATATCTAGATTAAAATCTTCATCTCATAAAGTATTTCTCATCATGTTCATTGATTAAGGTAAAGCACTAGCATGGTATTGATCATAATAGCCCAACCCAAAAAGGTAATCAAGGACAGGATAAGCATAAACTAGTAAATGCTTAGGTTGGTCATGGTATGCGGAAGAATGAATTATTAAGTAAATAGGTCATAATGGATCAGAGGACACTTCTCCAAGCTGCTGCTCAGGGACTAGTAAATCCTTCACCAAGCTGCTGCTCAGGGACTTCTTCTGCAACTGCCTCAGGAAACATAGATAGCTCGTTGTCTATGCGAAACAATCATTCATTCAATACACTTGGGGAATAGCAAATGAACAATACACCAAACAATATAGATAAAGTAAATATATGCAATGTGGCATGGAACTTGCATCTATGGTAGACAAACGACCAAGGCTAAGGGCATTGGCGAGACCAAACTAGGTGGCTCGGCCGAGCGTGCCGAGGGCACATCGCGCCAAGGACAGACACAGCGCACTAAGGGCACAACGCACTGAGGGCACCAGCTAAGACAGTTGACAGATTCTCCGCCTCGCCTGAGGGAGTGGCACTGGCTGGGAAGGTGATGGCTTCTTTGCCTCGCCCAAGGGTGTGGCAAGGGCTAGCTCGAACAACTGAGGGATTCTCCACCTCACTCGAGGGCACGACAGCTAGGACACAGGGATGGCTCGAATGGCGGTTGGGACACGGGACTGGCTCGGATGACTGACAGACTCTCCACCTCGCCCGAGGGCATGTTGCAGACCGACTCGGATAGCTGAAGGATTCTCTGCATCGCCCGAGGGTGCGATGTAGACTAGCTCAGATGCGGGCCTGGCTCGGGTGTGGGCAGGGATGGTTGGGTCTCAAATGGACAGTTAGGTTTAGGCTCGGGTTAGTTAGAATCCAACCTTAGGATCTATGGTGAACGGCGGTGATCGGGCGACCAGCTTTGGCGTTCTCCCATGGCTACCCGAGGCGACATCACCCGCGTCCGCAGCGAGGAACTCGTCGGAGTGAAGGAAGCAAGCGCTCCAAGGTCTTAGAGCTGCTGGGATGGTCTAGGATGATGGGGAACGGTGCGAGGATCCTTATGGTGGGGCTGAACCAAGGTAGGGGCACCGGAGGGTGAGGGTTCAAGGTGGGCCGCTCGACGGTGGTGCTGGAAAAGTTTGACGAGTAATTGCACACAACAGAGGGCAAGCGAGGGACCTAGAGGAGGCAAGCAAGATTCCTTACCTCAATGCGAGACTCAGGATCCTCACAAAGGTGGCAACAACACAGTGGTGGCTTGAGTCGATGGTGATGGTTCCATGACTGCACGGGGAACGGCGGTGGGCACGTGTAGAGCAAATCAGAGGGAGAAAGGGGAGTTGGGGGCAAGTCCTGAGCGACTAGCACCGAGGCGAAGCTAACCATGACAAGGGTGATGACTGGAGCTTGGCGGCAACGGCAGAACGACCTTCACGACACTAGTGGCACTGCTGCATCCTAAGCGAAAACGGACAGGGCGAGTGCGAATGAAGAGTATGGGGCGCTGGGGTCTCGGGTCCTATTTGAAGCCTGGGTGAGGCACGCGAGACGGGGGATGTGGGTGCGGGTGGTAATTCACATAGAACTCGCAAGGCAGGCACGACCGGAGCAAACAGTTGCGAGGAAGAGGACGAGGCTGACGGGTGGTGTCGGATGGTTAGAGAGAAAAGAGGGAGAGCGTGAGCACGCGGATGAGGGCTCGTCTGGGGGGCGGCGCACCGACAGGGTGGGCTCGTAGGGCAGAGAGAAAGGGAAGGTGCGTGACTAAGCGCGGCCAAGGACTCGGCTGAACAGCGAGGGTGGAAAGGGCTGGCTGGCTCGACTGACTCAAATTCAAATATGCCCAACTCAAGCATATGCATCAAACAAAGACCAAAAGTTGGGGTTCAGCATGATGCAACATTTCATATTTTCTTAGGGTTTTGTCTACTAGAAAATAGATACTTCTCCAACTAAAACAATGACTCTCTTTATAAAGGAAAAAAGAAATGGGTTAACAGAGAAGAGGAGTAACACCTAAATTTGAGGATAGGAGCAAAGAAATTTTATACCCCCAAATTTAGGGTGTTACAACGAAGCGTACCCAAGCTGTTTAGCGAAGACAATAGCTTTGGTTAGTTGTTTTGCACCCATAACCTTTCGGACTGAATGATGGGACCCTGTATCACCGGCCTCCAAGCTCCTAGTCAAATGGGCCTTCTCCAAGTGGTGTGTCATCCTCAATAGCCTTCCAGGCCTCTTCGAAGGTGTCACTATGATTGTCGAAGGCGTCACTGCTGGAGGCACTAGTTGAGCCTTCGGGCTCTTTCGCATTGCCACATCTACAACATGTGGCATAGAATCATTCATCACCAAGGACGTACCAGCAATATCCTAGTCCTTCGCGTCGTCGTCTACGTCGTCATCAGAAAAAAAATGAGCTCATTAATGGATCCATATGTTCCTCTTCCTCTTCTTCTTCGTTGTCTGGGAGCGTGTAACACCCTAAATTTGGGGGTATAAAATTTCTTTCTAATTACCTACCAAAATTCAGGTGTTACTCTTCTCTCTCTCTAATCTCTCTCTCCTCCTCCTTTTAGCTAGAATTGAGTTAATTAGGAGATAGATTAATTATTTTATTTTGTCAAAACAATATGAGTCATTAAATGTTGCATCATGCTGAGCTCCAAATATTCTTTGAATTGTTGCACATGTTTGATTTAGTTTGAATTTGAAACCTGATTTGAATTTGAAATGAAAACCCTAGGGAAAATAAAATAATAAAATCATTAGAAATTCCAGGAAAATGGAAAATCCCTTTTTGGCCCAAGTCAGCCCAGCAGGCCCATCCCTGCGTGCCCTCAGCCCCTGACAGGTGTGTCGACGTTCCTTCTATCCGTCTCTCTCCCGCTTGCTGCCAGTGTGGCTGATCTGTCGACGCTGTTTCCTTTCGCGCATGCGCACGTCCTCTCTCGCTGCCCCGCGAACCCCACCCATCAGGCCCCGTCCCTAACCTCCCGCCTGCACACTCCCGTCGTGGACGCGCCCACGTCCGCGCATTTTCTGGCCACCTACGCACGCCCTCGCCCCCTTTAGAGCCTGCACCCCGCTTGCCCACTTCCCCCTACTCATTTGCGCCCTCAGCCGAGCACTCTCGCCCTCTTTCTCGCCCTACGCGCGCATCCAGGCAGCTCCGTCGCTGCTCATCGAAGTCCATCACCGTTCTGTGGCCGCCGTTGAGCCACCATCGCGTCCGTTGCCTCGGTGAGTTTCGCCTCACCGTTAGCAACTCGGGACACCCCTTGATTCGCCCATAGCCTCTCTGGTTCACCCAGTCCACGCTCACCAGAGTGTTTTCCCGTGCAGCTGGAGTCCGCCTCCATTGACCCGAGGCTTCACCGCGTCCCCATCGTCGCCCAAGTGCTCCTGAGTTCGCACTCGAGGAGAGCAACCTTCCTATGCACTTATTTCGTCCGTTACTGCCCTAGTGTCCGTGAAATTCCTCGCCGGAGTTGATCCGTGCTGCCGTAAAGTCGCCTCGTCGTGTTTTGCACCCTCTAGTGCCTTCGCGTCGGTATTGCACCCAGGACTAAGTTTGCCAGGTCACCCTGATCGCGCCTGAGCTTTTCCCGAACCCCTAGAGCCCTGCCATGCACGTTCCTCTTGTCTCCAGCGACCTCACCACTGAGGAGCAGGAGCGGCGCCGCCCGTAGCCGTAAAACCCTCCCAGCGTTGATCTCCACCGTTCGATCCTGATCGTGTGGTCCGGATCACCGGGTACCGATTCGCGCATGCGCGCCCTATCCCTAGGCCCGCCAATCAGCGTCTGCACCCCCTAGCGTTGGGCCTGACTGGTCAGCCCGCCTTCCCCTCTGGTCGCTGACACCCCGCCCCCGCTTGTCAGCCACACTCGCTCGTCCACGCCCGCGCACTCGTTCCTTGATCTAATCCTGACCGTCCATCTGCGATCTAGCGGTTGGAAATGTTCAATACCCCTTCACGCGGCAGTTTTACATAAAAGACCCTCGGGTTTCCGAGAACCAACCCGTCGTCCCGCGATTTAGCGCGCAGGCCCCTGACTTCTTTTAAACAGACCCCTGACCTTTTAAATAATCACAGATTGGGCTTAGTTTCATATTTTAAACTTAAAAACTTGTTTATTTCATATCTTTGTCATATGAACTCCAAATTTAGTGGTTCAAATTACAAAATGTTCATAGAAATATTCTCTGTCCAAGTAAATTATGTTCTCCATAGTCCGAGTACTCTAATTTTTGGTCTAAGCTATAGGTTAGTTTATGTGTAAATTTATCTATTTAGGAAAATAAATAAAAAGGAAAACCTTAATGGTACTTATTTGTTTAATTTTGTGAGATTAATAAAATGTTGTGCATGAATTGATCCCTAGTATAATTTTGGGTCTCACTGAAATTAGTGGCAATAAACTATATAGTCCATAACATCTAGGGAATCACTAATCTCTAAACATATTAATCCCTAGCATTTAAGTTGTCACACCAGGATTTAAGGGACAAAGCCGGGTGCATCTCATATATGCGCCAAAGAAGACAACAAATATAATAATAGAGTGTATAGAGATAAATGTCACAACATAATCAAAGTACTTATTACATAGCGGAAGTCTTACAAAATAAAATATAAATATAGATCGAACTAAAGTCCATCCTTTGCGCCAGAAAGTCAACTAGGAGACGCCACCTAGATCAAGTCAAACTTCTCATGGTGTGGCTCCTCTTGAACCACCTGTTCTTCTCCTGTGGGGGATGCGAGACAGCAAGGGTGAGCTCACACATGTTCATCGCTCAACAAGTTGTGGGGAATAATGTGGCATGAACTCACCAAAGGTGGGAGCTCATGAAGTGTAAGGCTTACCAAAGTGAATGGTTAAAGCTGAGCATTGCTTTTAAAGTTGGTCAAAATTTTATTAGCAGTTACTAAATGTAAGTGAATACCAAACCATAATAAGAATATTAGAACAAAATTAATAAATACTCCCATGCAATGCAAATGACAAATTAAATTTAAGTTCCATATTTAATCATGTGAGAGTCCTGAGCTGCTCTTGACCGTGAGCTCGGCTAGTATACAAGTTTTACACTCTGCAGAGGTTGTACCCTGTACCCACAAGTCGTGTTTCCCATGTCGCCAGGGTTTGCAAGGCCCTTAGAAACTACCGAGGTGAATGGCTAGGGATCCACTACGAGGCCTTTACAAAGTTCCACTAGCTTCCTGAAAGGGAAATGTGCCCTTGGGCCATTTCTATAATTGTTTTGGTGATTAGGTGCCCAACAAAATGTTTTGAACTCTTTTGTGCTAAACGAGCAAGAAGTGCAAAATCAAAGACAAGGTACGTTTCTAGACTTAGTGAATTGTTTTGAGTACTAACATGTTTATCTAAGTGCTAGAAACATGTAATGCCCAAAATTGGTATAAGAGAAAGATAATAGGATAAATAAATAAATATACATCTATACTAGAATTTTGAGGATTTCTTGACCTTCTTTTCTTTGTGCATATTCCACTAAAGGAATTAAAGTAGTCAGTTGACAAATAAATAAGTACATAAAATGTGCATTCCATGCTGGATTCTTATATGTTTGCATTTATGTTCAAATTTGTGAGACAAGTCTAAGTGTAAAAAATGTAGAATTTGGAAATAAAAGAGAAAAGAGAAGAAAAAAATAAAAAATTATAAGATAACAATATTATTTCAGACAATGGAAGTATACATCATGTAGACTTTTGTGTGATATTTGAAATCTAGAGTTCAAAATAAGAATTTGAATTTAGTTCGAATAATTGAAATGGAAATAGAGAAGAAAAGGATGGAAAATAAAATATAAAAGGATTGAAGGGTCTCGGTTTGGGCCAAATTGACCAGGTCGGCCCATATACCCATCCGCGCTCGGCCCATTCAACTGTATGGCGCCGACACCACAGCCCCGCACTGGCAGCCTCACAGTTTCACCCCTCACTGACGTCCTGGCTGACCAATGGGGCCCATGGACTAGCTTCCCACTCCCTTGTCTCCCTGGGTTCGCACGCGCTGGGAGTTTGGTCACTGGTTGGTGGGACCGTTTTGTCGGGGGCTTGTTCCTCTTCCCCATGATGGCAGCTGTGCCGGATCCGCGTAACAGACCTCCGCGGCCACACTTTTCTCGCTCAGTGGTTGTGATCCTAGAGTATAAACCCGAGTCGCCCCTTACCAACTCTGACCTACCTCATCATGGGGGCGCACTGCTCGTCCACGTGAAGCTGTGGGCAGGGCCGCCATGGGTGGGAAGTCGTCGCAGGGCTATCATGGCGTGGTCCATCGAGTTATGAACAATTTGGCTCCAAATTGTGGTATGCTAATTTCCCCTGCCCATACTCGCCATCTATCCGCAGCACAGTAGGTCGTCTGGGGGGAAACTAGCGACGTGAGTAGGGTAGGGCACATCGTCGATGTGAGGTACGCTGTCGGAGGCCATCACGGATGGACCTCAACCGCGCTGCCAGTTCATCCTCAGAGTCGAGCCTAAGGGCTCCACCGAGCTGTGCGGATGGTGCACCAGGGCGCCAGAGTGACGTTCACCGGCGGGGCGTCATGGCCAAACAATGGGCGCCGCCGCGTTTCTGCGCGACTGGACGACTTGGGGGAAGAAGACAGCCGGTGGATCGTTGAACGGGTGATGAACGGTGGAGATTAGAATGTTCAGCGGATTGATCTCGATCGTCGGATCTCTGGGGTACGGTTCAGATTAGGTCGGCGCATACCTTTTCGTTCGTCGAATATGTGTCGTAGATCATCGATCGGTGGGTGGAGAATGGTTCAGATCTCATTGAATCCTGGTCATCAGATCTTGATCCGATGGCGGTTCTTGCGGTGAGAGTGTGATCTAATCTGGGACATCTCTTTGTAATCGAACGGCTGACATCCCATGATACCCCTTCGGCCTGTCAGTTTAGCGTCAGAGCCCTTAGCATCATTGTTATTCAACCCACAGTCCTGTCAGAAGCGTTCTGAGTCTAGGGATTTTTATGGATTAGCCCCTGTGCTTCCTAGTTTTGGTGCGCACAGTCCAAGAGATAAATAAAATATGGAAAAGGAATTTAGAAATTGATTTTGGGTTTAAAAATAATTGTAGAAAATTATTTAATCCTTAGAAAATTCATATGAGCTCCGAATTGACCCATTCCAATTTCTATAATTTTGTATTAATATTGTTTATCATTTAATGACTCTGTTTTAGCATGAAAACTATATTAAACTTGACCACTTAATTATTTCCGTACCAAACACATAAAACCTCCCGAAATTCATAACTCATAATCCGTAACTCTGATTTGATCCGTTCAAGTCGCGTTAGTTTCGTATAAATATTTACTATGCAAAAAACATTGATTATACCATATTTCATTCTTTCATAATTAGATCTTTATTAGACTTATGTGGGTTAGTCTTGTTAATCTGCTTATCATTATAACCTACCAAGACATAATCTATGGTAAATTTATAACTTAGATTAAAGTTGAGATAATTATTTATATAATAACCTCTCATATGATATAGTTTAATATTTTATAATATAGTTTAATATTTTAATCACACAGATCTTCTATAAAATCATAACTCCTTAATCATAACTCCGACCTTAGTAGTTCTTGATCCCACCATCTCGTAGCAACGCGTAGATTATTATTATGCAGTATGTTCTTATGTTTGGTGTGATGTTAATTTGTCTATACCATGTTTGTTTGTATTGCTACGACTAGCAGTGCAGTCACGAGGATCCGAAGAATCACTCTGGTAACTGGAATCTCAAGTGTCAGGCAAGTTGTGCCCGTGATCCATTTTTGTTACCTAGTAATATTCTTTATTATCACTATTCATGCATAGGTTTAATTTTGATGGGACCCAATTGGTCACACTAGTCTGTTTATCCTTTTTACCTTGTTTACCCCTGAAGCACTTGGGTAGTTCTGCTATTGCTTTATATGGTTTTGGGATTAATATTTCACTATATCCATGTTCCAATTATTCTGTTATTTTATTTATGTTCATGACAAGATCATTATATTATGTTAATTGGAACATGGAGCTTAACTTGAGAAATATGTGCCACCACAAGGGAGGAATGGGACCCCTTGGCTAACTAATTAGGAAAGCTAGTGGAAGACTACCTTACCCGAAAGGGGCAAGGGCAGTAGGGGATTTGCATGCAAGGATGTTCTCGGGTTGATTTTGCTGCGATGGCTGTCAGACGGGGGATTCTTGCAAGTGCTTTTCCCATAAACTGTAGCGGGTTTTTGGAATCTAGTCGAACTTTGTAAAGGCCTCGTAGTGGATCCCTAGCCATTCACCTCGGTAGTGTCTAAGGGCTTTGCAAACACTGGCGACATGGGAAACACGACTTGTGGGTAAAGGTTACAACCTCTACAGAGTGTAAAACTGGTATACTAGCCGAGCTCATGGTCAAGAGCAGCTCAGGACTGTCGCATGATTAAATTATGGAACTTAAATTCAATTTGTCATTTGCATTTGCATGGATTTATTATTAATTTTGTTCTATTATTGTTATTATGGTTTGGTATTTACTTACATCTAGTAATTGCAAATAAAATTTTGACCAACTTTAAAGCAATGCTCAGCTTTAACCATTCTCTTTGGTAAGCCTTACATTTACATGATCTCCCACCATTGGTGAGTTCATGTCACATTATTCCCCACAACTTGTTGAGCGATGAACATGTGTGAGCTCACCCTTGCTGTCTCACACCCCCAGAGGAGAAGAACAGGTGGTTCAAGAGGAGCCACACAGCGAGGAGTTCGATTCGATCTAGGTGGCGTCTCCCAGTTGACTTTCTGGGACCAAGGATGGATTCTAGATCCTGTTATATTTATCTTTTATTTTGTAAGACTTCCGCTATGTAATAAGTACTCTGATTATGTTGTGACATTTATCTCTATACACTCTGTTATTATATATGTTGTCTTGTTTGGCGCATGTATGAGATACATCCGGCTTTGCCCCTTAAAGCCCAGGGTGTTACAAAAGTGGTATCAGAGGAATGTTGACTGTAGGACGAAACCTAGATAGAAATGGACAAACCCTTACCTACTTACCTTACTCTGATTCTTTCTATACTTATCTTGATCCTTTTCACCTCCTACTGTTCTACTCTGATTAACCTTACCTCTGCTACTCTGAATTCTTTTCTAAACTCATCTTAATATTTTCTCATCTATTTCCGCTTTACTCTAATTATTCTACCCTGTTCCTTCTAAAGACAAAAGTGGATTTCACACTTTAAAATCCTGTGCCTAAAGTGACTTTAGGAATAGGAGACCTACTCCTAGGAACAAAAACAAAACTATTTTTATAGGTATCTATACGCTTGAGTGTTTGTTCTTATGATACCTGCCTGATTTGGATCTTTGATTGAGTGTGATGAATTGTGGAGTAACATCCACAATTACATATAAGTATAGATATAAATGAATAAAAATTATAAGATAACTAAACAACCTAGATTATCCTCCATTAAAATGTATCTATGTCATATAGATCTGTCTTATCTTAAAAGATTTTCTCTCATCTTAATAGATCCCTCTTATCTTAAAAGACTCTCTCTTATCTTAATAGATCCATCTTATCTTAAAAGATACTCTCTTACCTTAATAGATTCAACTCATCTCGAAAAGGTTTTTATCTTACCCTAATAGATCTGACTAATCCAGATTCTATTCTTAGAGACTCTTCTTGTCCTAATAAGCATACTTACCCCCACCACTTTGCTTATCTCATAACAGTGTAACAAACATGATCTATTCCAAAATAAATTAAGTAGATCTTATCTGATTACACTAATTTAAATCTGATCCCATCTAATTTGATCAGATCTAACCTAATGGACAAACATGTTAGATAATACTAGTAAAATAAGATTGGATCCTACTCTTATAAATATGTTTTAATCCAAGTTGGACTAAGATTCCAATTTAGACTAGACCACATACAACAACCTGGCCTTATGCAACTACCTCAACCATTCGATGGTTGCATAACACCTCTGTTTTAACCTGACAAGAGATTCTGACCTACCTACGCTATATAATTCATCCTATCTCAAAGGATTCTAACACATATTAATAATACACATTCTACCCTGGTAGATTTATCTAACTTAAACTAAGTTTAATCCAGTTACATCCAATCTAATCTAGACCCTACCAATCTAATATGGTCTAATCTATGTTACAAGTATTAAATAAACCATATTCCTATACATGGGTTTGAAACCTAAATTGGTGACTTATATCAACTCGGCCATATACCCACGACCTTCACATTCTTGATAAATTGCCTAATCTATCTATAAGAAAATAGAGATTCTAATCCACCAGTTTGACCTACACATTCTCAATGATATACATCATTCTTTTTCCAAGCCCTACCTAAAACAAAGGCACCCAACTAGAATTTGACATAACACACTCAACTCATATTAATCTAGATCTTACCCAATTTAGTGTGGGTTACTTAACAAGTTAACACTAGTGAAATAAATTGGATTCTACTCTAATAAACTTTGTTTCCCCCTCATGCACTTAAACCTAAAGTTAGTGCATTAAACCAACTCAACCATGAGCAGAAGAGTTAACCCAACCCATAGAGTCATTGCATAATCTATCTGTTCCCCACTAAATGTCAAACAAGATTTTGACCTACATCCTGTAGTCTATCTCACCATATCCATCTTAACCATTTTCCTCCACTCCGATGATATACACTAACCTCGAATCAATGAGACCAAGACCGGAGAAGAAAAGATCAACATCGACAAGGAAGGGTATAACAGTCAAAGCGAATCTCAAGATGAATCAGGACTTAAACATTTTGGATAAAGTCTTTTCCTTGCCATAATCTTTCTTACCTCAACCTGTTAAGTTTATATCCCACATAAATAGTAGCTGGATACCTATGCTCTCCCAATCTTCCACTACCTCCACCGCCACCACCAGCTCCACCAAGCTACATAAATATATAAATATATATTATTACTATTTGTAAGATCTAAGTGATACTTTAGTTAGTAGTTGGTATGATACTGTTTTAGGAGGAATAATATGGTCTACTTGACCCCATGTGTTGCTAATAAATTATGCATCATGCTGAGATTTTTGTTTGTGCATATGTGTTGAAACAGCATGAGTATACACCCTTTCCTTACAAATCTCGAGGACGAGATTTCTGTTAAGGGGGTAGGATTTGTAATGCCCAAAATTGGTATAAAATAAAGATAATAGGATAAATAAATAAATAAATAAATAAATATACATCTATACTAGAATTTTCAGGATTTCTTGATCTTCTTTTCTTTATGCATATTCCACTAAAGGAATTAAAGTAGTCAAATGATAAATAAATAAGTACATAAATGTGCATTCCATGCTGGATTCTTATATGTTTGCATTTGTGTTCAAATTTGTGAGACTAAGTCTAAGTGTAAAAAAAAATTAGAATTTGGAAATAAAAGAGAAAAGAGAAGAAAAAAATAAAAAATTATAAAATAACAGTATTATTTCAGATAATGGAAGTATACTTCATGTAGACTTTTGTGTGATATTTGAAATCTAGAGTTCAAAACAAGAATTTGAATTTAGTTTGAATAATTGAAATGGAAATAGAGAAGAAAAGGATGGAAAAGAAAATATAAAAGGACTGAAGGGTCTCGGTTTGGGCCAAATTGACTAGGTCGGCCCATATACCCATCCGCGCTCGGCCCATTCAGCTGTATGGCGCCGACACCGCAGCCCCGCACTAGCAGCCTCACAGTTTCACCCCTCACTGACGTCCTGGCTAACCACTAGGGCCCATGGACTAGCTTCCCACTCCGTTGTCTCCCTAGGTTCGCACGCGCTGGGAGTCTGGTCACTGGTTGGTGGGACCGTTTCGTCGGGGCTTGTTCCTCTTCCCCACGACGGCAGCTGCACCGGATCCGCGTAACAGACCTCTGCGGCCGCACTTTTCTCGCTCAGCGGTTGTGATCCCTGAGTATAAACCCGAGTCGCCCCTGACCAACTCTGACCTACCTCATCACGGGGGCGCACTGCTCATCCACGTGAAGCTGTGGGCAGGGCCACCACAGGTGGAAGTCGCCGCAGGGCTATCATGGCGTGGTCCGTCGAGTTATGAACAATTTGGCTGCAAATTGTGGTATGCTAATTTTCCCTGCCCATACTCGCCATCTATCTGCAGCACTGTAGGCCGTCTGGGAAAAACTAGCGACGTGAGTAGGGTAGGGCACATCATCGATGTGAGGTATGTTGCAGGAGGCCATCACAGATGGACCTCAACCGCGTTGCCAGTTCATCCTCGGAGTTGAGCCTAAGGGCTCCACCGAGCTGTGCAGATGGTGCACCAGGGCGCCAGAGCGACGTTCACTGGTAGGGCGTCATGGCCAAACAGTGGGCGCCTCCACGTTTCTGCGCGACTAGACGGCTTGGGGGAAGAAGACAACCGGTGGATCGTTGAACGGGTGATGAACGGTGGAGATTAGACCGTTCAGCGGATTGATCTCGATCGTTGGATCTCTAGGGTACGGTTCGGATTAGGTCGGCGCATACCATTTCGTTTGTCGAATACGTGCCGTAGATCGTCGATCGGTGGGTGGAGAACGGTTCAGATCTCAATAAATCCTAGTCATCAGATCTTGATCCGATGGTGGTTCTTGTGGTGAGAGTATGATCTAATCTGGGACGCATGTCCGTAATCGGACGGCTCACATCCCACGATACCCCTTCGGCCTGTCAGTTTAGCGTAAGAGCCCCTAGCATCATTGTTATTCAACCCACAGTCCTGTCAGAAGCGTTCTGAGTCTAGGGATTTTTATGGATTAGCCCCTGTGCTTCCTGGTTTTGGTGCGCGCAGTCCAAGAGATAAATAAAATAAGGAAAAGGAATTTAGAAATTGATTTTGGGTTTAAAAATAATTGCAGAAACTTATTTAATCCTTAGAAAATTCATATGAGCTCCTAATTGACCCGTTCCAATTTCTATAATTTTGTATTAATATTGTTTATCATTTAATGACTCTGTTTTAGCATGAAAACTATATTAAACTTGACCACTTAATTATTTCCGTACCAAACACATAATACCTTCGAAAATTCATAACTCATAATCCGTAACTCTGATTTGATCCATTCAAGTCGCGTTAGTTTCGTATAAATATTTACTATGCAATAAAAACATTGATTATACCATGTCTCAATCTTTTATAACTAGATCTTTATTAGACTTATGTGGGTTAGTCTTGTTAATCTGCTTATCATTATAACCTACCAAGAAATAATCTATGGTAAATTTATAACTTAGATTAAAGTTGAGATAATTATTTACATAATAACCTCTCATTATATTAACCAATTTATAATATAGTTTAATATTTTAATCACACAGATCTTCTATAAAATCATAACTCCTTAATCGTAACTCTGACCTTAGTAGTTCTCGATCCCACGATCTCGTAGCAACACGTAGATTATTATTATGCAGTATGTTCTTATGTTTGGTGTGATGTTAATTTGTCTATACCATGTTTGTTTGTATTGCTACGACTAGCAGTGCGGTCACGAGGATCCGAAGAATCACCCTGGTAACTGGAATCTCAAGTGCCAGGCAAGTTGTGCCCTTGATCCACTTTTGTTACCTAATAATATTCTTTATTATCACTATTCAATGCATAGGTTTAATTTTGATGGGACCCAATAGGTCATCCTAGTCTGTTTATCCTTTTTACCTTGTTTACCCCTGAAGCACTTGGGTAGTTCTACTATTGCTTTATATGGTTTTGGGATTAATATTTCATTATATCCATGTTCCAATTATTTTGTTATTTTATTTATGTTCATGACAAGATCATTATATTATGTTAATTGGAACATGGAGCTTAACTTGAGAAACACGTGCCACCACAAGGGAGGAATGAAACCCCTTGGCTAACTAATTAGGAAAGCCAGTGGAAGACTATCTTACCCGAAAGGGACAAGGGCAGTAGGGGAGTTGCATGCAAGGAGGTTCTCGGGTTGATTTTGATGCGATGGCGGTCAGACGGGGATTCTTGCAAGTGCTCTTCCCATAAACTGTAGTGGGTTTTCGGAAGCTAGTGGAACTTTGTAAAGGCCTCGTAGTGGATCCCTAGCCATTCACCTCGGTAGTGTCTAAGGGCTTTGCAAACCCTAGCGACATGGGAAACACGACCTGTGGGTAAAGGGTACAACCTCTGTAGAGTGTAAAACTGGTATACTAGTCGAGCTCACGGTCAAGAGCAGCTCAGGACTCTCACATGATTAAATTATGGAACTTAAATTCAATTTGTCATTTGCATGGGTTTATTATTAATTTTGTTCTATTATTGTTATTATGGTTTGGTATTTACTTACATCTAGTAATTGCTAATAAAATTTTGACCAACTTTAAAAGCAATGCTCAGCTTTAACCATTCTCTTTGATAAGCCTTACACTTTACATGATCTCCCACCTTTGGTGAGTTCATGTCACATTATTCCCCATAACTTGTTGAGCGATGAACATGTGTGAGCTCACCCTTGCTGTCTCACACCCCCCGAGAGGAGAAGAATAGGTGGTTCAAGAGGAGCCACACAGCGAGGAGTTCGATTCGATCTAGGTGGCGTCTCCCAGTTGACTTTCTGGTGCCAAGGATGGATTCTAGATCCTGTTATATTTATCTTTTATTTTGTAAGACTTTCGCTATGTAATAAGTACTCTGATTATATTGTAACATTTATCTCTATATACTCTGTTATTATATATGTTGTCTTCTTTGGCGCATGTATGAGATATACCAGGCTTTGCCCCTTAAAGCTCGGGGTGTTACAAAACAGTGCTGACAAGAGAAGAAACGAATTGGAAAAGGTTGGTTGTGAACAACCAACACCTGCTCGGGCCTGGCACACCGGACAGTGTCCGGTGCACCACCGGACAGTGGTGCACCGGAGAGTGTCTGGTGCCCCAGGCTGGCCGACGAAGAACCGGCTGCTCTCGAGAAACGACGGAGTCATACGGATATAATTCACCGGACTGTCCGGTGGTGCACCGGACTGTCCGGTGAGTCATCCGCGATGAACTCATCGCTCTCGGGAAAAGAAAAAGGCGACGTGGCTACAATTCACCGGACTGTCCGGTGGTGCACCGGACTGTCCGGTGAGCCAACGGCGCTAGTGGCCAACGGTCGTCTGCGCGATCAGCGTGCGACATGTGGCTCGCTCCAACGGTCGGCTGGGTGCACCGGACATTGTCTGGTGCGCCAATCGGTCCCATGGAGCAACGGTCAGTTGCGCCCGATATGGAAGGAGATTGCGCATTCGACAGAAGGCAAGAATGTCCTTCCAAATTGATCTCCAACAGCTCCTAGCTGCTTTGGGGCTATAAAAGGGACCCCTAGGCACATGGAGCAGTACACCAAGCTCTCAAGAAACATTCTAAGACTCCCAGACTCCGTCTCCATGCATTTGATTCGCTGTGTTAGTGATTTGAGCTCCATTTGAGTTGCGAACTCCCTGTGCTGTGTTTTGAGCTCAAGTCTTGGCTTATGTGCGTGGTTGTGCTGTGGATTTAAGTCTTGTGTGTGTTGCTCTCCCATCCTTACTCTTGTGCTTTCTTTGTGATCATAACTTTGTAAGGGCGAGAGGCTCCAACTTGTGGCAAACGGGAAGAGTACTCTAAGATAAAACACCATGGTATTCAAGTTGATCATTGGATCACTTGAAAGGGGTTGAGTGCAACCCTCGTCCATTGGGACACAACAACGTGGAAGTAGGCAAGTGTTACTTGGCCGAACCACGGGATAAAAATCGCGTGTCTCGTGTGTTGCTTCTTGTGATTGCTTTGTTCGCACGAGCGTGTTCCATAGCCACTTGTTTTCACTAACACCTTAACAATCAAGTTTGTGGCTATTTAGTGTTTGATTTTACAGTTTCACCTATTCATCCCCCCTCTAGGTGCTCTCAATTGGTAACGGAGCCGTACTCTTCATTTAAGGGACTAACCGCCCGAAGAGATGGATCCTAAGGGTAAGGGGATGGTGATTAACGACAAGGAGAAGGAGTCCCTCTTCAATGAGCCAAGAGATGACAAGCCTACTGACTCCGGCTCAAGTCACAAGAAGAGGGATGGGAAGAAGAAGAGACGCATCAAGAAGATCACCTACTACGACAGTGATGCATCTTCTTCTTCACCAAGGGATGACGACGACTCCTCGTCCAAGAAAAAGACAGTTAATCAAAACTATTCCTTTGATTATTCCCGTATTCCATACAATTCGAATGCCCATTTACTTTCTATTCCTCTTGGAAAACCCCACACTTTGATGGAGAGGATTACTCATTTTGGAGCCATAAAATGCATAGTCATCTATTTTCTCTCCATCCTAGAATTTGGGAAATTGTGGAAAATGGGATGCATTTTAATAGTACGGATAATCCTGTGATCATTAACGAACAAATTCATAAAAATGCCCAAGCTACTACTGTTTTGCTAGCATCTCTTTGCAGGGATGAGTATAATAAAGTAAGTGGCTTGGACAATGCTAAGCAAATCTGGGACACCCTCAAGATATCTCATGAGGGAAATGACGCCACCATGATCACCAAGATGGAACTGGTGGAAGGCGAGTTGGGAAGGTTCGTGATGATCAGGGGAGAGGAGCCAACGCAAACCTACAACAGGCTCAAGACCCTGGTCAACAAGATCCGTAGCTACGGAAGCACAAGATGGACGGATCATGATGTCGCCCAACTCATGCTAAGGTCATTTACTGTAATTGACCCCCATCTTGTCAACCTTATCTGTGAAAATCCCAGATACACCAAGATGACGCCCAAGGAGATCATTGGAAAATTCGTGAGCGGGCGCATGATGGTGAAGGAAACGTGATACGTGGACGATGCGCTAAATGGTCCACTGCCCATCTACGAGTCGCAGCCCGTTGCTCTCAAAGCAATAAGCAGCAAGGAGGCGCTACCAAGCAAGGTAGCATAAGTGGAGGCTGTCGGGCTCAATGAGGAAGAAATGGCGCTTACCATCAAGCGCTTCAAGACCGCGCTAAAAGGACGTAAGGAGTACCCCAACAAGAACAAAACAAAGGGAAAACGCTCCTGCTTCAATTACGGTAAGACTGGTCATTTCATAGCACAATGCCCCAATAATGATAATGACCAGGGACAAGAAAATAGCGGGAAGAGGGAAAAGAAGAAGAACTACAGGAAGGCGAAGGGTGAGGTGCACATTGGAAAGGAATGGGATTCTGACTGCTCTTCATCCGACTCCGACGATGAAGGATTGGCTGCCTCAGCCTTCGACAAGTCTTCGCTCTTCCCCAACGAACGCCATACTTGCCTCATGGCTAAGGAGAAGAAGGTACGTATTCGAGATTCCCCTAAGTACTCTTCTTCTAGTGATGAGGATTCTTCCGATGATGAAGTAGATTACTCTGGTTTGTTTAAAGGGTTAGATAGAGCCAAAGTAGAGAAAATTAATGAATTGATTGATGCTCTAAATAAAATAGATAGACTACTAGAAAAGCAAGAGGACATTTTGTATGAGGAACATGACAAGTTTGTTAATGTTCAAAAATCTCTTGCTTTAGAACTTAAAAGAAATGAAATGTTGTCCTCTGAGTTGTCTGCTTGTCAGGAATCTGTCTCTAGTCTAAAGGATTTAAATGTTGAATTAAATGCTAAACTAGAGGAAGAAAATGCAACTATATCATGTGTAGATCATGTAGTTATTTGCAATAGATGTAAGGACTTTGATGTTAATACCTATGATGAACATCTTATTTCTATTGCTAAATTAACCGATGAGGTGGCAAGTCTTAATGTTCAACTTAAGACTTGCAAAGTTGATTTTGATAAATTAAAATTTGCTAGGGATGCCTACACTGTTGGTAGACACCCCTCGATTAAGGATGGACTTGGTTTTCGAAAGGAAACCAAGAACTTAACAAGCCAAAGGGCTCCTGTTCTCAACAAGGAGAAAGGAAAGGCCCTATGGCTAGTAGTTCCCAAAAGAATCATGACTATATTTATGATAGAAAATATGCTAGGAATGCTTATAATGATAGATGTTATGATTATGCTGCTTATAATGATTCACATGCTATGTTTGCATCTAGCTCCACTTTTGCTCATGGTAGAAGTAGGCCTAGGAGAAATCATATTGTGCCTAGGAGAATGTGCAATGGACCTTCTACTATTTATCATGCTTGCAATACTTCTTTTGTACTTTCATGTAAGAACACAAAAGTAGTTGCTTGGAAGTTGGGATCCAAATGCAAGGGAGACAAGACTTGTATTTAGGTTCCAAAAGTTATTGTGACTAACCTCGTAGGACCCAACAAGAGTTAGGTACCTAAAACCCAAGTTTAAATTACCTTGCAAGTTTATGCATCCGAGGGCTCAAGCTGGATTATCGACAGCGGATGCACAAACCATATGACGGGGGAGAAGAAGATGTTCACCTCCTACGTCAAGAATAAGGATTCCTAGGATTCAATCATCTTTGGAGATGGGAACCAAGGCAAGGTTAAAGGGTTGGGAAAGATAGCCATCACATCTGAGCATTCTATCTCTAATGTGTTTTTAGTTGAATCGCTCGGGTACAACTTATTGTCTATGTGTCAATTATGTAACATGGGTTATAATTGTTTATTCACAAATGTAGATGTATCTGTCTTTAGAAGGAGTAATGGTTCATTAGCTTTTAAGGGTGTATTAGACGGCAAGCTCTATTTAGTTGATTTTCTGAAAGAGAATGCCGATCTAGATGCATGCTTAATGGCTAAGACTAATATGGGTTGGCTTTGGCATCGCCGTCTAGCACATATTGGGATGAAGAACCTTCATAAACTTTTAATGGGAGATCATGTGTTAGGACTAATCGATGTCTTTTTTGAGAAAGACAGACCTTGTGCAGCATGTCAGGCAGGGAAACAGGTGGGAAGCACTCATCACAACAAGAACGTGATGACAACATCAAGACCACTGGAGCTTCTTCACATGGACCTCTTTGAACCTGTTGCATACCTCAGCATCGGGGGAAGTAAGTATGGTCTCGTAATTGTTGATGATTTTTCCCGCTTCACTTGGGTATTCTTTTTGCAGGATAAGTTAGAAACTCAAGGGATCCTAAAGCGCTTCTTGAGGAGAGCTCAAAATGAATTTGTGCTAAAGGTGAAGAAGATAAGAAGTGACAATGGATCCGAGTTCAAGAATCTACAAGTCGAAGAGTTTCTTGAGGAGGAAGGCATCAAGCACGAGTTCTCCGCTCCCTACACACCACAGCAAAATGGTGTGGTAGAGAGGAAGAATAGGACGCTGATTGACATGGCGAGAACGATGCTTGGAGAGTTCAAGACGCTCGAGCGGTTTTGGTCGAAAGCTGTGAACACAGCCTGCCACGCCATAAACCGGCTCTATCTGCATCGTCTCCTCAAAAAGACCTCCTACGAACTCCATACCGGTAACAAACCCAATGTCTCTTACTTTCGTGTATTTGGGAGCAAATGCTACATTCTGGTGAAGAAAGGTAGACATTCTAAATTTGCTCCCAAGGCAGTAGAAGGGTTTTTACTAGGGTAAGACTCAAATACAAAGGCGTATAGAGTCTTCAACAAATCATCGGGATTGGTTGAAGTCTCTAGCGACGTTGTATTTGGTGAGACTAATGGCTCTCCAAGAGAGCAAGTTGATCTTGATGATGTAGATGAAGAAGAAATCCTGACGGCCGCAATGCGCACAATGGCGATAGGTGATGTGCGACCATAGGAACTACAGGAGCAAGATCAACCATCTTCCTCTACAATGGTGCATCCCCCAACTCAAGACGATGTACAAGTACTTCAAGAAGAAGGGAAGGATCAAGGGGAGCTCAGGAAGATCAAGTGATGGAGGAAGAAGCACCACGGGCCGCTCCAACTCAAGTCCGAGCATCGATCCAAAGACATCACCCCGTCAATCAGATCTTGGGTGACATCAGCAAGGGAGTAACTACCTGCTCACGATTAGCTAATTTCTATGAGCATTAATCGTTTGTCTCTTCTATTGAGCCTTTCAGGGTAGAAGAGGCCTTGCAGGATCCGGACTGGGTGTTGGCCATGCAGGAAGAGCTCAACAACTTCAAAAGAAATGAAGTCTGGAGCCTGGTGCCACATCCAAAGCAAAACGTTGTGGGAACCAAGTGGGTGTTCCGCAACAAGCAAGATGAGCACGAGGTGGTGACAAGAAACAAGGCTCGACTTGTGGCAAAAGGTTATGCCCAAGTCGCAGGTTTGGATTTTGAGGAGACTTTTGCTCCTGTGGCTAGGTTAGAGTCAATTCGAATATTATTAGCCTATGCCGCTCACCATTCCTTTAGGCTATTCCAAATGGACGTAAAAAGTGCTTTCCTCAATGGGCCAATCAAGGAGGAGGTCTACGTAGAACAACCCCCTGGCTTTGAGGATGATAGGTATCTCAACTATGTGTATAAGCTCTCTAAGGCGCTCTATGGACTTAAGCAAGCCCCAAGAGCATGGTATGAATGCCTTAGAGATTTCCTTATTTTTAATGCTTTCAAGGTTGGGAAAGCCGATCCCACTCTTTTCACAAAGACTTGCAATAGTGATCTCTTTATTTACCAAATTTATGTTGATGACATAATATTTGGTTCTACTAATCAACAGTCTTGTGAGGAGTTTAGCAGGGTGATGATGCAGAAGTTCGAGATGTCGATGATGGGCCAGTTGACCTACTTCCTTGGATTCCAAGTGAAGCAACTCAAGGACGACACTTTCATCTCCCAAATGAAGTACACTCAGGATCTTCTCCAGAGGTTTGGGATGAAGGACGCCAAGCCTGCGAAGACAATGATGGTAACTGACGGGCACATCGACCTCAACAAAGGAGGTAAATCCGTTGATCAAAATGCATAATGGTCAATGATAGGTTCGTTACTTTATCTTTGTGCTAGTAGATCGGACATTATGCTTAGTGTATGCATGTGTGCTAGATTTCAATCTGACCCCAAGGAATGTCACCTTGTGGCCATTAAGCGAATTCTTAGGTATTTAGTTTCTACGCCTTGCTTCGGGATCTGGTATCCAAAGGGATCTACCTTTGACTTGATTGGATACTCAGACTCCGATTATGCCGGGTGCAAGGTTGATAGGAAGATGACATCAGAGACGTGCCAATTTCTAGGAAGGTCCCTGGTGTCCTGGAGTTCCAAGAAACAAACATTCGTTGCTCTATCCACCGCTGAGGCCGAGTACGTTGCCGCAGGACAGTGCTGCGCGCAACTACTTTGGATGAGGCAAACCCTCCAAGACTTTGGCTACAATCTGAGCAAAGTCCCACTCCTATGTGACAATGAGAGTGCAATTCGCTTGGCGGATAATCCTGTTGAACACAGCCGCACTAAGCACATAGACATCCGGCATCACTTCCTGAGAGACCACCAGCAAAAGGGAGATATCGATGTGTACCACATTAGCACCGAGAACCAGCTTATTCTTTATACCAGCATTAAGTAGTTCACACTAGATTAGATCATAGTAGATTAAAAAGGGTCTAGATTAGATTGGGTATAACTAGATTAGACTAGTTTAAGTTAGACAGATCCACCCAGGTAGAACATATATTATTGATATATGTTAGAATCTTTTGAAATAAAATGGATTATATGGTGTAGGTAGGTCAGAATCTCTGGTGGGTTAAAACGGAGGGGTTATGCAACTATCGGGTGGTTAAGGTAGTTGCATAAGGCCAGGTTGGACTAAGACTCCAATTTAGATTAAAACATTTTTATAAGAGTAGGATCCAATCTTACTTTACTAGTACTATCTAACATGTTTGTCCATTAGGTTAGATCTGATCAGATTAGATGGGATCAGAATTAAATTGGTGTAATTAGATTAGACTAGATAAGATCTACTTAGCTTATTTTAGAATAGATCATGTTTGTTACACTATTATGAGATAAGCAAAATGGTGGGGATAAGTATGCTTATTAGGACAAGATGAGTCTCTAAAAATAAGATAGAATCTTTTGAGATTAGTTAGATCTATTAGGGTAAGATAAATTTTGTTCCAGATAAGATGGATCTATTAAGATAAGAGAGAGTCTTTTAATATAAAAGAGAATCTTTTAAGATAAAATGGATCTACTTGATATATTCTAGTGGGGAATATTCTTAGTTAATCTAGTTTATCTTATAAACAATTTATGAATTTTTTTAACATAGGATGAACCTATTAGGATAATCTTGAATCCATTAAGTTAAGAGGGATCCATTAAAGTGTATCTATTTTACATAGATCCCTCTTTAATGTAGGATAATCTAGGTTGTTTAGTTATCTTATGAATTTTATTTATTTATATTTATGCCTATATGTATATGCAGATGTAATTGTGGACATTACTCCACAACTCATCACACTCAATCAAAAATCCAAATCAAACAAGTATCATAAGAACAAGAACTCAATCGTTTAGATACCTATAAAAATAGTTTTGTTTTTGTTCCTAAGAGTAGGTCTCCTATTCCAAAAGTCACTTTAGGCACAGGATTTCAAAGTATGAAATCCACATTTGTCTTTAGGAAGAAGATGTAAGAATAATCAGAGTAAAGCAAAAATAGATGAGAATGATTAAGAAAAGTTTAGATAAGAATCACAGTAGCAAAGGTAAGTAAGTATTGGTTGTCCAGTTCTATCTAGGTTTCGTTCTACAGTCAACATTTCCTCTGATACCACTTCTGTCACACCCGGATTTAAGGGACAAAGCCGGGTGCATCTCATATATGCGCCAAAGAAGACAACACATATAATAATATAGTGTATAGAGATAAATGTCACAATATAATCAGAGTACTTATTACGTAGCAGAAGTCTAACAAAATAAAATATAAATATAGATCGAACTAAAGTCCCTCCTTGGCGCCAGAAAGTCAACTAGGAGACGCCACCTAGATCAAGTCAAACTCCTCGTGGTGTGGCTCCTCTTGAACCACCTGTTCTTCTCCTGTGGGGGGGGGGTGTGAGACAGCAAGGGTGAGCTCACACATGTTCATCGCTCAACAAGTTGTGGGGAATAATGTGGCATGAACTCACAAAAGGTGAGAGCTCATCAAGTGTAAGTCTTACCAAAGTGAATGGTTAAAGCTGAGCATTGCTTTTAAAGTTGGTCAAAATTTTATTAGCAGTTACTAAATGTAAGTGAATACTAAACCATAATAAGAATATTAGAACAAAATTAATAAATACGCCCATGCAATGCAAATGACAAATTGAATTTAAGTTCCATATTTAATCATGTGAGAGTCCTGAGCTACTCTTGACCGTGAGCTCGGTTAGTATACCAGTTTTACACTCTGTAGAGGTTGTACCCTGTACCCACAAGTCGTGTTTTCCATATCGCCAGGGTTTGCAAGGCCCTTAGACACTACCGAGGTGAATGGCTAGGGATCCACTACGAAGCCTTTACAAAGTTCCACTAGCTTCCAAAAACCCGCTATAGTTTATGGGAAGAGCACTTGCAAGAATGCCCCGTCTGACCGCCATCGCAACAAAATCAACCCGAGAACCTCCTTGCATGCAACTCCTCTACTGCCCTTGCCCCTTCGGGTAAGGTAGTATTCCACTAGCTTTCCTAATTAGTTAGCCAAGGGGTCCCATTCCTCTCTTGTGGTGGCACGTGTTTCTCAAGTTAAGCTCCATGTTCCAATTAAAGATAATGATGCTCTTGACATGAACATAAATAAAATAACAAACTAATTGGAACATGGATATAATAAAATATTAACCCAAAATCATGTAAAGCAATAGCATAACTACCTAGATAATTTAGGGGTAAACAAAGGAAAAATGATAAACAGACTAGGGTGACCTATTGGGTCCCATCAAAATTAAACCTATGCATGAATAAATGATATTAAAGGACATTATTGGGTAACAAAAGTGGTCAAGGGCACAACTTGCCTAGGACTTGAGATTCCAGGTACCAGGATGATCCTCGGATTCTCGTGACCTCACTGGTAGTCGTAGCAATACAAACAGACATGGTATAGCAAAATTAACATCACACCAAACATAAGAATAAACTGTATAATAATAGTCTACGCGTTGCTATGAGATCGCGTTATCGAGAACTACTAAGATCGAAGTCATGGTTCAGGAGTCATGATCTATGGAAGATCTATGTGATTAAAATATTAAACTATATTATGAATTGGTTAGGATAGATCATATGAGAGGTTATTCTATAAATAATTATCTCAACTTTAATCTAAGTTATAAATTGACCATAAATTATATTTTGATAGATTATAATGATAAGCAGATTAACAAGACTAACCCACATAAGTTGAATAAAGATCTAAATATAAAAGAATGAGACATGGTATAATAAATGTTGTTATTGCATAGTAATTATTTGTACGAGACTAACGCAACTTGAATGGATCAAATCGAAGTTATAGATTTTAAGTTATGAATTTCCAGAGATTCTATGTGTTTTGTACAAGATTAAATAGGATATTAATTTTAATGTGACTTTCATGTTAAAACAGTGGCACTAATTTATAAACAACAATATTATAAAATTATAGAAATTGGAATGGACTCATTTGGACATAATATGAATTTTCTAGGGATTAAACAAGTTCTATGATTAGTTTTACACTTAAAAATTCATTTATTAAATAGATTTCCTGATTAATTCTCTGTTTGGACTGCACGCATCATAACAGAGAAGGTCAGGGTTAATCTTGCAAAATTACCCAGACACAGGATTGATTTGGGTGGACGGCGGGTTCTATTTGCGCAAAGGTCAGGGTTTATTTTACAAATTGACAAGGTCGAAGGGGTATCCACAAACCTCGGTCGTGTGATCTAAAATGGACGCACGAGATTAGATCCAGCCCACGGTGAATAGGTATGCAATCGAGACCGCCAGATCAACTATCTATGCTCCGGATTCGAAGTAACCCAGATCTAATCTACACCGTCTGATCCACGATCAGCAGTCCACGTGATCGATCCAGAGAGGGGATCACCCACGCGATCACGATCGTCAACCCACAATCTAACGGTTTAGTTTAGGTGTGCGAAGGGATATGTTCAAATCGTATCTTACCCATTGGATGAAGATCTAACGGACTCGGGTCATCATCCACCAGGATACCTACCCAACGGCGGACCAAGCACTCACCGCGGAGGGGTCACCGGAGTACTGCATGCCACGAATCGCGTGCCTAAATTCCGATCCGAGCGCCGCTACATGAGGCAGGGAACAAGGCAAAGCTAGAAGAGGATTCTTACCCCGTATTATGGCGCAGAGAAGACTACCCACGGAGGAGAGCGGATCCGCGACGGTGCTTGAACTACGGCGAGCGATTTCGACGTTGTTGGCCCTCAATTGCACCCGGAAAGACCACAAACGATTTCCAGACGCGTCGGCGAACCACCCGCGCCGGTTCTTGCTGTTAATGAGGCATTGCCGGCGTGAATTCACCAGCGGCGGCGGTGGAAACGATGGGTGGATGCTTCCTAGGGAGGATGGGGTGAATGCGTGGAGGAGAACACTAGCAATTTATCTGCGCAATGTGGTCGCGGTGCAACGGAAGTGCCGAATTTGTTGGGCGAGCTCCAGTTTCCACGGAAAACGCGCGCCCGCCGGTGGTCCACGTCTTGCGCTCGTGGGGAAGACGAAACTGCTCGAAGGGTCCCACCAGTCGGTGATAGGAGTGTATGTGGCGCGCGCGCGTAGTGTGTCTGTCGAGTGGGCCCGGGCCGCCAGTGGCGCAAGTGCGCGGGGCAGAGAGGACTTGGGCCACGCGTAGAGTAAGGAGTGGGCCGGTTTGAGCGCTTTGGGCCCAACCGAGTTCTTTCCTTTTTCTTTTATTTTTTTGTTTTCTTTTCTCACTTTGAATTTCAAATTCAACTCATACAAATTCAAACTCTAAATTTCCATTTAAATTTAATTTTTGTGGTAGATTTATATTCACATTAATTGCACAACTTAAACAAGGCATGGTGAATTTATTTATTTTTTATATTTATTTTGTAATCACTAATGCTCCTCTTTCTCCGATTCTAGAATTCCTAATTTAGGATTAAATTCCCAATTTAAGCATTGATGTCTTTCTATAGATTTTTATTAATATATGCACACATAATTAAACTCCAACATGATGCAATAGATATATGTCTATTTTAATTATTTTATTTGTTTGGTGAATGCTTGAAATATGAAAAACAGAAAAATAGTATTTGAATACGGGATAAGAAGTAAAATTACTTCAAAATTAATATTCATGTAAATAAATGCTTATGGAGCATCATTTAATAAAATGCATATTCATTTAGTTGAATATGAAACTTTTCTATTATTTCATGTCTAAAATACTTATGGCTTTCAAAATTGAGTCCTCAAATTTTGACACTCAAGTATAATTTGAGATATCTGAATTTTGCTATTTTATTTCTCCATATATTTATTTTATTATTATTATTATATTTTTTCTCATATAAATTTTGGGCCTTATAAATCCTACCCCCTTAACAGAAATCTCGTCCTTGAGATTTGTAAAAAAAGGGTATAACTATATTGTCTCAGAACATATGCACAAACAAAAATTTCAGCATGATGCATAATTTATTAGCATTACATGGGGTCAATTAGACCTTTTTATTCCTCCTAAAATAGTATCATACCAACTTTCTAACTAAAATAACATTTAGTTCTTACAAATAGTAGTAGATATATATATATATTTATGTAGCTTGGTGGAGCTGGTGGTGGTGGTGGAGATAGTGGGCGTTGTTGTTGTTGTTGTCTTTTCAACTGTGCTTGCCTTATTTCTCAACGTATCTCCAGCCGGTCCTGACGTATTTCCTGGCGTTCTTGTCTTATCTGATTTTGCATTTCGGTAACTATGTTTGTCATTTGTTGTATTACCATCATTTGGGCGGCAACCACTTGATCGATTCCTACCGGTGGAGGATCTGGACGATTCATTTCTGTTTGTTGTTGCCTGATAATCTTCCCTTCCTGGTGTTGACCATGAGAGTTTGAAGCATATGGTAGGATAGTTTTGCAATGTAAAGTATTTGGTAAGCAGGATGAATAGGCTAGTTGTTGTTTATGATCTGAAGATTCTTTAGCAGGGCTTAATCTTTGTTTTATGTCCAAATTGGGGTAACTAGTCGTATAAGGTGAATATCCAAAGGTAGGATAGAATTTTGTCAAGATAAGATAGTCTACATGATGTAGGTCAAAATTTTGTTTGATGTTTGGTGGGGATAGATGGATTATACCATTCATCATGCCACTATTGGTTGGGTTAGCTCATGATTGAATTGATCTAATGTGCTAAGTTAAGTTAACACCTGGCTAGAAGTGTCCAAATTCCACTAATATGTTTAAGCAGACCACATTGGATTAGATCACACTAGATTCCATAATCCTCATTTAAGAATGACATTTAGTTGAGCATATCCAGCTGACTTTATCTTTATGAAACTCTGGTATATATTTTTTTTCTAAGTGGAACTTCCAACTAGTATTTATTTTTTATACCTAAAATTTTCATGCCATTAGCAGGGGTGGCATAGAAAACAAGGGTACATCATGTTTTCGCTATTTGGTGAGTGTGGAGCAGATTTGGGGTGGAAGAAAGTTAGGTAAGGAAGACTTTTATTTCAGGTGGTGAATCTTGATTCATCTAAAGATTTGTTTCTACTCATATCCTTCATCGTCGAGGTTAACCTTCTTCTTGGGTCTGATTTAGTGACCCAGTCGTGGTATCATATGCCATTATCTGAGTTGGGATAACAATGGCGGGTACATGAGGTAGGTAAATTAAACAGAGTTTTACTTTGCTCTTGGGATAAATGGGTTGGGCAACCTATAACATAGGCTAGGTCGTGGATTCACGGACGAGTTGGTCGAAGGCCCAATTTAGGCTTAAGTGAATTAGGAGTATGACCTTATTCTTTATATCAGCATTAAGTAGTTCACACTAGATTAGATCATAGTAAATTAAATAGGGTCTATATTAGATTGGGTATAACTAGATTAGACTAGTTTAAGTTAGATAGATCCACCCGGGTAGAATATATATTATTGATATATGTTAGAATCTTTTGAAATAGGATGGATTATATGGTGTAGGTAGGTCAGAATCTCTGATGGGTTAAAACAGAGGGGTTATGCAACTATCAGGTGGTTAAGGTAGTTGCATAAGGCCAGGTTGGACTAAGACTCCAGTTTAGATTAAAACATATTTATAAGAGTAGGATCCAATCTTATTTTACTAGTACTATCTAACATGTTTGTCCATTAGGTTAGATCTGATCAGATTAGATGGGATCAGAATTAAATTGGTGTAATCAGATTATACTAGATAAGATCTACTTAGCTTATTTTAGAATAGATCATGTTTGTTACACTATTATGAGATAAGCAAAATGGTGGGGATATGTATGCTTATTAGGACAAGACGAGTCTCTAAGAATAAGATAGAATCTTTTGAGATTAGTTAGATCTATTAGGTTAAGATAAATTTTCCTTGTCCTTGATTACCATTTGGGTTACTATGGTTAGCTTCATGCTATTGCTTTACTTTAATCAATGAACATGATGTGAATATTTATGATACAATGATGTTATCCCGATGATGATCCTGTGATACTTTAGGGGACTCAGGCCATGTTTCTAAGTACCTCTCCATAAGGACCTATTTGGGGAGCGACACCCAGGATAATAGTGCAACCATGAGGGTGGAATGGGACGCCCTTAGCTGATTAATTAGAGGAACTAGAGGAGTAGTTGGCTTCGCCGTAGGGCTGTCAATGGGGTCCGGGCACAGTACTTGCTCTGCCGAGGCTGGTTGCAGAGGTTCTTGATTTGGTTTTGTTAGTCATCCTTCCTTTGGGGAGAGGTACTATGTTTATCAAACTGGAGAAACCTAATGGGCGGCTATGACCTCTGGGAAATCTTTGTTAAGGCTACGTAGTGATACCCAGCCAGGCCAACTAGGTAGTGGTCAATGGAGATTAGCTCTTTCCGGGCAAAATGGGAATCACGGCTTGTGGGTAAAGTGTGCAACCTCTGTAGAGTATTAGAAACTGATATATCAGTCGTGCTCACGGTTATGAGCGACCTTGGGATCCTCTTTGATTAGAAGAATTCTAGTTACTTTTATGGTGATGATTAATGATGATGGTATAATTATGATTCTTTGGTATTTCCTCTTGGAGGGATTACATTTGGGTAATAACTGAGTTTATTACTAAAATTTGGCTCTACTAATAGTAATAAATACTTGACCAACTAAAAGCAACTGCTTAACCTTAACTCCACATATAGCCAGTTCACTTTAGCCAAATGGGACATTTGCTGAGTACGTTGATGTGTACTCACCCTTTCTTTACAAACCACCCCACCCCAGGTTGTCCCCACTGTACTCAGTGCTCAGGAGGAGATGCTGGCAACATGGAGGACTTCGAGGAGTTTTAGGACTACGATGAGTTCTTGTTTATCTTAGTGGCATACCCCCAATCAGCTGTCTTAGTGGCAAACCCCCAATCAGCTGCCTATGAAGGCCTTATCTTCTACGTTTCGTATTTCCGCACTTTGATGTTAATGACTATGTTATAGACTCAGTGGATGTCTTGGACATCTTGTTGTAATAAAGTACCTTTCCTCTATTTACTTCGCGCAATGTGTGATGATATCCAACTATGTAATCGTTGTGTACGTGAGTTTCTGATCCTGGCACATACATGATTCGCATTCGGTTTACCTTCAAAACCGGGTGTGACAGAGCGGTTCGAGTGCAACAACTCCTTGAGCCTTCAAAGCAATGGCCTCCTCAATCTTCGTCTCTTGGGCCCAAGAAGTATTAGATTCCCTGGTCTCTGAAGTTATGCTAACCAGGGCAATTTCCCTAGTAATAGGCGGTGTCGCAGCTTCGGGTGCAGCCTGCAAAAAGTTAAAATAACAAAGTCAATGTAATAGTTCTAAGTTAAAATAACAGATTTTAATAGTTCGCCATAACGATATCTCTTCTAAAGCTTGAGAACGTATTGCCCCAGGTTTTATATTCGAAATTTTGCTGCGTTTCGTCGTTACCTTCTTCTTATTCCCCCTCTTTTTTTGTCTCCTAAACCACATGAGGGTAATCAGGGTAAAAGAAGCCAATAGCATAAAAAATGTGATTCAATTGGTATCTTTTTCGCGTGCGCAAAAGCCTGATGCAAAGCTTGGGTCTCTAGCTTGCTATAATTTCTAAGAATTTCATCACATTTTTCTTCAATAGAATATAACCACTTGTCACAAGGCTCCCCAAATTCATCTTTGAACTTATAGCGATGTCTGACTAGTCCAAGATCCGCATCCGAAGCGTCTTTTTGAGACATCTTAGGCATCTCCCACCTAGCCCTTAGAGGCCACGTTTTAAACGCCAAATACTCTTGAACAAGATCCCTTGTTCCAACATCCGTGCATACAGCGTTAAAAGCAAATATAGCAGGTTGAGCATCAAAATCAATATAGCAAGTTGGTCTCTTGTACCCGAAGCAAATATGGATGAAAGTTTGAATAACACCTTTAATATCTTCCCTCTCTTTCAAATCATTCTTCATATAAAACCACTTCTTTGCCCATTCGTTTGGCCATTTGCTTTGATACACGAGTGTAGGGAATATGGTCCCCTTCAATAAGCAAAATTGTAACAACCGAAATTATTGTGGCAGAAAGCTTCGGCATTTGGTGCGACACCTTGGCTTCGAACAACCCAAATAAAAATTCCTAGGCGCACTATAGCGTTTGGTGTAAGCTAGTGAAGGTATATGTTAAACCTTTTCAAAACAGTGACTACCATCTTATGCATTGAAAATCTAAGTCCAGCTTTCAGAAAGCTTTGGAAGATAACAACTTCATCTTCTTTTAGATTCGGCACTAAGTCATCGCCCCCTAGCTAGACCCATTCAACGTTTTCAATATAATCTTACCGAGTGAGTGCCTCAATATGTCCTCCCTTGATCTTCGACTTCCCAAAGTCCACGTGACATGGTTTTGTAGGACGAATGATAGTGCTATCCTCCTCAATGTTTATGTTATCGTTGTCCTCCTCCGATCCTTTGGATGGATTCACAGCAGCAACTTTGGCTTGGGACGTAGTAGAAATGTTTGACTCTAGCAAATTTGACGAAGGCAACAAAGACAGCTCGGGGGCAGTTTGCTAGGCCACTTGCTTTGCGACTGGCTAAGGCTGGTTCGAAGGTAGCAAAGGCGTTCGAAGAAAGCTTCGAAGGCAAAGAAGGCTCTAACAACAATGGATGCAAAACAACAAATATCGTGGCAAATGCTAGCGGCGTTGTTCCTTTTATATGCACAACTTTTGTAATTACTTACGAGGCTGCTCAACTTCACTATAAATAGGTGAATAGTAACATGTATAAATTCATATTTCAGGGGGCCTTAAGCTTCGATCTGCTTAGCCTTCGAAGTATCTTTGAGGTATCTTATATAAAGAAGCTAAAGGTATGTCTCTATGCTTATTTAATACGAAGAAAGGAGGAGTAAAAATGCTAAGGCATATAAGATTTTTATGCTTCACTATCCATCGTTATTTTACTCAGTGTTGTTTCATCTATGTCTCCTCTTTGAGACTTCCACGTTATTCCTTCAGTGAAGTGATAACTTAAGGATGAAAGTCTAAATTTATTAACTTGTGTTGTTTTATTTTTAATGTTATATAACAATTGAAAATAAGTGACCCAGCATATAGTTTATTATTTCCTTTAAAAACGGAGCAAGCTGTGGCCTGCTTCAAGCACTTGCCTATTGAAAAAATATTACGCGCACCATTCCTAGGACCTTGGTGACGAATCTAAACCAGGCGGTGAAGACTTGGGTGCTCGGCAAGTCCACGGCGCGGCGGCGACACACGCAAATCGAGATCCAGAACATACCGATCCAGCCGGCGAGATGGACATCGTGGTGGGTGCGCTGTCGGGCATAGTGGACGCGTTGCCGGGGAAGCTCGGCGAGCTGCTGGAGCAGGAGTATGCGCTGCTCTCCGGCGTCCGCGGGGATGTCATCTTCCTCAAGGATGAGCTATCAAGCATGCGCGCCGCCATCCACCACTGCGAGTCCCTCGACCACCACGACTCCCAGACCACTGGATGGATCGGCCTCGTCCGCGAGGTCGCCTACGACATCGAGGACTGGGTTGACCTCTTCAGCATCCGCGTCGACGGCGGTGCCCAATCCACTTCCGGGTTTCGTGCCTGGCTTCACCGCAGTGTGGACAAGTTAACGGCGCTCCCCGCTCGCCACACCATCGCGAGCGAGCTCCAGGGACTCAAGGAGCGCGTTCTTGAGATTAGCCGGCAGCGGAACCGCTACAGGCTGGGCCAAATGGTTGGCACCACCTCGCAACATCCCCATGATCCCAGGCTTTCTGCGCTCTTCGTCGACCCCGGCAGCCTCGTCGGCTTCGATGTGAAGGTGGAGGACGTGGCCAAGACTGTCATGGACGCCGGAGGCAGTAATGGGCTGAGAATCGTCTCCATTGTCGGGATGGCCGGCTCAGGGAAGACGACGCTCGCAAATGCAGTGTACCGGCGTCTCCAAGCAGACAACACCTTCCAGTGCTCTGCTTTCGTCTCCATCGGACCGAAGCCGGACATGGTGAAGACAGTCAAGGATATGCTCTCAAGACTCGGCGACGGCCACCGAGGAGGCGAGGACATTAGCCAACTCATCCCGAGGGTCAGAGGAATACTGGAGAAGAAGAGGTAGGCGTAGCATGACCTACTGAATTTTGGCAACCGGACATATATAAGAATCACAAGCTGGTTCGGTAATATTTTGCTTCACCTGTGCATCCTTTTTTACCATTACAGGTACCTCGCTTGGATCGATGATTTATGGAGTAGTGAACAATGGGGAGTAATAAGGTGTTGTTTTCCAGACAACAGTCTTGGTAGTAGGATAATCACCACATCAAGGAATGATGCGTTGCCCACCAATCATCATTACGGTTCAAGAAAATTTGTCTACAAGATCGGCATCCTTACTGACAATGAAGCCAGGGAGTTGTTTCTGAAGAAAGCTTTCAGCAGCCGGAATGGCTGTCCACAACATCTTGTGGATGCTTTTACCAAGGTTCTGAGAAGGTGTGCTGGCTTGCCACTTGCTGTGGTTAGCGTAGCTGCCAAGTTAGCACACAAGCAATCAAGAGAAGAATGGGAGAAGCATGGATTGAACTTGCTATGCAGCTCAGATTCAGATGGGTCAGATGGGCTGAAGCAAATACTCCATCTTAGCTACAGCGATCTACAGCCACAACTCAGGTCATGTTTGCTGTACCTGAGCATATTTCCTGAGAACTCAGAGGTTGAGACAGAGCGCCTAGTGAGGCGATGGATTGCCGAAGGACTCATCGCTGCAAGCAATGAGGATACGGCAATCAGTTCCCTCAATGAGCTAATTGGGAGAAACTTGGTACAACCGTTGGATCTGAACCATGATGGTATCCCAAGGTGTTGCAGAGTCCACCCAGTGATATATGATTTCATTGTTTGCATGTCGATGCAAGACAACTTTGCCACTGTAACAGATGCTCAACATGTCCCAATCAACAACAAAACTATCCGTCGGCTGTCCCTGAATTTGAAGAGCGACAGCAAGCAAGAGCAACCTGCAGCACGAAATGAGACTACTGATTTGTCTCATGCTCGCTCAGTCACGGTCTTCGGTCACGCTAGTGCCACCCCTCATCTGACTGATCTGAAAGTGGTGCGTGTGCTGGATCTCGAAGGCTGCAAAGGTCCTGTGTGCTTGGATGGCCTATGCAAGCTGGTGCTGCTGAGGTACCTGAGCCTCAGAGGCACTGATGTCAGTGAACTCCCAGCGGCAATTGGGGATCTAAGGTGCTTGGAGACACTTGATGTGAGGTCAACGAAGGTGGAAGAGCTTCCTCCCAGTATTGTCAGGCTGCAAAAGCTAATGCATTTGCTTGCTGGGAGTGCCAAGCTGCCTGACGGGATGGATAAGATGAAAGCCCTGCGGTCATTGTCATGCGCTGCTACCACAAAGAGCTCTGCCAACGTCGTGGAAGAGCTCAGCAAGCACCATAACTTGAGGGAACTGGAACTGTATTACTATGCTACTGAAATGCCTGGGAATGAGAAGCAAATCAAGTTCCCCGCTGATGGGCTCCAGACTGTGAAACAACTGTGCATCCGGTGCACATCACCATCGGTGACATTTGAGCCCCGTGTACTGCCAAAGGTCCAAGCACTTGTGCTGAGATTCGAGAAAGGCCGTGCTGATGACACGAATGGCGTGTCTGGCTTAGAGCATCTGTCGAGCCTCAAGCATTTGGTCCTTGAGTTTGAGCAGCATGATGCGGGTGCCATGGCTACAGTTACTGCAGTGAGGATGGCTGCTGAGGGGCTCCATCTAGATCATCAATATATAACTCTAAAGGTGGATGGGAAAAAGTATTGAGGCTATCTTCAGCAAAGGCGCAAAGGCGTGTATATGAATGTAGAAAGCACTGTTTTGCAATATATAGTGCACTGTATACGTAAGTGGAATTTGAAATAGTGAGTCAGACATGTGGTAGGATATCTTCAGCAAAGGCGCAAAGGCGTGTATATGAATGTAGAAAGCACTGTTTTGCAATATATAGTGCACTGTATAGTGCACTGCCGGAGGTTGTTGGAGATAGCCTAAGGCACCCAGAATCGTTCCAGCTAATCAAAGTTTACATAAATTAGAGAAGCAATCCGGTTAGGAATCGTTTCGACCCACCAATCCGGTACAAACGAACAAGGCCTAAGATTGTGTCCAGAGGCATCTGCATGCACATGAAAGTATTACGCTTTGCGATATTACGCTTTGCGACGGTCTTTTGCGTAACGAGAAAAGTCTAGTAGCTCGCAAATGCGTAAGCAGATCCTCTCTTACAGATGAGAGAGAACACGCCAAAACGTGTGACCAGGTGGTTGAGCGCTTATTTTACGTGACATCATCAGTGTTGGGGTCTGCTTCATCGCCGAAGGTCCTGTGAGAAGAAACACCTTCGGAAGGCCAGAACAGGAACAATACCGAAGCTACCAGTCAGGTAGCTTCGTAGTATATTTCAAAATGCACCGACTTAAAGATGAGATGACCAATTGGCCCATGATAACCTGTGTAACAATTGTAATCATTTATAGAGAACATGAATCTAAATTCACACAGGTTGCGCCCTGTGTCTATAAATAGGTGAACAGTACCCCCGTACTGTTCACGCTCCCACTTCTCATTGGTATCTTCGTCTTCTGTCAAGCTTAATGTATAAATGTAGTTTGATATTGCTTTCATGTATTCATGATTATTTAATAATAAATGTTCATATTTCGATACCATGTAATTATTTATGTTGTTGTTTTATGTTTCATAAGCTTCATCCTTTGATTATACATGTCGTGCTTATGAAGGTATGTCTTTCATAACCTTCGTCCGAAGATCATTATATCCTAAGGGAAATAATGCTTCGAAGGACGAAAGACATTAACATTTAACATTTTTGTGTTACCTTGTTCTTAATTCAAAGCATTTGAAAACAAGCCCCAACATTGGCGCCCACCTCCGGTGAACTCACTTCCACTATTGAGCTGATGGCTTTGTTCAACAACCAAGCTGAAGCACCTTCGGCTACGAAGCTAGTGCTCCCGATAACAGGCGGCTCAAGTTTAGAGCCGGCTAACAAGAAGCAGAAGAAGGAAGCACAGAGAAGGGTGCAGCATGTTGGGGTGCAGGGACCTTTCATCAAGTCAAAATGGTCTCACATCCCAATCACCTTCTCTCAGGAGGACCTTCAGCTCAAGGATTACCCTCACAATGATGCTATGGTCATATCTTGCGTCATCAAAGGATTTCTGGTCCACAATGTTCTGGTTGATACAGGCAGTGTCGCGGATATCATATTTGTTAAGGCCTTTAGACAGATGCAAGAGCCAGAGGACAAGATTCATGATGCTACACACCCTCTTTGTGGCTTTAGAGGCAGGCAGATTGCAGCGCTAGGCAAAATCACGATGCCAGTGACCTTCGGCTTTGTCCACAATACAAGGACTAAACAGGTTGTATTTGACATTGTTGATATGGAATACCCCTACAATGCAATCATTGGTCGTGGGACGCTTAATGCTTTCGAAGCAATACTCCATCCAGCATATCTATGCATGAAGATACCTTCGGAACAAGGGCCCATTGCTATTCATGGCAGTCAAGAAGCTGTCAGGAAGGCCGAAGGAAACTTGACAGATTCAAAAGCAATTCACAATATAGATGAAGCTGAAGCTTGTGAACAGTACAAGTACAGAAGAGAGAAGGCTGCTTCGGCTGATCAGTCGAAGCCCATGCTTCTATGTGAAGGCATAGCAGAGCAAAAGGTACTGCTGAGGTCTCAACTATCTGAAGAACAGGAGAAAACTTTGATAAGGTTTTTATTCAACAACAAAGATGTTTTTGCTTGGTCGGCCAATGACCTCTGTGGTGTCAACAGAGACGTCATTGAACATTCACTCAATGTCGACCCATCCTTCAGGCCAAGAAAACAAAGGCTTCGGAAAATGTCTGATGATAAAGCCGAAGGTGCTCGGAATGAAGTAAAAAGGCTTCTCAGTGCTGGGGTCATCAGAGAAGTAAAATATCCAGAGTGGCTAGCCAATACTGTTATGGTGAAGAAGTCCAACGGCAAATGGAGAATGTGTATTGACTTCACAGATCTTAACAAGGCCTGTCCAAAGGACGAATTTCCATTACCAAGAATAGACTCTCTTGTAGATGCAGCAGCTTCTTCAGAGCTTATGAGTCTGCTGGACTACTACTCAGGATATCATCAAATATGGATGAAGAAGGAGGATGAGCCAAAGACTAGCTTCATAACTCCCAGTGGCACCTATTGCTATCTTCGGATGCCTGAGGGGCTCAAGAATGCTAGAGGAAGCTTCAACAGAATGACAGCCAAGGTCCTTCATTCCTAGATAGGCAGAAATGTGCTAACATACGTTGATGACATCATAGTAAAAAGTACGAAGCAAGAAAATCACATTACTGATCTGCAAGAAACATTTGCTAATTTCAGGCAAGCTGGCCTGAAATTAAATCTAGAAAAATGTGTCTTTGGAGTGAAGAAGGGTAAGTTCCTTGGCTGTCTAGTTTCAACGAAGGGGATTGAAGCTAACCCAAGCAAGATCGAAGCTATCCTTCGGATAGAGCCACCAAGCACAAAGAAGGGGGCCCAACGGCTGACAGGAAGACTGGCATCATTAAATAGATTCATATCTAGATCAGCAGAAAGAAATTTGCCATTCTTTGAAATACTAAAGTCAGCCGAAGTTTTTCAATGGGGCCCAGCTCAGCAGAAGGCCTTCGAAGAGCTGAAGCAATACTTGATTGATCTAACAACATTAACTCCACCTACGCTAGGGGCTCCGTTACTATTGTATGTGGTAGCTTCGTACTCTGCAGTGAGTGCGGCGCTTGTATAGGAGAAGCTTGAAGGACAAATTAAAAAGCAAGCCCTAGTATACTTTGTCTCCGAAGTTCTGAGTTTATCAAAGAAAAACTATGCAGAGTTGGAGAAGGTGTTGTATGCTGTGTTAATGGCCTCCAGGAAACTTCGACACTATTTTCAAGCATACCACATAATTGTTCCTTCATCACAGCCTCTGAAGGATATTATGAGGAGCAGAGAAGCTACTGGAAGGATTGGAAAGTGGGCTGCGACGGTTTCACTATTGACTATGTCCATGGATCCTCAATTCAGTCCCAAGCGTTAGCAGACTTCATTGCTGATTGGATGCCAGGGGCTCAGGAAGAAGAAGTAAATAAAGATGCCGAAGCCTGGACAGTGTTCTGTGACCGTTCCTGGGGAACCTTCAGTGCAGGTGCGACTGCTGTCATAGTTGCACCTTCCAAAGTCAGAACATGCTATGTAGCAAGGCTTGATTTCAGCTGTACAAATAATATTGCTGAATATGAAGCATTGCTTTTGGGACTTCGAAAGTTAAAAGTCGTTCCTAAGGGAATGCAGAGCCAAAACCGCCAAAATATAAGGCGAAGCGCGAAAAGTCAACACGAATACCGCTGAAATATAAGGCGAAGCGTGAAAAGTCAACGCGAATACCGCCGAAATAGAAGGCGAAGAAGTTCAAAAGACGTTCATAAGGGGATGCAGAACTTACACCAAAAAATAAGCGGTGCAGCCAAAAAATAAATGGCAAAAATATTTCAGTCATTCCTAAGGGAATGAAGATTATGGATGTGGCTTTGTATGTGTGTGTCTGGGTGATCATTTGCACGATACATTACATCATACATTGCATTCATAAACATTCATTAAACATACATAGGATCATCATCATATCATACAGATACTGACAGATGCTTCGGCTTTATGGATACGGCTTCGAAAGCAGTGTTATGCTTCGTTGTGTATGAAAAGAAGGGAAGGTGTTTTTCGCCTTCGGCTCAAAAATACAGGTTTCGTCCACATCAAAGCAGTTCATACATGGACGAAAAGGTAAAAATATATTACAAGGTATGGACAAATTTACAGAGTAGTATCTGATTACAATATTTTTTACAAGGATAGTACAAGAGTTTTTCTAGAGTTTTTTCGCAGCAAGGTTTTCGGCTTCATCATCATCTGCTAAGCTTCGGACCATCTGCTAAGTTTCAGCTCAATGCTCATCGGCTTCGTCATCCTGTACATATCAAAGCATTATAAGGTAAATTCAACTTTCAAGGAAAAGGTAAGCACAAGGTATGAGTTTATTACTGGTTTAAGGTGACTTCGAGCTTCGTCACCAGCTAAGCTTCGCCCGCCCTTTGCCAAGATTTGAGTAACGAATCTATTGCCGATGCTTCGAGCCAGGCCAAGAATGTTATCCAAGTCTGCTGGTGATAGGCTGAAGTTTGGTCTATTTACAATATTTCCATGTGTACAACCAGCCTTCATGAAAGCGACAGCCGTGCCTCGAGAAGCTAGCAGAGCACAAAAGTCACCATGTCCAGCTATAACTTCATCGAGAGCATCAACTTCACCTTCAATATGATCAAACGTGCCTAGCAGGTCTTCAACCGAAGGTTTAAACTTTTCAGAGCTGGCTCCAACCGAGTTGAAGACCTGCTTCAGCCGTTGAATGCACCGAGTGACGAAGCCTAAGCATTTTTCTTGAAGTTCTTTGAGCGATTTCTGCAGATTTGAACTTTTTTCAATTTCAGCTTCGATTTTTGTTTCGAAAGCTTTCTTCTCTTGCTCAAAGTTTTTTGATTTCATGGAAAGTTCACTATTCAATCTGGCGATCTTAGCTTGAGCTTCTACCAGTGAACCTTCCATCGTTTGAAGTACGAAGTCTTTCTTTTCTAGGGCAGCTTCATGATCTTTAATCTTGCTTTCTAAGCCCTCGATTATAACTTCGTTTTTCTTGTCCTCGAGGTCTTGTTGCATCGTCAAGGCTTTGCTTAATAGTAGGCTCTGACAAAATAACCTTCATCAGAAAACATTCTCATATCAAAATAATAAAAAGTTAAGGGAAGAATTTTACCTTCAAGTTAGAATAAAACAAGCTACTGGCAATATGTTGCCGCCGGTATCTGCTGAGTTCAGCCTCAAGCTTCGGAAAGCCAACACCCTTTGATAAAGTGCTGACAACTTTCGCCCCAGTCCGGTCCTGAAGGCAACCTAAACTCTCTTCGTCTATACCGCCGAAAAGCAGCGCCCTTGGATGGTATCCGCAAGATATAGCATAGTCCCTCAGCTCTTCTTTTTCAGCCTTAGACAATTCTTGCCCAATTATGTTTTGAAAGTTGAAATTTCCTTCTTCCGAAGCATCTTCGGCAAGCTCTTTCTCTTTTTCAGATACTGTAGCTAGGGTTTCCTCAGTAGCCGCAACAGTTTCTTCCTCAGCCATATTCAAAATCATTTCATCAATATCAGTAAGTGTGTTTTCCAAATTTGTGGCTTCGGCTATTGCTGCTTCGGAAGTAGAAGCTTCGGCAGGAGCAGCTTCGGCTGCTGCTGCTGTTTTTGGTGCTGAGGCCGACGGTGGTGTTCCTTCAATAGCCTCAATGACAGTAATAATCCTCCGCTTTTTTGGTTCAGCGGGCTTCTCGGCAACCGAAGGCTCCTTCTTCTTCTGTAAAAGCTTCATCAGTTCCGGTCCCAGCGGACTTAGCTTATTAGGTAGAGATTCAGTCATTACCTTTAAAATTTCTTCTGTGTCAGTGGAAGAAGGTGTTGAGGGGATTTCTTCTTCTAAATCAGCTTTTGGCTTCGGAGCTATAACTTTTCTCTTCTTCGAAACGGCCATCTTCGGCTCAGGGTTGGATTTTTTTTTCTTTTTTGCTAAATTTTCATCTTCTTTTATCATTCTGGCAGCTTGTCTTTGCATAACACTGACAGCTCTTTTTCATTTTGGCCCTTCGGCACCTTTGTTCAACCGTTCATAGTCTGGATATTCAAACTTCAGAGCGTCCATTACTCGGTTCAGCCTTCGTTTCGGCTGGGTGCCGAAGGCTGCTGTCATTAAATGATCTTCTTTCTTCGTATAATTGCCTAAGATTTCATTGCACATAACTTCAATTGTGTCCAACCATTCTTGGCAGGGTTCTTTGAAGTGCTTCTTGAACTTGAAATGATAAGGCAGTCGAACAAGTTCATTCTTTTTCTTCTCTCCTTTAAGCTTCGGCATACTCCATTCCTTTAACGTCCAGGATACTCTATTGGCCAAGTATTCCTGAACCAAATCCCTAGAACCAATATGCTCAGACACAATTCTAAATTCGCCCACAGCAACTGGGCATGGTGTCCCCGGTGTCATGCAGCACTGAGGCCTAGTTAACCCGAAAGTTAGCTCCAGCAGGCTCTGAACTAGCTTCTCCTTTTTTTCATCAACCTTAACATAAAACCATTCAGTTTTCCAGCCGGTTGGCCATTTGGTGCGGTAGCTAACCACCGGTGTCTTCATGTCTTTGCGGTAGGCAAAATTATAGCAGCCGAAATTCTCGTGCAGTCCATCTTCTCTAGCCTTCGTCTGATAGTGAAGTTCGTGCACCCGACAGAAGGCTTCGACAAGCGGCTCCACCCCTTGGCTTCGAAGAGCCCAAATAAAAACGCTAAGTCTAACGATAGCGTTAGGAGTCAGCTGATGAAGCTAAACTTCAAAATTTTCCAAAACATCCGCAATCATTCCATGCAGAGGAAACCTCAACCCTGCTTTGAAGAAGCTCTTAAAAACCACCACCTCATCATTTTCTGGCTCGGAGTGATCTCTTCTCTGCCAAAATGAATCAGCTTCTTCTCGGCTTCATCGAAGTAACCTAGCTTTGTCATCATGGTCATATCGGCCTCGAAAATGGTAGACTTTCCAAACTCCAGGAGGCTGGGTTTAGATGGCACGACGGAATAATCTACCTCTTCTTCTTCAGCATCACCCTCTTCAATATCTGCTTCTTCAGTTTCAACAGCAGGTGCACCTTTGTCAGAGGCGCCCTCTATCACAACCAGTCCCGACTGCCTCATTACTTCGGAGATCGGGGCAGTTTTAGCAGCTTCGGCCTCCTCTTCGTCGCGTGTAACCCTTGCTGTTGAACGGACCCTGGCCATTTGATGCTGAATTTCTTGCGTTTTGACGAAGTTGAATACTTTTTATATTTGCCGAAGCTCCCTCTTGTGACGAAGCTTTGATTTGGAATATGGTGAATAAGCTTCGGTTGTGGTCAAATTTTTCGGCAGCACAACAGTGCAATAGTAGTAAATGCTGTGGTAACTTCACACCTACCCGTTTGTATATATAGTGCTGTAGGTGGGAAGGTAAATCGATAAGACGATCGCACCTGCTGAACAGTCACCCACACCCACTGAACGGTGGACCATACTGCGCGAGGAGATGAATCACCAGATCGAGTGTACCCGTCATATAGTGGGACTGCCTTACACTCGGAATATTTAAATCGTTTCTCGGCAACGAGCTCAGGGAAGGTGTTTTTCGGACCTTCGACATTCCGAAGCCTAAAAGAATTTTTCATGGGTCGAGCTCGTTACGAAAAACAATCTGGCACCGTGAAGGGGCTACTGTTGGGGGTCTGCTTCATCGTCGAAGGTCCTGTGAGAAGAAACACCTTCGGAAGGCCAAAACAGGAACAATGCTGAAGCTACCAGTCAGGGAGCTTCATAGTATATTTCAAAATGCACCGACTTAAAGATGAGATGACCAATTGGCCCATGATAACCTGTGTAATAATTGTAATCATTTGTAGAGGACATGAATGTAAATTCACACAGGCTGTGCCCTGTGTCTATAAATAGGTGAACAGTACCCCCGTACTGTTCACGCTCCCGCTTCTCATTGGTATCTTCGTCTTCTGTCAAGCTCAAGGTATAAATGTAGTTTGATATTGCTTTCATGTATTCATGATTATATAATAATAAATGTTCATATTTTGATACCATGTAATTATTTATGTTGTTGTTTTATGTTTCATAAGCTTCATCCTTTGATTATACATGTCGTGCTTATGAAGGTATGTCCTTCATAACCTTCATTCGAAGATCATTATATCCTAAGCGAAATAATGCTTCGAAGGACGAAGGACATTAACATTTAACATTTTTGTGTTGCCTTGTTCTTAATTTAAAGCATTTGAGAACAAGCCCCCAACAATCAGGATTGAGGAACATGTAAGGTACATCTATATAGTTTATCACAAATAGTGCAAAGCATTTGCTCATTCTGCCCTTCAATCTCTAAGGCTATCCACACTCATACTACTTTAAATTTATACTCTAAAAATATTATTACGTCATAGTCATCAAAATACTTTACTTTATACCACAACACTATACAGTCATATTAGCCCGCACAACTACTGTCTACTGATGAGAGGTGCGTCCTGTATAGTCGAGCAGAAGAGAGGGAACACTGTAAATAGTGTTTTTTGTACTCTCTTTAAATTTCTGGCACTTGATAGGGTGGATAGTTGCGGCATTTTTTAACTGCAAACGTCACTCATCGCTGCGCATAACCTATGCACTCCCTTCAGCATGGGATACACCCATGGTTTACTTAAAAGTTGAGACTTGAGAATGTTTCAATTTCCATTGCTCTAAATTTTATGTTTAATGATGTTTAATCATTTGTATTCTTAAAAGTTTAGTTTTGGGGACCTCAGTTCTTCAATGATTTTTTTAAAAATAACTTGAAAAGTAATTTTTTTATCAACCATGTATAAGAGGCATGTAATAAGAGATTGCAGGGTACAACATAGAGTCCTTAGACCATAAATTTAGTTGAGACAATATATAGAAAGACATGTAAAGACGGGTTCCGTCTTTTGTACATTTGTAACACCCCAAATCTTCAATTTGAAATTCAAATAAGAAGACCTCAAATGATTTATTTGAATGGGAGTGTTTCTATGTGAATTGTACTTGTAAATTATTTTCTTAATTAAATATAAAAGTGGTGAAAATAAATTATATTCACGTTGGATCATTTTTTGATTGTTTGAATTCAATTTTGAAATTTGATTCTGATTTGAATTTGGATTTGAAAACTAAAAGTAGAAAAAATCTTTCAAATTGGTGTCTAGAATCCTATCTTTCAACTGGTATCATTTTCAATTATACGTGCCAAAGTTCAAATTATAAATAATTTGCCCCTAAGTATCACTCGAGGTAATGCTCTCACGACATTATCCTTTCAAGTGATATCTTGACCTTAAAAGATCAAGTGTATGTCTCCAATAGGTGTTCAAAACTTGTATGCACACCTTTAGAGGTAGGTTACTCTATAGTTTGAAGGAAAATGGAGTCTTCGGAGTTTGACAACAAGCTTCCACTGTGAAGATGACAAGTTCTTCATTCGGTATCATTAATTGAGTTCTTCAATTAGTCTTTCTTATGATGAGCTTTCATTTTGTATCATTTACATGTTATCTCCACTTGAATAGACTATGTCATCAATTGGTATCTTTTACTCCACCATGTTGCCACTTATGCATACAATTTAAATATCTTTTTTTATCTCTAGAATATTCTTCATCATTATATATGCATAGACTTAGGGGGAGTCTAGTCTATTCATCTTTTTATCAAAATGTCTTGGGTTCCTCTTCCATTTATTAAATTAATGTTTTCCAAAGGAGGAGAGTTTCTGATAGGGGGGTATATCCTTTTCACTTTGGGGAAGATTAACTTCACCAAATGGGGAGAACATTTTCCTAAAGGGAGAAAAACATTTTTGAGAGACCCAAAATATTTTTTCACTTCCTATATGCTTTAAATATCTTCCTTTTTGGTGTTTGAATCCAAAGGGGATAAATTTTAGGACCAAGGAGACCAAAGTATAATCTATACCAAAACCACTATTTTAAAATTTTCAAAGTTTTCAAGTGGTTATTTGTGTTGGTTTCAGTCTAAGATCGGAAGTATGTGGATTATGGAGTTAGGGGGAGGCTTAAGTCCATAATCACATACTATTGGGATAATTCGTATAAGCAAGAACGTTGACCAAATGTTTACATGACCACATATCTTTCAATTTGATATCTCATACATCTTGCTTATGCACATGCATCCTAGCAAGTAGATTGCATTATTTTGTTTTGTATTTCATATATTTTCTTGCTTTGGTTATATTGTCATCAACCGCCAAAAAGTAAGAGATTGTAAGGAAAATGGACCCCAACCCATTTGAATAAATGATTTTAGTGTTTGATGATCCACATAACTTGTGGACTAATTGAAAGGGAAACATGCCCTTGGGCCATTTCTATAATGTTTTGGTGATTAAGTGCCCAGCACAATTGACTAAGTGTTTATGTGCTAAATGAAGAAGGAAATGCAAATCAAAGAAAAAGGTACATTTCTAGACTTAGTACATTGTTTTTGAGTACTAATGTGTTTTGTCTAAGTGCTAGAAACAGTGACAAAAGAAAAGGAAAAAAAATGGAAAAGACTTGGCTGTGTGCAGCCAAACTGCAGCTCGGCCTGGCACACCGGACTGTCCGGTGGTGCACCGGACAGTGTCCGTTGCACCAGGCTGGTCCCCGGTGAACTAGCCGCTCTCGGGATTCGACGGCGGCGTACGGCTAAAAATCACCGGACCGTCCAGTGGTGCACCGGACTATCCAGTGAGTCATCCGCGGCGAACTCGTCGCTCTCGGGAAAAGCAACGGGGTGGCGTGGCTATAATTCACCGGACTATCCGGTGATGCACTGGACTATCCAGTGAGCCAACGATCGCCTACCCCAACGGTCGGCTGCGCAATCTTCACGCGACACGTGGACTGCTCCAACGATCAGATGATGCACCGGACTGTCCGATGTGCACCCGACATTGTCCGGTGCGCCAATTAGCCCAAAGGAGCAACGGTTGGATATGCCAAATTTAGAAGGAGATCGGGCACCGGACTGTCTACTGGACCTGTCCGGTGGCGCACCGGACTGTCCGGTGCGCCACTCGACAGAAGGCAATGATGGCCTTCCAATTTGGTCTCCAACGGCTTCTAGTTGCCTTAGGGCTATAAAAGGGACCCCTAGGCGCATGGAGGATATCATCAAGCACACTCTAAGCATCTTAAGACTTCTAGACTTCACTTTCACGCAATTGGATCATCGTTCTTGAGATTTGAGCACTATTTGAGTTGTAAACTCCTCACGCTGTGTTTGTGTGCTCACCTTCTCACTTGTGTGCATGGTTGTGCTGTGATTTTGAGTCTTGTGTGTGTTGCTCTCCCCAACCTTACTCTGTGCTTTCTTTGTGATCTCAATTGTAAGGGCGAGAGACTCCAAATTGTGGAGATTCCTCACAAACGGGAAAAGATACTAAAAGAAAAGACTGTGGTATTCAAGTTGATCTTTGGATCGCTTGAAAGGAGTTGAGTGCAACCCTCGTCCATTGGGACGCCACAACGTGGAAGTAGGCAAGTGTCACTTGGCCAACCCATGGGATAAAAATCGTGTGTCTCGTGTGTTGATTATTGTGATTGCTTTGTTTGCACGAGCGCGTTCCTTAGCCGCTTGATTTCACTAACACCTTGATAATCAAGTTTGTTGCTATTTAGTGTTTAATTTTATAGGATCACCTATCCACCCCCCTCTAGGTGCTCTCAATTGGTATTAGAGCCGTACTCTTCATTTAAGGGACTAACCGCCCGAAGAGATGAATCCTAAGGGCAAGGGGATGGTGGTCAACGACAAGGAGAAGGAGTCCCTCTTCAACGAGCCAAGGGACGATAAGCCCACCGACTCAGGCTCAAGTCACAAAAAGAGGGACAGGAAGAAGAAGAGGTGCATCAAGAAGATCATATACTACGATAGCGATGCATCTTCCTCTTCACCAAGGGACGACGACGATGACTCCTTGTCAAAGAAAAAGACGATCAATCAAAACTATTCCTTTGATTATTCCCGTATTCCATACAACTCAAATGCCCATTTGCTTTCTATTCCTCTTGGAAAACCCCCACACTTTGATGGAGAGGATTACTCATTTTGGAGTCATAAAATGCATAGTCATCTGTTTTCTCTCTATCCTAGCATCTAGGAAATTGTGGAAAATGGGATGCATTTTGATAGTACGGATAATCCTGTATTCATTAATGAACAAATTCATAAGAATACCCAAGCTACTACTGTCTTGTTAGCTTCACTCTACAGGGATGAATACAATAAAGTGAGTGGCATGGACAACGCCAAGCAAATCTAGGACACCCTCAAGATCTCACATGAGGGAAATGATGCTACAATGATCACCAAAATGGAACTGGTGGAAGGTGAGCTAGGGAGATTCGCCATGATCAGGGGAGAAGAGCCAACACAAACCTACAACAGGCTCAAGACCCTGGTCAATAAGATTAGAAGCTATGGAAGCACAAGATGGACGGACCATGACGTCGTCCGACTCATGCTCAGGTCATTTAAATTTATTGACCTCCATCTTGTGAATCTCATCCGTGAAAACCCCAGGTACACAAAGATGACGCCCGAGGAGATACTCAGAAAATTCATGAGCGAGCGCATGATGGTAAAGGAGGCATGATACTGGATGATGCATTGAATGGTCCACTACCTATCTACGAGCTGCAGCCTGTTGCTCTCAAAGCAATGAGCAGTAAGGAGGCGCTACCAAGCAAGGTAGCTCAAGTGGAGGCTGCCGGACTCAATGAAGATGAGATGACGCTTATCATCAAGCGCTTCAAGACCGCACTCAAAGGACGTAAGGAGTACCCCAATAGGAATAAAAAAAGGGAAGATACTCCTGCTTCAAATGCGGTAAGACTGGTCACTTTATTGCAAATTGTCCCGATAATGATAGTGACCAGGGACAAGAAAAGAACGGGAAGAAGGAGCAAAAAAAAAGAACTACAGGAAGGCAAAGGGTGAGGCGCACCTTGGAAAGGAATGGGACTCGGACTGCTCCTCTTCCGACTCCGATGACGAAGGACTCGCTGCTTCGGCCTTCAACAAATCCTCACTCTTCCCCAACGAATGCCATACATGTCTTATGGCCAAGGAGCAAATGGTACGTGTTTGGGACATTCCCAAGTATACTTCTTCTAGTGATGAAGAGTCATCTGATGATGAAGTAGATTATACTAATTTATTTAAGGGTTTAGATAGAGCTAAAGTAGATAAAATAAATGAGTTAATTGATGCTCTAAATGAAAAAGATAGATTGCTAGAAAGGCAAGAGGACATTTTGTATGAGGAACATGACAAATTTGTTAGTGTTCAAAAATCTCTTGCCTTAGAACTTAAAAGAAATGAAATGCTATACTCTGAGTTGACTGCCTGTCAGGAATCTGTCTCTAGTCTATAAAATTTGAATGTTGAATTAAATGCTAAACTAGAGGAAGCTAATGTAACTAAATCATGTGTAGAGCATGTTGTTATTTGTAATAGATGCAAGGATTTTGATATTGATGCTTGTGATGAACATCTTGCGTCTATTACTAAATTAAACAATGAGGTGGCAAGTCTTAATGCTCAACTTAAGGCTTGCAAAATTGATTTTGACAAATTAAAATTTGCTAGGGATGCCTACACCGTTGGTAGACACCCCTCAATTAAAGATGGGCTTGGTTTTCGAAAGGAAGCCAAGAACTTAACAAGCCAAAAGGCTCCCATTCTCAACAAGGAGAAAGGGAAGGCCCCTATGGCTAGTAGTTCCCAAAAGTGTCATGCCAACATTTATGATAGAAAATTTTCTAGGAATGCTCATTATAATAGGAGTTATGATCATGATGCTTCTAATTCACATGCTATGTTTGCCTGTAGTTCTACTTTTGTTCATGGTAGAATTGGACTAGGAGAAATCATGTTATGCATCATGTGCCTAGGAAAATGTGCAATGAATCTACTACTGTTTTCCACGCTTGCAACACTTCTTTTGTTCTTTCATGTAAGAATGCAAAAGTAGTGGCTAGGAAATTGGGATCCAAATGCAAGGGAGACAAAACTTGCATATGGGTTCCAAAAACTATTATGACTAACCTCATAGGACCCAACAAGAGTTGGGTACCTAAAACCCAAGCTTAAATTCCTTGCAGGTTTATGCCTCCGAGGGCTATAGCTGGATAATCGACAGCGGATGCACAAACCACATGACGGGGGAGAAGAAGATGTTCACCTCCTACGTCAAGAACAAGGATTCCCAGGATACGATTATTTTTGGAGATGGGAACCAAGGCAAGGTCAAAGGCTTGGGCAAGATAGCCATCACTAACGAGCACTCCATATCGAATGTATTCCTAGTAGAGTCGCTTGGGTACAACCTTCTGTCTGTAAGTCAATTGTGTCATATGGGTTACAATTGTCTTTTTACAAATGTTGATGTATCTGCCTTTAGATGGAATGATGGTTCATTAGCTTTTAAGGGTGTATTAGACGGCAAACTCTACTTAGTTGACTTTTCGAAAGAGGAGGCCGATCTAGATGCATGCTTAATAGCTAAGACTAGTATGGGCTGGTTGTGGCATCACCGTCTAGCACATGTTGGGATGAAGAACCTTCATAAGCTTCTAAAGGGAGATCATGTGTTAGGACTAACCAATGTCTGTTATGAGAAAGACAGACCTTGTGCAGCATGTCAGGTAAGAAAACAGGTGGGAAGCACTCATCACAGCAAGAATGTGATGACAACATCAAGACCACTAGAGCTTCTTCACATGGATCTTTTTGGACCCATTGCCTACCTTAGCATCGGGGGAAGTAAGTATGGTCTTGTTATTGTTGATGATTTTTCCTGCTTCACTTAGGTGTTCTTTTTGCAGGACAATTCAGAAACCCTAGGGACCCTAAAGCGCTTTTTAAGGAGGGCTCAAAATGAATTTGAGCTCAAGGTGAAAAAGATAAGAAGCGACAATGGGTCCGAGTTCAAGAATCTGCAAGTGGAGGAGTATCTTGAGAAGGAAGGCATCAAGCACGAGTTCTCCGCTCTCTACACACCATAGAAAAACGGTGTGGTAGAGAGGAAGAACAGGATGCTTATCGACATGGCAAGAACGATGCTTGGAGAGTTCAAGACGCCCGAGTGGTTTTGGTCGGAAGCTGTGAACACAGCTTGCCACACCATAAACCGGCTCTATCTGCATCGCCTTCTCAAGAAGACCTCCTATGAACTCCTTACCGGTAACAAACCCAACGTTTCTTACTTTCGAGTATTTGGGAGCAAATGCTACATTCTGGTGAAGAAAGGTAGACATTCTAAGTTTGCTCCCAAGGCAGTAGAAGGATTTTTACTAGGGTATGACTCAAATACAAAGGCGTATGAGGTCTTCAACAAATCTTCGGGATTGGTTGAAGTCTCTAGCGACGTTGTATTTGATGAGACTAATGGCTCTCCAAGAGAGCATGTTGATCTTGATGATGTAGATGAAGAAGAAATTCCGACGGTCGCAATACGCACGATGGCAATAGATGATGTGCGACCACAGGAATTATAGGAACAAGATCAACCATCTTCCTCGATAATGGTCCAACCCCCAACTCAAGATGATGAACAGGTTCCTCAAGAAGAAGGGCATGATCAAGGGGGAGCACAAGAAGATCAAGTGATGGAGGAAGAAGCAACATGGATCCCTCCAACTCAAGTCCGAGCAACGATCCAACGACATCACCCCGTCGACTAGATTCTGGGTGACATAAGCAAGGGAGTAACTACTCGCTCAAGATTAGCTAATTTTTGTGAGCATTACTCGTTTGTCTCTTCTATTGAGCCTTTAGGGTAGAAGAGGCCTTGCCGGATCCGGACTGGGTGTTGTCCAAGCAAGAAGAGCTCAACAACTTCAAGAGAAATGAAGTTTGGAGCCTAGTGCCACGTCCGAAACAAAACGTTGTGGGAACCAAGTGGGTGTTCCGCAATAAGCAAGACGAGCACGGGGTGGTAACAAGAAACTAGGCTCGACTTGTGGCAAAAGGTTATGCCCAAGTCGCAGGTTTGGATTTCGAGGAGACTTTTGCTCCTGTGGCTAGGCTAGAGTCTATTCGAATTTTATTAGCCTATGCCGCTCACCACTCTTTTAGGTTGTTCAAAATGGACGTAAAGAGCGCTTTCCTCAACGGGCCAATCAAGGAGAAGGTATACGTGGAACAACCCCCTGGCTTTGAGGATGACAGGTATCCCGACCACGTGTATAAGCTCTCTAAGACGCTCTATGGACTTAAGCAAGCCCCAAGAGCATGGTATGAATGCCTTAGAGATTTCTTAATTTCTAATGCTTTCAAGGTTGGGAAAGCCGATCCCACTCTTTTCACAAAGACTTATGATGGTGATCTCTTTGTGTGCCAAATTTATGTCGATGACATAATATTTGGTTCTACTAATCAAAAGTCTTGTGAGGAGTTTAGCAGGGTGATGACACAAAAGTTCGAGATGTCGATGATGGGCGAGTTGACCTACTTTCTTGGGTTCCAAGTGAAGCAACTCAAGGACAGCACCTTCATCTCCCAAACGAAGTACACACAAGATCTTCTCAAGTAGTTTGGGATGAAGGACGCCAAGCCCGCGAAGACACCAATGGGAACCGACGGGCATGTTGACCTCAACAAAGGAGGTAAGTTCATTGATCAAAAGGCATACCGGTCCATGGTAGGCTCAATGCTATATTTATGTGCTAGTAGACCGGACATCATGCTTAGTGTATGCGTGTGTGCTAGATATCAATTCGACCCCAAGGAATGTCACCTTGTGGCCGTTAAGCGAATTCTTAGACACTTAGTTTCTATGCCTTGCTTTGGGATCTAGTATCCAAAGGGGTCTACCTTTGACTTGATTGGATATTCAGACTCCGGGTTTAGGGTTTAGGTATCCAAAGGGGTCAACCTTTGACTTGATTGGATATTCAGACTCCGATTATGCCGGGTGCAAGGTTGATAGGAAGAGTACATCAGGGACGTGCCAATTTCTAGGAAGGTCCCTGGTGTCCTGGAGTTCTAAGAAACAGACATCCATTGCCCTATCCACCGCTGAGGCCGAGTACGTTGCCGCAGGACAGTATTGCGCGCAACTACTTTGGATGAGGCAAACCCTCCAGGACTTTGGCTACAATCTGAGCAAAGTCCCACTCCTATGTGACAATGAGAGTGCAATCCGCATGGCAGATAATCCTATTGAACACAGCCGCACTAAGCACATAGACATCCGACATCACTTCCTGAGAGACCACCAGCAAAAGGGAGATATCAAGGTGTACCATATTAACACTGAGAACCAGCTAGCCGAACCAGCTAGCCGATATCTTCACTAAGCCTTTAGATGAGAAAAGGTTTTGTAGGTTGCGTAGTGAGCTAAATGTCTTAGATTCGTGTAACTTGGATTGATCTATAGCATACATGTGTTCTATGCCTTTGATCATGTTACTTCATGCATTTCAATCAATTATTGTTATTTATGGTGCTCAAGTTGTACAAGACCTCCTCGGACCTCACAAGTTCATATGCAAATGGTGCACATATTAAGGGAGAGATGTGCTACAACTTGACCCTTTGAGACTAACATGTTTGTTTGAGTACTCTTGATGTACTCTCAAAGGTGCATTGAATGGGAAATTGGACTTGGATGATGCAAAGACTTCCACTGCACTCCGGTATTAGTTCCAAGTTCATTCTTATGCTCTATTTTCCCTTTGCTCTTAATTGACATTTTTGGTGAGGCAATGGAGTTAAAAGGCCAAAAGTGATCCCGTTTTGGTGCTTAATGCCAAAGGGGGAGAAATTAAGGGGCCAAAGCAAATGGATCAACCAACCACTTGAGAATTTTGAAAATAATAGAATTAGAATTTGTGATTTGTCCAAAATGCTCTTAGTGCAAAATTTGGTCTCTTGTGGGGGAGATTTTTTATTATGGAAAAAGGGGGAGTTTTTGGCACTTGATCAATTTTACTCTTAAAATATCTCTCTATGTGCCCAAACAAGCGTGTTTGACTTAGAGATAGGAAAATGAATTGATTTACAAAAACAAACCAAGTGGTGGCAAAGAGTGATCCGAATATGCCAAATCATAAGCAAAAACGATTTGGTCTTCAATTGCATTGATATTGCACTTCTTATGTTGCCTTTTGATGTGTTGGCATAAATCACCAAAAAGGGGGAGATTGAAAGGGAAACGTGCCCTTGGGCCATTTCTATAATGTTTTGGTGATTAAGTGCCCAGCACGATTGACTAAGTGTTTATGTGCTAAATGAAGAAGGAAATGCAAATCAAAGAAAAAGGTGTGTTTCTAGACTTAGTACATTGTTTTTGAGTACTAATGTGTTTTGTCTAAGTGCTAGAAACAGTGACAAAAGAAAAGGAAAACAAATGGAAAAGACTTGGCTGTGTGCAGCCAAACTGCAGCTCGGCCTGGCACACCGGACTGTCTGGTGGTGCACCGGACAGTGTCCGGTGCGCCAGGTGTGGCGGAACTGCCCGAATTATTCCAACTTAAGTGCCTAAGCCCCGCCTTAGAGGCTAGACCACACTTAAATGGGAATAACCCGTCAATCCCTCGGATCTAGTCCGACACGGCCACTGACAGGATCAAGTACCACATTCTCACTCGATGGTGAGTCACAGAGCAAATACAATAAAGCATAAAACCATACATGGAAGAGTGTTAATTATTACATCACCATCACCATCATCATCGGAGTTTTGCCAAAAGTAGTCATCATTGTTTGAAGTGCAGCGGAATAAAACTAACGATAATTAAACGGAGAGATGGGGAAGCCTGTCCCATCACTCCTCATGCTCCTCCTCAGCCGAGGCGGGGTCCCACTCGACAGTCCAACCCGGTGGTAAGGTGGACGGCCAAGTCACTCCAGCAACCATGTCCTCCAGAGAACCTGTAAAAAATTATGCCACAAGCAAGGCTGAGTATACTAATACTCAGCTAGACTTACCCGGTGTGAGGAGTCTATACTCCTCTACCTCTAGACATGCAGCTGTTTGGCTGTGGGGTTTGGTTGCCAAAAGCACTAGCTGAGTTTCTAAATCAAGATTTTAACTTTGTCAAAATTAAGTGTGACTCTCTTAAGGCTAAAAGTGTACTATCTACTCATACATAGTAGCAAGCATTTTTACCAATCAACATCTTGTATCATCTCATCACAGTTTCACTTGTTACTCAATGCAGTACAATGGATCAAGCAGTCTCATTAGCTGCGAGAAGCAGACGATTCGAATCGAGTTTTTAAACATTGCAAGGTAAACCTAAACACACGACATGCAGGGGCACTCCGTCCCCACACACATCAACCGTCCCCATCGATTCCCTGGCAACAGATCAGGACTCACCGCCTTGGCGTACAATGCCTCACTGACCCCGACTGGCCGCCGTGCAGTGACCGCACTTGTACCCACCATAACCGGAATGGGAGACCTCGTCTCAGGTCGCGTGAGGGGGTATGTCTGCGGGCAGGTTCACTCAGGTACTAGGCTTACCGATTTACCATATTTCTCGGTATGTGTTTAGTACATTCAAACGCTTGACATAGGTATCCGCACGTTAATCCTTATTTCCATTTTACCTCATAGACCACGTATCCCCATGGATCCGTGTCCACACACCAACACCAATATGATATGAAAGGTGGTTACAATCAATGTCCTGACCTCGCGCGAGTGCTAGAAAAATCACTCGACTTCTACCGAGATCCCTAATTAGCAAAGCAGCTATTCGACCTAGCATACTAGTATCCATCTCAAAAAGGAATCCTGAGATCATGCAACTAGGGTTTCAAGCAACTCCTACACCTAAGTGCACAATCAATCCTACAATCATTAAGTGAAGTAAAATAGCATAAATAACAGGTTATGCATAAAACCGGGGCTTGCCTTCCAAAGCAGTGGCAGGCAGGTTCTCTGGTGCAGGCTCTGGTGCTGGGTCTGGGGCAACCTCCTGGGCAACTCCCTACTCCGGCACGAGGATGTACTCTCCGTCGGCAAGATTACAGTCTATCGAAATGCAATGAACATGTATGTCATGATTATGCAGGAGTTAAGAACATTAAGCCACAGAAATTAAGTCAAGAATTAACTTAGGGTTCCCTGGCTATGTGGGTTTCCCAGTGGTTTATATTTGGCACTTTCATAATTAAGTCTTTATTTGGGGTAAACAAGGAGAATTGGTATTGCATTTGCAGATTTCTGTTTCTGGGAACAACTTACAAGGGTCTTAGGGGGATACTAATTTCCATTGCTCATTTTCCTCTCTTTAGTGTTCATTTATGAATTCTAGTGGGGTTTGAACTGCCAAGGTAATTTAACTATTTTCAAAAATTCCCCAAAAATTACAGTGGCTTGCCCTTGGTCAATAGGGCCTGTCTTAGGAATATGAGATTTAAAATAAAAAGGCTAGGCTGTATACAAAAATAACAAAAAGTGGGGCAATTAAGCCACTTTGCACTACAAGTCCTTTATTAAAGTGGATTCTGACCTAAGGGTTATTTTTGTTGGCCTCTAATAGTGATAAAAAGCTCTTGTACCAAAAAGGACAGAGAGCAACATGATGGTTAATTAATGATGGATTTCTAAAGTTGGGTGCAAAAAGGGTGATTAGAACTAACTTGTCCTTTGAAAAATATCAAACAACAGAATTCAGATTTTTCTTAAGTTCTTATTATCAACACATTAGTTATCCTAAGGGTTGGGGAGGTTTTACCTTAGGGTTATTTTTGTAGGGTTTTTTTCTAAGTTATCCTTATTTTCTTCATTTAAAAGGTATCTTTCTTATCTTACACTACAACAGGGTATGATACATTTTTCCAGTGAACTATATTGACTAAGTATCTCAACAAAAATAGAGGTGCCCTCTGGTTCAGTATTTATGTCACTTTTTCTATTTTTCTTAACCTTAGGCATATTATGAAATAAGGGGTTAAAACTAACTTAATGTAGTGGACAGAGAGGTTTAACATTTTTAACTAGGTCAGTAGGTAGACAATAACTTCTCCAAATTTTTCCAACCCTAGTTAAATAGTACAACCATTTTTCTTGATATTATTAAGCTTTTGGTCAAAACCAAAATTAAATCAGAACCTTATATTTTTCTTTAGTACTTATGGGGTTTTATATTTTTCTTAGACAGGTTATATTATTTAGAGTCTGGCAAAATTAGTTTGACCAAATTTGGATAAACCAAACAGAAGTTATGGGTTTTTAAAGTTTCTGTTTGAATTTAAATCAGGTTTTAATAAAGTTTTTCTGAAAAAGCAGTTTGCGCCGAGGCCCCTGGGTTTAAACCGAATCAAACCTCGCAGTTCTACCCTCGAGCCACTATTCACTTGAGTCTCTGACTTTTCACTTAACCCCCTGGATTTCTCTCCCTCTCACCCGCAGTCCTTCCCCCAACTGAAATAGTAGCCGCGGGAAAGAAAAGGGTGGCGCGGCTTACCGGCGGCGAGGGAGGTCCGGCGAGGTGGTCAGCGATGTTCAGGAGGTCGCGACGGTCACGTCGATGTGCGGGTCGGCGCCAGAGGTGGTCGGAGCTCCCCTGGCCACGAACACAGGCGACGGGGATCGCCGGCGACGCCTGCTCCGGCCAAACCACGGCGGTAGAGTTCAATTAACGGGCACGAGGAGCTTCACGGGATGACACAGAGGCCATGCGCGCAACGAATCGGGAAATGGTGAAGGGGTTTACCCGGTCCACGTGCGCCGGCGGGTTCTTGAACTCCGGTGAGCGCGATTTGGCTACTCCGGTGACGCGGGCCCTCGGTTTAAGCTTGAGCAAGGCTCACGGCTTCACCAGGAAGCTATCTGGGGGCTTGGATCGAACGGAGGAGGACGGGAGAGGGGTCGGCCACGGCGGTTGCTCTCGGGCGGCACTGGCGGGCTGCGGGGAGGTCGCCGGAGGCAACGGCTGGCTCGGACGAGTCCGGCGAGGTACGGAGGAGGCAATGGGGAAGGCAACCGAGCACTGGGGCGGGTTTTATAGCCGCGGCTCGGGCGTGGTCACGGGCGGTCGCGGGCGCGCGGGGGTTCGCGCACGGGCGTGCTCTGAGCGCGCCCCCGGATGCCAGCTCGCGTCGAACACGTGGAGGGTTGCTTCTGCCAAGGTTCCACGGCCGATTTGAGCGCCATAGCGTGCGTATCTTGGCAAAGTCACTGTGTACGGTCACTTCTCTGCTCCAAATCCTACCCTTTTGCTGTGAGTTCCAAGTCGAGATATGGTCAGGGCAGGGAGATAGAGAAGGAAGAAGTTTGCTGTGTCAGCTGGGTCCAACCCGAGACAAAAGGGGTGTCAAGTCGTGTCTAGCGCCCTAGGGTAGGTGTCATCTCTTGCCAGGATGTTCTAGGGTTAATTTGGCGCCATTTTGTTAATTGGGTCGACTGGTTTTGAAAAGGGGATCAAGGTGAACATGAGGGATCTTTGCTCAAGGGTTGGTTTTTGACTTAGGCAAAATCTGAATTCCTTCCTTGTGTTCAACCTTTGGTGATCTTTTTAGGACCTTTCTGAAAACTTTTTGGGGGTACTTCCTTACTATTAATTGTAGGTTATTAAGTATATTACAACTTTTATATTTGGCCCAAACCATGATCATGATGTTTACATGATCTTTTGATCATGGCTTCAATTAGAGTTATTATTGCATATGGGGGTTTTGCTCTAGGGTTTTGGGAGATCCCTACTTAGATGTGCATTACAAGCTAGGGCATGATATCCAAGATAGTTTGCACTTGATTAGGACCTTGAATTCCAAGATTGAAGTACTTTGCCCACAAATCCTTATGTAATCATGGGTTAAAAGGGGGTAACCCTGGGGTGGACACCCTGAGTAACACCTAGGGTGTTACAGCCCTCCCCCCTTAAAGGAATCTCGTCCCGAGATTTCAGGTGGAGTCCCTTGGAGGGATGCTTTGAAGGTGTGTTGGTGCTACTTTCCCCTTATACTCAAGTTTTACCTTTATAACTGCTCTTCGAATGTCATCCTCTTTGCAACTTCAGAAGGAAGCCCTTCTTAAGTCAATTTCACAACTTAGACTATCCTTGTTATCTAAGTTTTTCTTATAATTGACTTCAAAGGGCAGGCGGGGGTGGGGTTTTGGGGCTACATACCGATTCCTTTGGGCAGAAAGTTGGGGAAGCGAGAGCGTAGAAAATCCTCCGTCTCCCATGTAGCTTCTTCTGCTGAATGATGACTCCACTGAACCTTATACATTTTGATGGATCTTGCCCGAGTTGATCTTTCCTTCTGATCCAATACCTTGACGGGGTACTCTTGGTAGGACAAGTCTGGTTCTATCTCAAAGTCTGATTCCGGTAGCACTTCAGTGGGTAGACGAACACATTTCCGCAGCTGAGATACGTGGAACACATTGTGAACTGCTGACATATGGGGTGGCAATTCCAATTGGTAAGCTACGGGTCCACAACTTGCCTTGATCTTATAGGGTCCAATGTAGCGAGGGGCCAACTTGCCCTTGATCCCGAATCTCTGGACACCCTTGGTTGGTGATATCTTAAGATAGACATGATCTCCCACCTTAAACCGTAGAGGCTTCCGCCTCTTGTCATGATAACTCTTTTGTCTGGCCTGAGCAGCTTCTAAGTTTTTCCTGATGACTCTGACCTTTTCCTCTGCTTCAAGTACCAAATCTGGCCCAAATATTTCCCTCTCTCCTGCTTGAGACCAATTTAGCAGGGTCCTACATCTTCTCCCATATAATGCCTCAAAAGGGGCCATCCTCAGACTGGACTGATAGCTGTTATTGTAAGAAAACTCTGCCAAGGAGAGACACTTGTCCCAATCCTTCCCATAATGTAGTGCACATGCCCGCAACATGTCTTCCAAAATCTGATTTACCCTTTCGGTCTGACCATCCGTTTGAGGGTGATAAGCTGAGCTCCGGATTACGTGGGTCCCGAGAGCTTCTTGCAGTTTCTCCCAAAAGTGTGCCACGAACAGTGCTCCTCTGTCCGATATGATGGTCTTTGGGATGCCATGCAATCTTACTATTTGATCCACGTAAATTTCCGCGTACTTTTCTGTCTTGTGGGTGGTGTGCACTGGCAAGAAATGAGCAGTCTTGGTCAATCTGTCCACAATAACCCATATAGAATCATGGTGCCTGGAGGTATTGGGCAATCCCACTATGAAGTCCATGCATATGTCCTCCCATTTCCAAGATGGTATGGGAAGGGGTTGCAAAGGGCCTGCTGCCTTCAAGTGACTAGCTTTTACCCTCTGGCAAGTGTCACACTCGGAGATGTACTTGGCAATTTCCCTCTTCATTCTGGTCCACCAATACAAAGGTCTGAGATCATGGTACATCTTGTTGCTACCAGGGTGCATGGAGAACTTGGAAAGGTGAGCTTCATCCAATATCTTCTTTCTGAGCTCAGGGTCCTTGGGAACGACCAATCGATCTTCAAACCATAAAATCCCCTTGCTGTCCTGGCGGAAACACTTGTATTTCTCTACCTTTTGCTTGATCATATCCTTGATGACCTGAACACCCTTATCCCCAAACTGTGCCTGAGCTATTTGCTCTTGCAACGTGGGCTCCACTGCGATATATCTCAATTCACCGGAAGGAACAACTTCCAGATTCAGCTTGCACAACTCATCACACAAGGTGGTGATTCTTGCATCCATGTTCATGCAATTACATTGGGCCTTTCGGCTCAAGGCATCTGCCACAACATTGGCTTTGCCAGGATGGTAATGCACCTCCAAATCATAGTCCTTGATTAATTCCAACCATCTTCTCTGCCTCATGTTCAGATCTGCCTGAGTGAAAATGTACTTGAGGCTCTTGTGATCAGTGTAAATGTTACAGTGAGCTCCCATCAAGTAGTGTCTCCATATCTTGAGGGCATGAACTACTGCTGCCAACTCCAGATCATGTGTCGGGTAGTTCTGCTCATGGGGCCTGAGTGCTCGGGAAGCATAAGCAATTACTCTGTTCTCTTGCATCAAGACACATCCCAATCCGGTACCAGAAGCATCACAATAAACTTCAAATGGCTTGGTATTGTCGGGTTGGGCTAGCACAGGGGCTGTTGTCAATTGTTGCCTCAAGGTATGAAAAGCCTCTTCACACTTTTGGCTCCACTCAAATTTGACTCCCTTCTTCAACAATTCAGTCATTGGCTTGGCAATTCTGGAGAAATCCGGAATAAATCGTCGGTAATACCCTGCCAATCCCAGAAAACTCCGAATCTGTCTCACTGTAGTCGGAGGTTTCCAGTCCATCACTTCCTGTACCTTTTCAGGGTCAACTGATATCCCATCCTGAGAAATTGTGTGACCCAAGAATTTTATCTCCTTCAACCAGAACTCACACTTGGACAACTTAGCATACAACTGATGGTCACGAAGTCTCTGAAGCACAATATGCAGATGTTTAGTGTGCTCGGCTTCATTCTTGGAATAGACCAGAATGTCATCAATGAAAACAACCATGAACTTGTCCAGCTCTGGCATGAATACTGAGTTCATCAAGTACATAAAATAAGCCGGGGCATTGGTCAGCCCAAAAGACATCACCAAAAACTCATACAGCCCATATCTGGTAGAGAAGGCCGTCTTGGGAATATCACTGGCGCGGATCTTGATCTGATGGTAGCCTGAGCGAAGGTCTATCTTGGAGAATACCTTGGCTCCTACCAACTGATCAAACAGAACATCAATGCGGGGTAACGGGTACTTGTTCTTGATAGTCACCGCATTGAGAGGGCGGTAGTCAACACACATCCTCAAACTCTCATCCTTTTTCTTCACAAATAAAGCTGGGCATCCCCATGGTGAAGTACTTGGACGAATAAACCCCTTGTCCAACAATTCTTGCAATTGTTTCTTCAATTCTGCCAGTTCCGCGGGAGGCATCCTATAAGGTCTCTTGGAGATAGGAGCAGTCCCGGGTTGCAATTCAATGGCAAACTCAATATCTCTATCAGGTGGCATTCTTGGCAATTCATCCGGAGAAACATCGGGGTAGTCACAGACTACTGGGATCTGCCTTACTGGGGATTCTGCCATAACAAAGGCACAAGACCGGGTACAACCCTGGTTGGGTAAATACAAAACAGTCTCGCCATAAGCAGGGGAATGAATTTCAATGGCTCTGGCTGCAATGTCCAATATTGCCTGATGTTTGGTCAACCAATCAGTTCCCAAGATGATATCCACACTATCCAGTCCCAAGATAAGAAGGTCAGTTTTAATTATCAAACTACCAAACTTTAGAGGCACCTTCATGCTGATTTGGTTAGTGGCAATCCTGCCTCCCGGGGTTGAAATGGTAATACCCCCGTTGGTGTGGTGAAAGGGCAGTTGACACTTGACACTAAATTTGGCACTAACAAAGCTATGCGAAGCACCAGAATCAAAAAGAACAATAGCAGGATAATTTAAAACTGTAAAGATACCAGTCATGACGGGTGCTCCCTCTGGAATATCAGCCATTGTAGTGAAGTTCAGCTTGCCCTGCCTCACTTGCACCTTCTGTTTCTTGCCTTGATTTTGATTGACATTCTGCCCCTGCCTCTGCTGGTTTCTGGGGCAATTCTTGGCATAATGCCCAGTGCTGCCACAAGTGAAACACCTGTTATCATTGGCCTGGCGGTACTGCTGCTGCTGATTGTTCCTCTGAGCTGGAAACTGGGCGCGGTTGGGTGCCTGCTGCTGCTGCTGCTGCGGTGGCCTGATCACCCATCTCCCTTGCTGCTGCTGAGGTCCCTTGTTCTGCGTGTCAGACACAATCCTGAAGCGCTGTGGCTGAGATGAGGGTCCTGCCACAGGGGTCTTCCTCTTCTTCTCCGCTTGTCGAGCCAAGATGCAGTCCTCCTGGGAGATAGCCATGTTGACCAACTCATTGTAACTGTTGGCCCTGACGGTGTTGAGTCGATCACGGAGCTTGGTGCTGAGCCCCCTTCTGAACCTGTCTCGCTTCTTCTCATCCGTATCTGCATGGTATCCAGCATACTGACACAAATCATTGAAGGCCTGGGCATACTGCAATACCGTCTTGCTGCCCTGAGTGAGTGCCAGAAACTCATTGAGCTTCCGGTCCATGATGCCAGCGGGGATATGGTGCCCTCTGAAAGCCGCCTTGAACTCCCTCCATTCCACTTCTCTGCCTTCTGGCTGCATGGCAAGAAAATGGTCCCACCAAGTCCTTGCAGGTCCGCGAAGCTGCTGGGTGGCGAACCTGACCTTGGTGACCTCTGAGCAATTTCCATGGAGCAGTGGGAATTTGGATTCTACCACCCTCAACCACACATATGCATCAAGTGGGTCCTCCGCCCTGGTAAACAATGGTGGCTGAGTGCTGAGGAACTCCTGGTAGGTAGCAGCGACGGGGTGACGCTGATGGTCTCCACCATAATGCTGAGGTGGTGGCTGACGCTGAGCCAGCTATCTCAGGATCTCATTCTGCTGGGCCATGAGCTCCTGCAAAGTGGGAGGCGGTGGTGGTGGAGGAACGTGCTCATTCTGACCACGGCGCGCTCTCCCAGCCATCTGAAAAATCACATGGTTGCTTAATAACACATCTTCTCAGTTTAGGGTTTAAACATGGTAGGGGAGTTAAAGCAATTTGGTAGATTCCTCATAAAACAAAACAAAAACATAAACCTTCCGTCCAAATTTAAACTGCCATTAAACATCCCCAAACCTCCAAAAGAGTTTTAACACTGTTACATCAATGATCCAAAAGACTCAACTCTACCTAGCCTAATACCCTAAGGGTGCAAAAGCTAAGCTAGCGGCGAGGAGTCCAACTATCATCAACCTCTAGGATTAGCCTGGCGTCTAATGAGCGAACGAGGCAACGCTAGACTCGGGGGAAGGTGGTCTCCCTGAGCCAGCGGTGTCTACACTGGAAGCAGACTCGTCTCCTCCCTCGATGTCAATGTCCTCATCAGCTTCCTCACCATGGATCTCTTGGTGATGCATGTCCAGGTGCTCATTTGCTTCTGCCAGCTGCTGCTGAGTGTTGAGGAGCTGATCCTCGAGAACCTCGATGGTGTTCTCCCGGGTGCCCACTAGCTCCTCCAACTCATGAACCTCATCAGACAGCTGCTCCACTTGCAAATCTTTTTCCACAAGCTCCTGGGACAAGTCCACCACGAGCTCCTCCCTGTTGTCCAGGGTGATCTTGGTGGCCTCCAGCAATGCCATCAGGTGAGACATTGCCTCCCCACGCATTACTTGCAGACGATACAGAGCGTTCATGCATCGTACTGACAAGTGAGCGGTGTGGCCTGGGTAGAGAGCCCAGATGTCCTTGGCATGCTCCACCCGATCCCTCCACATCGGGTCGTCCTCCTTTTCCGCGGGGAACAACCCCATGGGGTGGGTAGCCAGCTCCAGGGGATGGAATCCGCAGAAGGTAGTCAGTCCATGCAGAGCGATTGCCTCGATTGTGTCCTCCGCTCGGTACCCGAAAGACTCGGAGTCCAAGGAGCGCCAGCCTGGCTGCAGGGGATGAGGCTCCAAAGTCATCCTCACCCTACAGCGAGGCACCCGGTGCTTCTCGAACTGCTGCACCGCGTACTGAGGGGGTGTCAAGTATCCGGCCCCCTGAAGTACCTCCCACAAGATGCGGGGAAAACCCTCTCGTGCAAGTCCGTCAGTGTGGGTCAGTGCATTTCCGTCATCGGAGGATCCGTGGGAAGTCATCTGTGCACGGTTAAGCGTAAGTAAAAGAAGAGAATTACAAAAAGAATAAGGAAAATAAAACTCAACCTGCCTCTAGCTAAAAGAAAAAGGCATTGGGGACCTAGTTGGCTGTTATCTTATTTTTAAGTCCTTTTACTTAGTTATCCATCTGCTTAATTAAGAATGCATGCATGCACGTCCTGAACGACCTCTCCAGATGATAAAAAGGAATAGGGAAGAACTCCCATCCTTTTAGAAGTGGCCTGTCGGGCCTAGTTAATTAGCCACCTAGCTACCCTTCTACTATCCCAAGGCTTCACGTCCTAGGTCTATCCTGCTCGTCCTACGATCTATCCAACATTGTTTCTATCAAATTTTACTTTAGAAAAGGGGTGGCATTTATGGTTTATTGATTCCTCTGTGGTGGTACAAGCTCCGATACCAGCTGTGGCGGAACTGCCCGAATTATTCCAACTTAAGTGCCTAAGCCCCGCCTTAGAGGCTAGACCACACTTAAATGGGAATAACCCGTCAATCCCTCGGATCTAGTCCGACACGGCCACTGACAGGATCAAGTACCACATTCTCACTCGATGGTGAGTCACAGAGCAAATACAATAAAGCATAAAACCATACATGGAAGAGTGTTAATTATTACATCACCATCACCATCATCATCGGAGTTTTGCCAAAAGTAGTCATCATTGTTTGAAGTGCAGCGGAATAAAACTAACGATAATTAAACGGAGAGATGGGGAAGCCTGTCCCATCACTCCTCATGCTCCTCCTCAGCCGAGGCGGGGTCCCACTCGACAGTCCAACCCGGTGGTAAGGTGGACGGCCAAGTCACTCCAGCAACCATGTCCTCCAGAGAACCTGTAAAAAATTATGCCACAAGCAAGGCTGAGTATACTAATACTCAGCTAGACTTACCCGGTGTGAGGAGTCTATACTCCTCTACCTCTAGACATGCAGCTGTTTGGCTGTGGGGTTTGGTTGCCAAAAGCACTAGCTGAGTTTCTAAATCAAGATTTTAACTTTGTCAAAATTAAGTGTGACTCTCTTAAGGCTAAAAGTGTACTATCTACTCATACATAGTAGCAAGCATTTTTACCAATCAACATCTTGTATCATCTCATCACAGTTTCACTTGTTACTCAATGCAGTACAATGGATCAAGCAGTCTCATTAGCTGCGAGAAGCAGACGATTCGAATCGAGTTTTTAAACCTTGCAAGGTAAACCTAAACACACGACATGCAGGGGCACTCCGTCCCCACACACATCAACCGTCCCCATCGATTCCCTGGCAACAGATCAGGACTCACCGCCTTGGCGTACAATGCCTCACTGACCCCGACTGGCCGTCGTGCAGTGACCGCACTTGTACCCACCATAACCGGAATGGGAGACCTCGTCTCAGGTCGCGTGAGGGGGTATGTCTGCGGGCAGGTTCACTCAGGTACTAGGCTTACCGATTTACCATATTTCTCGGTATGTGTTTAGTACATTCAAACGCTTGACACAGGTATCCGCACGTTAATCCTTATTTCCATTTTACCTCATAGACCACGTATCCCCATGGATCCGTGTCCACACACCAACACCAATATGATATGAAAGGTGGTTACAATCAATGTCCTGACCTCGCGCGAGTGCTAGAAAAATCACTCGACTTCTACCGAGATCCCTAATTAGCAAAGCAGCTATTCGACCTAGCATACTAGTATCCATCTCAAAAAGGAATCCTGAGATCATGCAACTAGGGTTTCAAGCAACTCCTACACCTAAGTGCACAATCAATCCTACAATCATTAAGTGAAGTAAAATAGCATAAATACAGGTTATGCATAAAACCGGGGCTTGCCTTCCAAAGCAGTGGCAGGCAGGTCCTCTGGTGCAGGCTCTGGTGCTGGGTCTGGGGCAACCTCCTGGGCAACTCCCTGCTCCGGCACGAGGATGTACTCTCCGTCGGTAAGATTACAGTCTATCGAAATGCAATGAACATGTATGTCATGATTATGCAGGAGTTAAGAACATTAAGCCACAGAAATTAAGTCAAGAATTAACTTAGGGTTCCCTGGCTATGTGGGTTTCCCAGTGGTTTATATTTGGCACTTTCATAATTAAGTCTTTATTTGGGGTAAACAAGGAGAATTGGTATTGCATTTGCAGATTTCTGTTTCTGGGAACAACTTACAAGGGTCTTAGGGGGATACTAATTTCCATTGCTCATTTTCCTCTCTTTAGTGTTCATTTATGAATTCTAGTGGGGTTTGAACTGCCAAGGTAATTTAACTATTTTCAAAAATTCCCCAAAAATTACAGTGGCTTGCCCTTGGTCAATAGGGCCTGTCTTAGGAATATGAGATTTAAAATAAAAAGGCTAGGCTGTATACAAAAATAACAAAAAGTGGGGCAATTAAGCCACTTTGCACTACAAGTCCTTTATTAAAGTGGATTCTGACCTAAGGGTTATTTTTGTTGGCCTCTAATAGTGATAAAAAGCTCTTGTACCAAAAAGGACAGAGAGCAACATGATGGTTAATTAATGATGGATTTCTAAAGTTGGGTGCAAAAAGGGTGATTAGAACTAACTTGTCCTTTGAAAAATATCAAACAACAGATTTCAGATTTTTCTTAAGTTCTTATTATCAACACATTAGTTATCCTAAGGGTTGGGGAGGTTTTACCTTAGGGTTATTTTTGTAGGGTTTTTTTCTAAGTTATCCTTATTTTCTTCATTTAAAAGGTATCTTTCTTATCTTACACTACAACAGGGTATGATACATTTTTCCAGTGAACTATATTGACTAAGTATCTCAACAAAAATAGAGGTGCCCTCTGGTTCAGTATTTATGTCACTTTTTCTATTTTTCTTAACCTTAGGCATATTATGAAATAAGGGGTTAAAACTAACTTAATGTAGTGGACAGAGAGGTTTAACATTTTTAACTAGGTCAAGAGGTAGACAATAACTTCTCCAAATTTTTCCAACCCTAGTTAAATAGTACAACCATTTTTCTTGATATTATTAAGCTTTTGGTCAAAACCAAAATTAAATCAGAACCTTATATTTTTCTTTAGTACTTATGGGGTTTTATATTTTTCTTAGACAGGTTATATTATTTAGAGTCTGGCAAAATTAGTTTGACCAAATTTGGATAAACCAAACAGAAGTTATGGGTTTTTAAAGTTTCTGTTTGAATTTAAATCAGGTTTTAATAAAGTTTTTCTGAAAAAGCAGTTTGCGCCGAGGCCCCTGGGTTTAAACCGAATCAAACCTCGCAGTTCTACCCTCGGGCCACTATTCACTTGAGTCTCTGACTTTTCACTTAACCCCCTGGATTTCTCTCCCTCTCACCTGCAGTCCTTCCCCCAACTGAAACAGTAGCCGCGGGAAAGAAAAGGGTGGCGCGGCTTACCGGCGGCGAGGGAGGTCCGGCGAGGTGGTCAGCGATGTTCAGGAGGTCGCGACGGTCACGTCGATGTGCGGGTCGGCGCCAGAGGTGGTCGGAGCTCCCCTGGCCACGAACACAGGCGGCGGGGATCGCCGGCGACGCCTGCTCCGGCCAAACCACGGTGGTAGAGTTCAATTAACGGGCACGAGGAGCTTCTCGGGATGACACAGAGGCCATGCGCGCAACGAATCGGGAAATGGTGAAGGGGTTTACCCGGTCCACGTGCGCCGGCGGGTTCTTGAACTCCGGTGAGCGCGATTTGGCTACTCCGGTGACGCGGGCCCTCGGTTTAAGCTTGAGCAAGGCTCACGGCTTCACCAGGAAGCTATCTGGGGGCTTGGATCGAACGGAGGAGGACGGGAGAGGGGTCGGCCACGGCGGTTGCTCTCGGGCGGCACTGGCGGGCTGCGGGGAGGTCGCCGGAGGCAACGGCTGGCTCGGACGAGTCCGGCGAGGTACGAAGGAGGCAATGGGGAAGGCAACCGAGCACTGGGGCGGGTTTTATAGCCGCGTCTCGGGCGTGGTCACGGGCGGTCGCGGGAGCGTGGGGGTTCGCGCACGGGCGTGCTCTGAGCGCGCCCCCGGATGCCAGCTCGCGTCGAACACGTGGAGGGTTGCTTCTGCCAAGGTTCCACGGCCGATTTGAGCGCCATAGCGTGCGTATCTTGGCAAAGTCACTGTGTACGGTCACTTCTCTGCTCCAAATCCTACCCTTTTGCTGTGAGTTCCAAGTCGAGATATGGTCAGGGCAGGGAGATAGAGAAGGAAGAAGTTTGATGTGTCAGCTGGGTCCAACCCGAGACAAAAGGGGTGTCAAGTCATGTCTAGCGCCCTAGGGTAGGTGTCATCTCTTGCCAGGGTGTTCTAGGGTTAATTTGGCGCCATTTTGTTAATTGGGTCGACTGGTTTTGAAAAGGGGATCAAGGTGAACATGAGGGATCTTTGCTCAAGGGTTGGTTTTTGACTTAGGCAAAATCTGAATTCCTTCCTTGTGTTCAACCTTTGGTGATCTTTTTAGGACCTTTCTGAAAACTTTTTGGGGGTACTTCCTTACTATTAATTGTAGGTTATTAAGTATATTACAACTTTTATATTTGGCCCAAACCATGATCATGATGTTTACATGATCTTTTGATCATGGCTTCAATTAGGGTTATTATTGCATATGGGGGTTTTGCTCTAGGGTTTTGGGAGGTCCCTACTTAGATGTGCATTACAAGCTAGGGCATGATATCCAAGATAGTTTGCACTTGATTAGGACCTTGAATTCCAAGATTGAAGTACTTTGCCCACAAATCCTTATGTAATCATGGGTTAAAAGGGGGTAACCCTGGGGTGGACACCCTGAGTAACACCTAGGGTGTTACACCAGGCTGATCCCCAGTGAACTAGCCGCTCTCGGGATTCGATGGCGGCGTATGGCTAAAAATCATCGGACTGTCCGATGAGTCATCTGCGGCGAACTCGTCGCTCTCGGGAAAAGCAATGGGGGTGACGTGGCTATAATTCACCAGACTGTCTGGTGGTGCACCAGACTGTCCGGTGAGACAATGGTCGCCTGCGCCAACGGTCGACCGCGCAATCTTCGCGCGACATGTGGACTGCTCCAATGGTCAGATGATGCACCGGACTGTCCGGTGTGCACCAGACAGTGTCCGGTGCGCCAATCAGCCCAGAGGAGCAACGGTTGGATATGCCAAATTTGGAAGGAGATCGGGCACCGGACTGTCTATAGGACCTATCCGGTGGCGCACCAGACTGTCCGGTGCGCCACTCGACCGAAGGCAATGATGGCCTTCCAATTTGGTCTCCAACGGCTCCTAGCTGCCTTGGGGCTATAAAAGGGACCCCTAGGCGCATGTAGGATATCATCAAGCACACTCTAAGCATCGTTCTTGAGATTTGAGCACTATTTGAGTTGTAAACTCCTCGTGCTGTGTTTGTGTGCTCACCTTCTCACTTGTGTGCGTAGTTGTGCTATGATTTTGAGTCTTTTGTGTGTTGCTCTCCCCAACCTTACTCTGTGCTTTTTTTGTGATCTCAATTGTAAGGGCGAGAGACTCCAAATTGTGGAGATTCCTCGCAAACGGGAAAAGATACTAAAAGAAAAGATCGTGGTATTCAAGTTGATCTTTGGATCGCTTGAAAGGGGTTAAGTGCAACCCTCGTCCATTGGGACGCCACAACGTGGAAGTAGGCAAGTGTCACTTGGCCGAACCACAGGATAAAAATCGTGTGTCTCGTGTGTTGATTATTGTGATTGCTTTGTTCCCACGAGCGCGTTCCTTAGCCGCTTGATTTCACTAACACCTTGATAATCAAGTTTGTTGCTATTTAGTGTTTAATTTTACAGGATCACCTATTCACCCCCCTCTAGGTGCTCTCACTAATGTGTTTGCTAGTATTTATATTTGTAGTTCACATGATATGAAGTGGTTTTGGACTAAGGCATTGAGGGTGCAAGACCTCAAAGAAGACATTGGAAGACTCATTGAAACCCTACCAACATCAAGCAAAGTCCAATACACGAGACAAAAAGCCAAAGTGAAGAAACCTTGAAGATAAGAAGGTGGGTTGTTTCTAGGTGCACCGAACCAGTGTGGTGGTGCATCGGACCTTGGGGTAGACCAAGTGTGTAGAGAGCACTCAGTCTACACCCTATGCTAGCTGGTGCATCGTATTAGTTCGGAGCGACACAGGGGGCACGCTGGACTGATTACGAGAAGAGCATTTTCGACAACATCCTGAGCCTAGCACACTAGACCAGTCTGGTGGTACAGTGGAGGCTATCCGGACTAGAGATCAATGGTCGTGATTGGCTAGCTTCCAACGATTGTTTAGCATGGCATGCATTGGACCAGAACGTTGGTGCTTCGGATCTCGAGCATGGCATAGAGAATATGTCAAATGTCTAATGGCTAGCTGATGTGGAGGAGCACCAAACACTGGAGGCGCACTGGATTGGTTCGGTGTGAAACAGAACAACCAGATTCCTCCAACGACTATTTCGGGAGTGGGGCTCTATATATCCCCTCAACTAGCTATTTGCAAGTGTGGGGAGCTCAAGAAAATTTCTATAGTGTAGAAACACATTTCCAATAGCTCCATACACCCAAGTGCTTAATAGAATCACTCGGTGATTAGCATATGTGCTTTGCGAAGTGCTTAGGTTATGAAAACATCTAGGCCCCTGGTTGCTTTTAGTTATTAATGACAATATAAGATTATATGTGACTAACATGTGTTTTGCAGAGCAAATGGTAAGTTAGGTCGCATTACAGGAGGTTGCATTACAATGGTGAAAACAATCCCTCAGATAAGAACTTGAAGCGACGGCTAAAAAAGGTGAATCAAAAGATGAAGGTCTTCATATTCCGAGTGTCGAAGGAGTTGTGAACACTTGGTATAGAATTAGGTCTTCTATTTTTATTTTAGTCGTACTATAAAGAGGGGTTATAAAGAGGGGTTGTGGATGAGTAGTTTGACCAAGAGAATTCTAGTGTAGTGTTGGTGCATATTCACACTCACATCTAGTGCTAGGTGTCACTCTATACCACACTCACAAGTTAGAACGAAAACGGTTTAGAAAAACCAACGGAAAAGAAAATAGGTTTGTTGTCTTAGGGGCACCGGACTATCCGGTGTGCACCTGACTGTCCGGTGCACCCTCTAACAGTGGGGCCAGCCAACCCCAGGGTCAGCCCCTCTGCCGCCGAGAAACCCGTGAGCGATGAGTGCACGTACCGGACTGTCAGTGTACAGCGGGCAGTCACTGTTCACTGTCCGGTGCGCTGTTAGAGCAACAGCTCACTGTCAGAACTAGCCGTTGGAATGCACCGTTAGCGCACCGGTGGGGCACCAAACTGTTCGGTGCGCCCATGCGCAGAAAGTTCCATCAGTGGCTAGTTTGGTGGTTGGGTCTATTTATACCCCCTCCACTAGCCTCATTTAGTGTCTTGCTGCCCACATTCAAGTGTATTCATTACTAGAGCATTGCAAGCCCCACAAAGCCTAGTGAGGTGATTAGAAAATCATAATCTCGTGTTAGGACCTCATTAGTGCACGTGAGAGCCACCTAGAGCACACACCACATGCATTAGGCTTCTCTTGGTCAAGTGAAAGTCTATAGCTTGTTACTCTTGGTGATCGGCATCACGTAGACGGCTTGGTGGTGATTGGAGTGTGGTGATCACCTCGGAGGATATGTTGTTGACCCGGCTCAAGATTGTACGTGGCCGTGAGAGATCCACCGTGTCGAAGTGGCAAATGATCATCCCATAGAGAGCACTTGGTTTTTGTGAGGACCAAGGGGGAGCGATACCCTTGCGCGAGTGCTCCAACGAGGACTAGGGAAGAGTGCTGACTCTTCGATACCTCGGCAAAAAATTAGAGGAGTCTTCTTACCCTTGCTTTACATTCCGTATTTACTTTGAGCATTTCACTTTATGTATTTGCTTAGCTAGTATTTGTAGTAATGACTTAGGGTTGTTGTTTATCTAGTTGTATTCACTTATTGCTAGTAGTTGAGTGAAGTTGGGCTCATACTTAGGGTTTAACTCTTGTTGGAATTTTAGAAAAGCCCAATTCATCCCTCCTCTTGGGCATCATGATCCTTTCAGGTTAGTTAGACCGCTATAGTGCTTGCTCTAGGTTAGTTCCCAGTTGATTGAGTGAGGTTAGAAAACCCACAACCACCCTCGGCTCTTGTGAGAGCCGTTGTATTTGTACTAAGTGGGACGACGTCTTACGAGACCACACCAACCGCATTTGTGGTGTGACCAGCACCGTATACCGGAGGGAATGAGGCCCATGGCGTTTTGGCTGGCTCAATAATGAAGATAGTGGGGAGCATCCAAGAGAGGCCAGAAGCGGAGCACCACTTGCGCATGGAGAAGGCATGTGACTATCTATGGAGTTACCTATCCGAGGTGCTTGGCCCTTGTGTGGGCTTCCCTTTGCGTAGGAACACCAATGAGGATTAGTAAGATCCTTGCATGGTTCTTGATACCTCAGTAAAAATATCGACATGTTTACAATAGTTTGCATCTCTATCTCCTTTAAGCTTCCACATTATTATTTACTGGAACTTAGGCTATAAAATTCCAATTTACGGTAAAATAGCAACACTTAGATAAAAACCATAGTTGCACTAGCTCACTTGGTTATTTACATAGGTTTTTTGGTTATTTACTCTCAGCTGGAATCAGGAACAAAAAACAAGAAACTCGTCTCGCTCCTGCTAAATTCCACAACTTTAAATCGTCGCTAGCAGCTATCAAAACAACATCAACTGAATTAAGGTCCTTTTTTTTTTACTTCTACCACTAATGGCTTGTTCGGTTTGAAGTGGATTGAGGGGGAATGGAGGGGATTAAATCCCCTCCTATACAAATTTATATAGGAGGGGATTTAATCCCCTCCAATCCCCCTCAATCCACTCCTAACCATGCACCAGCCCACCAGTCATCAAAGGAAGTGTCTGAGGACTGAGGAGCAAGAGCTTGAAGACCAAAGTTGCGCAGGATTAGAAACCAAAACTCTTTAGCGAAGGCAGAGGAGATTGCAGTCAGTTTAAACTAAACCAACACTTTTCGCTCAGCCTTGGTGAGGAGGTTGGCTTTTCAACCCGGGAGTCTATCTGCAATTCTATCGATGGCTCCTTATACACCTTAGCTTTAATGAAATGAAAGAGGTAGACCAAAATATTTACAGGAGAAATTCAATATTTCACAAGAAAAGTATTATTGAATCAAGGCGCAGTCCGCTTCTTACCTTGGACACTGATTTAAGGGTTCCATTTGGTTTTTTCATACTTATTCATTTAATACTATTTTTTAAGTAAGCTGAGAATTGTGTTTCAGAGCACAGCTCTATTTGTCGCCAACCCAATTTATGCAGAAACTGGAAATGAAATCCTTACTGATTAGCCCGTGTGTGGGGCACATAGTTTGTCCAATCCTTGATTTTTTTTTTGAAAAAAAAATAACCCTCATCACAATCACAACCCTAAGTACTCTTGTCATCTGTGTGTGGGAAGCTGTTTGCCCTGAAGGAATGCATCGATGAGTGCGAGCCCTTCTGCAGGTTTGTTGAGGGGCACCAAATGCCCTGCTCCTCTGATCGTCACCATCGTCATGCCATGGTACTCCACAAATCTTCCCGCAACCTACAAAATATCCTGCAGGTTTAGTTGTACGGCAATACAAGACTGACAACAGTATCATGGTAACAGCTCGAAAACAGTCAGAACTATTGACCTGTTTGTTCAGGTACCATGGTTGCCACTGCGTCTTGACAGGCAGACCTAGGGCTTCCACGCAATACCGCGATCCGATCACCGGGACCCTACCATCTGCATCCCCACTGCAGATCAGAGGTACAGTATTATGTTTCAGAAAGGTTCAGCAAGTGTGGTTTCACAGAGTGAGATGGCTGTTCATGGATAAGTAAGAACAAGGTGTAGTCTTTCTTTACCAATAGGAGGACAGAGAAATTATTACCTGTAGAGCCAGACTCGCAGTCCTGCTTTGATGAGCTTAGAGTAGATTGGTAAGACAGAAAGCACCGAGAAATTGTATGACCTCAAAATTGAATCACTGCACGGTACATGAAATTAAAAAACAAGTCAGATTCACATTATTCATGTCGTCTAACTCTGCCGAATTTCTCCTAATAAACTGTATAAAGTAAAACCATGCCAATCCTTTCCCAATTACTGCTTCGTTCAGTTTTCACTTTTCAGTGAAATACGAGCACAATGTAAAGTCATTTCTCACAACAATTTGGGGCTGATTCACCTGCAAACTTCCCATTTCCGAGCTCCACTGGCATTCGCATGGAATGCCGTCTGCACACCTGCATCGTTGAAGTACTTTTCCGCGTTCGAAGAGTAGCACGGGTCATATCCTGAGAACATCCTGATCCTTCGCCTGAAATGTTCCTACCACGTAAGAATAAAAAAAAGGCGTCAGGAGTTGAGAAGCCCAGAACAGAGCGTGCGCATCGAGCTGGCACTGACAGCCGCTCACCTGGCCGTTGGCTACGACTGCCTTGTCAACAGCAAGTGCAAGTGCAGCTGACGACGGAGGGAGGTTGCATCTGGGTGCGTAGATGTTGTAGATGTCGATCTCCTGGTACTGGCTGAACACGGCGCTCATGGCTCTATCGCAGTCATCGGTCCAGTTTGAGACCCTGAAGTCGCAGACCTTCTTGATGCGCTCGTAAACTTCGTCTGACACTACTGAGTGGCTCCAAGCATATTCAGCCAGCCCCTTGGAGTCGTAGTAGTCGTCAGTTAGTGGATTACCGACCTGCATTGGGACAACCCAGATGTTAAATATAGGCTGTTTTGTCAGCGTCACAGATCGAGCGACTTTCACGAAACAGTTGGTGTCAAAGGATGCTTTCTCTAGATTCTCACCATGAAACCTTTAAGGTTGATGTGTGTGTTGGTGTTACTGTTGCCCTTGTTCCTGTCATAGACAAGTTCAGCAAGTTGTGGCACATAGTGACCTGCATCCATTCAGAATTCTTTGACTGATGGGCAGAGAAAGAAGGATATCATGGGCTCATGGCCAGTGGGCATGGTAATATGCCATGCAACCTCTAACGGTGTTGACAATCAGGAAACTATGTTTTGTTATGTGCAAAAATCATATACTACATCGTTCTTTGTTGGCAATCAGGAAACAATTATTGGTAAGCTCATCATGGCATGAATTACCTGCGTAGCTCTCCCCGGAGATATAAAATTCGTGGCTCCTGTACTGCGGAAACCTTTTGAGCCAATTTACTAGGAAGCTGTATGCATCCTCAGCTGCAAAAGTGCAAACAAAAATGACACCAAGCACGCATCTTAAAACATTTCGAAAACAATGTTGCAGTGAACACATTACTCCCTAAAGAACACTGAAACTACCTACGAAAGCATCATCCAGTTTGGTGAGGTCGGAGGATGTGTTGGTGTAGGAGAAGCCGACCCCAGCAGGAGACTCTAGGAAGAGCAAGTTGGCCTCTGCCAAGAGCAGTGGAAGGTGCAGCAAAGGAGGGGTCAGTTTCACTTGGTTATATTGCGCTCATCTTTAGCCAGCCAAAAAAAGAGAGGAGAAATTGGTGCAGACTGCAGACACCTTTGTTCCACGCAAAATTGTTGAACTCAAGCCCTGCCCCGTGTCTGTTGACTCTGAGAGGCCCCAACTCAGAAGCAGCTCCGTACCCAACGGACGAGCAACCAGGTCCTGCATGTTATGCAGAAATATTAGTATTATTAACTTTCCTGAAGAATGCAGAAAACATTTCGTAGGACAATTCAATGTAATTGAGCAGGGTTATTTAAGAGTGGAAGGCAAGAACCTCCATTGAGCCAGAGTAGGAGAGGCTTGTGCGCCGCCGACGTCTGGGCCTCGAAGAACCAGTAGAAGAGCGCCCTCCCGTTGCGCTCGTTCACGGTGACGTACCCGGCGAACTGCGACACCGGAGGGCTCCTCGGCTGCCCGGGGAGGAACGCCACCCGGTCGGCCTCGTGCTCGTTGTTGTAACCATAATCCACCGTCGTCGTCGTCGTCGCCGCCGCGTCGTAGCACCACGAGCTCTGGAAGAGAGCGAGGAGGAGAACAGCGGAGCTGAGCCGCTGGTGCTTGGCCGAGGAGGACGACGTCCGGGCAACAAGACGCCCTGCCATTGTCGCCATATGCGCGAGTATGTGAGGCCGTGGTCCGATCTTGTTCCGTGCTCACTGCTCAGCAGTCGGCACGAGGCGAAGAAGTGGAGAAGGCGACAGATCGAGAGAGGCACGTGCAGCGCCACTGTGCGAAGGATCAGAAAACGGGGCGCGCTGGCTTCGTTCTCGGCCTCTAGCAAGCAAACAGCCAAGAAGGTAGAAGGGGCTCACAGCCACAGCTAGGCAGCTCGAGGCGTGTAACAGTGAGGTCTTGTGAAGCCGATGGCGCCTGCCATTGGCGGTGGAGGTGGCCTGGGAACGGCGTCGGAAGGATCACGACAGGCACGGGTTGTTGGGGGGATTGGGTGGTGATGCCGCATGTGAGCCGCCGGCCGGATAACATAAGCGATTTTTATTTGCTGCCGCTGCACTCTAGCCGAGGGAATCTTCCACTGACGGCTGCCTGCAACTGCGTGACCGTAGGCAGTAAAGTATCCTTGAAATGGTCGCAGTAGCAGCTCCCAAGGATCAAGATTTGGTTTCATTTCATTTTCGTTGAGGGCATTCTTGGCTTGGCGTGGCCGGGTCGACGACGGACTTTGGCAGGCACCCCAGAACGGAACCTGCCAAAAATAAATTTGCAGCGGCGCGATATGGCCCGTGGACGTCGTATTCCTTTGGGCCTCGTCATGGGCTAATGTTATAAAATATACAGACTAATAAACATGAGTGTATCTATCATATTTAGATATTTAGATGGTGTTTGAATGTACTAAAGCTAATAATTATGCTTGATTTAGTACAGCTTCAGCCCCTCTAAAAATGACTTCGGCTATGGCTTCTTTTGAAGAACTCTAAAGAAGCCGGTGTTTTTTAACAAATTATTTGGCAAAATGACTCCTCTAAACGCGAGAGAAGGCGAGTGAGAGGAGGAGCCGCTAGAAGCCAATTTTTTGGCTCCGGCTCCTCTCTATAAAAATGGCTCTAACTTCTCGATGCTCTTTATTGGCACATTTTTTTGAGACCGTTTGGGTAGGCTCATCCAAGAGCCTGAGCTGGAGCCGGTTTGGGAGCCCTCCCAAACAGGCCCTTAGTTGGCTAAAAATTGCTAATAGAATTAGCTAGCTAACAAATAACTAGCTAACTATTAGCTAATTTACTAAAATAGCTAATAGCTAAAGTATTAGCTAGGTTGTTTGGACGTCTTTAGCTAATTTTAGCAGCTAATTATTAACCGAGTTAGCATAGGTGTTAGACCGTTACCACTAAACGTATAGCACGTTTGAACAAGAATGTGTCGATGTATTAGTAGTCTGACATCCTCACATATTACCACTAGCAGCACGTTCATCCGTCCTCCTTAACACCTTAGCCACAGTAGTGGTATCCCTATGGTATCCACAAGTGTGTAGATAAAACACCACGACATCAGTGTGCTAGCACCGCACTCGCAGTAAGAGAAATGGTGACGGCATCTTGAGCATCCAAAACCCTAGGGAGAAGCAACGACAATTGCTTCTTGAGTGCCCACAAGAGAGACGTCACTGACTTCTTAAGCACCCGCAATAGTAGGAAGAGAGGTGACTTATATGATCTCTTAACACTATACGACGGTTGATCTTTAGTGACTTTTATTAGGTACCAACTGTTGGTTGCTAAAGGGTAGGGACCGACGGTCAGTCGCTAAATCCTTTTATAGCAACGATCGGTTGGTCGCTAAAAGTCTAGAAATTTAACAATTTATGGTTGGTCGCTATAGATGTCGTCGGAGACTAGCGGTGGGTCGCTATGGAGCAAGGATTACTATCAAATCTTATAGCCTGAACGTACCTGTAGATGTTAGTGACTAAAAATTAATTAAAACAAGTAAACATTGATTGCTAAATTGTAGTAAAGAAAAAAAGAATTGTAGAAAAGAAAAAAAGAATTATGGAAAAGAAAATGAATTGTAAAAAAGATTTTTAAGGTTTTGAACCTTGAATCTATTGACTCAAACATGAATGACATAACAAACTAGACTACTCGTGGTTTTGCTGTCTATTGTGCTAGTTTTTTTTTCTTATTTACTTACAGATGGCCCACGTTCTATTCCAGTATGCCGAGAATAGGATAAGAAAAACCCTATCCACGTTCTATTCTACATCTCAATCCAGTACCCATCTCAAAGTCTATTTACCAAAAACCTAATTTCACCACAAACACAGCCGCCACACACAACCGAGCTCCACACTGCGTGCCGCCACCGCGCCCCCCACACCGTCGCTCGCTTGGTCGCGCCCCCCCCCTCACCCCGTCGCTCACTCAGCGCGCCGCCACCTATCCATAGCGTAGCCGCGACCAAGCTTCCGCCGAAACCCTAGCCCACTCCCTCACTTGAGCCCTCTTCCGACCTGCCCCACAGCAACTCTTCCGAGCCCCACCACAACTGTGATGGCTTCGGCCTGGGCGCCGGAGACTCATTCCACCGTCGCACCCACTACGACTCTGCAGCCAACAACTCCGGCGGCGAGGGTGGGACTGGGGGATGGAAGCGCAAGACACGGTAACTTGTGTTTGAATTTCGAACTAATTCAAATTTCAATTGGAAAATATAAATAGATTAAAAAGAATCTTTGGGTAAGTTCTTCAAACTGATTCAAATTACCCAAAGATTTTTATAAGTTGTTTTTGAAGTGCAGGTTACTTTGAGATAGGGACTTTGTAATTGATTTCACTACAACCTACGTGACGTGATATTCATTCCACTGCAATCAGTCTTTGAGTAGTGTAAGAAGTTCTAAGTTTTTAGTGTTAATTTTTATTCGCCTATTCACCCCTTTAGGTGAAATCTAGATCCTGGTCTCGGGCAAAAAGAACTTTGAAATATGATGTCAGCCTGACTGCCATTGTCGACGAGGACTTTGTGCAATGTCCCATTCTGCTACTTTGCAGTTTATAACCAGCACATCTGAATGGGGCACGCCGTGAAGGTCTAGGTCCCTTGCATCAAAGGTGAGTGGGATATGGGACCACTTCGTCTGAACTACTTGTCTAGTGACAGCAATGTGGTTCACCCTTTGATAGTGGTCCTTTTTATGGTGCTTGTTCTCAAAGTTAGAACTGGACCCTTTGGTGATCATGTGGATGACCTCTCTGAATGGTGGATTAGTGAAGTCATCTTCCTGCTTTGGGGGTGGAGGCGGTGGTTGACGGGGTTGCTGGTTTGCTTGGGGTGGCGGTGGGGGTGGGAGTGGTAGCCTTTCTTGGTATTAGAGTTGTGAGTTTTGGGGGATTCTTTTATTGTAATTTGGTTGATATTGGGGGTGGGATGGGTGTTCCTTTTTGTAGTGATGGTGGTATTGCTGGTGATAGGTGTGGGCTATGGCTCGCTAGTTGTTTGTAGGGACCTCTCTAGCCATGCAATCTTTGGCTTCCTTTGTTATGAGGCATCTCTAGTTGAATGCCTACGTCTTCACCATGGAATACGCAATAGAGTTTTTTTGCTGTTAGGGGCCTCTTCCGCTGCCCCTGCCTCTTGCCTCGTCGCCGCCACGACCTTGTTGTGGGAGGTAATCAAGGCGTTGAAGGGGGCTTTGCCTAGATTTTGTTGGTTGGCTATATTGTTCACTTGAAGCTTTTGCTGGCTGCGCTCTTGATGAGAGTGATCTTGGTGTGAACTCTTGGTCCATGGCCTGTTGGACAGTGAGGCGCCCTATGGCTTGCACTATGACTCCACTTTCCTATAATGGAGTTCCTCGGATCAAGCATATTTTTCGAAGAGTTGGTACAACTCAGATGGTGGGTCTCTGGTACAATGATTGTACAATTGACCTATGCGAAGGCCGCTGATGGCGTAAAGGATCGCAATCTAATCATCGACCGATGGCAACTACAACTTCAACAGTAAGAATTTTTTAATAGTCACAGAGGCTTTCTTTTCCAACTGCATGTACAGGGACAGTTTGGCCAGCGCGTCTGTCTCAGGCCTATAACCCCTGGCTACCAACTATATTCCCATCATGCACTGTACAACGGGTTAATTACAGGACTATAAGTACAAATCTCCATATTACACTAGAATTTGTACCCTCCTTGATCGCCTACAAGTGGGCTCGAAGGGGCAGGGTGCCATTGTGTAGCGGCCATTCGGAGCGAGGACCTGTCGACCTGCCACCCTTGCAGACAACCCTTGACCTTGTTGGTTCTTCGTGCGGTACCCGAAGGCTAGCCCCCTTTGCAGGCGAGTCCACCCGGTCGTCTTTGCCGCCAAAGTAGGGAGCGGGTTCCAATGGCTTTCGGAATTCATCATAGCCTTCGATTCTTCCCTGCTGTTATGGCCCTACACTTGACACTTCAGTAGTAGGTTAGTGTAGCCAGAGAGAGGGATCGAGGGAGTGTTCTGTCTTCGCTCCAATAGTTGTCTAGCTAATAGTTAGTACTTTACTTCAAATTGTAAGTCGTTGTGTCTTTTCTTGGTACATAGATTTTACAATGTAGACATTATATATCTTGGTGCATATTAAAAGTTACATATGAAAAAGCCAAAATGCCTTATAATCTAGCATGGAGGAAACAACTTATTAGTTGTTAACTAATATTAGCCATATAGAGTAACTACTAGAAAAAATGGTTTTAGAAGACAACATCTCTGATTAATATATGTGGATACATCTAGGGCCCATCTAAGTAAATAGTTAGACAACTTACAAGTAAACAATCCATCCCTGTTAGGTATTTATAGAGATACTAGTTAGGTGCCCATGCTTTGCAACGTCATACAACATATTTGACAAAATGTTAGTACCTTTATTTTTGTTTGTCTTTGTGTTTAATGGTACATTCGGAGAAGCATGAAAAGAGGGAGGGGAGAGTGAAATAGAATACTGCTTTTGACTTCCAACATATTTTTTCTTTGCTCCTTCTAGAACAAGTTGTTTTACTTACACCACAACATTTTAGGTTTAAGGCACATTTTTGTGACTCCATCCTAAAAGCTCTTCTCGATTGGAGTTATATTACAGGATCTAGTCTTCTTGAATTCTGAAGGAACAATTGATTTCAACTGGTTATGCTTCAGGTGAAAAACTTGTCATAGATTATCAAATCGGATAGAGATAAATGTGTGTCCTTACAAAAAGAAGCCTGCAGCTGTTGACAGCTTGCTTGACAAAAGAAGCTGTAGTCGTAGACCAAACTGATTCTCCAAATGAGCATTAAGAAATTTGCTTTTACAAGAGAACAAGTAGTCAATCTGGCCCCGTCCACTGATGTCAGCCTCTGCAGGCAAGGTCAAGTACTCGTGCATTTCAAATCTGAGAGCAGCTGCATGGGCTAGAACCACATGCATGGGATCTGTCCTCCATGTCTTGCGTCCCGTTTACCTCCATTTTAGTCACTAAATTGTCAAACGGTGGGACTAAAACAGATATTAAATTGTTTTAGTCTCTAGTGGGTGACTAAAAGTGACCAAACCATATTAATTTTGTTGAGTTTGTGATCCAAATTCTGAAGAAGGTGGCCAAGTTGGCGAATGAAGTGGAGGCCCGTCGCCGAGCTTGGCCCTAGATGGGTTTGGCAGAAAAGACATCAGGACTTGGACTGATGAGGAGAGGCGCAAGGATCGTAAGGCGCTCGCACATATTCACCTTCATCTGTCTAACAATATCCTACAGGAGGTCTTGGAGGAGAAAACCGCCACTGTACTTTGGTTGAAGCTGGAATCGATCTATATGTCAAAGGATCTAACCAGCAAGATGCATGTCAAAATGAAGTTGTTCTCCCACAAGTTGCAAGAAGGAGGCTCTGTTCTAACTCACATATCAGTGTTTAAGGAGATCGTGGCCGATCTAACGTCTATGGAGGTAAAGTTTGATGATGAAGACCTAGCTCTTCTTCTCCTGTGCTCCCTCCCTACATCGTTTAGCAATTTTCGAGATACCATACTATACAGTCATGATACCCTAACCGTGGCTAAAGTGTATGAAGCTTTGAGTGTGAAAGAAAAGATGAGACAGATGATTAACTCAGAAGATACTGCCGGCTCGAGTGGAAAAGCTTTATATGTCCATGGTCGTAGTGGTCAGAAGAAGTCCTACTCAGGTGGCAAAGGAAAGGGAAAGAACTAGAGTGGTCGCTCCAAGTCAAGGGGGCCATCCGATGAATTGTTTTGCAAATACTGCAAGAAGGCGAACCATGTAACTAAGAATTGTTACAAATTGCAGAACAAGGAGAAGAGGAACAAGGATAAGGGTAAGATAGGTGGTACTGTCTCTATTGCCTCCGAAAATAGTTCTGATAATGGTGATGTTCTTATTGTGTTTGCTGGATGTGTTGCTGATGATGCCCAATGGATCCTCGTATCATGTTTGCACTAACAAATCTCTGTTTAGTACCTATGAAGCTATGCAGAACGGAGGCACTGTTCGGATGGGCGATAATTCTCCTTGCACTATTGTTGGCATGGGCACCGTGCAGATCAAGATATTCAATGGGGTTGTGTAGACTTTGACAGAACTGTGACATGTTCCATCCATGTCCAGAAACCTCATATCTTTGAGTACTTTGGACACGAAAGGTTACAAGTATACTGCCGGTGACAGTATCTTGAAGGTAACAAAAGGCTCTCTTGTGGTTATTAAAGGTGATTTGAAAGCTAAAAACTTATATGTGCTACAAGGTATTTCTGGCTCTGCAAATGTTGTTGCTGCTTCTGATCCTGAGACTACTAAAATTTGTCATATGTGCCTTGGCCATATGAGTGCACTTGGTTTAGCAGAATTAAGCAAGAGAGGTCTTCTTGATGGTTGCCATGCTGATACCCTTGATTTCTGTGAGCACTGTGTTTTCGGTAAGCATAAAAGGGTAAAGTTTAGTTCTGTTGTTCATAATACCGAAAACATTCTTGATTATGTTCATGCTAATTTGTGGGGACCGTCACGTATAACTTCTCATGGTGGTGCTCGTTACATATTGACTATTATTGATGATAAGTCGCGTAGAGTTTGGCCTTATTTTCTTAAGCAAAAATCAGATGCCTTTGAGTCTTTCAAGGATTGGAAGACTATGGTTGAGAAGCAGACTGAGAGGAAGCTGAAAGTTTTGAGAACTGACAATGGTATGGAGTTTTGTTCTGGTGATTTTAATTCTTTCTGTAGGAAGGAGGGCATTGTGAGGCACCACACTATACCATATACGCCTCAGCAGAATGGTGTGGCGGAGCGTATGAATAAAACAATAATCTCCAAGGCTCGGTGTATGTTGTCCAACTCAAGTTTGAGCCGAAAGGTTTGGGCTGAGGCCGCTTCCACTGCTTGTCATTTGATCAATTGTTCACCATCCACTGCTACCAATAAGAAAACTCCACTTGTGGTTTGGTCTGGCCCCCCCTATGATTATTCTCAGTTGAAAGTGTTTGGCTGTACTGCATATGCACATATTGATAATGGTAAACTGGAGCCTAGAGCAACTAAGGGTGTTTTTTTGGGTTATGGATCTGGTGTTAAAGCATATAAATTGTGGAATCCTGATACATAGAAGGCATTTTATAGTATGAACGTTGTGTTCAATGAATCTGCTATTTTCACTTCGGTTGTATCTACCAGTGCTACTAACTAGAATTCTGAGTCTATCAGTGTGAAGGTGGAGCGCGTGGGGGATGTTGATGATCATGCTCCACCATCTACTGAACCTATTGAAAATTCATCTCCTATCAGTGCCTCATCACCTGTTGTGGAGTCTCATTCTCAATCTCTTGCTGAAGGTTGAGCTAGGAGGAAGATAGTTCGACCCAAAAGACTGATTCAAGAGTGCAATGTTGCTTTTGCTTTGGTTGTTGCTAAAGAGGTTGATAACATTCAGGAACCATTGAATTACTCAGAAGCTATATTGTCTACTGATAGTGAAAAGTGGATTGGTGCTATGCATGAAGAGATGGAGTCTCTTGAGAAGAATGGCACTTGGGAACTAGTTCGACTGCCTCCTGGCAAATAGGCAGTTAAGTGCAAATGGATCTTCAAAAGAAAAGAAGGTATGACTCCAAAAGTGCCTCCACGCTATAAATCAAGGCTAGCTGCAAAAGGGTTTAGTCAGATTCTAGGAATTGATTACACTGATGTCTATTCTCTTGTTGTCAAACATAGTTCAATTCGTACCTTTCTTAGCCTTGTTGCCATGCATGACTGTGAGCTTGAGCACTTAGATGTGAAAACTGCTTTCTTACATGGTGATTTGGAGGAGGACATTTATATGGACTAGCCTGAAGAGTTCATTGTTCCTGGAAAAGAAAACTATGTGTGCAAGTTGAACAAATCCTTATATGGTCTGAAACAATCTCCCAAACAATGGTATAAGAGGTTTGATTCATTTATGCTTTCTAATGGCTTTCAGAGGTCTCAATATGATAGCTGTGTTTATCTTAAGTTTGTTAATGGATCACCTACATACTTGTTGTTATATGTTGATTGTTGCCAAGAGCATGAAGAAAATCGCTGCTTTGAAGGCACAACTTAGTAGCAAATTTGATATGAAGGATCTTGGTGCTGCAAAGAAAATCCTTAGCATGGAGATAGTCAGGGATAGAAAGTCTGGATTGTTGTACTTGAGCCAGAAGAGTTATATTGAGAAGGTCCTTCGTTGTTTCAACATGCAAAATGCTAAACCTGTGAGTACTCCATTGGCTCCTCATTTTAAACTATCTGCTAAATAGTGTGCTGAAACGGATGCTGATCTTAAGTATATGTCAAAAGTTCTATACTCTAGTGCTGTTGGGTCACTCATGTATGCTATGGTTTGCTCTTGTCCTGATTTGTCTCATGCTATGAGCGTTGTTGCTAGATACATGTCTAATCCTGGTAAAGAGCATTGGAAAGCCGTTCAGTGGATTTTCAGATATCTACGTGGTTCTTTTAGTGCTTGTTTATGTTTTGGTAAATCTGGAGATGGTCTGGTTGGCTATGTTGATTCAGATTATGGTGGTGATTTAGATAGGAGGAGATCAGTTTTAGGTTATGTCTTTACCATTGGAGATTGTGCTGTGAGTTGGAAAGCTCGTTTACAGGATATTGTTGCTTTGTCTACCACAGAAGCTGAGTATATGTTGATTGCAGAAGTTACTAAGGAATCCTTATGGTTGAAAGGTATATATTCAGAGATATGTGGAATTAAGTCTTGCATTACCATTCATTGTGATAGCTAGAGTGCTATTTATCTCACCAAAGATCAGATGATTACTAAGAAATCCAAGCATATTGATATTCGTTATCACTTCGTTTGTGATAACATTGAGAAAGGTTTGGTGAAGGTATGCAAGATCAGTTCTCGTAATAATCCTGCTGATATGATAACGAAGCATGTTCTTGTTGCTAAGTTTGAGCTATGCTCAAGCTTAGTTGGTATTACAAATTAGCCCCTGGTGGCTATTGGCATCGGCACGATGATGATATATTATTTGAGGTGGAGTTTTCTATTATAATGCTACATGGAATTTGTCTCAAGGTGGACTTTGTTGAGTTTGTGATCCAAATTCTGAAGAAGGCGGCCAAGATGGCGAGCGAAGTGGAGGCCCGTCGCCGGGAGGCTTGAGCCGTCTAGGGACGTTTGGGGGTGGATCGTTCCCTACTCACATTAGTGTTTCACCTCTATAAATTCACTTGTAATTCGCAAGAGATCTTCACCTCATTGTAAATCTCCTGCGATTTGTAACCACCCGAAAAATAGTGATATTGTTGTTGGCCGGCGCCCGTGGTTTTTTCTCCTTCGCCTGGAGGGGTTTTCTATGTTAAATATGTGTCTTCTCTGTGTTTGATCTACTTTGTGTCGTATTTATTCATAACAAATTCCACCTTTTGCCCCTTCTTTATTTTAGTTGCACTAATGACAGAAGAATACTAAGGGATATTTTGGTCCTCTTATGATTGATTTAAAGCTTTTTGAATACGTTTAGTCCCTAAACCAAACAGAGTAGGGACTAAACTTTATTCCATAAACTAAAGAAACCAAACGGGCCCTAGTTCGCACGACTCACAATCTATACTATACTTAAAACACCAGTTTTAACGGTCGTCCCACATTATCTTTTTACAAATAAGCCCTCATAGCTATTTTAAATTAACCCGTTGCACGCATATAGATGGCGAAACGATGGCCCGGCACGGGCAAGACGCCCGCAGGCCACAACTCTGGCCCAGGCACGTCATGCTGATTGTGTCGGGCCAGCCCGTTAGCCCGTTGGCCCACTTGATTAAATCAGCGTAAAATGTTAAAAAAAACGTCGACCCATTTGATTAAATAAGCGTAAAATGTTAAAAAACGATGTAGGAGGTGGGGTTCAAACCCATGGCCTGATGAAAGAAGGACGAGAGACACTAGGTAAAGCTGTCTAACCAGTAGAACATCAAACTCAGATATTTTTAATATTGAATATAAATTGTATATATGTATATACGTTTTTTTAAAAAATAAAAAAATAATCGTATTGGGCCACGCCAGCACCACGGGCCAAGGTTACAGCCCAAAAACGGTACGACGTTCTTGGCTCCTGCAAGCATTATGTCGTTTCTAAGACCATATTGACGCAATGGACTCTATGGTGTTTGAGGTTGCTGAATTGGATGGAGCAACAATGATTTTTCACACTAACAGTAAAATGAAAGGTTATTTGTTGGTTTTAAATGGTAGTAATTGCTACGAAGTAGCATAATTTATATGGAGCGCATTCAGTTTTTATTAATGTCTTACTTTAGCAATCACTCTATACTTTGATCTATCATTTTTGTAAGTTTGAGTTCATGTGACTTATTTTAGAAAACTTAAGCTCATAAACTTTCTCTTATTTGGTTTCTGTATGATGCAATTATGTCATTTTATAATATCTGTTCGTTCAGTCAGTCGTTGTAACTCTCTTTTAATCGCTCACTTCATTAGCCGTGTTATAACAATACATATTGGATGGAGTAAACAATAACAACAGTTAGCTAAATCAAAAAAAAATATTATACGAAGAGCACAGACAATCAATAAAAAGTCTTGAATTTTTTTGTGGATAGTTTACATACGTATTGTTGTAAGCCGTCGCAACGCACGGGTAACCTACTAGTTAGCCTCTATAGATGAGTGGAGAAAGCATATGTAAGCACATTGCAACTCTATCTGCACTCCTGACTGCGAACAGCCCCGTTTTTTTCTTCGTAACACCACACAAAGCAGACATGTCGTCTTTTTTCTCCAGAAAGCTTGATCTTCAAATTTTCAGCAACGTCACAGGGATAGAAAAAAAACTTCTCACTGCAGTTTAATCCCAAAAGTTGGATTGAGAATCAATTAACTGATGAACCCATCGAAGACGGCAAACATAGGTACTACCTATTGGTCTCTGGTTGTGTACCTGAGGTATCCAGTCTCCATATCCTTGTACTTTCCCGTCACCAATCCTGTGCACCACACCAGGTTTTAAAAGCTCCAGGCCACATTCAATTTCTCCACATGTTTGGGATCATCACAATTCTCAAAGTCAGTGCAGGTTTGAACACACTCATCACATATGTAGGGAGGACTTGTCTTGCGCAACTGATTTGAAGCAAGACCTGCTAAAATTCGACCGCACAAACAATGGTGAAAAGGCTTATATGCATCCCTTATTTAAGATACCAGAATCAGTTGTATGGACTGAACTTCCTGATGTCCTCAGAGATAAGAGATAACAGGTTGTGAGTGAGGCTGCCTCCTTGGCATTACACAAGTATGGTTTGCCTCTATTTACATCAATCCAGTTTGTTCCGGGTTGTTTGTTTACCCTTCTTGATTTCATCAGATAGTAAGAAAGGTTCATCTGTTACAGTTTTGTCAACAAAAAAAATCAGTCAGAAGTGAAGAACCACATGGAGCTCTTATTTTTTAACAAGGAGGACAAGGAGGCAAGTAGACGACGCATGTGGCCAACGTTGGCGGTATGGACGTGGAGATGGCGCTGGCCCTCACGCTCAGCAGCAGCGACAAGCTCCAGAATGAAACTAACTGAATATCAGAAAGCAAAGTACATCTTAAAAGCATTACTAAAGTTTATAGTTTTTCCAAAACTTCAAAGATCATGTTTTTGTTAGTAAAACACCCTCTTGTACTTGAACAGTCTCTTACGGCAGAAGAATCAGCTACAAAACTGAAATGTCTATTCCGTTGGCCATTTGGATACCCTATCGTCTATCATGCAGAATGATGTAGTTTCCAATGTAAGAGAAGAGATAAACAAGCTGAGGCATACAAATGAGGACCTCACAAAGCAAGTGGAAGACCTACAAATGAACATGTTCAATGAAGTAGAGGAGTTGGTACACCTAGGGGTGATAATGGGCTCTATATTTTATCGAATAAAATTAGGATCGGATCCTATTTTTTTTTATTTTTAAACTAACAGACTCCATAAGGGAAGGTCTCTGCACGTGATCTTAATAGGACACTGAGCCCCAAATCACAAGAGAGGGCCAAACGACTAATGTTGGAGTACGCAGGATCTGAACGGGGTCAGGGTGTCAACACAGATCTTGAGAGTTCTTCTTTTCAATGCATTTTCACTAGAAGCAAAGACTTTGACAACATGTCAATTCACAGTTCTTCTAGAAGATACAACTTTCTAAGCAAAAGGTCTAATCTAATAAAAATCAAAAAGTGAGGGAGAACGACCTTACCTTAAAAATGATGTGAAGAGTGCAAGATTTTGTGTAAACGCCTGCACAAAGTGTGTTTATTAATATAACATAGAGTGGTATAGAAGTTGGGGGAGCATGAATCATGGACTCTTAGAATATTACACTATAGCAGGTAATATGGTTTCAGATGTACCTACTCTTTAGTGGAACCATTAGCATATGCGCTAGGGATTCTTTTCAGAAGACTAGCCTATATGCAAAAGGGTACAAAAACTTCAATCATTAAATATATGAACAAATAAATTACTTGCACAGAAGAAAAATATTAAATGCCTTCAAAATTGCCTGCAGCTGAATCATGAAAAATGTATACGTGTTCACATATTGCACGTTATAAAAATCACTAAATTAAAGTGCTACAACTAGCAAGGTAGCTAGATATATCAGAGATAATTCAAAACAGAACTTCTTCAGCCGGTCCCAAACATAAGTGTTAGGTTAGTGTAACATATCATAATACAAAGCTCCCAAACACTATATAAAAGAATTTTTTTTCATATTTGTCATTGAAATTATAAACTATGGCTAAATTAGACACAGAAAGCCTAGGTGTCCCTTACCTCTGTTAGGCATTGAAGTGTAAGATTCCATGCAAAATGCATACGTCTTCACATACTACACGTTATAAAAATCAACAAACTGAAGTGCTACAACCTATAAGGTAGCTAGATATATCAGAGATAATTCAAAACTTAAAAGTACAACTACAGAATCCCAATCATGGTTCTTCTGCCATAGAGCTTCACCAGCAACTTGTATAAAAAATGTATACTTTTCACCCTAATGTTTCTCAATAATCAATTCATACATATGATGAATACTCTAGCTTGGGGAATTAAATAAACGCATGGACTTCTCTATTACCTTTTGTGTTTTTAGATAGGTTTTTATTTTATGGTCTTGTGTGCACTTGAATGGCACAATATTTGCATCTTGAGTCACGAATTCATCTACATGAGAATTACTGTGTATCTCTAAATGGTTATGGACACAAGTTGTTCAAAACAACTCAATTGTCATGTTTGTGGGTTTGTCTCAATCGAAGACATAACCAGTCCCCTACCTTTCTTGAGAAGATTATTTGAATATATAACGACATAATGGTAAAGATCTACTTTGAGGAATGGTGTTTTTGTTGTGCCTAGCCCTTGGCACTGCTTGGTATGTCAGTTGCATGAAACAAAAGAATGCACATGGAACAAAAAGGAACAAAGTACACATTACTTGCAAGCTGAAGCTATTCTACAAGATAGTGGCATATGACACAAGTAAATACTAAACAGGGAAGACAACGAAAGAAGGTTATAACTCTAAAAATACTACCAGAAGGGATCGAGATAATGAGTGGAAGCAAAAAAAATTTGAATCTTTGTTTCTTATCCTAAGATCTGAAAATTTAGCAATAAAAGTATTGTCTCGTCATCCATATTTATGTCTCTCGAGATGACACGGCTCCACCGAACGGTCGATGAACATCTACAAGTTTGTCGAGCCTTTACTGCTTCTAATGCTTCACGCAAGATATGGTTGCAGATGTGGTTTCTTCAATAGCTACTCATTTTATAATTTTTTTGGATTACATTTGAATGTTAGTCTTGTACCAGTGCCTTTTGATTGAAACAAACAATTGAATTTTGATAGACTTACCGTAGGTCTAGGCTATGCTGTTATTTGTGTAAATCACTCTTTTGTTGTTTGTGTGATTTTCGACTAGTTTGTTAGGACCTCCTTGTAGATAATGTTCTTGGTGTATGTCCCACAATCTACTATGGAGTTCTTTCTTACACCCTTCCTCGACTTCTTCTTTCCATCGTCAACGGCTGGAATGGGAAGGATCTTTATGTTCGATCGGGTCGTTGCTCTAGATAGAGCAACATATAGTTAGCCATGAGAGAACACTGGTTCGGGCAAGTACACGCCGAGAGCGTCAGCTTGTTTAGGAACTCATGTGGGTAGTAGTTATGGGGATCATCCATGGCATTATCAAAACTATGTACACTGTCTGTTCCCCTTGAAAGCGACCAATCATCTTAACATTTATCATATCCACCCAGTTGTTCTGCATTGATAGTATCGCCCTTGAAGTAATATAGGTCAAATCAGACATATTTTCGTTGAGATTTAGGAAAATGAAGTCTATTAGATTGTCAAGATCGTTGTCACTCCCAATATAAGGCACACATACCTTGTCAGGAAGATGGATGTCACCGTCACTATTTGTGTCCTTAGTTCAAGCACCTACATGTAGCAAATACTCTGCACACCAAGGGTCGTTTTTTTGCCCTCATATTGCTTACAAGCTTTAGTGGGACATGGACTCCTATACGTAAGACATCCGTAGCGAAGAAGCGACCACTTGAGCCCTTGACTCTTTACGAACAACATGCAAGACCTGTCTGTAATCCCCAACAAAGACAATGGTTTTACCACCGAATGGCAGTCCAGGCCGACCCAATATATGAAGCATGCTATTGTCTAGTGCATCCACGACTTGTCCCTTAGTCATAGAAGCCCCATCCCAGATAATGAGAGATGATTTCTGTAGCAACTCTGTGGTTCCACTCTGCTTCATGAAGCTACATACAACAATGTCATCAATAGTAAGAGGTATCTTGAAGCGTGAATAGGTGGTTCTTCCTTTAGGCATTATGGAATCCACAACGTCAGATGTAGATGTTACCACTGCAATCTTGTCCTGGCTGCGTAGTGTCGTGAGCAGCACTCTATATAGATAAGTTTTTCCGGTGCCACCATGTCCATTCACAAAGAACAATCCACCCTGATTAGTGTCAATGACAGACATAATCGTATCAAAGGCGTCCCTCTATTCCTCATTAAGAGTGTCTTTGAGAGCCACATATGCCGCTGTCGGTTCAATACTTTCCTCTTGATACACCTCCCTAGCAGTACCTATAGCATCACCATACATGTCGATGATAGCAGGAAGAGGGAATGCCTTTATGTCATTTCCCATTGACTGCAGCATGTTCATAATATCAATCAATAACATCTGTTCAACATGAGTTTTGCTCTCACTCCTGCGTGATAGTCCTCTAACATAGCATCTAGGTGTTTCCACTAGAGTACCGCCACATCGCTTGGCTCACAGTACACCAATATTGTGAAAAAAAGTCGTCGCAGCGCCGATGGCATCTGGAAAAGAGCACATTCAGTGAGGCACTCATCCAATGTGTTGTTGGACTAGAGCAATTCCCTTCTCTCTATTGTCTCACGAAACATTGGTTGCGTCACACCATCTACTGTCCTTAGATCCACATAGGAGGTTGCACAAGTCACATGGTTTAGTAGAACACGGAGATAGTTGCACTCCCCCTTGGCTGGATGAGCAGAAACTATTTTACTGACTTGTCCATCCATATCTCAATTTCTATGTTGCCATACTTTGCCCTTACCACTTTGCCAAGTGTACCATTCAGAGAAATTATGATACATGATGCCCCGAGCCTCCTCGTGTCGCCTATTTGCCTCAAAATATGTTATGAGCATTGATCTATCAGCACCTGGATGGTTGACGACTCGCTAGACCATTTGTCGCTCATGAAACACCACCATGTGCATGTTTGGGAGATGGAATTGCAGTTGCATCATAGGTGGAGAGTTTTGACTAAGCTCAAAGTCATATATCCTCCATAAGGCTTCTAGAGGGGTCACCCATCGAGCATCTCTATACTGTTTGATCTCATCTACATCATCATCTGCCTTGCTCGCATCTCTCATAAAAATAGACACACATTCATGTCCTTTCTATATGTACTTGAACAGATATTTAACAACCTTGATGCTCCTGCATGCCTCAACATTATTGTGGCAGTTGAATAGCCAAAGGAGGTAAGGGTTATAAGGGACAACCCATCTATTATCCAATTGGCACCCTAGAACATTTTCCTTATGGCCATCCTCACGACATCTGTAAATAGGATATGAATCCTTCCCTTGCAAGGTTGCATCACCAAAAAGCCAAGGTAATTATTTTTGCACAATGCACGACCCTTAGTGCATGGGTAGTTAGGGTTAAGCTACCCGCATGGGCCATGCATTATATGCTTGATAACCATCTTTCGTAGATCAGGTACTTTTGAGATCAAAATGTCATATTGCTTAGGGCACATGAGCTTGTACTTCCTCTTCATGTTGGGTCCTCCACAGAGATGGACACCTGATTCAAAGTGTCAGCCAATAGTGCTCTATGTTTTCTGTCGTACTCTATCTTTGCATGTTTCCACCTCGGTGTCTTATTATACAACCTAAGGCATTCACGCGTAGACTCCCTCTCGATGAGAGTTATGTTTTTGTACCGCTCGCTAAAGTAGGCGAACCTTTTCATAGTATGCTTAGGTGTGTTTCCAATAGTTTCATGCACACAACCTAGAATAAGGCATTTCTACGTTCAACCGCTTGAAACCTGCTTTTTTGCATATTTAGTCAAGTGAACAATCATGTACCTAGTGTCAAAAGGTATTTACTTGTGATAATGTTGTTTGCCTGGAATGTCTCATTCCTATGCAACCAATCTCTATCATCATCTGGATTCACGTTTACTTGTTCGTCTCCACCTACATTTAGCACTTTAGCATAAGTAAAGAGCTAACATAATAGATGGTGCTAAAGTGAAAAAATTGTGATTGTTATATCTGTATGTCTTCTGTTGCAAAATTTGTGCAATCAATGATGCTACAGTCATTTGGAAAGCTAACTGCAAAACACATTGAAAACAAAAATAGGATTAATAGATACTCACTAATCCACAAGAGGACCTGTTGAAATTATTGGAAAAATGATCATCTACCTGAACCAAGATGCCCATCTCCACATATTTCAAAGTTAACCGCCTCACATGCCTGGTCTGTATTAATGTCTTCTTCATATATCAGCCACTTACAAAAGCCTACATGTCAACTTTGTATATACATACATGTAGGTATAACTATTAGAAATTTAACCTTTCATCACCTCTAGATGACTGGCTTTATCGGTAGCCCTTTATTTTGTTGACGTGCTTAACGACGCTTCCTATTTCCCTCATTCTTTTGTTCAATGGACATCGTGGCATATCTTTCCTTATCCATTTGCCTCTTGTGTTCCTCAGCATCGACAATTGGTCCAAGCGAGTTCGATTCATTTTGATTACCTACAATATAACTTTATGGATTAATGTTCCTCTACCTACTACATTTTGACATGCATGTGCTTAGCTTTACCTCTAATGATGGTGTTTGAGATGTTTGTGAATGGTGTGTGACCAATATTATGTCCCATCTGATCCATAATAAGAACAATGCCCTACAAAATATGAGCATATAAACAACATTGAAAGAGGGTAGACAATAAGTAGTCCTTTATATGCTCTCATCCAGTTAACAAGATTGGCCATCAAGCGAGAATGAAGAGATGATGGTGGTGATGGCTTAAGATAGGGGTCCTAAATAAAAAGAATCACTTAGCCACTTAAATGTTCGTTGTCCGAACAACGTATTTGTGTGGCGAATCTCTATATGTGATTGAGGATACACCAACTTTTGTCAAACCAATTAGGACTATGTGTGAGACATATACATTATCATAGAACAATTGTGAACTAAACTATGAACACCCAGAGTCCTTTGTTGAAACTACAACTTTAACTTCAAATTCTTCAAAGGATTTGGTCTCAAAACTAAATTGATTTTGTTTATGTTGGTTGTCCGTCCTCCCTAAAGAAAATCTGATAGGGACAAAGGACTGGTTTAGTTATGTTTTCACACACAGTTCTCTGGCTATTCCCATAGTTTAGTTCAGTTTCAATTTCACACACATACCTGTTGTTGTCACACGGTTCACACAGTTCTCTAGCATAGCAAGATTGACATACATTTTCCAAGGTTCACAGACTTATCAAACAAATAGGTTCACAGATAGACAAAAATATCAGTGTGAAGTAACAACTACACTCCCTTTTTAAATCATTGTGACTATGTTTATTTGATACATAATTATCAAAATCTATACTAAAACAAGCTAAAACACGTCTCAATGTGGTATCACTGTTGCTAAATAAGCCGATCTCCTCTCTAGAAATCTATTGAATAAATAAGTCTTTGTATTTTGAATCAATTAGCATCAAATCGCTGCAATTTAGTAAGAGATTTATAAGAACATGATTACTTTATATTATATCATTTTGGTCTAATTTTTAACTATATTGTAAGAACCACTCACTCTCTAGTAGATGCGTAGTGTGATGATCTGGGCTGAAATGAATGGTGTTGTGGTCCGAGGTTTGCAAGCATCCTATTATTATAGTATATATTTATCTATACTACTCTATTAACACCATAAGGAAGGCATCCACACCAATGACCCGGTCGTGCCCGTGCCTCTGTCCCCCTCCATGCCCACGCATGGAACCAGGATCCTAGCCCCTGCCCACGGATCTTGCCCACGCCCGCGCAGGCACCCAACCCTCGTCGTGCCCCCTCCTTTGTCTCACTCCCTCAATCGCACATGGACTCAGCCCCACCGCCCATGCTTGCACATGGACCCAGCCCCACCGCCCATGCCCACATATCTCGCCTGTGCATGCACCCAACCCCCGCCATGCCCTCGCTTATATCTCACTCCCTCAACATCATATGGACCCAGCCTCCGATGCATGCCTCCTTCCAACCTCAGCGTCTCCTTCATAGATGGAGGCGACCTTCCATCCTCGCGCATCATCAGTGTGCCACAGATGGAGCTTCCATAGTAAGCGGCCCCCTTCCATAGTAGGTGACTTGAGCATGCACCACACCCCTATCCGCACCCCCATCCATGCCCCCATTCCAAATTCGGCCCAGCCTTCCACCCAACATCTTCCCCATGTGTATTGTCGTGATTGCTATTAAAAGGATGGACCATTTATGCTCAACTCACCCCATTCTCAACGCATCTTCCCCGTCCTTCGATTTGCTGAAGATCTGCTCAACTCATAAGGTTTAAGGTGCGTCAACATTGTCCCTTTTTGCAATAAGTCTCATTTTATAACAACTAAAATGCACCAACCCGAGTTCAAATTTTGGCTTATGTGAAATTTGTAGCTCTTCTTTTCTTACATCTTGTGGATCCACAATTTTAGCACTTGATTTCGTCTGCAACATGATCATGGTCATATGAAAAACTGTTATCTTAGTGTGCTTTTCTAGGTCTGATGATTGACATTGCCGATAACTAATGAGATTATCATGCTGAGTGCACTAGTCACATGGAAATAATGATGGTAGTACAGTCTAGTCAATTCTATTTATTTTTTAAAATTTTAGTTGGTGGCATGTTTTCATACTAAGAAAACTTTTTTCATTGAATTGGTGTGTTCGTTTTAGTTTCTATTTATGGGTGTTCTATATATTTGTTACATATCTCCTTACATAATGATATGCAAATCAGAAATAGCAAAGCATGCTTGTAGTTCATTTCAGTTTCTATTTATCCTTAGCACACCTAAGGTGCAGATCCCACTTGACATTAGCATGTTAGTGTTTCCCTTGGTTATTTTGTTTGATAAAACTATAGCCCAACTTGTCGTGAAGTCGCTTCACTCAAATTGGTGGAAGAATACTTGTTGTGAGAGAAGGGATTGTTTTTTGTCACAAAGTTAATGCAACCTTTTATTCAATTATTTGTTCTTTTTTACAATCCTTTGCAAAATTCCTAAATCCCTTACTGAACATATCATTACACTATTAGATAGTACATGACTAACATTAGAACTATAAGGTTTCATATCTTAGTGCACATATCTTAGCTAGAACCAACATCATGTCATTTAGGTAGACTCTTACATACGTTTACATACAACTCACTCCTTCTAATTTAACAGTTGTAGGAAACTTCCACTGATAAAGGTAAAAAGTTTGACCCTCATCTTTAGTCTCCTCCAAGGAGGTGAGCCTCATTTAATGTTCACCTAGAAACTAGGTTAAGATGGTGGTCAATCACTTTTAGTTTTTTTTTTGCATGACAATGAAATCTTGTACTATCATCAATCGCCAATCCCTATCATACTATTATGTACAATCTTTTATTGAGCGCGGAAGAGTAGAAAGAGTTAACATAGTAAGCCAATGCACAAGAAAGTCTCACTAGGAATTCATAATAAAAAATACCCAAAACTAAATGAAACCAATATTATGTAGCGCATATGAATTCATTATAAAAAATATAAATGAATCGATCTTAGTAAATACCAAATAACAATGATTCCTCTGACCTTTCAATAATAGCATAGAAACTACACCTTTCAGACCATTGCCTTGATTGTTTCATATGTTTTGCCTAAAAATGATACAACTTACATCTATAATTTTTGTGTGGATTTTATTTGTCATATCTGTGGTTTGCAAGTTTCCAGCTATTCCAGATCAGAATCTTGTGTGTTCAAATTGGTGCCTTCCTATTCTGTGTACAAAAATAATTGCTAAGTACTGATTACATGACAAAACTACTTTGTCAAGACTCTACATAGTTCTTGTGTAGGTACTTGGCTTCCTATTTTGTGTGTCTAGCAGTGTGTTTTCTATGTTTTCAGTTATGACTATTGTTATTGTATTTCAAAATTCATATACTTCTTACATTCTTAGACATATAAAGTCACATTGGGGCACTAGATATTTCACACATGGAAAACAAGCAGATGAATGTAACTGATCTAATAAGAGTAACTTCCTATTTGTGCTTGTAGTTTCCAGTTAATACTTAATTTAGTGTCTTTGTATGGAAACGAGAAATTAACCTTGCAAGTTGTAACACCATTTGGTTAACATGAATGTGGTTTGTAGCAGGTGAGGGGTAGAACGATGTCTGCCTCTTTCATTTATGGTTCATGGTACGAGTCTATGAGAGATGTCTGTTAATTGAAAATCATGATGGTTTATATATGAAACAGAATACCAATCTCTCTAGAAATATAAAAGTATCAGGGGTCAGAGATTAATCTCATTGGGAACTGCAACTAGGCATCACTCGGTTCTAGATCAAAGTAGATTTATTAGGGTTTTAATTTTTTGGTTGAGATGTGTCAAGTTATTCTTATTCATATGTTCCATTTTTACCTAATTTGGGATCTCATGATCTTTGTTTTTTCTTTCAATATGTTAAACTGAAATAACAAGCACTTAGCAGCTAGCAACATCTAGATGCAAGGAATCTGATTGTCCTAGATGTTAAACTAAAATAGTAGTTAGATTTTCCTAGATGTTAAACTGAAGTAGCAGTTAGATTTTCCATGCAAGGCCTTAAACTGATCACTTAATGTTCACCTGGAAACTGGTTTAATTGTTCCGAGTTGAGAGTTAATGTATTCATGATTAGTGATGTCTCTATCTTTCTATATAGACTCAAGTAACCTGTTTCTATTTGATTTTGGTGCCTGAGGATCCTACTCCGTGAGATCAGATCAGTCGTAAAGGATGTACCCTATTTTCCAATATTGCATTGGGATCGTTTTTGTACCAACTTAGAATGTGTGCAAATTTTATGCTTGTCTATAGTAAGTAGTTTATATCTGATTATAGTGTTTTAGGGTTGAACACTATGAAAATAAAAGTGGTAAAGAAGCAGTACTGCAAGTACCTATTTTTCCCATTTCACTTGTGCTCTTCGATAGAATCCTGTGCTTCATAGAAAAATTCTAGAGCTTCGTGACATAAAATCAATCGTGTAGGTGGTAACCTATTTTACTTGACTGCATTGGGTTGCTCTACACATTTCTTTGATATTTTCTGTTCTGTGCTAATATTATGCCTTAACTTCGCAATGCTATAACTTATTGTGTAACCTTGATTTTAGTGACGATAACAAGCTCATGAAATTGCAAGATTTTTATTTTTATTTTTGCTTCGTTCTCCATATGCTCAAATCCACAAACATATTATCACAATACTTATTTCTGACTTTTCTCTTCCCCTATTATAAGGGAGCCTTCCTGAGACTACTCACTTTTGCGGTAGCTATGTTATGCACAACAAAAATTATAACTATTTGTACAAAAATGATGAGTTAGATGCATGTACCTACCAATCTTGGTTTTTGATGCTTTAAGTTTCTTCTAGCGCCACCTAATGTAGTACTCCCCATACACACTAAAACAACCGTAGCAAATTTTTTAAATAAATTGTGATCACTATATTTTGTAATATGCAACTCGTTTGGTTTGTTGATGATACTTTTGATATCCTATTTATTCCTTTCTTATTTTTCTGTACCTTTACAATGATGTTATGATCAATACTAAAATATCAATGGCACCGTCTATACTTAACCAAAATAGGACGGTTGCAGTCATACCTCCCTTCCTTTTAGAGTCTCCATAAGTACACATTTCACTTGTCACACCTATATGCATGGGCCACCTAATCAAAAGTCCGTGTTTCATGTAGTTTCATGTTATTTGATGACATTGAAGTCATTGGCTTTCCAAAAATAAAGAGTGTTGTTGTGAGGATAGTTGTTAAGTTCCCTAAACGCCATGATAGCCAACATTTCATTCTATAGGACATCACTGTGGGTTGCTTCATCAAACATTAAAATAAAGTCAATATAGCCATGTAATTCTCTGACTCATACAACCTGCATTCTAAAATGTCTAGGGATCAAGAATCGAAGCAACTTCATACCATGATAATGTTCAATGATTCGACGCCTTACTCCAACAAGGATGTACATATACATTGCATTGAATGGCGTTCTGTCTAAATTGGGGCGTGGTAATTTTGGAATTTTGGACATAGTCTAGAATTGACCTTGGCAACACATACTAATGTGGAGCTATTCAACATGCCAATTCAATTCCCTCCATATCCTAAACATCTTATCCCGTTTCATGAGGTGGTCTAACAATCTCTTAAGACATTTGTAGGTAACGACCAGTCCTTCCATATAGTTTATACTTGTACCAACTTAACCCTTTAAATTAATCAAATTTAACTAACCTCATGTGAATTGCTCATTTGTTATTAGCATAATTATTCATTTGGCATCATTAGAGCATTTTAGTAGAAAGCCATACAGAGAGGTCATACTAATGAATTCTAGGTCACTGATTCATAACTACATTCTTTTTTAAAATATTGAAAATTTGTTAGGTATTATTCAAACAATCAAAGCTTTATTTATAGGTGGGATATAATCATCATGGGGATATTTACTGACCTCTTGCAACGAAAAGCTCTACGATAGGTGTTAGCTAGAGAAAACAAAAACATAAGTATTGGAACTATAGTACGTTGTAACAAGATACACATTAATTTATCCTTTACCTAAAATATTTTTACACGTACTTAATTTTAATGCTTATTAATTCTATAATTCTATACTATAACAATAGGATGCTTGCAAACCTCGGACCACATCACTGTTTATTTCAGCCTAGATCATACAACATATTCGACATAATGTTAGTACCCTTATTTTTGTTTGTCTTTGTGTTTAATAGTACATCCAGAGAAACATGAAAAGAAGGGGGAGAGAGAGTGAAATAGAATACTGCTTTTGACTCCCAATGTATTTTTGCTTTGCTCCTTCTAAAACAAGTTGTTTTACTTGCACCACAACATTTTAGGTTTAAGGCACTTTTTTGTGACTCCATTCTAAAAGCTCTACTTATTTTTGTTCTAGAAGGAGCAAAGCAAAAATACATTGGAGTCAAAAGCAGTATCCTATTTCACTCTATTTCCCCATTCTTTTCATGCTTCTCCAAATGTACCATTGAACACAAAGACAAACAAAAATAAGGGTACTAACATTTTGTCGAATATGTTGTATGATCTGGGATTAAATGAATGGTGATGTGGTCTGAGGTTTACAAGCATCCTATTGTTATAGTATAGAATTATAGAATTAATAAGCATGAAAATTAAGTACATGTCAAAAGATTTTAGGTAAAAGAGAAATTATTGTGTATCTTGTTACACCGCAACATAGTTCCAATAATTATGCTCTTGTTGTCTCTAGCTAACACCCATCGTAGAGCATTTCATTGCAAGAGGTCAGTAAATATCCCCACGACGATTATATCCCACCTATAAATAAAGCTTTGATTGTTTGAATAATACCTAACAAATTTTCAATGTTTTAAAAAATATTGTAGTTATGAATCAGTGGCCTGGAATCCATTAGTATGACCTCTCTATATGGCTTTCCACCGACATGCTCTAATGGTGTCAAATAAATAACTATGCCAATAATGCTAAGCAATTCACATGGGGTTAATTAAATTTGAATAATTTAAAGGGTGTAGTCAGTACAAGTATAAACTATATAGAAGGATTGGTCGTTACCTACAAACGTCTTATGAGGTTGTTGGACCACCTCATGAAATGTCATAAGATGTTTAGGATATGGAGGGAATTGAATTGGCAAGTTGAATGGCTCCACATTAGCATGTGTTGCTAATGTCAATTATAGACTATGTCCAAAAATCCAAAATTGCGACGCCCTGCCAGTTTAGATAGAACGTCACTCCATGCAATGTATATGTACATCCTTGTTGGAGTAAGGCGTCGAATCGTTGGACATTATCGTGGTATGAAATTGCTTCAATTTGATCCCTAGACATTTTAGAATGCAGGTCGTATCAGTCAGAGAATTACATGGCTATATTGACTTTATTTTAATGTTTGATGAAGCGACTCACAGTGATGTCTTGTAGAATAAAATGTTAGCTATCATAGTGTCTAGGGAACTTAACAATTATCCTCGCAATGACACTCTTCATTTTTGGTAAGCCAATGACTTCAACGTCATCAAATAACACGAAACTACATGAAACACGAACTTTAGATTAGGTGCCCCACGTTTGTAGGTGTGACAAGTGAAATGTATACTTATAGAGACTCTAAAGGGAAGGGAGGTACGACTGCAACTGTCCTATTTTTATTAAGTATAGACAGTGCCAATGATCTTCTAGTATTGATCATAGCATCATTGTAAAGATACAGAAAAATATGAAAAGGAATAAATAGCATATCACAAATATCATCAACCAACCAAACGAGTCGCATATTACAAAATATAGTGATCACAATTTGTTCAAACACTTTTCTACGATGGTTTTAGTTTGTATGGGAGGTAGGGCTTTAGGTGGCCCTAGAAGAAACTTAAAGCACCATAAGGCAAGATTGGCAAGAATATGCATCTAACTCATCGTTTTTGTACAAATACTTCTAATTTTTGTTGTGTATAACATAGCTACCGCAAAAGTGAGTAGTCTTGGGAAGGGTCCCTTACAATAGAGGAAGAAAAATACTCAAAAATAAGTATTGTGATAATATGTTTGTGTATTTGAGCATATGGACAATGAAGCAAAAAAAATCCTGCAATTTCATGCGCTTGTTATCGTCACTAAGATCACAGTTACACAATAAGTTATAGCATTGTGAAGTTATGGCATAATATTAGCATAGAATAGACAATATCAAAGAAATTTGTAGAACATCCCAATGAAGTCAAGCAAAATAGGTTACCACCTATACGATTGATTTGATGTCACGGAGCTCTAGCAATTTTTCATGAAACACAAGATTCTATCGAAGAGCACAAGTGAAATAGGAAAAAAGTAGGTACTTGGTGTTATCCTTTCCTATCACTTTTATTTCGTAGTGTTCAACCCTAAAACACTAAAATCATGGATATAAACTATAACTGTAAACAAGCACAAAATTTGCACACATTCCAGGTTGGTACAAAAACGACCCCAATGCAATATAGGAAAATATGATACGTCCTTTACGACCAATGTGATGTCATGGGGTAGGCTCCTCGAGCACGAAAACCAAATAGAAACATGTTACTTGAGCCTATATAGAAAGATAGAGACATCTCTGATGATGAATACAGTAACACTCAATACAGAACAATTAAACTAGTTTCTAGGTGAACTTAAAGTGATCAGTTTAATGAGCATGCATGGAAAATCTAACTGCTATTTCTGTTTAACATCTAGGAAAATCTTACTGCTATTTCAGTTTAACATCTAGGACAATCATATTCCTTACATCCAGATGTAGTGCTAACTACTAAGTGCTAGCTATTTTAGTTTACCATCTTGAAAGATATTGCAAAGATCGTGAGATCCCAGATTTGGATAAAAAATGGAATATATGAATAAGAGTAACTTGACACATCTCAGACGAAAAATTAAAACCTTGATAAATCTTCATTGATCCAGAACCTGGTGATGCCTAGTTGCACTTCCTAATGAGACTAATATGTGACTCCTAATAGTTTTATATTTTCAAAGAGATTGGTATTATGTTTCATATATCAACATCATGATTTTCAATTAACAGACATCTCTCACTGACTCGTACCATGAACCATAAATGGAAGAGGCAGACATCGTTGTGACCGTCACGTGCTGCAAACCACATTCATGTTAACCAAATGTGTTACTACTTGCAAGGTTAATTTTGTAACACCTAAAAATTTAGTCTTGAAGACTAGGCAAAATATTTTTGAAATTTAAAGCAAATACATTCTCTAATTGGGAAAGTGACCCTAACTCAAACTATCCTTATTGGATGATATAATTTGAAAATATTTGAACTTAAAATCTCCTAGAAATTACTATTTTTAAACAAGTAATAAATATTTATATCTCTTTAATTAGACTACAATTTTAGAATATAATATATATATATATATATTTGTTTGTTTCATTGCATATTGGAAGCATTTACTTAGCAAATAAAAGCAACTAATATAATATATAAACATATATATATATATATATCATGCTGCAACACTTCTTTTGTTTGTCAAAACTCAGAATTGAATTTGTTTGAAAATTGAGATTGAAAACATGAAAAAGAAAACAAAAGGGAAACAAAAAGAAGAAAAAAAAGAAAAGTCTAGGAATTACTTTGGGCCGCCTTTCCCTAGCCTCGGCCCACCTTCACTTTTTCCAGCGCTGGCCCAGCCGTGCCTTCCCTTTTGATCTGACTGGTGGGCCCACAGTGTCACCCGCTACTTACCATCCACGCCTTCTCAATCGCTGCTGTGTGGGTCCGTGGTGTCAGTGCTTCCTTCAACCTCCTAACACTGAGCCTGTCGCGCTCTCTCCTGCAAACGGAGTCCTCTCGGCTGCCTTCGCCTCGCGCCCTCACATGTCGCTGCTACGACCGCTCCATGTGGGTCCTGTTCGCCAGACGCTGAGAGCTTCCAGCAATCTTGCGGATACAACCAGCTAGCAAATAGCTCTTCGTTATCCTCTCGCCGCAACAAAAAAAGAAACCCACCATACTACCATAGACGCCGATCTCCGCCCAGGTTTTTCTCAACCGTCGCAACTGCTCGGCCTCGCCTCCTGGCCCTATAAAGTGCATAGTCTGTGAACCCCCTGGTTCCCTGCAATGCTCGGGAGCTATTGCTGGAGAGAGGGAGAGAGAGAAGAAAAGGGCCGCCATAGTCGCCTCTCCCTCTCATCTTCGTTCGGTGCCCAAGAATTGGCCAAAGAGGTTTGGCCCACTGCACCGCATGATTATGTGGTGGGATTGTGAGCTATGGGCAGCCGGGGGCATGGGAATTCCTCGTCGGAATCCAACTCCACCGCCGTGAAGCCGCCTGCTGTCGAGGACAACTTCGCTCCGCCACCCAAAGCTCGGTAATACTCATTTTTCTATTTTGTCATGTGCCTAGGTTCGCGTCGTGTTGGTCCAAATTGTGTTTGGGGCTTAGGTAAACCGGATGAGTGTCGCGCTGGCGATGGCGCCGCCACGTGCGTACTCCTACCGCCTCCCTGCGGGATCATGTGGGGGGCATGTGGTCATCGATTACAAAATAGACGACTGAGATTAGAAGTTAGAATACCCTTTCGTCTATTAAATCCAAACCGTTGATCTCGGGGTGGGCGGGTCTGGAGTGATCAGAACGTGGATATGCCTCAGACCGTCAATCCCTGATCCAGTGGTCCCTGGTGCGCCCCAAGTTGATGATAGGCATGATCTAATCTGGCCCATTGATCTTAGATCGGGTGGCACAGATCTGCCTGTACCCCTTCGGCATGTCTGGTTTGCAAAAAAACCCCTTCCCATTTCTGCATTTAACCCGCCGTCCATATATGAATTAAAATAAATAAAATTAAATCAGGACTTTACAAACACACCCCTAGGACTTATGTTGAGATATAAAATCATTAGTAAAATACCTAGAAACTTATGTACTCCAAAACTTTAGCATTTTTGTCACACCCGGTTTTAAGGGACAAAGCCAGGTGCGTCTCATACATGCGCCAAAGAAGACAACATATATAATAACAGAGTGTATAGAGATAAATGTCACAATATAATCAGAGTACTAATTACATAGCGAAAGTCTTACAAAATAAAACATAAATATAACAGGATCTAAAAATCCATCCTTGGCGCCAGAAAGTCAACTGGGAGACGCCACCTAGATCGAATCGAACTCCTCGTTGCGTGGCTCCTCTTGAACCACCTGTTCTTCTCCTGTGGGGGGGTGTGAGACAGTAAGGGTGAGCTCAAACATGTTCATCACTCAACAAGTTGTGGGGAATAATGTGGGATGAACTCACCAAAGGTGGGAGTTCATTTAATGTGTAAGGCTGATCAACAATAGGGGTTAAAGCCGAGCATTGCTTTTAATAAGTTGGTCAAAAATTTATTAGCAGTTACTAAATGTAAGTGAATACCAAACCATAATAAATAATAGAACAAAATTAATAATAAATCCCATGCAATGCATATGACAGATTGAGTTTAAGTTCCATAAATTAATCATGCGAGAGTCCTGAGCTGCTCTTGACCGTGAGCTCGGCTAGTATACCAGTTTTACACTCTGCACAGTTTGTACCCTTTACCCACAAGTCGTGTTTCCCATGTCGCCAGGATTAGCTAGACCCTTAGACACTACCAAGGTGAATGGCTAGGGATCCACTACGAGGCTTTTACAAAGTTCCATTAGCTTCCGTAAACCCGCTACAGTTTATAGGAAGAGCACTTGCAAGAATCCCCCGTCTGACCGCCATCGCAGCAAAGTCAACCCGAGAACTTCCTTGCATGCAACTCCCCTACTGCCCTTGCCCCTTTCGGGTAAGGTAGTCTTCCACTAGCTTTCCTAATTAGTTAGCCAAGGGGTCCCATTTCTCCCTTATGGCGGCACATGTTTCTCAAGTTAAGCTCCATGTTCCAATTAACATAATATAATGATCTTGACATGAACAATAATAAAATAACAGAATAATTGGAACATGGATATAATGAAATGTTAATCCCAACACCATATAAAGCAATAGCATAACTACCCAAGTGATTAAGGGGTAAACAAGGTAAACAGGATAAACAGATTAGGGTGGCCTATTGGGTCCCATCAAAATTAAACCTATGCATGAATATATGACATTAAAGAACATCATTTGGTATGAAAGTGGTCAAGGGTACAACTTGCCTGGCACTTGAGATTCCAGGTACCAGGATGATTCTTCGGATCCTCGTGACCTCACTACTAGTCGTAGCAATACAAACAGACATGGTATAGACAAAATTAACATCACACCAAACATAAGAACATACCACATAATAATAATCTACTCGACGAGATCGTGGGAACGAGAACCACTAAAATCGGAGTTACGGTTAAGGAGTTATGATTTTATAGAGGACTTATGTGATTAAATGTTAAACTATATTATAAATTGTTTAATATAAATCATATAAGAGGTTTATTCTATAAATAATTATCTCAACTTTAATCTAAGTTATGAATTGACCATAGATCATATTCTAGTAGATTATAATGATAAGAAGTTTAACTAGACTAACCAACATCAATTAAATACAGTTATAATTATAAAATACTAAGACATGGTATAATAAATGTTGTTATTTCATAGTAAATATTTATATGAGACTAACGCAACTTGAACGGATCAAATAGGAGTTAAAACGGAGGAGTTATGAATTTCCTAAGGTTTTATGTATTTGATACGAGATTAATTAAGAAATAAATTTTAATACCATTTCCATGTTAAAACAGAGACACAGGGTGATAAACAACATTATTACAAAATTATAGGAACTGGAATGAATTAATTTGGATGCAATATGAATTTTCTATAGATTAAACAAGTTTCTAGAATTATTTATATACTAAAAATCAATTTCTATAATCCTTTATTCTTTTTTTATGACCTCTGGACTGCGCACATAAAACAAATAAGCCGGGGGTCTAACGCCTAAAATTCCCTATGACTCAGATCTTCCCCGCGAGGATCGCGGGTTGATTTATTAGAACGAGAGGGGCTCATATGCTAAAACGCCTGAGTGAAGGGGTATGGAAGGTTCACGGCCGCAAGTTCAACAGCGAACGGCTAAGATTAGATCTTATCTATTATAAAACGTTACGCGATGACGTCCCTCGGATCAGAGATTGACAGTCGAAATCATACGGCTGCTATCAACCAAGCGAAGGGGTATGAAGTCTTCTAATCCTAGCCGCACAATGTCGAATCAATGGCATCCACACCACAATGCCCCACGATCTAATCTTATCCGCTGGCTCTAAATCCAACAGACGTCCACCTTCTTCCACCCCCGGCCATCAACGCAGTGGTGCACAGCGCCCGTGTGGCGGCGCCATGACTAGCGCATTGGGTCCGCGCGATTTCGCCCCCACTCGCTGCAATAACTTGTGCTACATGATCCCCATGACACGACGACTACTTGGGTGGAGGACTCACCAGCGATGATGTCATGGTCAAGTCTACCCACGGAGGAGGGCGGAACAACGGCTCTGTAGGAGTCCGGCGAGCGATTTCAACCACACCAGTCGACTTCCACGCCTGGCCGCCACATTCGCGTGTCCCCAGCGCTTGAGCGAACGTCCCGGGCATGCACCCAACCGAGTACCAGATTGAAGCCGATGATGCCCCCGCGGATTATCGACGGCGGATCGATTCCCCGCTACCCACACCCTTAGGAATGCTCTCGGTTGCAATGTCGACTCTCTTGGAGCTAGGCGTGGGATGGACCGAGGAGGGGGACACGTAGCAGGGCTTGGTATTTATTCACCGGCCGAGGAATCCGTAGACTCCGATAGCGGAAATCTCGCTTGACCCCAACAACCCAGGAGGTGGCCACGGTGAATAGGGGGAAAGAGGAGCATGGAGCTGAGACCCACATGTAGGCGGTTTCGGGCAAGGAACCGGGAGCGTGCAGATTCCAAAAGGGTCCTATTGCTGGCGGCATCCATGGTTGAGTTTGTTGGCGCCTCCCCCGGTTCGGTTACGACAGAGGGGATGAACCCGACAAGTGGGTCCCACCTGCCAATGACTCAACACCAGAGCTGAATGAACAAACCGTGTGAGGCTGGGGCACGGGGTCCTGATGTCAGTGGCGACGATAGCTGGCTCAGGTGCGCACGGTGCTGAGATGGGCCGGGCACACATACGAGTGAAGTGGGCCAGAAGGCAGAAATTCGGACTAGAACTAGTCCTAGCTTTTTTTATTTTCTATTTCCATTTTCTTTTCTTTTTCTTTTATTTTCGAATCTATATTTTTGAATTCAAATTCAATTGAGCACTTGCACTTATTTTAATTATAAAGGCTGAGCATACTAGTAGGAAAGGGTTTTGCCCTTTTATATAATTATTTTCTTTGTTTTGTATAGTATTATCCTTCTCTTGCTCAAAATTCTAAATTGTATATTATATCCTAAATTCCAATTTGGATATTAATGTTTTACTATTAAAAGGATTATTATTAGTATTAAATATTTGCACAAATAAAATCCAACATGATGCACAAATTAGTCATGTGTCATATATTAATTATTTACCTTTAGATGTCGGTGTTCACATGTGCTAATGAATAGAAGTTACTCAAATATGAAGATCAACTCTATTCTCATCATTTACAATTTGGGTGCTACAAATTCTACTGTTCAAACTTAAGCTTGTCACAAAAATTTTAGCACAAAGGTAAAAATGCAAGAACTCCATCATGAGGTGTGTAATTCTATATCTTTTTATTTTGTTATTTGGTTAGCTTAATTCTATTCCATTAGAGATTCAAAAGCATGAGGGTCCCAATATTATCCAAAGGTTTCAAAAATCCCTAAAATACTATCTTAAATATATTTATTTATTTCATCATTATTTTTTTCCTAATAATTTTGGGCTTTACAAATCCTACCCCCTTAACAGAAATCTCGTCCTCGAGATCTGTAAGAAAAGGGATGTATACTCATATTGTCTCAGAACATATGCACACACAAAAATCTCAGCATGATGCATCATTTATTAGCAACACATAGACTTAGGGTCAAATAGACCTTATTATTCCTCCTAAAAGAGTATCATATCGACTACTAACTAAAGTATCATTTAGGTCTTACACATAGTAATATATATATGTTTATTTAGCTTGGTGGAGTTGGTGGTGGTGGTGGAGGTAGTTGTTGTCGTTGTCTCTCCAACTGTGCTTGTCTTATTTCTTGACGTATCTCCAGCCGGACCTGACGCATTTGTTCGCGTTCTTGTCTTATCTGATTTTGCATTTCAGTCACCATGTCTGTCAATTGTTGTATTACCAGCCTTTGGGCGACAACCACTTGATCGATTCCAACAGGTGGAGGATTTGGAGGATTCATTTCTGTTTGTTGTTGTCTGATAATCTTCCCTTCCTGGTATTGACCATGAGAGTTAGAAACACATGGTAGGACAGCTTCGCAATGCAAAGTATTTGGTAAGCAGCATGAATAGGCCAGTAGCTGGTTATGATCTGAAGATTCTTTAGCAGGGCTTAATCTTTGTTTTGTGTCAAGACTGGGGTATCTTAGTCGTATAAGGTGAATGTCCAAAGGTATGATAGAATCTATCAAGATGATATAGATATGGGTGAGATAGACTACATGATGTAGGTCAAAATTTTGTTTGATGTTAGGTGGGGATAGATAGATTATTCAATCCATCATGACTCTAAGGTTGGGTTAGCTCTTATGTTTATGGTTGAGTTGGTCTAATGTGCTAAGTTATGTTAACACCTAGCCAATAGGGTTCAAGTACCATAAATCTGTCTAAGCAGACCACATTAGATTCGATCACATTAGATTCTATAATCCTAATTAAGAATGTCATTTAGTTAAGCATCTCAAGCTAACCTTATCTTTATGAAATTCCAGTATATATTTTTTATACACCTGAAATTCTTTTTATACCTTTAGCAGGTGGGGTATAGAAATAAGGGTACATCATGTTTTAGCTATTTGGTGAGTGTTGACATAGAATGAGTGTACTATGGCTTAATCGAGCTTCCTTTCGGGGTCTGAATTAGGGACCATCGGTCATGGTGTTGGATGCCATTATCTGAGTTGGGATAACAATTGCGGGTACATGGGGTAGGTAGGTTGAACAGAGTTTTACTTTACTTTTGGGATAAAAGGGGTTGGGCAACCTATAACATAGGCTAGTTTGTGATTTCATGGACGAGTTGGTCTAAGATACTCATTTAAGTTTAAACCCGTTTATTGAAATATGGTTTTGTTAATACTTGTAACATAGATTAGACCATATTAGATTAGGTAGGGTCTAGATTAGATTGGATATAACTGGATTAGACTAGTTTAAGTTAGATAAATCTACCAGGGTAGAACATATATTATTGATATATGTTAGAATCTTTTGAGATAGGATGGATTATATGGTCTAAGTAAATCAGAATCCCTGATGGGTTAAATCAGAGGGGTTATGCAACTATCGGATGGTTAAGGTAGTTGCATATTTGTAGGCTGTTGTATGTGGTCTAGTCTAAATTGGAATCTTAGTCCAACTTGGATTAAAACATATTTATAAGAGTAGGACCCAATCCTATTTTACCAGTATTATCTAACATGTTTGTCCATTAGATTAGATCCGATCAGATTAGATGGGAACAAGATTAAATTGGTGTAATCAGATTAGACTAGATAAGATCTACTTAATTTATTTCGGAATAGACCATGTGGGTTACGCTATTGTGAGATAAGCGAGGTGGTTGGGATAAGTATGCTTGTTAGGACAAGATGAGTCTCTAAGATTATGGTAGAATCTTTTGAGATTAGTTAGATCTATTAGGCTAAGATAAAATGTTTTCGGGATAAGTTGGATCTTGTTATGATAAGAAAGAATCTTCTAGGATAAGAGAGAATATGTTAAGATAAAATGGATCTATTAAGATAGGAGAGAATCTTTAAAGATAAGATGGATCATTAAGGTGAGAAAGAATATTTTAACATGAGATGGATCTATTAAGATAAGAGAGAGTCTTTTAGATAAGAGGGATCTCTATGAAATAGATACACTTTAATGGAGGGTAATCTAAGTTGTTTAGTTATCTCATGAATTTTATTTATTTATATCTATACATATATGTAATTGTGGACATTACTCCACAATCCATCACACTCAATCAAAGATCCAAATCAAACAAGTATCATAAGAACAAACACTCAAGCGTATAGATAACTATAAAAATAATTTTGTTTTTGTTCCTAAGAGTAGGTCTCCTAGTCCTAAAAGTCACTTTAGGCATAAGATTTCAAAGTGTGAAATCCACATTTGTCTTTAGAAGACAAAGGTAAGAATAATCAGAATTAGATGAGAAAAGATTAAGATAAGTTTAGAAAAGAATTAGAGTAAGGTAAGTAGGTAATGGTTTTGTCCATTTCTATCTAGGTTTCATCCTAGAGTCAACATTCCTCTGATACCACTTTTGTCACACCCGGTTTTAAGGGACAAAGTCGGGTGCGTCTCATACACGCGCCAAAGAAGACAACATATATAATAACAGAGTGTATAGAGATAAATGTCACAATATAATCAGAGTACTTATTACATAGCGGAAGTCTTACAAAATAAAATATAAATATAACAGGATCTAAAAATCCATCCTTGGCACCATAAAGTCAACTGGGAGATGCCACCTAGATCGAATCGAACTCCTCGTTGCGTGGCTCCTCTTGAACCACCTGTTCTTCTCCTATGGGGGGGGTGTGAGACAGCAAGGGTGAGCTCACATATGTTCATTGCTCAACAAGTTGTGGGGAATAATGTGGGATGAACTCACCAAAGGTGGGAGTTCATTTAATGTGTAAGGCTGATCAACAATAGGGGTTAAAGCCGAGCATTGCTTTTAATAAGTTGGTCAAAATTTTATTAGCAGTTACTAAATGTAAGTGAATACCAAACCATAATAAATAATAGAACAAAATTAATAATAAATCCCATGCAATGCATATGACAGATTGAGTTTAAGTTCCATAAATTAATCATGCGAGAGTCCTAAGCTGCTCTTGACCGTGAGCTCGACTAGTATACTAGTTTTACACTCTGCACAGGTTGTACCCTTTACCCACAAGTCGTGTTTCCCATGTCGCCAGGGTTAGCTAGACCCTTAGACACTACCAATGTGAATGGCTAGGGATCCACTATGAGGCCTTTACAAAGTTCCACTAGCTTCCGAAAACCCACTACAGTTTATGGGAAGAGCACTTGCAAGAATCCTTCGTCTGACCACCATCGCAGCAAAGTCAACCCGAGAACCTCCTTGCATGCAACTCCCCTACTGCCCTTGCCCCTTTCGGGTAAGGTAGTCTTCCACTAGCTTTCCTAATTAGTTAGCCAAGGGTTCCCATTCCTCCCATATGGTGGCACGTGTTTCTCAAGTTAAGCTCCATGTTCCAATTAACATAATATAATAATCTTGACATGAATAATAATAAAATAACAGAATAATTGGAACATGGATATAATGAAATGTTAATCCCAAAACCATATAAAGCAATAGCACAACTACCCAAGTGATTTAGGGGTAAACAAGGTAAACAAGATAAACAGACTAGGGTGACCTATTGGGTCCCATCAAAACTAAGCCTATGCATGAATATATGACATTAAAGAACATCATTGGGTATGAAAGTGGTCAAGGGCACAACTTGCCTGGCACTTGAGATTCTAGGTACTAGGATGATTCTTCAGATCCTCGTGACCTCACTGCTAGTCGTAGCAATACAAATAGACATGGTATAGACAAAATTAACATCACACCAAACATAAGAACATACCGCATAATAATAATCTACGCGAAGCTACGAGATCGTGGGAACGAGAACCACTAAAATCGGAGTTACGGTTAAGGAGTTATGATTTTATAGAGGACTTATGTGATTAAAATGTTAAACTATATTATAAATTGGTTAATATAAATCATATAAGAGGTTTATTCTATAAATAATTATCTCAACTTTAATCTAAGTTATGAATTGACCATAGATCATATTCTAGTAGATTATAATGATAAGCAGTTCAACAAGACTAACCAACATCAGTTAAATACAGATCTAATTATAAAATAATGAGGCATGGTATAATAAATGTTGTTATTTCATAGTAAATATTTATACGAGACTAACGCAGCTTGAACGGATCAAATCGGAGTTAAAACGGAGGAGTTATGAATTTCCTAAGGTTTTATGTATTTGATACAAGATTAATTAAGAAATAAATTTTAATACCATTTTCATGTTAAAACAGAGACACAGGGTGATAAACAACATTATTACATAATTATAGGAACTGGAATGAATTAATTTGGACGCAATATGAATTTTCTATAGATTAAACAATTTTCTAGAATTATTTATATACTAAAAATCAATTTCTATAATCCTTTATTTTTTTCTAACCTCTGGACTGCGCACAAAAAACAAATAACCAGGGGGTCTAACGCATAAAATTCCCTATGACTCAGATCTTCCCCGCGAGGATGGCGGGTTGATTTATTTGAACAAGAGGGGCTCATATGGTAAAACGCCTGAAGGGGTATGGAAGGTTCACAGCCGCAAGATCAACAGTGGATAGATACGATTAGATCTTATCTATTATGAAACGTTACGCGATGACGTCCCTCGGATCAGAGATTGATGGTCCCGATTTTAAGTAGCCAAGGCCCTCGGATCGAAATCATACGGCTGCTATCAACCGAGCGAAAGGGTATGAAGTCTTCTTATCCTAGCCACACAATGTCGATCCAATAGCACCCACACCACAATGCCCCATGATCTAATCTTATCCGCTGGCTCTAAATCCAATGGACGTCCACCTTCTTCCACCCTCGTCCGTCAACGCAGCGGTGCACAGCGCCCATGCAGCGGTGCCATGACTAGCGCATTGGGTCCGCGCGATTCCGCCCCCACTCACAGCAATAACTGGTGCTACACGATCCCCGTGACACGACGACTACTTGGGTGGAGGACTCACCAGCGATGATGTCGTGGTCAAGTCTGCCCATAGAGGAGGGTGGAACAACGGCTCTTTAGGAGTCCGACGAGTGATTTCACCCACACCAGTCGACTTCCACGCCTGGCCGCCACATTCACGTGTCCCCAGCGCTTGAGTGAACGTTCTGGGCATGCACCCAACCGAGTACTAGATTGAAGCCGATGATGCCCCACGGATTATCGATGGTGGATCGATTCCCTGCAACCCACACCCTCAGGAATGCTCTCGGTTGCAATGTCGACTCTCTTGGAGCTAGGCATGGGACGGACCGAGGAAGGGGACGCGTAGCAGGGCTTGGTATTTATTCACCGGTCGAGGAATCCGTAGACTCTGATAGCGGAGATCTCGCTTGACCCCAACAACCCAGGAGGCGGCCGCGGTGAACAGGAGGAAAGAGGAGCAGGGGGCCGAGACCCACATGCAAGAGGTTTCAGGCGAGGAACCGGGAGCGTGCAGATTCCAAAAGGGTCCCGTAGCTAGCGGCATCCACGGTTGAGTTTGTTGGCGCCTCCCCCGGTTCGGTTACGGAGGGGATGAACCCGACAAGTGGGTCCCACCTGCCAATGACTCAACACCAGAGCTGAATGAACATACCGTGTGTGCGCGGTGCTGAGATGGGCCGGGCACACGTACGAGTGAAGTGGGCCAGAAGGCAGAAATTCGGCCCAGAACTAGTCCTAGCTTTTTTTCTTTTCTATTTCCATTTTTCTTTTCTTTTTCTTTTATTTTTGAATCTACATTTTTAAATTCAAATTCAATTGAGCACTTGCACTTATTTTAATTATAAAGGCTGAGCATACTAGTAGGAAAGGGTTTTGCCCTTTTATATAATTATTTTCTTTGTTTTGTATAGTATTATCTTTCTCTTGCTCAAAATTCTAAATTGTATATTATATCCTAAATTCCAATTTGGATATTAATATTTTACCATTAATAGGATTATTATTAGTATTAAATATGCGCACAAATAAAATCCAAGATGATGCACAAATTAGTCATGTGTCATATGTTAACTATTTACCTTTAGATGTCGGTGTTCACATATGCTAATGAATAGAAGTTACTCAAATATGAAGATCAACTCTATTGTCATCATTTACAATTTGGGTGCTACAAATTCTACTGTTCAAGCTTGTCTCAAAAATTTTAGCACAAAGGTAAAAATGCAAGAACTCCATCATGAGGTGAGTAATTCTATATCTTTTTATTTTGTTATTTGGTTAGCTTAATTCTATTCCATTAGACATTCAAAAGCATGAGGGTCCCAATATTATCCAAAGGTTTCAAAAATCCCTAAAATACTATCTTAAATATATTTATTTATTTATTTCATCATTATTTTTTTCTACTAATTTTGGGCTTTACAATTTTAACTCTGTTTTTGTCCGTTCAAGTTGCGTTAGATTCACAATAAAATTTACTACACAGTGACAAACCTTATTTTGTCAAATCACATACTTTTATAGTTAGGTATTTATTTATCCTGCATAGAGTAGATTAATCTTTTTATCTAAGTAATTTGAAATATAAGTTGACCAGTAGATGATCTCTAGTAAAGTTATAGTTTAGATTAAAATTGAGTTAATAATTTCTTAGATTATCTTTCTCACATAATTGGTAGAAATAATTTAAGGCCTAGTGTTAATTATTTAAATCACTAAAATCTTCTGAAAACCATATCTTCTTAACCGTAACTTTGACTTTAGTGGTTCTTGAGCCTACGATCTTGTAGCACCGCGTAGAATATTTTACGCTATTTGTTCTCATGTTTGGTGTACTGTTATTTTATGCGATCCTTGTCTATTTGTATGTATTTCTACGATTAGCAGTGAGGTTACGAGAATCTGAAGATCGTCTTGGTACCTGGAATCTCGAGTCTCAAGCAAGTTGTGCCCTTGATCACTTTTCTCTTTACCGATAATGTTCCTGTTAATCATTGTGACATGCTCAGGTTAATTTGATGGGACCTAATAGGATTTCCTAGCATTGTTTATGCCACAACTTGCAGAAAAAGAACTATTAGGTAGTTTGGCTATTGCTCTACCTAGTTTTGAGAAATTAATGTTATTATGATCATGTTCCAGTTATGTTGTTATTTTAATTATTGTTCATGACAATTTCATTGTGTTAATTAGAACATGGAGCTTAACTTGAGATATCTGTGCTACCACAAGGGTGGAATGGGACGCCCTTGGCTGACTAATTAGGAAAGCTAGTGGAGGACTACCTTACCCGAAAGGGGCAAGGGCGGTAGAGGAGCTACGTATAGGGAGGTTCTCGGGTTGATCATGCTGCGATGGCTTTTTGGATGACGGATTCCTATATTGCCCTTCTCAGAAACCGTAGCGGGTTTCTGAAGCTAGTGGAACTTTGTAAAGGCCTTGTAGTGGATCCCTAGCCATTCACCTCGGAAGTGTCTAAGGGCCTTGCAAACCCTGACTAGATGGGATACACAACTTGTGGGTAAAGGGCACAACCTCTGTAGAGTGTAAAACTGGTATATCAGCCGTGCTCACGGTCAAGAGCGACTCAGGACTCTCGTATAGTTAATTTGTGGAACTAAACTTAATCTGTCATATGCATTGCATCGCAGGCGTTATTATCAATTGTGATCTCTTACTTAATTGGGTTGGTATTTACTTATACTTAGTAACTGCTAATAAAATTTTGACCAACTCTAAAACCAATGCTCAGCTTTAATCATCTCCTTTGGTAAGCCTTACACTTCACATGAGCTCCCACCTTTAGTGAGTTCATGCACATTATTCCCCACAACTTGTTGAGCGATGAACGTATGTGATCTCACCCTTTCTGTACCCACATCCCCTAGGTCAAGAACAGGTACCATTTGATGAGGCGCATGAAGGATGTTGTGATGAGTTTGTGAGTGGTCTAGGCCGTCGTCTCCTAGTCAACTTTATGTTTCTGGATCGTTGTCTTCGCATGATTTCTGGATCGTTATCTTCACATGATGTAATTATCTAACTATTTTGTACAGAACTCCGTTATATATAAATGATGTGACATTCATTTCTGTATCAATATCATGAGTCATCATATGTGTGAGACTTGATCCTAGCACACACTTGGGGATTATGTCGCGCCTAGGTTTTGGTGCCCCTAAATCCGGGTGTGACAAATTTCCTATTTCCATACAAAGACACTAAATTAAGTATTAACAGGAAACTACAAGCACAGACAAGAAGTTACTCTTATTAGATCAGTTACATTCATTTGCTTATTTTTTGAGTGTGAAATAGCTAGCAGCCCCAATGTGACTTTATATATCTAAGAATGTAAGAAGCATATGAATTTTGAAATACACCGTTCGTAGTCATAACTGAGAACACACTGCTAGACACACAAAATAGGAAGCCAAGTACCTACACAAGAACTTAGTAGAATCTTAATAAAGTGGTTTCATCATGTAATCAGTAAGTAGCAATTATTTTGGTACACAAAAGAGGTAGGCACCAATTTGAACACACAAGCTACTAGCCAATATAGAGGAGCGAAATTGGTGAACCTTGCCCTGCACCGGACCTAGTCGTGGAAGAAGTTGTCAATCGAACTAGAGTCACCGATTCTTGTCTACAATAGCTGGTAGCCTATAGACCACATATATGACAAAGAAAATCAACACAAAACATCTATACGAAGTTGTATCATTTTTTAAGCAAAAAAATATGAAACAATCAAGGCAATTGTCTTAAAGGTGCATGTTCTATGCTATTATTGAAAGATCAGAGGGGTCATTATTTACTATTTGGTATTTACTTAGACATATTCATTTATATTTTTATTATGAAACCGTATGCGCTACATAGTACTGGTTTCGTTTAGTTTTGGGTATTTTTTATTATGAATTTTTAGTGAGACTCTTTCTTTTGCATTGGCTATCTATGTTAATTCTTTCTATTGTTCTATACTCAATAAAAGATTGTACATAAATGTATGCTAGGGACTAGTGATTGATGATAGTACAAGATTTCATTGTCATGCAAAAAAACTAAAAGTGATTGACCACCATCTTAACCTAGTTTCTAGGTCAACATTAAGTGAGGCTCACCTCCTTGGAGGAGACTAAAGATGAGGCTCAAACTTTTTGCCTTTATCAGTGGGAGTTTCCTGCAATAGTTAAATTAGAGAGTGAGTTGTATGTAAACGTATGTAAGAGTCTACCTAAATGACATGATGTTGGTTCAAGCTAAGATATGCACACTACGATATGAAACATTACAGTTCTAATGTTAGTCATGTACTATCTAATAGTGTAATGATATGTTCAGTCATGAATTTAGGAATTTTGCAAAGGATTGTAAAAAATGAAGTGGGTTGACTTGGTCAAGCGGTTCACTACTACCCAAATGGAATCATAGCTGGCTCGAGTGTGGGGTAACCCGACTATGAAGTCCATTCTGATATCATCCCATTTCCATTGAGAAATTTGCAACGACTGCAACAAACCGGCTGTCCTTTGATGCTCTGCCTTGATTTTCTAACAACTATCATATATAGTCACATGCTTTGCAATCTCCCTTTTTATTCTGTACCACTAGAATTTCTTGTTTAGGTCCTGATACATCTTCTTGCTTCCGGGATGTATGGAATAGGCTATCTCATGAGCTTCTTTGAGGATCAACTCTCGAATGGATAAGACATTGGGAACACACAAGTGGTCTTTGAACCATACCATACCTTCTGCATCTTCTCGAAAATTTTGCCTCTCCCTTCTAGAATCAGCTGCCGGATTAGAGGAGTCTAGGTTAGTCTTCCAATCCCCAAATTCCTCGCTTCTCTTCGACTCTACATCGATTAAAGGAGTCTAGGTTGGCCTGCCGAGCCTAGACAACACCTAGGATCTCTCCTCCCCAACGGGGTCCCTCCCGGGAGCGAGATCCAGGCGCTGCCGGTGACTTTCGCCGCCCCTATGCACACGCGGACCATCCAGCCCTAGTGTGCGGACCGTCCGGCCGTCAGGCAGGAAAACCCTAGCCCTGCGCCAGGTCGCGGACCGTCCGGCCTCTGGCCGCGGACCGTCCACCCTTATGCATAGAGCATCACCACGGTTCTTGTTGAGTGATTGGTGCCCGAAAAAGGTGCCAACAACAGTCATTACAAAGATCCAAATCATCATAAGTTCATCATGACAAGCATACAAACACAGGATAAGCAAACTATCCTGACTAACTAAGATAGACTAAGACTCCTATTTTAAAGACTCCTATTTTAAGCATTTAATTACAAAATTCAATGCTAGCGATCTATGGTTCTAAATTTATCTAGTCCTGCAGTTGGGGTTGCTGTAGGCATGGTGTCCATGCGGAGGCGAGCGGTAAGGGTGTTGAGTCCCAATGGGGGCGGGAGAGCCATCCTCATGGTGACGGCGTTCCACGCGCTCAGCCTGCAACTCAGCAACCTCAGCACGAGCCCTACTCACCTCGTCTAAAGCCTGGTCTAGCTCCATGTTGAGCATGACGGCTAGGTTGATTGTGTTGCTCAACATAGGATTGTCCTCACCAATATGCGAGACAAACACACCTCTAGTACTGCCAGTTGGACGGCGGGGGTAATACCTCAGGTTAAGACCGTCATCCACCCCCTGAGCACCGAGCAGTACTGAGAAAGCACGTGCCGTGCGGCATCCTGCATGGCCACCTTGGCTGAGTCCCGCTAAGAGATAGAATAATGCTCTGAGCAGACCTCCACACCCCGGAGATCATCCTCCGGATGTCACACCAAGCAAATAGCCTCCTAGCAGTCTGGGTATAACCCACAACTGTGTTGGTAGACCACACAGCAATGCTCGATTGACCAAGTGTGCCGATCAAGGGCCCGGCGCAGCAAGGTGTTGAGCGCATCGTGAAAGTGACACCCGCGAGCAACGTCACGAGTGATGGGTCTAGCGACCCATCCCTCCAGCTCCTGCTCCTTTGAGAGGTCGGTGCTATGGCTGGAGCTGCTGTCGTCGCCTTCTTCATCTTTAGGGTCTCCTCCAACAGTACTCTAGCAGCCGGGGCGCCTAGTGGTGGTGCAGGGGACACCACCAGTGGGGGCACTAGGGAGCAACGCCTCACAAAATCTACCTTCTGCTGGGGTGGGGAGGAAGAGCCCTACTGCTCTAGCTCCTAGCACCGACGTTCCTGCTCCTCGTGCAAGCGGTGGTGCAACCTCTCCAAGTGGCTGGACTGGCCAGTTACTGAACGACAAAGCGAACGCTCCACAAGACGAGAGGGCAAGAAAGGAATGACTGACTTTCATGTTGTGTGTCTAAGACGAGCCATCTACAAAAGACATCGTAAGCATAAGAGTAAGAACATAACTAATATGACCAGGAAATAAATAAAACAAAATTTTAGCAAGGTATAATATATAGTAGAACATAGAGTTGGTCGAGATGACCGACTTTTGAAGTGACACCAAGGGTCAAGGTGAGAATAGAGGTCTATAATCCTTAGAATGGCCATTCTACTCTAGGTTAGCAGTCCTACAGTCATAACGGCTTTGATACCACTTATGTCACACCTGGTTTTAGAAGGTGTGGCAGCCCTCCCAAGTTATCGGGCCCACGTGCACCAATCCTTACCATGATGGCCTCAGATGGCTATGCACGTGTACCAGGTAACTTAACAAGGCTATCACGAGTTCAACAACTTCAACTCATCATCCCAAGGATCTCCCACCATACATGCATATTACAGTAATCACATTCGATACACACACACTTCAGAGATAAGAGCAGAAGACTTTATAAAACATTCTTTTCATTTCTAAAACTAAAGTTTATTACATAGGAAGAGTTACATTTATTACAAGTCTTGATATACTCAAAGTGCATAACTTATTACAAAAGCAGGAAGGTAGAAACCCTCCAAAGCTCATACATAAACCTAGCTAGTCCTCCTCCAGAACTGGAAATGCCCTCCAGCCTCAGGAACACTTAGAGTACTCCTCATCACCTACAACAACATGGGTTCGAAAACCCTAAGTATGGAGTGTACTTTCGCAAGTCTTACCCAACTAAGGAAAAAGACTCTCAAGGATATGCTGGTTAAATAGGACTCAAGGAAAGGCTTGAGCAAGAATCAACTTAGATACTTTTGCAGAAATAGCTTACTAAAGTGAGTCCTTACTTTCAATATTTTAATGCCTGATTAAATATTAATAGACTCTAGTTGCATCTCGTCTAATTTCACCATCTCATCAGTACAACATCATTTTTATTCATAATGTTTACATCCTGACCTAGGTTGCAAGTCAGAGATCAAGTCTCCACTTTCCGAGGATGACGATATAACGACGATCCGAATCGATTTATTTAGATGAGGATCTCTAACCACACAACATATGTTTCCTGTAACTCTTGCATATGTCTACCATTCCCATGGATCCTCCACTGCATGAACAGGTCCGTGCCACCCGAGAGCACACCACCCCTTTTAGGCGGTCATTTGCCAGGAGGGTACATGCCACTCTCGCCCTCTCTCCACTCCTAGTGCACGATTGTCTTTTCATGTATGGAATAGCCAGGTTCAAGCTTACCCTGCCCCATATCTAGGGCATGTGGCCAGTTAAGATAGTCCTTGATCATACAGGCCTACATAAACATGTAATCCTTAATTAACCTGGGTGGAGCATCACCTGTTCCTAGCCCAAGTCTCGAGTTATGTACTTCCACCCTTAGGATTTTTTTTTCTGTTCTTAAGGATGAAAAGAGCATTATAGGGAACTTTGCAGTAAGATCCCACCATGCTCCTGATGAAAATATTCTTGCAGGTAGAAGCCATCCTTCCTCAGGATAACCCCTGAGCTAGGCATTATTGCAAAAGACAGCCTCTATCAACAAGATCTAAGTAGGGCTAAGCATTTTTGTAAACAACATTTGATACTTCCAAAGAAGTATCTATAACAGGAATGGATATCAAGGTAGTCAATGCATCAAATAGTTTCCAAGCAATTCCTATAAACTTAATGCACATTTCACTAGACTTAAGTGTATAAAATCTTTTTAAAAATACATGGAAGGGGTAAATGCACCAGGGCTTGCCTTTGTTGCAAAGACAGAGGTCTAAATCCCTCTATTAAACACCAATTAGATGGCTCCCATCACTTGATGAGCAGGCACTGAAGCAGACTCCTCTTCAGAAACCACTACTTGAATTTCATCTTCTTCTTCTAGGAATTCTACATGTAAATATATGAACATGAATGCTTATGCTGATGCAACTTGAAAAGAAAATACTAAAAAGCATCACAAGACTTACACCTCTCTAAAGGTGCACACAAAAACTAACAAAACCTTAAGAGATAAATACTCTAATATCACAACTCAATTCACCAACTAAACTAGGAAACCTTGCCTCCATAACATACCAAGTACTTCATTTATGCCTTAAGCAAGGATCCAAACTGCATGTACTACAAGTCATAGTGTCCAAGAATCAGCCACAATTCACTGAACCTATTTTTAGTTCTCGTAATTCATCTTCCATTGCTCCATTCCTCTCCCCTCTGTTCAATGCCTTTTATCTCATAAACTCACATGACAAGTGTGGCAGAACCTCCCAAGGTATTAGGCCCACCTACAGATGTCCTTGTCCTAAGGACCTCGGACAACCATGTAGATGCACATAATCACTCGACAAGTTCGGTCTTCTGTATCAACATCATGTTGCCCAAGAGCGCTTCACCCATCACGCAGACATTACATCAGATCGGAGGAAAGAATATGCGGAAGAGGATTACAATAACTTAATTTACATTCATAAAATATATATAGAGAGAGTATTATTACAGTACCGAGGTTTATGAGTGCATAGAATATTATTACAAACCAGGGAGGCAAAACACCCTCCCGCACAAAAGTTTAGTGTTTTCAAACTAGGAGACAAACATCCTCTCGCACACACGATCACTGATTTGGCTCCTCCTTTGGTACCACCTTTGAACAGAAATAACAAAATTCCGTTGTTTCCTCACCTACAATAACATGGGTTCAAAAACCCTGAGTATGGAGTGTACTTTCACAAGTCTTACCCAATAAAGGAAAAGACTCTCAAGGATATGCTGGCTTGTGGGATTCAAGGTAAAGCTAATCTCAAGCATCAAAGACTCTGTTTGCAGAAATGTTTACTAACAGTGGATCCTTAACAATCCAATTTTATTGTCAGGTTCAGTAAAGTTACCTGTATCTAGAGTTCTTTCTATCCTAGTTCAAGCACTTGGCCTATAGTAGCTGTCTTTTATCACCCTTTTGAGTTTACTAGAATGCTACGTGTAAGTTAGTGACCAAGTCTTCATGTCCGAGAAGTAACGGCGATTTGAATCGATTAATACCCAGCTGGGGATCTCCAACCACACGACATATGTAGCACTTAACCCTTGCATATGTCAACTCGCCACCGAGTTTCTCAAGACTAGACCGGGTTCACGCCAACCAAGAGCATAGATACACCACCGTCCAGCCTCTTGCCACGGAGGGTACACGCTACTCTCGCCATCTCTCCACTCCCATTGCGTGTTGGCCTTTCTGGTATTGGTCTGCCCGAGGCAAAGCTTACCCATGACGAGGCATGTGGCCAGTTAAAAGGTCCTCGATCATCAAGCCTACATCGGTACAGTCCTTAATCGACTCAGATGGAGACACTACACCGAGACTTCCTTCTCATGCATGTCACCCGCCCGGTCTTAGCTTTATTATTTAAAACCCAAAGTTTGGTACCTGGCAGAGGTACATCTTTTCAGATGTTGAACCCATCATGGCCATGATGGATCCATCATCAAATCTTTTCTTTTGAAAACTTCCCATCCCATATGAAGCATCATCTTTTGTTTAAAACAAAACATTTTATTTTCTAAAGCATAGCTAAGCATTAGAAAACTTTTAATAAATCAGGTAACAAGAATGGTAATCAATTCCAAGGAAAAGGGAATGCATCAATAGTTAAGGACGCAACTCCTATCACCTAATGCATCATCTCAAGTGGTAAAAAGTTTTGAAACAACAAGGAAAGGGTAAATGCACCGGGGCTTGCCTTGTGTTGTAGGAGACTCGGGATCTGTTCCACAAATATCAAAATAGAAACTGTTCTCGGTAGGTGGAATTTCAACTTGTGGGGCAGTTTCTTCTTCGACAATTACTTCTTCTTTGTTTTCTATACATAGCAATATACATACATGAATGCTCATGTGACGCTATGAATATGCAGTTACAATAGAAACACACTAAGTTGTATCTTGAATACAACTTTCCTTCATGGTGCCTACCAGCCACTAGAGTTTTAGTACTCTATTAGGGTTTAGGCAAATTCTACCTTAGGAAGCTAGGGTTTTAGGTTTGGGATCAAACAATGTCCAAAACATGTCAAACTTTACCCAAGGGTTTTAATCATCATATCAATTTTACCCAAACAGTTTTACTATTTTTGGAGTTATTGATTTAATTCTAAAATTCTAAAAGGCTAGGTTTAGGCATTTTTAAATGCTAAATAATTTCTGGTTGGGACCAAAAATCTTGCAACTATTTTTATTAAATACTAGAGGAATTTAGGAGTCTAGAAAATTGGTCCCATGAATTTATCAATTTTCTAGGATTTCTCATAAATTTCCTAAGCTTGGTAGAAAAAGAAAAAGGAAAACTATGGACAGTTCTAGGTTGAAACTGGCCCAATCCGGCCCACAACCAAGCAAACACGCTCGCGCGCGTGCCCACCCTGGCGTCTTTGCACAGAGGACCCCGGCTATTCGAATAACTGATAAAGACCCCTTGACACTATTTCACAGTCTCTCTGACAATCACACTTAAGCCCCACACTTCTCTCTCTTCGCAACGCCAGGTCCCCGATGGCGAATGATGGTGAGCTCGCCCTCCGGCGAACCTAGACCGGCCGGGATACGCTACGACCGGTGCCCTAACTCGGTCGACACCTAATCCTACCCTTGGCGACCCAAATCCCTCCATCAATTACATGAATCCGGCCCGGAGTTCGTCTTCCCACGACGACGGTGAATACCGTAGGAAAACCGAGGAGTTCCCAGTAATCAATCGGGGTCTAGCTCAATTGGTCGAGCCGACAAGCATTCCTAGCGTGCAAGGGTGCTGAAACGAGGGTGAAGAGGGCGAGAGCAGACCTGGAGAAGGCGGTCCACGGCGCGGTGACTCACGGCGGCGCGGAGAACCCAATTGGGGGAAATCCCAAATTGAGGCGCTACGGTGGATGATTAGAGACGAGGGCTGGTGCACTGGGCGTGTAATAACCTAGCGGAGCTAGCTGAACGCTCAATTTATAGTGATCAACAGCGATGGCGCCCAATTTGGGGAAGACACTTGGGACGCCGGAGAGTGGGGGAGGTCACTGGCGCGAGCTACCGTGGCATTCACTAGAGCAACGACTCAGGCGATAGATAGGCCATCTACTGCAGGTTACTGCATCATGGTGAAACGGTTGACGGCGTGGCATAACCGAGGGAAACGTGCGGCACGACGGCGGCGGTCGCGCAGTCATGTCGCCGGTGCAAGTGGGTACGGCGACAGGGCAGTACAGTGCCCCAAACTCATCCACGGTGAAGATCTTTTTGTAACACCGCAGGTGTTTGCCTTAAATTAAACTGCAATTATGGATCCTTAAGAAAAATGTCAGTTTGGATCACTCGAGTTGGCGGATGTAAATTTTGGAAGCACTTGTATTTATAATTCGGACCTCACTAGTTTGGATCGACGTGTATTAGATTCAAATTGAATTTAAAAATTTAAGCCTACTTCAGACCAGTGTGAGTTTGATTAAAATTCGAATTCAAAATTAAGGCAAAATCAAATTATTCAAATCTTTTTTTAGTAAAACTTTAATCAACTTACGCCAAAATCCGAAGATCAAAACTATGAACAATTATTGCACTAAAATACGAATCGAAGAGGAGATTATAGAATAAATCATGCGCAAGGTTAATAATTTAGATTGTTTGTTCAACACGTTATTTTGGCGACGAAATTGAGTGTTCGTTAGCAGATAAGATTTAACTGGTTTCAATTAAATCAAACACAGAGAGTACGAAATTAAGGAAGAATTAGATGTGAGGATAACAGTTTCTATGTCCTAATCATTTTCGCCTATCTCGATTTTCAGCATCGCATCTGTCTCCATTTTTTCCTGAACTGTCCAAAATATTTTGAGCAGTTCCGTGTTAAACCGCTATCTGCAAGGTTGAACCTGGTGCCGGTTTAAAATTAATTAATTATGGCAAATTGGAAAGGTCACCTAAGTATTTCGCTCTTGTTCGAGCAATCTCTATGAATTCGGTAGAGACGCTACTAGAGACAGACTATTTTAAATAAACAGAACACTAAAACTAAATAAGACCAAATTAGTTGCTAGCCGATTCAGTTCCATATTCTAGAATCTGAGAAAAATAATATCGTATCCTAACAACATTTTGATCCAATCCGTTTGCATCCTGTCTAACATGGATATGTATGTATTCTTTTGTAGAAGAAAAAGAAAGAAAAGAAAATATCTAGCTCCTTGGGAAAGCTGGTATGCATACATCTCTTGCTAATTATCATTTTCTGGACTTTGTTCTCATCCAACCACCGCTCTCTCCTGGATATTTTCGTGCGCATTCAACAGGTCCGTGGGGATCAGCTTCACATAAGTTAGTGCTCGTGCCTTCTCCCTCCTCCTTCCCCAGCACAATGCCTGAGCGTTTTGCTCTCAGCGCTCGACCTCCCTCTGCCCTCGCTCACTTCCTAGGTCGTGCTGGGCTCCCAAGCAAACGCCTCCACTGTCTGGTATTCCTGCATCGCTCTCCACCCATCGCTTGGTGTTGTTGCTGCAGCACGCACGGAGCAGCGCCCAGCTCCTGCTAGCAGGGGGTGCCATTCTATGCTCGCCGGTAAAGCTCCCCAATGCCCAGCCATCTCCTCCTTTCTCCCCTCCGCGTGCTCTGCCGAGTTCTTCACGACGCGCTCAGCTTCCTGCTCGCCGTGGCTTTTAGTGCTCGGTTCGCCGCGCTCCTCAAGCTCGCTTCCATGGCCGCCGGTCAGCCCCTGCCTCGGCCTCCTGCTGTGTGTGCTACTCGGCCCCAGCTCACCCTATGCCGTGTTGCCATTTCTGCTCGGCCTTGCGAGCTGCTGACCATGGTGCCCCTCGCCTCCAGCACGTGCTAGCCACAGCCTTCTTTTGCTAGTAGCGTGGGCTGTCCTCGCCTTCTCCTACTTCAGTTCGTCGGACTCCGTAGCGTTGTCGTCCTTGCTGCAACATCGTCGAGTCTGGCCATCGTTCTCCTCCACGACCATGGGCTACATCGTCTCTGCGCTTAGCAAGCTTACCCCACTCTGGCTCCTCTGTGTGCTCGACAAATGGCTTGAACCCAGAGTTCGTCGTCGTTTCTCATTCGCGATCTCGTCAACCTCTGCTCGACAAGTGTTCGGTGAAGGGCCTGAGCCAAGTGTTGTTGCTGCTTCCATGGATTTCTAATCAAATTGGTAATAATACTCTGGCTCGCTACTCCTACTAATTAATTCGATGAATAGATTGGATGGATATTAATCATGACGTTCGAATCAGATATTTGTGATGCGCTGTAGTAATTATCTGCATTTCATTGTATATGTTTGTTGTTAGGTTATTTCTCTACGGGATAGGATGTTGTGTTTTGCTTATTTAATCCTGTCTGGTACGTAGACTTGTTAGGTGTTAGAGAAAATGTCTGAATTAGAAATCGTAGCTGTTATCGGGTGTCGAATCAAATATGGTCGCAATGAGTTGCGTTGTTTTTGCTGCTATTAGAATTGATGAATGGTTCGATTAAATATATTATCGCAATGATTATCCCATGGTAAGCTTACGTGTTGTAGTTATATTTATCGCGCGACGAAATGTCTTAGAGTGCACCGTGGGATGGTTAGTGTTTGTGGCGATGGTTTGATTGTTCGTTAGCGTAGACTCCTGGAAGTGATTTATAGGTTTAGTTGGAGTAAGCTGACAAAGAACCAAATTAGTGCGATATTTAACATGTCATCGACGAAGAGCCCGAATTAGTATTCGTTAACCAGTGCAGTGGATTTGAGCTAAATTTATTATTGGCGCGTATTTTTGTTAGCCGAAATATTAGAATCAATAGTCTCTATCCTTAGACTGAGTTAAGTGTCCCTAAATAATAAGCCTAAGTCTGGTCCGCCTTTTTGGTGTATTCTCTAGCATATAATTATATAGGATTTGTGTATTGTATTATCGCTTCCTGTTCAAATCAGATTTGATTAAGTTAAAATAGCATGGACGATGTACTTAGTAATATCTCGGCATCTGGTAATTGCTTTTAAGTGATATTATATGCCTCGCCGCTAAATATTTAATCCTCATCGGTGTAGCAATAATTAGTCGTGTGCTATTTCTGCGTATATTCATTCATGTGCATTATGCATATCATTTAGGTACGTTAATTAATCGCGTGATGCGGACGACGAGCCAAGTCGACCCCAAGTGCGGGTTACTCCACATGATGATGCTGATGGACGAACCTGCCTGATCAAGTGCTAGGACAAGGATGATCGTCAAGTGGACGTCACCTAACAAACACTAACGTAGTATTCATTCCAGGCAAGCCCCGGTGCATGCAACCCCTTCCTTGTGTTTTTAAATAATTTTTACACACTTTAAGTCTAGTGAAATGTGCATTAAGTTTATAGGAGTTGCTTGAAAACTATTAGATGCATTGCCTACCTTGATATCCATACCTTTATAGATACTTCTGATGAAGTATCAAAATATGATTTACAAAAATGCTTAGCCCTGCTTAGATCTTGTGGATAGAGGTTGTCTTTTGGAATAATGCCTAGCTCAGGGGTTATCCTAAGGAAGGATGGCTTCTACCTGCAAGAATATTTTTATTAGGAGCATGGTGGGATCTTACTGCAAAGTTCTCTATAATGCTCTTTTCATCCTAAGGAACACAAAACAATCCTAAGGATGGAAGTACTTAAATTGAGACTTGGGCTAGGAATAGGTGATGTTCTACCCAGGTTGATTAAGGATTGGATGCGTATGTAGGCCTGCTGATCGAAGACCTTTTAACTGGTCACATGCCTCATCATGGGTAAGCTTTGCCTCGGGCAGACTAATACCAGAATAAGATAACACACAATAGGAGTGGAGAGATAGCAAGAGTAGCGTGTACCCTCCGTGGCAAGAGGCTGGACGATAGTGTATCTGTGCTCTCGGTTGGCGTGAACCTGATCTAGTCTTAAGAACCCCGGTGGCGAGTTCACATATGCAAGGGTTAAGTGCTACATATGTCGTGTGATTGGAGATCCCCAGCTGGGTATTAATCGATTCGAATTGCCGTTACTTCTCGGATAAGAAGACTTGGTCACTGACCTGCAACCTAAGTCAGGATGTGAACCTCATGAATAAAAATGATGTTGTATTGATGAGATGGTGAAATTAGACTAGATGCAAACAAGGTCTATTAATACTTAATCTAGCATTAAAGTGTTGAAAGTAAGGGCTCACTTTAGTAAGCTATTTCTGCAAAAGTATCTAATTTGATTCTTGCTAAAACTTTTACTTGATTCCCAAATCCAGCATACCCTTGAGAGTCTTTTCTTTAGCCGGGTAAGTCTTGCTGAGTAATTCCATACTCAGGGTTTTATTCCCTATTGTTTTTCAAGATATAACTTTGTGCTGCTGTTGATGGTGTTAAGTGCCGGTGAGCTCGGCCTTCTTATAAGTCTAAGTAACCCTTCTATACTTCTTACCGAGATGGTCACTTGAGCTAGCATATATTTCAAACTTATACTTTGGTAATCACAATGATAAATATTATGTAAATTTTTTTTGTAACCTGTAAAATTTGGTAATAAGATTTCCACTGCAAAAATGTTATGTGTGATTTGTGTTACTTAATCCCGCGGTTTTGGTTGTAAGTGGTTTATCCGGTGTCCTTGGGGCAATCGGACGGATCCTGTTAAGTTATCTGGTGCACATGCATAGCAGTCTGAGGTCTTTGAGACAAGGACAGGTGCATGTGGGCCTAATAAATTGGGAGGTTCTGCTACAGCTGGTATCAGAGCAGGATTAAGTTTATATGGTCACATACGTATTTTCAAAATAAAAGTTTTGGTTTTGAAAAACCTATTTTCAACTAAACACATTGTTTGGCTTTGAAAAACAGTTTTGAAAAACTATAATGATAGCGACATCCTCTATTAAGCCCTATGTTAAGGACTATCAGGTGGCTTAGTTCAAAACCACTAACCCACAACCGGGGGTATTGCATACATGTGTAATGTTATTTTTGAGGCCATTCAGTTCTGAACGGATCGACATTCAAGGTAAGGTGAGATGTGAGAGCATGACCGAACAACCGTCGGTCTAGGTGTTGGGACCATGCTTCGTCGCCGAAGGACCTGCAGGAAGAAACACCTTCGACAAATCTGTTTATACATGATACCGAAGCTATCGCTCATGAAGCTTCGATACTATAACGTATCCAAAGACGAAGGATCGAACCGACTTAAAGATGGAATGACTTTTTAGTCCATAAGGGTCTGAGTCATAATTGTAATCTTCTGCAAGGGGCATGATTGTAATTTCTTACAGGCTGCGTCCTGTGCCTATAAATAGATAAACAGTACTCCTTTACTGTTCACGCGATCTTGTAATTGCTAACGCATTACTCTGGAATTATTGTTTTCTGCCAAGCAAAGGTATAAATGTACCTAAATATTATGTTTTAATATTTAAGTTCATATTATAAAATAAATGAATAATGTTATTTATTCTTGGTATTCTATAACGCTTTATATTTTATATTTCATTTCGCATTGTTTTATCTTTGATCACGAAGGTGCGACCTTCATGATATATTATTCATAACCTTCGTCCGAAGCCCATTAGATCCTTGGGGAAATAATGCTTCAGCGAACGAAGGGCTTTAACATCTAACATTCTGTGTTGCCTTGTTCTTAATTCATAGCATTTGAGAACAAGTCCCCAACATTGGCGCCCACCTCCGGTGAACTCACTTCCACTTTTTGAGTTGATGGCTTCGTTCAAGAACCAAGCTGGAACTGCTTCGGCTCCGAAGCTGATTCTCCCGATAACAGGTGGTTCATGCTCAGAGCCGGCTAACAAGAAACAGATGAAGGAGGCATAGAGAAGAGTACAACATGTAGGGGTACAAGGACCCTTCATCAAGTCAAGATGGTCTCACATCCCAATTACCTTCTCTCAAGAGGATCTTCAGCTCAAGGATTACCCGCACAATGATGCTATGGTTATCTCTTGTGTGATCAAAGAATTTTTGGTCCACAATGTTTTGGTTGATACAGGCAGTGCAGCGGATATTATATTTGCTAAGGCCTTCAGACAAATGCAAGAGCCTGAAGACAAAATTCATGATGCTACGCACCCTCTTTACGGCTTCGGAGGAAGACAGATTGTAGCGCTTGGTAAGATTACCATGCCAGTGACCTTCGGATTCGTCAACAATACAAGGACTGAGCAAGTTGTGTTTGACATTGTCGACATGGAGTATCCTTACAATGCTATCATTGGTCGCGGAACACTCAATGCTTTCGAAGCAATTCTTCATCCAGCATATCTTTGCATGAAGATACCTTCGGATCAAGGACCTATTGCTATTCATGGGAGTCAGGAAGCTGCCAGAAAGGCCGAGGGGAATTGGACTGATTCAAGGGCAATCCACAATATAGATGAAGCCGAAGCTTGTGAGCTGTACAAGTACAGAAGGGAGAAGGCTGCTTCGGCCGATCAGCCGAAACCCATGCTTTTATGCGAAGATATCGCAGAGCAGAAGGTGCTGCTGGGATCTCAATTGTCTGAGGAACAAGAGAAAACCCTAATAAGGTTTCTGTTCAACAACAAAGATGTCTTTGCATGGTCGGCTAACGATCTCTGTGGCGTCAACAGGTATGTTATTGAACACTCGCTCAATGTTGATCCATCCTTCAGACACAGAAAGCGGAGGCTTCAGAAGATGTCTGATGACAAGGCCGAAGGTGCTCGAAATGAAGTAAAAAGACTCCTCAGCGCCGGAGTCATCAGAGAAGTGAAGTATCCAGAATGGCTGGCTAACACTGTTATGGTAAAAAAGGCCAATGGCAAATGGAGGATGTGTATTGATTTTACTGATCTCAACAAGGCTTGTCTGAAGGATGAGTTTCCATTGCCAAGGATAGATTCCCTAGTTGATGCAGCAGCTTCATCAGAACTTATGAGTCTGTTGGATTGTTATTCAGGCTATCATTAAATTTGGATGAAGAAGGAGGATGAGCCAAAAACCAGCTTCATAACCCCTAGCGGAACATATTGTTACCTTCGGATGCCTGAGGGGCTCAAGAATGCTAGAGGAAGCTTCAGCAGAATGATAGCAAAGGTTCTTCATTCTCAGATAGGCAGAAATGTGCTAACTTATGTCGATGATATCATTGTAAAAAGCACAAAGCAAGAAAATCACATTGCTAATTTGCAGGAGACTTTCACTAATTTTAGACAGGCCGGTCTAAAACTGAATCTAGAAAAGTGTGTTTTCGGAGTAAAGAAAGGGAAATTCCTTGGTTGCCTAGTTTCAACAAAAGGGATTGAGGCTAATCCAAATAAAATCGAAGCTATTCTTCGAATGGAACCACCAAGCACAAAGAAGGGGGCTCAACGATTGACAGGAAGACTAGCATCTCTCAACAGATTCATATCTAGATCAGCAGAGAGAAATTTACCATTCTTCGAAGTGCTGAAGTCAGCCGAAGTTTTTCAATGGGGACCAGTTCAGCAGAGAGCCTTCGAAGAGCTGAAGCAATATTTGATAGACCTAACGACGTTAACTCCACCAACGCCAGGGTCTCCTCTGTTGTTATATGTGGCAGCCTCGCACTCAGCGGTAAGTGCGGCACTTGTCCAAGAGAAGCTTGAAGGGCAAGTCAAAAAGCAAGCCCCAATATACTTTGTATCCGAAGTTCTTAGTTTATCATAGAAAAATTATACAGAATTGGAGAAGGTGATGTATGCTGTTTTGATAGCTTCCAGGAAGCTTCGACACTATTTTCAAGCATACAATATAATTGTCCCTTCTTCGCAACCATTGAAGGATATTATGAGAAATAGAGAAGCTACTGGAAGGGTTGGAAAATGGGCTGCGGAACTCAATGAGTTTTGCATTGATTATGTGCATAGATCTTCGATTCAGTCTCAAGCGTTAGCAGACTTCATTGCTGATTGGACACCAGGGGCTCAGGAAGAAGAAGCGAGTAAAGATGCCGAAGCTTGGACAGTATTCTGCTATGGTTCTTGGGGAACCTTCGGGGCAGGAGCAGCCGCTGTGTTGGTCGCACCCTCCAAAGTTAAAACTTGCTACGCAGCAAGACTTGATTTCAGCTGCACAAATAACATTGCTGAGTACAAAGCTTTACTTTTGGGTCTTCGGAATTTAAAGGCAATGGGAATTAGAAGGGCGGTTCTTAAAACTGATTCCCAGGTTATTTCTGGTCATATTGACAAGAGTTGTAAGGCAAGAGACCCGAAGCTTGAGAAATATTTAGACACGGTCCGAAGGATTGAAGCTTCCTTTGAAGGGTTTTCTATCAAAAATATTCCTCGAGGAGAAAATGAACATGCTGATTTGCTAGCCAAGTCAGCAGCACAGGGGTTGCCCTTACCTTCGGAAGTATTTTTCGAAACAATAAAAGCACCTTCGGTTGAACTTCTTGAAAGAGCAGTCCTCAATATATCTCCTGTTTATAGTGAAGACTGGAGAACTGAGATCATCTCTTTCCTTCAGGGTAACTTTCTTTCAGATGACGAAGCTTATAACAAGATAATAGAGGCAAGAGCTCGACCATATGTTATAATAGGAGGGGAGCTGTACAAGCATGGGGTCTGTTCTCCACTACTCAAATGTTTATCCAGAGCCGAAGGTATAGAATTGATGAACGAAATACACGCAGGCCTGTGTGGATCTCACATTGGATCTAGGCCTTTGCTGGGAAAAGTTTTTCATCAAGGATTTTATTGGCCAATGGCAGCTTCGGATGCAGCAGAATTAGTCCAAAAGTGCGAAGGCTGTCAGAAATGTGCAAGAGATCAAAAACAACCTTCGTCTTTAACCCAGTTAATACAACCCACTTGGCCATTGCAAAGGTGGGGCTTTGATTTGTTAGGTACGCTACCACCAGCACAAGAGAACTTAAGATATGTTGTAGTGGTAGTGGAATATTTTTCTAAATGGATTGAGGCAAAGCCTCTAGCCATAATAACTTCGGTTACTATTCAAAAGTTTTTCTAGCAAAATATTGTCTGTCGCTTCGGAGGGCCAAAGGCCATCATTGTGGACAATGGAATGCAGTTTGATTCCGAAGCTTTCAGAGATTTTTGTGAACAAATTGGCACGAAGATCCATTTTGCATCAGTTCGACATCCGGAGTCAAATGGACTTGTTGAAAGGGCTAATGGCATCATAATGACAGGAATAATGAAGTTAATCTTCAATCAGCCCAGAGGAAAGTGGCCAGATGAATTAATCAAAGTGGTGTGGAGCCACAACACAACAATATCAAGATCAACAGGTTTTACACCATTCAAATTGTTGTTTGGTGATGAAGCAATAACTCCGGAAGAAGCAAAAGCAGGATCAATAAGAATAGTAGTTTCGGCAGAAGACGAAGCTGAAGCCGATTACTCTGTGGAAAAAGATGCTATAGAAGGGATCAGGCTTCAAGCTGTGGAAAACATCAATAAATACCAAGCCGAAACAATAAAATGGCGTGATAGAAAGGTTCGGCTAAAGAATATTGAGCCAGGACATTTGGTGCTTCGAAGAGTAGCCAACCCAGAGACAGTAGGCAAGCTACAGCTGAAGTGGGAAGGACCTTTTCAGGTAGTATCTTTGTCAAGACCCGGTTCCTATAGATTGAAGTATATGGATGACAACGACATTCCTAGATCATGGAATGCGGATGAGCTTCGGCGATATTATGTTTAGCTTGATGTAATTTTTTTATTCTTTCTTGTGGCACCCTTTTCCTTTCCAAAGGGGGAGAAAGGTTTTTAATGGGGCCACAACATGTAATTTTTCTTTTTCTTATTTCAACTCTATAAGAGCAATATCCCCCAAAGATGTAAATGTAAAAGCTGAGAACGCACCATCGAGTGCAAAGGAAAAAGAAAAGGAAACAGGGAGAAGCTCAAATGTCGTTCCTAAGGGAATGCAGAGCCTGCAGCGAAAAATAAACGCTGATTCCGCCGAAGTAAAAGGTGAAGAAGCTCCTAAGGGAGGCTTACAGCGAAAAATAAACGCTGATTCCGCCGAAGTAAAAGGCGAAGAAGCTCCTAAGGGAGGCTTACAGTGAAAAGTCAGCTCTGGTACACCGAAAAATAAACGGTGAAGCCGAAAAATAAGCAGCAAAAAGATTTGAGTCATTCCTAAGGGAATGAAGACTATGATTATGGCTTCGAATATATTTTCGAACATTCATTTGCACGATACATCACATCATGACATTTGCATTCATAAACATTCATCTAGACATATATAGGATCATTATCATCATATCATACAGAAAAGGCAGATGCTTCGGCTATGAGGATAAAGCTTCGGAGAAAAACAGAAAGAAGAAATTTTCATGCTTTGTTGTGTACGAAAAGAAGGGAAGGTGTTTTTCGCTTTCATCTCAAAAAGAAAATTTCGTCCACAGCAAAACAGATTGTACACGGACAAAGGGGAAAAGATATATTACATGGTACGCACAAATTTACATAAGTTTCTTTACAATCATATTACAAAATTTTCTCTAGAATCTTATGCAGCAAAGTCTTTCGGGACATCTGTTAAGGCTTCAGCTCGTCATTCTTTAGCTTCATCATCCTGTACATATTAAAACAGAATGAGAAAAGCGCAGAGTTCAAGGAGACGGTAAAAGTAACAAGTATAAGTTTCTCACTGGCTTAAGGTGGCTCCGAGCTTCGTCACCAGCTATTTTTCGCCCGCCGTTTATCCAAATCTGGGTCATAAACCTGTTTCCTATGCTTCGAGCTAGGCTGGGGATGTCAATTAAATCTGCTGGCGACAAACTGAAGTTTGGCCTATTAACAATTTTCCCGTGCGTGCAACTAGCCTTCAGGAAAGCAGTAGCCGTGCCTCGAGAAGGTAACAGGGCGCAGAAATCGGCATGCCCAGCGATAACTTCGTCAAGTGCATCAACTTCGCCCTCAATGTATTCAAAGGTGCTTGGCAGGTTTTCAGCTGAAGGTGTAAACTTATCAGAGCTGGCTCCAATTGAGTAAAACACATCCTTCAGCCGCTGCACACATCGGTTGCCGAAATCTAAACATTTTTCCTGAAGCTCCTTCAATGATTTCTGCAAATTTGAATTCTTCTCAATTTCGATCTTGAGACTTGTTTCAAGATTCTTCTTTTCTTGCTCAGATTTTTCTGATTTTATGAGTAATTCGCTGTTTAATTTGTCAATTTCGGCTTGAGCTTCAGCCAGTGAACCTTCCATAGAGTGAATGACGAAGTCCTTCTTCTCCAAGGCAGCTTCATGATCTTTAACTTTATTTTCAAGTTCTTGAATGTTGAAGTCCTTTTTCTTCAAAGCAGCTTCGTAACTTTCGACTTTATTTTCTAGATCTTTGATGGTACCTTCGTTTTTCTCGTCTTTAAGATCTTGTTGCATCCTCAGCACTTTACTTAGTAATATACTCTGGCAAAACAGCCTTCGTCAGAAAACATCTTAATTCAAAGAACAATAAAAGTTGAGAGTTTTTACCTTGAAATTAGCGTAGAACAAGCTACAGGCGATATGCTATCGCTGGTACCTGCAGAGGTCCGCTTCAATCTTCGGGAGAAAGTCCTAACAACCTTGGCCTCGGTTCGATTCCGAAGGAATCTTAGTTTCCCTTCATTAGCTCCGCCAAACAGCAGAGCCCCTGGTTTGTACCCACAGGATACAACATATTTCTTTAGCTCTTCTTTTTCAGTTTCTGATAACTCTTGTCCTAGAATATCTTGAAAATTGAAATTTTCCTCTTCCAAAGTATCTTCAGTTTGCTCTTTTCCTTTCTCAATTGTCGTGTTCACCGCGGCCACAGCAGCTTCTTCCTCAGCCATTTTTAGAAGTATGTTATCAATATCACCAAGTGTGGTTTCTAGATTGGGATCTTCGGCGGTCTCAGTTTTGGCTCCGGTGGCTTCGGCTCCAGTAGCTGTGATTTCGGCAGTGCCAGCGCTTTCAATAAATGGTATTTTTGACGCCGATGTCGGTGGCGGTGTCTGATGAATGACATCGGCCACTTGGATAATTCTCCTTTTTTCGGCTTAGCGGGACTTTCTGTTGCCGAAGGTTCTTTTTCCTTCTAAAAAAACTTCGTCAGTTCTGGCGCCAGCGGACTTAGCTTGATAGGCAAAGGTCAGTCATTACCTTTAGAATCTCTTCAACTTCGGCAGCAGAAGGTGTCGCAGGAGCTTCCTCCTCTTGGCCCGACGTCTTTGGTTTCGGGGATGCAGCTTTTCTTTTCTTTAGAGCAGCTATCTTCGGCTCAGGGCTCAGTTTTCTTTTCTCATAAATTTCTTTGTCCTTTTTAGCCAATTTGGTACCTTCTTTGTCAAGAGCGCTGGCAACTCTTTTTCTTTTCTGCCCTTCAGCAACTTTGCCCAACTGCCCGTAGTCAGGATAATCAAAATTCAAAGCATCCATCACCCGATTCATTCTTCGCTTCAGACGAGTGCCGAAAGCCGCAGTCATTAATTGATCTTCTTTTTTAGAATAGTTGCCGAGGATCTCGTTGCACATAACCTCAATTGTATCCAACCACTCTTGGCAAGGTGTTTTAAAATGTTTTTTAAACTTGAAATGATAAGGTAGTCGAACAAGCTCTTTCTTCTTCTTCTCTCCTCTCAGCTTCGGCATGTCCCATTCCTTCAAAGTTGGGAATACTCTGAAGGCTAAGAATTCTTGGACCAGATCCCTAGTGCCAATGTGCTCTGCAACAACCCGAAATTCTCTAAGTGCAATCTGGCATGGGCTATCTAGATCCATGATGCATTGAGGCCTAGTTTCTCTGAAGGTTAACCTTAAAGGGCTCTGAACCAGCTTTTCCTTCTTTTCATCCACTTTGACATAAAACCATTCACTGTTCCAGCCAGCTGGCCATTTCGTACGATAGCTAATAACTTGGTACTTGGCATCTTTCTGATATGCAAAATTGTAGCAGCCAAAATTATCATGCAACCCATCTTCTCTAGCTTTTGTCTGGTAATGAAGTTCGTGTGCCCGGCAAAAACCTTCGGCAAGTGGTTCTGCCTCCTGGCTTCGGAGTGCCCAGATGAAAACACTAAGCCTAACAATGGCGTTAGGGGTTAACTGATGAAGGTGAATTCCAAATCTCTCTAACACATCTGCAATCATCCCATGCAGGGGAAATCTTAGCCCTGCTTTGAAGAAGCTTTTAAAAACCACCACTTCATCTTTTTCGGGCTTCGGGGTAACTTCCTCTCCCCCGAAGCGAATTAGCTCCTTCTTGTCTTCACTGAAATAGCCTAGCTTCAATAACTTAGCCATATCACCTTTGGTAATGGTAGACTTCCCAAACTCCAAGTGGCTGGGTTTAGATGGCATTGCACCATAATCATCTTCAATCTCATCTTCTTCAACGTCAGCTTGTGTTGCTTCGGCAGCAGGTGTGTCCTCTGATGAAACCAGCCCAGAACGCCTCATTGCTTCGGAAATCGGAACAGTTTTAGTGGCTTCGGTCTCATCTCCATCACGCTCAACCCTGGCAGTGGAGCGCACTCTGGCCATTTGATTATGAATTTCTTGAAGTTTTTTGGAAATTAATAACCTTTTTTCCGTTGCCCTTCTTTTGACGAAGCATAATCCAAAGTGGTGCTTCGTTTGAGTGCAAAAGTCAAGCTTCGGCTATGGTTAAATTTTTGGTAGCAAAACAGTGCAATAGCAATGAATGCTGTGGTAACTTCACACCTACCCGTCTGTTTATATAATGCTGCAGGTAAGAAGGTGAATCGTCAAGTCTTTTACACCGGACAAACAGTCGCTCGCACCCACTGAACGGTGGGCCACAAAACCCGAGAAGGTGAATCTGCATGGTGGGACCGCTCCACGCTCGGAAATTGTATCGTTTCCCGGTAACGAGCTCAGGGAAGGTGTTTTTCGGACCTTCGGCTTCCCGAAGCCTAAGAGACTTTTTCACGGATCAAGCTCGTTACGAAAAACGATCTAGCGCCACGAAGGGGCTACTATTAGGACCATGCTTCGTCGCCGAAGGACCTGCAGGAAGAAACACCTTTAGCAAATCTGTTTATACGTGATACTGAAGCTACCGCTCATGAAGCTTCGATACTATAACGTATCCAAAGACGAAGGATCGAACCGACTTAAAGATGGAATGACTTTTTAGTCCATAAGGGTTTGAGTCATAATTGTAATCTCCTGCAAGGGGCATGATTGTAATTTCTTACAGGCTGCGTCCTGTGCCTATAAATAGATGAACAGTACTCCTTTACTGTTCACACAATCTTGTAATTGCTAACGCATTACTTTGGAATTATTGTTTTCTGCCAAGGCAAAGGTATAAATGTACCTAAATATTATGTTTTAATATTTAAGTTCACATTATAAAATAAATGAATAATGTTATTTATTCTTGGTATTCTATAACGCTTTATATTTTATATTTCATTTCGCATTGTTTTATCTTTGATCACGAAGGTGCGACCTTCGTGATATATTATTCATAACCTTCGTCCGAAGCCCATTAGATCCTTGGGGAAATAATGCTTCAGCGGATGAAGGGCTTTAACATCTAACATTCTGTGTTGCCTTGTTCTTAATTCATAGCATTTGAGAACAAGTCCCCAACACTAGGGAAGTGCTTAATTGTAGCGCTTGATTATATACATGTTACACATATGCATATATGAAGGCTGCGATGTGGAGTAATTACTTTTCTGGGAATTCAGTACCCCATGGATGTGTACGGGTGTTGGTGAATTGTTCTCAAATGCTAAGAGTTTAAGAACAAGGCAACATAAAAAATGTTAAGTGTTAAAGTACTTCGTCTTCCGAAACATTATACCCCTTCGGGAAATAATGAATTTCGGAGGACGAAGGTTACGAAAGACATACCTTCGTAAGCATGGCAATAAATGACGAAGGATTCATATAAAACATGAGGTATAAAATAAACACTTAAATATTATCACAGAATCATTTCTATTTTATTATCATGGAAAAATAGAAATGATTTCAAATTACAAATGTACCTTCGGTCTTGAGGGAAGGCAAAAGTACAGGTGTGACGCAAAAGCAAATGCCCAGTCAGCGTGAACAGTACGAGAATACTGTTCATCTATTTATAGGCATGGGACGCAGCCCATGCAAGATTACATCCATGCCCTTTACATTTGCTAATAACTCTATAGTAACCCGCTGGGGTCTGAATAGCCTTTTCATCCTTAAGTCGGTTTCCTTTTCTGCCACCTTGCCGAAGCTCTTCTACGCACAGCTTCGGCTTCGCGCTATCCTCCGTACTCCTTACGCTTCTTCACGCTGTGGTTTCAACTCAAGTCCGAAGGTGCCTGTTCATGCATTATACTTCCAGAAACATTGTTAAACCATGTTTTTGAGGACCTTCGGAAGCCGAAGGTCCCCAACAGTAGCCCCTCGCAATATTAATTTGTCAGAATGATAAATTTAGATTGCGACAAGGATGAAGGCCCAAAGCCGAAGGTCCGAAAAAACACCTTCCCTTTGCTAGAATAGCAACAATCATTGACAGGCGGGCCCTACAGTATATAACGCACCAGGCGTATAAATACGAGCGCACCACGAGCTTAACTGGTATGCTTTCTTGCCATCTGCTCTTGCTTACTCAATTTTTAGCCTGTGCAACAAAATTTGCGTAAATTTTAAGCTTCGGTGTTGAGAACACTTTTCCAGTGCTTACGAAGATGTCTTCGGACAAGAAGGTGGCTGCTGATCCGAAGCTGAGTCTTTCTGAAGAAATGAATCTTGGTTTTCTTGAAGCAATGGCGAGGACCAATACAGAGAAGATTACCAAAGAAACTTTGGAAGGTTTGTCTGAAGATACTGGTGACAGCGACAGTTATGATGTAGAGAGTGGTGGAGAAGAGTCCAAAGACCGACCATGGCGACCAAGCCACACGGTTTTCGGAAAATCAAGCATCAAACAGAGTCATCTTGACAATATGAGGGGTAGATATTTCCGAGATGTGTCTATTGTGAGGGCTGATGACGGAGAGAAAACTTCTCCTACCCCCGAAGAAAATGAGGTCGTGATCTTCCGAAGCTTTCTCAAGGCTGGACTTTGGTTTCCCCTGAGCAGCTTTGTTGTTGAAGTTCTGAAGACATTTCAAATCTACCTTCACCAGATTACTCCCGAAGCTATTGTAAGAATGGGAATCTTTGTCTGGGCTATGAGAAGCCAAGGTTTGGAACCGAATGCTAAAAGCTTTTGCAATATTCATGAGTTAGTATATGAGACGAAGCCCTGGGGGAAGGAACAATACCACAACAACTTTGGTTGCTACAGCTTCGGCGCCCGCTCCGGGTCAAGCTGCCCCGTGCCGACCTTCCGAAAGAGGTGGCCCGGTGCCTGGATGACAGAATGGTTCTATGTGAAGAATGACCTGACAGCACAGGAAGATGTTAAGGGTATCATCATGCGGCCTATCTGGCAACGCTTCGGACTCCGAAAGCCGAAGGTAGAAATGGACGAAGCAGCCGAAGAATGCCAGAGAGCCTTCGGGGTGATTTGCTCTTTTATTGGGACACGGGATTTAGTCCAAGAGCATATTGCCTTCAGAGTTTGGCCACTTGCAGGAAAGTGGGAAATGCCAAAGGAGACCATCAAAGAATCTGACGAAGGTGGGCTGGTTAGGCTAAAATATACATTCAAATACGGAGATAAATTTGTTGAACCAGATGATGACTGGTTAAAAAGTATTGAAAACGTAAGTGACGAACTGCTTGGGGTGTACTCGAAGGCCGAGGATACTACACTATCAGCGGCCTTCGAAGGCCGAAAGAAGAAAAGGCTTAACCGGGTATTTGATGCAATTGGGTTTGTCTACCCTGACTACCATTACCCGGTGCGAGGCCATAAAAGAAAAAAATGCTTCTTCTGTAAAGGAAGTTGCTTCGGGTGATCCTAGCGAGCCAGCGCCGCAAAGGAAGAAGGTAAAAGTGCTCACACACCAGACACGTTACATTGAACCGGCCATAGTGCCTACATTTATTGGTGAAGTCTCTTCGGCCACCGAAACCAAAGGACCATCTCCAGCGCCGAAGATCGAAGAAAAAACCGAAGCACCTTCAACAGAAAAAGCAGATGAACCAAAAACTGGAGGAACAAAAGTATTGGAAATTTTAAGTCCTTCAACAACAGTTGAGACAACAAAAAACCAGAAGGGCCCAGCGGTGACCCCAAAAAGGAAAAGAATGGCAAATGTGTTAGATGTTTTAGAGATAATTAAATCTTCAAGCACAACTCCGAAGAAGATTGCTGAAACTTCCGAAGAGAAAACTGAAGTCTTTATTACTGAAGCTCCAAAGCAACAGTCTGAGATCAAGGCTGGGCCTTCAGAGCCTACTAAGGAAAAATCTTTGGAGGCCGAAGAAGCAGAAAAGACAGAGCCAACTTTAACTGAAGAAACCAGTACTGCTGCTCCCGAAGCATCCTCCGAAGCCCTCGAATATATTATTCGACATGCCTCGGGGAAAAAATTATCTAAAGAAGAAATTTTTGAAGCTAATCACTATGCACAAGAACTAGGGTATCCAAAAGGGGCCCTAATTTTCAACGGCACGGACGAAGATGACTTCTTATATTGCCTTCCAGATAACAAAGAATTGCTCGTCTGCCGGGAAATGGCCCGAAGCATGGGGTTTCCAAAGCTGGAAGCCGGCCTCTGCGCGATGACGAAGGACAATCTCGCGGATAGCCTCGCCTACAATAGTCTGAAGGTACAAAAAATTATGAAATTTTGAAACTTATGAATTTTTTAAATTAGCCTTTTATTCTTATATAAATCCATGCATTCTTTCGAACAGTGCTTAATACTCAGCAATGCCTTAAGGGCACAAAAGAATGCTGAAGACGAGAGCTGCACCATTGCTCTCAATAACCTTCGAACAGAGGTTATCAAGCTGAGGAACGAAGCCTTGGAAAAAGACCAGATTCTAGTTACGTTGATGAACAAGATAAAAGAAAACGAAGCTGCCTTTACAGCACAGACCGAAGCTCAAAAACACGAGATTGACAACCTTCGGAAGCAATTGGCCCGCGCTCAAGAAGAACGCATACTTGAAGAAACGAAGCGAGAACTTAGCGACCAATGGGCCAATCATCTGGAAGGAACCGTTGAAGAGCTTCGATCTTCCAAGAAAAGGTGCTACGAAAAATCTATAGAATGCGTAAAGAAGATAAAAACCAGCTTCGCCAGCGTTGGCGCATTTTCAAATGAAGAAGACTTTGTGAGAGGTAACCCAGAAGGCCCGATTGAGTGGATCAGCCACGAAGCTGAAGCCTTCGAAGAAATTCTGAACAGTCACGGAGACATTTGCGCCTTCTCGGGTGCCAGGGGGATTGCTACTATGCTGGAGAAAAAAGGCTGCGATCATGTTAAGCTTCTTGCGCAATCCGAAGCCACTTTATCCGCTGAAGATATTAAAGACCCCTCGTCCGAAGCTAGCCAGGTTGGTGGAAAATTTTTCACCGACGTCTGGGACAATGGTGGCCGAGAAATGGCCCAGGAAATTATTCGAAGAAGCGAGCAAGGTATCCATGATGCTAGGGAAATAACCAAGACCGCTAAAAAAAGCGCAGAGCCCAAAAGCCAAATAGGTACCAACTAGTGGTTTTGGGTCTGTTGTAATTTTCAATTTCGAACTTGCTTATGGTTTGTAATAGTAACATAGACATATATTCTCTTTCCTCAGAACCTGCTGGATCGTCTGTTGACCCCCGTACGAAGGGGGATGACGAAATTAAACAAATGGCCGAAGCTATCATGGATAAAGTTGTTGAACAACTTCTAAATGAGGCTGCCGAAGTAGTACTGAGAGAAGACTAGATGTTATTAGAAAAAACATTTGAAATGTGATCTATGTAATATTTTATAACTTTGAATGTAATATACAAGTTTCTTTTCATGATTCAATTCTTTACGATGCATGAAATTTCACATACGTACCATTTTTTGAGCCTTCGGCGAAAAACACCTTCCCTTCTTTTCATGCTTCGTGAAGAAGACATTCTCCTTCCATACTACACTGATGAAGTATATCTATGCTTCACGAAAACATTCTCCGAAGCTAGACAATTTCGAAGATCAACGTTGTGCTCCCTTCTTATGCCTTAACACGATTTTCATTTTTTCAAAGCAAACTCCAAAGGTCGATACTGTATCCTCTTCTTGGACCATATGCAACATGATGTATGATGCTTATGTTATGCAAAATGATGTGATGATGTTATGTTATGCAAAATGATATTTGTGCCGAAGACACACATTCCTGCAATAAAAATACATAATCTTTTTAAATCAGCGCTGACTTTTCGCTGTAAGCCTCCCTTAGGAGCTTCTTCACCTTTTACTTCAGCGGAATCAACGTTTATTTTTCGATGTAAGCCTCCCTTAGGAGCTTCTTCGCCTTTTACTTCAGCGGTATTCGCGTTGACTTTTCGCGCTTCGCCTTTTACTTAGGCGGTATCAGCGTTTATTTTTCGCTGTAAGCTCTGCATTCCCTTTGGAACGACTTTTGAGCAGAAAACTTACACTGCGCTCCCTAAGGAACGGCTTTTTGTAGCTTCGGCAAACTTACACTGCGTTCTTTAGAACGACTTTTTGCTATTTCGAAGAATGCACGCTGTGTGCTTTTTAAAATAAATTTTTGATAATTCGAAGGTCCTCCCTGTTGTCGCAACTTTTTTAAGCTTCGGCAATTTAAGCCTGTGGAGAAGATATTTTTCTTGTGGCAAACAGGAAAACTATTACAAGAAACTTAAATCGACAAAAAGCACTCTATCCTCTCCTAGGTGTTCCTTGTTAAAAAGAAAGTAATACTAAATGCAATAGACCGACATCAAAGTAGAATATTTGTCAATAAATATGCTTCGACTCTGGCACAGTGCTGTTGACTGTGCGAGCTTCGGACTCTTCTCTGAAGTCCCTTTGCTGACTCCCTTCTGGCTGCTGGCCTCGTTGCAATGGTGGCGGAGGCGGAAGCTGCTGCCAAGATGCCTGGGGTTGACTTGCCGAAGCAACAGAAGCTGCAGGGTGATTGCCTACATATTCTGGAATGTAGGGCGAATGATATGAAGAAGTATGCATGACTTGCTTCGGTTGACTCTGTTGCGCCGCAGCTTCGGCAATCTCCTTTTGCTTCTGGATGGTGACATGGCACATCCTGGTGGTGTGTCCCTTGTCCTCACCACAGAACAGACAATAAATTTTTCTTGGCTGGTCCCCGAATCTTCCTCCGAAGCCCCTGGCGCCTCTGCCCCTTGGAGCTGGCGGCCGAAAGGAGCTTTGCTGTTGTCCCGAAGCCTGCTGCTATTGTCCCGAAGCCTGCGAAGAGTACTGTGGCCTTTGCTGCTGATTCCCTCTATCATCAGACTGAGTAGAGTTCTGAATTGACCTGACATGCCTCGGATGAAATCTTCCTCCGAAGCCCCTGGTCATCTTAGAGAACCTGTATGCTTCTTCCCTTCTTTGGCGGAAGTCATTGTCAGCTCGAATATATTCGTCCATCTTTTGAAGCAGCTTCTCCAAAGTCTGAGGAGGCTTCCTGGCGAAGTATTCAGCTGAAGGTCCCGGCCGAAGTCCCTTAATCATGGCCTCAATGACGATTTCATTGGGCACCGTTGGCGCCTGTGCCCTCAGACGTAGGAACCTTCAGACATACGCCTGAAGGTATTCTTCGTGATCCTGGGTACACTGGAATAAAGCTTGAGCAGTGACCGGCTTCGTCTGAAACCCTTGGAAGCTGGTTAACAACATATCCTTCAGCTTTTGCCAGGAAGTAATTGTCCCTGGCCGGAGGGAGGAGTACCAAGTTTGAGCAACACTCCTGACAGCCATGACAAAAGACTTTGCCATGACTGCGGTATTGCCACCATACGACGATATTGTTGCTTCGTAGCTCATTAAAAACTGCTTTGGATCAGAGTGGCCGTCGTACATGGGGAGTTGGGGTGGCTTGTAGGATGGAGGCTAGGGTGTAGCCTGCAGCTCAGCTGACAGAGGAGAAGCATCATCAAAAGCAAAGTTTCCATGATGGAAATTCTCATACCAGTCATCTTCGTTGAAGAAGCCCTCCTGATGAAGCTCTTTGTGCTGGGGCCTTCGGTTCTGCTCATCTTGAGTAAGATGGCGAACCTCTTCAGAGGCTTCGTCTATCTGCCTTTGTAGCTCAGCTAGCCTGGCCATCTTTTCCTTCTTCCTTTGTACCTGTTGATGAAGCATCTCCATGTTCCTGATTTCTTGATCCAACTCATCCTCCTGAGGCGTTGGACTGACGGCCTTCCTCTTCTGGCTTTGGGCCTCCCGAAGAGAGAGAGTCTCCTGATTGGGGTCTAGCGGTTGCAGAGCTGTAGCCCCTGTTGCTGAAGCTTTCTTCGGCGCCATAACAAAGGTCTATGGTTGCCGAAGGTGTTCGAAACTCAAAAAGTGGAAGTGAGTTCACCGGAGGTGGGCGCCAATGTTGGTGACTTGTTCTCAAATGCTAAGAGTTTAAGAACAAGGCAACATAAAAAATGTTAAGTGTTAAAGTACTTCGTCTTCCGAAACATTATACCCCTTCGGGAAATAATGAATTTCGGAGGACGAAGGTTACGAAAGACATACCTTCGTAAGCATGGCAATAAATGACGAAGGATTCATATAAAACATGAGGTATAAAATAAACACTTAAATATTATCACAGAATCATTTCTATTTTATTATCATGGAAAAATAGAAATGATTTCAAATTACAAATGTACCTTCGGTCTTGAGGGAAGGCAAAAGTATAGGTGTGACGCAAAAGCAAATGCCCAGTCAGCGTGAACAGTACGGGAATACTGTTCATCTATTTATAGGCATGGGACGCAGCCCATGCAAGATTACATCCATGCCCTTTACATTTGCTAATAACTCTATAGTAACCCGTTGGGGTCTGAATAGCCTTTTCAACCTTAAGTCGGTTTCCTTTTCTGCCACCTTGCCGAAGCTCTTCTACGCACAGCTTCGGCTTCGCGCTATCCTCCGTACTCCTTACGCTTCTTCACGCTGTGGTTTCAATTCAAGTCCGAAGGTGCCTGTTCATGCATTATACTTCAAGAAACATTGTTAAACCATGTTTTTGAGGACCTTCGGAAGCCGAAGGTCCCCAACAACGGGTATACAGACATGGGACTACTGAGAAGTGTAATATACTTGTAACGACGCACCCACACTCAGGTAAGAAGGTGAGTTACCATAATGAGTTGCCCTATGGTTAAAGTGTGGCAACGACGCCTATGCGTGGCTCGGCGCTTAATGAAGAGCTGGCCTCCATATAGTAATATATGGAGTATAAATTGTGATAAACTGTCATGTGTGGATCTTGCATCATTGGGAATTGGGCTATGATGAATTTTTCTGCACGTACACTAACCTCGAAAACGTATGTGTAGCTGACGACTACCAAAATACCGAGAGAGTCGTAAGTATGCCACCGATATAGAACGTTATTGCCACATATGTTGGCAAAACTCGTGAGGACGCATAGGACGAGCATGCATCCTGATTGTTGCATTGTGTTTGTCACCTATACATTCAAAATGCTTCTTTCATCTTTATTCCAGTAGCCAATGATTGTAAATAATATGGTGCCTTAAAGCTACATGTTTAGATAGCTTTCAGGTTGTTTTAATTTGACCATTAGTTCAAATTGTGTTTGCTCTCGTGCTTGATGTGCCGATAGAATGTTGGTGACTTGATTGCCTAAACCGAAAACTAGGCTATGTTCTTAGTTAGTGAACCATGACCCCAAAGATGAATTCTCCATTATCATTCTATGGCCAAAATCATACAAATAAATGTTTAGAAAATTTACTTGTTGGACATAAATTGTACCTAGGCTTAAACCAAGAATCTTGAGTCATGTCCCCATCCTAAACCATATCCTTATTCAGTTGGTGCAAGTTGATGTATCGTATCCAGTTTGCCTATTCTTAAGGATTGTATTGTCGCTTTATCAACCTAACCCCAGAAAGACATGTCCGATTATCTTCTTGAGTTTGATGCCTTTGGTTTTCCCATATCTATTGAAGGCATACCAACTTAATCTTATGATTGTTTTCCCTCCTTATCTAATCTGATACTAATCCTTGACCTTGTAATTTCTATGATGGGCATAGCAATATGCTTGGGGCTGAAAAACAAAAACAGTCTCCCATCATACTCATTCATCAACTAAGTTTAGGTTATGGCCATGCCTTATTCATTTCATTGGGCCATGATCTATTTTGCTCTCTAGTTGTAACCATTCTTACATGTGGAGTATCCCTTTGTATATTGTCATCCTTGCCCAATCCATTGGTGTCATGCAAGATTTCTTATTGGTTACGTCTGGTAATGGTGTTGTGACAAAAACCGATGGTGCCACGACGAAACCGAGGGCCTCCTGTGAATGTACACACATGGTTGCGCTACTTGGCACGCGCTGGTATCACAGTTAGTAGTCATAATCCATTATGAGACTATATCAATGTGTTATCTTAACACAATCTATTTTTGCTACGTGAGATTCATTATTGGTGCCTGTTCGGTGATGGTGTCATGATTAATGACTTATGGTGCCGCAGCAAAACTGAGAGCTTCCTGTGAATGCGCACACAGGATTGTGCTACTCATCGGATGCTGGTATCAAGGTCTCTAATCATGATCCATTGTGGAACTACACTGATGTGTGATCTTCCGTGGACTCCTCCCTTGAAATAATTCCTGTTGTTTGTCAAGGATCAAGCAACATCTATCATCTTCGTTGGATCAAAAGGGCATACCGCTTCCATGTGTGGTCTCTTTTCCCTTGACTTGGGTAGTGACTGTATGTATACAAGTTCCCTTGGCATCCTTTCTTGTAAAGGTAAAGCCTTGGAGCTTTTTATTATTGGAAAACAGCTGATTAGCTCTCAAATTGGAGATTGGTTTTTCTTTGCTGCTGAGATGCAGGAGTTTGTTCATTCACTCTCTCATTTAATCCATGCATTCCCGAACCAAGTCAGTTCATCTCGCATGAAGAAATGGATGAACAACATGACCAAATGGATTTCTATCCAAATGCATGACCTTTTGCTAGCAAATTTGAACTCTCAACCCTTGGCTTACCAATGGTACTAAGAGGACTTGCTTAATGTCAAAAAAAATTCAACAAGTTGGTTTTGACTAACTTGTAACTGCTCAATGAACGAAGGTTGAGTTTAGAGATCGTTTTGTCGAGTTGTCAAAACTCACTTTGGTTCAACTCATTCTAAGAGAGTACTTACAAAAATCAAGATTAAGTCTGCCAATAACCACCTAATTATCGCTCTAGTCATGCCTTGATCGCCTCACGTGTGCTTTTCTAGCATGAGTGATTAGGTCGAGTCATGCTTAGTGCTCGATAAAGCGGATTGATTGTGAAGTAAACATTTATCGATCATCTTCACTAATGTGTTCCTCGAATTTTTATTATCTTCCTGGAACTTGAATTCCTCAAGTGACCACTTGTTGGTAAACCTCTTTCTATGTGCTTTACCCAAGAGGTTGCATCTGATTCTACTTGAGTAAAATCGCGTATTTACCGCTCGCTCAACAGACTCAGATAGTACAGTGTCATCAGAAAAAGCAAACTGCACACATGGAACCTTATGTGCTCTTCTGGCAGACCTCATCCCTATTGGTGGACATCTCTAAAATTAGCTTAAGGCGATACCTGTTATGTCCATTAGAGAAACAACCTTCTGAGACACTTGTCTTTGCTTGGAACTACCTTATACTATCGCTGATATGGACATGTGTTACATGCTTCTCTATTCTTAAAAGTCTTTCGCTTCGAATCTCGAGACGAGATTCTTTTAAGGGGGAGGGCTGTAACACCCCAGGTGTTTGCCTTAAATTAAACTGCAATTATGGATCCTTAAGAAAAATGTTAGTTTGGATCACTCGAGTTAGCGGATGTAAATTTAGGAAGCACTTGTATTTATAATTCGGACCTCACTAGTTTGGATCGGCATGTATTAGATTAAAATTGAATTTAAAAATTTAAGTATATTTCAGACTAGTGTGAGTTTGATTAAAATTCAAATTCAAAATTAAGGCAAAATCAAATTATTCAAATCTTTTTTAGTTAAACTTTAATCAACTTACGCCAAAATCCGAAGATCAAAACTATGAATAATTATGGCACTAAAATACGAATTGAAGAGGAGATTATAGAATAAATCATGTGCAAGGTTAATAATTCAGATTGTTTGTTCAACACGTTATTTTGGCGACGAAATTGAGTGTTCGTTAGAAGATAAGATTTAACTGGTTTCAATTAAATCAAACACAGAGAGTACGAAATTAAGGAAGAATTAGATGCGAGGATAACAGTTTCTATGTCCTACTCATTTTCGCCTATGTCTCCGTTTTTTTCCTGAACTATCCAAAATATTTTGAGCAGTTACGTGTTAAACCGCTATCTGCAAGGTTGAACCTGGTGCCAATTTAAAATTAATTAATTATGGCAAATTGGAAAGGTCACCTAAGTATTTCGCTCTTGTTCGAGCAATCTCTATGAATTCGGTAGAGACTCTACTAGAGACAGACTGTTTTAAATAAACAGAACCCTAAAACTAAATAAGACCGAATTAGTTGCTAGCCAATTCAGTTCCATATTCTAGAATCTGAGAAAAATAATATCGTATCCTAACAACATTTTGATCCAATCCGTTTGCATCCTGTCTAACACAGATATGTATGTATTCTTTTGTAGAAGAAAAAGAAAGAAAAGAAAATATCTAGCTCCTTGGGAAAGCTGGTATGCATACTTCTCTTGCTAATTATCATTTTCTGGACTTTGTTCTCATCCAACCACCGCTCTCTCATGGATATTTTCCTGCGCGTTCAACAGGTCCGTGGGGATCAGCTTCACATAAGTTAGTGCTTGTGCCTTCTCCCTCCTCCTTCCCTAGCACAACGCCTGAGCGTTTTGCTCTCAGCGCTCGACCTCCCTCTGCCCTCGCTCACTTCCTAGGTCGTGCTCGGCTCCCAAGCAAATGCCTCCACTATCTGGTATTCCTGCATCGCTCTCCACCCATCGCTTCGTGCTGTTGCTGCAGCATGCACAGAGCAGCGCCCAGCTCCTGCTAGCCGGGGGTGCCATTCTATGCTCGTCGGTCAAGCTCCCCAATGCCCAGCCATCTCCTCCTTTCTCCCCTCCGCGTGCTCTGCCGAGTTCTTCACGACGCGCTCGGCTTCCTGCTCGCCGTGGCTTTTAGTTCTCGGTTTGCCGCGCTCCTCAAGCTCGCCTCCATGGCCGCCGGTCAGCCCCTGCTCGGCCTCCTGCTGTGTGTGCTACTCGGCCCCAGCTTGCCCTGTGCCGTGTTGTCGTTTCTGCTCGGCCTCGTGAGCTGTTGACCATGGTGCCCCTCGCCTCCAGCACGTATTAGCCACAACCTTCTTTTGCTAGTAGCGTGGGCTATCCTCGCCTTCTCCTACTTCAGTTCGTCGGCCTCTGTAGCGTTGTTGTCCTTGCTGCAACATCGTCGAGTCTGGCCATCGTTCTCCTCCACAGCCATAGGCTACATCGTCTCTGCGCTCATCAAGCTTACCCCACTCTGGCTCCTCTGCGTGCTCGACAAATGGCTTAAACCCAGAGTTCGTCGTCATTTCTCATTCGCGATCTCGTCAACCTCTGCTCGACAAGTGTTCGGTGAAGGGCCTGAGCCAAGTGTTTTTGCTGCTTCCACGGATTTCTAATCAAATTGGTAATAGTACTCTGGCTCGCTACTCCTACTGATTAATTCGATGAATAAATTGGATTGATATTAATCGCGACGTTCGAATCAGATACTTGTGATGCGTTGTAGTTATTATCTGCATTTCATTGTATATGTTTGTTGTTAGGTTATTTCTCTACGGGATAGGATATTGTGCTTTGCTTATTTAATCCTGTCTGATACGTAGACTTGTTAGGTGTTAGAGAAAATGTGTGAATTAGAAATCGTAGCTGTTATCGGGTGTCGAATCAAATATGGTCGCAATGAGCTGTGTCGTTTTTGCTGCTATTAGAATTGATGAATGGTTCGATTAAATATATTATCGCGATGATTATCCTGTGGTAAGCTTACGTGTTGTAGTTATATTTATCACGCGACGAAATGTCTTAGAGTGCACCGTGGGATGGTTAGTGTTTGTGGCGATGGTTTGATTGTTCGTTAGCGTAGACTCCTGGAAGTGATTTATAGGTTTAGTTGGAGTAAGCTGACAAAGAACCAAATTAGTGCGATATTTAACATGTGATCGACGAAGAGCCTGAATTAGTATTTGTTAATTAGAGTAGTGGATTTGAGCTAAATTTATTATTGGCGCGCATTTTTGTTACCCGAAATATTAGAATCAATAGTCTCTATCCTTATACTGAGTTAAGTGTCCCTAAATAATAAGCCTAAGTCTGGTCCGCCTTTTTGTGTATTCTCTAGCATATAATTATATAGGATTTGTGTATCGTATTATCGCTTCCTGTTCAAATTAGATTCAATTAAGTAAAAATAGCATGGACGATGTACTTAGTAATATCTCGACATCTGGTAATTGCTTTTAAGTGATATTATATGTCTCGCCGCTAAATATTTAATCCTCGTCGGTGTAGCAATAATTAGTCGTGTGTTATTTCTGCGTATATTCATTCATGTGCATTATGCATATCATTTAGGTACGTTAATTAATCGCGTGATGCGGATGACGAGCCAAGTCGACCCCAAGCACGGGCTACTCCGCATGATGATGCTGATGGACGAACCTGCCTGATCAAGTGCTAGGACAAGGATGATCATCAAGTGGACGTCACCTAACAGACACTAACGTAGTGTTTATTCCAGGCAAGCCCCGGCGCATGCAACCCCTTCCTTGTGTTTTTAAATAGTTTTTACACACTTTAAGTCTAGTGAAATGTGCATTAAGTTTATAGGAGTTGCTTGAAAACTATTAGATGCATTGCCTACCTTGTTATCCATAACTTTATAGATACTTCTGATGAAGTATCAAAATATGATTTACAAAAATGCTTAGCCCTGCTTAGATCTTGTGGATAGAGGTTGTCTTTTGGAATAATGCCTAGCTCAGGGGTTATCCTAAGGAAGGATGGCTTCTACCTGCAAGAATATTTTTATTAGGAGCATGGTGGGATCTTACTGCAAAGTTCTCTATAATGCTCTTTTCATCCTAAGGAACACAAAACAATCCTAAGGATGGAAGTACTTAAATTGAGACTTGGGCTAGGAACAGGTGATGTTCTACCCAGGTTGATTAAGGATTGGATGCGTATGTAGGCCTGCTGATCGAGGACCTTTTAACTGGTCACATGCCTCATCATGGGTAAGCTTTGCCTCGGGCAGACTAATACCAGAATAAGATAACACGCAATGGGAGTGAAGAGATAGCGAGAGTAGCGTGTACCCTCCGTGGCAAGAGGCTGGACGGTGGTGTATCTGTGCTCTTGGTTGGCGTGAACCTGATCTGGTCTTAAGAACCCAGTGGCGAGTTGACATATGCAAGGGTTAAGTGCTACATATGTCGTGTGATTGGAGATCCCCAGCTGGGTATTAATCAATTCGAATCGTCGTTACTTCTCGGATATGAAGACTTGGTCACTGACCTGCAACCTAAGTCAGGATGTGAACCTCATGAATAAAAATGATGTTGTATTGATGAGATGGTGAAATTAGACTAGATGCAAACAAGGTCTATTAATACTTAATCTAGCATTAAAATGTTGAAAGTAAGGACTCACTTTAGTAAGCTATTTCTACAAAAGTATCTAATTTGATTCTTGCTAAAACTTTTCCTTGATTCCCAAATCCAGTATACCCTTGAGAGTCTTTTCTTTAGTCGGGTAAGTCTTGCTGAGTAATTCCATACTCAGGGTTTTATTCCTTGTTATTTTTTAGGATATAACTTTGTGCTGTTGTTGATGGTGTTAAGTGCCGGTGGGCTCGGCCTTCTTATAAGTCTAAGTAACCCTTCTATACTTCTTACCGAGGATGGTCACTTGAGCTAGCATATATTTCAAACTTATACTTTGGTAATCACTCCGATATATATTATGTAAAATTTTTTTGTAACCTGTAAAATTTGGTAATAAGATTTCCGCTGCAAAAATGTTATGTGTGTGATTTCTGTTACTTAATCCCGCGGTTCTGGTTGTAAGTGGTTTATCCGGTGTCCTTGGGGCAATCGGACGGATCCTGTTAAGTTATGTGGTGCACATGCATAGCAGTCTGAGGTCTTTTAGACAAGGACAGGTGCATGTGGGCCCAATAACTTGGGAGGTTCTGCCACACTTTTCACTACCGATCATAATCCACACATCAGAGGGCACGAATCGTGGCGGCCGGCGCAAATCCAGGCGCGGAGGCCACCGACAGCGAAGTGCATTGAACCTGATCTTGTTCAGGTACTATACCATAGCGAACACTCTTCAGTGCGCCTGACCGAGCAAATCGTAGGGCTTTGTTCTCTAATTTCCATGTAGTAACTCACTAATCCATCTATAGAAAAGTTGTTGTCCAATGTACCAGCTACAACTTTGTTACAAAGGTCTTGCGCAATCTCCCACTAAATCTCCCACAATTCGATCACAAAGTTCATCCAGTTCCACTGTTGCTAAAAATTCAGTCTTCAATAGTGACTGATAGCCCATCTTCAGGCTTATTTTTCTCAAATTTTTGTACAGCACCAATGTTTAGTCACTTAATCAAAGTTGTTCTCCTAACATGGCTCTACAATTTTGATGTATTGACCTAAGGCAAAATCCTCATGGATTACTAAATACAAGGCTCCAAAGTTGGCTCAATCTCACTGAAATTCAGAGTTAGCCACATGGTGTTCATGGGACTTTTTTGCAAATAAGTCCAAATTTCTCCACACTACATGAAAATCCTCCAATGTAAAAGTTGCTTGGTTTTTTGTATTCTACCACTTTGATGTTTACATTTTGGTCCAAAAGTGTATAGAATTTGAATTCACCCCCCTAGGCTACAAATTAGGGTTTTCTAGGGTTCCTTTTAGGGTTTTGAGCACTCTAGGGTTTTTGTGCCACTCAAATCCATTATTCTTGATCTCTTATGAATATTTCCAATGACATTTGAGATATTACTCATTTTAGCTTACTATTACCCATATGCCCTAATCCCAGGGTTGAGTACCCTACCCTAGGGTTAAGTACACTTCAAGCCACCACATCACAACTTGTTTAGAGGTTTTACCTAGAGGATGCATTCTAGGTGTGACAAACAAAATGAAATGTCAATGCATATGAAGTCATGCTCAAGTTTTAGTGCCAGTAACACCAGGGGTGTTACATCCTTCCCCCCATAAAAGAATCTCGTCCCGAGATTTAAGGTCCTAGGGTAACTAATGGAAAAGGAAATACGTCACATCTTTATTTCCTTATTTGTCTTATAGAGCAAGGGTGGTATGGGGTTTGTTCCAACTTTACAATCAGATACACAAATTTTACAGGTTACATGAAGCTAAAAACCTAGGAAAAATTTTCTCCAAGAAATCTTGAGTCTCCCAGGTAGCTTCATCTTCAGTATGCTAGTTCCATTGTACCTTATAGAACTTGAGGGTCCTTTTTCGAGTGATCCGGTCTTTCTAATCCAAAACTCAAATGGGATGTTCCGAATAAGTCAAATCGGGTTCCAAAGCAACATCCATCACACTGATGGTTGTTCGATCAGGAATCCGAAGGCACTTCTTTAATTGAGATACATGGAACACGTTATGTACCGTAGATAATGATTCAGGCAGTTGAAGTTTGTACGCCACTGGTCCATATCGTTCAAGAATAAGAAATAGGCCAATATACCGGGGTGCCAATTTTCCTTTTACCCCAAATCGGTTAACACCCTACATTGGTGATACTTTCAGGTATACATGATCATTAACTTGAAAGACCAAAGGTTGACGTCGTTTATTCGCATAATTTTTCTGCCGAGTTTGAGCCTCTTTCAAGTTGTGTCTTATCCGTTGAACTTTTTCTTCCGTTTCTTTAACCATGTCAGGCCTGAAAACCCACCGTTCCCATGGTCCAGACCAATTTAAGGGTGTTCGGCATCGTTGCCCGTACAGTGCTTCAAATGGTGCCATCTTAATGCTTCCTTGATAACTGTTATTATAAGAAAATTCTGCCAATGGCAGACAATCATCCCATTTCTGCGAAAACTCCAAGACACATGCTCATAGCATATCTTCAAGTATCTGATTTACTCTCTCTGTTTGTCCACTTGTTTGAGGATGATATGCCGAACTGTGGAGCAACTTAGTACCCAAGGACTTGTGTAACTCTTCCCAAAACTTGGATACAAATTGTGGTCCTCAGTCCGACACTATTGTTTTTGGAACCCCATGCAAACTGAGAATACGTGCAATATATATCTAGGCATAGGTAATGACTGGGTAATATGTCTTGACTGGTAGAAAATGGGCTATCTTTGTAAGCCGGTCAATTATGACCCAGATAGAGTCAAATCCTTTAGCTGTCTGGGTAATCCCACAATGAAGTCCATACTAACATCTTCCCATTTCCAAGTTGGAATGGGCAAGGACTGCAATGGTCTAGTGGTCTTCATATGCACTGCCTTGACGCGTCTACAGGTGTCACATCTTGCCACATAGCGTGCGATTTCAATTTTCATTTTAGTCCACCAATAATGTTGTTTTAAGTCTTGATACATCTTAGTACTTCCAGGGTGAATGGAATATCGACTAAGATGAGCTTCATCCAAGATCTGTTGGTGGACTTCGGCATCTTTTGGCACTACTATGCGATCCTTAAACCAGATTACTCCCTGATTATCTTTTCTGAAGCAATTTGCCTTGTCGGCTTCTATTTTCTCATGAATGTGCTTCATACCCTTATCTGTTCTCTAAGCATCAATAATTCTTTGCAGAAGAACTCACTCAAGTCTCACATTTACCAACATTCCTTGCTGCACTATCCCCAGATTCAACTTCTCCATTTCTTGGCATAAAGTAGTGTCAGGTGCTCTTACCGTAAGACAATGGCAAAAAGTCTTGCGACTCAAAGCATCTGCCACTACATTGGCTTTTCCTAGGTGATAATGGATTTCCAAGTCATAGTCTTTAATCAGCTCAAGCCATCTTCTCTGCCTCATGTTCAGTTCTGACTGGGTAAAGATATATTTCAAACTTTTGTGATCCGTATATACATGGCATGTATTCCCCAGCAGATAATGACGCCATATCTTAAGGGCATGAACCATCGTAGCCAATTTTAGATCATGAGTTGGGTAATGCTCCTCATGACGGCGTAATTGTCGTGAAGCGTAAGCTATGACTCGGCCCTCTTGCATTAGGACACATCCGAGTCCAATGCTTGAAGCATCACAATACACATCAAAAGGTTTCTCAATATCCGGTTGAGCCAACATCGGGGCAGTGGTTAACAACACCTTCAGCTGCTCGAAGGCTTCATTGCATTTTGAGGACCAATCAAACTTTGTATCATTCTTCAATAAACCTATAATGGGTCTAACAATCTTGGAGAAATCCAGAATGAATCTGCGATAATATCCAGCTAGTCCAAAGAAACTCCAAACTTGATGTACTGTAGTTGGTGAGTTCCATTCTAGAATATCCTTGACTTTGCTGGGATCGACCGTAATCCCTTTAGCAGATAGTATATATCCAAGAAACTGGATTTCCTCCAACCAGAACACGCATTTGCTGAACTTGGCATACAACTGATGTTCCCTTAAGTGCGTTAACACAATTCGTAGGTGCCTTGCATGCTCCTCTTCATTTTTGGAATAGATCAGAATGTCGTCAATGAAGACCACCACAAACTTGTCTAACTCAGGCATAAATACCGAGTTCATTAAGTATGTGAAGTGGGCTGGAGCATTTGTCAATCCAATAGACATGACCAGATATTCAAATAATCCATACCTCGTAGTGAATGCGGTCTTGGGTATATCCTCGGGTCGAATACGGATCTGATGATAGCCCGATCTAAGATCAATCTTGGAGAATATCCAGGCTCTAGTAAGTTGATCGAACAGAATATCGATCTGAGGAAGAGGATACTTATTCTTGATGGCAACCTCATTGAGGGGTCTATAGTCCACGCACATCTGAAGCGTCTGATCCTTCTTCTTGATGAAAATTGCTGGACATCCCCATGGTGATGAACTGGGTCTAATGAACCCTTTCTCAAGCAAGTCTTATAGTTGAGTCTTGAGTTCTGCCAGTTCATTAGGTGGCATGCAGTATGACCTTCTAGAAATAGGAGTCGTACTGGCTTCAACTCAATCACAAATTCCACATCTCTTTCCGGAGGCAACCCAGGCAAGTCTTCAGGAAATACATCCGGGAACTCACATACCACTGGAATATCCTGGATTTCTTGTACTATAGCCTCATAAACTTGTCCAGATGCTTTAATTGGGACAGCTACATGGATGGACAATTGGATCTCTTCATGACCATGGCTTAATTTAATGGTCCTTAAGTCTGTATTAATGATGGCCTTATGTTGGGCTAACCAATTCATGCCCAGAATTACATCTATGTCTTGCCCCTTTACAACAATCATGTTTGTAGGAAATTCCCGTCCGGCCACTGTTACTGGTATGTGAAAGGCTACTTCCTTAGTAAATATCCGGCCCGAGGTGAGTGGATAACAAATCCCTCCCTCGATTCAGTGCAATGTATGCAATGTTTCTCCACAAACGCCTTGCTTATGAAGGTATGCGATGCACCAGAATCGCAAAGGATAATAGCTGGGTAGTTGGCAACAAGGAACGTACCCATCATCACCGGTTCGCCCTCTGGTGTAGTAGCCACCTGGGTATAATAGACCCGTCCAGTTTTCTTGAAATTCTTGCCCGTTGAAGAATTGGCCATGTTCCCCTTTCCTTGACTTGAGTTCCCAGAGGTTTGCTGAAAGTTGGATTTGTTTTGCTTCGGATATGGGCAGTCCTTGATGAAATGTCCGAACTTTCCACAATTGAAGCAACCACTGGAAGAACTGGGAAGGGCAGGGAAACGAGTACTAGGGGCACTCGGCTGATTGGTAGGAGCGGGGCAGTAGTGGGACGAATAAATACGGGCTGCTTGAACGGATATGAAGGTGGGCGAGTCAAAGAATGATTTTGATTGAAAGGTCGGATTACCAACCTTGTTCTTGAAAGGGAAATAGGGTCAAACCTTTTCCTAAATGATTTTGGTGGTTGAATTGCCCAACACAAATAATTGGACTAACTAGTTTGCTCTAGAATATATGTTCCACAGGTGCCAAAGGTTCACAACAAACCAATACAAAGTGAAAAGAAAGGGTTCAAATTAAAGGAGCAAAGACAACTGAAGGCTGCCTTGGTCTGGCGCACCGGACTGTCCGATGCACTAGGGAGATCAACTCCGAACTTGCCACCTTCGGGTTTCTAGAAATCGCTCCCCGCTATAACTTACCGGACTATTTGGTGTAGCACCGGACTGTCCGGTGTACCAACGGGAGCAACGGCTACTGTACCAACGGTCGACTGCAGAATGAACAGTGAACAGTGAACAGTGCGGACTGCACGCGCAGAAGTCAGAGCAGGCGCCAGAAGGCGCACCGAACAGTGAACAGTAACTGTCCGGTGCACCACCGGACTGTCTGGTGGCCCAGCTATCAGAAGCTCCAACAGTCGAACCCTAACGGTTGGGTGACGTGGCTGGCACACCGGACAGTGTCTGGTGGCGCACAAGACTGTCCGTTGCGCCCGTCGACAGAAGAGTTCCCCAACGGCCATTTTGGTGGGTGGGGCTATAAATACCCCCAACCACCACACATTCAAGGCATCCAAGTTTTCAGCCATTGCATTCAATACAAGAGCTTTAGACTTCACTCCAAGACACAAACAAGAGATTAAATCCTCTCCCAAGTCCAAAGATCACTCCAAACAATTAGTGACTAGTGAGAGAGAGATATTTGTGTTCATTTGAGTTCTTGTCGCTTGGATCGCTTTTCTTCTTCCCCCATTCTTGTTCTCAACACCTTTGTAATCAAAGCAAGAGACACCAAGTTGTGGTGGTCCTTATGGGGACTAAGTGTCCCAATTGATTGAGGAGAAAAGCTCACTCGGTCTAGGTGACCGTTTGAGAGAGGGAAAGGGTTGAAAGAGACTCGGTCTTTGTGACCACCTCAACGGGGGAGTAGGTTTACAAGAACCGAACCTCGGTAAAACAAATCACCGTGTCACACTCTTTATTTGCTTGTGATTTGTTTTCACCCTCTCTTTCGGACTCGATTATATTTCTAACGCTAACCCAACTTGTAGTGTGTGCTTAAGTTTATAATTTTCAGATTCCGCCTATTCACCCCCCCTCTAGGCGACTTTCAATTGGTATCAGAGCCTGATTCTTCATTAGAGCTTAACCGCTCGAAGTGATGTCGGGAGATCATGCCAAGAAGGAGGTCGTGACCGGTGAGAAGCCCACCACAAGCCACGAGAAGACTCCATCGGGAGAGTCCGACAACAAGGGGAAGGGATCCCCTTCACACACCAAGTCGCATCAGAGCGACGACAAGAAAAAGAAGATGAAGAAAGTGGTCTACTACAAGACCGACTCTTCATCACCATCTACCTCCAGCTCCAACGCGCCGTCCGTCACTTCTATGTGCCATGAGCGCAAGAAGTTTAGTAAGATCCCCTTATGCTACCCTCGCATTTCTAAATTTACTCCATTACTTTCCATCCCATTAGGCAAACCACCGGTTTTTGACGGTGAAGATTATTGTATGTGGAGTGATAAAATGAGACATCACCTAACCTCACTCCACACTAGCATTTGGGATGTTGTTGAGGTTGGAGCACAGGTACCATCCGTAGGGGATGATGGATATGATTCGGACGAAGTTGCCCAAATCTGGTACTTCAACTCCCAAGCCACTACTATACTCCTTGCCTCTCTAAGTTGAGAGGAGTATAATAAGGTGCAAGGGTTTAAGAGTGCTAAAGAGATTTGGGATGTGCTCAAGACCACGCACAAAGGAGATGAGGTGACCAAGATCACCAAGAGGGAGACGATCGAGGGGGAGCTCGAACGATTCATGCTCAACCAAGGGGAGGAGCCACAAGCCATGTATAACCGGCTCAAGACCTTGGTGAACCAAGTGCGCAACCTCGGGAGCACAAAATGGGATGACCATGAAATGGTCAAGGTTATTCTAAGATCACTCGTTTTTCTTAATCCTACACAAGTTCAATTAATTCGTGGTGATCCTAGATAAAAGCTAATGTCTCCCGAGGAGGTTATAGGAAAGTTTGTGAGCTTTGAATTGATGATCAAAGGCTCCAAACAAATCATCGAGCGAGGCGCCACCTCAACACCCGAGGTGCAACCCGTTGCCTTCAAAGCAACGGAGGAGAAGAAAGAAGAGTCTACATCAAGTAGGCTCCCCATCGACGCCTCCAAGCTCGACAATGAGGAGATGGCGCTCATCATCAAGAGCTTCCGCCAAATCCTCAAGCAAAGGAGGAAGAAGGATTACAAGCCTCGCTCTAAGAAAGTTTGCTACAAGTGTGGTAAGCCCGGTCATTTCATTGCTAAATGTCCATTATCTAGTGATAGTGACAGGGGCGACGACAAGAAGGGAAGGAGGAAGGAAAAGAAGATGTACTACAAGAAGAAGGGCGGTGATGCCCATGTATGCCAGGAGTGGGACTCTGACGAGAGCTCCACCGACTCCTCCGATGAGGACGCCGCCAACATCGCCATCAACAAGGGCCTCCTCTTTCCCAATGTCGGCCACAAGTGCCTCATGGCAAAGGACGGCAAAAAGAAGGTAAAATCTAGAGCCTCCACTAAATATGCTACATCTAGTGATGAGGATAACTCTAGTGATGATGAAGAAAATTTGTTTGCTCTTTTTGCCAACCTAAACATCCAACAAAAGGAAAAATTAAATGAATTGATAAGTACTATTCATGAGAAGGGTGAACTCTTGGATAGCCAACAGGACTTCCTTATTAAGGAAAACAAGAAGCATGTTAAGGTTAAAAATGCTTATGCTCAGGAAGTACAAAAATATGAAAAATTAACTAGTGAGCTTAGCATTTGCCATGACACTATCTCCAACCTTAGAATTGAGAATGCTAATTTGATTGCTAAGGTTGAGAAGTCAAATATTTGTGATGATTCAATTACCAATCTTAGAAATGATAATGCTAGTCTAATTGCTAAAATTGATAAATTGAATGCCTCTCTTGCTAGCCTTAAAATTGAGAATGAAAAACTAATTGCTAAGGCTAAGGATTTAAATGTTTGCAATGATGCTATTTCCAATCTTAGAAAGGAAAATGCTATGTTACATGCTAAGATTGATGAATTAAATGTTTGCAAACCCTCTACATCTACTGTTTGTCATGTTTCTATTTGTACTAGATGTAGAGACATTAATGTTGATGCTATTCATGATCACCTAGCTTTAATTAAACAACAAAATGATCACATAGCTCAACTTAGTGCTAAAATTAATGAGCATGACTTGGAAAATGAAAAATTTAAATTTGCTAGAAGCATGCTCTATAGTGGGAGACGCCCTGGCATTAAGGATGGCATTGGTTTCCAATAGGAAGGCAATGTCAAGCTTAATGTCCCTAAAAGATTGTCCAATTTTGTTAAGGGCAAGGCTCCCATGCCATAGGATAACGAGGGCTATATTTTATATCCTGTTGGTTATCCTGAGGATAAGATTAGGAGAATTCATGCTAAGAAGACTCATTCTGTTTCTCACCATGCTTTTATTTATAAGAATGAGGCTTCTAGCTCTAGGCGTTCTACCCATGTTAAAATGCCTAAAAAGAAATCTCCTATTGCATCAAATGATCATAACATCTCATTTAAGACTTTTGATGCATCATATGTTTTAACTAACAAATCAGGCAAAGTAGTTGCCAAATATGTTGGGGGCAAACACAAGGGGTCAAAGACTTGTGTTTGGGTATCCAAGGTGCTTGTTTCTAATGTGAAAGCACCCAAGACCGTTTGGGTACCTAAGAACAAGGCCTAAACTTGTTTTGTAGGTTTATGCATCCGGGGGCTCAAGTTGGATCATTGATAGCGGGTGCACAAACCACATGACTGGGGAGAAGAGAATGTTCTTCTCCTATGAGAAAGACCATGATCCCCAAAGAGCTATCACATTCGGGGATGGAAATCAAGGTTTGGTCAAAGAACTTGGTAAAATTGCTATATCACCTGACCATTCTATGCTATATCACCTGACCATTCTATTTCCAATGTTTTTCTTGTAGACTCATTAGATTACAATTTGCTTTCTATTTCTCAATTATGCAAAATGGGCTACAACTATCTTTTTACAGATTTAGGTGTTACTGTCTTTAGAAGAAGTGATGATTCAGTAGCATTTAAGGGAGTGTTGGAGGGTCAGCTATACTTAGTTGATTTCAATAGAGCTGAACTCGACACTTGCTTAATTGCTAAGACTAATATGGGTTGGCTCTAGCATCGCCGACTAGCCCATGTTGGGATGAAGAATCTTCCCAAGCTTCTAAAGGGAGAGCACATTTTGGGACTAACCAATGTTCACTTTGAGAAAGACAGGATTTGTAGCGCATGTCAAGCAGGAAAGCAAGTTGGTGCCCATCATCCACACAAGAATATCATGACGACCGATAGGCCGCTTGAGCTACTCCACATGGATTTATTCGGCCCGATCACTTACATAAGCATCGGCGGGAGTAAGTATTGTCTTGTAATTGTGGATGACTATTCTCGCTGCACTTGGGTATTCTTTTTGCAGGAAAAATCACAAACCCAAGAGACTTTAAAGGGATTCTTGAGACGAGCTCAAAATTAGTTCGGCTTAAGGATCAAAAAGATTAGAAGCGACAATGGAATGGAGTTCAAGAGTTCACAAATTGAAGGCTTTCTTGAGGAGGAGGGCATCAAGCATGAGTTCTCTTCTCCCTACACACCTCAACAAAATGGTGTAGTGGAGAGAAAGAATAGAACTCTACTTGACATGGCAAGGACCTTGCTTGATGAGTACAAGACACCGGATCAGTTTTGGGCCGAGGCGATTAATACCGCCTGCTACTCCATCAACCGGTTATATCTACACCGAATCCTCAAGAAGACATCATATGAAAAACTCCTCACCAGTGAAAAGCCTAATGTTTTATATTTTAGAGTCTTTGGTAGCAAATGTTTTATTCTTATTAAAAGAGGTAGAAAATCTAAATTTGCTCCTAAGGCTGTAGAAGGCTTTTTACTTGGTTATGATTCAAACACAAGGGCATATAGAGTCTTTAACAAGTCTAGTGGACTAGTTGAAGTTTCTTGTGACATTGTGTTTGATGAGACTAACGGCTCTCATGTAGAGCAAGTTGATCTTGATGAGCTAGATGATGAAGAGGCTCCGTGCATCGCACTGAGGAACATGTCCATTGGGGATGTGTGTCCTAAGGAATCCGAGGAGCCAACACAAGCACAAGATCAACCATCATCTTCCATAGAAGCATCTCCACCAACTCAAGATGAGGAACAGGCTCAAGATGATGAAGAAGAAGATCAAGAAGATAAGCCACCTCAAGAGGAGGGCAATGATCAAGGGGGAGATGACAATGATCAAAGACAAGGAAGATGAATAGGGTCAAAGACCGCCACACCAAAGAGTCCACCAAGCGATTCAAAGAGATCACCCCATGAACACCATCCTCGGCGATATTCATAAGGGGGTAACCACTCGATCTCGAGTTGCTCATTTTTGTGAACATTACTCTTTTGTTTCCTCTATTGAGCCACACAGGGTAGAGGATGCACTTCAAGATTCGGATTGGGTGCTGGCGATGCAAGAGGACCTTAACAACTTCACGAGGAATGAGGTATGGCATTTGGTTCTACGTCCTAACCAAAATATTGTAGGAACCAAGTGGGTATTCCGCAACAAGCAAGATGAGCATGGTGTGGTGACAAGGAACAAAGCACAACTTGTGGCCAAGGATTATTCACAAGTCGAAGGTTTGGATTTTGGTGAAACCTATGCACCCATAGCTAGGCTTGAGTCAATTCGTATATTACTTGCCTATGCTACTTACCATGGCTTTAAACTTTATCAAATGGACGTGAAGAGTGCCTTCCTCAATGGACCAATCAAGGAAGAGGTCTATGTTGAGCAACCTCCCGGCTTTGAAGATAGTGAGTACCCTAACCATGTTTACAAACTCTCAAAGGCACTTTATGGGCCCAAGCAAGCCCCAAGAGCATGGTATGAATGCCTTCGAGATTTCCTTATCACTAATGGCTTCAAAGTCGGTAAAGCCGATCCTACTCTCTTTACTAAAACTATTGCAAAAGACTTGTTTGTATGCCAAATTTATGTTGATCATATCATATTTGGGTCTACTAACAAATCTACCTGTGAAGAGTTTAGTAGGATCATGGTTCAAAAATTCGAGATGTCTATGATGGGGAGTTGAAGTATTTTCTAGGATTTCAAGTCAAGTAACTCCAAGAGGGCACCTTCATCAGCCAAACGAAGTATATTCAAGACATTCTTAACAAGTTTGGAATGAAGGATGCCAAGCCCATCAAGACACCCATGGGAACTAATGGGCATCTCGACCTCGACACGGGAGGTAAATCCATAGATCAAAAGGTATACCGGTCGATGATAGGATCTTTACTCTATTTATGTGCATCTCGACCGGATATTATGCTTTCCGTATGCATGTGTGCAAGGTTCCAAGCCGATCCTAAGGAAGTTCACCTTAGGGCCATGAAGAGAATCTTGAGATATTTGGTTTATACTCCTAAGTTTGTCCTTTGGTACCCCAAGGGATCCTCTTATGATTTTTTAGGATATTTAGATGTTGATTGGGCAGGGTGTAAAATTGATAAGAAGAGCACATCAGGGACTTGTCAGTTTCTGGGGAGATCCCTGGTGTCTTGGGCTTCAAAGAAACAAAACTCAATAGCTCTTTCTATCGCCGAAGCCGAGTACATTGCCGCAGGCCATTGTTGCGCACAATTACTTTGGATGAGGCAAACCCTCAAGTACTATGGCTACAAATTTAGCAAAGTCCCTCTCCTATGTGATAATGAGAGTGCGATCCGCATGGCGGATAATCCCTTTGAATACAGCCGCACTAAGCACATAGCCATTCGGTATCACTTTTTGAGAGATCACCAACAAAGGGGGGATATTGAGATAGCCTATATTAACACCAAAGAACAATTAGCATATATCTTTACAAAACCACTAGATGAGAAAACCTTTACCAAACTTAGTAATGAGCTAAACATTCTTGATTCTCGGAACTTTGATTGATACTTTGCACACATTGCTCATTCATATACCTTTGATCATATCTCTTTTATGTCTATGACTAATGTGTTTTTCAAGTGTATTCTCATGCTTAGTCATAGAATTGAAAGGGAAATGGAGTATTTGGCAAAGACGACGCTTCCACTCAACTCCATCGGTATTCTCTACTCTTTGCCGGTATTCTGCCATCTCTCCACATTGGTATAATCTTCACTCATATTTATTGTTTGCCAAAGGGGGAGAAAGTATAAGGGCTCATAATTCACCAACAAGTATCCGTTTTTGGCGATTCATGCCAAAGGGGGAGAAAGTATTAGCCCAAAGCAAAAGGACCGCACCACCATGCCAATTTTAAAATTTTTCAAGTTTAAGTTTTTAAATGTTTTTCAATTGGTATCTTTGAAATTAGTATTCCTCTAAGAAATTATATCTCAATTGGTAAAACCCTCTTGAACACTAAGAGGAGAATTTCAATAAGGGGAGTTTTGTTTAGTCAAAGGGAAAGCATTTGAAACAGGGGGAGAAAATTTCAAATCTTGAAAATGCGTCTTTCAATCTTATTCATATACCTTTGACTATTTGCAAAAGGATTTTGAAAAGAATTTTCCAAAGAATTTGCAAAAGCAAAACTAGTGGTGCAAGCATGGTCCAAAATGTTAAATAGAAGAAAGCAATCCATGCATATCTTATGAAAGTTTAAATTGGTTTAATTCCAAGCAACCTTTGCACTTACCTTATGCAAACTAGTTCAATTCTACACTTTTATATTTGCTTTGGTTTGTATTGGCATCAATCACCAAAAAGGGAGAGATTGAAAGGGAAATAGGGTCAAACCTTTTCCTAAATGATTTTGGTGGTTGAATTGCCCAACACAAATAATTGGACTAACTAGTTTGCTCTAGAATATATGTTCCACAGGTGCCAAAGGTTCACAACAAACCAATAAAAGTCAAAAGAAAGGGTTCAAATTAAAGGAGCAAAGACAAATGAAGGCTGCCTTGGTCTGGCACACCAGACTGTCCGGTGTGCCACCGGATAGTGTCCGGTGCACCAGGGAGATCAACTCCGAACTTGCCACCTTCGGGTTTCTGAAAATCGCTCCCCTCTATAACTCACCGGACTGTCCGGTGTAGCACCGGACTGTCCGGTGTACCAACGGGAGCAACGGCTACTGCGCCAACGGTCGATTGCAGAATGAACAGTGAACAGTGAACAGTGCGGACTGCGCGCGCAGAAGTCAGAGCAGGCACCAGAAGCCACTCCGGACAGTGAATAGTAACTGTCCAGTGACCCAGCTGTCAGAAGCTTCAACGGTCGAACCCTAACGGTTGGGTGACGTGGCTGGCACACCGGACAGTGTCCGGTGGCGCACCGGACTGTCCGGTGCGCCCGTCGACAGCAGAGTTCCCCAACGGCCATTTTGGTGGGTGGGGCTATAAATACCCCCAACCGCCACACATTTAAGGCATCCAAGTTTTCAGCCATTGCATTCAATACAAGAGCTTTAGACTTCACTCCAAGACACAAACAAGAGATTAAATCCTCTCCCAAGTCCAAAGATCACTCCAAACAATTAGTGACTAGTGAGAGAGAGATATTTGTGTTCATTTGAGTTCTTGTCGCTTGGATCGCTTTTCTTCTTCCCCCATTCTTGTTCTTAACACCTTTGTAATCAAAGCAAGAGACACCAAGTTGTGGTGGTCCTTGTTTGGACTAAGTGTCCCAATTGATTGAGGTGAAAAGCTCACTCGGTCTAGGTGACCGTTTGAGAGAGGGAAAGGGTTGAAAGAGACCCGATCTTTGTGACCACCTCAATGGGGAGTAGGTTTGCAAGAACCAAACCTCGGTAAAACAAATCACCGTGTCACACTCTCTATTCGCTTGTAATTTGTTTTCACCCTCTCTTTCAAACTCGATTATATTTCTAACGCTCACCCCCCTCTAGGTGACTTTCAGTTCTCTTTTCAGGTCCTTGATTTGATCTTTCACCCACATATCCCTTTGATTTTCCGTGTCCTGCATTTTTAGCTTCAACTACCAGTGCTGTACTGATAGCCTTGCTGTATGTGAGGTCCAGACATGTTGCCATCTTACGCTGGAGCCTATCATTTAGTCCCCTCATAAAGCAATTCTTCTTTTTCAGGTCTATATCCACCTGGTCAATGGCGTACTAGGAGAGGTGGTTGAATTTATTGAGATAGTGCATCACTGTATCGCCCCCTTGCTTCAGCCGGATGAACTCTTCTAGTTTCATTTGTAGCACTCCCTCCGGAACATAATGTACCTAGAATGCCAGCTTGAACTCCTCCCAGGTAACCTGATGTCCAATAGGCTCGATTGCAGAAAAATTCGCCCACCAGGTACTGGCAGGCCCTCACAACTACAGTGCAGCAAACAGGGGCTTTTGCGTCTCCGTGCATCGGATTAGCCCAAACTTTTGTTCCATTACTCGCACCCATTCATCGGCTTCTAAGGGTTCCTCCGCCTTGATGAAGAGCGGTGGGCGAGTCTCCGAGAACTCCAGATAGGTAGTATCACGCGGTCCTTGAGGAGGGACTCTTCCTCCGTGCTGTTGAAATTGGTTGTCCGCCATTTCGCGCAGAAAGCACGTATTGTCGATGATGGCATTGACCATGGCAGCGATAGCCGGGATGGATTGGGAGTGTCCTCCCTGCCGCGGTACGAGTGGTGGATTGGGAGTGTCCTCCCTGCCGCGGGATGTCCCCGCACCATCATGTGAATGAGTCCGGGATGGCATCTAAGGCAAAAGAACATTTGGAAAATATTACATGCCAACATACACCATCTTATTACATTGCTGAACTATAATAATTATAAAGACTTTATTATACGACTCGACTTCATTACTTATTTTTCATAAGTACATTACTTTAAACTATACTATTCTAATTGTCCTCATCCTTAGTTGCTCCACTGCTTGCTTCAGGAGACCGTTCATCAGCAAGGTTCATGGAAGGAGGGGGCCTAAAAAGGTCTAGCTCCCCATCGGGACCTTCATTAGCTGTTCCCGATGGGCCGGCTCCCATTGCAGCAACGTCTGGTGGCACGTTCGGGTGCAACCGATCATAAAATACATGCACTTCTTCATGTAAGGTGTTGCAGTACGCTTACAGGTTTTCGAGGGATGCGCTAAGTTCTGCCACGCGAGCTAGAGCTTTCGCTTCACAGTCCCAAGCAAAAGAGCACGAGTTGATAGCCCAGTCAATGGCCGTATCGCGTTCCGAAATTTCGTACTGCAGGTGACTGACTTCGGCTGACAGCTCCGCAATACGGTGGCTATCCCGCTCACGCGCCCTATTCCTATGGCATAGTTCTAACCAAAGTTGTTCCACCCGGTCTTCTAGGTCTCCAATCAGGTCATTACTGCCACTGCTACTTCCTTCATGCCTGGAGGCTAGCTAATGTCGATGCACACCATGAGGTCCAATCGATTTGCGCTAGGTAGTCTTAGTGCGCGCCATATCTCCATAAGAGGGGAAGATTTTGTAACACCTCAGGTGTTACCTTGACTAGAGCATACCCTGAGTACTAAGGACTGTGACCACATGTGGTAATAACTTGAGGAGCACCAGGAACTTTGGAGAATTATGTGTTAACCAAGATTTCTAATGACCTAAGAACACCACTTGAGTTTTTGTGCACTTGCTACCTTGGACAAGAAAGGGGGAAAACCCTAGACCCCTCTTGAACCCTCCTTTTCAAAGCCATGGATAAGAAGGAAAAGGGAAATAAGAAAATGTGCAAAACATGAGTGATCTTTAACCCAACCTTAAGCAACCTTATAACCAGCAATTAGAGGAAGGAAATATTGCAAAAAGGCCCCTGGAGAAACCCCAAATCAAGTCACTAAGTGGAGAGAGAGCTAGAGCTCTCTATTTTTCTCTAAGTTAAAAACTATACCTACACTAAAGATCAGTTGTGTTCACCTCGAAGCTGGCATCAAATCCACCTGTGTTCTATACCAAAAACGTGGCATACCACCTAGGGCACCCACTGGAAAAAGTTGAGCCCGAGACTCGGACGTTTGACATGCCATGGCATGGCTTTTGTCGCGAAGTGCTCAGTGTGACACACCCGATTTGGCACCCGAAGATCTCCCTCCCTAGGCCATATCTGCCCCGACGTCTCACAGTTCAGTGACAGCCCTAGGTGCCAGGAAGAGGTCTGCGCCAAACTTTTGCAAAGATTCGCACGTTTGCGACCTCTGCCGACGTTTGAACAATGGAAGAAACAAACCGCCACATGTTCGACGCGTTCTGTCGCGCCAGAGCACGCCCGCGCACGCCCCGCGCCGCGCTCGAGCCAAGCCAGCGCCCTGGTCCGCGTACGCGCCTATAAAACGCCCAGGAGCCTTGGCTGTACCCCTCCGCACGCGCTCAAGCCTCACCGGAGCTCAGTTCACCGTCGTTTGCCCGTGCGCGACGTGCCCGCGGCCACCCGAGCCCCTGCCACCGTAGACCGGCCAGCCCAACCATTCCCAACCCCGTCCAGCCCTCGGAGAAGACTATGCACGTCTCCGTGAAGCTCCCCGAGCGAGGAATCGGAGTTTGCTTCGCCAGAGAGGCCGGCCCAAGGTCGCCGGAGCACTAAACCTCGCCGGAGTACGTGGACCGGGTAAACCACTCAACCATCCTTCGATTCCTTGTGCACACAGTCGCTACGTTACACCGTGAAGCTCACCGTGCCCTTGGATTGAACCAGTTCGCCGTGGTTTGGCCGGTACACTCGCCGCCGACGAGCACACCCGCCTGCGCTCGTGGACCGGGCGGTTCCGGCCATCTCCGACGTCAAGCCGTACCTCGACGTGACCGCCAGAGTCTCCCCGAGCCAACCCCACCCTTCGCCGGACCTCCCTCGCCGCCGGTAAGCCGCGCCACCCTTTTCTTTCCCGCGGTTACTGTTTCAGTTGGGGGAGGGACTGCGGGTGAGAGGGAGAGAAGGTCAGGGGGTTAAGTGAAATGTCAGAGACCCAAGTGAACAGTGGCGCGAGGGTAGATCTGTGAGGTTTGATTTGTTTTAAACCCAGGGACCCCGGTGTAAACCGTTTTTCCAGGAAACTCATTTTAAAATCTATTTTAAAATTGAGCAGAGACTTTAAAAATTCATAACTTGTGTTTAGTGCATCCAAATTTGGTCAAACCAATTTTGTCAGACTCTAATTAATGTAACCTATTTAAGAAAAATATAAAAACCCCTTGGTATTAAGGAAGATTTTAAAACTCTGATTTAATGTTAGTTTTGGCCTAAAGCTCAATAATGGTAAGAAAAATAGTTGTGCTATTTGATTAGGGTTAGAAAAATTTGGAGAAGTTTATATCTACCTACTGACCTGTTTAAAAATGCTGAACCTCCCTGTCCACTCTATTAAGTTGGTTTTTACCCCTTATTCCATAATATGCTTAAAGATAAGAAAAATAGAAAATGTAATTTAAACCATGAACCAGAGAGCACCCCTATTTTTGTTAGGATACTTATTTAATGTAGTTCACTGGAAAAATATATCATACCCTGGTTTAGTATAAAATAAGAAGGATACCTTTTAAATTAATAAAATAAGGATAACTTAGAAAAACCCTACAAAAATAACCTCATGGTGAAAACACCCCAACCCTTGGGATACCTAATGTTTTGATAATAAGAACTTAGGAAAAATCTGAAATTTGTTGTTTGATATTTTTCAAATGACAAGTTAGTTCTAACCACCCCTTTTTTGCACCAAACTTTAGAAATCCACCATTAAATAACCATCATGTGGCTCTCTGTCATTTTTGGTACAAGAGCTTATTATCACTGTTAGAGGCCAACAAAAATAACCCTTAGGTCAGGACCCACTTTAATAAAAGACTTGTAGTACAAAGTGGCTCATTTGCACCACTTTTGTTATTTTTGTATACAGCATAGCCTTTTTATTTTTGAATCCCATATTCTTAAGACAGGCCATATTGACCAAGGGCAAGCCACTGTAATTTTTGTAGAATTGTTGAAAATAGTTAATTCACCTTGGTAGTTCAAACCCCACTAGAATTCATAAATAAACATTAAAGAGAGGAAAAATGAACAATGGAAATTAGTATCCTCCTAAGACCCTTGTAAATTGTTCCCTGAAATATACAAATGCCATACCAATCCTCTTTGTTTACCCCAAATAAAACTTGAATATAAAAGTGATAAGTATAAACCACTAAAACCCCGCATGTCCGAGAAACCCTAAGTTATTTCTTGACTTAGTTTCTTTTAGTATAATGTTATTAAATCCTACATAATCATGACATACATGTTCATTGCATTCGATAGACTGTAATCTTGCTGACGGAGAGTACATCCTCGTGCCGGAGCAAGGAGCTGCCCAGGAGGTTGCCCTGGATCCAGCACCAGAGCCTGCACCAGAGGACCTGCCTGCCACTGCTTTGGAAGGCAAGCCCCGGTTTTATGCATAACCGTTTATATATGCTATTTTACTACACTTAATGTTTGTAGGCTTGTACTGTGCACTTAAGTGTAGGAGTTGACTGAAACCCTAGTTGCATGAACTCAGGATTCCTTTTGAGATGGATACTAGTATGCTAGGTCGAGTAGCTGCTTTGCTAATTAGGGATCTCGGTAGAAGTCGAGTGATTTTTCTAGCACTCGCGCGAGGTCAGGAATTGGTTGTACCCACTTTCATATCATATTGATGGTTGGTCTGTGGACACGGATCCATGGGGATGCGTGGTCCACGAGATGGAAAATGGAATAAGGATTAACGTGCGGATACCTGTGTCAAGCGTTTGAATGTACTAAACACATACCGAGAAATATGGTAAATCGGTAAGCCTAGTACCTGAGTGAACCTGCCCGCAGACATATCCCCTCACGCGACCTGAGACGAGGTCTCCCATTCCGGTTATGGTGGGTACAAGTGCGGTCACTGCACGACGGCCAGTCGGGGTCAGTGAGGCATTGTACGCCAAGGCGGTGAGCCCTGATCTGTTGCCAGGGAATCGACGGGGACGGTTGATGTGTGTGGGGACGGAGTGCCTCGCCACGTCGTGTGTTTAGGTTTACCTTGCAAGGATAAAAACTCGATTCGAATCGTCTGCTTCTCGCAGCTAATGAGACTGCTTGATCCATTGTACTGCATTGAGTAACAAGTGGAACTGTGTTGAGATGATACAAGCTGTTGATTGCTAAAAATTGCTTGCTACTATGTATGAGTAGATAGTACACTTTTAGCCTTAAGAGAGTCACACTTAATTTTGACAAAGTTAAAATCTTGATTTAGAAACTCAGCTAGTGCTTTTGGCAACCAAACCCCACAGCCAAACAGCTGCATGTCTAGAGGTAGAGGAGTAGACTCCTCACACCGGGTAAGTCTAGCTGAGTATTAGTATACTTAGCCTTGCTTGTGGCATAATTTTTTTTTACAGGTTCTCTGGAGGACGTGGTTGCTGGAGTGACTTGGCCGTCCACCTTGCCACCAGGTTGGACTGTTGAGTGGGACCCTGCCTCGGCTGAGGAGGAGCATGAGGAGTGATGGGACAGGCTTCCCCATCTCTCCATTTATTTACCGTTAGTTTATTTCCGCTGCACTTCGAAACGATGATGGTCACTTTTGCAAAAACTCCGATGATGATGATGATGATGATGTAATAATTAATACTCTGACATGTATGGTTTTATGCTTTATTGTATTTGCTCTGTGACTCACCATCGAGTGAGATTGTGGTACTTGATCCTGTTAGTGGTCGTGTCGGACTAGATCCGAGGGATTGACGGGTTATTCCCATTTAAGTGTGGTCTAGCCTCTAAGGCAGGGCTTAGGCACTTAAGTTGGAATAATTCGGGCAGTTCCGCCACAGCTGGTATCGGAGCTTGTACCACCACAGAGGAATCAATAAAACATGAATGCCATCCTTTTTCTAAAGTAAAATTTGATAGAAACAATGTCGGATAGATCATAGGACGAGCAGGATAGACGTAGGACGTGAAGCCTTAGGATGGTAGAAGGGTAGCTAGGTGGCTAAGTGACTAGGCCCTACAGGCCACTTTTTACAGGATAGGAGTTCTTCCCTATTCCTTTATCTTCTTGTGAGGTCGTTTAGGACGAGCATGCATGCATTCTTAATTAAGCAAATGGATAACTGAGTAAAAAGACTTAAAAACAAGATAACAACCAACTAGGTCCCCAGTGCCTTTTTTCTGTTAACTAGAGACAGGCTGAGTTTTTATTTTCCTTGTTCGTTTTTGTAATCCTTTTTCTTTTACTTACGCTCAACCGTACACAGATGACTTCCCACGGATCCTCCGATGACAGAAATGCACTGACCCACACTGACGGACTTGCACGAGAGGGTTTTCCCCGCATCTTGTGGGAGGTACTTCAGGGGGCCGGATACTTGACACCCCCTTCAGTACACGGTGCAGCAATTCGAGAAGCACTGGGTGCCTCGCTGTAGGGTGAGGATGACTTTGGAGCCTCATCCCCTGCAGCCAGGCTGGCGCTCCTTGGACTCCGAGTCTTTCGGATACCGAGCGGAGGACACGATCGAGGCAATCGCTCTGCATGGATTGACTACTTTCTGCGGATTCCATCCCTTGGAGCTGGCTACCCACCCCATTGGGTTGTTCCCCGCGGAAGAGGAGGACGACCCGATGTGGAAGGATCGGGTGGAGCATGCCAAGGACATCTGGGCTCTCTACCCAGGCCACACGGCTCACTTGTCGGTGCGATGCATGAACGCCCTGTATCGTCTGCAAGTGATGCGTGGGGAGGCCATGTCTCATTTGATGGCACTGCTAGAGGCAACCAAGATCACCTTGGACAACAGAGAGGAGCTCATGGTTGACTTGTCCCAGGAGCTGGTAGAAAAAGATTTGCAAGTGGAGCAGCTGTCTGATGAGATTCATGAGTTGGAGGAGCTAGTGGGCACCAGGGAGAACACCATCGAGGTTTTAGAGGATCAGCTCATTAACACTCAGCAGCAGCTTGCTGAGGCTAACGAGCACCTGGACATGCATCACCAGGAGATCCAGGACCAGGAGGCCAACGAGGACGTCGACATCGAGGGAGGAGATGAGCCTGCCTCCAGTGTGGATACTGCTGGCTCGGGAAGACCACCTTCCCCCGAGTCGAGTGCGGCCTCATTTGCTCACTAGATGTTCAGAGTAGAGTTAGACGTTGGTAATGGTAGGACTCCTCACGGCTAGCTTAGCTTTTGCGCCCTTGGGGTACTAGGCTAGTTAGAGTTGAGTCATTTTGGGACAAATTGATGTAATCGCGCTAAACTCTCTTGGAAGCATGTTTGATGGATGCGGTTATCAGTTTAAAAATTTGGAAGGAAAAATTTTATGCCCTTTTAAATCTTTGTGTTGAAGTTGGAATCTATCATTTTGCTTTTGACCCTTTTCACCGCTATTAAATCTTGAACTTGAAGATATGGTGTTAAGTATATACCTGGTTTTTCAGATGGCTGGGAGAGCGCGTCGTGGTCAGAATGAGCGCATTCCTCCACCGCCGCCACCGCCTCCCACTCTGCAGGAGCTCATGGCCCAGCAAAATGAGATCCTGAGACAACTAGCCCAGCGTCAGCCACCACCTCAGCACTATGGTGGTGGAGACCATCAGCGTCACCCCGCGGCGGCTACCTATCAGGAGTTCCTCAGCACCCAGCCTCCATTGTTCACAAGGGCAGAGGACCCACTTGATGCAGATGTATGGTTGCGGGTGGTGGAATCCAAATTCCCACTGCTCCATGGAGCTTGCTCAGAAGTCACCAAAGTCAGGTTCGCCACCCAGCAGCTTCGCGGACCTGCAAGGACTTGGTGGGATCATTTTCTTGCTATGCAGCCAGAGGACCGAGAGGTGGAGTGGAGGGAGTTCAAGGCAGCTTTCAGAGGGCACCATATCCCAACTAGCATCATGGACCGGAAGCTTAATGAGTTTTTGGCACTCACTCAAGGCAACCGGACAGTGTTGCAGTATGCCCAGGCCTTTAATGATTTGTGCCAGTATGCTGGATACTATGCAGACACGGACGAGAAGAAGAGGGACAGGTTCAGACGGGGGCTCAGCACTAAGCTCCGTGATCGTCTCAACACCGTCAGGGCCAACAGCTACAATGAGTTGGTCAACATGGCTATCTCCCAGGAGGACTGCATTACAGCTCGACAGGCAGAAAAGAAGAGGAAGACCCCTGTGGCAGGACCCTCAGCTCAGCCACAGCGCTTCAGGATTGTGTCCGACACGCAGAACAGGGGACCTCAGCAGCAGCAAGGGAGATGGGTGATCAGACCACCGCAGCAGCAGCAGCAGGCACCCAACCGCACCCAGTTTCCAGCTCAGAGGAACAATCAGCAGCAGCAGTACCGCCAGGCCAATGACAACAGATGCTTCACTTGTGGCAGCACTGGACATTATGCCAAGAATTGCCCCAGGAATCAGCAGAGGCAGGGGCAGAATGTTAATCAGAACCAGGGCAAGAGGCAGAAGGTGCAAGTGAGGCAGGGCAAGCTGAACTTCACCACCATGGCTGATACTCCAGAGGGAGCACCCGTCATGACTGGTATCTTTACAGTTTTAAATTATCCTGCTATCACTCTTTTTGATTCTGGTGCATCACATAGCTTTATTAGTGCCAAATTTAGTACCAAGTGTCAATTGCCCTTTCACCACACCCATGGGGGTATCACCATTTCAACGCCAGGAGGCAGAGTTGCCACTTATCAAATCAACAAGAATGTGCCTCTAAAGTTTGGTAGTTTGATAATTAAAACCAACCTTCTTATCTTGGGACTGGATAGTGTGGATATCATATTGGGAACTGATTGGTTGACCAAACATCAGGCAGTGATGGACATTGCAGCCAGAGCCATTGAAATCCATTCCCCTGCTTATGGCGAGACTGTTTTGTATTTACCCAACCAGGGTTGTACCCGTTCTTGTGCCTATATCATGACAGAATTCCCAGTAAGGAAGATCCCAGTAGTCTGTGACTACCCCGACGTTTTTCCGGATGAATTGCCAGGAATGCCACCTGACCGAGACATTGAGTTCACAATTGAGTTGCAACCTGGGACTGCTCCTATATCTAAGAGACCCTATAGGATGCCTCCCGCGGAATTGGCGGAATTGAAAAAGCAATTGCAAGAATTGTTGGACAAGGGGTTTATTCGTCCAAGCACTTCACCATGGGGATGTCCAGCATTATTTGTGAAGAAAAAGGATGAGAGTTTGAGGATGTGTGTTGACTACCGCCCTCTCAATGCGGTGACTATCAAGAACAAATACCCGCTGCCCCGCATTGATGTTCTGTTCGATCAGTTGGTAGGAGCCAAGGTATTCTCCAAGATAGACCTTCGCTCAGGTTACCATCAGATTAAGATCCGTACCAGTGACATTCCCAAGACGGCTTTCTCTACCAGATATGGGCTCTATGAGTTTTTGGTGATGTCTTTTGGGCTGACCAATGCCCCGGCTTATTTCATGTACTTGATGAACTCAGTATTCATGCCAGAGTTAGACAAGTTCGTGGTCGTTTTCATTGATGACATTCTGGTTTATTCCAAGAATGAAGCCGAGCACACCAAACACTTGCATACTGTACTTCAGAGACTGCGTGATCATCAGTTGTATGCCAAGTTGAGTAAGTGTGAGTCCTGGCTGAAGGAGATTAAATTCTTGGGTCACAAAATTTCTCAGAATGGGATATCAGTTGACCCTGAGAAAGTGCAAGAAGTGATGGACTGGAAACCTCCAACTACAGTGAGGCAGATTAGGAGTTTTCTGGGATTGGCAGGGTATTACCGACGATTTATTCCGGATTTCTCCAGAATTGCCAAGCCAATGACTGAACTGTTGAAGAAGGGAGCCAAGTTCGCTTGGAGCCAGAAGTGTGAAGATGCTTTTCATACACTGAGGCAACATTTGACAACAGCCCCAGTGCTGGCCCAACCTGACAACACCAAGCCATTTGAAGTTTATTGTGATGCTTCTGGTACCGGATTGGGATGTGTCTTGATGCAAGAGAACATAGTGATTGCTTATGCTTCCCGAGCACTCAGGCCCCATGAGCAGAACTACCCAACACATGATCTGGAATTGGCAGCTGTGGTTCATGCTCTTAAGATATGGAGACACTACTTGATGGGGGCTCACTGTAACATCTACACTGATCATAAGAGCCTCAAATACATCTTCACTCAGGCAGATCTGAACATGAGGCAGAGGAGATGGTTGGAATTAGTCAAGGACTATGATTTGGAGGTGCATTACCATCCTGGCAAAGCCAATGTTGTGGCAGACGCTTTGAGCAGAAAGGCCCAGTGCAATTGTATGAACATGGATGCAAGAGTCACCACCCTGTGTGATGAGCTGTGTAAGCTGAACCTGGAAGTTGTTCCTTCCGGTGAATTGAGATATATCGCGGTGGAGCCCACATTGCAAGAGCAAATAGTTCAGGCACAGATTGGGGATAAGGGTGTTCAGGTTATCAAAGATATGCTCAAGAAAAAGGCAGAAAAATACAAGTGTTTCCGACAGGACAGCAAGGGAATTCTCTGGTTTGGAGATCGATTGGTTGTTCCCAAGGACCCTGAGCTCAGAAAGAAGATGTTGGATGAAGCTCACCTTTCCAAGTTCTCCATGCACCCTGGTAGCAACAAGATGTACCATGATCTCAGATCCTTGTATTGGTGGACCAGGATGAAGAGGGAAATTGCCAAGTACGTATCAGAGTGTGACACTTGCCAGAGAATCAAGGCCAGTCACTTGAAGACAGCAGGTCCCTTGCAACCCCTTCCCATTCCATCTTGGAAATGGGAGGACATTTGCATGGACTTCATAGTAGGGTTACCCAATACCTCCAGGCACCATGATTCTATTTGGGTCATCGTGGACAGATTAACCAAGACTGCTCATTTCTTGCCAGTGCACACCACCCACAAGACAGAGAAGTACGCAGAAATTTATGTTGATCAGATAGTAAGATTGCATGGTATCCCAAAGACCATTATATCTGACAGAGGAGCACTGTTTGTGGCACGCTTTTGGGAGAAACTGCAAGAAGCACTCGGGACCCACGTAATCCGAAGCTCAGCATATCACCCTCAAACAGATGGTCAGACAGAAAGGGTGAACCAGATTTTAGAAGATATGTTAAGGGCATGTGCACTACATTATGGGAAGGATTGGGACAAGTGTCTTTCCTTGGCAGAGTTTTCTTACAATAACAGCTATCAATCCAGTCTAAAGATGGCACCTTTTGAGGCTTTGTATGGGAGAAGATGCAGAACCCCGCTGAATTGGTCTCAAGCAGGAGAGAGGGAAATATTTGGGCCAGATTTGGTACTTGAAGCAGAGGAAAAGGTCAGAGTCATCAGGAAGAACTTAGAAGCTGCTCAGGCCAGGCAAAAGAGTTATCATGACAAGAGGCGGAAGCCTCTACAGTTTGAGGTAGGAGATCATGTCTACCTTAAGATATCACCAACCAAGGGTGTCCAGAGATTCGGGATCAAGGGCAAGTTAGCCCCTCGTTACATTGGACCCTATAAGATCAAGGCAAGTTGTGGACCCGTAGCTTACCAATTGGAATTGTCACCCCGTATGTCAGCAGTTCACAATGTGTTCCATGTATCTCAGTTGCGGAAATGTGTTCGTCTACCCACTGAAGTGCTACCAGAACTAGACATTGAGATAGAGCCAGACTTGTCCTACCAAGAGTACCCCGTCAAGGTATTGGATCAGAAGGAAAGATCAACTCGGGCAAGATCAATCAGACTGTATAAGGTTCAGTGGAGTCACCATTCAGCAGAAGAAGCTACATGGGAGACGGAGGATTTTCTACGCTCTCGCTTCCCCGACTTTCTGCCCAAAGGAGTCGGTATGTAACCCCAAAAACCCAACCCCCACCTGCCCTTTGAAGTCAATTGTAAGAAAAACTTAGATAATAAGGATAGTCTAAGTTTTGGATTTAACTTAAGAAGGGCTTCCTTCTGAAGTTGCAAAGAGGATGACATTCGAAGAACAGTTAATAAGTGAAACTTGAGCATAAAGGAAGAGTAGCACTAACACACCTTCAAGCACCCTCCAAGGGACTCTACCTAAAATCTCGGGACGAGATTCCTTTAAGGGGGGAAGGCTGTAACACCTCAGGTGTTACCTTGACTAGAGCATACCCTGAGTACTAAGGACTGTGACCACATGTGGTAATAACTTGAGGAGCACCAGGAACTTTGGAGAATTATGTGTTAACCAAGATTTCTAATGACCTAAGAACACCACTTGAGTTTTTGTGCACTTGCTACCTTGGACAAGAAAGGGGGAAAACCCTAGACCCATCTTGAACCCTCCTTTTCAAAGCCATGGATAAGAAGGAAAAGGGAAATAAGAAAATGTGCAAAACATGAGTGATCTTTAACCCAACCTTAAGCAACCTTATAACCAGCAATTAGAGGAAGGAAATATTGCAAAAAGGCCCCTGGAGAAACCCCAAATCAAGTCACTAAGTGGAGAGAGAGCTAGAGCTCTCTATTTTTCTCTAAGTTAAAAACTATACCTACACTAAAGATCAGTTGTGTTCACCTCGAAGCTGGCATCAAATCCACCTGTGTTCTATACCAAAAACGTGGCATACCACCTAGGGCACCCACTGGAAAAAGTTGAGCCCGAGACTCGGACGTTTGACATGCCATGGCATGGCTTTTGTCGCGAAGTGCTCAGTGTGACACACCCGATTTGGCACCCGAAGATCTCCCTCCCTAGGCCATATCTGCCCTGACGTCTCACAGTTCAGTGACAGCCCTAGGTGCCAGGAAGAGGTCTGCGCCGAACTTTTGCAAAGATTCGCACGTTTGCGACCTCTGCCGACGTTTGAACAATGGAAGAAACAAACCGCCACGTGTTCGACGCGTTCTGCCGCGCCAGAGCACGCCCGCGCACGCCCCGCGCCGCGCTCGAGCCAAGCCAGCGCCCTGGTCCACGTCCGCGCCTATAAAACACCCAGGAGCCTTGGCCGTACCCCTCCACACGCGCTCAAGCCTCACCGGAGCTCAGTTCACCGCCGTTTGCCCGTGCGCGACGTGCCCGCGGCCACCCGAGCCCCTGCCACCGTAGACCGTCCAGCCCTCGGAGAAGACTGTGCACGTCTCCGTGAAGCTCCCCGAGCGAGGAATCGGAGTTTGCTTCGCCAGAGAGGCCGGCCCAAGGTCGCCGGAGCACTAAACCTCGCCGGAGTACGTGGACCGGGTAAACCACTCAACCATCCTTCGATTCCTTGTGCACACAGTCGCTACGTTACACCGTGAAGCTCACCGTGCCCTTGGATTGAACCAGTTCGCCGTGGTTTGGCCGGTACACTCGCCGCCGACGAGCACACCCGCCTGCGCTCGTGGACCGGGCGCTTCCGGCCATCTCCGACGTCAAGCCGTACCTCGACGTGACCGCCAGAGTCTCCCCGAGCCAACCCCACCCTTCGCCGGACCTCCCTCGCCGCCGGTAAGCCGCGCCACCCTTTTCTTTCCCGCGGTTACTGTTTCAGTTGGGGGAGGGACTACGGGTGAGAGGGAGAGAAGGTTAGGGGGTTAAGTGAAATGTCAGAGACCCAAGTGAACAGTGGCGCGAGGGTAGATCTGTGAGGTTTGATTTGTTTTAAACCCAGGGACCCCGGTGTAAACCGTTTTTTCCAGGAAACTCATTTTAAAATCTATCTTAAAATTGAGCAGAGACTTTAAAAATTCATAACTTATGTTTAGTGCATCCAAATTTGGTCAAACCAATTTTGTCAGACTCTAATTAATGTAACCTATTTAAGAAAAATATAAAAACCCCTTGGTATTAAGGAAGATTTTAAAACTCTGATTTAATGTTAGTTTTGGCCTAAAGCTCAATAATGGTAAGAAAAATAGTTGTGCTATTTGATTAGGGTTAGAAAAATTTGGAGAAGTTTATATCTACCTACTGACCTGTTTAAAAATGCTGAACCTCCCTGTCCACTCTATTAAGTTGGTTTTTACCCCTTATTCCATAATATGCTTAAAGATAAGAAAAATAGAAAATGTAATTTAAACCATGAACCAGAGAGCACCCCTATTTTTGTTAGGATACTTATTTAATGTAGTTCACTGGAAAAATATATCATACCCTGGTTTAGTATAAAATAAGAAGGATACCTTTTAAATTAATAAAATAAGGATAACTTAGAAAAACCCTACAAAAATAACCTCATGGTGAAAACACCCCAACCCTTGGGATACCTAATGTTTTGATAATAAGAACTTAGGAAAAATCTGAAATCTGTTGTTTGATATTTTTCAAATGACAAGTTAGTTCTAACCACCCCTTTTTTGCACCAAACTTTAGAAATCCACCATTAAATAACCATCATGTGGCTCTCTGTCATTTTTGGTACAAGAGCTTATTATCACTGTTAGAGGCCAACAAAAATAACCCTTAGGTCAGGACCCACTTTAATAAAAGACTTGTAGTACAAAGTGGCTCATTTGCACCACTTTTGTTATTTTTGTATACAGCATAGCCTTTTTATTTTTGAATCCCATATTCTTAAGACAGGCCATATTGACCAAGGGCAAGCCACTGTAATTTTTGTAGAATTGTTGAAAATAGTTAATTCACCTTGGTAGTTCAAACCCCACTAGAATTCATAAATAAACATTAAAGAGAGGAAAAATGAACAATGGAAATTAGTATCCTCCTAAGACCCTTGTAAATTGTTCCCTGAAATATACAAATGCCATACCAATCCTCTTTGTTTACCCCAAATAAAACTTGAATATAAAAGTGATAAGTATAAACCACTAAAACCCCGCATGTCCGAGAAACCCTAAGTTATTTCTTGACTTAGTTTCTTTTAGTATAATGTTATTAAATCCTACATAATCATGACATACATGTTCATTGCATTCGATAGACTGTAATCTTGCTGACGGAGAGTACATCCTCGTGCCGGAGCAAGGAGCTGCCCAGGAGGTTGCCCCGGATCCAGCACCAGAGCCTGCACCAGAGGACCTGCCTGCCACTGCTTTGGAAGGCAAGCCCCGGTTTTATGCATAACCGTTTATATATGCTATTTTACTACACTTAATGTTTGTAGGCTTGTACTGTGCACTTAAGTGTAGGAGTTGACTGAAACCCTAGTTGCATGAACTCAGGATTCCTTTTGAGATGGATACTAGTATGCTAGGTCGAGTAGCTGCTTTGCTAATTAGGGATCTCGGTAGAAGTCGAGTGATTTTTCTAGCACTCGCGCGAGGTCAGGAATTGGTTGTACCCACTTTCATATCATATTGATGGTTGGTCTATGGACACGGATCCATGGGGATGCGTGGTCCACAAGATGGAAAATGGAATAAGGATTAACGTGCGGATACCTGTGTCAAGCGTTTGAATGTACTAAACACATACCGAGAAATATGGTAAATCGGTAAGCCTAGTACCTGAGTGAACCTGCCCGCAGACATATCCCCTCACGCGACCTGAGACGAGGTCTCCCATTCCGGTTATGGTGGGTACAAGTGCGGTCACTGCACGACGGCCAGTCGGGGTCAGTGAGGCATTGTACGCCAAGGCGGTGAGCCCTGATCTGTTGCCAGGGAATCGACGGGGACGGTTGATGTGTGTGGGGACGGAGTGCCTCGCCACGTCGTGTGTTTAGGTTTACCTTGCAAGGATAAAAACTCGATTCGAATCGTCTGCTTCTCGCAGCTAATGAGACTGCTTGATCCATTGTACTGCATTGAGTAACAAGTGGAACTGTGTTGAGATGATACAAGCTGTTGATTGCTAAAAATTGCTTGCTACTATGTATGAGTAGATAGTACACTTTTAGCCTTAAGAGAGTCACACTTAATTTTGACAAAGTTAAAATCTTGATTTAGAAACTCAGCTAGTGCTTTTGGCAACCAAACCCCACAGCCAAACAGCTGCATGTCTAGAGGTAGAGGAGTAGACTCCTCACACCGGGTAAGTCTAGCTGAGTATTAGTATACTCAGCCTTGCTTGTGGCATAATTTTTTTTACAGGTTCTCTGGAGGACGTGGTTGCTGGAGTGACTTGGCCGTCCACCTTGCCACCAGGTTGGACTGTTGAGTGGGACCCTGCCTCGGCTGAGGAGGAGCATGAGGAGTGATGGGACAGGCTTCCCCATCTCTCCATTTATTTACCGTTAGTTTATTTCCGCTGCACTTCGAAACGATGATGGTCACTTTTGCAAAAACTCCGATGATGATGATGATGATGTAATAATTAATACTCTGACATGTATGGTTTTATGCTTTATTGTATTTGCTCTGTGACTCACCATCGAGTGAGATTGTGGTACTTGATCCTGTTAGTGGCCATGTCGGACTAGATCCGAGGGATTGACGGGTTATTCCCATTTAAGTGTGGTCTAGCCTCTAAGGCAGGGCTTAGGCACTTAAGTTGGAATAATTCGGGCAGTTCCGCCATAGATTTATTAGTATAGTTTTAAACATGATGCATGCATAACCTAATAAATATGGAATCAACTTCCGCTGATCCCTTACTTCCTACATATATTGCACTCTGTTACCCGACTTTACAAGATAAGGGACTACCAGAAAGTGGTAAGGTATGAATGAAAGAATATTTTAAGGTAAGTGTTTAAAATTTCTTTTGAAGTACTACATAATGTCTAAAGAGACAGGCTTCGCTCCGATACCAAGCTATGGCGGAACCTCCCAAGGTATTAGGCCCACTACAGATGTCCCTGTCCTAAGGACCTCAGACAACCATGTAGATGCACATAATCACTCGACAAGTTCAGTCTTCTGTATCAACATCATGTCGCCCAAGACCGCTTCACCCATCACGCAGACATTACATCACATCGAAGGAAAGAATAAGTGGAAGCATATTACAACAACTTAATTTACATTCATAAAATATATAGAGAGAGTATTATTACAGTACTGGGGTTTATGAGTGCAGAGAATATTATTACAAACCAGGGAGGCAAAACACCCTCCCGCACAAAAGTTTAGTGTTTTCAAACTAGGAGACAAAAATCCTCCCGCACACACGATCACTGATTTGGCTCCTCCTTTGGTACCACCTTTGAACAGAAACAGCAAAATTCCGCTATTTCCTCACCCACAACATGGTTCAAAAACCCTGAGTACGGAGTGTACTTTCGCAAGTCTTACCCAACAAAGGAAAAGACCCTCATGGATATGCTGGCTTGTGGGATTCAAGGTAAAGCTGATCAAGCATCAAAGACTCTCTTTGCAGAAATGTTTACTAATAGTGGATCCTTAAAAATCCAGTTTTGTTGCCAGGTTAAGTAAAGTTACCTGTATCTAGAGTTCTTTCTATCCTAGTTCAATCACTGATCCGAATCGATTGATACCCAGCTAGGGATCTCCAACCACACGACATATGTAGCACTTAACCCTTGCATATGTCAACTCGCCATCGAGTTTCTCAAGACCAGACCAGTTCACGCCAACCGAGAGCACAGATACACCACCGTCCAACCTCTTGCCACGGAGGGTACATGCTACTCTCGCCATCTCTCCACTCCCATTGCGTGTTGGCCTTTCTGGTATTGGTCTGCCCGAGGCAAAGCTTACCCATGACAAGGCATGTGGCTAGTTAAAAGGTCCTCGATCATCAAGCCTACATCGGTACGGTCCTTAATCGACTCAGATGGAGACACTACACTGAGACTTCCTTCTCATGCAAGTCACCCGCTCGGTCTCATCTTTATTATTTAAAACCCAAAGTTTGGTACCTGGCAGAGGTACATCTTTTCAGATGTTGAACCCATCATGGCCATGATGGATCCATCATCAAATCTTTTCTTTTGAAAACTTCCCATCCCATATGAAGCATCATCTTTTGTTTAAAACAACACATTTTATTTTCTAAAGCAAAGCTAAGCATCAGAAAACTTTTAATAAATCAGATAATAAGGAATGGTAATCAATTCCAAGGAAAAGGGAATGCATTAATAGTTAAGCATGCAACTCCTATCACCTAATGCATCATCTCAAGTGGTAAAAAGTTTTGAAACAACAAGGAAAGGGTAAATGCACCAGGGCTTGCCTTGTGTTGTAGGAGACTCGGGATCTGTTCCACAAATATCAAAATAGAAACTATTCTCGGCAGGTGGAATTTTAGCTTGTGGGGCAATGTCTTCTTCGACAATTACTTCTTCTTCGTTTTCTATACATAGCAATATACATACATGAATGCTCATGTGATGCTATGAATATACAGTTACAATATAAACACACTAAGTTGTATCTTGAATACAACTTTCCTTCATTGTGCCCACCAGCCACTAGAGTTTTCCTGAGTCACTACTCTATTAGGGTTTAGGAAAATTCTACCTTAGGAAGCTAGGGTTTTAGGTTTGGGATCAAACAATTTCCAAAACATGTCAAACATTACCTAAGGGCTTTAATCATCATATCAAGTTTACCCAAAATGTTTTACTATTTTTGGAGTTATTGATTTAATTCTAAAATTCTAAAAGGCTAGGTTTAGGCATTTTTAAATGCTAAATAATTTCTGGTTGGGACCAAAAATCTTGGAACTATTTTTATTAAATACTAGAGGAATTTAGGAGTCTAGTAAAATTGGTCCCATGATTTTATCATTTTTCTAGGATTTCCTATCAATTTCCTAAGCTTGGCAGAAAAAGAAAAAGGAAAACTATGAACAGTTATGGGCTGAAACATGCCCAATCCGGCCCACAACCAGGACAACGCGCTCGCGCGGGTGCCCGCCCTGGCTTCTTTGCACAGAGGACCTCGGCTATTCGAATAACAGATAAAGAAACCTTGGCACTATTTCATTGTCTCTCTGACATTCACACTTAAGCCCCGCACTTCTCTCTCTTTGCAACGCTAGGTCCCAGATGGCGAACAACGGTGAGCGCGCCCTCCGGCGAACCTGGACCGGCCAGAATACGCAACGGCCGGTGCCCTAACTCTGTCGACACCTAATCCTACCCCTGGTGACCCTAATCCCTCCATCAATTGCACGAATCCGGCCCAGAGTTCGTCTGCCCACGACGAACGTGAATACCAAAGACAAACCGAGGTGTTCCCGGTAATCAAGCGGTGTCTAGCTCAATTGGTTGAGCCAACAAGCATTCCTAGCATGCAAGGGTGCTAAAACGAGGGTGAAGAGGGCGAGAGCGGACCTAGAGACGGTGGTCCACGGCGTGGTGACTCACGGCGGCGTGGAGAACCCAATTGGGGGAAATCCCAAATTCAGGCGCTACGGTGGATGATCAGAGGTGAGGGCTGGTGCACTGGGCGTGTAACAACCTAGCGGAGCTAGCTTGAGAGCACCTAGCGGGGGGTGAATAGGTGATCCTATAAAATTCAACACTAAATTCCAACAAGCTTGATTAAAGAGATGTTAGCACGAGTTAATCAAGTCTATGAGGCGAGCTCTTGCGTACACAGACAAACAAAGAGAGAGCAATCACAAGAGAAACGCGATTTTTATCCCATGGTTCGGCCAAGTGAAACTTGCCTACTTCCACGTTGTGGCGTCCCAATGGACGAGGGTTGCACTCAACCCCTTTCAAGTGATCCAATGATCAACTTGAATGCCACGACTTTCTTCCTTCGCCTTTCTCCCGTTTGCGAGGAATCTCCACAACTTGGAGCCTCTCGCCCTTACAATGACGATCACAAAAGAAGCACAGAAGTAAGGGAGGGGAGAGCAACACACACAAGACTCAAATCACAGCACAATCACGCACACAAATCACAACTCAAGCTCAAAACACAACACACGGAGTTCTCAACTCAAATGGAGCTCAAGTCACTATCTTAAAGAATCAAATGCGCGAAGTTGGAGTCTTGGAGTCTTAGAACGTTTCTTGTAAGCTTAGGTAGCTCTCCATGCGCCTAGGGGTCCCTTTTATAGCCCCAAAGCAGCTAGGAGCCGTTGGAGATCAACAAGGAAGGCTATCCTTGCCTTCTATCGAGTGGCGCATCGCACAGTCCGGTGCGCCATCGGACAGTCACTATAGACGGTCCGGTGCCGATCTCTTTCCTATTCTAGCGCAGACGACCATTGCAGATTTGTGGCAGTTGGCGCACCAGACATTGTCTGGTGCACACCGGACAGTCTGGTGCCCCCTACCGACCGTTGGCGCGGGCCACGCGTCGCCCGTGGATTGCACGGCCGACCGTTGCGCTGGCGGTCGTTGGCTCACCGGACAGTCCAGTGAATTATAGCCGTACGCCGTCGATTTTTCCCGAGAGTGGCCTGTTCACCAGAGGCTGGCTTGGCGCACCGAACACTGTCCGGTGCACCACCGGACAGTCTGGTGTGCCAAGCCGAGCTGGACTTTGGCTATACCAAGCCAAGTCTTTTGCATTTCTTTTCTTCTCTTCTTTTTTCTGTTTCTAGCACTTAGACAATATATGTTAGTACTCAAAACAATGTACTAAGTCTAGAAACATACCTTGCTACATGATTTGCACTTCTTGCTTGTTTGGCACATAATCAACTCACTTAATATGTGTTGGACACTTAATCACCAAAACATTATAGAAATGGCCCAAAGGCACATTTCCCTTTCAATCTCCCCCTTTTTGGTGATTTATGCCAACACATCAAAAAGCAACACAAATAAGTGCAACATCGATGCAAATAAGGACCAAATTGGTTTTGACTCTAATTTGGCATATTTGGATCATTCTTTGCCACCACTTGGTTTGTATTTGCAAATCAAATTCATTTTCCTATTTCTAAGTCAAACTCACTTGTTTGGGCACAAAGAGAGATATTCAAATGGAAAAATTTATCAAGAGCCAAAAACTCCCTCTTTTTCCCATAATCATAAATTCTCCCCCACAAGAGACCAAATTTTGCAATAAGAGTATTTAGGACAAATCAAAAATTCTAACTCTACTATTTTCAAAATTCTCAAGTGGTAGTTGATCCATTTGCTTTGGCCTTAATTTCTCCCCCTTTGGCATTAAGCACCAAAACGGAATCATTATTGGCCCTTTAACCCCATTGCCTCACCAAAAATGTCAATTAAGAGCAAAAAGGCAATAAGAGCATACGAATGAACTTGGAATTAAGTACACTAATACCGGAGTGCAGTGGAAGTCTTTGCATGGTCCAAGTTCACCTTTTCCTTTCAATCCACTTTTGAGACTACATCAAGTATACTCAAACAAATGGATTAGTCTCAAAGGGTCAAGTTGTAGCACATCTCCCCCTAAATATGTGCATCACTCACACATGGACTTGTGAGGTCCGGGGATCCCTTGCACAACTTGAGCACCATAAATAAGCAACAAATTACATAAATGCATAAAGTAACATGATCAAAGGCATAGAACACATGTATGCTATAGATCAATCCAAGTTACGTGAATCTAAGACATTTAGCTCACTAAGCAACCTGCAAAACCTTTTCTCATCTAAAGGCTTGGTGAAGATATCGGCTAGCTGGTTCTCGGTGTTAATATGGTACACCTCGATATCTCCCTTTTGCTGGTGGTCTCTCAGGAAGTGATGCCGGATGTCTATGTGCTTAGCGCGGCTGTGTTCAACAGGATTATCCGCCATGCGGATTGCACTCGCTTTGTCACATAGGAGTGGGACTTTGCTCAGATTGTAGCCAAAGTCCCGAAGGGTTTGCCTCATCCAAAGTAGTTGCGCGCAACACTGTCCTGCGGCAACATACTCGGCCTCAGCGGTGGATAGGGCAACGGATGTTTGTTTCTTTGAGCTCCACGACACCAGGGACCTTCCTAGAAATTGGCATGTCCCTGATGTGCTCTTCCTATCCACCTTGCACCCGGCATAATCGGAGTCTAAACATCCAATCAAGTCAAAGGTAGACCCCTTTGGATACCAGATCCCGAAGCAAGGCATAGCAACTAAATACCTAAGAATTCGCTTAACGGCCACAAGGTGACATTCCTTGGGGTGGGATTGAAATCTAGCACACATGAATACACTAAGCATAATGTCCGGTCTACTAGCACACAAATAAAGCAAGGAACCTATCATAGACCAGTATGCCTTTTGATCAATGGACTTACCTCCTTTGTTGAGGTCGACATGTCCGTCGGTTCCCATCGGTGTCTTTGCGGGCTTGGCGTCCTTCATCCCAAACCTCTTGAGAAGATCAAGTGTACTTTGTTTGGGAGAGGAAGGTACCGTCCTTGAGTTGCCTCACTTGGAACCCAAGAAAGTAGTTCAACTCGCCCATCATCGACATCTCAAACTTTTGAGTCATCACCCTGCTAAACTCCTCACAAGACTTTTGGTTAGTAGAACCAAATATTATGTCATCAACATAAATTTGGCACACAAAAAGGTCACCATCACAAGTCTTAGTGAAAAGAGTGGGATCGGCTTTCCCAACCCTGAAAGCATTAACAATTAAGTAATCTCTAAGGCATTCATACCATGCTCTTGGGGCTTGCTTAAGTCCATATAGCGCCTTAGAGAGCTTAAAAACGTGGTCAGGATACCTGTCATCCTCAAAGCCACGGGGTTGTTCCACGTATACCTCCTCCTTAATTGGCCCGTTGAGGAAAGCGCTCTTCACGTCCATTTGAAACAACCTGAAAGAATGGTGAGCGGCATAGGCTAATAGAATGCGAATAGACTCTAGCCTAGCCACAGGAGCAAAAGTCTCCTTGAAATCCAAACCTACGACTTGGGCATAACCTTTTGTCACAAGTCGAGCCTTGTTTCTTGTCACCACCCCATGCTCGTCTTGCTTGTTGCGGAACACCCACTTGGTTCCTACAACGTTTTGCTTTGGACGTGGCTGTTGGAACTTGCACTCCTGGGCAAGTTGATCCAACGGGGGAGCAGTGTAAACAAGGTTTCAACTCAAGATGGCAATAGCTCTATTAATCTAGCCTCTCAAGGGCACTGTGCGGGGGTATTTATAGGTACCTGAGTGCCTAGCATCCTGAGTTAAGGACGCATGTGCCCTCAGGCGCCTAGGTTATCCCCGGAATATTCCCATAAAGCAGGGTTACAGACTGTAATTACAGGGAAACCTTTACAAATTAGGCATGTAATGCGCAGCGGCCACGCAGGGCCTGTTACAATGGGCCGGATCACACGTGGGCCTCCATGTTGGATGAGGCCGTGGGATGGGACGACCTCGTCGTAGGCCTTCGTCTAGCGACGCGTGGGACGAAGGGTAAGTCGGCCAGTCATCTTGTCTTCGTTGGTGTAGCGAGGCTGGCGAAGGCATCGAGTGAAGGGTGGCGTCTTCGCCTTCACCCCAACATTTGCCCTCCGAGGGACCAGTTCGACTAAGTCATCTGGTGTCGAAGGCATCGCTAGATGGTGGAGACGCTGCCCTTGCTCGATGTGGTTCCGCGGGGGTTTTTGACATGACCGTTGATTGACGCTGCACTGTTGGACTGCAGGCTTCCCGAAGCGTCGCGCCCTGTGTATATAAAGGGGCGGGTGCGGCGCGGATTGAAATTTACCTTTCTGTGTGCCGCGAAAACCCTAGCCTCCCTTTCAAACTGCTTGCTTGCACGTCTGCCCTCCTTGCTCCTGTTCGTCGGAGAACTGGCCCGCGTGAAGCAGACCGCACGTCGCCGTTGATGGTATGTAGCCATGCCGTCTTCCTCCTCGTCTGCTTCGACCACGCCAATGGCCAAGGCATCTTCTGAAGGTCTCTCGGACACTATGGCGGTGGCGGAATTACGACCAGGCGATACAGTGGAATTCGGTGTTTCACAGATGTCGTTGGTCTGCGTGCAAGATATGCAACGGTTGGGGTATTTTGGCGGCGGGGTTGGCCGGGTCCCGGGGGCAGAGGAGGTCCCCGAGCCCGAGGGCGAATTGGTTGTTTTTGAGGCATTTTTCATCGCCGGCCTTTGCCTACCTGCACATCGTTTTGTGTCGGAGGTTCTGCGGAAGTTCGAAGTCCAGGTTCATCAGCTGACACCGAACACCGTGGTGGCGTTGGCGAAGTATGTCTGGGCAACGACGTTGTATGGCGTTCAGCCTTCGGTGGAGGTCTTCGCCAAGCAATACTGTCTGCACTGGCAGAAGAGAAAAATTGGACATAAGATTGCGCAATACGGATCGTGCACTTTCACGCCGAAGTCCGGGAAGACTTCGATGGAAGTTGTGGAGTTGGTCCCTTGTGCCCAAAATAAGTGGGGCAACTGGTGGGACTACTGGTTTTATGTTTTAGAGGCTGAAGTCGAAGATCACCCAGGGCTCCCTGCCGCCATTATGTGTTCTCATTATTATGTGGCGTACCCGCCATTTGAAGTGGCGGAGGATGATGAAAATGAGAGGGCCCTTCAGATTGCTGCCCGCACGAGTAGTGGGCGCGATCTAGTTGAGGAATTTATAGGGTATGGGGTGTGGCCCTTGGCGCATGGATGGGCGCTGGGTGAAGTATGCCCTCGCGAGATGCCCTCCCTGGGTGGACGGAAGCTGCGAAGTCCGCTTTTTGCTTTGGATGTGCGAGGGCGGGATCCTACCGCGGTTGTGCGTGAGGCGGAGAATGGGGCGGTGAGAATTGTTGGGCGCTATGTGCCGAAGACGGAGGCCTAGCAGAGTTGGGATATACGTGGATCCAATGACCACCTGAATAGGGTCTTCGAGTTGAATTGCTTGTCGTATGGCGGTTATCCCGGGGAGGACATCGTCGACCGTCACGGGAAAAAGCCAGCGGCCATGATTGAGGACGACCCCGCGCCGGAGGCCGCCCCAGCCACTAAAAAGAGGAAGCCAGGTACTGCAGTGGGAGAACTGGGGGTCTCCGATAGCTTTGCTATGGAGTTGATGGGGACATGCGTGGCCCCCGGGGGAAGGATGTCTTCGCCCGAACTTCGGGAGTCTTCGGCGTGGATGCTGGAGGTTACCGGGGGTCGATGGCCCAGGAACATTCCTATCCCCCGCGCGGCTGGCGAAGACTTTTTTACGTCTCGCGTGGCTCGTGACTTGAGAGTGTTTCCTTACGGACGGAATATTGCTGCTGTTGTGTCGATAGTGATGAACAAGGATCGCCAGGATGCTGCGCAGAAGCGTCGGGCGGTCATCAGGCTCCCCGAAGCTAGGCCGAAGAGGGCGCGGGGGACTGCGAAGGCTACCATCCCCGGCGGTAGCCAGCCGACGCTGACGGCGAAGCCGGCCGCCCCTGGGTCCAGCAAGGTGCGGGAGAGCGCGAAGGCGGTCGGCGCCAGCGGAACCAAGTCTGCCCCGAACAGAGCTGCGAAGGTCCACGAACCGCCTTCGCCGGGGAAACGCGTTGCCGACTTCGGCACAAATATTAGCGTGGACGACTATCTTGTTGGTAAGCTTTTTTTCTTGACCGGTGATACGTTGCAGGCTCGGGCGAGGGGCAACTTGTTGACGTCCCGCCTGTGGTGGCAACCACGATGTCTACCGCGGTGCTTAGGGTGAAGGGTGGCACTTTCAGCACTGGCGGCGAGATTTCGGCGGCCACTGCCGTCAAGGATGAAGCGTGCACTGTGTCCCGCCAGCTGAGGGAGGCATTGCTGCAGCTGGCGCAGCAGGTGAGTCAAGTAAGTTGAGCTGGGATTCGGTGTGTGCCGCTTTCATGGTGATTGTGGTCTCATGTGTGTCTGTTAGGCGGCCGACTTCGTCGACCGCGTGGCGTCGGGTGCCCTTACTGCAGACGTGGCTGCCGAAGTCGAGAGACATCGGGCGCAGCACGTGGACGCTGTCCGGGAGAAGTTGGCTGCGGAGAGCAAAAGCCGCAGGCTGGCGGAGAAGGTGGCCGCCCTAGAGGGCGAGAGGATGGACCTCCGGCGCCAGCTAGTGGAGGAAAGAAGGGAGGCCAACCAGGCCATCACCAAGGCGCAGGCGGCGTAGGCGGAGGCCAAATTTGCACGGGCGAAGGAGAGTCTCGCCAGCCAGTGCGCCGAGGAATGGGAGGCACGGTTCAACGCTCTGTAGGCCCGCATGGAGAGGGTCGAGGCCTCTACACGCTCGGAAGTTGAGAGGACGCGTAAATAGCTCGTGGACTCATACCGCGAGCTGGGTGTGCGGACTGCTGACTTCGAGGTGCCCGACCGAGAGGCGGGCCTTCGCTTCCTCGAGTGGCTGCAAGAGGAATTGTTGGTGCTCCCAACCATCGTGGAGGGCTTCATGTCCTTTGCCTCCCTCGTCACCTGCGAGGGGGCCATGAATGCGCTGTCCCGCGAGGGGTGCAGTCACTATGAGGGCTTTGACCGATCCGATGAAGACTTTGGGCACAAGATTTTTAAGGTCGAAGACCCTGTGGTGAAGGACTCCGCGGGGGCCCTCTTCGACCGGATGTGGGGCCCCCACGATCGGGAGGCGGTTAGGGAGCGGTCTGACTGGGTGAGGGATCAGGTAAAGTCTGTTTTTTGTTTTGTGTTGTTGAATGTGGGTATACATGGGTTTGCTGAATCTGTGTGCTATGTTGTAGATGGCACGTGCCGAGGACGTGGAGGACTTTGGACATCTGAACAGCGCGCTGCCCGAAGCAGAGATCAACCCGGTGGTGGCCGAGGCTGAGGTCGACCCGGCACCGCCCCCGGAAACCGGTGAAGGCTCCCTCGCTGCCCCTACGTCTACTGTGTCTAGTGGAGGCTCGCCGCCAGCCACTGTGCCGATGGCGGAGGATCCCCCGAAGGCGGCGACGGAGCCGGCAGTGGAGGATCCCATGGCGGCGGCTGGGTCTTCGCAGGTGGCTTAGTGGGTGTGGGGTAGTTAGGGAATTTTGTCTGTGTTACTGAACCTTGGTTGCTGCGCAGGTTCAGGATTTTGGGCCTGCGCACGCAACCGCTACTGCTAATTTTGTGGCGGCTTCGACCGTGGTCGCTGGAAATGAATCGGATGAGTCTACGTCTAAGTTTTATGAGTTTGATGACTCTGGGAGTTTGGTTGTGTGGACGGAAGAGTCTTCGGATGAGGACTTGGATTACTTTGCGGCCTTGGATGTGGATGTAGCGGAGGCTTCTCCGCGTGTTACGGATGCTGACATTTTGCCTGGTCCGAGTGCTGGGCGTAGGTGGTGAAGGGCGGTGGCGAAGCATAGAGTGAGTGAAGTGGATGGTGGTCGGCTTCGTGTGGGTAGGGCTGGCAAGCGGGAATTGTTGTCCTCGCCGGTTGGGGCGAGTATAGGTGAGGGGGAGTTGCGAAGTCTTTTTGAGGGTGAGGAGCTAAGGATAATGCTATTTAACTATAGGGAGATGGGGATCATTCCGAAGGTTGAACCAATGTAAAGTGTGATGCCCTCGCTGTACGTGTGTAACTATAGTTTGTATGATGAGGCTGTGTTCCTTCGCGCATCCGGCTATGTTCATAGGGGCGTTGCGCACTTGGTCTGGCACGTTTATTATGTAGGTCCGGCTGCGCCTGTAGTCGGTCTTAGCATGGATAGTTTTTCGATGTAGGCTTTTGCACTGATGTAATTCGCCTTCGATTTTGCGCACTCGTTGTGCTAGTCCGGCTGCACCCTTAGGCAACTTTTGCATGGACGGCTTTTTGAAGAAGACTTCGATTTTGCGCACTTGTTGTGCTAGTCCAGCTGCACCCTTAGGCGACTTTTGCACGGATAGTCTTTTGTAGAAGACTTCGATTTTGCGCACTTGTTGTGCTAGTCCGGCTGCACCCTTAGGTGACTTTTGCACGGATAGTCTTTTGAAGAAGACTTCGATTTTGCGCACTTGTTGTGCTAGTCCGGCTGCACCCTTAGGCGACTTTTGCACGGATAGTCTATTGAAGAAGACTTCGATTTTGTGCACTTGTTGTGCTAGTCCGGCTGCACCCTTAGGCGACTTTTGCACGGATAGTCCTTTGAAGAAGACTTCGATTTTGTGCACTTGTTGTGCTAGTCCGCTGCACCCTTAGGCGACTTTTGCAGAGTGTCGCACGCGAGGGTAGCCAGTGCTGCCCCTCGCGGTGACCTTGTATTGGTCGAATGCCGAAGACCGTCGATGCGGTCTTTTTTCGACGTAGATTTTTGCGGGGGATTTTCCGCGTGTATATTACATGGCGTCGCCTCATTAAAAACCTCACCCCCCCGGGAGGAAAAGAGTGCGGGCCGGAATAAAATTGTTTTGTGAATTATAAGGGCGAGCTGGCCCTGAGGAATCAAAAAAAAAATTGCGGAGATTATCAATGTTCCAAGAATGCTTTAAGTCTTCACCGGATGGCGTTGTGAGCCTGTACGCACTGGGGGACGCCTTCGTTTTGACGATGAAAGGGCCCTCCCACTTGGGCTCCAACTTGCCCCGGGACTCTGTCCGTGCTATCCGGACGAATATGAGGTCTCCTTCGCTGAACTCCCTCAGGATGACTGTGTGGTCGCTCCATGCTTTTGTTTGAGCTTGGTATTTGTTTAGAGCCTATAGGGCGAAGACGCGGTCTCCGTCGATGAGGTCCTTCGAAGTAGGTTCGTGCACATCGGGGACGGCTGACGGGACTGTCCGTGATGACCCATGTTTTATTTCTTGTGGGGTCATGGCCTCCGATCCGTATAGAAGGCGGAAAGGGGTGAACCCAGTCGCCCTGCACTCAGTCGTATTCAGTGCCCAGACCGCTTCAGGTAACAGGTCGGTCCACTTGCCCTTTTTATCGTCGAGGAGCATCTTCTTGACGGCTATGAAAATTTTGCCATTTGCGCGTTCCACAACTCCGTTGGATTGTGGGTGGTACACTGAGGCAAAGGCGAGCTTGGTGCCAATGGAGAAGCAGAAATCCCTGAAGTCTTGGCTGTCAAATTGCTTGCCATTGTCAACTGTGAGTTCGGACGGGACTCCAAAGTGGCAAACAATGTTTTGCCAGAAGAATTTCTGGGCAGCCTTCGATGTTATTGTGGATACAGCCCTCGCCTCGATCCATTTGGTAAAATACTCGACGACGATGAAGGTGAACTTGAGGTTCCCCTGGGCCGTGGGCAGGGGCCCGACAATGTCCAGGCCCCAGCGCTGAAGAGGCCACGTGTGGGCGATTAGCTTCATGAATTGAGAAGGGCTTCCCGAGCGTGGAGAAAATTTCTAGCAGGCTTCGCAGGACCTTATGACCCGATTTGCAGCGAAATCATGGCAGGCTAGTAGAAACCTTGACGGATCACCTTTGCAGCTAGGGCCCTAGGCCCTGTGTGAGAGCCGCAAGTCCCGCTGTGGACCTTGCATAGAATTTGGACGCCTTCGGTCTCGGTGCCACACTTAAGCATGGGTTGACTGACCCCCTTCTTGTAAAGTTGGCCTTCGATCAGTGCGAAGTCCCGGCTTCGATGTTTTAGGCGCTTGGCCTCATTGATGTCGGTTGGATGATAGTACCCCTGCAGGAACAGGGTTATTGGTGCCCGCCAGTCTTCGGTCATGATGAGGTTGACTATGCGGTGGCCCTCGCTGTCATTGGTTATTTGGAGCCCCTCTGGGCTGCGAACGGCTGGCGTGCCGATGACATGGTAGAATACATCGGAGGGCAGGGCCTCGCCCCTGGCGGCTACCTTGGCCAATGCATCGGCCTCCTCATTCTTGGCTCGGTGCACATGCTGCAACGTAAAACCTTTGAATTGTCTTTCGAGGCTGCGGATGGCCGCGAGGTACTGCATGAGTGCGGGGTCCTTCGCTGCATAGTCTTTCTCGACCTGGCCGGCGACTACCTTGGAGTCTGTTCTAATGATGCAGGTGGTGACACCGAGTGCCCTTAGCTTGCGAAGGCCGAGGATGACGGCCTCGTATTCTGCTATGTTGTTAGTGCATCTATCAGACTCCAAAGCAAAGCTGAGGCGTGCTACGTATCTGTGCTTGACCCCGGTGGGTGAAGTAATGACCGCAGCGGCGCCTGCCCCCGCATGGCACCATGCGCTGTCGCAATGGATTGTCCACACTTTCTCTATGGACGGGTCCGGCTGTGTTATTGGCCCAGTCCAGTCGACGATGAAGTCTGCCAGGACTTGTGACTTGATGGCTGTCCTGGGTTCAAATGTGATGTGGTAGCCGAAGAGTTCGGCTGCCCATTTGGCAATCCGGACTGATGCCTCCAGATTTCTAAACAATTCGCCGAGTCCTCTATCTGAGGTGACCCGGACCTTGAATGCCTCGAAATAATGGTGCAATTTGCGCGAGGCCATAACGACTACATAGGTGATCTTTTCTAGTTCCGTCATATTACATTTTGATGTTGTGAGCACTTCAGAGACGTAATAAACTGGACATTGCCTGATCGTGCCCTCTCTGGTCTGCTCTTGAACCAGTGCTGCGCTGACCGCATGTGGCGAAGCCGCGACATAGAGCAACAGGGGTAGCGAGGGGTCAGGGCTTGTAAGAATCGCCAATTCCGACAAGTACTACTTCAATGAAGCGAAGGCCGCTGCCTGCTCTGGTCCCCATGCAAAGTCTTTTGCGCCGCGGAGTGTTTGGAGGAAAGGGAGGCTTCGCTCTGTGGATTTGGAGATGAATCTGTTGATGGCGGCCAATCTGCCTGTCAGTCGTTGTACGTCTCTGGCTGACTGCGGGGGCGTCATATTGATGATTGCCTAGATTTTGGTTGGATTGGCCTCAATTCCGCGGTGTGACACCTGGTAGCCCAAGATTTTCCCCTAGCGAACGCCAAAGATGCACTTTTCAGGGTTCAGGCGAAGTCGTGCGTCCCGCATGTTCGCAAACGTTTCGGCGAGGTTAGCCAGGTGGTCTTCCTTGCTTCTGCTGGCGACGACGATGTCGTCCACATATTTGAATATATTTCTGCCGACTTGGCTCTCGAGCACCGTTTTGGTGAGCCGAGAGAAAGTGGACCCGGCATTCTTAAGTCCCTTCGGCATTCTGATGAAGCAATACGTGCCGAAGGGTGTTATGAAGCTGGTGCTTGCCTTGTCCTCCTCCTTCATATATATTTGATGGTAGCCGGAGAAGCAATCAAGGAGTGACATGACCTCGCACCCGGCTGCACTATCGATGATTTTGTCGATCCGAGGCAGCGGGAAGTTGTCCTTGGGGCAGGCCTTGTTAAGACTGGTGAAGTCGATGCACATCCGCCATTTGCCGCTCTTCTTCTCCACCATCACTACGTTGGCGAGCCATGTAGGGTAGGCAATTGGCTCGATAAATTTGGCCTCAAGCAGGCGATGTACCTCGGCCTTGGCGGCTTCCGTCTTCTCGTCAGACATCTTACGCTGTCGTTGTTTCTTCGGCCTCACCGAAGGGTCGATTCCTAAGCTGTGCTCGATGATGGAGCGACTGACTCTGACCAGGTCGAGGGCGGACCAGGCAAAGACATCTTTATTCTTGGACAGGCAGCAGAGGAGTCACTCCTCGTCATGCGAAGTGAGGTCTTCGCTGATGGTAACCGTCTGCTTAGGCGTTGCCTGGTCGAGGGGAACAGTCTTGGTCCCATCATTGCTCTGCAGCTGTGCTTTGTCATGTTCTTTGGCGGTTGGGCTGGCAGATCCAGAGACCTCGCGCTGGGCCATGAGGCAGTGTATGTTTCTTTGTCCAGGAACGAAGTCTCTTTCTATGTTACGTGCAACCTGCTGGTTGCCGTAGACTGTGATGGCGCCTTGCGGACCTGGGATCTTCATGCACAGGTAAAGTCTGTGGATAGTTGCCTCAAACTTGTTGATGGAGCCCTGGCCCATTATGGCGTTGTACGGGTACACCATGTTGACGATGTCGAACGTGACTTGCTCACTTCGGGCATTAGGTGCTTCACCGAAGGAGAGAGGTAACTCTATTTTGCCGACAGGAAAGGTGCCCTTGCCACCGAAGCCGTACAGGGGGTTGTCCGAAGGCTTGAGCAGGCTGTGGCTTATGCCCATGCGATAGAAAGCATGGAGGAAAATGATATCCGCCTGGCTGCCATTGTCGACTAAGACTTTGTGCAGGTCCCAGCCTGCCACGCTGCAGTTGATAACCATGGCGTCGATGTGGGGTGCACTGCACAGGTCGACGTCTCGGGCGTCGAAGGTCAATGGCACATGGGACCACTTTGTCTGCACGACTGGACTAGTGACGGCGACGTGGTTGATACTGCGGTAATGGTCCCTCTTTTGTCGCTTTGTGTCAAAGTCAGCGCTGGACCCCCTAGTGATCATGTGAATGACTCCGCGATATGGCTGATTGGCGAAGTCCTCTTGCTTTGGGGCTTGGGGGTGGTGGATGTTTGCTGTTGATGGTGTGGAGGTGGGGGTGGGGGAGGTACGATTTGTACCTCCTGGTGGTGTTGGTATGCGTGGTGCGGTGGAAGCGAAGCGGGGCCGTGGTTGTATGGCTGAGGGGGTTGCTGATATGTGTGCGCGACAACTCTAGGGTTGTCGGCTGGTTGTGCCCGTGCCATCCTGTCTCTGGTGGCCTTCGTCTCTGGGCAGTCTCTTGTAGGATGCGCGCAGTCTTTGCCATGGAACAGGCAGTAAAATCTGCGCGGCTGCTGCGCACGCCCCCGGACCCGACCACGAGTTCCGTTTCCACGGCCCTGGGGGGATACTCCTGGCGGCGAGGGGCCTCACCAGCAGGGTGCTAGTTGGTGATGTTGTGCACCTGCTGCTGATTGCGGCCGTCCCGACCGGATTCTGCCTGTGAGGGCCTCGTCCATGTGCGGCTGGACTGCGGAGGGTCTTTGGGTTTCCTCTGAGACTCGACTTTGCGCTGGTGGAGCTCTTCGAATCTGGCGTATTTTTTGAACAGCTGATACAGCTCCTGGAGGTTGCGGGGCGGATCCCTGATGCAGTGACTGTAAAGGACGCCGGCCCGAAGGCCACTAATGGCGTAGTGGATGGCGATCTGGTCATCGACCGAAGGCAGTTGTGACTTGAGGGTCAGAAACTTGCGGTAGTACTCCCGCAGAGTCTCTCTTTCCAGCTGCTTGCAGAGTGAGAATTCGACCAAGGCGTCGGTGTCTGGGCGGTACCCTTGGAAGTTAAGCAAGAATTTGTCCCGGAGAATTCTCCAGGAGTCGATGGACAATGGGGGCAACCTGGTGTACCAGGTGAGGGCTGGGCCTTCGAGGGCAATGATGAATGACTTGGCCATCGTGGCGTCGTCCCCTCCAGATGATGCAATGGTGACCTGATAGCTCATGATGTACTGTGCTGGGTCGGTGCTGCTGTTGTACTTGGGATAGGTCCCTGCCCTAAAGTTGGCGGGCCATGGTGTCACCTGCAGATGCGGTGCCAGGGGACTTCGCTCGTCAAAGTAGTTGACGCCTTAGAATGCCGTGGCGTGAGGGATGGCGTGTCCACGCTGAGGGATGAACAGGTCTTCGATTTGTGCGCGCTGTTGGAGGGGTGGGCCGTTTGGCGGGACGAGTTGGCCTTCGCTCTGCATGAGCGCGATCTCTTGTTCGAGCTCCTGAGCCTTCTGCTCTTCGTCGCGTATCATCTGTCACACCTTGGCTTGTGCAGACACACGTTAGCGCTTGACCTCGCGGATCTCTTTTTGCTTCTAGAGGTTGTGGTTTTTGATGCGCAAGGCGCGCAGCTATAGCTGCTCTTCGGCCGAAACGCCGAGGACCTCGCCGTCCTCGGTGGCGTCCACGCCCTCTGGTGGAGCGAAACCTTGGGGGAGTTGCGGTTGTCCTCCAGAGCTGCAGGTGTGGAGACTGCCTTCGGTAGTGGGTTGTTCGTTGCGCTGCCTCTTGCTGTTTGTGTCGTCTTTGTAGGCCTCTTGGTGGGTGGTGTCGACAAGGGCCTTGCCCTTTTTCTTGGCCAGCAGTGCTGCCTTCGCAGCCTCATCAGCCTTCGAGCTAGCTCTCTTGGGTGCCATCGTGGGTGGTTTTTCCGTAGCACGGATGGTGGGCGCCAAATGTTGGAACTTGCACTCCTGGGCAAGTTGATCCAACGGGGGAGCAGTGTAAACAAGGTTTCAACTCGAGATGGCAATAGCTCTGTTAATCTAGCCTCTCAAGGGCATTGTGCGGGGGTATTTATAGGTACCTGAGTGCCCAGCATCCTGAGTTAAGGACGCATGTGCCCTTAGGCGCCTAGGTTATCCCCGAAATATTCCCATAAAGCAGGGTTACAGACTGTAATTATAGGGAAACCTTTACAAATTAGGCCCGTAATGCGCAGCGGCCACGCAGGGCCTGTTACAATGGGCCGGATCACATGTGGGCCTCCATGTTGGACGAGGCCGCGGGATGGGACGACCTCGTCGTAGGCCTTCGTCCAGCGACGCGTGGGACGAAGGGTAAGTCGACCAGTCGTGTTGTCTTTGTTGGTGTAGTGAGGCTGGCGAAGGCATCGAGCGAAGGGTGGCGTCTTTGCCTTCGCCCCAACAGTGGCACCAGGCGCCAAACTTCATTTCGCTTGAAGTTGTTGAGCTCTTCCTGCATGGCCAACACCCAATCCGGATCCTGCAAGGCCTCTTCTACCCTGAAAGGCTCAATAGAAGAGACAAACGAGTAATGCTCACAAAAGTTAGCTAATCTTGAGCGAGTAGTTACTCCCTTGCTTATGTCACCTAGAATCTGATCGACGGGGTGATTTCTTTGGATTGTCGCTCGGACTTGAGTTGGAGGGGCCTGTGGTGCTTCTTCCTCCATAACTTGTTCTTCTTCTGCTCCCCCTTGATCACGTGCTTCTTCTTGAGGAACCTGTCCATCATCTTGAGTTGGGGAATGCACCATAGTTGGGGAAGACAGCTGATCTTGCTCTTGTTGTTCCTGTGGTCGCACATCACCTATCGCCATCGTGCATATTGCGGTCGTTGGAACATCATCTTCATCTACATCATCAAGATCAACTTGCTCTCTTGGAGAGCCATTAGTTTCATCAAATACAATGTCGCTAGAGACTTCAACCAAACACGATGATTTGTTGAAGACTCTATACTCCCTTGTATTTGAGTCATACCCTAGTAAAAACCCTTCTACTGCCTTGGGAGCAAATTTAGAATTTCTACCTTTCTTCACTAGAATGTAACATTTGCTCCCAAATATATGAAAGTATGAGACGTTGGGTTTGTTACCGGTAAGAAGTTCGTACGAGGTCTTCTTGAGGAGGCGATGCAGATATAGCCGGTATATTGCGTGGCAAGCTGTATTCACAGCTTCCGACCAAAACCGTTCGGGTGTCTTGAACTCTCCAAGCATCGTCCTCGCCATGTCGATAAGCGTCCTGTTCTTCCTCTCTACCACACCATTTTGCTGTGGTGTGTAGGGAGCGGAGAACTCATGCTTGATGCCTTCCTCCTCAAGATACTCCTCCACTTGCAGATTCTTGAACTCGGAGCCGTTGTCGCTTCTTATCTTTTTCACCTTGAGCTCAAATTCGTTTTGGGCCCTCCTTAGAAAGCGCTTTAGGGTCCCTTGGGTTTCTGTTTTATCCTGCAAAAAGAACACCCAAGTGAAGAAGGAAAAATCATCAACGATTACTAGACCATACTTACTTCCCCCGATGCTAAGGTAGGCGATGGGTCCGAAGAGGTCCATATGTAGTAGCTCCAGTGGTCTTGATGTTGTCATCACATTCTTGTTGTGATGAGTGCTCCCCACTTGTTTCCCTGCCTGACAAGCTGCACAAGGTCTATCTTTTTCGAAGCAGACATTGGTTAGTCCTAACACATGTTCTCCCTTTAGAAGTTTATGAAGGTTCTTCATCCCAACATGTGCTAGACGGCGATGCCACAGCCAGCCCATGCTAGTCTTAGCTATTAAGCATGCATCTAGATCGGCCTCCTCTTTCGAAAAATCAACTAAGTAGAGTTTGCCATCTAATAGACCCTTACACGCTAATGAACCATCACTCCTTCTAAAGACAGAAACATCAACATTTGTAAACAAACAATTGTAACCCATGTGGCACAATTGACTTACAGACAGGAGATTGTAACCAAGCGACTCTACTAGAAATACGTTTGAAATGGAGTGCTCGTTGGTGATGGCTATCTTGCCCAAGCCTTTGACCTTGCCCTGGTTCCCATCTCCAAAGATGATCGTATCCTAGGAATCCTTGTTCTTGACATAGGAGGTGAACATCTTCTTCTCCCCCGTCATGTGGTTTGTGCATCCACTATCGATAATCCAACTTGAGCCCCCGGATGCATAAACCTGCATGGTAATTTACACTTGGGTTTTAGGTACCCAACTCTTGTTGGGTCCTACAAGGTTAGTCACAATAGTCTTTGGAACCCAAATACAAGTCTTTTCTCCCTTCCATTTGGATCCCAACTTTCTAGCCACTACTTTTTCATTTTTACATAAGAGCACAAATGAAGTATTGTAAGCATGGTAAATGGTAGAAGGTTCGTTACATACTCTCCTAGGCACATGATGCACAACATTACTTTTCCTAGGCCTACCATGCACAAAAGTAGAGCTAGAGGCAATCATAGCATGTGAATTAAAGGCATCATGATCATAACTCCTATCATAATGAGCATTCCGAGAAAATTTTCTATCATTATAAATGAAAGCATGATTCCTTTGAGTACTACTAGCCATAGAGGCCTTCCCTTTCTCCTTATTGAGAATGGGAGCCTTTTGGCTTGTTAAGTTCTTGGCTTTCTTTCGAAAGCCAAGTCCATCCTTAATTGAGGGGTGTCTACCAATGGTGTAGGCATCCCTAGCAAATTTTAACTTATCAAAATCAACCTTGCAAGTCTTAAGTTGAGCATTAAGACTTGCCACCTCATCATTTAATTTAGTAATGGATGCAAGATGTTCATTACAAGCATTAATATCAAAATCCTTGCATCTATTGCAAATTACAACATGTTCTACACATGAACTAGATTTATTGGCTACTTCTAGCTTAGCATTTAAATCATCATTCAAAATCCTTAAACTAGAGATAGATTCATGACAAGCAGATAACTCAGAAGATAGCATTTCATTCCTTTTAATCTCTAACACAAGGGATTTTTGCACACTAACAAATTTATCATGCTCTTCATACTAAATATCCTCTTGCTTCTCTAGCAATCTATCTTTTCATTTAAAGCATCAATTAACTCATTGATTTTATCTACTTTAGTTCTATCTAAACCCTTAAATAAATCAGTATAATCTACTTCATCATCACTAGACTCATCATCGCTAGAAGTAGTGAATTTAGGGGTATCACGACCACTTACCTTCTTCTCCTTGGCCATGAGGCAAGTGTGTCGTTCGTTGGGGAAGAGAGAGGACTTGTTGAAGGCCGAGGCTGCCAGTCCTTCATCGTCGGAGTCGGATGAAGAGCAGTCCGAATCCCATTCTTTGCCAAGGTGAGCCTCGCCTTTCGCCTTCCTATAGCTTTTCTTTTTCACCTTCTTCCCATGTCTTTCTTCCACCTAGTCATTTTCATTATCGGGACATTGAGCAATAAAATGACCAGTCTTACCGCATTTGAAGCAGGAGCGCTTTCCCCTTGTCTTATTCTTGTTGGGGTACTCTTTGCGTCCTTTTAGTGTGGTCTTGAAGCGCTTGATGATAAGCGCCATTTCATCTTCGTTGAGGCCAGCGGCCTCCACTTGTGCCACCTTGCTTGGTAGTGTCTCCCTGTTGCTAGATGCTTTGAGGGCAACGGTTTGAGGCTCGTGGACGAGTAGTGGACCGTTTAGAGCATCGTCCACATATCGGGCCTCCTTCACCATCATGCACCCGCTCACAAACTTCCCAAGAATCTCCTCGGGCGTCATCTTGGTGTACCTGGGATTCTCACGAATAAGGTTAACAAGATGGGGTCAATTATCGTGAATGACCTTAGCATAAGTCGGACGACATCGTGGTCTGTCCATCATGTGCTTCCATAGCTTCTAATCTTGTTAACCAGGGTCTTGAGCCTGTTGTATGTTTGTGTTGGCTCCTCTCCCCTGATCATCACGAACCTTCCTAGCTCGCCTTCCACCAACTCCATTTTGGTGATCATGGTGGCGTCGTTCCCCTCATGAGATATCTTGAGGGTGTCCCAGATTTGCTTGGCATTGTCTAAGCCGCTCACCTTGTTGTACTCATCCCTGCACAAAGATGCTAGCAAGACAGTGGTAGCTTATGCATTCTTATGAATTTGCTCGTTAATAAACACAGGGTTATCCATACTATCAAAATGCATTCCATTTTCAACTATCTCCCAAATACTAGGATGGAGAGAAAATAAGTAACTACGCATTTTGTGACTCCAAAAAGAGTAGTCTTCTCCATCAAAATGTGGAGGTTTACCAAGTGGAATTGATAGCAAATGAGCATTAGAATTGAATGGAATACAAGAATAATCAAATGAAAAGTTTTGATTAACCGGTTTCTTCTTAGACGAGTCATCGTTGTCGTCGTCTCTTGGTGAAGAAGAGGAGGCGTCGCTGTCGTAGTAAATGATCTTCTTGATCTGCCTCTTCTTCTTCCTGTCCCTCTTCTTGTGACTCGATCCTGAGTCAGTGGGCTTGTCATCCCTTGGCTCGTTGAAGAGGGGCTCCTTCTCCTTGTCGTTGACCACCATCCCCTTTCCCTTAGGATCCATCTCTTCAGGCGATTAGTCCCTTAGATGAAGAGAACGGCTCCGATACCAATTGAGAGCACCTAGAGGGGGGTGAATAGGTGATCCTGTAAAATTCAACACTAAATTCCAACAAGCTTGATTAAAGAGATGTTATCACGAGTTAATCAAGGCGAGCTCTTGGGAACACAGACAAACTAAGAGAGAGCAATCATAAGAGACACGTGATTTTTATCCCGTGGTTCGGCCAAGTGAAACTTGCCTACTTCCACGTTGTGGCGTCCCAATGGACGAGGGTTGCACTCAACCCCTTTCAAGTGATCCAATGATCAACTTGAATACCACGACTTTCTTCCTTCGTCTTTTCTCCCGTTTGCGAGGAATCTCTACAACTTGGAGCCTCTCGCCCTTACAATGATGATCACAAAAGAAGCACAGAAGTAAGGGAGGGGAGAGCAACACACACAAGACTCAAATCATAGCACAATCACACACACAAGTCACAACTCGAGCTCAAAACACAACGAATGGAGTTCTCAACTCAAATGGTGCTCAAGTCACTATCTCAAAGAATCAAATGCACGAAGTTGGAGTCTTGGAGTCTTAGAATGTTTCTTGTAAGCTTAGTGTTGGGGGCAGCTTCGTCGCCGAAGGTCTCGCGAAGACGAAGCACCTTCGAAAGGCCAGAATACAATACCAAAGCTATCAGTCAAGGAGCTTTGTAACGTATCTCCAGATGCACCGACTTAAAAGATGAAATGACCAATTAGTCCATGACAACCTATGCTATGATTGTAACCATGTGTAAAGGGCATGAATGTAATTTCTTGCAGGCTACGTCCTGTGTCTATAAATAGATGAACAGTACCCATGTACTGTTCACGCTGACTTATATTCGCTCGCGTGTCACGCTTGGACTTTTGCCTTCTGTCAAGCCGAAGGTATAAATGTAATTCAATATTGTTCACGTTTGTTCAAGATGATATAATTTAAAGATATTAATGATGCCATATGATTATTCATGTTATTTCCCATGTCTCATATGCTTCTTCTTTCATTAATAAATACTGTGATGTCGAAGGTATGTCATTCATGCCCTTCGTCTAAAGATCATTATATCCTAAGGGAGATAATGCTTTGAAGGACGAAGTGTATTAACCATTAACCTTTTTATGTTGCCTTGTTCTTAACTCATAGCATTTGAGAACAAGTCCCCAACATTGGCGCCCACCTCCGGTGAACTCACTTCCACTGATTGAGTTGATGGCTTCGTCCAACAAGTAAGATAAAGCTGCTTCAGCTACGAAGCTGGTGCTCCTGCTAACAGGCGGTTCATGCTCAGAGCCGGCTAATAAGAAGCAGAAAAAGGAAGCTCAGAGAAGGGTGTAGCATGTTGGGGTGCAGGGACCCTTCATCAAGTCAAAATGGTCCCACATCCCAATCACCTTCTCCCAGGAGGACCTTCAGCTCAAGGATTACCCCCATAATGATGCTATGGTCATATCTTGTGTCATCAAGGGATTTCTGGTCCATAATGTTCTAGTTGATAAAGCAGTGCAGCCGATATCATATTTGCTAAAGCCTTCAGACAGATGCAAGAGCTAGAGGACAAGATTCATGATGCTATACACCCTCTTTGTGGCTTCGGAGGAAGGCAGATTGTAGCACTTGGTAAGATCACAATGCCAGTGACCTTTGGATTTGTCCATAATACAAGGACTGAACAGGTTGTGTTTGATATTGTTGACATGGAATACCCCTACAATGCAATCATTGGTCGTGGGACACTTAATGCTTTCGAAGCAATTCTTTATCCAGCATATCTATGCATGAAGATACCTTTGGAACAAGGGCCTATTGCTATTCATGGAAGTCAGGAAGCTGCCAGAAAGGCTGAGGGAAATTGGACAGACTCAAAAGCCATCCACAATATAGATGGAGCTGAAGCTTGTGAGCAGTACAAGTACAGAAGAGAGAAGGCTGCTTCGGCTGATCAGCCGAAGCCCATGCTTCTATGTGAAGACATAGCAGAACAGAAGGTATTGCTAGGTTCTCAATTATCTAAAGAGCAGGAGAAAAATTTGATAAGGTTTTTATTCAACAACAAAGATGTTTTTGCATGGTCGGCCAATGATCTCTGTGGTGTCAATAGAGACGTCATCGAACATTCACTCAATGTTGATCCATCTTTTAGGCCCAGAAAGCAAAGGCTTCGGAAAATGTCTGATGATAAAGCCGAAGGTGCTCGGAATGAAGTGAAAAGACTTCTCAGTGCTGGTGTTATTAGAGAGGTAAAATATCTAGAGTGGCTAGCAAACACTGTTATGGTGAAGAAGGCCAATGGCAAATGGAGAATGTGTATCGATTTCACGGATCTTAACAAGGCCTGTCCGAAGGATGAATTTCCATTACCAAGGATAGACTCCCTAGTGGATGCGGCAGCTTCTTTAGAACTTATGAGTCTGCTGGATTGCTACTCAGGATATCATCAAATATGGATGAAAAAGGAGGATGAGCCAAAGACTAGCTTCATAACTCCCAGTGGCACCTATTGTTATCTTCGGATGCCTAAGGGGCTCAAGAATGCTGGAGGTAGTTTCAGTAGGATGACAGCTAAGGTCCTTCATTCCTAGATAGGCAGAAATGTGCTAACATACGTTGATGATATTATAGTAAAAAGTACGAAGCAAGAAAATCATATCACTGATCTGCAAGAAACATTTGCTAATTTCAGGCAAGCTGGCCTAAAATTAAATCCTAAAAAATGTGTCTTTAGAGTAAAGAAGGGTAAGTTCCTTGGCTGTCTGGTTTCAACGAAGGGGATCGAAGCTAACCCAAGCAAGATCGAAGCCATCCTTCGAATGGAACCGCCAAGCACAAAAAAAGGGGCCCAACGGTTGACAGGAAGATTGGCTTCATTGAATAGATTTATATCTAGATCAGCAGAAAGAAACTTGCCATTCTTTGAAATACTAAAGTCAGCTGAAGTGTTTCAATGGGGCCCAGTTCAACAGAAAGCCTTTGAAGATCTGAAACAATACTTAATTGATCTAACAACACTAACTCCACCAGTGCCAGGGGCTCCATTACTATTGTATGTGGCAGCTTCACACTCAGCAGTAAGTGCGGCACTTGTGCAGGAGAAACTGGAAGGACAAATTAAAAAGCAAGCTCCAGTATACTTTGTTTTCGAAGTTCTAAGCTTATCAAAGAAAAACTATATAGAATTGGAGAAGGTGTTGTATGCTGTCTTAATGGCCTCCAGGAAGCTTCGGCATTATTTTCAAGCATTCCATATAATTGTTCCTTCATCACAACCTCTGAAGGATATCATGAAGAACAGAGAAGCTACTGGAAGAATTGGAAAGTGGGTTGCGGAACTAAACGAATTCAGCATTGATTATGTGCATAGATCCTCAATTCAGTCCCAGGCATTAGCAGACTTCATCGCTGACTGGACGCCAGGGGCTCTGGAAGAAGAAGCAAATAAAGATGCCGAAGCTTGGACAGTGTTCTGCGACGGTTCCTGGGGAACCTTCGGGGCAGGTGCGGCTGCTGTCTTAGTTGCACCTTCCAAAGTCAGAACATGTTATGCAATAAGGCTTGATTTCAGTTATACAAACAATATTGTTGAATACGAAGCTTTACTTTTGGGGCTTCGGAAGTTAAAGGCAATGGGGATAAGAAGGGTGGTCCTTAAAACCGACTCCCAAGTTATTTCTGGACATGTCGACAAGAGTTACAAAGCAAGAGATCCGAAGCTTGAGAAATACCTGGACACAGTTCGAAGGCTTGAGGCTTCATTCAAAGGGTTTTCTGTTAAGAATATTCCATGAGGAGAAAATGAGCACGCTGATCTGCTAGCCAAGTCAGTGGCACAGGGGTTGCCTCTACCTTCGGAAGTATTTTTTGAAACAATAAGAGCACCTTCGGTGGAACTCCTCGAAAGAGTAGTGCTCACTATATCTCCTGTTCATAGTGAAGATTGGAGGACTAAAATTATATCTTTCCTCCAAGGTAATTGCCTTTCAGACGACGAAGCTTATAATAAGAGAATGGAGGCAAGAATAAGACCATATGTAATAATAGAAGGGGAGTTATACAATCATGGAGTCTGCTCTCCACTTCTTAAGTGTTTATCCAGAGCCGAAGGTATAGAGCTGATGAAGGAGATACATGCAGGATTGTGTGGATCTCACATTGGGTCTAGGCCTTTGCTGGGAAAAGTTTTTCGACAAGGAGTTTACTGGCTGAAGGCAGCTTCGGATGCAGCAGAGCTAGTCCAAAAGTGTGAAGGCTGTCAAAAATGTGCAAGAGACCAGAAGCAACCTTCATCTCTTACTCAATTAATACAGCCCACTTGGCCGTTGCAAAGATGGGGTCTTGATTTGCTAGGCCCACTTCCACCAGCACAAGGCAATTTAAAATATGTTGTGGTGGCGGTAGAATATTTTTCCAAGTGGATTGAGGCGAAGCCTTTGGCCACAATAACTTCGGTCACAGTCTAGAAGTTTTTCTGGCAAAATATTGTTTGTCGCTTCGGTGTGCCGAAGGCTATCACTATAGACAATGGAACATAGTTTGATGCCGAAGCTTTCAAGGAATTATGTGATCAGATTGGCACGAAGATCCATTTTGCATCAGTCAGACATCCAGAGTAAAATGGACTTGTCAAAAGGGCAAATGGCATCATAATGACAGGAATAATGAAGTTAATCTTCAATCAGCCCAGAGGAAAATGGCCAGACGAGTTGATTAAAGTGGTGTGGAGCCACAACACAACAGTATTAAGGCCAACAGGTTTTACACCATTCAAGTTATTATTTGGTGACAAAGCAATAACTCCAGAAGAAGCTAAGGCAGGGTCAATTAGAACAGTATCTTCGGCAGAGGACGAAGCTGATTATTTTGTGGCAAAAGATGCTATAGAAGGGACCAGATTTCAGGCTGTGGAGAATATCAATAAATACCAAGCCGAAACAATAAAATGGTGTGACAGAAAGGTTCGGCTAAAAAACATTAAGTCAAGGCATCTGGTGCTTTGGAGAGTGGCCAATCCAGACACAGTAGGCAAGTTACAGCTGAAATGGGAAGGACCCTTTCTTGTGGTATCTTCGTCAAGACCTAGTTCTTATAGATTAAAGGATATGGACGACAACAACATTCCTAGATCTTGGAATGCAGACGAGCTTCGACAATACTATGTGTAATTTGATGTAATCTTTTTTCATTTTTCCTATGGTACCCTTTTCCTTTCCAAAGGGGGAGAAAGGTTTTTAATGGGGCCATAATTTGTAATCTTTCTTTTCTTATTCAGCTCCACGAGAGCAAAATCCCCAAAATATGTAAATGTAAAATCTGAGCATGCACCATCGAGTGCAAAGAGAAAAAAAACGGGGAGAAGCTCGAAAGTCGTCCCTAAAGGGATGCAGAGCACGACGAAGCTGCAAACAAAAAAGTTGTTCCTAAGGGAGCGCAGCGTAAGTTTTCTGGTCAAAAGTCGTTCCTAAGGGGATGCAGAGCCAAATACCGCCGAAATATAAGGCGAAGCGCGAAAAGTCAACGTGAATACCACCAAAATAGAAGGCGAAGAAGTTCAAAAGACGTTCCTAAGGGGATGCAGAACTTACACCGAAAAATAAGCGGTGAAGCCGAAAAATAAGCGGCAAAGAGACTTCAGTCATTCCTAAGGGAATGAAGGTTATGGTTGTGGCTTTGTATGTGTGTGTTTGGACATTCATTTGCACGTCACATTACATCATACATTGCATTCATAAACATTCATTTAGACATACATAGGATCATCATCATCATATCATACAGACATAGGTAGATGCTTCGACTATAGGGATAAGGCTTCGACGAAAAGAAAAAGGAAGCAGTTTTATGCTTCGTTGTGTACGAAAAGAAGGGAAGGTGTTTTTCGCCTTCGGCTCAAAAAATACAAGTTTCGTCCACATCAAAGAAGTTCATACATGGACGAAAAAGGTAGAAATATGTTAAGGTATGGACAAGTTTACAGAATAAGTATCTGATTCTTCGATTACAATATTTTTTACAAGGATAATACAAATATTTTCTAGAGATTTTGCAGCAAGGTCTTCAGTTTCATCATCATAAGCTTCGGATCACATGTCAAGCTTCGACTCACGGTTCCTCAACTTCGTCATCCTGTACATATCAAAACGGTATGAGAAAAGTGCACATTTTAAGGAGAAGGTAAAGCAGCAGGCACAAAATTCTTACCGGCTTAAGGTGGCTTCGGGCTTCATTGCAAGCCATGTCCCGCCCGCCTTCCGTCCAAATCTATGTTATGAACCTATTTCCTATGCTTCGAGCCAGGCTAGGGATATCAGTTAAATCTGTCGGTGATAAGCTGAAGTTTGGTCTATTAACAATTTTCCCATGCGTGCAACCAGATTTCATAAAAGCAACAGTTGTGCCCCGAGAAGCTAGCAAGGCACAGAAATCGCCGTGTCCAGCTATAACTTCATCAAGAGCATCAACTTCGCCCTCAATGTGTTCGAAGGTCCCTGGCAAGTCTTCAACCAAAGGATTGAATTTCTCAGAGCTGGCTCCAATCGAGTTGAAAACTTGCTTTAGCTGTTGCACACATCGGGTGCCGAAGTCTAGACATTTATCTTGAAGTTCTTTCATTGATTTTTGCAAATTTGAACTTTTTTTGGCTTCAGCCTCAAGCTTCGCATTAAATTTCTGTTTTTCTTGTTCGAAGTTTTTCGACTTTGAGAGGAGTTCACTTTTTAGTTTTGCAATTTTGGTTTCGGCTTCTGCCAGTAAACCCTCCACTATTTGAAGTTCGAAATCCTTCTTTTCAAGAGCAGCTGCTTGATCTTTTATTTTGCTCTCTAACCCTTCAATTATAACTTCATGTTCTTTGTCTTCAAGGTCTTGTTGCATCTTCAGAGCCTTACTTAATAGCATACTCTATGCAAAAAGAACCTTCGTCAAAAAACTCCTTTGTTGTTAAAACAATAGAAAGCCGAAGAAAACTTTTTACCTTGAAATTGGAATAGAACAAACTACCGACGATATGCTGTCGTCGGTAGCGGCTGATATCGGCCTCAAGCTTCGGGAAACCAATACTCTTCAATAGAGTACTGATAACCTTCACTCTAGTTTGGTGTCGGAGGCAGCCTAAGCTTTCATCGTCAATGCCGTCGAAGAGCAGTGCTCCTGGCTTATAACCGCAGGATATCGCATAATCTTTTAACTCTTCCTTCTCAGCTTCAGTTAACTCCTGACCAATTATGTTTTGGAAATTGAAGACCTTTTCCTCCAAAGTATCTTTGGCTTTTTTCTTTTCTTTTCTAGGCAATGTGGCCAGGGTCTCTTCAGTGGCCCTAGCAGCTTCTTCTGTGGCCATATTTAGGAGCATTTTATTAATATCAGAAAGTGTGGTCTCTAGATTCGTAGCTTCAGCAGTTTTAGCTTCGATGGGTGCACATTCGGCAGCATTAGCACTCTCAACAGCCGGTATTTTTGACGTCGAGGCAGGCGGTGGTGTTTCTTCAATGGCATCAATCACATGAATAATTCTCCGTTTTTTCGGTCCAGCAGGCTTCTTCGCTCCCGAGGGCTCCTTTTCCTTCTGAAAAAGCTTTGTCAGATGCGGCCCAGTGGACTTAGCTTGATGGGCAAGGATTCAGTCATTACCTTTAGAATTTCTTCTACATCAGCAACAGAATGTGTTGAAGCAGTTTCTTCTTCTATATCAGTCGCTTTTTGCTTCGGAGCTGCAACTTTCCTCTTCTTCGGAGTAGCTGCCTTCGGCTCAGGGCTAATTTTTCTTTTCTTCAGAACTCCTTTGTCCTCTTTCACCATTCTAGCAGCTTCTCTACACAGAACGCTAACAATTCTTTTTCTTTTTTTGCCCTTTGGCACCTTTGTTCAATCGCTCATAGTCAGGATATTCAAAATTCAAGGCATCCATCACCCGATTCAACCTTCGTTTCGGTCGGGTGCCGAAGGCTGCAATCATTAGTTGATCTTCTTTCTTCGTATAATTTCCCAAGATTTCGTTGCACATAACTTCAATTATGTCCAACCATTCTTGGCAGGGTTCTTTGAAGTGTTTCTTGAACTTAAAATGATAAGGCAGCTGAACGAGTTCACGCTTCTTCTTCTCACCTTTGAGCTTCGGCATACCCCATTCCCTTAGCATTGGGAATACCCTGTTGGCTAGATATTCCTGAACTAAATCCCTAGTACAAATATGTTCAGATACAACTCTAAATTCGGCCACAACATCCGAGCATGGTTCCCCCCGCGTCATGTTGCACTGAGGCCTAGTTAATCCGAAGGTTAGCTTCAGCGGGCTCTGAACTAGTTTCTCCTTCTGCTCATCTATCTTAACATAGAACCATTCAGTCTTCCAACCGGTTGGCCACTTGGTGCGATAGCTGACCACCGGTGTCTTCATGTCCATACGGTATGCAAAATTATAACATCCAAAGTTCTCGTGTAATCCATCTTCTCTAGCCTTCGTCTAATAGTGAAGTTCATGCACTCGGCAGAAGGCTTCGGCAAGTGGTTCCGCTCCTTGGCTTCGGAGAGCCCAAATGAAAACGCTGAGCCTAACGATAGCGTTAGGAGTTAGCTGATGAAGATAAATCTCAAAATTTTCTAACACATCTGCAATCATTCTGTGCATGGGAAGCCTCAACCCTGCTTTGAAGAAGCTCTTAAAAACCACCACTTCGTCATTTTCCGGTTTCGGGATGGTCTCTTCCCCGCCGAAACGAATCAACTTCTCTTTGGCTTTCCCGAAGTAGCCTAGCTTCGTCATCACAGGCAAATCAGCTTCGGAGACAATTGACTTCCCAAAATCCAAATGGCTGGGTTTGGATGGCATAATGGTGTTATAATCAATCTCCTCTTCACCAGTATCGCCCTCTTCAACATCTGCCTGCTCCGTTTCGGCAGCAGGTGCACCTTCTTCAATGGTTCCCTCTATCACAACCAGACCCGATCGTTTCATGACTTCAAAAATTGGTGCTGTCTCGGTGACCTCGGTCTCTTCTTCCTCACGAGTCACCCTTGCAGTTAAGCGCACCCTAGCCATTTGATGCTGAAATTCTTTCGGTTTTGATGAAACTGACTACTTTTTGATCTTGCCGAAGCTCTCTCTTTTGATGAAGCTAAAAACAAGGCGATGCTTTAACTGAGAATACGAAGCATAAGCTTCGGCTATGGTCAAATTTTTCAGCAGCACAACGGCACGATAGTAATGAATGTTGTGGTAACTTCACACCTACCCATCTGTTTATATAGTGTCGCAGGACGGAAGGTGAATCGCCAATCTATTTACACCCGCCAGACAGCCGCTCGCGTTCGCTGGATGGTGGACCGCAGGGCGCGAGAAGAGGAAACACCAGATCGTACCCGCTCTATGGTGGGACCACCTTGCGCCAGGAATATTTGAATCGTTTCTCGACAACAAGCTCAGGGAAGGTGTTTTTCGGACCTTCGGCATTCCGAAGCCTAAAAGAATTTTTCACGGGTCGAGCTCGTTACGAAAAACGACCTAGCACCGTGAAGGGGCTAATGTTGGGGGGCAGCTTCGTCGCCGAAGGTCTCGCGAAGAAGAAGCACCCTCGAAAGGCCAGAATACAATACCGAAGCTATCAGTCAAGGAACTTCGTAACGTATCTCCAGATGCACCGACTTAAAAGATGAAATGACCAATTAGTCCATGACAACCTATGCTATGATTGTAACCATATGTAAAGGGCATGAATGTAATTTCTCGCAGGCTGCGTCCTGTGCCTATAAATAGATTAACAGTACCCATGTACTGTTCACGCTGACCTGTATTCGCTCGCGTGTCACGCTTGGACTTTTGCCTTCTATCAAGCCGAAGGTATAAATGTAATTTAATATTGTTCATGTTTGTTCATGATGATATAATTTAAAGATATTAATGATGCCATATGATTATTCATGTTATTTCCCATGTCTCATATGCTTCTTCTTTCATTAATATATACTGTGATGTCGAAGGTATGTCATTCATGCCCTTCGTCTGAAGATCATTATATCCTAAGGGAGATAATGCTTCGAAGGACGCAGGGTATTAACCATTAACCTTTTTATGTTGCCTTGTTCTTAACTCATAGCATTTGAGAACAAGTCCCCAACACTTAGGTAGCTCCTCCATGCGCCTAGGGCTCCCTTTTATAGCCCCAAGGCAGCTAGGAGCTATTGGAGATCAACAAGGAAGGCTATCCTTGCCTTCTGTCGAGTGGCGCACTGGACAGTCCGGTGCGCCACCGGACAGTCACTATAGACGGTCCGGTGCCGATCTCCTTCCTATTCTGGCGCAGATGATCGTTGCATATTTGTGGCAGTTGGCGCACCAGACACTGTCCGGTGCGCACCGGATAGTCCGGTGCCCCCTGCCGACCGTTGGCACGGGCCACGCGTCGCCCGTGGATTGCGCGGCCGACAGTTGCACTGGCGGCCATTGGCTCACCGGACAGTCCGGTGCACCACCGGACAGTCCGATGAATTATAGTTGTACGCCGCCGATTTTTCCCGAGAGTGGCCTGTTCACCAGATGCTGGCCTGGCGCACCGGACACTGTCCGGTGCACCACCGAACAGTCCGATGTGCCAAGCCGAGCTAGACTTTGGTTGTACCAAGCCAAGTCTTTTGCATTTCTTTTCTTCTCTTCTTTTCTCTGTTTCTAGCACTTAGACAATATATGTTAGTACTCAAAACAATGTACTAAATCTAGAAACATACCTTGCTACATGATTTGCACTTCTTGCTTGTTTGGCACATAATCAACTCACTTAATATGTGTTGGACACTTAATCACCAAAACATTATAGAAATGGCCCAAAGGCACATTTCCCTTTCATAGTTGAACGCTCAATTTATAGTGATCAACAGCGGTGGTGCCCAATTTGGGGAAGACACGCGGGCGACCGGAGAGAGGGGGTGGTCACTGGCGTGAGCTACCGTGGCATTCACTGGAGCAATGACTCAGATGATAGACAGGCCATCTACTGCATTCTACTATGACGTGGTGAAACGGCTGATGGCGTGGCATAACCAAGAGAAACGGCGATGGTTGCGCAGCCACGTCGCCGTTGCAAGTGGGTACGGCGACAGGGCAGTACAGTGCCCCAAACTCATCCACGGTGAAGATCTTTTCATTGCCGATCGTAATCCACACATCAGAGGGCACGAATCGTGGTGGCCGGCGTGAATCCAGGCGCGGAGGCCACCAGCGGCAAAGTTCACTAAACCTGATCTTGTTCAGGTACTGTACCATCGCGAACACTCTTCATTGCGCCTGACCGAGCAAATCGCAGGGCTTTGTTTTCCAATTTCCATGTAGTAACTCACTAATCCATCTGTAGCAAAGTTGTTGTCCAATGTATCAGCAACAACTTTGTTACAAAGGTCTTGCACAATCTCCCACAATTCGATCACAAAGTTCATCCAGTTCCACTGTTGCTAAAAATTTAGTCTTCAATAGTGACTGACAGCCCATCTTCAGGCTTATTTTTCTCAAATTTTTGTACAACACCAATGATTAGTCACTTAATCAAAATTGTTCTCCTAACATGGCTCTACAATTTGGATGTATTGACCTAAGGCAAAATGATTACTAAATACAAGGCTCCAAAGTTGGCTCAATCTCACTAAAATTCAGAGTTAGCCACATGGTGTTCATGGGACTTTTTTGCAAATAAGTCCAAATTTTTCCACACTACTTGAAAATCCTCCAATGTAAAAGTTTCTTGGTTTTTTGGTGTTCTACCACTTTGATAATTACATTTTGGTCCAAAAGTGTATAGAATTTGAATTCACCCCCTAGGGTACAAATTAGGGTTTTCTAGGGTTTCTTTTAGGGTTTTGAGCACTCTAGGGTTTTTGTGCCACTCAAATCCATTATTCTTGATCTCTTATGAATACTTCAAATAACTTTTGAGATATTACTCATTTTGGCTTACTATTACCCATATGCCCTAATCCCAGGGTTGAGTACCCTACCCTAGGGTTAAGTACACTTCAAGTCACCACATCACAACTTGTTTTGAGGTTTTACCTAGTGGATGCATTCGAGGTGTGACAAACAAAATGAAATGTCAATGCATATGATGTCATGCTCAAGTTTTAGTGCCATTAACACCAGGGGTGTTACAACAAGAGACCTCACTTACTTAACCAAATCTATTCCCTAAGTATTGCTCTTCCACTTTGGTATAACACTCCAAGACTGAAACTACACAGAGCAATAGCTATGATGCACTAAAGTAGAACAAAATCTACTAAAAAGTCCAGTTTCAGCTTAAATAAACAACTCTATACCAAGTCTGACACATAATTTTACAATAGGGTTTTCCCCGATTTCTTCACAGTAACAAGCCCAGCTATTCACATGAAACTTGTTTGCCTTACCTTGGTATTTCACTTTGTTATGGAACTCCTAACCTAAAATCCCATGATTTGGTCACCAAAGAGCTCTAAACTGAGCACCAACAATGAAATTCCAATTTTGAGTTAAATGAATCTAGTTCAGAGAAAATAAGTCTGACGGCACACTTTTAGGCACCATTACTCCTAGTTCTATGTAATTTCAATGGCATGACCCCTACCAAGAATTATCCCCCAACAATTGGTCTCCAAGTTTGTTATAGAAACTTCAGTCCAAAACCACATGGTTTGGTGCCTAAAGGGCTCCAAATAAAGCATCCTTCACTGAACTTCAGGTTTCAGCAGCTGAACAAAAATGCAGTTAGTGCAAACCTGTCAGCTGATTTTGGAATCAACTATACTCCACTTTTTATACAGGACCAAACCAGACTTACTTAATGAGACTTTTTCACCATCATATGGTCTTCAGTTCCTCTATAAACACCATAACCCAAAGCTTCATGGATTGGCCACAAACAAGGTCCAAAAACAGCCATCAACACTGAATTTTTAGTTGCAGACCATTGTTCACCATCTAAAACTCCAGAAATCTGCCAGCACCACTTTAGCTCACCTTTTCTCCTAGTTCCAAATAGCTTCCAGGGTATGGCCTTCAACCAAACCTGGTCTTCTACTATAGCTCTATTGCTTTGCTATAAGAGACCTAATTTAATTCCCTACAGGTTAGCCACTACAAAGGTCAAAACATGGCTAAAGTTTACTGAAATTCAGACTTAGCCAATTAGTTAAGTCTAAAACCTAGAAGTTGATAGCCCACTTTTAAGCAAGCTTTACACTCAGTTCTATACAGTTTTTGGGTTGGATCACTTAATCAAACTTGTACTCCTATAACAGATCTACAGCTTTGTTATAGTGGCCATAAGCTATAACTCTATGGATAGAGCAGCAAAGAGCTCCAAAGCTGCACCAAAACATACAAATTCAGACTCTGAATTTGCACTAAGTCTGAAATTAGACGGCCCTATTTTAGACCACTTTTACTCCAATTTTCATATAACATCCAACAAAATTGTCTTAAGGAAGTTTGTTCACCATCATATGAGCTTCTCTATCTTATGCAGAGCACAGAACATGTATAGCTCAGCTAAGGAAACCCTTGAAGTTACTTGGCCATAATGAGGTGGGCACTCGGGTTGCATGGTCACCATGGTCACTTGATGCACTTGCTAAAGCAAACTGGGTAGCTGTGGGGAAGGTTAACATCAACAAAACACCAGGATCCCCACGTCCACATAGTGGACTATGGCTGGAGCTTAAGGCAGGGAGGGAAATTTGTCCTGAACCAAGCCCTATAAATACTTGAATATGGGGCAAGGTGTCCCTGCAGCTGTTCACCATGCAGTGGAGAATATTTCTCATGGTGCCAGCACAACACGGAATCAAGGAGGTGGCTCCCATGCACAACTACCACGCAGATTCACAGCACAACCAAAGACAAGAACTTGGTCTATCTTATATGGTCAAAATTTCAATTTTTGTCTTCTACTGCAGATAAGAGACGATAGCTAGGAACCTACAAATATCCTACCTGAAGATAGGCTCAAACAAATCTAAAAATTGATATTTCATACAGGGATGAGGCCACTAAATTTGTTATCCAGTTCATCCTTATCTCAATCCCAAATATCAGATTTGTCTAGTTTTGTAGCTAGCAAATAAAACAGATATTTTCTCTAGCTGGGATAGACTTAAATTGATTCAGGGACTTGATATTTAGTCTAGTAGGGGGTGAGGTCTCTAGCACCCATGTTGACGAGCCCAACCACATCTCAACTCAAGCACACTATAGAAACTAGCAGGGAAGGGAAAGATCTCCTCCAATTTCCAATTCAGTAATGAACTTCACTGAAACAGGCTTACTGCCATCCCAGAATAGCTCAAGACTGGATATTTTTAGTGCACCAGAGGTCACTAGATACTTTCAGTTGGGAGTGAGGCTTCTAGACATCAGGCATCCATCCCATACACATCTCAACCTATAAACACAAACAAGGATGAGCAGCAGGGAATGATCTTGTTCAGTTTCCAAACCAAACTCGGAACCTGACTAAAACAACCCTGCCGCACCATCTGCACCTCCCTATTCAAGCCTTGTTATTGCATAACTCCACATGGCAACAAACCCATCTTTTCAACCAAAAGTGTTCTCCAACTATAGCTCGATTAGTTTGTTGCAGCAGTCCAAGACCAAAAATGAAAGGATCAAAAGTTACAGTGCCCCAAACTTCTTCTAAACTCACTAAATTTTTTGCTTCCGTTATTTGCAATAGCATAACACCAACCCTGACAGCCTAGCTTGGAACCCACTCTTCTCTCAATTCTACACAGTAACAAGACTAACACCATATAATAAACTTGTTCTCCTTTAAATGATCTTTAACTTTACCATAGAGATCTTAATCAAAATCTCCATGGATTAATTACAACATAGCTCCAAATGTGAGTAAAAGCACATTAAATTCTTTAGGAACAACTAACTGAATTCCCCTCCTTCTAAGCCTCACAGCACAACTTGGAGCCACTTTTACTCCTCTTTTTGTGCAGCACCAAGACTACCTTACTTAATAAAACTTGTTTTCGGTATTATGGACTCCAACTTTGCATCAAACACAGAAATTCAGACTGAATTTCACTAAGTCTGGAATCCACAATTTCTGACAGCTTTATTTTGGATCAGTTTTACTCCCAGTTCCAAATAGCTTTAGGGCTATAACCATTAACCAAACTTATACATCAACATGTGGTCTTTCACTTTGGTACATAAACTTTAACCAATCACTGTATAGATCAGCCACCAACAGGCTCCAAGATTTCTTCAGAATACAAAAACTGCAGTGCTGAATTGTGCACTAAATCTAAAATTCAGATTCTAATATTCCCAATTTGGACCAGTTTTATAGCTAGTTCCATATGGCTTTAAGGTTAAGTAACTTAAACAAGTTTGTTCACCTAGGATAGCTCTACAACTTAGCTACAACGACCATCTCCAAACTGCTTATAAATCAAAAGTTACAATGGTCCAAAGTTGGCTAGTTGATATTATTTTCAGAAATCCCAATCTAAACTCAAAACTGAATTTTTGTACTTAGCTCCAAATTCTTCCACACAACTTGGGAATCTCCAAATAAGAAAGTTATTCACTTTTCCAAGCTCTACAACTTTAGTATATGAACTTTTAACCAGTCCTTTCTAGATTTTAAATTCCACTTTTGGGCTAGTTTAGGGTTTCAAATGTGACTCCTCATCTAGTGATTTACCAACTCAATCCATACTCCTAAAAGACGAGTGACTCCTTAATCTCAAATCCAACTCTAGTATATGAAGCTCATGTCCAAAGTGTCCCTGGTTTAGGAGTTGTTTTGTTTATCCACAATTCCAAGCAAGGTTTTCAAATCTCACTTAAGGTTTTTAAGGTTAATCTAGTTCATCAATTAATTCTTCCACTTAATCTACCTCCGAAATCATAGTTGCTCTAGGTTCTAAGTCTTGCCTTTAGCACTCTATGACTTCAAACCAACTTGTCACTTGCTTGAGAGATGATCTACTCATGTTTAACTGTTCTTAAACTAAACTCTAAACCCAACACACAACATCACACTTTTGAAAGAGTTTAACCTAGTGAATGAATTCTAGGTATAACAAGTAAGTTAATGCAAATGCTTATTATGACATGTCAGAATTTTAGTTATCGTAACACCAGGGGTGTTATAGAAGGGAAACTGAATGCGAACCATGTACGTGCCAGGATCAGCAATTCTCGTACACAGCAATTACATAACTGGACATCATCACACAATGCTCAAATAGTAACATAAAGAAGTATTAAGTTGATTACATCATGATGTTCGAGACATCCATAGAGTCTTAACCATAAATCAAAGTGCGAAAACGAAACATAGTAAAACATGGCCTTCACAGGAAGCCAACTGGAGGTTTGTCGCTAACCCATGCCTAGAACTCATCATAGTCTTGGAACTCCTCGAAATCCTCTACTATGCCTTCATCTTCTCCTGAGCAGGGGTTGCAATGTGGACAACCTAGTGTTTTTGGTGTTTTAAGCAAGGGTGAGTACACATCAACGTACTCAGCAAATGTTCCGCTTGGCTAAAGGTGGGCTAGCTGTATGAGGGGTGAAGCTCAAAGCAGTTGCTTTTAGCTAGTCAGGTAATTATTACTAGTAGAGAGCCAGGTTTTAGCATTAAACCCATGTTATTAACCCAAAGGTACTTCTTCCAAACGGAAAGAACACCAGATTCCATAATCATAATCATCACCATTAAAACCATTATTAACCTCATCATCATCATCATCTATAATCATAGTATCTCTAATCAAAGGAGCTCCCAAGGCTGCTCATAACTGTGAGCACGGCTGATATATCAATTTTATAACACTTTGCAGAGGTTGCACACTTTACCCACGAACCATGATTCCCTCTCTAGCCTAGGTTGTACAGACCCAATCTTCACTTCCAAGGTGAATGGCTAGGGATTCACTATGACGCCTTTACAAAGATTCCCTAAAGATGTAGCCGCCCGTTAGGTTTCCTAAATGTACCGCACTCCTCCCCAAGGGGCAAACCACCCTCGGCAGAGCGAGCCGCATACACCGAGCCCCATTAACGGCATGACGACGAAGCAAACTACATCTCAGTTCATCTAATTAATTAGCTAAGGGCATCCCATTCCACCCTCATGGTTGTACTGTTTTCCCCGGTGGTCATCCAACGAACCAGTCCTTATGGAGAGGCACTCGAGAAACCGCTCGAACCCCCTTAAATGTCACAATGCCATCATCACATCCAAAGGTAAATATTGTATCATAAATAATCTTATCATGTTCATTGATTATAGTAAAACGCTAGCATAGAGCTAATCTAGAAATAATCCAACTCAAATAGGTGAACAAGGACAGGATAAACAAAGATTAGTAAATCCTTAGATATAAATTATGTAAATATGGGGATGTGAATTATAAAATGAGTAGGACATTGATAGGTTAGAGGACACTTGCCTTCACCAACAAGTTGCTGCTCAGGGCCTTCTCCTACAACTTCCTCTGACTCCGCCAACAGACCGTTATCTATACGAGTGCAAACATACATTCCACATTCTTAACATATATAGAGGGAAACAATAAACCATACAACAAAACAGATCAATTAAACAGACATGTGGCGTAGGGCTCGCATTTATGACTATGTGAGAAAAGAAACTACAACGACCAAAGCTACGGCCGAGAGATATAGCGATTACGTTAAGCAGCTATGAACTAAAATATTTATCTCAACATAATTATATTAATTGATATTCATGCGACGCACAAATAAAATTAGCACTAGATCCTAATTAGTTCGATACTCGATTAATCGTCGTTACACTACACACTTTAATTATTATACACGATTCTAGGTGAATTAAAAAGGGTTGTCGCGGCAAACCACGCAACACGAGGCATGACAAACAAAATTTAAAACACAACGGCACGCGTGAAACGGTGAACAGCGAGCGCGAAACACGCCGAGGGCACGCGCGCTGGGGCTGCGCGCCGAGGCTGCATCACAGCAGCAACGAGGATGCGCGCAGGGGCTGGCCGAGCAAGGGCACGCACAAAGGGTACGGGACGAGCGCGGGTAGGTGGGCTAGGGGCCACGCCGCATGGGGGGCCACGCTGAGCAGGACGTTGGGGCACTGGCATGGGGCCGCGGGGCGACGGGGCCACGCAGGGGGCCGGGGGACCAATGAGGCGGCCGCGGGAAGGGGGGTGCAAGGGGCCGAGGTGCCGACGAGGGGCGCGTCGGGCATTTGCGTCGCGGGCTGGGACCGGGGGCATGTGGGGTACCACCGGGGGACTGCGTAGGGTGCCAGGGAGGGCTGCACGCTGGGGGAAGAGGGAGGGGAAGAGGGAGGAGCTTACCATGAGCACAACGAATGGCGGCAACTGCTCTCCGGTGATCCAAGCGAGGGCAGGGAAAGAGTGGGAGAGAGGAGGAAGAGGGAGAGGGTGGTTTCTCTCTTCCTAGATCATGGGTGTGCGAGAGAGGGGAGGTGGGTGGTTTGGGCGTGCATGGGGGAGGGGCGGATAGGCGCGCGCTAGGGGCCGGGCTGGGCTGGGGCGGGCCAGGTGTAACACCCACTTTGTAATTGCTAGATAAAACACCAATAGAGAAATATTTTCTCTTTATGTGAGTTTGATCTTTATTTATCATCATATGAGAACACCATGTCCAAAAACAAATAATGAAAAGTTATGCTACTAAATTGTTGCATCATGCTGGATATTTCATTTTTGTGTGCATTTTGTGACAAGAAAAATATTAAATATCCAAATGAGAAATTAAATCCTAAAAGAAATATATTAAAGCTCAAAGTAGAATTTGAATTTTAAAAGAAGAAGTCAAGAATTTAGAAAAGAGAGAAAGAAATATTATCCAATATTAAATAATATTATTAAATAACTTCACCACATGATGGGGTGACCAAATTGCATAGTCAATGTGAACTTGAATTTACACTCAAATTGAGTTCAAAATTTAAATTCAAATGAATTAGGAATAAAAGGGAAGAAATAGTAAAAACAAAAGAAAAAGAGAAGAAAACCGGAATGGGCTCTGAACCACACTTTTGGCCCAACAGCCGATCACGCCGCGCGGCCCAAACTCACTTCTCCGCGCTGTTACGCTGACCAGTGGGGCCCCTTGCTCGGTCTGATGGATGCGCGCTCATAGCGTTACGCTCGCTTACACGCGGGCCCGGGTTGTAAGACCCACCTTCCCCAAACGGTCAGCCGATCCCGACGGAGCCTCCCCTGCGCGATGTGGCCACCGGCGGATGCGGGATCACCAGCCCCCATAAGACCCGGGATGTGGTGCGCCCTCTTCTGGTCATACCGCTAGAGCCGTCCAAGAAACCAAAAACGCCGAGAGCACAGAGCGAGAAAGAAGAAGGATCGCCGCTGGAAGGGAGGAATCGCCGCTGCAAGCTCCCGGACATCGCCGCAGTCGCCGTTGAGCTTCGAAGCACGGAGTCGGTGGCAAAGTTGTCGTGCGCGGAACGTGTTCAACGGCGTAGCTTGTTCGTGGGCGGTCGGCGGCGTGTGAATTCGTCGACGGGGGTCGGCTGCTGCTGCGGTGTCGCCTGCTCTCGTAGACAGGGCTCGCCTCGGATCAATTCACAGGTAATCTGCCGCCGTATCCCTTGCCTTGATACCCGCAACTCGTTGCACCAGTGTATTAGAAGAGTGGGGTCGTCGGTGGAGTGGAATTTCTCATCGGACTTCATGGCGCCGCCGCGGGGCGAGGCGCGCCGTGGGCTGGGTTCTGTACTCGATGATAGTACAAATTGATAGAGGAAACAAGTTTATAGCGTCGTCAATCCCGTGTGTGCCGGGTGAATTGGAGTAATGCGGTCGGAATGGGCGCATTCGCCAACTCCAGTGAGCTCGCCGTCGCGCGTGGTGCTGTGCCGCCGTCGTCCCTGGCTGGAGGTGGGGGAAGGCACATCGACCGTTGATCTGGAATTCGACGGATGAGATTAGAAGTAGGCTTACCCCTTCGCGAGATCAAATGTGAGCCGTTCGATGTGATCGTGCGGTTCCGGTAGGAAAACCGATTCATAAAAATCGAGCCGTTGATTCCGGATCTAGTGGTGGGCGCTTCATGCCGATTCACGCGGAACCCAGATCTAATCCGTGCCATTGGTTTGTGATCCAACGGCCCATATAGACGGATACCCCTTCGGCCGACGACTTTGCATAAGAGCCCTCCTAAAATTGGATAATCAACCCGCCGTCCACTGCATAGTATTCTGAGTCTTAGAAAATTATGCGCAGAAGCCCCTGGGTTTCTCCAGAATTGAGGCCCAGTCCAGAGATCATTTAAATTGAATAAATGAAATAGAAAATGGATTTTTAATAGGAAAATAATTGCTAGAACTTTATAAATTCATAGAAAATTCATACTAACTCCAAATTCATCCATTCCACTTCCTAAAATTTTGTAATATTGTTCTTTATCACTTAGTGTCTCTGTTTTGGCATAAAAACAGTAAGGAAATTTATTTATCACTTGATCCTACTTAATGCACATAAAACCTTTGAAAATGTATAACTTAAAATCTATAACTCAGAAAAATATGATTTCTGTTCCTAGGATTTTATTTTAATATGTAGAATATCTCTGTGCATTTTGTTTACATGTTTGGTGTAATGTTAATTTCTCTATATGCACTGTGCTTGTTTGTATTGTGGCGAGTAGAAGAGCCCGTTGCTGAGGATCCTGGTGTGCAGCAAGTTGAAGTAGCTGAGCAGGAACTCATTGAAGGCAAGTTGTGCCCTTGACCACATTTTACCCAATAATGTTCTTTAATATCACTTATTCATGCATAGGTTAATTTTGATGGGACCCAATAGGTTACCCTAGATTGTTTATCTCATTACCTTGTTTACCCCTGAATCACCTGGGTAGTTTGCTATTGCTTTACGTGGTTTTTGGGTTAATATTTCATTATATCTATGTTCCAATTATTCTTGTTGTTATTCTGTTTATGTTCATGTTGTTATCATTAATGTTAATTGGAACATAGAGCTTAACTTGAGAACCACGTGCCACCACAAGGGTGGAATGGGACGCCCTTGGCTGACTAATTAGGAAAGCTAGTGGAAGACTACCTTACCCGAAAGGGGCAAGGGCAGTAGGGGAGAGGTCAGTGCGGGGAGGTCCCTGGTTGATTTTGCTGCGATGGCTATCAGCCAGGAACCCTTTACTGGATCTTCCCATAAACTGTAGCGGGTTTTCGGAAGCTAGTGGAACTTTGTAAAGGCCTCGTAGTGTTGCCCTGCCGTGCTTCCTAGGTAGAGGTATATGGGGAGTCGCGACCCCTTGGCAGATGGGTAACATGACTTGTGGGTAAAGGGTACAACCTCTGCAGAGTGTAAATCTGGTATACTAGCCGAGCTCGCGGTCATGAGCAGCTCAGGACTCTCTGATGTTTAATTATGGAACTTAAATTCAATTTTGTCATTTGCATTGCATGGGTTTGTTATTAATTTTGTTCTATTACTCTACTTATGGTTTGGTATTTACTTACACTTAGTAACTGCTAATAAAATTTTGACCAACTACTTAAAAGCAATGCTCAGCTTTAACCCCTATCATTGATTAGCCTTACACATCACATGAGCTCACACCTTTGTGAGTTTGTGTCCACTGGTTCCCCACAACTTGTTGAGCTATGATCATGTGTGAGCTCACCCTTGCTGTCTCACACCCCCCCCACAGGAGAAGAACAGGTGGTTTCAAGTGGAGTCAAGTATCGAGGAGTTTGATCTGATCTAGGTGGCGTTTCCCAGTCGACATTTGCGCCGACGATCCTTAGTTCGTTTTATATTTATTCATTTATTTTGTAAGTCTTCCGCTATGTAATAAATACTCTGATGTTAATGACATTTATCTCTATACACTCTGTTATTGTATATGTTGTCTTCTTGGCGCATGTATGAGATGCACCCGGCTTTGTTCCTTTAAAACCGGGTGTTACAGAAGTGGTATCAGAGGAAATGTTGACTGTAGGACGAAACCTAGATAGAAATGGACAGACCCTTCACTACTTACCTCCTTCTGATTCATTCTATACTCACCTTACTCTGATTCTTTCTACACTTATCTTAATCCTGTCTCACCTTCTACTGTTCTACTCTGATTATTCTTACCTTTTCTACTCTGAGACAAGATGGATTTCAAACTTTGGAATCCCTACCCCTATGACATTCTTAAGAGTTAGGGAACCCAAAACAAAAGTTAAAACTATTTTCTTAAAAAAAAAAGTGTTGGTTGATTGTGCTGATGCTAAATGTCTGATTTGCTTCTTTGATTGATTGAATTATTATAGATGGACATCTTAGCATGTACCAACATAAGGTATTGAATTAGCTATAGTAGGTGAAATATTAATCTGCTTAGCTAATAAATCCCCCAAAGTAACATGGTCGTAATTACTGCCTTGTCTACTGCTCTTTCTTACCTTATGTATCTAACTCAGATGGTCAATACCAGGAAAGGAAAGGTTATCACGCAACAGCAAACAGAAATGAATCCTCCAAATCCCCCACCTGTTGACACCGAGCAAGTGATCGCAACCCAAAGGCTGGTAATACAGCAATTGACGGACATGATGACCGAAATGCAAAGCCAGATAAGACAAGAACGCGAGGAAATACGTCAAGCCCGTCTGGAGATACAGCAAGAAATAAGGCAATCACGGTTGGAGAGACAACAACAAGAGCAACCACCATCTCCACCACCACCGGCTCCACCAAGCTACATAAACATATATGTAAATTACTACTATTTGTAGGATCTACATGTTTCTTTAGTTAGTATTCGATATGATACCATTTTAGGAGAAATAAAAAGGTCTATTTGTCCCCATGTGTTGCTAATAAAGTTACGCGTCATGCTGAGATTTTGGGTTTGTGCAAGTGTGTTGGACAATATGAGAAAACCCATGAGAGTAATTACACCTAAAGGGACTGAAGAATCAGTGAACGGAATTACAAGAGGCTAGTTACTTACGTCCGAGTTCCTCACCTTGGAGAGTACCAGTTTTGTTTGTAAAGAAGAAAGATGGATTGCAAGGGATGTGCGTGGATTAAGGGTCCCTTAATGATGTCGCTGTGAAGAACAAGTTTCTGTTACCCCGCATTAAGGATTTATTTAATCGGATGAGAGGAGCCAGGGTACTCTCGAAGATTGACCACCGATCGGGTTACCATCAGATGAAGATTGGACCATCAGATATTCCTAAGACGGATTTCTCGACTCGATATGGATTATATGAGTTCATCGTTATGTCGTTTGGATTAACTAATGCACCAGCTTATTTTATGGATTTGATAAGATGTTTTTGGAGTATTTGGACAGATTCGTCGTGGTGTTCATCGACGATAATCTTATCTATTCTAAGAATGAGAGTGACCATGAAGAACATCTAAGGTTGGTGCTACAGAAGTTACGAGATGATCAACTCTACGCTAAGTACAGCAAACGCGAGTTTTGGATTGGCGTGGTGCCATTTCTTGGATATATCATTTTTAATGGAAGGATATCAGAGGATCCTGCTAAAGTCAAGAATGTAGTGGTGTGGAGCGTACCCGCTACGGTTACGGAGGACCGAAGTTTCTTGGGACTTGCAGGATATTATCGGAAATTTATTGAAGGATTTTCTAAGATTGCTAAGCTTATGACCTCGCTTTTGGGGAAGGAAAGAGAATTCAAGTGGGACGAGAAGTGCCAAGGATATACGGATCATAAGAGTTTGAAGTATATATTCACTCGGAAGGACCTCAACCTTAGGCAACGCCGTTGGTTGGAGCTTATTAAGGGTTATGATTTGGAAATTCACTATCACCCGGGCAAGGCAAATTTGGTTACAGATGCCTTGAGTCGAAAGGAGCATGTTCATTTAGCTGTTGTTGCCCAGCTACCCGATGAGATTGTTGAGGATTTCAGGAGACTTAACCTGGGGATAGTTGCTCACGTTTAAGGAGTCATTATTGATTTGGAACCTATCTTGGAACAAGAGGTCCGCAAGGGATAAAATTGGTGATGCTAAGACACAAGAGATTAAGGATCTGATTACCGAAGATCGAGTTCCGGAATTCACGGAAGATGAGCAAGGCACCGTATGCTTCAAGGACAAGAGATGTGTTCCGGAGATTGAAAGCCTTCGTGAGACTATATCGAAGGAAGCCCATGACTTGGATTATTCTATTCATCCTGGTAGTACCAAGATGTATCAGGATTTAAAGCAGAAGTGCTGGTGATATGGACTGGAGAGAGATATGGCTGCACATGTGGTTATGTGCGATGTGTGCCAAAGAGTTAAGGCTGAACACCAGAGGCCAACTGGACTACTGCACCCATTAAAGATACCCAAGTGGAAATGGGAAGAGATTGGCATGGACTTCATTGTTGGATTACCCCGCACATCTGCTGGATATGATTCTATATGGGTGATTGTGGACAGGCTAACCAAGGTAGCCCACTTTATTCTAGTAAAGACCACTTATTCAGGAGCTAAGTTGACAGAGTTATACATGTCTCGGATTAAGTCTCTACGCAATGTACCAAGGAAGATCATTTTGGATAGAGGATCACAGTTTACCCCCAGATTTTGGAAAAGTTGTCATGAGAATATGGATACGAAGTTGAATCATAGTTCGGCCTACCTCAGACTAATGTACAAACTGAAAGGACTAATCAAGTATGGGAATACATGTTGAGAGCTTGTACCCTTCAGCATGGTAGTAGTTGGGACAAGAGCCTACCTTATGCTGAATAGTTACCAGGCCAGTCTGAAGATGTCACCTTTTGAGGCTCTATATGGCAGGAAATGCAGGACTCCTCTTTATTGGATCAGACTAGAGGGAGACAGTTGTTTGGGCCTGACATTATACAAGAAGAAGATGAACAAGTTCAGCAAATAAGGGAGAATTTGAGAACTGCACAGTCAAGGCAGAAGAGCTACACTGATCATAGAAGGAGACCACTGGAATTTGGAGAAGGAGATTATGTGTATATCAAGGTGTCACCACTTCGTGGAATGAGGAGATTTAAAGTCAAGGGCAAATTGTCCCCTCGCTACATTGGACCATTCTTGATCTTTAGAAGAGTTGGGGAGATGGCATACCAACTGGAGTTACCTGCTAGTCTATCAGATGTGCATAATGTGTTCCACGTATCTCAACTAAAGAAGTGTCTCCGTGTGCTCGAGGAACAGTTACCAATGGAAGAGCTCAGTGTTCAGGGTGATTTGACTTACACGGAGTACCCGATCAAGATTTTGGATACTTTGACTCGGGTTACAAGAAATAAGGTGATAAAGATGTGTAAAGTTCAATGGAGTCACCACAGTGAAGATGAAGCAACTTGGGAAAGAGAAGAAGAGCTTCGCATAGATTTTCCCCACCTTTTCTCTAGTTCTTCTTAAATCTCGGGGACGAGATTATTTTTAAGGGGGGTAGGATTTGTAACACCCACTTTGTAATTGCTAGATAAAACACCAATAGAGAAATATTTTCTCTTTATGTGAGTTTGATCTTTATTTATCATCATATGAGAACACCATGTCCAAAAACAAATAATGAAAAGTTATGCTACTAAATTGTTGCATCATGCTGGATATTTCATTTTTGTGTGCATTTTGTGACAAGAAAAATATTAAATATCCAAATGAGAAATTAAATCCTAAAAGAAATATATTAAAGCTCAAAGTAGAATTTGAATTTTAAAAGAAGAAGTCAAGAATTTAGAAAAGAGAGAAAGAAATATTATCCAATATTAAATAATATTATTAAATAACTTCACCACATGATGGGGTGACCAAATTGCATAGTCAATGTGAACTTGAATTTACACTCAAATTGAGTTCAAAATTTAAATTCAAATGAATTAGGAATAAAAGGGAAGAAATAGTAAAAACAAAAGAAAAAGAGAAGAAAACCGGAATGGGCTCTGAACCACACTTTTGGCCCAACAGCCGATCACGCCGCGCGGCCCAAACTCACTTCTCCGCGCTGTTACGCTGACCAGTGGGGCCCCTTGCTCGGTCTGATGGATGCGCGCTCATAGCGTTACGCTCGCTTACACGCGGGCCCGGGTTGTAAGACCCACCTTCCCCAAACGGTCAGCCGATCCCGACGGAGCCTCCCCTGCGCGATGTGGCCACCGGCGGATGCGGGATCACCAGCCCCCATAAGACCCGGGATGTGGTGCGCCCTCTTCTGGTCATACCGCTAGAGCCGTCCAAGAAACCAAAAACGCCGAGAGCACAGAGCGAGAAAGAAGAAGGATCGCCGCTGGAAGGGAGGAATCGCCGCTGCAAGCTCCCGGACATCGCCGCAGTCGCCGTTGAGCTTCGAAGCACGGAGTCGGTGGCAAAGTTGTCGTGCGCGGAACGTGTTCAACGGCGTAGCTTGTTCGTGGGCGGTCGGCGGCGTGTGAATTCGTCGACGGGGGTCGGCTGCTGCTGCGGTGTCGCCTGCTCTCGTAGACAGGGCTCGCCTCGGATCAATTCACAGGTAATCTGCCGCCGTATCCCTTGCCTTGATACCCGCAACTCGTTGCACCAGTGTATTAGAAGAGTGGGGTCGTCGGTGGAGTGGAATTTCTCATCGGACTTCATGGCGCCGCCGCGGGGCGAGGCGCGCCGTGGGCTGGGTTCTGTACTCGATGATAGTACAAATTGATAGAGGAAACAAGTTTATAGCGTCGTCAATCCCGTGTGTGCCGGGTGAATTGGAGTAATGCGGTCGGAATGGGCGCATTCGCCAACTCCAGTGAGCTCGCCGTCGCGCGTGGTGCTGTGCCGCCGTCGTCCCTGGCTGGAGGTGGGGGAAGGCACATCGACCGTTGATCTGGAATTCGACGGATGAGATTAGAAGTAGGCTTACCCCTTCGCGAGATCAAATGTGAGCCGTTCGATGTGATCGTGCGGTTCCGGTAGGAAAACCGATTCATAAAAATCGAGCCGTTGATTCCGGATCTAGTGGTGGGCGCTTCATGCCGATTCACGCGGAACCCAGATCTAATCCGTGCCATTGGTTTGTGATCCAACGGCCCATATAGACGGATACCCCTTCGGCCGACGACTTTGCATAAGAGCCCTCCTAAAATTGGATAATCAACCCGCCGTCCACTGCATAGTATTCTGAGTCTTAGAAAATTATGCGCAGAAGCCCCTGGGTTTCTCCAGAATTGAGGCCCAGTCCAGAGATCATTTAAATTGAATAAATGAAATAGAAAATGGATTTTTAATAGGAAAATAATTGCTAGAACTTTATAAATTCATAGAAAATTCATACTAACTCCAAATTCATCCATTCCACTTCCTAAAATTTTGTAATATTGTTCTTTATCACTTAGTGTCTCTGTTTTGGCATAAAAACAGTAAGGAAATTTATTTATCACTTGATCCTACTTAATGCACATAAAACCTTTGAAAATGTATAACTTAAAATCTATAACTCAGAAAAATATGATTTCTGTTCCTAGGATTTTATTTTAATATGTAGAATATCTCTGTGCATTTTGTTTACATGTTTGGTGTAATGTTAATTTCTCTATATGCACTGTGCTTGTTTGTATTGTGGCGAGTAGAAGAGCCCGTTGCTGAGGATCCTGGTGTGCAGCAAGTTGAAGTAGCTGAGCAGGAACTCATTGAAGGCAAGTTGTGCCCTTGACCACATTTTACCCAATAATGTTCTTTAATATCACTTATTCATGCATAGGTTAATTTTGATGGGACCCAATAGGTTACCCTAGATTGTTTATCTCATTACCTTGTTTACCCCTGAATCACCTGGGTAGTTTGCTATTGCTTTACGTGGTTTTTGGGTTAATATTTCATTATATCTATGTTCCAATTATTCTTGTTGTTATTCTGTTTATGTTCATGTTGTTATCATTAATGTTAATTGGAACATAGAGCTTAACTTGAGAACCACGTGCCACCACAAGGGTGGAATGGGACGCCCTTGGCTGACTAATTAGGAAAGCTAGTGGAAGACTACCTTACCCGAAAGGGGCAAGGGCAGTAGGGGAGAGGTCAGTGCGGGGAGGTCCCTGGTTGATTTTGCTGCGATGGCTATCAGCCAGGAACCCTTTACTGGATCTTCCCATAAACTGTAGCGGGTTTTCGGAAGCTAGTGGAACTTTGTAAAGGCCTCGTAGTGTTGCCCTGCCGTGCTTCCTAGGTAGAGGTATATGGGGAGTCGTGACCCCTTGGCAGATGGGTAACATGACTTGTGGGTAAAGGGTACAACCTCTGCAGAGTGTAAATCTGGTATACTAGCCGAGCTCGCGGTCATGAGCAGCTCAGGACTCTCTGATGTTTAATTATGGAACTTAAATTCAATTTTGTCATTTGCATTGCATGGGTTTGTTATTAATTTTGTTCTATTACTCTACTTATGGTTTGGTATTTACTTACACTTAGTAACTGCTAATAAAATTTTGACCAACTACTTAAAAGCAATGCTCAGCTTTAACCCCTATCATTGATTAGCCTTACACATCACATGAGCTCACACCTTTGTGAGTTTGTGTCCACTGGTTCCCCACAACTTGTTGAGCTATGATCATGTGTGAGCTCACCCTTGCTGTCTCACACCCCCCCCACAGGAGAAGAACAGGTGGTTTCAAGTGGAGTCAAGTATCGAGGAGTTTGATCTGATCTAGGTGGCGTTTCCCAGTCGACATTTGCGCCGACGATCCTTAGTTCGTTTTATATTTATTCATTTATTTTGTAAGTCTTCCGCTATGTAATAAATACTCTGATGTTAATGACATTTATCTCTATACACTCTGTTATTGTATATGTTGTCTTCTTGGCGCATGTATGAGATGCACCCGGCTTTGTTCCTTTAAAACCGGGTGTTACACCAGGGCTGCTCCTCCTCTAATTGATCTCGCTTGCTTTCTAATCAAATCCTTTCCTCAAATAGAAATCCAAAATTAAATGAATGCACGTCTAGGCACAACATCAGATATAAATAAATATGCTCCGGCATAACACAACAACAATATCACCATAGGGCTTTGCTTACATGTAGCATGGACAATAGTCTCTATATTGCTTTGAAAATAGGAGGAAGGAGCAAAACAGGAAGAGAAAAAGAGAGTAACGCCCGAATTTGGTGAATATTGGAGAAGAAATTTTATATCCCCAAATTCAAGGAGTTACAGGGGCTCAGCAAATGGGATGAGTTATGCAAGGTTAACAAGGTATGCTATGGTTAAGCGGTAAGCATTTTAGTTGATCAATATTTTATTAACAATGCCTAACTTACTAATTGTAAGTGTATCCCAAAATATCCCAATTAAACATAAGCATATGTTTATATCTCAAAAACACTTAAGTGAAACCACTTAAGCAAACCATTTATAAATCATCAGATCACGATTTATTCTCCATCTTTAAGTTCAGTTATCATATGAGGGTCTAGGTAGCTCTTAACCGTGAGCACGGTTGACATATCAATTTTACACTCTGTAGAGGTGGTACAACTTTACCCACAAGCCTTGTATCCCCTCTATCCTGGGTTGTACGGACCCGTAAACACTGCCGAGGTGAATGGCTAGGGATACATTATGGGCTTTCATAAAATATCCTTAGTACAAAGCCACCCGCTAAGGTTTCCATGTCAGTATTGGTGACCCTCTGGGGGTGGTAACTTAGCCAAGACTACCACCCCATGTTAACATGAGCTGCCACCAAACCACTTCTGCCCCTCTTGCCCGTCTTTCGGGTAGTGTTGCTAAGCATTAAGTCTATCAAGCTATTTACCAAAGCCAAAGCCATGATAGCACTCATGGTTACACTATTTTCCTGGGTGGTCACTTCATGTTCCATTTAATACAACATGATCTTGTTTAACCATCGGGTTATCATCATAATACAAGTTTAGTCTCTGGAACAATGGTATCATTAAAGAGTGACAACATAATTATCAAGTTGAGCAGTATTGCAATTAGTAAGCATAGTATTTATCCCAGGGTAATCAAGGAATAGGGTTGGTATTTCTAGGTAATCCTATTTAGGCAAATTCCATAAAATTTACGCAAATATCCAAAAGTAAACATTATTATATGCATTATTTGGGTACAAACAGAAATGCAGAGAGAGAATCCACTTGCCTTGGTCAAAAGTGTCCTGTAGATCGTCTTCAAACGTATTTTGGTCTTCTACCACAAAATTGGCTTCTAATATAGATTCGCATATCGTACATACACAAGAAAACATACACCATTACATGAATAACATATGCCATTACATGAATAACATTCACCATACAAACTGTACTAATAAAAATGTCAAGAATAAAACCTAGTTCGTAATCATATCATAGGTCTAATTGTAATGACATATATCTCATTTGCTATGACATAGAATATAAACTCTACTATGGATTGTCACTAGTGAGAGTTATATGGACATTTGACTACGAAAGTATTTTACATAACATAGCTTAGATGTAATGATTTAACCAACTCTACGGAAATAAATTAATTATTAATTACTTTTTTCTACCATAAACATGTGTCTACTTTTAGTTTTATCCTTTCTTTCTAAAAGAAAATGTCATCATAATAACCAGAGGTCAAATAATTTTAATAATAAATTAAACCACTGATTGGACTACACTACTTAAATTATCATGCACACGGGTACTACTTATATTATCCCAATGTTGATAAAGCTTCTATTATTTATTTAGTGGATCTAAATTAAGTATATGAACCTATGAGTGCAAACTTCTTGACTAATTCTAAACTTCATTATAAACAAAGTTAATTGTGAAATTACTCATCTAGTCTTTTCATCACTAACACGTGATCCACCAAATCTTGTCATTTTTCTTTCTAAACACAATTTCCAGAATAACTGTAAATAATTAACATACACCATATGACAGATTATAATATACTAATTCATAGCATACTCAAAATTAATCATTTACATACACATAATCTTCAAATCACAGCATTCACAAATTAAAATAAATAATTACAGAAAACATGAACTAATTCAAAACATGACTTGGAAACTTTAATAAAACTTGTGTTCTCTTCCACCTTGCTCTCGGATTGTGCGCAGGTACAAATCGAAGAATGGAGGTCATCCACAGCAAGTAGGGTGGTCGGCGACGAGGTCACGGGCGTGGCCGGGGCAGGGGCACAGTGGCGGCGGACGGTCCAGCGAGCGATGGTCAAGTGAGAGAGAAAAAGGAAGAGAGGAGGAAAGAGAGGGCGAGCTCGGCAGGGGCTAGTTTTATAGAGGTAGGAGAGGGAGAGTGCCGGCGGTCGCCATTAATGGCGACGACCGTTTCTCGTAGTGAATGGGGAGGAGAGGGAGTGGGGAAGGGGAAGGGGGAGAGCGGTCATTTCTGGTCCGTGGGGAGGCGAATGTCCGGCCGAGCTGGGGGGCGGTGGCGCTATGCACAGGCGCACGCCTACGCGAGGCCGAGCGGCGTCTGGGAGAGGAAGGGGCCTGTGGGTGGGGCCCACGTGTAAGAGAGATAGAGGGAGGGAATGGCGAGGCGAATGGCTGGTTGGGCCTAACGGGCCAAATTCAGCCTAGCCGATTAGGGTTTCTCTTTTCTTTTTTTATATCCCATAAAATATAAAATAAATATATTTTTAAATATTGCAAAAATCATAATAATTATACCAAATTTTTTATAATTAAAATATTTATTTTTGGACCAAAGTTCCTATTTTAATTAATTGGGCTTCACATAAAAGAAATTTTATGAATAAAATCATCAATCAATACGAGCAAACAAAATCATTCTCTAAAGATAAATGAGATCAAGCACTTGTTTTAAATTTTTACTTTTACTTTCTATTAAGTTTTAAATGACCATAATGTATTATTTTAATTAATGGATTTGAGGTGTTACAATGAGTAACTTATGGAGTTAAACTTCATTTGTCATGTGTATTTTATTGTGGGTTATATTATAATTGTGATATCTTATTTAATGGGGTTGGTATACGCTAATATTTAGTAACTGCTAATAAAACTTTGACCAACATGTTAAAGCAATGCTCAATCTTAACCCTTATTTGTTGGTAAGCCTTACACTTCCCATGAGCCCCCACCATAAGTGAGCTCATGCACATTATTCCCCACAACTTGTTGAGTGATGAACATATGTGAGCTCACTCTTGCGATAACCCCCCACAGGTGAAGAGCAGGTGCCACCAGAAGAGGACTATTACGACGAGTTCAACGAGATCTAGGACTCCTCTCCCAGTTAATTGTTGGCGCCTTGGAGCTTTATATTAGTTCGATTTATTTACTTTCAGCTATCTTGTAAGACATTCTCGTTACATAATAAATTTTGTGATATTCGTCTCTATACACTGAGTCATTGTATGTGTTGATCTTGTATGGCGCATATATGAGACGCAGCTGGGTTTGCCCTTAAAATCGGGTGTGGCATGCCGCCGTAGTGCATGCACTCAAGGTTTGGAGACATTATATAATGGGGACCAAGTTTCAAATCTATACGGGCCATAAGAGCTTGAAGTATATCTTCACCCAGAAAAACGTAAACCTTGGGCAGCGCCATTGGTTGGAACTCATCAAGGATTATGATTTGGAGATTCTTTATCACCCTGGCAAGGCAAATCTGTTAGAAGATGCCTTGAGTCGAAAGGGACGGGCTCATATGGCTATCGTGTGTCAAATAACAGGGGAGTTAGTAGAGGAGTTTTATAGACTCAACCTGGGGATAGTTGCTCATGCAAAAGGAGTTACTATAGAAGTGGAACCCACTTTGGAACAAGATATATGGAAGGGTAAGGTTGGTGATGCCAAGATTCAAGAAATTGGAGACCTAATGGCAGAAGGTCGAGATCTAGACTTCACGGAAGATGAGCAAGGCATAATCTGGTTCAAAAATTGGATATGTGTTCCTAAGATAGATAATATCCGTGAAACCATACTAAAATAAGCCAATGACTCTGCCTTCCTTTCACCCATGCAGTACCAAGATGTACCAAGACCTAAAATAGAAGTATTGGTGGTATGTATGAAAAGTGACCTCATATGTTGTGGTGTGTGATGTTTGCTAGAGGGTAAAAGCCGAACATCAGACACCAGCTAGACTACTTCACCCATTAAAGATACTTGAATGGAAATGGGAACAAATTGGTATGGACTTCATCATGGGTCTACCCCACACTCCTACTGGGTACGACTCTATCTGGGTAATAGTGGATAGGCTGACCAAAGTATCCCACTTTATTCCAGTGAGGACCAATTACATAGGGCCAAGTTAGCTGAGTTGTATATCTCCCAAATCATCTGCTTACACGGGGTACCTAAAAAGATCGTATTTTACTGGGGATCACAGTTCAATTCACAATTCAGGCAGAAGTTACATGAATGCATGGACACAAAACTGAACTTTAGCTCATCCTACCATCCCCAAACTGATGGCCAAACTAAAAGAACCAATCAGGTGTTGGAAGATATGTTGAGGGCTTGTGCTCTTAAACATGGTGGTAGTTGGGACAATAGTCTACCCTACGCAGAATTCTCCTATAATAACAGTTATTAGGCCAATTTGAAGATGTCCTCGTTTGAGCCATTATACGGAAGGAAGTGTAGAACCCCATTGTATTGGGATCAGAATGGTGAAAGACAGTTCTTTGGGCTAGAAATTATCCAAGAAGCAGAGCAATAGGTTCGGATAATCAGAGAGAACCTAAGGACAGCATAGTCAAGGCAGAAAAGTTATGCAGCCAACCGAAGAAGACAGTTAGAGTTTGAGAAGGGTGATCACGTATACCTAAAGGTGTCACCAATCAGGGCTATGCAGAGATTCAAGGTTAAAGGAAAGTTGTCACCTCGCTTTATTGGACCCTTTAAAATCCTGAAGCGAGTGGGGCAAGTGGCCTCTCAGTTGGAGTTACCCGGTCATCTGTCTGATGTGCATGTCGTGTTTCATGTATCTCAGTTGAAGAAATGCCTCAGAGTTCCAGAAGAGCAACTACCAATGGAAGAACTTAGTGTGCAGGGTGATCTAACCTATACGGAGTACCCCCACCAAGATTATCGATACCCTAACCCGAGTTATCAGGAACAAAGTGATCAAAATGTGCAAAGTACAGTGGAGTCTTCACGCGGAAGATGAAGCTATCTTGGAGAAAGGAAAAGAGTTGCGAGTAGAATTTCCCCAACTTTTCCTAGTTCATCGTAATCTCTGAGTCAAGATTCTTTTAAGGAGGGTTGAATTTGTAATGCCCAAAATTTAGCAAGTATGAACATATATATATATATATATGTCTTGGAAAATTATTAAGATCTATGTGATCCCCCCACCCCGCTTTATGCATATCAAAATATTAGGCTTTATTAAAACCACTAGTAAATGAAATACATAAATATGCACCTCATGCTAGTCTTTTGAATTGTTGCAGCTAGTATGCTAGAGGTATAAAATAAATTCTAAATTTCAAAGTGAATTATTTTTGAAAAAACAAGAAAGAGAAATAGAAGGGAAGTAGGAGGGAAAAAAGAGAAGAAAGAAAAAAGAAAAGGTTAAAAGAAAAAAGAGAAATCTCTCGCTAGGCCAAACTCACATCTAACCAAGCCCACACTGGTCACCCCGCAGGCCCGGTCGCCTGTGCCGGCACACGGGCCCTACTCGCTAGACGCACACCCCTCGCCGTGGGGTTTGGCACAATTGCGCGCGGGCCCGGGGCGGCAGCATCGTCCTCAAGACCGAGCACGGCGGTGGGGGGCAAGCTCAAATCCACCGCCATCTGAGGTTGTTAGGATCCTCCTAGATGTCCCGTAACCGCCTTCGCCAGCCGGGTATCACCTGGCCAAGAATCTAGCCAACCCACATAAATGCATCTCGTGGGTGCTCAACCACTAAAGAAAACTCACGCCAACACCGACCGTGGCCACTACTATCGAGATCGAGCATCGTCGCCGTTCAAGACTGGAACAAGGGCCTATGCGCTTCTCTGGTTGGTGCTAACCGTGCGCACGTCCTGACTTAGGAAGGCGAGACCTGGTGGAGTCCGGAATTGCTCGTCGTAGTTTCACCATCGTCGCAGGACACACGCGCATCGTGGGCAACCTCTCCCACGCCCCAATCCTAGGTAAGGACGCTCGTACCTAAGTGACGGTCTTCTCCGCTTGCTAGGTTGGTTCTAGCGCTCGACTTCATCCAGATATTCTCGGGCTCGGGTTGTGCCGACGATGGCGTCGCCTTGATGCCGGGCGCCGTCGTCTGGGCCATCGGGTCAAGGCGATGGCCACACCGTAGATATGTGAAGCAATGGATAGGATTGAACCGCTTACACCGAATCAGTAGGAACAATGGGATCCGTCCGATTGGGTTTGGGGGGACATGAGTAAGCCTCGTGTTAATTTAATATGGTGTCGTTGATGCCTGATCTAAGAGCATCTCCAACAGTTACTTAAACAGGTTTCTAAATCTCAGTTTAAGGAGTTATTAGAAAAAACTTATCTCCAGTGGTGTTGTAAGTGGTGTTGTAAATGTTATTGCTAAATTTATAAAGTTGCTATATTTCTCTATCTGGTCGCTACATGTAGCAAGGCCCAAGGGACTCCCGAAAGCTCGATTTCGTGCCAAATCCAGCGAAACTATTTTGCGCGCCTTTTTCTTTTCTCTTTCGCGCGCTGCTTCTCCCCACACGTTCGTACTGGCCGCTAGAACAACTCCGCCGCCCGCCAACCCTAGCCTTGTAGTGCCACGCCGAACTCCCATCACGTCGTCGTCCGACCTCTGAAGGTCCCTCGTCGGTCGTCGCAGCCTTTGGAAGGACCGCCGCCATTTGAAGGTCCTCTGTCCCGCCTCTGAAGGTCGACCGCCGCCATTTGAAGGACCGCCGCCATTTGAAGGACCGCCACCATTTGAAGGTCCCCTGTCCCGCCTCTAAAGGTCTCCATTTGAACTCGCCATCTGAACTCGTCATCAGACGGCCCCAACTTTTTCCTCTTCGGTGGTTGGACAGCTGCTGTGGTTGGGAGGTATCGATCTCTGGCATATCCGTTTGTTGGTTCTTGACGTGTTCTTGCAAAGAAAGACCGAATCTTAATTAGTTGGTTGCCTGACTGGATCTCGTATTTTTCTGCTCCTTGCAGCTGTCGACCAATTTCTTCCCAGCACATTCTGCTTAGCCTGATGGGAGAGGTGGAGGCTGGACAATCAGGTTAGCAAAATAAATTACAGGTTCAGAATTGTTAGAACCATCAATTTATTTTGCAAAACAGAATGGTAGTATATCAGAATAGCAGGTAAATTTTTTCTCAATACCTTTTATTTCTTGTCTTTATTTTACAAATAGAAGAAGGTGGTTCATACTTCACGAACTTGCTGAATGAAGGCCAATATGATGCATGTTTTGAAGAATATGGAACTATGTCATTTGAGTCACAGCACTTGCCGCCTGAAAAGGAGAGAAATCCCTCATCAAAGCCATCACAAAAGCAAAAAGGGAAAAATTTTAGCGTGGATGAAGATAGGCTTATTGTGTCAGCATGGTTAAATGTCAGTATGGATCCAACACAAGGAACAAATCAAACAAAAGATACATTTTGGAGAAGAATCCACAAGTACTATGAGAGCAATAGAGGAACTTTACCAAAACGTAGTCAGAATTCGTTGTTGCATCGTTGGAGTTCTATTAATGATGCTGTTAGTAAGTTTTGTGCTTGTGTAACCCAAATAGACAATAGAAACCAGAGTGGGATGACTATTCATGACAGGGTAAGACACAATACTACTTCTAGTTTTACTGAATTTATTATGCAGCTCTAATTTTTTTATTTCATTCAGGTGGAGGAGGCTGAAAAGCTTTTCCAGTCTCTAGACCCCCAAAAAAAGTCTTTTCAGTTTAGGCATTGTTGGCTCCAGCTCAGAAATCAGCCAAAATGGCATGACAAGCTGCAGCAAATGGCAGCTGTAAAAACAAGCAACAAAAAACAAAAGGTAGCCAAAGATTTGAGTCCGGGATTAGTTGATCTTACTACTCAAGTTGGGAATGAAGTTTCTCCTGTACAGATTGTCCCTCCAAATATAGCTGCACCAGAAAGACCAATGGGTAAGAAGAGGTCAAAAGAAGCAATACGTAAAGGGGGTTTTGATGCATGTTCTGATGCATTGGACATTTTGTGGGAAAAGAAGAGACAGGCTGATGTAGAGAAGGAGTTAAAGAGAGAGGAGAGGTATGCACAAGCATATGCTCTAGATAAAGAGAGGCTTGAGCTGGAACACAAGAGGCTTACAATTGAAGAACAGAAGCATACAAATGAACAAAAAAGGCTTGATCAAGAGAAAGAGCGCCTAGCCAATGAAGCAAGCAACCTTTACATTAAGCGGATTGAAGAAGAACAGAAAATTATGAGTATAGACCTCACTACTATGAGTGAATTGCAAAGACAATACTATATGTGTTTGCAGGCTAATATCGTTGCACGTCGCATGAATTAGTTGTTTTTTTTTCAAATTTTGGTCAGATCACAGATGCGACTTTAGATTATTTTGTTTCATTAGCTGTTTTATTTTCTTCAAATTTTGGTCAGACCATAGATGCTACTTTAGATTATTTTGTTCCACTGAGTACACATATAGATGAACAATCTATGGATTTTTAGTTGCATGTGCTACTCTTATATACTGTTTTCCGTTTAGTTTTATGTGCATCTGTGGATTTTTGTACTGAATAATATGACTAGTCTGTTCCAACATGAGGTAAAAGTCTAGACAATGATTGATACACTTAGTGTAGCAGCATTGCGTCTCATGGCATGTTACATAAGCTCGAGGTTACAAATAATTTATTATTGACTAAACATGAGACTATGTATACATGTCTGGATGGTGTTGCCATAGGTACTCGACTAGATCTTCTTGAAGTTGATGGTGAGTCTCCTTATTCCTGATTTTCATATGGTTCTCAATAAATTCATCGAGATCTGTTGTATGGTCATGTGATGGTTGAACATTACCTCCTCCATTGTCAAAGCGTTCGTTGGGATCAACTATTCCCTCATCTTCAACAACCATATTATGCATGATAATGCAAGCTGTCATAATGTTGCTTAGTGTTTCATCATCCCAAAACCGAGCTGGCCCTCGAACTATAGCAAAACGAGATTGCAGCACTCCAAAAGCTCGTTCCACATCCTTACGCACTGCTTCCTGTGCTTTTGCAAAGTATGTCCTTTTACTGCCATGTGGTTCTGGTATAGTGTTAACCAATGTAGCCCAAGATGGGTATATGCCATCAGCTAGGTAGTATCCCATTGTATAATCATGACCATTTATGTTGTAATTAACTTTAGGAGCTTCTCCATTGGATAGCTTTCTGAATAGTGGAGATCGATGAAGAACATTGATGTCATTAAGGGAACCCGGTAAACCAATAAAAGCATGCCAAATATATAGATCTTTTGAAGCAACTGCTTCTAAAATTATTGTAGGTTTATACTTGTAACCTGAATACATACCCTGGTATGCCAAAGGACAATTCTTCCACTCCTAATGCATACAATCAAGTGAACCAAGCATACCAGGAAAACCTCTTTCTTTGCCAATTGCAAATAACTTAGCTATATCATTCTCATTAGGTTCCCTCAAGTACTCATCTCCAAAAATTTCAATAACAGCTTTCACAAATTTTTTTAGACTTTGTATGGATGTACTTTCTCCAATACGAACATACTCGTCTGTAGCATCTGCTTGTACTCCATAAGTAAGCATCCGAAATGCTGCAGTAACTTTCTGTAAGCAACTAAGTCCAAGTTGATGAGCTGCATTTATTGACTATTGAAAGTATTCATCATGCTCTTCTACTAATTTCAATATACGAAGAAATAATGGTCGATTCATCCTAAATTTGTAAGAAGAATACCGAGACATTAATAATAGAAACACTATACATGTTAATTTAAAAAATGAAAACAATATAACCTCCGTCGAAATAAGCTTGGGCCGTATGTGGGGTTTTCATCAATATAATCTTGATATAGTCTTGTGTGTCCTTCTCTATTTCGATATATATATGTACGCCCTGGGACAGAACCGCCTTGCTTTTTCCGAAGAAGGGATGCACTTTGTACGATTTGAGCTGCCGAAATGATGAAATCATCATCATCGTCCGACGACGATTCATCCAAAACTCGTTTCGAAAGTAAACTACTTTGACTCATGGCTTGTAATCTGTGCAAATATAACAGATCATAATTCAACTATTGTAAAAAAATTTAAAGTCGATTTGGTTATTAGTAAAAATCAGAAACACATGTGGTCTAATACTTGACAAAGAGGCAACAGCCAACTAGTACCCGGTGACCAAAGACCAGATGCAAACTAGTAGTACATGATCAAGTACCAATTGAGTGAATGACCAAGAAGGAAGCAAACAAACTATTACCTGACGGTAGGAGTAGATGCACATACCTGACGAAGGGCAAAGGATGTCGACGTCAGAACGATGACCAGGAGCTTGCGCAGTTGTGAATGATGACTCCTATGTCTAACCCTATCTGTGATTTCATCTACTGGCTACCCTAACCATGATTTTATCTACTGGTTGCCCTCCGAAGGTATTGGATCAAGTCAAATAGGCCCATAAAAAAAGGCCCTTCAAAAATTTAAAATTTTTGGCAACTAAAAATAGAGAACTATTGGACAACACATATTTCTAACTCCCTATGATCATTTAGCAACTCCTTACATGCGCTTTTTAGAGAGTTTATTTTTACAAAACTGCTGGAGATGCTCTAAGGGGGCGCTGGTAGGTACCGATTCATGGGGACCTCGAGCTTCTAATCGGGCGCCCCCAACAGCACGATACCCCTTTGCCGAACACTTTTACAAAAGAAACACTGGGTGATTTCGTAATTGAACCCACCATCCATTCTAAAGGAAAACATTCAAACATAGAACTTCATTTGTAACTCTAAAATGAAGTAAAATACACCGGTAATTATTATATTTGCTTATGACATGACATTCTATTTATTCTATTTTGATATTTCCTTAGAGAAAACTATATATCAAATTGACTATCGATATGCATACCATATAAGCTCATTTATAAACACGTAAATGTAGTGCTAAATCAAATCTTATAGAACGAGCTAATTAACTAATTACTTCTTTATAACGGAAAGCACGGGTTACCTTTTATTTTTATTCTTTCTCTCTAAAAGGGAATTATACTAGTCGTTACTAAGTTAATCTAGAAGACATATTCTATAATTCATTAATGGAATTATATTAAACTATCATTTAGACCATAATGGGCATGTTCACAAATGTAGCATCTCAATATTAATAAATCTCTATTATTTCTTTAGTGAATAAGCAATATGTGTATCTAGAATTGAACATGCTTAAATCGACTATAAAACTAAATCACACTTTTAAGAACAAAGATAATAATGTAGTTATTCATCTAATATTCTTGGTTATGAATATGTCATCTACTTCTATTCTTTTATCCTTTCTTCGAGACGATTATAACAACTTCAACAGACATAAACATACACATGCGATAGATAATAGAAACAATAGTTCATCACATACACTCGATATTAATCACTCAATATTCTCATAATTCCGATTTCAAAATATATACAAATTTAAATAACAAATCACTGCAGGAGATCTAAACTAAATTAAACATAGTTTTAGAAATAGAACATAAAATTTGTGTCATCTTCAACCTTGCTCCTCTAGTTCTTGCGTGGGGAGGGGTCGGCGAGCAAGGGAGCCGGTCGGTCGCAGCAGGGGGTCGGTCGGGCAGTCCTCGACGATGGCAGCTCCGACGGCGAGCAGGGCATCGGCGCGGCGAGCTCTGGCGACGAGCAGGGGCGTCGGCGTGGCGAGCTCTCGCGCGAGAGAGGGAAGAGGGCATGGGGTTGGGTGAGCTCGGGGGCAAGGGAACCACCTCCATGGGGGCATGACTAGAATTTATAGGGAGGAGGGGAGTGTAGAGGTTGTCGGGGGGGGGGGGGGGGGGGGAGAGAGCCGATCGGCAGCCATTAATGGCGGCGGTTACCTCCTTCAATGGAGAGAGGAGGATAGTGGGAGTGAATGGAGAAGGCGTCGGTTTCGGGTGTAGGGAGCCGAGTGGTCGGATGAGGAGGCGAGGGAGGGGGAGAGAAAGGGATGGGGCAGGCGAGCCGGCGCGGTCGGGCATGGATGCCGATGAGGCTGGGCGGCCAGGGCACATGCGGGACGCGCGCGCGTCCGCACGGGGTAGGAAGGGGAAGGACCGCGAGGACGGAGCCGCCTTGAGAAGGGGAGGGGAAATGAGAGGAGGAGAGGCACGGCTGGGCCCTTGGTGGGCCAAATTCGGGCGCATGATTAGGGTTTCAATTTTTTTCTTTTTTCTTTTCTCTTTTCTGAATAGGTTATCCATTAAAAATATAAATAATTATATTTTTAAATATTTTAAACATTATAAAAAGTATAATATTAATATTTATAATTAAAGTACCAAATATTTATCATTAGATCAAAGTCTAATATATTTAAAATTTGGATTTCGCATAAACGAAGACTATAAATAAAATCTTCAACAATGATTTGCAAACAAAATTCATGCTCCATGAATGAATATCTTGTTCAAATTTTAATTTACTCTCTACTAAGTTTAACAACTAGTAATACATTATTTTAATTGATGGATTTAAAGTGTTACACTCAACAGGCTCAACGGCACAGGAAGAAGAGAATGAATGAGAAAGCCTTGAGAAAGGCTAAAGTTAGAACCGGTACTAAAGACTTAAGGGTAGGGTGTAAACGAATTGGTACAGACGGATATTGCTCTTTCTATATTTATTTTCATATTTTCTGTTCAGATTCGAAACAAATTCGGATATTATCAAGTTGTGTCGAATAAGATTTGAATGAATATCGATATTTTAAATATCCAACTTTAAGAATACGGATATGGATAAAGAACGGATTTAATCGGATGCTAAGTATCTAGACTCGGATAGAGATCGGTTCTCATCTCTCTTAGACAAATTGAAATTAAGTACGAACGGATAATATCCGCACCATTTACATTCCTACTAATAAGCTAGAACTAAAAGTTCTGGGATGGAACCAAAGTTACAAAGAGGCATTTTAGACTTTTTAGTGTCGGTTCGTACGAACAAGGCTTCATAAAAAAAACCTTTAATATCTGTTCTTTCAAGGATCGTCTTTAATCAATGCTAATTATTTAACCGTGTGCAGTAGCAGGTAGGTGATGAAATGGGAAATGTCGATGCATGCTACGGCGGCCAGGCCGGCCGAGCGGCCAGCACAGCTCTGCAGGCAAGAAGCAGACAATGTTTCTCTTTCTGGGCGGTGCACGTTCCTGATGCTTTAACGGTGAGTTTTCCGTTTTGGGCACTGGCATCATCTGCCGATACATGCATGCATGGTCGATGAACCAGGTGCTGTCAGAATGAGCTTAACTAAACAAAGACGACTAAACTAATTCAGGACGGCAATGCATCGAGCTGTACTGAATGGAACGCTTTTGCACCCTCCGGGAGCACCGGATCCTATGTGCCACACCATGCTGTGTGCTGTTGCACTGCTCAATTTGACGATGACGACGATCTGTCAAGAGCTGGTATTATTCTAACCATCTAGTATTTAAAAATGCACATCACCAGGTGGGGCGGAAAGGTTGTCACCAGGCCCCTCATCAACATGACAACCACAGAAGATCTGCTCTCCCGTACCCAACACAGGCCCAGCAATTAAAATTACATCGCGGCCTGCAATTCCAAGAAAAGGGAGGGATCGGCCGCCAGCTGCTTCGTTAAATCATCCGTAGCAAATACTACTAATAACTCGAGGCCAGGACACCAGGTCAAAACCAGAACAAACTGTCAGCATTCCAAGCGGAATCTTCAACTCCACCTCCCGCACAAACCCCCACCGTACCATTTATACGTTCGCTGCCCGCGGCTGCCACACCCCGACCGGCCGGCCGGCGACATCATCATCCTCACTGCCACTCTAGAAACTCTCTCATCTCTCTCACTCTCTCGCGCGCGCGCTCCACAAGTACGCAACACGGTGCAAGTGCAATCATATTCATACCACGCAATAATCATCTAGCCATGGTAGCGCCGTCGGCGGCGGCAGGCCGGGACATGGCGCCGGAGTCTCTCCCGCTCGGCATTATCCCGACGGTGGACATGTCGGCGCCGTCGGGGCGCGGCGAGCTGGCGCGCCGGCTGGTGCGCGCCTGCGCGGAGCGCGGCTTCTTCAAGGCCGTCAACCACGGCGTGCCGCCGCGGGTGTCCGCCCGGCTGGACGCCGCCACGTCGGCGTTCTTCGCGCGCCCCGCGCCGGTGAAGCAGGCGGCCGGGCCGCCGGACCCGCTGGGGTATGGCAGCCGGAACATTGGTGCCAACGGCGACGTCGGCGAGCTGGAGTACCTCATCCTGCACGCCGAACCCGCAGCAGTGGCGCGCAAGGCCATGGCCATCGACGCGGAGGACCCATCGCGGTTCAGGTAATATCATATCTACGATTATATTGTATATTAATTATTTTGCACATGTTCTTGTAGCCTTTGTTTTGTTTTGTTCATCTACTCTGCAAAGTTGCAAACGTCTCTATATTGCATATGATATATTATTGTTATAATCACTTAAATTATGTATCCACGCGAAAATTTATTTCTGGTGCATGCAAGATGCATCATTAGTCGATCGTCGTTAGTGCCATAGGTAGTATATACCAATGCGCCTGAGTCAGTTTTTTTTTTAAAAAAAAATAAAGATGATGAAAGAAAGAAATAGGCGTGCCTTGTCTGTGATTCTAGCAAGTGGATAAATTAAACCTGATGCGACGCCTACTGGCCAACACTACTGGAAACGTGAATTAGACTGTGGGTGTTGAATTTTGCACTGGCAGGGAAATTTATGATTCTAGAAGTGCAAGTTGGTCACCTCCAGTAGTTTCTCAAAAAAACTCCCTAAGGCCCCGTTTGTTTTGTTGGAATTGAATTCTATTTTAATAATTATAATTTAGAAAAAAAAACTAATTAAATTCATATATTTATATATGTAATATATTTGTATATTATCTTAAATGATATGAGAGATAGTTATATACCACATTCATGTTATAACGAAGCAAATAGAAGAGTCTGTTATAAGTTGTACATCGGGAAAATAGCATGTAAATCTATACAATCAATTTCCATTTCTCACCCATGAATTTGAGGTAGGCTTATATGATAACTTTGGAAAGTGGTGGAATGTCACATTCTAAAAAAATACCCTATTTCAATAGTAAGATTTCAATTCCTCAAAATGAAAGAAAACAAACCGGGCCTAAGGGTTAGTTTGGAAACTCAAATCCTCTTCGGGACTGAAGGGGATTGGAGGGGAAATTAGTTCATTTCCACCTCAATCCCCTCCAATCCTGAAGGGGATTCAAGGTTCCCAAAGTAGCCCTAAAGTTGATTTAGGGTGTTAGTGAGAGCACCTAGAGGGGGGGGGGTGAATAGGTGATCCTGTAGCACTTCAAAAACTTAAGCCACGAAACTTGGTTACTTGTTAGCACAGTAATATGCCAAGTGGCTAGAGAAGGATCTCAACACAACACAATAACCAAAAGATATCAATCACAGAGATGGCACAGTGGTTATCCCGTGGTTCGGCCAAGACCAACGCTTGCCTACTCCACGTTGTGGCGTCCCAACGGACGAGGGTTGCAATCAACCCCTCTCAAGTGGTCCAAAGACCAACTTGAATACCACGGTGTTGCTTTGCTTCTCTTAATCCCGTTTGCGAGGAATCTCCACAGCTTGGAGCCTCTCGCCCTTACACAAGATGTTCACGAAGAATCACAGAGCAAGGGAGGGATTAGCAACTCACACACGACACAAAGATCACAGCGAATACGCACACGCAAAACCCAGACTTGAGCTCAAGAGACTAGCACACTAGAACGGAGCTCAAATCACTAAAATGTCGAACAAGTGTGCTAGAATGAAGTGTGAGTGATCAATGATGCTCAAAGGATGCTTGGTGTTCTCCTCCATGCGCCTAGGGGTCCCTTTTATAGCCCCAAGGCAGCTAGGAGCCGTTGAGCACAAGTTTGGAAAGCCATTCTTGCCTTCTGTCATCGGGGGCACCGGACAGTCCGGTGCACACCGGACACTGTCCGGTGCCCGATTTCCTTCCTTAAATATCGAAGCCGACCGTTGGCAGCCTGAGAGCCGTTGGCGCACCGGACATGTCCGGTGCACACCGGACAGTCCGGTGCCGTCTTCTAGCCGTTGGCCCGGCCACGTGTCCCGCGCAGATTGCGCGGCCGACCGTTGGCCCGGCCGACCGTTGGCTCACCGGACAGTCCGGTGCACACCGGACAGTCCGGTGAATTTTAGTCGTACGTCGCCGGTGAATTCCCGAGAGCAGCCACTTCGATCGAGCCAGCCTGACGCACCGGACACTGTCCGGTGCACCACCGGACAGTCCGGTGCATGCAGACTCAGCAGATTCTTGGCTGCTCGAGCCAAGATATTTCCAATTGGATTTTTCCTGTTTCCAGCACTTAGACACAATACATTAGTCCATAAAACAATGTACTAAGTCTGAGAAACATACCTTAATTCTTGATTTGTATCTTGTCCACCTTTTTACACTTAGGCACTTGTGTTGGACACTAAATCACCAAAATACTTAGAAATGGCCCAAGGGCACATTTCCCTTTCAATCTCCCCCTTTTTGGTGATTTATGCCAACACAACATAAAGCAAGTAGAACAAGTACAAAATCAAATCAAATAAGAACTCAAAATTGTTTAGATTCAATTTTGACATATATGGATCACTCTATGCCACCACTTGGTTTGTATTTGCAAATCAAACTCAAATTTCTATCTCTAAGTCAAACACACATGTTAAGACATAAAGAGAGTCATTCTAAGAGAAATTGACTTAAGATTTCAAAAACTCCCCCTTTTTCCCATAATCAATACTTCTCCCCACAAGAAGCCAACTTTTGACAAGAGAGACAACAAAAGAGTTTTGACAAACCAAAAGCTCTATTCTACTATTTTCAAAATCTCTCAAGTGGTAGCTGATCCATTTATCGCTTTGGCCTTTATTTTCTCCCCCTTTGGCATCAAGCACCAAAATAGGATCAATCTTGGCCCTTTAACCCCATTGCCTCACCAAAATCTTCAAATAAGAACACAAAGGCAATAAGAGTATGAAGATGAACTTGGAAAGGTTACTCTTCTCATCGGAGTGCAGTGGAAGTCTTGCATGGTCCAAGTCCACCTTTTCCCTTTCAATTTTCCTTGGAGACTAAAACAACGAAACTCAAGTACATGGTTAGTCTCAAAGGGTCAAGTTGTAGCACAGCTCCCCCTAAATATGTGCATTACTTGCAAACAGGACTTGTGAGGTCCAGGGAGTGTTTGTACAACTTGAGCACCACAATAAGCAACAAAATGCAGAATGAACATGATCAAAGGCATAAACACATGTATGCTACATTTCAATCCAAGTTCCGCGAATCTAAGATATTGAGCTCACTACGCAGCCTGCAAAAGGTCTTCTCATCTAGAGGCTTGGTAAAGATATCGGCTAGCTGGTTCTCGGTGCTAACATAAAACACTTCGATATCTCCCTTTTGCTGGTGGTCTCTCAAAAAGTGATGCCGGATGTCAATGTGCTTTGTGCGGCTGTGCTCAACAGGATTTTCCGCTATTCGGATAGCACTCTCATTGTCACATAGGAGTGGGACTTTGCTCAGATTGTAGCCAAAGTCCCTGAGGGTTTGCCTCATCCAAAGTAGTTGCGCACAACATTGTCCTGCGGCAACGTACTCGGCCTCAGCGGTGGATAGGGCAACGGAGGTTTGTTTCTTAGAGTTCCATGACACCAGGGACCTTCCTAAGAATTGGCACGTCCCCGATGTACTCTTCCTATCGACCTTACATCCAGCATAGTCGGAATCTGAGTACCCAATCAAGTCAAAGTTAGACCCCTTTGGATACCAGATCCCGAAGCAAGGCGTAGCGACTAAATATCAAAGAATTCGCTTCACAGCCACTAAGTGACACTCCTTCGGATCGGATTGAAATCTAGCACACATGCATATGCTAAGCATAATATCCGGTCTACTAGCACATAAATAAAGCAAAGAACCTATCATGGACCGGTATGCTTTTTGATCAACGGACTTACCTCCTTTGTTGAGGTCGGTGTGTCCGTCGGTTCCCATCGGCGTTTTTGCGGGCTTGGCGTCCTTCATCCCAAACCTCTTTAGCAAATCTTGTGTGTACTTTGTTTGGGAGATGAAGGTGTCGTCCTTGAGTTGCTTCACTTGGAACCCAAGGAAGTAGGTCAACTCGCCCATCATCGACATCTCGAATTTCTGCGTCATCACCCTGCTAAACTCTTCACAAGACTTTTGGTTAGTAGAACCAAATATTATGTCGTCGACATAAATTTGGCACACAAAAAGATCACCATCGTAAGTCTTAGTAAAAAGAGTTGGATCGGCTTTCCCAACCTTGAAAGCATTAGCAATTAAAAAGTCTCTAAGGCATTCATACCATGCTCTTGGGGCTTGCTTAAGTCCATAGAGCGCCTTAGAGAGCTTACACACGTGGTCGGGGTACCGTTCATCCTCGAAGCCAGGGGGCTGCTCCACATACATCTCCTCCTTGATCGGCCCGTTGAGGAAAGCGCTCTTCACATCCATTTGGTACAACCTGAAAGAATGGTGAGCGGCATATGCTAGCAAGATACGAATTGATTCTAGCCTAGCCACAGGAGCAAAAGTCTCCTCAAAGTCCAAACCTGCGACTTGGGCATAACCTTTTGCCACAAGTCGAGCCTTGTTCCTCGTCACCACCCCGTGCTCGTCCTGTTTGTTGCGGAACACCCACTTGGTTCCTACAACATTTTGCTTGGGACGAGGCACCAGTGTCCAAACTTCGTTGCGCTTGAAGTTGTTGAGTTCCTCCTGCATGGCCAACACCCAGTCCGGATCTAGCAAGGCCTCTTCTACCCTGAAAGGCTCAATAGAAGAGACAAAAGAGTAATGCTCACAAAAATTAACTAATCTTGAGCGAGTAGTTACTCCCTTGCTAATATCACCCAATATCTGGTCGACGGGATGATCCCTTTGAATTGTCGCTCGAACTTGGGTTGGAGGTGCCTGAGGTGCTTCTTCCTCTTGAACATCCTGTGCTCCCCCTTGATCATGTGCCTCCACTTGAGATACCTGTTCATCATCTTGGGTTGGGGGATGCACCATAGTTGAGGAAGACGGTTGATCTTGCTCCAAATGTTCCTGAGGCCGTACATCTCCAATCGCCATGGTGCGTATTGCGGCCGTTGGAACGTCTTCTTCATCTACATCATCAAGATCAACAACTTGCTCTCTTGGAGAGCCATTAGTCTCATCAAATACAACGTCGCTAGAGACTTCAACCAAACCCGATGATTTGTTGAAGACCCTATATGCCTTTGTATTTGAATCATAACCTAATAAAAATCCTTCTACGGCTTTGGGAGCAAATTTGGAATTCCTACCCTTCTTCACTAGAATGTAGCATTTACTCCCAAAAACACGAAAATACGATACATTAGGTTTGTTACCGGTTAGCAGCTCATACGACGTCTTCTTGAGGAGGCGGTGAAGGTAGACCCTGTTGATGGCGTGGCAAGCCGTGTTCACGGCTTCCGACCAAAAGCACTCGGGGGTCTTGAATTCTCCAAGCATAGTCCTCGCCATATCTATGAGCGTCCTGTTCTTCCTCTCTACCACACCATTTTGCTAAGGTGTGTAGGGAGCGGAGAACTCGTGCTTGATCCCTTCCTCCTCAAGAAACTCCTCCACTTGAAGGTTCTTGAATTCAGACCCGTTGTCGCTCCTTATCTTCTTCACCTTGAGCTCAAACTCATTTTGAGCTCTCCTTAGGAAGCGCTTGAGGGTCCCTTGGGTTTCAGACTTATCCTGCAAAAAGAACACCCAAGTGAAGCGGGAAAAGTCATCAACGATAACTAGACCATACTTACTTCCTCCTATGCTCAGATAGGCGACGGGTCCGAAGAGGTCCATATGTAGCAGCTCCAGGGGTCTTGATGTTGTCATCACATTTTTGGTGTGATGAGAGCCTCCCACTTGTTTCCCTGCTTGACAAGCTGCACAAGGTCTATCTTTTTCGAAATGAACATTGGTTAGACCTATCACGTGTTCTCCCTTTAGAAGCTTGTGGAGGTTCTTCATCTCCACATGTGCTAAGCGGCGATGCCACAGCCAGCCCATGCAAGTCTTAGCCATTAAGCATGCATCTAGACCGGCCTCTTCTTTTGCAAAATCAACTAAGTAAAGCTTGCCGTCTAGAACACCCTTAAAAGCTAGTGAACCATCACATCTTCTAAAGACAGACACATCTACATTTGTAAACAAACAGTTATATCCCATATTGCATAATTGACTAACAGATAGCAAATTATATCCAAGAGACTCTACTAAAAACACATTAGAGATAGAGTGCTCATTTGAGATTGCAATTTTACCTAACCCTTTTACCTTGCCTTGATTCCCATCACCGAATATTATTGAATCTTGGGAATCTTTATTCTTGACGTAGGAGGTGAACATCTTCTTCTCCCCCGTCATATGGTTTGTGCATCCGCTGTCAATAATCCAGCTTGAACCTCCGGATGCATAAACCTGCAAGGCAAATTTAGGCTTGGGTCTTAGGTACCCAACTCATGTTGGGTCCTGCAAGGTTAGCACAAATATCCTTAGGGACCCAAATGCAAGATTTGTCTCCCTTGCATCTTGCCCCTAATTTTCTAGCAACTATCTTCCTATCCTTTCTACAAATAGCAAAAGAAGCATTTAAAGCATGATATATTGTAGAAGGTTCATTAACTTTCCTAGGAACATTAACGACATTTCTCCTAGGCATATTATGAATAACATTTCTCCTACCAACATTTCTATCATGCACATAAGAAGAACTAGAAGCAACCATGGTATGAGAATCAAAGGCATTATATACATTACAACTCCTATAAGCATTTCTAGGTTGTCTTCTATCATAGTACATAAAGGCATGGTTCTTTTGCACACTACTAGCCATAGGGGCCTTCCCTTTCTCCTTGGCGGAGATGGGAGCCTTATGGCTTGTCAAGTTCTTGGCTTCCCTCTTGTAGCCAAGTCCATCCTTAATTGAGGGGTGTCTACCAATCGTGTAGGCATCCCTTGCAAATTTTAGCTTGTCAAATTCATTCTTGCTAGTCTTAAGTTGGGCATTAAGACTAGCTAATTCATCATTTAATTTGGAAATTGAAACTAAATGATCACTACAAGCATCAATGTCAAAATCTTTACACCTATTACAAGTTTCAACAATTTCTACACAAGAATTAGATTTACTAGCTACTTCTAGTTTAGCATTTAAATCATCATTAAAACTTTTTAACTTAGCAATAGTTTCATGACAAGAAGATAATTCACTAGAGAGCATTTCATTCCTCTTAACTTCTAGAGCAAGAGATTTCTGTGCTTCTACAAATTTGTCATGTTCTTCTACAACAAATCCTCTTGTTTTTCTAAAAGAATATTCTTGTCATTCAAGGCATCAATTAATTCATTAATTTTGTCTACCTTGGTTCTATCTAATCCCTTGAATAAGCATGAGTAATCTATCTCATCATCATCACTAGACTCATCTTCACTCGAAGAAGCATAAGTACTAGTATGAGTGCTTACTTTCTTCTCTCTTGCCATGAGGCAAGTGTGACGCTCGTTGGGGAAGAGGGATGACTTGTTGAAGGCGGTGGCGGCGAGTCCTTCATTGTCAGAGTCGGAGGAGGAACAATCCGAATCCCACTCCTTTCCGATATGTGCCTCGCCCTTGGCCTTCTTGTAATGCTTCTTTTTCTCCCTCTGGTTCCCTTGGTCCTGATCACTATCATTGTCGGGACAGTTAGCAATAAAATGACCAAGCTTACCGCATTTGAAGCATGAGCGCTTCCCCTTGGCTTTGGTCTTGCTTGGCTGCCCCTTGCGACCTTTAAGCGCCGTCTTGAAGCGCTTAATGATGAGGGCCATCTCCTCATCATTGAGTCCGACCGCCTCAACTTGTGCCACCTTGCTTGGTAGCGCCTCCTTGCTCCTTGTTGCCTTGAGAGCAACGGGTTGAGGCTCATGACTAGGACCGTTCAACGCGTCGTCCACGTATCTTGCCTCCTTGATCATCATTCGCCCGCTTACGAACTTCCCAAGAACTTCTTCGGGCGACATCTTGGTGTACCTGGGATTTTCACGTATATTGTTCACCAAATGAGGATCAAGAACGGTAAATGACCTTAGCATTAGGCGGACGACGTCGTGGTCCATCCATCGCGTGCTCCCGTAGCTCCTTATTTTGTTGATAAGGGTCTTGAGCCGGTTGTATGTTTGTGTTGGCTCCTCGCCCCTTATCATCGCGAACCGTCCAAGCTCGCCCTCCACCAACTCCATTTTGGTGAGCAAGGTGACGTCGTTTCCCTCATGAGAGATCTTGAGGGTGTCCCAGATCTGCTTGGCATTGTCCAAGCCGCTCACCTTGTGATACTCGTCCCTGCACAAAGAGGCTAGCAACACAGTAGTAGCTTGTGCATTTTTATGAATCTGTTCATTAATAAACACAGGGCTATCCGAGCTATCAAATTTCATTCCACTTTCCACAATCTCCCAAATGCTTGGATGGAGAGAAAACAGGTGAGTACGCATTTTGTGGCTCCAAAATCCGTAATCCTCTCCATCAAAGTGAGGGGGCTTGCCAAGTGGAATGGGGAGCAATTGAGCATTTGAACTATGCGGGATGCGCGAATAATCGAAAGAAAAGTTTGAGTTAACCGTCTTTCGTCTATCGTAGTCGTCGTCGTCCTTTTGGGAGGAGGAAGATTCGTCGCTGTCGTAGTAGACAATTTCCTTGATGCGCCTTGTCTTCTTCTTCCTCCCGTCTTTTCTTTTGTGGCCCGAGCCTGAGTCGGTGGGCCTGTCATCATTGGGCTCGTTGACGAAGGACTCCTTCTCCTTGTCGTTGATCACCATCCCCTTGCCTTTAGGATCCATCTCTTCAGGCGGTTAGTCCCTTTCTTGAAGAGAACGGCTCTGATACCAATTGAGAGCACCTAGAGGGGGGGGGGTGAATAGGTGATCCTGTAGCACTTCAAAAACTTAAGCCACGAAACTTGGTTACTTGTTAGCACAGTAATATGCCAAGTGGCTAGAGAAGGATCTCAACACAACACAATAACCAAAAGATATCAATCACAGAGATGGCACAGTGGTTATCACGTGGTTCGGCCAAGACCAACGCTTGCCTACTCCACGTTGTGGCGTCCGAACGGACGAGGGTTGCAATCAACCCCTCTCAAGTGGTCCAAAGACCAACTTGAATACCATGGTGTTGCTTTGCTTCTCTTAATCCCGTTTGCGAGGAATCTCCACAGCTTGGAGCCTCTCGCCCTTACACAAGATGTTCACGAAGAATCACAGAGCAAGGGAGGGATTAGCAACTCACACACGACACAAAGATCACAGCGAATACGCACACGCAAAACCCAGACTTGAGCTCAAGAGACTAGCACACTAGAACGGAGCTCAAATCACTAAAATGTCGAACAAGTGTGCGAGAATGAAGTGTGAGTGATCAATGATGCTCAAAGGATGCTTGGTGTTCTCCTCCATGCGCCTAGGGGTCCCTTTTATAGCCCCAAGGCAGCTAGGAGCCGTTGAGCACAAGTTTGGAAAGCCATTCTTGCCTTCTGTCATCGGGGGCACCGGACAGTCCGGTGCACACCGGACACTGTCCGGTGCCCGATTTCCTTCCTTAAATATCGAAGCCGACCGTTGGCAGCCTTAGAGCCGTTGGCACACCGGACATGTCCGGTGCACACCGGACAGTCCGGTGCCGTCTTCTAGCCGTTGGCCCGGCCACGTGTCCCGCGCAGATTGCGCGGCCGACCGTTGGCCCGGCCGACCGTTGGCTCACCGGACAGTCCGGTGCACACCGGACAGTCCGGTGAATTTTAGCCGTACGTCGCCGGTGAATTCCCGAGAGCAGCCACTTCGCTCGAGCTAGCCTGACGCACTGGACACTGTCCGGTGCACCACCGGACACTTTCCGGTGCACCACCGGACAGTCCGGTGCATGCAGACTCAGCAGATTCTTGGCTGCTCGAGCCAAGATATTTCCAATTGGATTTTTCCTGTTTCCAGCACTTAGACACAATACATTAGTCCATAAAACAATGTACTAAGTCTGAGAAACATACCTTAATTCTTGATTTGTACCTTGTCCACCTTTTTACACTTAGGCACTTGTGTTGGACACTAAATCACCAAAATACTTAGAAATGGCCCAAGGGCACATTTCCCTTTCAGTTAGTAATAAAAATCATGCTACAACAATTTCTTAAATGAGTTTTCTCAATATACTAACTTCCAAGATATCTCTCTTTAGTTCTCAAACCTAGTGAGTTGTTTCACACTTCTAATAGCTTGTATTGCTCATCAATCACATCATAAAATCATTTGTTTGCTATCGAGTCCGTACCCGTGTACAAGTGATGTACATTAAATGATTTAAGTTATGAAAATAATGAATTTACCAACGAGATAGCATAATTTAAAAATATTTAACAGCCTAAGAATCCAGAACTGTTGGAGGCTAAGGTTCTTTCTGTTTCCAATATATATTTAGCAACTTACTAAAATAGAGTTTAGGGAGCATTTTTTAGAGAACTAATGGATATGCTTTAACCTTTTCCCTCTAGAACAGTGTTGTGTTTCTGAATCAACATAGTTTTCCACATTTTAACCAGTGGAAAAAAGTTGAAAAGACATGTTTCGTAATTACAAATATAATCAAGCGACGTCAAAGTAGACGACAAATTGTTATTATGGAAATGTAGAGAGTTCTCTCTATATGTACTACTTCTCTCTCTTATGTTAATCAATTAATCATCACACTCTTATGTCAGCTTGGAGAGAGAAAAGTACTGGATCATGGGGTTCAAAAAGCTTGTGATTCTACTTCCTCTAGAACATTACTATGCTTCTAAATGTGACTACAATATTGTTTTCTCGATCTCTTAGCCAATCCAACAAAATTGTTGGTACAAGAATATATATGCTTCCTGCTACCTTCTTTCCACAAAGAATGTGATTTTCAGATTTGGTCTAATTCGATTTTTTAAGTATGATTAAATTTGTACATAGAAAATATTAACACCTCTTCTTATTTAATTTGCTCAAACTTTAAATTCTTGTGCTTAACACAATCCTAAATTGTATATTTTATGAGATGGAAGGAATGATTAATTATAAATAGGATAGGTTGATGTTAGGGATAATATTTCTTATGGAGAACCCTATGTATTAAGCGAAATATTGAAAAACTATTAAAAATAAGTTTAGATGTTTTGATAGAATACAAAAAGGCATCCTCGTGTTAAAGGAGCAAGGTGGTGATGTACAAGCATACAAAATATAAGCCCAAATTCAACTTTATTGATGAGACGTGAAATTGGCAAAGAACATAGGAAAAGACAAAAACAATGTGTTTATTGTAACTTTTTGCATTTTCTTGTTTTTTGTCTATGTTATACATAGCGAACGACGTTGAGTTAGCTTTTAAAGTTTTGTATGCTTTTACTCTTTTGTTTCGCTTTGCAATTTTTGTTACTAACGAGGTGAAGCTTTTTCTTGAAATTTGGGCTTTATTTACGCTTTGTTTGGGAGAGCTTCACTTTAAGAATTTTAGGTCTATTTTAGCTTCTTGTATCTAAACAGGTCTAGCTCCATGACCTCTAACGTAAAAAAACTGAAATTAAAGGCAAGTTTCATGAAATTTTTGAAGCTGCTCAAAAGGTGCTTCAAAAACACTATTTTCATACTTTCTCATGAAGTTGCACAAAAATTACCCACCATGCCATTGGTTACATGACCTACCGATTCATGTCTCTTTGTCCAGCCGCTAATAATCAAGGGTAATTAAGGAAACTGAAGTCTATGTGCAAGCCAAACACTCTTGAACTTTGAGTTACCAATAAGTTGTTTCATGATGAATCTAAAATACTGAAGCTATAATTATTGAAATGAAGCCCTCCAAAACAGGGACTTAGTTCAATACATCATCACCTAGCTCCCTCTACATATATAAGATTTACAAGAATTTTCGAAGCTTATAAACATTTATTTTGAAGTTCTTTTCATAAAAAATACCCTAATCCATGGTAGCCTTAAGCTAAATAAAATCCTAATACACAAGGTGCATGCATTGAGAGTTGAAACCAAAGATTTCGCGCATTTTATATTCTAGTGTACATATAACATACACAAGTGCACCTACTATTACAATTACGAAATTCGGTGTTTTTTTTATAGGACTACCTATGTTCTCGAATATTTATCGACTAAACTGTGACAAATAAAAAAGAATGGATGTAGTATTTATTAATGCCACAACTGTACAAAACTTGTTCCATTTATGCCACTGCCATACTAATTCAGTGTGCCACACGTCAAATTTTCCAACGGAAACTGTACCGCAGCTGCTTGGGTAAGAAGTGGAACAGGTTTTGTACGTAGCATGAGCGTACTTTATCCGTTCTAAAATAAATGCGTAGTTGAGATAAAAAAATTAATATTAATAAAAAACTATATATATATATATATGTTGCTAGAAAAATATAATTATTATACGCTGAGAAGAGGTAGTGAAAATATTGTCATTCCTATAGAGAGGTACGGTAGATATTTTATGACAAATTTTAAATTTAAGAGTACATTTATTCAGGCATAAAGAGGTGTAAACATTACAGAAATTGCTACAAATGTCAATCGGTAGTAAACACAGTGCGCTGGCATAGTAAAAGCATGAGAATCGGGAAGTACAGGCACTTTGTATTATGTTGTATTTTCTGTCAACAGAAAGCATGCAAAAAGGTCATTTCAGGCCATCTATATCAGGACCCTGCAGACCGTACGTAGTGTCCTGGCTATTTGCGTGTGACGGGGCGTTGATAATCAAATGATGCAGGGGCGCCGTACCAACGGGTCTTTCACCATGCAGCCTTATTTAGCGCGTCCAAACCCCCTGCCGAAAAAGGTGAGACAGACCATGTTACCAATTGCTAATAGCGCGACTAGTGGCGGACCCAAGACAAAATAAGAGTGAAGGTATACTTGTAGGGATGGATATTAAAATACTAGAGCAAAGTCATCTATCTAACCATGTGTTTGGTTGCCTGTATTTGTTGGTATTTGTATCGCGGGATGCAATGAACTGGTGTTTGGTTGTTGTCAACCAGACTCTACGTATGTGAGCTTTGTGTTTGGTTACCTGCGTGCAGATGTAGAGCCAGCCTCCCACGATACTTAAAGTACCCTGGACCAGGCTCTGCAGGCGCGAGCAAATTGGTCGCATCTCTGGAGTCAGGCTTCCGCCGGCCTGGCTTATGCAGCCGGGCTACACGGAGAAGCCAACCAAACAGGTAGTAAGCGACCCTGAGAAGGCGACTTCATAGTGAAAATTTAGACTCTACTACTTCTAAAGGAGAAATGAGCGGGAGCCTAGGCCCTCACTCGGACCTATGTAGGACCGCATCCGAGCGCGACCCTAGCATAAGAGCCTCTTTTGGGAGTACTTCATTTTAAGAAATTTTTGTTTCGGTTCAACTTCACTATGAAACAGCTCTAACAAATTGTTGAAGTGGGTTCAAGTAGTCTTTGGCTTGCACGTGAACTCCAGATTCCGTAATACAATTGATTTGTGTGAGTTTCCTTGATTACCCTTAATGATTAGTGTCTGTCACGAGAGAACCAAAGCGCTCTATTATGTAACCAGTGGCATGGTGAGGTAATTGTCATGCAACTTCATGAGAAGTTATGGAAACAATGTTTGTGAAGCAGCCTTTGAGGAGCTTCGTGAAATTCGTGAAGATGGTCTCTAGTTTCAATTCTTTTCAATGATAGAGCTCGTGGAGCTAGATCTATTTAGATGGAAGAAGCTGGTCGAACCCAAAAAAATTTAAAGTGAAGCTCTCTCAAATAAGCCCTAACTAATACTATCTAACTTATGCTTAGTTAGTAATTAAGTACTCCTTTTGTCCCATAATATAAGGAGTAGCCATTTTTTGTCTTGTCCCATGATATAAGACGCGCGCTCTCTAAAGACATGTACATCGATGCAGTAGTACTAATATTGATAATGAGAATTAAATATATTTTTTAGCCTTTAAACTAGAGTTGGGTTACGACTTATATCCTAGGACGAAGGGACCATTGCAGCCAATACAAGCTATTTTCTCCTTTCCATAGCATTTGATGTTTTAAACTCTCTCATAGATATTAAGAGCCCTCTTGAGAATGTTTGGGCTCTAGCTTTTCTCTGAAAAAAGGTAGTCTTACCAAACATCTATTCTTAAAACAGGTTACAACAAAAAGCACCTAAAAGCCAGAGTTGTTTTTATACTACGGAGACACAACTGGCTCTAGCTCTGTCACTTTAATATAGGGGTGTTTAAAAAAACTAGGATAAACTTCTTCTGCCTAACGATTTGTGAAATGGCTTCAATTCTACCAAACAAGCTCAGGAAAAGTCGGAGCTAGAGCTGTTTTTAGGCAAGCCCTGCCAAACAGACCCTAATAGCCCTAATAATTAGTTGCTCATACATTGCTATGATTTCTATATGTCTTATATGTGTTATAGATAGACCATTGACCTTTGGATAACACAAACAAGTGTGGTTCGCAGAGATATTCATATAAAGTCTCCTTTGGATAACATAAACATGTGTGGTTCGTAGAGATATTCATATAAACACTCCTTTGGATAACACAACCAAGTGTGGTTCGCAGTGGTTAAGTCACCAGATTTGGAACGAACCGACCACAATTTGATCCCCACTGGCACCTCCATTTATTGAAATATTCACACGCGAGGAGGCAGAATATCAAAATACCACTAAAAATGAAGATAAAAATTTATCTAAACGATGTATTAAAGGGAAAATATTTTAGAAAGTAAGAATAATAATTATTTTAAAATAAAAATTAAATTTTAGAATTCTAACTATTTTAGAACGAAAGTAGTAAGCTAGTTTATCATAGGCCTCATGCTAGTACGTATTTACAACATATTTATTGTCACTGGAATCAACATGTCGGGCAATTTATGGTGCACCATTCCTTTCCTTATTCCTTATTAGGCTATCTTCATGCGCTTACTTATCCCTATCTCTCGTTTAAAAATTTATTATAAACAGTGCAGTCTATGTCTACCGAACAAAAGAATGAAAATAATATTTTTACAGGAATATATACATGATCTACTGGCCATAGCCTTAGCGGTTCATGCAAATCGACACATGCATTCTTGTCCTATAACTGTTCTGTTTAGCTTGGGAATTTATTGAATATCACAAAACACTAAGAGCAAATATAATAGGACGATGTAAGGAGACTAAATGATTTGTCACATCAGATTTTGCCAAGTTGAAGGAGAGAGAAGAGAAATAGAAAAAGTGGGTTGTTAATTATTAGTAAGAGATGGCTATATAGCGCAGATTCCAAAAAAATATTAGAGAACGAGAGTACGGGGTGGACTCTGTAACAATTATTCAATGTTCTTGCAGCAAACAAAATAGCCAACCTATTATATGGAATGGCTATATAATTAGGTCTAAAGAATATATCAATGGTTTATAGCTGACACTAAGGCTCAGTTTGGTAGGACTAAGGCTTGTCCAAAAACAGTTTCAGCTTTGATTTCTCTGAAGTAGTCAGAGCCGTTTTGATATTCGTGTGACAAAACATTTTTTTCTATATTACTCTCGTACGATGTATGAGAAAAATGTAGGATGAGCCGGTAGAAAACACGTTTTTTGTGTTCTGGCTCCAAAAAAATGTCTTGGAGGGCTCTTGACAAGAACTCGATTTTGACCGTTTGGTAGAACTTTATAATGAGGTATAAGGAGAGGCCCTAATTATTAACCTTGCTCTAAGCTTGGGCTGATATTCTTTCGCCTCCATCATCATTTTGGCTGGTTTGCAGCCTTTTTTGGTCCCTGCGATTTCATTCATTCATTCATCAATCAATCTTTTCGCAATCTGGCTTTTTTTTATTTGCCTCATTGTTGTCGGGATTGACAGACACCCCGATAACCCCAAAAAAAGAAAGGCAAAGGAAAGCACATTGGCTGTCCTCTCATGTACGTCCTTGCCCAAACTGATTCAAACTGTTTCTGATGCTCCTCTGCTCTGTCCAAGTGTACTACGGCTGACCGGTCACCGATCGTTTGACTTACAATTACGTAAATTGTTTCGTTTGAATCTTGGCTACCTCTAATTTTCATCCAAATCTTGCATGAAATCGCCAAGCGTTTGCGGTGACTCGGTTCCAAAATTTCCAATACGTCTCCGATCCATTTTTTTGCTGCAGTGTAGCAGTGAACGAGTACGTGGACGCAGTGCGGCGTCTCGCGTGCCGAGTCCTGGACCTCCTCGGCGAGGGCCTCGGCCTCGGGGACCCGACGTCCTTCAGCCGCTTTGTCTCGGCCGTCGACAGCGACTCCGTCCTCAGAATCAACCACTACCCCACGTCCAGCGCGGCGGCGGATGTGTCCGCCAAGGGCATCGGGTTCGGCGAGCACACCGACCCGCAGATCCTCAGCCTGCTCCGCGCCAACGACGTGGACGGCCTGCAGGTGCTGCTGCCCGACGCCCGCGGCGGCAGCGGCGGCGACCAGTGGGTCCAGGTGCCGGCTGACCCGTCCGCCTTCTTCATCAACGTCGGTGACGCCCTTCAGGTCGGTGAGATATGCTGCATAATTCTATATTGTTTCTTATAAAGTTACCAGTTCCACAATCTCATGGTGCTGATCGATCCACATTGCTCTGACAAATGATAGTTAGCTGAACCTTTTCTTTATCTCGCTTTTCTTGGCCCGTTATTGATCGCGATGCTTGGCAACAATGTGCATCATCGATCAGGCCCTGACAAACGGGCGGTTGGTGAGCATCCGGCACAGGGTGATGGCCAGCACCACCCGGCCGCGGCTGTCCACCATCTACTTCGCCGCGCCGCCGCTCGACGCCCGCATCGCAGCGCTCCCGGAGACGGTGGCTGCCGGCGCGGCGCGGCGGTACAGGACCTTCACATGGGCGGAGTACAAGAAGGCCATGTACGCGCTCCGCCTCAGCCACAACCGTCTTGATCTCTTCCACGCAGACGCATCCTCCGGCGGCAGCGGCGATAAAAAAGCATGATATATAGCCCTGGATGAGCTACGGTACACGTACAGCAGAAGTGAAGTGAACATGACGACGAGGGTCTAGGTAGCGATATAATGTACGTACTACACAACCGCCGTCTAAGCTACTTTTCTGACAGGGTTCAGGTTTGTTAATTTGTTTGTATAGATGCTAGTAATAGCATATTTAAATTTGTACTACTATATCAGATATCAGAGATGCTACTATAGGCATATTTAAATTTGCACTATTATTTAAATTTGTATAGATAACTCCGCCTATTTTGTCTCAGCATTTGTTGGTGCAGCATAGTCGGGTCCCAAGTCTAGGTACAAGGAGGAAGGTTGCGTTAGTCGTGGCGAGCCAGCTATAAAAACTTAGCCACTCAAAATGGAGATGGAACCCAATAGAAAACCGTTGGGGTGTAACCCTTTTAGCGACACGTCGTATCTGAACCCGGGTATGGTGTTAAATGGGCAAGGGCCGGAACGCCACCCCCTTGGTGGCGCGCCATGTCGTGATCTCAATGCGATGTTAAGTGAGCAAGGATCGGGTCGTCGCTTTCTTAGTGGCGCACTACATCGGCTCCCGGATGTAGTGATAAATGTGCAAGGGTCTTCGCATCTGTCTCAACGCATGCGAGGGGTAAGGAAGCTAATTGAGCCGACTAGGATTCGTGTAGGTAGTTGGAACGTAGGGTCCCTTACAGGTAAGCTAAGAGAATTAGTCGATGCAGCGAGAAGGAGACGTGTTAGTATTCTATGTGTCTAGGAGACAAAATAGAAAGGGTCAAAAGCGAAGGAGGTGGAGAACACTGGTTTCAAACTATGTCACTTAGGAATAGTGGCAAACAAAAATGGAGTATGTATCCTGATTGATAAGACCCTCAAGGATGAAGTGGTGGATGTTAAAAGGCAGGGAGATAGGATTATCCTAGTCAAACTAGTTTTGGGGATGTTGTCTTGAACATTATAAGTGCATATGCCCCTCAGGTTGGTCTCAGTGAGAGCGAGAAGAGGAAGTTCTGGGAAGACTTAGATGGCATGGTCAGAGCGGTACCCACCGATGAGAAGTTTTTCATAGGAGGAGATCTCAATGGTCATGTAGGTTCAACAAATGTTGGTTATGAGATAGCTCATGGAGGTTTCAGGTATGATAGTAGGAATCAAGGAGAGGATAATTTGGACTTCGCTGTAGCCTACAACCTAGTGATAGCCAACACTTTCTTCAGAAAGAGGGATTCTCATTTGGTTACTTTTAGCAGTGGCCATCGTTCGAGCCAGATCGACATCGTGCTCACAAGGAGAGAAGATAAATAAGTTTGTTTGGATTGTAAGATGATACCTGGAGAGAGTGTTGTGCCCCAACATAATCTGGTGGTGACTGACTTCCGTTTTTGGATCAGTACCCATAGGGTTAAACGAGCCAAAATTGCAAGGACGAAGTGGTGAAAACTCAAAGGGGAGACATCCAAAGTTTTTATGGAAAGAGTTTTTGTGGAGGGCGCTTGGTCCGAAGAAGAAGATGCAAACATCATGTGGGTGAAGATGGCAACTTGTATTAGAAAGGTGGCGTCAGAGGTGTTTGGAGTGACTAAAGGGAGTAATGGTGAATCTAAGGATACTTGGTGGTGGACCGAGGATGTTCAAAATGCAATAAAGGAGAAGAAAGAATGTTACATGAGTTTGTTCCATGATAGGAACACAGTGAACATAGAGAGGTATAAGGTGGTAAAGAAGACTGCAAAGCGAGATGTGAGTGAGGCAAAGGGTTGAGCCTATGATGATTTTTACCGAAGACTAAGTACAAAGGAAGGGGAGAAAGACGTCTATAAGATAGCTAGGATTTGGGAAAGGAAGACAAGAGACCTCAACCAAGTTAAATGCATTAAGGATGAGATTGATCAACTCTTGGTGAAAGGACAAGACATCAAACTGAGGTGGTAGAGGTATTTTGACAATCTTTTCAATGGTGAGAATGAGACTATGGACATCCAATTGGATGACTCCTTCGATGATTTAAATAGATGCTTTGTACACAGGATCCAAGAATGAGAGGTCAAAGAAGCTTTAAAGAGGATGAAAGGGGGCAAGGCGATGGGCCTGGATGGTATCCCAATAGATGTGTGGGAATGCCTTGGGGATATTGCTATCGTTTGGCTAACCAAGTTGTTCAACCATATTTTTCGATCAAACAGGATGCCTGATGAGTGGAGGAGGAGTACATTAGTACCAATCTTCAAGAACAAGGGAGATATTCAAATTTATACCAACTATCGAGGGATTAAGGTCATGAGCCACACTATGAAGCTATGGGAGAGAGTTATTGAGCATTACCTAAGAGGAATGACGCATATCACTATGAACCAATTTGGTTTCATGCCTGGAAGGTCAACCATGGAATCAATTTTCTTAATAAGGCAGGTCATGCAGCGATATAAGGAGCAGAAGAAGGACTTGCACATGGTTTTTATCGACTTGAAAAAAATCCTATGATAAAATACCTAGGAATCTCATGTGGTGGGCATTGGATAAGCATAAAGTTCCAACAAAGTATGTTACGCTCATCAAGGACATGTATGACAAGGTTGTGACTAGCGTCCGAACAACTGATGGTGATACAAATGTTTTCCCGATTAACATAGGACTACATCAAGGTTCAGTTTTGAGCCCTTATCTATTTGCCTTAGTGATAGATGAGGTCACGAGGGATATACAAGGAGATATCCCTTGGTGCATGCTTTTCGCTGACGATGTAGTTCTAGTAGATGAAAGCCAGGAAGGAGTACACAGAAAGCTAGAGTTATGGCGTCAGACCCTAGAGTCAAAAGGATTTAGAATTAACAGGACCAAAACCGAGTATATGAGATGTGACTTTGGTACTACAATTAGTGAGGATGGAGATATAAGTTTGAGAGGCCAAGTAGTACCAAAGAAGGACACCTTCCGTTATTTAGGATCAATGCTACAGAGAGATGGTGATATTGATGAAGATGTTAGCCATAGAATCAAAGCGGGGTGGATAAAATGGCGTCAAGCATCCAGAGTCCTATGCGACAAGAGAGTGCCACAGAAGTTGAAAGGCAAGTTCTATAGGACAACGATTAGGCCTGCTATGTTATTTGGGGCTGAGTGTTGGCCTACTAAGAGGTGACATATCAAACAACTAAGTGTCACAGAGATGCGTATGTTGTGTTGGATATGTGGGCACACAAGATTGGACCGAGTGAGAAACGATGACATACACGATCAGCTAGGAGTGGCGCCAATTGACGAAAAGCTTATTCAACACCGGTTGAGATGGTTTGGGTATGTCCATTGGTGACCCCTAGAAGTACCGGTGCATGGAGGCATCATAAGACGGGACAATAATGTAAAGTGAGGTAGAGGTCGACCAAACTTTACATGGGAGTAGGCAATTAAAAGGGACTTGAAGGAATGGAATATCCCAATGGAGTTGTGTTTGGATAGAAGTGCTTGAAAAGAAGCTATCCAGGTGCCTGAACCGTGATTAGTCCTTTTTTCTTTTAGTGCTCTCAAAAACTTTTCCCCTCCCATTTCTCTCTCTTTCTCCTTTTGGTGACATTTTGTTGGGTTTCAACTCTAGCCTACCCCAACTTGCTTGGGACTAAAAGGCTATGTTGATGTTGATGTTGATTTAAATTTGTATAGATGCTAGTATGCTACTATAGGCATATTTACATGTACGGGGGGAAGACAAGGTCTATTCTTTCGATAGGCGAGTCAGTTTGATACAGATATCAGAGATGATCCATTAGGCTAGCCGCAACACTACTTATCACATTTCTTATTTCAAACTCCAGTATGTAAAACAATGTATTGTACGACCACATACATGATCTGCCCATAGCCATACACGGGATTCATTCACCTTCGTATCCGCACGCAGCGGCCGCGAAGCTACAGCTCAATAGATGGTCTGACCAGGATTACTCTCATGTTGGGAAGTCCGGTTTTTTTGGGGGTTCTCGTTTCTGGTTCAGTATGAGATTTTTCGATCGGGTTTTAGTGGATTGTGGTTCAAACATTTAAAATAAAAAAATCAAACTGTGGTCAACAAAATAGTTTGGGTTTTTAGAATTCCAGACTGAAAATGTAATCCTTGCCTCCCACATGGCATTATTCGTCAAACTTGGTCCGAAGATGCGTGGATTCGGCTTCTCGAGCCTGAGCCCTCTTCTTGCGCAGTGAGTCTGAGTCTGAATCCGTAGCGCCAACTCCAATGCTCCCACCAAACCCTTCATCCTCTCTTTAATAATATAGCTTATGATCCTAGCTGTACCCAAATAGGTGCTTCTATGAAGCAGTGCTACAAAGGAATCATGTCCACCCAAGTGGCGAGATATTCTGGTGGGATGATATATGCCGTATGATTGGTTTCCTGGCTGGCTGTGTTCAGGCCCGTGGGATGCGTTGACCGTAGCTGCGTGTTTGATTGTTTACCTGCACGGCACTGCTCGAGCCGGTATGCGTGGATGCAGGTCAGGTCTAAAAAGCGCTCATTCACGTGCATGTCCAGGGCACATGGAATCGGCCGTATCCCGCGGAACAGGATTGGTCGAGCCTGCATGGGCTCGCGCATGCATCCAATCATACGAATGGTGCACACGAAGGACCGATGAACTCTGGTTTCAAAATCAGATCTACCGTGTAAAATAGAGGATCTACTCGTGTAGTTGCATGCCGGCTACCTTGAATACAGAAGAGCATAGCTGACAAGTGAACTCCCTATCACAATCCGACACAATTGTTGTTGGCATACCATGCAAGCGATAAATCTAATGCATAAATAGAGTGGCCACCGAAGCCGCACGTCGAGAAGGGACGTAACAACCGAGAAAACCATAAATCCTTCTAGCTGCAACTAGCTCAAGAAGTGACCTAAACACCTGGTCGATCGTAGTTGTTGTTCCTGTCATCATTACCTGTAAAGAACCCAGATACACATAGAAGAGTGGGGATCGGGCGTCGCTCCCGGCAGCGTATATCCTCTCATGAAGAACTTCAGAAATCATAAAACACGAGTTCAAACGAGTAGCTTTCGTGGGGAACTCCCTCTCACTCTCAATTCTTGCCTTCTGGACGCAACCAGCCAAATTCTTCTCTAAGACACCCATATATTTAGGCATGGGCGTTTGGGATACCCAAAAATTCCGGGTCGAGTATTTCGGGTAATGAAAAATTCGGGTTTTGAAAAGTCTTATACCCGAAATTCCATCGGGTACTATAGAACCCGGAAATTCGAGTTTGGGTATCAGGTTCTCTCGAAGTACGCGAATTTAAAAAAACAGGCACTAACCTCAAGAATACACACATGATAACATACGGGTCAGTGGTAAATGTACATAGCCACAAGAATAGCTATTCAGGAACTGCTACTCACATAGTCACACATATGATAAGGGCAACGACTGCTATGCAAGCAGTCCTTCTTTGCAAGCGTGCAAGCAAACCATATGATCCATTAGATTATGATCCAACTGTAGGTCACATTTAACACTTAAACCCTTCCACCACCAACTCAATAATCTTTATAAAAAACCCCTAACAAACCATAGTTGTATCTGTGGTTGGATTGTAATCTAATGGATCAGATGATTTGCTTGCACGCTTGCAAAGAAGGACTGCTTGCATAACAGTCATTGCCTATGATAAGATACATCAGGTTCTAAGGATAAATATGATACGAAGGTTCTGCTAAATTGCTCTCCAGTCGCCACGACCAAAAGTCCAAACACAGACGATATAAATAAAAACAGACGATGTGCTATTCTCCAGGAACTGCTAGACTGCTCTCCACGTTGGTGTGCTACTCTCCACGAGTCGACGACTCCACTCCACTCTCCAACACAGCACACCACACACGCACACGGTAGCACACACTATAGTAGCTACAGTCATTTTCGGCGGCCAAGAGCTACCGAAAATAGGCCCATTGCAACCAAAAATAAGCTATTTTCGGCGGCTTCGGACTGCTAAAAAATAGCTGAAAATAAAGGTTAATTTTTAATGGCCAGAGCGCGGCCGCCGAAAATAGCTTATTTTCGGCGGCGAGCCTCAAGACCGCCGAAAATAACCTATTTTCGGCTGCCGAGATCGGACCGCCGAAAATTAACGGTCGCCGGAATTCTCCTAAGGTTATTTTTGGCGGCATGCGGCCGCCAAAAATAAGCAATTTCAGAGAAAAATATGAAAATGCAAAAAAAACAGCAATTTCAATAACAATATAATCACAATAATATGATAGAAACAGTAATAACATAATTATACACATTTAACACAAAATATCACAATTCTTCACAAATACATCATAGTTCACCAAAATACCACCAGAGTTCACAATTTTTCGCAAATATATCATATAGCCCATTACAACATAACACAAACTCACAATTCACTACAAGAGTCAAATCATCACATATCGGGTCGTTTGAGTTATGACCACTACCTCTAGAAGCGAACAACTCGTTAATGAAGCTGTTTAACTGGTTTATTCTAAAGAAAAAAGAAGACATTAATAACTGCAGTGTTCACATGACCACTATTCAAACGAATTGTTTGTCAAACTAACCTCTCTAGTAGTAGCTCCCTCCCCTGCATAAGCTCCTCCTGGTGCTGGTATCACCGGTGGTGGCGTGTTGTGTCCCATAACCCCGGATCCCTACAAAATCAAGTTTAGTCAAGATTTGAAAGGTTAATACAAACTACAAGTCTAAACTAAATTGAAGCACCTGAGGTGGAGGTGGCGGAGCATGTAATCCCCATTGAGGCATCAACGGCTGAAATTGAGAGAAAACAAATGGTTGCTGTTGTGCCTGCTTTGGAAGCCAAGACTTTTGCAAATACAATATATTAGTTATAGGACAAATATACGACCGTGTTGAGAATAAATAAGACACTCACGTTCATTGCTTGTTGCACCTATGCGTTGTAAGCAGCCATGTCCTCTGATTGTTGTTGGAGGAATGCCATTTGTTGTTGCCGCAGCTTTTCACGAAACTTTTCTTGCTGCTCAATCATAGCATCCTCCATGCTCGAGTGTCGACTACGGCTGCTACCAACGAAGAGCCTCCATGAGACAGCAACTCCGTTGAATCGATCACACCGGTAAACATAGAATATCTTGAAAAACAAAAAATTAGCTATTCGGTCATAGTTTCAATATTATTGAAAAAATTCACAAGTTAATACCGTCCATGGGTCTTTCCTTCAATAGAATGCACAACTTCAGCGTCGATGGTAGGCGCTCCTCGCCAATCATAGTCTTCTCCATACTTCCTAACCATCTCCTGCCCGTAAGTCTCCTGCAACACAATATGAAGGTTCAGCACACATGTAATGTATAACTATATGGAAAGAAAACATTAATCCTAACAACAACTAACCATACGCTTAACGACCGTTTAACTACATAGCTTATCGAAGATTTCACTGTTTTCGCTCTATGCCCTCGCCTATAAACATCGATTAGACCCAAGACAACTCCAGTTTGAGCCTCCTGCAAATATATGAGTTCAACCCGATTCCATTTTTGAGTAAAATAGAATACTACATACTCACCATTCGCTTCGCCAACCAAATGTGTCCATCAGCCCCATAGGTAAGGTTGACTACAACCTCGTCATCATCCCCGTCCTGCTGATGGCTCTGCATATGTCAATTTCTGTTTGACTTCTCAATCCACTCTGGCGAAGCCCATATCTCACACAAAGCCTTGTAAGCCTGCGCCTGGTGTTCCATCCATGGAAGAGTTACCTGCATCTAAGCGTTAGCACAAAATTACGTTAACATCTGATTGAGCTGCTAAATTAGAATTTTACCTCCGTGTACTAGTCCACAGTCAAGTAGACATCCGAAATAAAGTTAGTACGAAACAAATCATAAAATGTTAGTTTGAAACAATACTCTTACCCAAAAGTCATGCTTGATGGCGCCCTAAGCTATTCCATTTGTAGCATGTAGAGCTAGTGCGAAGTGCGACCAGCTAGTGCTAGGAACCACCACACCTTTCGAGTCGGTCACAATTCCTGGATTATGTAGACGACAAAGGTTACCTAAGACTTGATTGACCTCTCTATGGTGACCTTGGTCGTCGAAAGACGTGTCATCCCATTGGCTGCATGACAAAAAACAAGGAAATCATGTCATATTAATACGAAATTAATGCCACAAATACAATATGCCCCTAATTACTGAACCACAGATACCATTAAAACATTAATGTAATCGAACTAAACAATAATATTAACCATATACACTAATCAAACAAACAACAATTATAAATATATACTAGTTTCAGTGGCAATTAAATAACGACCGCCGAAAATAAGAAATAAAATACTAAAAAATTAACATGTTTATGGAGAAGGCTGAGAACGCGAGCGGTGCCGGGAGGAGAGCTCGACGGGCGTGGCCGGGGCGGGGGGGGGGGGGGGGGGGGCAGGGTGGCATGGGCGGGGAGAAGCTGGCGGCGGGCGGCGACTGGCGGGATGGGGCCAGGGTCGGGGTGGCGTGGTGACGACAGGGCCAAGGAGAACGGCGATGGGACCGAGGCCAGGGCCAGGGGCGTCGGCGAGGCGGCGTCGTGGCGTGGACGGTAAGGCGGCGGCGCGTCGCGTGGGTGCTGGTTCGGGTGAGAGGAAGCAGAGAAGAAAGAGAGAAGAAGCCGACACCCACGGTTTAAAACCATTAATTTTCGGTGGCCAGGGTACGACTGTCGAAAAAAGGAGTTATTTTCGGCGGCTGTGTTAGGAGCCGCCGAAAATAAGCCTATTTTCGGCGGCCGTGTCAGAAGCCGCCGAAAATAACAGTGGCCACCGAAAATTATAGCAGTGCTGTTGTGACACTAGCACCAGCACACGCACACCACTCTCTAGCACACTACACAGTAAACACACGCACATACACTGAACTCGCCACTCGGCAGCACACCCCTCTCCACTCTCCAGCACTTGGCACATACAGATACTAGTGACCAGTCCACACAGGGAAACAATCTCATCTCATGCACAACCACATAGGAAGCATAGCAACAGAGACACGCTAAAGACCGAATGAGACATCCATATAGGGTCATAGGGACATAGCCGCTAGTCCACCACCATCACAAATCAGACAATCACCAATTAGTGTTGTACGCGGTACCCGGTATTATGGGTTTGGATATTCCGGGTTCGGATATCTGGTTACAGGGTTTTTACCCAGTCCTACATATATCGAATCGAGAACAGGACTAAATACTCTAGCCGCAAAACAAGAAAAGAAAAATTATAGACCCGTCACTGGGCCCAATCCGGCCCATGGAATCAGACACTAGGCTTCACACAACGACGACATCTTCTGTCTGTTGTCGTTCCTTCAATAGTCTTCACACTCTCCCCCCTTGAGATCGAGCTTGTCCCCAAGCCGATGCATTTGGGAAGTGATGTCTGATGTCATCTTCATTCTCATAGGTTGCTACGTCCTTAGGCCAAGCCGACCACTTGATGAGAACTTGCAACTTGTTACTAGTCGAAGTATGAGCTGATCTTTTCTATAACACACATTATGGCCACTAAAGAGGGTCAGTAAACGAAGGTAGAGTAGAACTAACTTGGATATTGGGAGCAATAACCTTCTTCAACATAGACACATGGAACACAGGATGAAGCGTTGAATGTGCTAGTAGCTATAGTTTGTAAGTCACCGAGCCAACTTTGGCTACCAATGGATAGGGACCGAACTTAAATGGTAGCTTGTGGTTGGCGCGTTTGACCAAAGATGATTGCACATATGATTGAAGTTTTAGGTAAACCATATCACCCACTTCTAATGACTGTTCTAATTTGTGCTTGTCGGCATGATGTTTTTTCCTTTGTTGAGCTCTCACCAGTTGTTGCTACAAAAGCTGTGTCATCAACTTTCTATCTTATAACCATTCCTTCAATTCAGGCACATGACAAGTGTCCCTTAAGTCAATTCCCAATAGTCTCAACTGATGTCCATACAAGACTTCAAAAGGGGTGAGTTGCAAAGAAGAGTGGTAACTCGTGTTGTACCAAAACTCAGTGAGAGACAACCATCGTTTCCATTTAGTGGGATAGGCTTGGACAAGGCATCGTAGGTATGTTTCTAAAAGGGAAATGGCATCAACATTTCCTATAATTGATTTTGGTGTTTGATGACCATCACAAACCTTATGGACTAACTAGTTTGCCTAGTTGATCATTTCTTAGGTGCATAAGTTCATCTACAACTATTCTAAGTCGACTGTCCGGGCCCTTGCGGCGGACCGTCCGCGACACCAGGGTGAGCCTCGGATAGAAACACTACAAAAACACAAGTTAACACTATGGACTGTCCGAAGGAGAAGCGAGCACCGTCCGTGAACAAGCGCGGATTGTCGGGCCTCAGGCGTGGACCGTCCGGTCGTTGAAAAACCAGAAAAACCTGAAGGTGACGGGTTCAGTAAAATGCATTTTTAGCGTCCTCGCGGACTGGCCGGACCGTCCGCGACTACTTTATCTGACATCTGATAACACATTAAATGCACTATAGCTGTAATACTCCAAGTTGTATACCAAGAATAATAGAGAGATATCCTCAATTTTATGTGCCTCATTTGCATCTTAAAAAAAGAGCATACACAAAATTTAGAGATTAATTCAAACAAATGATAAAAAAATGCATCATGTTGGAGTTTATATGTTTGTGCATTAAATAAAATAATAATAAAAAAAATAATAATAAGGATAATAAGATAATAAACACTAGGAGTGGAATTAATACCCTAAGTTTGAAAGTAGGGTTTAAAAATAAGAAAGAGAGAAAGGTGATATAAATAATACCAATAATTATATTCCAAAAATTGGTATTTTCATTGCACAATATGATTAGAGGATAAAATTTGCAGAATGTTTGAATTTAAGATTCAAATTCGAATTGGACTTGGAAAAAGAAAATAGAAAGAAAAGATAAAAAAGAGAAAAGAATAAAAGCTTCATGGGCCGTCTGCCTCCCTTTTGGCCCAATTCCCAGTTTCCTGCGTGCGGCCTAACCCCCGCGTTTTCCACACGCCGACACGGGGGGCCCGCTGGCCAGCCACTATCCGCACGCGCGTCCGGTTTCGTGGTCCCTGCCGTGTGGGCCCCGTAAGTCAGCCCTCACATCGTGCGCTGCGCGATCTCTCTACGCCCCGTTCCGCCCCATGTGTATGACGCGTAGGCCCCGCTTACCAGTTCTGTTTCCTGCTCCGCGCGATTGTCGCCATGGCCGAACGGCTCCTGCTCAACGAACCGCGCGACTTCTCTGGGCGTCAAGAGCTAGGTACCAAACCACCCGGCCTATATGACCATGGAGCAAGCCGCCATCCCTGGTCTACCTGACAACCCGCAAGAAGTTCTAGCTCCGTAGTGTGTTAGTTGTCGCTGCGCGAGATTAGAGAGGAGTGAATCCGCCGCCGCCTCTGCGATTCGTCGCGGTTTCCGTCGCTCGGGCCTCTGCGGGTGTCCGCGTGGGTCTACCAGAAGCTGGGAAGAGGCGATTGGGGTCGAGGGGAGTCTGGGATTCATCGCTCTGGTATCTCCTTCGCCGCCGTCAGCTCGGTTCCGTGGCTGGAGAAGTCTTCTGCGCCACTGCAGGTAAATTACCCATCCACGTGTTCACCGTTAGTTCCGCATTGTGTTGAGGCTTACGGACCTGCGAATCGGCAGCCAGAGCTCGCCGGGGGCGTCCACCGCGGGGAACACAACGCCGCTGTGTAGCCAGTCGCGGGGTAGAAGACGACTCCCTGGCCGTCCATCTGGGTTTGGACGGCTCTGATCGTGTCTGGGGTCGCGATTGTTGGGAGCCGTAGATCCGCGATGCAACGACTCTGGTTAACTACGGCTCTGGTTAGATCAGTGGCCGTCGATCTTTAATCCGGTGGCCCGTGGTGAGTACCGGTTCGGGGCAAACCAGATATAATCTGGTCCGTCCATTTTGGATCGGGCGGCGCAGAGTATAGGAATCCTTCATTAAATCCGAACCGTAGGTTTTAATCCGACGGCCGATATCTTGTGATACCCCTTCGCCTTGGCATTTATGCTAAAGAGCCCTCGGGTTTCAGTAAAATAGAACCCGCCGTCCACCCTAGGTTTGGGCTGAGTCTGGGGAACATTTATGATTTCGCCCCCGTATGTTTACAGATTTAGTGCTCGGTCCAGATAGTTAGAAAATCAATAAATTCATTTGAAAAATACTTATTAATGCAAAAATAAATACAAAAGTGTGTTTAATTCATAGAAAATGCATACTTAGTCCAAATTTATTCATTCCAATTCCTATAATTTTGTAGTATTATTGTTTATCAATTAGTACCTCTGTTTTGACATGAATGTCACCACAAAATTTATTTCCTAATTAATCTTATATCAAATACATAAAACCTTAGGAAATTCATAACTCCTCCGTTTTAACTCCGATTTGATCCGTTCAAGTTGCGTTAGTCTCGTAGCAACGTGTAGATCATTATTATGCAGTATATTCTTATGTTTGGTGTGATGTTAATTTTGTATATACCATGTTTGCTTGTATTGCTACGTCTAGCGCGTGGACACGTGTCATCTGAAAAGCAAGTTGGTACCTGGAATCTCAAGTGCCAGGCAAGTTGTGCCCTTGATCACTTCTTTTACCCATTCATGTTCTTATTATTCATAATGATCTGCATAGGATAATTTTGCTGGGACCCAATAGGATACCCTAGATTTGACTATCTTTATACCTTGCTTCACCACTGGTTTTACTACTAAAGTTTTGGGTAGTACATGCTATTGCTTTATGTGGATTTGGGTATAGAGATATTCATCACTCATTGTTATACTATTTATTGTTATCTGTTTTATTATTCCTTGTTCATGTTAAGATCATTATGTTAATGGGAACATGGAGCGACCACCCGGGAAAACAGTGCTACCACAAGGGTTTAATGGGACGCCCTTGGCTGATTAACTAGGAAAGCTAGGGGAGGGCTACCTTACCCGAAAGGGGCAAGGGCAGTAAGGGAGTGGTCAGTGTAGGGAGGTCCCTGGTTGATTTTGCTGCGATGGCGGTCAGCCAGGAACCCTGCACTGGAACTTCCTATAAACTGTAGCGGGTAGTCTGAAGCTAGTGGAACTTTGTAAAGGCCTCGTAGTGTTACCCTGCCTCGCCTCCTCGGTAGAGGTGTATGGGATTGGCCATCTCTTGGCAGATGGGTAACATGACTTGTGGGTAAAGATGCGCAACCTCTGCAGAGTGTAAAACTAGTATACTAGCCGTGCTCACGGTCATGAGCGGCTCGGACCCTCACATGATTAATTATGGAACTTAAATTCAATTTGACATTTGCATCGCATTTGGGATTATTTTACTATTACTGTTCTTTATTATTATTAAGGTTTGGTATTTACTTACACTTAGTAATTGCTAATAAAATTTTGACCAACTTATAAAAGCAATGCTCAGCTTCAGCCTTTATTTCATTGATCAGCCTTACACTTCATGAATTCCCACCTTTGGTGAGTTCATGCCACATTTTTCCCCACGACTTGTTGAGCTATGATCGTATGTGAGCTCACTCTTGCTGTCTCACACCCCCCCACAGGAGAAGAGCAGGTGGTTCAGGAGGAGCCTCAAGGCGAGGAGTATGATCTGATCTAGGTGGCGTTTCTCAGTTGACAATGGCGCCGACGATCCTTAGTTCGTTTTATGGTTATACTTTTATTTTGTAATAAGTCTTCCGCTATGTAATCATTACTCTGATGTTTTATGACATTTATCTCTATACATTCTGTTATTATATATGTTGTCTTCTTGGCGCATGTATGAGTTGCACCTGGCTTTGTTCCTTAAAGCCAGGTGTTACAGAAGTGGTATCAGAGGAAATGTTGACTGTAGGACGAAACCTAGATAGAAACGGACAACCCTTACCTACTTACCTTACTCTGATTCATTCTAAACTTATCTTATCTTGATCCTGTCTCACCTTTTGCTGTCATACTCTGATTACTCTTATCTTTTCTGCTCTAAGACAAGATGGATTTCACACTTTGGAATCCTACATTTATGAACTTTTTTGAGATAGGAGACCTAAGACAAAACTAAAACTATTTCTCTATTAAAAAAAGTTGAATGATTGTTCTGATGATGAATGCTTGATTTGCTTCTTTGATTGATTGAAACATTATAGTTGGGCATCTTAGCATGTACCACTATAAGGTAATGTATTAGCTTTAGTGGGTGACACACTAATCTACTTAGCTAATAAATCCCCCGCAGTAACATTCCTCGTAATTACCTGCCTTGTCTACTACTCTCTCTTACCATATGTATCTAACTCAGATGGTCAATACCAAGAAAGGAAAGATTATCACGCAACAGCAAACAGAAATGAATCCTCCAAATCCCCCACCTGTTGAAACCGAGCAAGTGATCGCAACCCAAAGGCTGGTAATACAGCAATTGACAGACATGGTGACCGAAATGCAAAACCAGATAAGACAAGAACGCGAGGAAATACGTCAGGCCCGTCTGGAGATACAGCAAGAAATAAGGCAATCACGGTTGGAGAGACAACAACAACAACCACCATCTTCACCACCACCAGCTCCGCCAAGCTACATAAACATATATATAAATTACTACTATTTGTAAGATCTACATGTTCCTTTAGTTAGTATTCGGTATGATACCATTTTAGGAGGAATAAAAAGGTCTATTTGACCCCATGTGTTGCTAATAAAATTATGCGTCATGCTGAGATTTTGGTTTGGGCATATGTGTTGGACAATATGAGAAAACCCATGAGAGTAATTACACCTAAAGGGCCTGTTGTGGCGAATCAAATGACACGTAGATTGACATTGACCATTATGGGTAGAGAATTTGGAGTTACTGCTATAATATTGGAGCCAAGTAGTATAGATCTGATCCTTGGTATGTCACGGTTAAGAAAGGTAAAGACAGTTTATACACTATGCTAAAGGAACCGTAGGACTCACCAGTTCCAAAAAAAAAGGATTTGAAGTTGGAATTGCAGTAACTACCACCATCAGACTAGCGATATTCTTAATAGATGAGAAGTTCGTTGGTGACAACATCCGAGTGGTTAAGGATTTTTCGGAATGTCTTTCTAGAAGAGTTACCAAGGATGCCACCAGATATGGAAGTTGAGTTGGTCATTAATCTCTTACCTAAGACTGCTCCTATTTCTAAACGGCCATATAGGATGTCCGTAGAGGAGTTGAAGGAACTTAAGAAGTAGTTAGCAGAGTTATAAGAGGCTGGGTACATTCGTTCGGATTCTTCACCTTGTGGAGCGTTGATTCTATTTGTACAAAAGAAAGATGGATCGCAAGGGATGTGCATGGATTATAGGTCCCTTAACGATGTCACTGTGAAGAACAAGTGTCTATTACCCCGCATTGAGGATTTATTTGGATGAGAGGAGCCAGGGTATTCTCGAAGATTGACCTCCGATCGGGATACCATCAGATGAAGATTGGACCATCAGATATTCCTAAGACGGCTTTCTCGACTCGATATGGATTATATGAGTTCATCGTTATGTCGTTTGGATTAACCAATGCACCAGCTTGTTTTATGGATTTGATGAATAAGATGTTTTTGGAGTATTTGGACAGATTCGTCGTGGTGTTCATCGACGATATTCTTATCTATTCTAAGAATGAGAGTGACCATGGAGAACATCTAAGGTTGGTGCTACAGAAGTTACGAGATAATCAACTCTACGCTAAGTTCAGCAAGTGCGAGTTTTGGATTGACAAGGTGCCATTCCTTGGTCATATTATTTCTAATGGAGGAATAGCAGTGGATCCTGCAAAAGTGAAGGAGATAATGGAGTGGAGAGTGCCCACTACAGTTACTGAGATCCGAAGTTTCTTGAGACTTGCAGGATATTATTGGAGATTTATTGAAGGATTTTCTAAGATTGCTAAGCTTATGACCTCGCTTTTGGTGAAGGAAAGAGAATTCAAGTGGGACGAGAAGTGCCAAGACAGCTTTGATCAATTAATGGAGAGAATGATGTCTCCACCAGTATTGATTATGCCAGATCTGCAGAAAGGATTTGACATTTATTGTGGTGCATGTGGCCAAAGCTTGCGATGTGCGCTCATACAAGAGGGACATGTGATGGCCTACGCTTCTCGTCAATTGCGGAAACATGAATTGAACTACCCCATGCATGACTTAGGGCAGCCGTTGTGCATGCGCTTAAGATTTGGAGATATTATATCATGGGGACCAAGTGTCAAGTGTACATGGATCATAAGAGTTTGAAGTATATATTCGCTCAGAAGGATCTTAACCTTAGGCAACGCCGTTGGTTGGAGCTTATTAAGGATTATGATTTGTAAATTCACTATCACCCGGGCAAGGCAAATTTGGTTACAGATGCCTTGAGTCGAAAGGAGCATGTTCATTTAGCTGTTGTTGCCCAGCTACTCGATGAGATTGTTGAAAATTTCAGGAGACTTAACCTGGGGATAGTTGCTCACACTAAAGGAGTTATTATTGATGTGGAAACTACTTTGGAGCAAGAAATCCGCAAAAGGACAAATCGGTAATGCTAAGTTACAAGAGATTAAGGATCTGATTACTGAAGGTCGAGTTCCGGAATTTACGAAAGACGAGCAATGCATAGTATGGTTCAAGGATCGGATATGAGTCCATAAGATTGAAAGCCTTCGAGAGACTATTCTAAAGGAAGCCCATGACTTGGATTATTATATTCATCCTGGTAGTACCAAGATGTATCAGGATTTGAAGCAGAAATGCTTGTGATATGGATTGAAGAGAGATGTGGCTACACATGTGGCTATGTGCAATGCGTGTCAAAGAGTTAAGGCTGAACACGAGAGGCCAGCTGGACTATTATACCCACTGAAGATACCCGAGTGGAAGTGGGAAAAGATTGGTATGGACTTCATGACTGGATTGCCTCGCACCTCGAAAGGATATGATTCTATATGGGTTATTGTGGATAGACTGACCAAAGTGGCTCATTTCATTCCGATCAAGACTACTTATAATGGATCACAATTGGCTAAGTTATACATGTCTCGGATTGAGTCTCTACATGGTGTACCGAAGAAGATCGTTTTGGATAGAGGATCACAGTTTACCCCCAGATTTTGGAAAAGTTTTCATGAGAATACAGATGCGAAGTTGAATTTTAGTTCAGCCTACCTCGGACTGATGGACAGACTAAAAGGACTAATCAAGTATTGGAAGACATGTTGAGAGCTTGTGCCCTTCAGCATGGTAGTAGTGGGACAAGAGTCTACCTTATGCTGAGTTCTCATATGATAATAATTACCAGGCCAGTCTGAAGATGTTACTGTTCGAGACTTTGTATGACAGGAAATGCAGGACTCCTCTATTTTTGGACCAGACTAGAGGAAGATGGTCCTTTGGACCTGAACTCATTCAAGAGGCAGAAGAGCAAGTCCGTATAATTCGGGAGAATTTGTGGGTAGCTCAGACCAGATAAAAGAGCTATGCGGATAATAGAAGAAGACCACTGGAATTTGAGGAAGGTGATCATGTGTACCTTAAGATGTCACCACTTCGTGGAATGAGGAAATTTAAAGTCAAGGGCAAATTGTCCCCTTGTTTTGTTGGACCATTCAGAGTTTTTAGGCGAGTTGGAGAGATGGCCTATCAACTCGAGTTACCGGATAGTCTATCGGATGTGCATAATGTGTTCCATGTGTCTCAACTGAAGAAGTGTCTCCGTGTTCCCGAGGAACAGTTACCAATGGAAGAGCTCAGTGTTCAAGGTGATTTGACTTACACGGAGTACCCAATCAAGATTTTGGATACTTTGACTCGAGTTACGAGAAATAAGGTGATAAAGATGTGTAAAGTACAATGGAGTCACCACGGGGAAGATGAGGCAACTTGGGAAAGAGAAGAAGAGCTTCGTATAGATTTTCCCCATCTTTTCTCTAGTCCTTCCTAAATCTCGAGGACGAGATTATTTTTAAGGGGGGTAGGATTTGTAATACTCCAAGTTGTATACCAAGAATAATAGAGAGATATCCTCAATTTTATGTGCCTCATTTGCATCTTAAAAAAAAAGAGCATACACAAAATTTAGAGATTAATTCAAACAAATGATAAAAAAATGCATCATGTTGGAGTTTATATGTTTGTGCATTAAATAAAATAATAATAAAAAAATAATAATAAGGATAATAAGATAATAAACACTAGGAGTGGAATTAATACCCTAAGTTTGAAAGTAGGGTTTAAAAATAAGAAAGAGAGAAAGGTGATATAAATAATACCAATAATTATATTCCAAAAATTGGTATTTTCATTGCACAATATGATTAGAGGATAAAATTTGCAGAATGTTTGAATTTAAGATTCAAATTCGAATTGGACTTGGAAAAAGAAAATAGAAAGAAAAGATAAAAAAAGAGAAAAGAATAAAAGCTTCATGGGCCGTCTGCCTCCCTTTTGGCCCAATTCCCAGTTTCCTGCGTGCGGCCTAACCCCCACGTTTTCCACACGCCGACACGGGGGGCCCGCTGGCCAGCCACTATCCGCACGCGCGTCCGGTTTCGTGGTCCCTGCCGTGTGGGCCCCGTAAGTCAGCCCTCACATCGCGCGCTGCGCGATCTCTCTACGCCCCGTTCCGCCCCATGTGTATGACGCGTAGGCCCCGCTTACCAGTTCTGTTTCCTGCTCTGCGCGATTGTCGCCATGGCCGAACGGCTCCTGCTCAACGAACCGCGCGACTTCTCTGGGCGTCAAGCGCTAGGTACCAAACCACCCGGCCTATATGACCATGGAGCAAGCCGCCATCCCTGGTCTACCTGACAACCCGCAAGAAGTTCTAGCTCCGTAGTGTGTTAGTTGTCGCTGCGCGAGATTAGAGAGGAGTGAATCCGCCGCCGCCTCTGCGATTCGTCGCGGTTTCCGTCGCTCGAGCCTCTGCGGGTGTCCGCGTGGGTCTACCAGAAGCTGGGAAGAGGCGATTGGGGTCGAGGGGAGTCTGGGATTCATCGCTCTGGTATCTCCTTCGCCGCCGTCAGCTCGGTTCCGTGGCTGGAGAAGTCTTCTGCGCCACTGCAGGTAAATTACCCATCCACGTGTTCACCGTTAGTTCCGCATTGTGTTGAGGCTTACGGACCTGCGAATCGGCAGCCAGAGCTCGCCGGGGGCGTCCGCCGCGGGGAACACAACGCCGCTGTGTAGCCAGTCGCGGGGTAGAAGACGACTCCCTGGCCGTCCATCTGGGTTTGGACGGCTCTGATCGTGTCTGGGGTCGCGATTGTTGGGAGCCGTAGATCCGCGATGCAACGACTCTGGTTAACTACGGCTCTGGTTAGATCAGTGGCCGTCGATCTTTAATCCGGTGGCCCGTGGTGAGTACCGGTTCGGGGCAAACCAGATATAATCTGGTCCGTCCATTTTGGATCGGGCGGCGCAGAGTATAGGAATCCTTCATTAAATCCGAACCGTAGGTTTTAATCCGACGGCCGATATCTTGTGATACCCCTTCGCCTTGGCATTTATGCTAAAGAGCCCTCGGGTTTCAGTAAAATAGAACCCGCCGTCCACCCTAGGTTTGGGCTGAGTCTGGGGAACATTTATGATTTCGCCCCCGTATGTTTACAGATTTAGTGCTCGGTCCAGATAGTTAGAAAATCAATAAATTCATTTGAAAAATACTTATTAATGCAAAAATAAATACAAAAGTGTGTTTAATTCATAGAAAATGCATACTTAGTCCAAATTTATTCATTCCAATTCCTATAATTTTGTAGTATTATTGTTTATCAATTAGTACCTCTGTTTTGACATGAATGTCACCACAAAATTTATTTCCTAATTAATCTTATATCAAATACATAAAACCTTAGGAAATTCATAACTCCTCCGTTTTAACTCCGATTTGATCCGTTCAAGTTGCGTTAGTCTCGTAGCAACGTGTAGATCATTATTATGCAGTATATTCTTATGTTTGGTGTGATGTTAATTTTGTATATACCATGTTTGCTTGTATTGCTACGTCTAGCGCGTGGACACGTGTCATCTGAAAAGCAAGTTGGTACCTGGAATCTCAAGTGCCAGGCAAGTTGTGCCCTTGATCACTTCTTTTACCCATTCATGTTCTTATTATTCATAATGATCTGCATAGGATAATTTTGCTGGGACCCAATAGGATACCCTAGATTTGACTATCTTTATACCTTGCTTCACCACTGGTTTTACTACTAAAGTTTTGGGTAGTACATGCTATTGCTTTATGTGGATTTGGGTATAGAGATATTCATCACTCATTGTTATACTATTTATTGTTATCTGTTTTATTATTCCTTGTTCATGTTAAGATCATTATGTTAATGGGAACATGGAGCGACCACCCGGGAAAACAGTGCTACCACAAGGGTTTAATGGGACGCCCTTGGCTGATTAACTAGGAAAGCTAGGGGAGGGCTACCTTACCCGAAAGGGGCAAGGGCAGTAAGGGAGTGGTCAGTGTAGGGAGGTCCCTGGTTGATTTTGCTGCGATGGCGGTCAGCCAGGAACCCTGCACTGGAACTTCCTATAAACTGTAGCGGGTAGTCTGAAGCTAGTGGAACTTTGTAAAGGCCTCGTAGTGTTACCCTGCCTCGCCTCCTCGGTAGAGGTGTATGGGATTGGCCATCTCTTGGCAGATGGGTAACATGACTTGTGGGTAAAGATGCGCAACCTCTGCAGAGTGTAAAACTAGTATACTAGCCGTGCTCACGGTCATGAGCGGCTCGGACCCTCACATGATTAATTATGGAACTTAAATTCAATTTGACATTTGCATCGCATTTGGGATTATTTTACTATTACTGTTCTTTATTATTATTAAGGTTTGGTATTTACTTACACTTAGTAATTGCTAATAAAATTTTGACCAACTTATAAAAGCAATGCTCAGCTTCAGCCTTTATTTCATTGATCAGCCTTACACTTCATGAATTCCCACCTTTGGTGAGTTCATGCCACATTTTTCCCCACGACTTGTTGAGCTATGATCGTATGTGAGCTCACTCTTGCTGTCTCACACCCCCCCATAGGAGAAGAGCAGGTGGTTCAGGAGGAGCCTCAAGGCGAGGAGTATGATCTGATCTAGGTGGCGTTTCTCAGTTGACAATGGCGCCGACGATCCTTAGTTCGTTTTATGGTTATACTTTTATTTTGTAATAAGTCTTCCGCTATGTAATAATTACTCTGATGTTTTATGACATTTATCTCTATACACTCTGTTATTATATATGTTGTCTTCTTGGCGCATGTATGAGTTGCACCTGGCTTTGTTCCTTAAAGCCGGGTGTTACAATAGCCGTTGATATAGCCGTTACTGCTGACCATTGCGAGTCCAGACATTGATGTGCAGGGGCGGACCGTCCGGACAGGGTCGCGGACCGTTCGCGGTCTACAGAAAAGGAGCAACAGCTAGGAAGTGGTTGGAGGCTATAAATACAACTCCAACCACCTCCATTCATATGATCCAAGCACTCTACCCATTCTCATTCAATACAAGAGCTAGCAATCCATTCAAAGACACATTCAAAGCTTCCAATCTCTCCAAGTCCCACAATTAAGACAAGTGATCATTAGTGCCTAGTGACTTGAGAGAGTGTGATCCGTGTATTATTTGTCGCTCTTGTTGCTTGGTTTTTCGTAATCATGCTTTCTTCATCTCTTTCTTAGCCTTCTAAGTGAATTATAAAGCAAGCAAGAGACATCTAAGTGTGTGGTGATCCTTGCAGGGTCTTAGTGACCCAAGTAATTAAGGAGAAGCACTCGACCGGTCTGCGTGACCGACTGAGAGAGGGACAGGGTTGAAATAGACCCAGCCTTTGTGGCCTCCTCAACGGGGACTAGGTTCTTTGAAATCAAACCTCGGTAAACAAATCGTCGTGTTCATTTGTGTTGATCTTCACTCGATTTGTTTATCCCCTCTCCTCTCTCTCTCTCTCAAGTTCCCTTATTAATATTGTGTTGAGTTTGCTCCCAAAGTTATCTGCATTGATTGAGCAACTCATAGCTAGAGGAACAAACTTCCGCACTTTGAATTTATTTCTAACCCTAACCCCGAGCAAAGTGCATGTTAAAGTTTATAATTTTCAGGTTTTGCCTATTCACCCTCCCTCTAGGCGATTTTTAATTGGTATCAGAGCCCGGTGCTTCATTAGAGTCTAACAACTCAAAGTGATGTCAGGAGAACACGCCAAGAGGGAGACGGTCATCGGCGAAAAGCCTAAAGGATTGGGAAGGAAGAACGATGAGTGGACTCCGTCAAAGGAGGCCGGCGACAAGCACAAGGAGGAATCCACCTCCTCCATCAAGTCACATAGGAAGGGTGACAAGAAGAAAAAGAAAATGAAGAAGGTGGTCTACCACGAGACTGACTCTTCATCACCTTTCACATCCGGCGCTGAGTCTACCACTTCGAAGTGCCAAAAGCGCAAGAAGTATAGTAAGATGCCTCTACGCTATCCTCGCATTCCAAAACGTGCTCCTCTACTTTCTGTACCCCTAGGCAAACCACCATATTTTGATGGTGAGGATTATTGTATGTGGAGTGATAAAATGAGGCACCATCTAACCTCACTCCACGAAAGCATATGGGACATTGTTGAGTTTGGAGCGCAGGCTCCATAGGTGGGCGACGAGGACTACGATTCCGATGAGGCCGCCCAAATAAGGCATTTTAATTCCCAAGCAACTTCTATACTCCTTACCTCCTTGTGTTGAGATGAGTATATTAAGGTGCAAGGGTTGAAAAAAGCCAAGGAAATTTGGGACGTCCTCAAAACGGCGCATGAAGGGGATGAAGTGACCAAGATCACCAAGCCAGAAACGATCGAGGGAGAGCTCGGTCAATTCGACCTCAACAAAGGAGAGGAGCCACAAGCAATGTACAACCTGCTCAAGACAATGGTCAACCAAGTGCACAACCTCGGGAGCACCAAATGGGATGACCATGAAATGGTCAAGGTTATTCTAAGATCTCTTGTTTTTCGTAATCCTACTCAAGTTCAATTAATTCGTAGAGATCCTAGATACAAATAGATGTCCCCTGAGGAAGTTATTAGCAAGTTTGTGAGCTTTAAACTAATGATCAAAGACTCCAAACACATTGTCAACTTGGAGCAAGGCGCCACCTCCACACCCGAGGTGCAACCCGTTGCATTCAAAGCAACAGAAGAGAAGAAGGAAGATTCTACACCAAGTATACTCCCAATTGACGCCTCCAAGCTCGATGACGAAGAGATGGCTCTTATCATTAAGAGCTTTCAACAAATTCTCAAACAAAGGAAGGGGAAGAACAAATCCTGTTCCAAGAGGGTATGCCTTCCTTAATGGCCCTATCAAGGAAGAGGTATATGTTGAGCAACCTCCCGGCTTTGAAGATAGTGAGTATCCTACACATGTGTATAAGCTCTCAAAGGCGCTTTATGGGCTCAAACAAGCCCCAAGAGCATGGTATGAGTGCCTGAGAGACTTTCTTATCACTAATGGCTTCAAAGATGGAAAAGCTGACCCTACTCTCTTCACTAAAACAATTGCTAAAGACTTGTTTATATGCCAAAATTATGTTGATGAAATTATATTTGGGTCTACTAACAAGTCATCTTGTGAAGAGTTTAGTAGGATTATGAAACAAAAATTCGAGATGTCTATGATGGGGGAGTTGAAGTACTTCCTTGGATTCCAAATCAAGCAACTCCAAGATGGCACCTTTATATGCCAAACTAAGTACATTCAAGATATACTCAAGAAGTTTGGAATGAAAAATGCCAAACCCATCAAGACTCCCATGGGAACAAATGGGCATCTCGACCTTGACACAGGAGATAAATCTGTAGATCAAAAGGTATACCGGCCAATGATAGGTTCACTACTCTATGTATGTGCTTCACGACCGGATATTATGCTTTTTGTATGCATGTGTGCAAGGTTCCAAGCAAATCCTAAGGAAGTTCACCTTAGTCCATGAAAAGAATCATGAGATATTTAGTTTACAGTCCTAAATTTGGGCTATGGTACCCCAAGGGATCTACCTTTGATCTAATTGGGTATTCCGATGCCGATTATGCCGGATGTAAAATTGATAGGAAGAGCACATCAGGAACTTGTTAGCTTCTGGGAAGATCCCTGGTGTCTTAGACTTCAAAGAAACAAAACTCAGTAGCTCTATCTACCGCCGAAGTCAAGTATATCGCTGCAGGCCATTGTTGTGCATAATTACTTTAGATGAGGCAAACCCTTAGGGACTATGGCTACAAGTTGAGCAAAGTCCCTCTCCTATGTGATAATGAGAGTGCAATCCGTATGGCGGATAATCCCATTGAACACAGTCGCAGTAAGCACATAGACATCCGGTACCACTTTTTGAGAGATCACCAACAAAAGGGGGATATCAAAATTGCTTATGTTAGCACCCACAACCAATTAGCCAATACCTTCACCAGACCCCTAGATGAAAAGATTTTTAGCAACCTTAGAAATGAACTCAATATCCTCGATTCTCGGAACTTTGGTTGAAATATTGCACACATTGCTCGTTATTATACCTTTGATCATGTCTCTTTCATTTGGTACAAATACATATTGTTGGGGCGAAGGCAAAGACGCCACCCTTCGCTCGGGGCCTTCGCCGTAGTCGCTGGCCCAACGGAGACAATATAATGGGCAGGGACACCCTTCGCCCCATACGACATCGGACGAAGGCCCGTGGCGAGGTCATCCCACCGTGCGGCCTCGTCCAGCACGGAGGCCCACGTGTGATCCGGTCCATTGTAACGGGCCCTACGTGGTCGCTGCGCGTTACGGGCCTAATTTGTAAAGGCGTCCCTGTAATTAGAGTCTGTAACCCCGCTTTATGGGAATATTCCGGGGATAACCTAGGTGTCTGAGGGCACATGCGTCCTTAACACGGACGCTGGGCACCCGGACACCTATAAATACCCCCGCGCAGAGCCCTTGAGAGGCTAGATGAACAGAGCTTTTGCCATCACGTGCTGAAACCCAGTTTGCGCTATTACACCCCCCCGTTGGATCAACTTGCGCCTGTGAGCAAGTGCCAACATTTGGCGCCCACCGTTCGTGCTACGAAAAATCACCCGCGATGGCACCCAAGAAAGCTAGCTCGAAGGCTGACGAGGCTGCGAAGGCAGCACTGCTGGCCGCAAGAAAGGGCAAGGCCCTCGCACTCACCCATTCCACCCACCAAGAGGCTGCTGAAGATGACGCTCTCCGCACCTGCGGCCTTGAAGGACAACCGCAGCCTCCCCCCGGCTTCGCCCCACCGGAAGGCGCGGACCTCACCGAGGACGGTGAAGTCCTCGGTTTCGCCCCACCGGAGGGCGCGGACCTCACTGAGGACGGTGAAGTCCTCGGCGTTTCAGCGGAAGAACAGCTACAGCTGCGCGCTCTGCGCCTCAAGAACCGCAATCTCCAGAGGCAAAAAGAGATACTGGAGGCCAAGCGCCAGCGCGTGTCTGCACTAGCCAAGGTGCGGCAAATGATACGCGACGAAGAGCAGAAGGCCCAGGACCTCGAGCGGGAGATCGCGCTGATGCAGCGCGAAGGCCACCTTGGCCTGCAGCACGGGCCACCCCTGCAACAGCGTGCACAAGTGGAAGACATACGCGAAGGCCACCTTGGCCTGCAGCACGGGCCACCCCTGCAACAGCGCGCGCAGGTGGAAGACCCGCACTTCCCCCAGCGCGACTACGCCTTCCTACATGCCACACCATTTCAAGGGGTCAACTACCTCGACGAGCGAAGTCCCCTGGCGCCGCATCTGCAAGTGACACCCTGGCCTGCCAACTTCCGGGTAGGGACCTATCCCAAGTACAACGGCAACACAGACCCAGCCCAGTACATCATGAGTTATCAGGTCGCCGTTGCATCTTCCGGAGGGGACGACGCCACAATGGCCAAGTCTTTCATCATCGCCCTCGAAGGCCCAGCTCTCACCTGGTTCACCAGGTTGCCCCCGCTGTCCATTGATTCCTGGAGAAGCCTAAGGGACAAATTCCTGCTCAACTTCCAAGGGTACCGCCCAGACACCGACGCCTTGGCCGAACTCTCACTCTGCAAGCAACTGGAAAAAGAGACTCTGCGGGAGTATTACCGCAAGTTTCTAACACTCAAGTCACAGCTGCCCTCAGTTGATGACCAGATCGCCATTCACTACGCCATCAGTGGCCTTCGCGCCGGCGTCCTTTACAGCCATTGCATCAGGGACCCGCCCAAGAACCTCCAGGAATTATATCAACTATTTGAAAAATATGCCAAATCCGAAGAGCTCCACCAGCGCAAGGTTGAGTCTCAGAGGAAACCCAAAGACGCTCCACAGTCCAGCCGCACGTGGACGAGGACTCCGCAGCCAGACTCCGGCCGAGACGGCCGCAATCAGCAGCAGGTGCACAACATTGCCAACTAGCACCCCACGGGTGATGCCCCTCGCCGCCAGGAATATCCCCCCAGGGCCGCGGAAGTGGAACTCGCGGTAGGGGCCGGGGACACGCGCAGCCGCCGCGCCGATTCTACTGTCTCTTCCACGACGAAGACTGCGCCCACCAAACCAAAGACTGCCCAGAGACGAAGGCCACCAGAGACAGGATGGCACGGGCGCAAACGGCCAACAACCCAAGAGTCGTCGCGCACACTTATCAGCAACACCCTCCACCATATATCCACGCCCCCGCCCCACATCCACCGCACCACGCTTACCAACACCATCAGGAAGTACAAATCGTACCTCCCCCACCCTCACCTCCACACTAGCAACAACAAAACATCCCCCACCCCCACGCCCCCAAGCAAGAAGACTTCGCTGATCAGCCGTATCGCGGAGTCATTCATATGATCACTGGGGGGTCCAGTGTCGACTTCGACACCAAGCGACAGAAGTGGGACCACTACCGCAGCATCAACCACGTCGCCATCACCGGTCCAGTCGTGCAGACGAAGTGGTCCCATGTACCGCTAACTTTCGACGCCCGAGACGTCGACCTGCGCAGCGCCCCCCATGTTGACGCCATGGTCATCAACTGCAGCGTGGCAGGCTGGGACCTGCACAAAGTCCTCGTTGATAATGGCAGTCAGGCAGACATCATTTTGCTCCATGCCTTCGACCGCATGGGCATAAGCCACAGCTTTCTCAAGCCTTCGGACAATCCGTTGTACGGCTTCGGCGGCAAGGGCACTTTTCCTATCGGCAAAATAGAGTTGCCTCTCTCCTTCGGTGTAGCGCCCAATGCCCGAAGTGAGCAAATAACCTTTGACATCGTCAACATGGTGTATCCGTACAACGCCATCATGGGCCGGGGCTCCATCAACAAGTTTGAAGCAGCCATTCACGGATTGTACCTGTGCATGAAGATACCAGGTCCGTTAGGCGCCATCTCGGTCTACGGCAATCAGCAGACTGCGCGCAATATAGAGCGGGACTTCGTCCCCGGGCAAAGAAATGTCCACTGCCTTACCGCCCAGCGCGAGGTCCCAGCGCCCGCCAGCCCAACTGAAAAACAACACAAGGGGCAGCTGCAAAGCAACGACGGGACCAAGACTGTTCCCCTCGACCAGGCCACGCCCAAGCAAACAGTCACGATCAGCGAAGACCTCACTTTGCATGACGAGGAAAAACTCCTGTGCTGCTTGTCCAAGAACAAGGACGTCTTCGCTTGGTCAGCCCTCGACCTGGTTGGGGTCAGCCGATCCATAATTGAGCACAGCTTGGGAATCGACCCCTTGGTGAGACCGAAAAAACAGCGGCTTCGCAAAATGTTCGACGAGAAGACAGAAGCCGCCAAGGCAGAGGTACACCGTCTCCTGGAAGCCAAATTTATCGAGCCAGTGGCTTACCCCACGTGGCTCTCCAACGTGGTAATGGTGCAGAAAAAGAGCGGCAAGTGGCGAATGTGCATAGACTTCACCAGCCTCAACAAGGCCTGCCCAAAGGACAACTTCCCGTTGCCCCGGATCGACAAAATAGTCGATAGCGCGGCCGGGTGCGAGGTCATGTCACTCCTCGACTGCTTCTCCGGTTATCATCAAATATACATGAAGGAGGAGGACAAGGCCAGCACCAGCTTCATAACACCCTTCGGCACATATTGCTTTATCAGAATGCCGGAGGGACTCAAGAACGCCGGGTCCACCTTCTCCCGGCTCACTAAAACAGTGCTCGAAGGGCAAGTCGGCAGAAACGTATTCACATACGTGGATGACATTGTCGTCGCCAGCAGGAATAAAGAGGACCATCTCGCAGACCTCGCCGAGACATTCGCGAACATGCGGGACGCACGACTTCGCCTGAACCCCGATAAGTGCGTCTTCGGTGTTCGACAGGGGAAAATATTGGGTTATCTGGTATCACATCGCGGCATCGAGGCCAACCCAACCAAAATCCAGGCCATTATCAACATGAAGCCCCCGCAGTCAGCCAGAGAGGTCCAGCGTCTGACGTGCAGAATGGCCGCCCTCAACAGGTTCATTTCCAAATCCGTCGAGCGAAGTCTTCCCTTCCTCAAAACACTCCGCGGCGCAAAAGACTTCGCTTGGGGACCAAAGCAAGCGGCGGCCTCCGCCTCACTAAAACAGTACCTGATGGAGTTGGCCGTTCTTACGAGCCCCGACTCTTCGCTACCACTGTTGCTTTACGTTGCGGCTTCGCCGCACGCGGTCAGTGCGGCATTGGTTCAGGAGAAGACAGTAGAGGGCGCGATCAGGCAGTGCCCAGTATATTATATCTCTGAAGTGCTCACACCGTCAAAATGTAACATGACGGAGCTCGAAAAGATTGCATACGCAGTTGTTATGTCTTCGCGCAAATTGCGCCACTACTTTGAAGCGTTCAAGGTCCGCGTCACCTCGGATAGGGGACTAGGCGAATTATTCAGAAACCCGGAGGCATCAGTACATATTGCCAAATGGGCGGCCGAACTCTCCGGCTACCACATCACTTTCGAGCCTAGGACAGCGATCAAGTCACAAGTTCTAGCAGACTTCGTCGTCGACTGGACCGGGCCAATAACACAGCCAGACCCGTCCGCAGAGAAGGTTTGGACAATCCACTGCGACGGCGCTTGGTGCCATGCGGGGGCAGGCGCTGCGGCAGTCATCACCTCACCCGCCGGGGTCAGGCACAGATACGCGGCACGCTTAAGCTTCGCTCTGGAATCTGACAGATGCACAAACAACATAGCAGAATACGAAGCTGTCATCCTCGGCCTCCGCAAATTAAGAGCCCTCGGCGTCACCGCCTGTATAGTCCGAACAGACTCCAAGGTAGTCACCGGCCAAGTCGAGAAAGACTATGCAGCAAAGGACCCCGCACTTATGCAGTACCTCGCGGCCATCCGGAGTCTCGAGAAACAATTCAAGGGATTCACGTTGCAGCATGTGGACCGGGCCAAGAATGAAGAAGCTGACGCATTGGCCAAGGCAGCCGCCAGGGGTGAAGCCCTACCCTCCGACGTGTTCTATCACGTCATCGGCACGCCAGCCGTCCGCAACCCTGAAGGGCTCCAAACAACCAACGACAGTGAGGGCCACCGCATAATCAATCTTATCATGACCGAAGACTGGCGGGCGCCAATAACCCTGTACCTGCAGGGGTACTATCACCCAGTCGACAGCAACGAGGCCAAGCGCCTCCACCACCGAAGCCGGGACTTCGCATTGATCGAGGGACAACTTTACAAAAAGGGGGTCAGTCAGCCGATGCTTAAGTGCGTCACCGAGACCGAAGGCATCCAAATCCTGCGCGAAGTCCACAGGGGGACCTGCGGCTCCCACGCAGGCCCCAGGGCCCTAGCGTCAAAGGTGATACGCCAAGGTTTCTACTGGCCCGCCATCATCTGCGCCGCAAATCGAGTTGTCAGATCCTGTGAGGCCTGTCAGAAATTTTCCCCACGCTCGGGACACCCCTCGCAGTTCACGAAGCTGATCGCCCACACGTGGCCCCTTCAGCGTTGGGGCCTAGACATTGTCGGGCCCCTGCCCACGGCTCAGGGGAACCTCAAGTTCACCTTTGTAGCCGTCGAATACTTCACCAAATGGATTGAAGCGAGGGCAGTATCCACTATCACATCAAAGATGGCCCAGAAATTCTTCTGGCAAAATATTGTTTGCCGCTTCGGAGTACCATCCGAACTCACGGTCGACAACGGCAAGCAGTTCGACAACCAAGATTTCAACGACTTCTGCTTCTCCATCGGCACCAAGCTTGCCTTCGCCTCCGTGTACCACCGCCAGTCCAACGGAGTCGTGGAGCGCACCAACGGCAAAATTTTCACAGCCGTCAAGAAAATGCTCCTCGACGACAAAAAAGGCAAGTGGCCCGACCTGTTACCCGAAGTGGTCTGGGCACCGAATACAACTGAGTGCCGGGCGACTGGGTTTACCCCCTTCTGCCTATTATACGGATCGGAGGCCATGACTCCGCAAGAAATAAAGCATGGGTCGCCTCGTACAGCCGCGTCGGCCGTCCCAGACGTAGATGAGCCGACTTCGAAGGATCTCATCGACGGAGACCGCGTCTTCGCCCTACAGGCTCTGGACAAATACCAAGCACAGACAAAAGCATGGCGTGACCAGGCAGTCATCCCAAGGGAATTCAGCGAAGGGGACCTCGTCCTCGTCCGGACAGCTCGAACGGAGTCCAGAGGCAAGCTGGAGCCCATGTGGGAAGGCCCTTACATTGTCAAGTCGAAGGCCTCCCCTAGCGCATACAGGCTTGCAACGCCAAACGACGAAGACTTAGAGCATTCCTGGAACATTGATAATCTGCGCAAATTTTTTGTTTGACTCATCAGGGCTAGCTCGCCCTTGTAATTTGCAAAAACAATTTTGTTCTGGCCCGCACTCTTTTCCTCCGGGGGGGTGAGGTTTTTAACGAGGCGGAGTCATGTAATATACAAGAGAAAAATCCCCCGCAAAATCCACGTCGAAACAAGACCGCACAGACGGTCTTCGACATTCGACTAATACAAAGTCACTGCGAGGTCCAGCGGCAGCCGCCCTCGCGTGCGACAACTCCGCGCAGAAGTCGCCTAAGGGTGCAGCCGGACTAGCTCAACAAGTGCGAAAAATCGAAGTCTTCCACAAAGACTATCCACGCAGAAGTCGCCTAAGGGTGCAGCCGGACTAGCACAACAAGTGCGAAAAATCGAAGTCTTCCACGAAGACTATCCGCGCAGAAGTCACCTATGGGTGCAGCCGGACTAGCACAACAAGTGCGAAAAATCGAAGTCTTCCACGAAGACTATCCGCGCAGAAGTCGCCTAAGGGTGCCGCAGGATTAGCACTACAAATACGGAAAATCGAGGTCTTCCGCGAAGACTACCCGTGCAACAATCGCCTAAGGGTGCAGACGGGCTAGCACAATAAGTGCGAAAAATCCTAGTTTTCCGAGAACACTATCCCTGCAGAAGTCGCCTCAGGGTGCAGCAGGGACAGCGCAACAAGTCCGACGAACCGACTACAATGGTACAGCCGGACGAAGCCTAACAAGTGCAAAAACGGCTACACCAAACTGTCCGCACAAAGGCCGACTACATGCGCACCAGACCAACATAACAAATACACCAGACCAAGCACATAACGCCCTCGTGAACATAGCCGAGTGTGCGAAGGCACACAACCTCATCATACAAGCCATTACACATGTACAAGCGAGGGCATCACATTCTACATCGGCTCAACCTTCGGAATAATTCCCATCTCCCTATAGTTAAATAACATTATCCTAAGCTCCTCACCCGCAAAAAGACTTCGCAACTCCCCCTCACCTGCACTCACAGCGGTCGGCAAGGACAACAGTTCCTGCCTACCAGCCCCACTCACACGAAGCCGACCAACGTCCGCCCCACTCACTCTACGCTTCGCAACCGCCCTTTGCCGCCTACGCCCAGTACTCGGACCAGACACAACTTCAGCATCCGCAGCTTGCGACGAAGCCTTCGCCGCTGCCACATCCAAGGCCACAAAGTAGTCCAAGTCCTCATCCGACGACTCTTCGGTCCACTCAACAGAGCTCCCAGAGTCACCAAACTCGGAAAATTTAGATGCAGACTCATCCGATTTATTCCCATCATCCACGGTCAAAGCCGCCAAAAAATTAGTAGTAGCGGTTGCGTGCGCAGGCCCAAAATCTTGAACCTGCGCAGCAACCAAGGTTCAGCAACAATATCCAAAATTTCCTAACTACCCACACCCACTAGGCCACCTGCGAAGACCCAGCCGTCGCGGGAGCCTCCGCTGTCGCCTCCGCAGCCACCGTCACAGGATCCTCAGCCCTCGGCGCAGCAGTTGGCGACGGGTCTCCGCCGGCCGCAGTGGCTGCAGGGGCATCGGGAACGCCTTTGGCGGTTTCCGGGGGTGGCTCCAGGGCGGCCTCGGGCACAGCCGCCGCCGGGTTCGGCTCCGGGTCAGGCAGCGCGCTGTTCAAAGCCCCAAAGTCATCCACCCTCTCGCCACGCGCCGCCTAAGACACAGCACACAGATTCAGCAAACCCATATTTAACCCACATTCAACAAACACCAAACAAAAGCCAAACATTACCTGACCCCTCGCCGTCTCAGCCCGCTCCCTGACCACCTCTCGACCGTGGGGGCCCCACATCCGGTCGTAGAGGGCTCCGGCGGATTCCTTCACTATAGGGTCCTCAACCTTGTAGATATCACGCTCGAAATCCTCATCAGCTTGGTCGAAGACCTCATAGTGCCGGCACCCTTCGCGAGAGAGCGCGTTCATCGCCCCCTCGCAGGTGACCAGGGAGGCATAAGACATAAACCCCTCCACGATGGTGGGGAGCGCCTGTAGCTCCTCCTGTACCCACTCAAGGCAGCGAAGTCCGGGCTCTCGGTCCAGCACTTCAAATTCAGCGGTCCGCGCGCCCAGCTCATGGTATGAATCCATAAGCTGTTTGCGTGTCCGCTCAGCCTCCGTGCGCGTTGAGGCCTCGGCCCTCTCCACACGGCTCTGTAGCGCGCTGAGCCGCTCCTCCAGCTGCTCGGCGCGCTGCCTGGCAAGGCTGCCCTCCGCCCGCGCCAAATTGGCCTCCGCCTGCGCAGCCTGCGCCTTAGCGAGGGCCTCATTAGCCTCCTCCCTCTCCGCCGCCAATTGGCGCCGGAGGTCAGCCTTCTCACCCTCCAGCACAGCCACCTTGTCCGCCAGCTTGCGGCACTTACTGTCGGCGGCCGACTTTTCCCGGACGGTGTCAGCATGTTGCGTCCGAAGTCTCTCGACTTCGGCAGACACAACTGCCGTCAGGGCCCCCGACGCCGCGCGGTTTGCGAAGTCAGCCGCCTACAAGACACACATAAGACCACAGCCCCGGCGAAGCCGGTAAAAAAAACCGAAGTCTACCTCAACGCACCTGACTTAGTGCCTCCTTCATCTCCTTCATCCGGTGGGACACAGCACCCGCCTCGTCCCTGACGGCAGTGAGTGCCGGTATCTCGCCGCCGGCACAAAGAGCACTGCCCTTCGCCCTTGACACCACGGCAGCCGCCGTGGCCGCCGTGGCAGGCGGAACAACAACAAGTTGGTCTTCGTCCGACCCTGCGACGTATCAACAAATTAAGAAAAAAAATATATCGAGCCAACGGCTTACCAACAAGATAATCGTCCACACTAATGTCGGTGGCGAAGTCAGCAACGCGCTTGCCCGGGGCCAGCAACCCTCGGGCCGCCTTCGCAGCCTCCGGCACCCCGCTGGACGCAGGGGCAGCCTTCGCAGACTTGGGACCACCAGCGGCAGCCGCCTTCGCAGCCTCCGGCGCCCTACTGGATGCAGGGACGGCCGACTTAGCCGCCAGCGGCGGCTGGCCTCCGCCGGGGGCAGTAGTCTTCGCAGCCCCCTGCTGCCTCTTCGGCCTGGCTTCATGAAGTCTGACGACCGCCTGGCGCTTCTGTGCAGCTCCCTGGCGATCCTTGTCCATCACTGCCGACACAACAGCAGCAATATTCCGCCCGTAAGGAAACACTTTCCAATCATGAACCATGCGAGATGTAAAAAAGTCTTCGCCGGCCGCGCGGGGGACTAGAACATTCTTAGGCCACCAACCCCCGGTAACCCTCAGCATCCGCGCCGAAGACTCCCGGAGCTCGGGCGAAGACATCCTTCCCCCGGGGCCGCGCACGTCCTCATCAATTCTCTAGCAAAACCATCAGAAACCCCAAGTCCTCCCACAGCAGTACCTAGTTTCCTCTTCTTAGAGGACGGGGCGGCCGCCGGCGCGGGGTCATCTTCAGACTCTACCACCGGTTTCTTCCCGCGACGATCCACATCATCTTGGCCGGGATAACCGCCATACGGCAGACGATTCAACTCAAAAACCCTGTTCAAGCGGTCATTTGACCCGCGAATGTCCCAGCTACACTGGCGCTCTGTCCTCGGCACATACCGACCAACGATCCGCACCGCCCCATCTTCCGCCTCACGCACAAAGGCGGCCGGATCGTGGCTATGCAGATCCAGCGCGAAGGCCGGACTTCGCACCAGCTTCCCATCATGGGAAGGCATCTGGTGAGGGCACACTTCGCCCAGCGCCCAGCCATGCGCCAAAGGCCATACCCCGTACGCCACAAACTCCTCAACCAAATCGCGCCCGCTGCTCAGGCCGGCGGCGCATCGAAGGGCCCCTTCGTCCGCATCCTCCTCTGCCACTTCGAAAGGCGGGTATGCTGAGTAAAACTGCAAGCACATCTCGGACACGAGGAGCCCCGGATGGTCTTCGACTGTACCCTCCGCGACGTAGAACCAAAAATCATGCCAATTGCCCCACTTATTGCGGGCGCAAGGAACCAAATCAACTACCTCCATCGTGGTCTTGCCGGTCTTCGGCGTAAATGTACAGGACCCAAACTGAGCAACTTCATTTCCAATCATCCTCTTCTGTCAGTGCAGGCAATAGTACTTCGCGAAGACTTCGACTGATGGCTGTCCGCCGTACGAAGTCGTCGCCCAGACATACTTCGACAGAGCCACCACGGCATTCGGAGTCAGCTGATGGATCTGAACGTTAAATCTGCGCAGGACTTCTCCAACAAATCGGTGCGCAGGCAGGCGGAGACCAGCGGCAAAGAATGCCTCGAACACAACCAACTCGCCTTCCGGCTCGGGGACTTCCTCCGTCCCCGGGACACGAGCGACTCCGCCGCCAAAGTAACCAACCCGCTGCATATCTTGCACGCGGGCCGACGACATCCGCGACACGCCAAAATCCACCGTATCGCCGGCGCGCAACTCCTCCGCCGCCACAGTACTCAGCGTTTCCTCAGACGACGCGTCGGCCGGCGGCGTAGCGGCAGCAGAAGAAGAAGAGGTCGGCATCGCTACGTACCGTCGGCGGCGGCGGGCGGTCTGCTTCACTCGAGCCAGATCTCCGGCGAACAAGAGCAAGGAGGGCAGACGAGCAGCAGAGACGGTGGAAAAAGTGGCTAGGGTTTTCACGGAGCGCGAAAGGATAAAGTTCAAAACGCGCCGCCCCCCGCCCCCTTTTATACACAGGGCGCGGCGCTTCAGGAAACCCGCAGTCCAACAGTACAGCATCAATCAACGGTCATGTCAAAAACCCCCGCGGAACCACTTTGAGCGAGGGCAGCATCTCCGCCATCTAGCGACGTCTTCGGCACCAGATGACTTAGTCGAACTGGTCCCTCGGAGGGCAAATGTTGGGGCGAAGGCAAAGACGCCACCCTTCGCTCGGGGCCTTCGCCGTAGTCGCTGGCCCAACGGAGACAATACAACGGGCAGGGACACCCTTCGCCCCATACGACATCGGACGAAGGCCCGTGGCGAGGTCATCCCACCGTGCGGCCTCGTCCAGCACGGAGGCCCACGTGTGATCCGGTCCATTGTAACGGGCCCTGCGTGGCCGCTGCGCGTTACGGGCCTAATTTGTAAAGGCGTCCCTATAATTACAGTCTATAACCCCGCTTTATGGGAATATTCCGGGGATAACCTAGTTGTCTGAGGGCACATGCGTCCTTAACACGGGACGCTGGGCACCCGGACACCTATAAATACCCCCGCACAGAGCCCTTGAGAGGCTAGATGAACAGAGCTTTTGCCATCACGTGCTGAAACCCTGTTTGCACTATTACACCCCCCCGTTGGATCAACTTGCGCCTGTGAGCAAGTGCCAACACATATTTTTTATTCTTCTTGTGCCAAGGCTAAGACTAATGTGCTTCCATGAGTATCTCTATGATTAGTCTTAAATTGAAAGGAAAATGAAGTATTCGGCAAAGGCAAGGCTTCCACTCCACTCTGTCGATATCATTTATCCTTTGCCCTACTCATAAACTTTCATTCATATCCTTTTACTAAGGGGGATAAAATGGAAGGCCTCTCAAGTTTTTTCGGTTTTGGCGATTAATGCCAAAGGGGGAGAATTATTAGGCCCAAAGCAAAAGGACTGCACCACCACCCTGTTTCCGCACCATCATCCTGTTTTTCAAAAACTATTTCACAAAGGGGGAGAAAAGATTTCAATTACAAAATAAAAACTGCTTGATAACTAAGGGGAGAACTTCTTCAGGGGGAGCTTTTATTTAGCCAAATGAAAAACATTTGAAACAAGGGAAAATTTTCAAAATCTTGAAAAATGCTTTTTGAAATCATATTCTTATACTATTGGCTATTTGCAAAAGAATTTCAAAGACTTTTTAAAAGATTTGCAAAAACTAGCTGAGTGGTGCAAATGTGGTCCGAAATGTTAAAAATATCCAGTCAAACATATATGCTTAGAAATGCTTTTATTTCAAGGTAACTTATGTACATCTGTCAAAATGCAAAACTAGTTACATTTCTACACTTTGTATTTGCTTTGGTTTATGTTGGCATCAATCACTAAAAAGGGGGAGATTGAAATGGAAATGGCCTCAACATTCCCTATAATCGATTTTGTTGTTTGAAGACCATCACAAACCTTATGGACTAACTAGTTTGCCTATTTGATCATTTCTCAGGTACATAAGTTCATCTACAACTATTTTAAGTCGACTGTTTGGAATACCGTAGATTATTCCGGACAGGAGAAGTTTTTTCGGAAAAACACCAATGCGCGGACCGTTCGGGCCCTTGCGGTGGACCATCCATGACACCAGGGTGAGCCTCAGACAGAAACACTGCAAAAACACAAGTTAACACTACGAACCGTCCGAAGGAGAAGCGAGCACCGTCCGAGACCAAGCGCGGACTGTCTAGCCTCAGGCGCGGACCATCCGGTCATTGAAAAACCAGAAAAACCCGAAGGTGACGGGTTCGGTAAAATGCATTTTTAGCGTCCTCACGGACCGTCTGGAGTGCACGGCTGGACCGTCCACGACTACTTTATCTGACATCTGATGACGCATTAAATGCACTATATCCATTGATATAGCTGTTACTGTTGACCGTTGCGACTCTAGCCGTTAATGTGTAGGGGCGGACCGTCCGGACAGGGGTCGCGGAGGCGGTCGACAGAAAAAGAGCAACGGCTAGGAAGTGGTTGGAGGCTATAAATACAACCCCAACCACCTCCATTCATATGATCCAAGCACTCTACCCATTCTCATTCAATACAAGAGCTAACAATCCATTTCAAGACACATTCAAAGCTTCCAATCTCTCCAAGTCTCACAATTAAGACAAGTGATCATTAGCGCCTAGTGACTTGAGAGAGTGTGATCCATGTGTTATTTATCGCTCTTGTTGCTTGGTTTTTCGTAATTGTGCTTTTTTCATCTCTTTCTCAACCTTCTAAGTGAATTGTAAAGCAAGCAAGAGACACCTAAGTATGTGGTGATCCTTGCGGGGTATTAGTGACCCAAGTAATTAAGGAGAAGCACTCGACCGGTCTGCGTGACCGATTGAGAGAGAGAAATGGTTGAAATAGACCTGACCTTTGTGGCCTACTCAACGGGGACTAGGTTCTTCGGAACCAAACCTCGGTAAATAAATCATCGTGTTCATTTGTGTAGATCTTCACTTGATTTGTTTATCCCCTCTCCTCTCTTTCTCAAGATCCCTTGTTAATATTGTGTTGAGTTTGCTCCCAAAGTTATCCGCATTGATTGAGCAACTCATAGCAAGAGGAACAAACTTCCGTACTCCAAATTAATTTCTTACCCTAACCCTGGGCAAAGTGCGCGTTAAAGTTTATAGTTTTCAGGTTTCGCCTATTCACCCCCCTCTAGACGACTTTCAGTTTCGAAGCAATGGTTCACTCGTTCTGTTTGGCCGTCTAACTGTGGATGATAAGTTGTCGACATGCGCAGGTCAACCCCCACCAACTGAAACAAGTCTTTCCAAAGAGTGCTGGTAAAAATCATATCTCTGTCCGAGATAATGGCTTGAGGGAATCAATGCAGTTTGAAAGCATATTCCATAAACTATTTAGCAACCACCATAGGTGTGAAGGGATGTCGTAGAGCAATAAAATGACTATTTGGAGAATTTGTCCACAATGACCATGATGCAGTTGCAATGATCAGAATTGGGGAGAATTTTTATAAAATCCATGGAGATTACCTTCCAAGCTCCATCTGGCATGGGTAGAGGTTGCAGAAGGGTTTGGGTAATCCACATGTTCCACTTTGGCTTGTTGGTAGATCGAACATTCTTTGCACCATGTGTGAATCATTTTTTCATCCCTGTCCAAACAAATAAGTTCCTGATCCTCTGATAAGAAACTGCAAAACCTGAATGTCCCCCAACTGGTGCTGCGTGTAAAGCTCAAAAAATTTTCTGAGGAAATTCGGACCAAGCTGCGAACACAATACGATGTTTGTAACAAATGATTCCATCAATTAAACTGTAGTCGTCACTTTTGTGGTTGACAGCCAGTTGTTGCAACAAAGACTTTGTGTCCTGGTAAAGAGAGTAGCTATCGGCCACAGTTTGCAACCAGTAAGGTTGAATAACTGTGAGAGCACACAAGGATATAGAGGACACTCGAGATAAAGCATCGGCTGCCCGATTGGTAGTGCCTTGCTTGTAGCAGATTTTGAATCTTAGTCCCAAAAAGTTTAGTCAGTGTTTTTTGTTGCCATGGAGTAGTGAGGCATTGGTCATCCAAATGTATCAAGCTTTTTTGATATATTCAAATTATGAGTTCTCCACTTATAAGGTAGGGACACCACTGGTCCACTGCCATGAAAATGGCGAGACATTCTTTTTCATACGTTGGCAAGCCCAAATGTTGAGGCCCAAGAGTTTTACTCACAAAAGTGACTGGATGTCATTGTTGATGTAATACTGCCCCAATCCCTTTGTCGCTCGCATCAGTCTCAAATTCAAAAGGCTTAGAAAAGTCTGGAAGAACCAACACTGGGGCTGTGACTAAAGCCTTTTTGAGTTCTTGACATGCTCTTTCTTGTTCCTCTTCCCAAACAAAGATCTGTCCTTTTTTAAAAAGGAGGACAGTGGTCGACTGAGAATACTAAAATCCTCAACAAATTTCCGGTAGTAATTGGCGAGACCCAAGAAACTGCGTATGTCTTTCACTAATGTAGGAGTTGTCCAATATTGGACTGCTTTCACTTTTGTAGGGTCAGTTGCTACTCCTTCTCGACTGATAACATATCCCAAATAATGTTGGGTAGTTGCAGCAAAAGAGAACTTGGCCACCTTAACTTTAAATTGGTGTTGATCTAGTTGTGTAAAGACAGCTCACGAGTGATCCATATGCTCTTCCCAGCTCTTACTGATGATCAAAATGTCATCAATGAAGACGACTGCAAGCTTGCGTAGAAAAAGGAGCTAAAACTGAATTCATGATCAGCTGGAAGGTAGCCGACCCGCTTGTCACACCATAGGGCATAACACGGTACTCGAAATGTCTATTATGTGTTTGGAAAGCAGTCTTTGAAATGTCTAGTGGATCCATTCAGATTCGATGATACCCGGAGCTTAAGTCTAAACTAGTGAACCAGACAGCCCCCTGTAGCTCGTCCAACAACTCGTCGATCACTGGCAATGGGTATTTGCTTTTGACTGTGTTACCATGCAACCGCCTATAGTCCACACACACGCCAATCACCTATTTTCTTGCGACTGAGGATTACTAGGGACGCAAAAGAACTGCAACTTGGTTGGATTAATCCATTCTGGAGGAGGTCGGTGATTTGCTATTCAATCTCGTCCTTCTGAGCTAGATTGCAATGGTAGGGTCGAAGACAAAAAGGGTGAAAGTGCATTGATCCCTTTTGTGAGTTTTGGTGATTCGGATAACAACACATTTAAAGGTCTAACAAGTTTGTTAAGTGTTGAATAGGAAATTTTCAGTACAATGAACATACTTGAATAGTGTATAATGATTAGTGAACAAAGGTTCAACACAAGGTCAAATAACCAGTGAGACAATGCAAATAGATATAATATGGTCTCTATATTGGTTTGAATATATGGACAAGATTTGAGAAATCACTGCATACATATGATCAGAACAGAGGTTGAAGTGATTAAGAGGATTGGTTAAGCCAAAGTGAATAAGATACGAGGAATCGTGAATTGGCTTGACCATATTACTATTAGTCCATATATGCTTCTATGAGAATCAAACTAGAGCTTGATTGATATTAGCATTTATATCTAGATGACATTCAAGTAAGGTTCACAATATTGAAGAAATGATTCTCTCAATGGATGCTCAATATGATGTGACTCAAGAATGGATTGATATGGTGAAGATAGCAAGAAAAGGGCTTCGAGGAACTAAGCGAAGGTGAAGGCCAAGCGACGGCTTGTAGACCGAGGTACCATGGCTAAGGTGAAGAGAGTACTTGCTCTAAGTCGATGAACTAATCAGCTATAAAGAGTTATAACATGTTGATGCATCAGTAAGGTGACTTGAAGCCATGATTTGAACTCATATATGGTGATATGGTACAAGTCACAGGGTTTGATTTGTGTTTGCTTCAAAAGGTGAGACAAAGATGTTTGTGATCCTTATGAAGCAACGCCATGGAGAAATCACACATGAGACACCAATTACTCAAGGAGTTTACTAAATTATATTTTATTAACTTGAGTATAGGAATCGTCGTACTATCAAGGGGATCCAAAAAGAAGGTTAGTGTTTGCCAAAGCTCAAACCTTTATATTCAAAAGCTATTTTTTGAAAACCAAATCTCTTGAACATTCTATGGTTTACCATGGTTAGGTTTAAGAAACCTAGAGTGTTCTTGTTGAAAAGCAGCTAAACTTCTTCAACTGTAGCTGAGCTGAACTTCAGCTGAGTTGAGCTTCTTCAGCTGCAGCTGAGCTTTTCAGCTGAGTTGAGCTTTCTCAACTCTAGCTGAACTCAACTTCAGCTGTGAACCTCTTTGACCATACACTAGCTGAACTTGCCTCCGGGCTATTGAGCTGGGGTTTTCTCTCCTAAACTCTCTGGTCAAGACCAGTTGAACTGGTCTTGAGGGGCAGTTCAACTGGTCTCTGACCCCTCTGACCTCTGACCAATAGTCTGCCAGTCAGACTGGCAAACAGGTCGCTAGAGGTGTTAGGGGCGGTTCAACCGCCCTAGGGGGCAATTCAACCGTTTTGGTCACCCTCGGTCAGACTGCAGGTTAGTCTGCCAGTCAGTCTGACAGTCAGACTGGCAGACAGTCTGCATGACCTGCCAGGGGCAGTTCAACCGGTCCCAGGCAGAAAAATCTGTCCAACGGCTAGTTTTGAGCTCCACCTATATATACTCACTCCTACCTCTCTCCCCCACACACAAGAGCACGACCCAAACTCCATTTCTAACTTGAAGAACACCTCCCACTCTCTCTCACACATCTCTTGCCTCTCCCATTTCAAATCTTTGGAGAGAAATCTTTGAGTGAGTTTGAGAGCTGCGGTTTTTGTGCTTCATCTCCAAATCTCTCTTGCTCTTCTTCATTCGAGCTTTGGTACTACATCAAGTTCTTTGTGGATTCATTACTCTTGGAGCTTCTAGCTCCTAGACAACTAGGTGTCTCTTGTGAGTCTCCAAATCTTATGGAAGACCACAAGAAAGTTTGTATTACCCGCTCGTTTGAGCAAAGATTAGTGTGTGAGCTTGACCTTTGTGGTCGGCAAAGGGAGGATTATGGTTGAAAGAGACCTGGCTCTTTGTGAGCGCCTCAACGAGGAAGTAGGGCACCTTGGTGGTGTGACCGAACCTCGGGATAAATCTTGTGTCTCTTGTGTTCTTGTTCATTGTGCTTATTCATGTTCTTCGTTCTCTTACCCTTCTATGGAAGATTTGTTCATATCTTTTTGGTGTGTGGATTTTGAGAAGTGCCCTTCTTAGATCTACTACTTTGAACCCTGTGGATTATTTAGAATATCTCATTTCCAAAGTTAACTGGGTGAATTTCGAGATCAATTCAGTTTTATATCTCATCGTTTAGTTGAGCTCGTGCAAACCGGTTGAACCGGTTTTGACACTTGTTGAACTAGTTTTACCCAGTTTATTTCTAGTTTTTGTTGAAAAAGGTATAACTTGCCTATTCACCCCCCCTCTAGGCAACTTTCAATTGGTATTAGAGCCTAATCCTTGTTCTAACGCTTAACCGCATGAGGAAAAGATCATGTCGGGGGGACTAAGAAACGAAAGTGGTTCTAAGCTTGAAAAAGTTGAGGTTGCCTCGACTTTATCTTTTGGTGCAGATGTTGATCCTAGGGCAATAGATCTTGCCATGATTATCGCCGAAAGGATGTTCCTCAAAATGAAGGAAGATGAGGCGAAGAACAAGATTAAAGAAGAAGAAAATGATCGATGGAGACCAAACGACGAATCCACCTCTTCACAAGGGAGGATTATGTGCTTTGTCGCTAATGGGAGTGACAGTGAAAGCGAAAGTGAGGATGAGGATGAGGATGAACATGAAAGTGACTGTGAAGATGAGGATGATCTTCAAAAATTCTTTGCTTAACTAAGTAAAAAAAATCAGATGAGCTTGCTCAAACTCATAGAAAGAGCGGAAGAACAAAAAGAAATGCTTCATAAGCAAGAAGACTTCCTCATCCGAAAAATCGAAGACTTAGAGAAGTTGACCAAAGAGCATGAGAAGCTAAAGTGCTCTCATGATGATTTGGTCCAAAGGTATGAACACATTTCAATTGAGCAAATTAAAGTTGTTAATCATTCATCATATATTGCTCAATTGGAAAATAAAAATGCTATGCTCAAGAACACAATAGGAAAGCTAAATATTGAAAATCTAGCTTTGCAAGAAAAACATGATATGCTTGTGTGCTCTCATAATAAATTTATAGATTCACATATTATGCTAGAAATGGCTCATGAGGTTGTGTTAACTAATTTGAAATCATAATGTTGGGGGTATGATTCGTCGCCGAAGATCCTGTAAGAAGAAGCACCTTCGGCAGATCCTCTCAAAAAAACAGTGCCGAAGCTATCATTTATAAAGTTTCGGCATAGTCACGTGTCCCAAAATGAAGGAGTGAACCGACTCAGAGATGAAATGACTAATCGACCCGTAATAGCTTGTATTGTGATTGTAAGCATTTGTAAAGGGCATGAATGTAATTTCTTACAGGCTGTGCCCTGTGCCTATAAATAGATGAACAGTATCCCTGTACTGTTCACACTGATTTGTATTTGCTCGCGTGTCACGCTTGGACTTTTTGCCTTCTATTAAGCCGAAGGTATAAATGTAATTCAATATTGTTCATGTTCGTTCATAATAATATAATAAAAAGTATTAATAATATCACATGATCACTTGTCTTATTTCTCATGAAAAGTATTAATAAAAAGTCGTTCCTAAAGGAGTGCAGTGTAAGTTTTCTGCTCAAAAGTCGTTCCCAAGGGAATGCAGAGCTTACAGCGAAAAGTCAACGCTGATACCGCCGAAATATAAGGCGAAGCGCGAAAAGTCAACGCGATACCGCCGAAATAGAAGGCGAAGAAGTTCAAAAGACGTTCCCAAGGGGATGCAGAACTTACAGCGAAAAGTCAGCGCTGATACACCGAAAAATAAGCGGTGAAGCCGAAAAATAAACGGCAAAGAGACTTCGGTCATTCCCAAGGGAATGAAGGCTATGGTTGTGTCTTCGTATGCGTGTGTTTGGACATTCATTTGCACGACACATTACATCATACATTTGCATTCATAAACATTCATCTAGACATACATAGGATCATCATCATCATAACACAGGTGGGTGCTTCAGCTCTAAAGATAAGACTTCAGAAAACAGAAAAAGAAGCAGTTTTATGCTTCGTTGTGTACGAAAAGAAGGGAAGGTGTTTTTTGCCCTCGGCTCAAAAAATGCTAGTTTCGTCCACAGCAAAGCAGTTTCATACATGCACAAAAAGGTAAAGATATATTACAAAGTATGCACAAATTTACAAAATTAGTATCTGATTCTTAATTTACAAAGATATTTTACAATGATATTATAAGATTTTCCTTCTAGAATTTTTCTAGCAACGTTTTCAGCTTTGACATCATTCAGCTTCGGACCATCTGAGCTTCGGACCACCGGTCAAGCTTCGGCTCATGTTTCTTCAACATCATCATCTTGTATATATTAAAACGGTATGAGGGAAGTGCAGACTTCAAAGAGAAGGTAAAATAACGGGCATAAATTTTTACTGGCTTAAGATGGCTTCAAGCTTCGTCGCCAGCCATTTTCCGTCCGCCTTTTACCCAAATTTGAGTTATGAATCTGTTCCCTATACTCCAAGCTAGGCTAGGAATATCAATTAAATCTGCCGGAGATAAGCTAAAATTCGGTCTGTTGACAATTTTTCCATGTTCACAGCAAGATTTCATGAAGGCAACGGCGGTGCCCCGAGAAGCTACCAGAGCGCAGAAATCGGCATGTCCTCCAATGACTTCGTCAAGTGTGTCAACTTCGCCCTCAATATGTTCGAAGGTATCCGGCAGGTTCTCAACCGAAGGGCTAAACTTCTCAGCACCGGCTCCAACCGAGTTGAAAACTTGTTTTAGCCGCTGCAGGCACCGGTTGCTGAAGTCCACGCATTTTTCTTGAAGTTCTTTCAATGATTTCCGCAAATTTGAGTTTTTCTCGGCTTCAGCTTCAAGTTTGGCTTCGAAAATTTTCTTTTCCGTGCAGAGTTTATTATTCAATCTAGCAATTTCGGCCTGGGCTTCTGCCAATGAATCTTCCATAGTTCAAAGTGCGAAGTCTTTCTTTTCTAGAGTAGCCTCATGGTCTTTTATCTTCTTCTCCAGACCCTCAATTATAATTTCATTCTTTTTGTCCTCGAGGTCTTGTTGCATCCTCAGGACTTTGCTCAGCAGTAAGATCTGACAAAATAACCTTCCTCAGATAACATCTTCACAATAAAAATAATAAAAAGTTAAGAATTTTACCTTAAAGTTGGCATAGAATAGACTACCAGTGATATGCTGCCGCCGGTATCTACTAAGGTCTGGTTCAACCTTCGGAAGGCCAATACTCTTCGATAAAGTGCCGACAACTTTTGCCCCAATGCGATGCCGAAGGCATCCCAGATTCTTGTAACACCACTGGTGTTACTGCAACTAAAACTTGAGCATGGCATCATAAACATTGGCATTGCATATGTTTGACACACCTAGAGTGCATTTACTAGGTAAAAATTTCAAACAAGTTGCATGGCTATAGAATTTTGCAAATAGAACCCTGAATAGGGCACTTAACCCTAAAGGGGGATTAAAGGGGTAAAACATAACCCAAATTGAGAAAACCTAAAAGCTTTAAGGAAAAGGTCATAAAATGGTCCCAAGAATAAAGTTGAATTGCATTTATACCCCTGGGGTACCAAAAACCCTAATTTGAACCCTGGAAAACCCTAAAACCAAACCCTAGGGGCTTATGTGCAAAATTAGTGCACATTTGGACTAAAGTGTAAAAACTACCATGATAAAGCATATAAAGTTACATGGTTCACATCTGGAAAGATTTACAAGCCAAACCCTAAGTTTTGGATTGATTTGCAAAAAGGACCCCAATTGAGAATTTACTCTAAGTCTGAATTTCAGATTTGTGGGCTCAACTTTTGAGCCTTGTAACTTTCAAATTATAGGGTTTTTGCCCTAGGTTACCACATCAAGTTTATAGACCAAACAAAGGATAACAACTTTGCTTAAGGTTGTGAGCATAGTTGTTAAGAAAATTTGGGAGATAATTAAGCCCAAAGTTAGGCTGTCAGACTGTTTACAGTCTAAAATCAAACTGACAATGGACTGACATCAACTTCAAGCCTAATTTCAAGCATGATCCAATGGTTTTTTGTGGCATCACCATATTGCAATATTGTAGATGGTACATTGCTCTACAATTTTGCTGTAGAGCTTGACATGAGTTGTCATTAGGAATTGAGAGAAAAATTAGCTCCAAGTTTGTCTGTCAGGCTATCTGAATGCAACTCTCCATGGTACAATACCGGGATCAGATCAGAACGCCAGCGTCAGAAAGATCTCGCCGACGACGACTCCCCGCCGTGATTCGTGTCACCGGCGTCGGGATTCGTGCCTGCGCGGATGGATAGCAGCACGGGGTAAGGGGATCCTCGCCGCCGGTGACCTGGAAGCCACTCCGGCTAGCCGTAATCCCTTCCCCCTTGTTCACCGCCCATGGATAAAGGTTCTCACCGCCGTCAAGCCTTCGCCGTTGCCCGCCGCGTGGCTCTGCCTTTACACCATGTCGCCGTGACTCTCTGGGGCCGTCCCATCATCGCCGGTGAGGTCGCCACGACGTTAGCCACAGGTTCATGCGCACCAGAACCTCCCTGCCCCTTTCCGACCACCGCGCATCGTCATCCAAATTCCCGGCCACCGCCGTTGAGCCCTATAAATTGAGCCCATAGCAAGCTTCGCAACATCACCACCCACCTAGCCACCGTGTATTGCTAGCAATCGTTCGCCAGAGCTCGCGAATTTTGGATTTGCCCCAAATCAGTTCTCCGCCACCCCGAAACGAACCTCACCGCGGCCAGCCCTTTCCTGGTCAGTTCATCCTCCTCTCTCCCTCGTTTAAGTTTTCTCTTACGTCTACGATGCTTGCCGACCCACGCAATTGGGCTAGGAACTCTCTGGTCGCCGGGAACGCGACTGTCTTGCCGTAATGCTCACGGTCACCGTGGCCCGAGCAAACCAATAGGCCATAGATGAAATTGGGTTGGGGGAAATGGTCGGGATGGATCCAATCGCATGTCAGCCACTCAGGGACCCTAGTCATTGCCCCATTCGGCCGGTACAGGTGCTCGCTGGAGCTTCCCCGCGCTCGACGCCGTCGTGGACTTCACCCTGCGAAGAATTAGAAACCAGAGGGCTTATGTGTAAACCGTCAGTGACTCATGCAATAGTGTTTGAACCCCTGTCGGAATAATCAGTAAGCCAGGGCCCTTTCTGTAAAGATGCCAGTGTGGGCGCGGGCACATGCACGATTCCGCGTGGGCCTGGGCCGCCTGGTTTGATTTCAGCCCAGCACTGTTCAGACTTTCTCCTTTTCTTTTTCTGTCCAGCTTTAGAAATATGTAGAAAATTGTAGAAAAATCCTAAAATTGTGAAACTAATTTTCCTAGACTTCTTATTTTCCATAGTATTTAATAAAAATAGTTTCTTGATTTTTAGATTAAATAAGGAATTTTAAGGCATTTAAACTAGTTTAAGCCATTAGTTCTGGATTTTTAGAAAACATATGGTAATTCCAAAAATGTCCAAACTTTTTATATGAGTTCTATACATTATTTAGAAGCCTTGGGTAGAGTTTGGGTTGATTTGGACCTTGTTTGATAACTAGAACCCAAAACCCCACCCCTGCCCCGTGAACTCCTTTACTCACTCCAGAAACCCTAAGTTCTCGGAGTTCCGTGAAGGAAAATTGTATTCAAGACCTTAGATAATAAGTTCTTATTATCTTTGCACTCTCATGAGCATTACATGGCATTCATTCTTATATACATATATGTGGTTATGTTTAGAAAACGAAGAAGAGATCGAAGTGACTGAAGAGAAGGCACCACCACCTTTGGAATCTCAGGCAGAGACTTGTCTCTACTTTGACATCTGCGGGCCTGAGCCTGACTCACCTACTAACGAAGGCAAGCCCCGGTGCATATGCCACCTTCCTTGATGTTTTTAAAATCTTCCTCACTTGCTTGTTGCATTAAGTAATAGGAGTTGGTTGTTAAACAATTCCTGCATTATCTTCCTTGATCTTTGATTACCTTCCTTGAAACCATGTTTTACAAAAGGTTTTTACTATGCTTAGTATTGCTCTAGCAAAACAAAAGGTTTTGTTTTACAAAAAGATGTTTGGCAAAGTGGGTGGGATATTTTTGAAAATAAAACTTGATGGTGAATCCATCACGGCCGTGATGGATTCAACATCGGAAAAAGATGTACCTCTGCCAGGTACCAAGTTTTTGGGTTTAAATGATTAAGTTGGGATCGGGCGGGTGACTTGCACGAGAAGAGAGTCTCGGTGTAGTGTCTCCGTCTGAGTCGATTAAGGACCGTCTCGATGTAGGCCTGCTGACCGAGGACCCTTTAACTGGTCACATGCCTCGTCATGGGTAAGCCTTGCCTCGGGCAGACTAAGGCCAGAATAAGATAACACGAAATGGGCGTGGAGCGGTGGCGGGAGTAGCGTGTACCCTCCGTAGCAAGAGGCTGGACGGTGGTGTATCTGTGCTCTCGGTTTGCGTGAACCTGATCTGGTCTTAAGAACCCTGGTGGCGGGTTGACATATGCAAGGGTTAAGTGCTACATATGTCGTGTGATTGGAGATCCTCAGCTGAGTATAATCGATTCGGATCGCCGTACCTTCACAGTTATGAAGACTTGGTCACTGACTTACACGTAGCAATCCAGTGAAGATGAGGAGTGGATAAGAAATTGGCTGGTGCAGGTCAAGTGCTTGAACTAGGTTAGCAAGAACTCTAGATGTAGGTAAATTTACCTAACTTGACAATAAAACTGGATTTTTTAAGGATCCACTTTTAGTAAGAATTTTTGCAAACAGAGTCTTTGATCTTGAGATACCTTACCTTGGCTCCCTTATAACCAGCATACCCTTGAGAGTCTTTTCTTTAGTCGGGTAAGACTTGCTGAGTAATTCCGTACTCAGGGTTTATTCCCTCGCTGTTTTTAGGTGAGGAAGTAGCAAATTTTTGTTGCTTTTGTACCAAGGTGGTTCCAAATGAAGAAAAACAAGAGTGAAGCTGCGGGAGGACATGGTCCTCCATAGGAAACTTTTATGTAAAGAACTTATCAGGATGAGTTTTTGCCTCCCTTGGTATTGTAACAATACTACTCAGCACTCATTTTATAACTCTGGTATGTAATAAGTAACTTGTAGGTACCCAAAGATGATATGAAGCTTTGGGGTGCTTGAGCGGTTTAACTCAATTCTTATCTCAAGCTATCAATCTTTCATTAACTATTCTTTTAAGATTGGCCCAAAGATGAATTGCGTTGTTATATCACTAACTTTATATTCATCTCTAGCAAGAACTTGTGTTGTAAGGAATAAGGATGAACCTTTGTGGGAATCAAGCAAAATGCCTACAACCAAGTGATATCCAAAGGAAGGTAACAATTAAATCTTAAGTGCACATTGTTTTTAATTAGTATATTCTTTATGTCTTTTGTAGCCACATAGGAAAAAGAAGCACTTGAGAATGAACTTAAAATATTTTACCTTGTCTTGAAAAGTTCCAATCATATGGTAGATTGCAAGTTTATATTTTTTATATTGTGACAATCTACATGCTTTAAATTAGTTGTATGTATCTTGTGGCATATTTCAAATATATGATCATATTATTGCCATGACCTAGACATAAAGAGGATTATCCCATGTTCTTAAATGAATAGAGTGCTAAGTAAGAAATTCAAGTTCCTAAAGCACTTACCAAAAGGGGAATTCTCCATGTGACTAGAGTTGTGAGACTAATGTTTCTATCTAAGTGTTTATGTAGTCTCACAACATGAGAATGTGTTTCTCAAATGGAACGTGTCATTTAACATTCAAAGAAGATCAACCCAATACTATGTGATGTATTCCTTCTTGTTTAAATTGGTTTTGAGTCTTCTACATTACACTCACCATGTTATGAATTAAACTTGCCCTATAAACTTAATTAAATAATCATGCTACTTCATCTTTTTTCAATTGATGTTATACATGATGCTTGTAAGGATAATTAGTTCATATCATGAGGTTTCCTTATTTTAGTAACCTTCTTGTCATTCATATACTAGAGGTTGCTAAATAGGAAACTATTGCTTGTGTTTCAAATGCAATCTCTTTTAAGATATTTCATGGAAATTCATAAGTAGAGATTGTGCTCTTTCATTTGGTTAAAATCACAAGCATTAAAGGTTAATGTTGGGGTCTTGTTCTCAAATGCTATGAATTAAGAACAAGGCAACACAACACGTTAAAGGATAAGGCCCTTCGTCCTTCGAAGCATTATTTCCCTTAGGATATAATGATCTTCAGACGAAGGTCGTGAAGGATGAACCTTCATCATCACAATATAGTTTGATGGAAGAAGGTTCATCCTTCACGACCTTCGTCTGAAGATCATTATATCCTAAGGGAAATAATGCTTCGAAGGACGAAGGGCCTTAACCTTTAACGTGTTGTGTTGCCTTGTTCTTAATTCATAGCATTTGTGAACAAGACCCCAACATTGGCGCCCACCTCTAGTGTACTCACTTCCACAACCTTCGGCAAACCAGCCTTCGTTATGTCGCCGAAGAAGACAACAGCGCCAGGGGCTGATGCACTGCAGCCACTGGACACAAACCAGGAGACTCTCTCTCTCTGAGAGGCTCGAAGCCAGAAGAGAAAGGCCACTAGTCCAACATTCCAGGAGGAAGAGTTGGACCAGGAGATCAGAGATATGGAAATCATTCATCAACAAGTACAAAGGAAAAAGGAGAAGATGGCTCGACTGACCGATCTTCAAAGGAAGATCAATGAAGCTACTGAAGAAGTCCGTCATCTTACTCAAGATGACCAAGACCGAAGGCCTCAATACAGGGAGCTTCGTCAAGAGGGCTTATTCAACGAAGATGGATGGTATGATGATTTTAATCATGATACCTTTACTTTTGATGATGCTTCTCCCTTTGCAGCAGAATTGCAGGCTATCCCATGGCCACAAACCTAGAAGCCACCCCAGCTACCCATGTACGATGGGCACTCGGACCCAAAGCAATTTTTAATGAGTTATGAGGCAACAATGTCCTCATACGGTGGCAACGTGGCTGTCATGGTAAAGTCCTTCATCATGGTAGTCTGGAACGTAGCCCAAACATGGTATTCTTCTCTTCGGCCAGGAACAATCACGTCGTGGCAGAAGCTCAAGGATATGCTGATTACCAGCTTCCAAGGCTTTCAAACGAAGCCAGTCACAACTCAGGCCTTGTTCCAGTGCACACAAGACCATGAGGAATACCTTCAGGCTTATGTCCGAAGGTTCTTGCGACTGAGAGCACAGACGCCCACAGTCCCTAATGAAATTGTCATTGAGGCCATGATCAAGGGTCTTTGGCTAGGACCTGCGGCTCAATACTTCACCAGGAAGCCTCCACAAACTTTGGAGAAGCTGCTTCAGAAGATGGATGAATATATCCGGGCTGACAACGACTTCCGCGAAAGAAGGGAGGAAGCTTACAGATTCTTTGAGATGACCAGGGGCTTCGGAGGAAGAATACACCCTAGACATGTCAGATCGATCCATAGCTCCAGTCAGAGTGACGACAAAGCAAGCCAACTTTAGAGGCCAAAGCATACCTCAGTCTTCGTGGCAGCAGCAAAGTTCTTTTAGGCCACCAGCTCCAAGGGGCAGAGGCGCCAGGGGCTTCGGAGGAAGATACGGGGATCATCCCAGGAAAATCTATTGCCTATTCTTTGGTGAGGACAAGGGCCATACTACAAGAACGTGCCAAATTACTATCCAGAAGCAAAAGGAGATCGTAGAAGCCGAAGCTCAACAGAATCAGCCAAAGCAGGTCTTGCACACCGCTTCGTGCCATTGTCCCTACATACCAGAGTATGTGGGCAATCATCCTATAGCCTCTGTTGCTTCAGCTAGCCATTCTCAGGCTTCTTGGCCTCAGCTTCCACCGCCACCACCACTGCAACCTACACATTCCCAAAGCTTGCAGCCAGAAGGGCACCAGCATTCTCACACCAACGCGAATTCAAAGAGGAATCCGAAGCTCGTACAGTCAACAGCACCGTGCTAGAGTCAAAGCACATTTATTGAGCAATATCCACCCTTTGAAATACTTTTATGCTTTATGTCATTTTGTTTTTTAGTAACGAAAAAGCAATGTAAATCTAGTTTTAAATTCTTGTAATACTTTTTGCTTTTATCAAGATGGAATATATCTTCTTTGCAGACTTATGAAAATTGAAAATTGCCGAAGCTGTTCCCAAGGGAACGCAGCATAAGTTTTGCCGAAGCTATAAAAAGCCGTTCCCAAGGGAACGCAGCATAGGTTTTGCCGAAGCTATAAAAAGCTGTTCCTAAGGGAACACAGTGTAAGTTCTACCGAAGCTACGAAAAGTCGTTCCTAAGGGAGCGCAGTGTAAGTTTCCTGGTCAAAAGGTGTTCCTAAGGGAATGCAGAACTTACACCGAAAAGTCAACGGTGATACCGCCGAAGTAAAAGGCGAAGAAGTTCAAAAGATGTTCCTAAGGGGATGCAGAACTTACACCGAAAAGTCAACGGTGATACCACCGAAGTAAAAAGGCGAAGAAGTTCAAAAGACATTCCTAAGGGGATGCAGAACTTACACCGAAAAATAAGTGGTGAAGCCGAAAAATAAACGGCAGAGAGATTCCAGACGTCCCTAAAGGGATGCAGAGCTTGTGTGTTTCAGTGTGGGTGTGTGTTTGCAGCATTAGCATCATTTTTGCATCAATTCATCACATCATTACGCATAGCATCATATCATACACCATATCGCATCAGTAACATGAGAATCAAAAACGGAGTTGATCTTCGGAAAAATGCTTCGTAGAAATGAAAATGTGCTAAGGCACAAAATAAGCTGTGAGGAATACAGGCTTCTTTGTCAGCCCTGTCACAAAAGAAGGGATCTTTTTTCTGAAGCGTGGATATTTTTTCAAAGCATGGGTATTTTTACGAAGTATGGATCTTCTTCTTTCCGAAGCATGAAAAGAAGGGAAGGTGTTTTTTCACCGAAGGCTCAAAAACGGTATGAATGTAAAGTTTCATGCATCATAAAGAAATGAATTGTAGTAATTTACATATTCAACTTAAAGCCATAAGCAAATACTAGTCTTGTTACAATAAAGGTACATTGACCACCTCAAAATGTTTTTACAAAAAGCGCTATTCCTCTTTAAGAACTTTCTCAGCAACTTCGTGCAGCAATTTGTCAACAACTTCATCAACAATGGATTCAGCTATGTTTATAATGTCCAACGCTTTCTTCATTTCCGGATCCGCTAGGAGATTGAACGGTTCCGGAGGCGGAGATAATTCAGCTGAAGCAGGAAAAAGTCAATCAGTCGGAAGCCATAAAAACGATAATGAAGCTAATAGCCAATAAACAATACCTATACGTCTTTCACATTCCGCAGCTTCTTCAGCCTGTCTCGCTTCTATCCAAGCGTCATGAGTGTCTTTTTCACTTTTCTTTATAATTTTATGGGCCATCTCTCAGCCACCATTTACCCAGACATCATTATAGAATTTTTCGCCCATCAAGGTTGCTTCAGCTGAAGGATCCTTCATGTCATCTATAGAGAAGGCAGCTTCGGCTTCAGCCATGATTTTGATGTGATCACATCCTGCTTTCTCCAAGATAGTTGAGATCCTCCGCGCACCGGAAAACGCGCAGACATCCCCACAATCGCTTAGAATCTCTTCGAAAGATTCAGCCTCTCCACTTATCCATTCAATAATACCTTTGGGGTCGCCTCGTATAAAGTTTTCTTCGGTCGAATAGACACCTACGTTGGCAAAGCTACCCTTTATCTTCTTCACGCACTCCAAAGATTTTTCAAAACATCTTTCCTTCGATGAGAAAAGTTCTTCAACAGTTTTTTCTAAATGATTCTTCCAATATTCGCTGTTATATCGGTCAGCTTATGCGAGTGCGCATTTTTCTTTAGCTTCCGCTAGCTGTTTTCGAAGGTCTCCAATTTCAGCTTTCTGAATCTCAGCCTGAGCCTTGTAATTAGCTTCATCTTCTTTCACTTTGTTAACCAGAGAAATTAAGATTCTGTTTTTTCAAGACCTTCGTTTCTCAATTCAATCACCTCTGTACGAAGGTTGTTCAGGGCCTTTGTATAGCTTTCGTCCTCAATATTTTTCTATGCCCTAAGGGCATTGCTAAGAATCAAGCCCTGTAAGAGGAGGAAAGAATTATGACAAATGAAGTACCTCATTTTCAAATTCAAAGTTAATTTTTATACCTTTATGCTATTATATGCTAGGCTGTCAGCAAGTTCATCCTTCGATAGGAGTGAAAGGCCGTCTTCTAGCTTCGAGAATCCCATGCTCGTACCTATCTCCCGATAAACGGATATCTTTGTTGTCTGGGAGACAGTATAAGTAGTCATCTTCATTACTCCCGTGAAAAACCAAGGCTCCTTTTGGATATTTCAAACTTCGAGCATAGTGTCTGGCTTCTAGAGTTTCCTCTTCAGATAGCTTCTTCCCTGAAGCATGTCGAATAATGTAGTCAATATTTTCAGTCAAAGCTTCAGAAGTAAAGGCCTCGATTTTTTAGGAGCAATTTGCTCTGCCGATTTTTCTTCAGACGCGGCAGGCTCCGTCTCAATGGGCACTGAAGGCCTAGCTTCGGCTTCAGCTTGAGATTCAGTAGCTTTGGTTTCAGCTTGAACAAGTTCCTTCATAGGAGAAGGGCTCAGTGCCTTCGTAGTCTCCAGTATAGCATCTAGCACATTGGCCATCCTTCTCCTTTTAGGGGTCACCACAGAAGATTTTTGCGCCTTCGGCAGACTCGCCCCTGTCGGAGGGCTAAGGATTCTTGGCATTTTTACTTCAATTTTTGGCTCTTCAGCCTTTTCAACCTTATCTTTGATTGTTTCAAATGTATGTGTCTTCGGCATTACAGTCGGTTCTACAGTGCTTTGAACAGTCGGAGCAGTCTGTGTTGCTTCGACTGCTAAAGAAGACCCTACACCAAAGTCAGGGACCGCGGCCGGTTCAATGTAACGCGGCCGGTGGGTCAGCACCATCTTTTTGCTCTTCGGTGCAGGATCAATTTCGATGTCCAAAATAGAAACCTTCCTCTTTTTCTCTTGTCCCCGTGGTGGGTAGCGGTAGTCGGGGTACATAAAGCCAATAGCATCAAAGACTCTGTTCAGTCTTTTCTTCCCCCAACCTCCGAAAGCTGCGGGCAGAGCATTATCTTCGGCTTTGCTATATGTTCCAAGTAACTCGTCGCTGATAGCCTCGATACTTTTTAGCCAACCATCATTTGGCTCATCAAACCGGTCTCTGAACCTGAAAGTATATTTCAATCGAACTAGCCCACCTTCAGTTGATTCGGCAATAGTTTCCTTCAGCATATCCTAGTTCTCCACAAGTAGCCATACCCTGAAGGCTATATGTTCTTGCATTAAATCCCTTGTGCCAATGAAAGAGCAAACAGTGCTAAAGGCCCGTTGATAGGCTTCAACGGCATCATCAATTTCGACCTTCGGCCTCCGAAGGCCGAAGAGACTAGATAGGGCGTTGAATGATCTCCTTAATATCTTCCCTTTCAATTAAGTCATTTTTAACATAAAACCATTCTTCCATCTAGGCTCTAGGCCATCTCTTTTGGAATGAAGGAACTGGATGGCTGCCAATGGATCGAGTAGCGAATCCGTAACATCCATAGTTGTTGTGATACTGCTCTTTCCCGGTGGCTTTCGTCTCGTACACAAGTTCATGCATGCTGTAGAAACTTTTAGCACTAGGTTCCAACCCTTGGCTCCTCACAACCCAGACAAACAAACCCATCCTGATTATAGCTTCAGGCATAAGTTGATGAAGAAAAATTTGAAATGTCTTCAGCACTTCAACCAAGAACCTGCTTAATGGAAGCCGAAGCCCTGCTTTCAAGAAGCTTCGGTAGATAACCACTTCATTTGCTTCAGGAGCAGGAGCAGTGTTGTCCCCCCAAACCTCACAATAGTCATGTCGCGGAAGTATCTTCCTCTCATAGCATCAACATGACTCTGTTTAATAGACGATTTCCCGAAAATGGTATGGCTGGGCCACTAGGGCCTATCTTCAGAATCTTCGTCTCCACTTTCTGCATCATAACTATCACTGTCACCAGTATCTTCAGATAAACCTTCGAGTGTCTCTTTAACAATCTTCTCTGTTTTGTCTTTGCCATCGATTCGATAAAACCAGCAATATAAGGATCCATATTCTTTTTCTCTTCAAATAGCTTCGTCTCTTCAGTCACCTTCGTCTCTGCAACAACCTTCTTCTCCTTGGTCATTTTTTCTTACAACATAGTGAAAACGTGACTTCAAACCGAAACTCAAGAAGCTTGAAAATTTGGCGAGAGTTACTAAGCAAGAGCTAAAAGTTTGAGAGAAATAATGCATACAGCAGAAACAGTGTATCAAATGATGTCGGTATGAGTTCATATTTATATGCCTAGCACGCTACAACTTGGAGGGCCCCACCTGTCATCGATTGTTGCTATTCTAGCAAAGGGAAGGTGTTTTTTTGGACCTTCGACTTAAGACCTTCGTCCATGTCGCAGTCTGAATTTGTTAACAAATTAATACTGCGAGGGGCTAATGTTGGGGGCCTTCGTCCTCCGAAGGTCCTCAAAAACATGATTTAACAATGTTTCCTAAGTGTAACAGATGAACAGGTACCTTTGGACATAGATCAAAATCGTACACGACGTGAGAAGCATGGTCAAGACGAAGGATGATGCTGCTCCGAAGCTATGGGCGGAGGAGCTTCGGCTCAACGGCGGAAAAAGGAACCGGCTTAAAGGGGAAAAGGCCATCCAGTCCTTGTTGAGTTGTCCATAATTCAGTAGTAAATATGAAGGGCATAAATGTAATTTTACACAGGCTACGCCCTGTGCCTATAAATAGATGAACAGTACTCCTGTACTGTTCACGCTGACTTGTATTCTCTGTTGCGTCACGCTTGGATTTTTCACCTTCTGTCAAGCCGAATGTATAAATGTAATTCAATATCATTTCTGTTTATCCATGATAATTGGAGAAAAGATATTAATAGTATTATATGATTATATGATTATTTATGTTGCCTTTTATATTTCATATGCTTCTTCTTCCATCAAACTATATTGTGATGATGAAGGTTCATCCTTCACGACCTTCGTCTGAAGATCATTATATCCTAAGGGAAATAATGCTTCGAAGGACGAAGGGCCTTAACCTTTAACATGTTATGTTGCCTTGCTCTTAATTCATAGCATTTGAGAACAAGACCCCAACAGTTAATCTTCACCTAAAAGAAAGATTAGGAATGTTCAAGGCAAAGGTATGGAACTAGTTGTTTCATTTGGTATGTGACCAATAATAGTTCCTTTCAAGTGGCACTCTTTCAACTGGTAATAATCTATTTTATGGAAAGAAATGTCAATATGAAGGTTAAATTCCTTTTGGCTTAAATTTGTAAATTGGTGCATATTATTAATTCACTCCTCCATGTGCATTAACTTAAAAGGAATTTAAACTTATGCCTTTATGCCTCATATATGATGATTTGTTTGCCATTCATATATAGATATCATCATTCATTAAATACTTCCTTGTACTACTAAGACCTCTTTTCAAAGTGTTTTATCGACTAGTTTTAAAAGGAAAAGAGATAACAAAGAAGGAAGTCTCCACAAATGATGAAAAGAAGAATACTAAGGTGACACCACCACAAATAGTAAGATCCGTCAAATTGGTATAATAAATGGTACGTTCTATATGGTGGTAAGTATTCTTAGGCATAAGTTAATTCATTGCAAATTTGTCATGCCTTGACCATGATATGTAATGTACTCCCCATGAGACTCTTAACTGAATTGAAAGTGCATGTGGCAAGTCATTCAAATACTTGATGCACATATCTAGTGGTAGAACATTATATATCTTATGTCGTAGAGAATAAGTTTCCCTTGAGTAAGTTATACTAAGACAATCCAAAATGGTAAATTTGTATCTCATTCATATGGATTGTAATCTTTGTTTTTTTAATAGCTACTCTTGATGCAGTTTAAAATTCCCTTATCGTTAACTCTAAAAGTGCATAATAATATTTTTTGTTGATATTCATCTCATACATATGCACTAACATGGATATGATTTTTAAACTGTAAAAGGTACAATTAGTGATCCATACTCTCTAAATTTTGGAAACCCATATTTTGATATCTTAGAAATCTACTTCAATCGGTATCCATATGCTTCACATTGAATTGGATCACTAAGTTGTAAATTACATGCATAACTTGTCTTTATGATATGAATGCTTGTGCGATTAACCTTGATATGCTAGGTGCACCCAAGGTCAAGCTAGGTTCATCATCAAGAAGGCAACACAATGATGTATCAAGAAAAGGAGAAAAGGCTCCTATTCTTAACTCTAGCTTTTATCTATGTGATTAAATATTGACTTGAAACCATGTAAGATGGTTGTCGAGTATATGTGGGTGCTTACACAAAAAGAAAGGCCACAATAAGGATTGTGTGGGTACTCAAGCCTCTTACTACTAATCTCAAAGGACCCAATTCAAATTGGGTACCAAGATATGAAGCTTAAACTTGTTTTGCAGGATCACTCCTTCAATGGATCAAGTTGGGTGCTCGATAATGAATGTATAAATCATATTTGGAGATAGTAGCAAGGGTGGTAACAACTAAATCTCTAGTGCATATTATTTTCCAATCTTATCTCTTTTGTGACTTGTGTAGCCACTAAGGAAAAAGAAGCACTTAAGAATATACATCAGTTGTTGATTATGAAATAAAGGTCCAATTGGAAGATGAATGAATATTATCATATGGTCAACAATCAAAAATTATGTGACATATTCTCTATCTAGTTAATTTGGATTTGATTCTTCTTTATTACACACTTACTATAATATGGATTAAGTCAGCCCTTTAGACTTCATTGAACAACCATGCATATTCTCCATGTCATTCAAAATATATTGTGCATGAGGGCTCAAGGGAAATTTAGTCCATATTATGATGTTTCTCTATTTTAGCAACTCGCTTGCCTTCCACATATAAAGGATTGCTAAATAAGAAACTAGTGCTTGTGCTACTGATGCCATCTCTTGTGTTGAGTTTATCCATAGAAAATCTATGTTAAGAGATGGTGCTTGTTTTAAATTGGATGAATCACAAGCTTAAAGGATACTATTCAACTAAAGTAAGATGAAGTTGATAAGAGGCCAAGTGTTTCAACAAGGTCCTTCCAAGTTCTTTGAAGATGGATTCCAAATCTACAAATATAAGAGTCTTGGTTCTTTCAATCATTGAGTTTGAATGGGTCTTATATCAAGTATGATCGAACCAAGCAAAGATGAATGGAGTTCAAGATCATTTGGGTGGATGAAATCATAAAGAGAAAAGAAATCACAGTGAATCTAGAAGGAAGATGAACTATCCTGAAGACCAAATAATGAAGTAGTGACATAATCATATAATATCCTTCATTATGAGGTTTGAAGTTCATATTAGCATGCTTTACCCTTCAAGATTTCAATTGATATACTTTTAGTTCTTAAACTTTTAATTGGTATAATTTTCATCATCTATTTAAAGCATGTTATGTTAAATCAAGATATAGTGCAAACTTCACCTTTAACCTCATATTGTTGATATGCATAAGTGTACTATGTGTACCCTTGCATGCACAAATTGAGGGAGAGTTTAGCCTATATCTTGTGAGACTAATGATTTCTTTCAAGTTCATGTTGTTTAGTCTCACACCTTGGTGAAAGGAGAACATCAAATGAGGATAAGTGGTTCCAAGGAAATGATCAAATATTTACCACATGTCACCACATGGATTAGTTCTATTGCGGAACAATGTGTTCTCTAGCATAAGTTCAATTGTTTCAAATATATTATGCCTTGACCAAGATATATGATGAACTCCTCTAAGAATCTTAATTGAATTAAGTGCATGTTACAAGTAATTCGAGTACTTGATGCATACATTTAGGGGGAGCTCATTCTATATCTTGTGTCCTTAAAAGACTAACATTTTCTTTTAGTGAATTTGTGTAGTTCTTTGAAGAGAATGAGTTTCTGTTGATTTTTTGAAGAGGATAAGTTTATCTTTGGCATGCTAAATTGACTCAATCCAAGTCATGATGGAGACTAATGGACATCAATGAAAACTATCTTGCTTTGTAAAGAAATGTCAAACCTATCAAAAGCTAAGATGGAAATTCATGATTATAATGGAGACCATGTGGCGTAGAACAAAGGTGTGTCACTCCATGAACTATTGTATTGCATTTTTGTATCTAGGCTCTTACATGCTAGTGTATGCATGTATATGCAATATCTTAAGTCACATCATAAGGTTTCACTTGTGGTGACGATTAAAGAATCTCTAGATATTTGATTAATACCTCTTGTGGTGATGTCATAAGTTAGTCTTAAGTCATCTTAGTGAGGTATGAGTCAAACATGCTAACTTCTCAAGAATCTTGGCTTAAAATATTGCATATCATGTCTATTAGTATACTTTTTGAGTATGAATAATTCCTTAAATTGGTGCAATTTCATATTTTCATACTTTATTTGTACCAAGGTTCAAATTGTAGAACTTAATCCCCTAGCCTCATAAGTCTAAGTGCATAAGCTAAAAAGTATTCATCACTTGTATGTAGGGGTGGTAATGGATCATGATCCAAATGGTTCTTCACAAAATGTCAAGGCCCTAAATAAATTATAGTTCAAAAATGAATAGAAATAGAGTCCGATCCTAACTCGATTCGATCCTTAAATCTTATAGTGTAAAATTTATGGCCCATTGTCAGCCCTACTTGTATGCACACATTTAAGGGGAGAATGATCTATAATTTGAATCTTTGAGACTAACTTCATTTTCAAGTCTATTATGTGTGTAGTCTCAAATTAGAAAGGAACCTTCGGGCAAAGACAATCGCTTCCACTACAAATTTGATGGGTATCAAAGATTCTTTGCTCCAATACATGTATCTTCTATACATTTCATAAGGGAATGAGTTTCTCTTTTATATGCTACTCCAACATCATTTAAAATTGGTAAACATGTATCACATTTTTTTGGATTGCAAATGTATAAAGTAGCATAGCTTATAAATTCTCCTGTCTAGAACTTAATTGATTAAATAGTGCACATGTTCTTATGTTGCATGATTATGCTCAATTGATACTCCTTTTATGCCAATGGTACTTTAAGTTGCAAATAAGTACTCTCAACAGATATCAATTGAATTCATATATATGTGTGCACTAAAACTTGAGGAGAACTTAGTGTAATATGCTATTAGTGATCTGCTTATCTATCAAATTGTATCAATTGGTGTTTTTCAATTGATATTTTTCATACATGATCACTAGTTGCATAATCCATACTTGTGCAATTTTCATGTTGCCTCTTGTTGTGATAAGAAAATGCTAAGGTGACATCTAGACTCTAGGTATCAAGTTTCACCTTCGATTTAGTATGACAATCTTCATTTAATATCTTGGACCTATGTCACAACTATACCAACAAGAGCTTGTAAAAGAATTGTAAATCCAACACAAGTTTGGAACTCCCCTTGAAAAGGTAAAATGCAAAGGTACATCACTTCATGTCACTTCTCTATTACCTTTGTGCCATCTAAGGACCCTTTTCATAATAGTGTGTTCCCATCTTTCTTAATCGTAATTTCTACCCTTTATATTCTTTGTATCCATTTTGGAGATTTATGACAAAGGGGGAGAAAACTATATCATAGGATTTAAAATCTTATTTATCAAATCTTATGTAAGCTTTAAATGTGTTGTCATCAATTACCAAAAAGGGTGAGATTGAAAGTGCATTCATCCCTTTTGTGAGTTTTGGTGATTTGGATAACAACACATTTAAAGGTCTTGAATATATGGACAAGACCTAAGAAATCACTGCATACATATGATCAGAATAGAGGTTGAAGTGATTAAGAGGATTAGTCAAGCCAAAGTGAATAAGATATGAGGAATCATGAATTGGCTTGACCATATTACTATTAGTCCATATATGCTTCTATGAGAATCAAACTAGAGCTTGATTGATATTAGCATTTATATCTAGATGACATTCAAGCAAGGTTCACAATATCGAAGAAATGATTCTCTCAATGGATGCTCAATATGATGTGACTCAAGAATGGCTTGATAGGGTGAAGATAGCAAGGAAAGGGCTTCGAGGAACTAAGCGAAGGTGAAGGCCAAGCGACAGCTTGTAGACTGAGGTACCATGGCTAAGGTGAAGAAAAGAGTACTTGCTCTAAGTCGATGAACTAATGAGCTATAAAGAGTTATAACATGTTGATGCATCAGTAAGGTGACTTGAAGCCATGATTTGAACTAATATATGGTGATATGGTAAAAGTCACAGGGTTTGATTTGTGTTTGCTTCAAAAGGTGAGACAAAGATGTTTGTGATCCTTATGAAGCAACGCCATGGAGAAATCACACATGGGACACCAATTACTCAAGGAGTTTACTTAATTATATTTTATTTAACTTGAGTATAGGAATCATCGTACTATCAAGGGGGATCCAAAAAGAAGGTTGGTGTTTGCCAAAGCTCAAGCCTCTATATTCAAAAGCTATTTTTTGAAAACCAAATCTCTTGAACGTTCTATGGTTGACCATGGTTAGGTTTGAAAAACCTAGAGTGTTCTTGTTGAAAAGCAGCTAAACTTCTTCAACTATAGCTGAGCTTTTCAGCTGAGCTGAACTTCACCTGAGTTGAGCTTCTTCAGCTGCACCTGAGCTTTTCAGCTGAGCTGAACTTCAGCTGAGTTGAGCTTTCTCAACTCCAGCTGAACTCAACTTCAGCTGTGAACCTCTTTGACCATACACCAGCTAAACTTGCCTCTGGGCAGTTGAGCTGGGGTTTTCACTCCTAAACTCTCTGGTCAAGACCAGTTGAACTGGTCCTGAGGGGCAGTTCAGCTGGTCTCTGACCCCTCTGACCTTTGACCAACAGTCTGCTAGTCAGACTGGCAAATAGGTCGCCAGATGTGTCAGGGGCGGTTCAATCGATCTGGTCAACCTCGGTTAGACTGCAGGTCAGTCTACCAGTCAGTCTGACAGTCAGACTGGCAGACAGACTGCTTGACCTGCCAGGGGCCGTTCAACCGCCCTAAGGGGCGGTTCAACAAGTCTCAAGCAGAAAAATCTACCCAACGGCTAGTTTTGAGCTCCACCTATATATACTCACTCCTACCTGTCTCCCCCACAAACAAGAGCACGACCCAAACTCCATTTCTAACTTGAAGAACACCACCCACTCTCTCTCACACATCTCTTGCCTCTCCCATTTCAAATCTTTGGAGATAAGTCTTTGAGTGAGTTTGAGAGCTGCGGTTTTTGTGCTTCATCTCTAAATCTCTCTTGATCTTCTTCATTCGAGCTTTGGTACTACATCGAGTCTTTGTGGATTCATTACTCTTGGAGCTTCTAGCTCCTAGACGACTAGGTGTCTCTTGTGAGTCTCCAAATCTTGTGGAAGGCCACAAGAAAGTTTGTATTACCCACTCATTTGAGCAAAGATTAGTGTGTGAGCTTGACCTTTGTGGTCGGCAAAGGGAGGATTAGGGTTGAAAGAGACCCGGCTCTTTGTGGGCACCTCAACGAGGAAGTAGGGCACCTTGGTGGTGTGACCGAACCTCGAGATAAATCTTGTGTCTCTTGTGTTCTTGTTCATTGTGCTTATTCGTGTTCTTCGTTCTCTTACCCTTCCATGGAAGATTTGTTCATACCTTTTTGGTGTGTGGATTTTGAGAAGTGCCCTTCTCAGATCTACTACTTTGAACCCTGTGGATCATTTAGAACATCTCATTTCCAAAGTTAACTGGGTGAATTTCAAGATCAATTCAATTTTATATCTCATCGTTTAGTTGAGCAGTTGCAAACCAGTTGAACCAGTTTTGACACCTGTTGAACTGGTTTTACCCAGTTTGTTTCTAGTTTTTGTTGAAAAAGTTTTAACTTGCCTATTCACCCCCCCCCCCCCCCCCCCTCTAGGCAACTTTCAAAGGGGTAGCTCCCAGGACTAGCGATATGGAGTGGCAGTGTGATCGAGCAGGTCGGAGTTCGGTTGGTTTATTGAACAAGGAGGCAAACTCGACAATAAGTTGTTGAATTTCTTCTAGTAACATTGCAGATATACTTGTGGCCTATAATGGCATGAGTTCCAAAGTACACCACAACTCATCTAATGTTTCCAAATGCAACAGTTTCTGAACTGATATTTGCTCCAGCGTTGAGTTATCTGATACAAGACCATGTAGCACCACTCTTCCTTGTGTTTGCTGAAACGCTAACCAATTTTCCTTCCAATGAACCTCCATAGAACTGCACGAATATAAATAATCATTTCCTAGTATTATACCATACCATTGCAAAGGCAGAATTTTGAGGCTGATTACGAAGGTGTGTTCCTAGGTGCTAATTTTAGCAATGAGGTATGTTATGAGTGCACTGAGTTGCCCATTTGCCACTCACTTATAGAGGCTATTCCAAAAGAACCCACCTAGGACCATAAGTAGCAATAGTCCGACTGAGAAAAGAAGATGAATTGCTTGAATCGACTAACATGATAACCGGCTTAGAAAATAGATTTGTAGTGAGCTTAATGGTTCGAGGGAACCTTGGGACTACATATGTGTTATGGACCCCATTCCATTCCACACTTATTACACAATCCTTTAGCCTTATGATAAGCCATCAGTGTCGCAACCTTACGCTCATTGGTATCTGTCTTGCCTCTTTCCGTGCCCCATTGCACTGCCACTGTTCTTGGTTTTGGAAGTCCATGAGATAAACTGACTAATGACCGAGAAGTCCCACTGCTACTAATACGTTGTTGAGCTTTAGGAGCTGGGTTGTTAGTAGAGCGTTGAGAGGTCCACGGAAGCCGAGATGACGTAATTTATTCCTAAAAGAGAACCAAAGATACAATAGTATCGAGGTCAAGGGGGTGTTGAATAAAAACCACATACTTAATATCAGGTTTTAACCAATCTACAAATCAATTAACAAGTGCCGATACACTAAACTGAGGATCATGGACAAGGATTTGGTGCATAAGGCTGTCGAATTGATCTACGTACTCAGTAACGCTCTCAGACTGTTTGATGTGAAAAACTATCTAAAGAGGTTGTTGAGGGTCTCCTTTTCTGCCGAAGGTCCTCAAGAAGATTTTATTCATCCAACAGACATGTTGCAGGATCAAGCGCCAAAGGGAGGATAGCGAAGTAGAGCTTCGGCAAACGATATTATCATAGCTTCGGCTTAGGCTAGCCCGAAGGGTTTATAACATGTCGAGTCAAGGGTAGAAAGACATATTTACCCTCGTTACTTTTATTAGAACAAATGTATAGATATCAGGGTCACAAATGTACTTTTTCCTAGGCTACATCCCATGCCTATAAACAGATGAACAGTACCTCGTACTATTCATGCATTGATTGAAGATTATTCTTGGATTCTTTCTTCACACGAACCGAAGGTATAAATGTAATGTTTTATCAGTGTGTAATTCATATCATAACCTTGTTTAAACATGCGAATGAAATAAAATAGGATTTAATATTGTATTACATTGTTATATTGTCTATGTAAACAATAAACCCTTCGAAAGGGTTAACTGAGAGATGAAGATACACTCTTCATCACCTTCGTCCATGAACCATTATCTCTTAGAGAAGATAATGCTTCTGTTGGTCACTTGTTCTCAAATGCTATGAGTTGAGAACAAGACAACACGAAATGTTAATGGTTAAAGACCTTCGTCCTTCAAAGCATTATCTTCCTTCAGATATAATGATCTTTAGACGAAGGTTATGAAGAACATACCTTCATCAACTCAGTATAAAATAATGAAAGTAGAAGCATATGAAACATGTAAAATAATATGAATAATCATATGATATTATTAGCGTATTTTTATTATATCATCATGAATAAACATGAACAATATTGAATTACATTTATACCTTCGGCTCGACAGAAGGTGAGAGTCCAAGTGTGACGTGCAAATGAATACAGGACACCGTGAACAGTACGGTGTTACTGTTCATCTATTTATAGGCATGCCCTTGATATTTACTATTGACTTAAGAACAATCTATTGAGGACTAGATGGCCTTTTCCTCTTTAAGTCGGTTTCATTTTCCACTGCTGAGCCGAAGCTTCTTCACGCGTAGCTTCGGAACTGGTTCATCCTTCTTCCAGACCACGCTTTTCATATTGTGTACAGCTTCATTCCGAGGACGAAGGTCCTTGTGAATGTATTATACTTGGAAAACATGTTAGTTGTGTTTTTGAGGACCTTCGGAAGATGAAGGCCCCCAACAGTAGCCCCTTGCAGTATTAATTTGTTATAATAACGAATTCAGACTGCGACGTAAACGAAGGCCTTAAGCCGAAGGTCCGAAAAAACACCTTCCCTTCGCTAGAATAGCGAAAGTCAATGACAAACGGAGCCCGTCAAGTTGCAAAGCGCTAGGCGTATAAATAGGAACCCACAGCGGCAGCATTTGATGCGCCATTTCTGCTGCTTGTGTTATTTTCTCAAATTTTTTATTCTCGCTTAATAGCCCTTGCCTCATTTTCGAGCTTCGGTTTAAAGACGTGTTTGCTCCATGTCTGAGGAGAAGAAGATGACTGAGGAGAAGAAGTTGTATGAAGAGAAGAAAGTTTTAGATCCTTTTATTGCTGGGTTTTATGAGTCTATGGCTAAGACGAATACAGAGAAAATTACTAAGGAGATAATGGAGGGTCTGTCTAAAGATTCTGATGACAGTGATAGTTATGATGTGGAGAGTGGAGATGAAGATTCTGAGGACCGGCCCTGGCGGCCAAGCCACACCATTTTCGAAAAATCGACCATCAAACAAAGTCATATTGACGCCATGAGAGGGAGATATTTTTGGGACATGTCTATTGTGAGGGTTGGAGGAGACAGCACTGCCCTTGCCCCTGAGGAAAATGAAGTTGTTATTTACCGAAGCTTCTTGAAGGCAGGCCTTCAGTTCCCGTTGAGCAAGTTTGTGGTTGAAGTGTTAAAGATATTCCAGATCTTTCTTCATCAGATTACCCCCGAAGCTATAATTAGGATGGGGATGTTTGTTTGGGCTGTAAGAAGCCAGGGGCTGGAGCCGAGCGCGAAGTGCTTCTGCAATATGCACGAGCTATTATACGAGACGGAGGCTACCGGCAAAGAACAATACCACAACAACTTCGGTTGTTACGGGTTCATTGCCCGTTCAAATGCAAGCTACCCGGTGCCAACTTACCGGAAAAGATGGCCCGGGGCCTAGATGGAGGAGTGGTTTTACGTAAAAAATGATCTGTTTGAAAGGGAGGATATCAAGGAAATCATTCAGCGCCCCATCTGGTCTCGCTTCGGCCTCCGAAGGCCGAAGGTGGCTATCGAAGGTGATGTCGAAGCATGCCAAAAGGCCTTCAGCAATGTTTGTGCCTTCATTGGCACAAGAGATATAGTCCAAGAGCACATAGCCTATAGGGTGTGGCCACATGTGAATAGCTGGGAAATGTCGAAGGAAACTACTGTGGAATCCAGTGAAGGTGGCTTAGTTCGATTGAAATATACCTTCAGATTTAGGGAGAAGTTTGACAAACCAAATGATGACTGGTTGAAATGCATTGAAGCTACCAGCAACGAGCTGCTTGGGACATATTCGAAGGTCGAAGATGATGCCTTGTTCGTAGCCTTCGGTGGTCGGGGCAAGAAAAGATTGAATAGGGTGTTTGATGCAATTGGCTTCGTATACCTGAATATCACTACCCATTGCGAAGGCAAGGAAAGAAGATAAAAACTGCCGCTTCGTCCACTACTGTTGTGCCAAAAGGCAAAAAGATGAAAGTTCTGACCCATCGGCCGCGATATATTGAACCGGTTGTAGTGCCTGAATTTGATGAAGGGACCTCTTTAACTGCCGAAGAAAAACAAGCTGCTCCCACCGTGCAGAGCGCTGAAGGATCGATTGTAGTGCCAAAGGTGCCTACAGCCAGGCCAGCCGAAGCCAAGGATGATGCGACCGAAGAGCCTAAATTTGAAAAAACAGTGATAATGCCAGAAATTCTGATCCCACCAGCAGAGGCAGAATTGCTGGAAGTGCAAAAGGCTCCTGTCGTAACTCCCAAGAGGAGGAGGATGGCCAGCGTGCTAGACGCTATGATGGAGACAACAAAGGCCTTGAGCCCTGCTTCTACTAAGAAAGTTGCCGAAGCTGTCAACGTCTAGGCCGAAGCCGAAACTGGGCCTTCAGTGCCCATTGAGACGAAGGCTGTCGCGCCTGATGATAAAGCTGAGCAACAAACTTCAGATGCCGGCGTGGCAACAGGGCAAGACATGATAGAAAAAGCAAAATCTCCTGCCCTCAAAGCTCCGACCGAAGATGTTGATTACATTATCCGACATGCTTTGGGGAAAAATTATCCCAAGAAGAAATTTTAGAAGCCAGACACTACGCCCAGAAACTTAAATATCCAAAGGGGGCGTTAGTGTTCAATGGCACTAACGAAGATGATTTCCTGTACTGTTTCCTGGACAACAAAGAAATATCCGTTTGCTGGGAGATAGGCAAAAGTATGGGATTTTCGAAACTTGAAGAAGGCCTTTCGGTCATGTCGAAGGAGGATCTTGCTGATAGCCTTGCAGACAACAGTATAAAGGTACAGAAGCTGTTGACTTTAAAGTTTTAAATGAAATATTTCATTGTCATGCTTAATTCTTTCTTTTTTCTTTCAGGGCTTAATTCTTAGCAATGCTTTGAGGGCTCAAAAAAGCGCCGAAGATGAAAGTTTTACAATATCTCTCAGTAACCTTCGCTCAGAGGTAATTGAGCTGAGAAACGAAGGTTTGGAGAAAGACAAAATTTTAATCTCATTGGTGAGTAAAATGAAAGAAGACGAAGCTAAATACAATGCTCAGGCCGAAGCACAAAAAGCTGAGGTTGAAGACCTTCGGAAACAACTGGCCAAAGCTAAAGAAAATTGTGAAGTTGCAAAGGCCAGCCAAGAAATAAGTGAATGGTGGAAGGCCAGGCTTGAGAAAAATATTGAAGAGCTTCGCGAATCCAAGGAAAGATGCTTCAAAAAATCCTTGGATTGCGTGAAAATTTTGAAAACAGCTTTGCTAAGGTAGGTGCCTACTCCTCTGAGGAGAACTTCATTCGAGGCGATTCCGAAGGTGTTATCGAGTGGATAAGTGGGGAAGCCGAAGCTTTCGAGGAGATCCTGAGCGATCGCGGGGGCATTTGTGCTTTCTTTGGCACTCGAGAGATTGCAGCTATCCTGGAGAAGGCTGGTTGTGATCATGTTAAAGCTGCTACCGAATCTGAAGCTGCCTTCTCCATAGACAACATAAAGGACCCCTCGGCCGAAGCTACTTCAGTGGGTGGAAAATTTTATTCTGGTATCTGGTTGAACGGTGGTCGGGAATTGGCCAGCGAAATTATAAGGAAGAATGAAAAAGGCACCCATGATGCCCGAGAAGAAGCTAGCCGAGCTGAAGAAGCTGCTAAACGTGAAAGACGTATAGGTACTGTTTTTGAATTTCAGCTTCGGTACTTACTTTGTGTTTTCGAACTAATAGTTTACTTATTACAGCTGAGCTATCACCGCTACCAGAGCCATACAATCCCCTAGCTGATCCAGAGATGAAGGAAGCATTGGATATAATATGCATTGCTAATTCCATTATCGACGAAGTCGTCGATAAACTTTTGAACGAAGTCGCAGAAAAAGTCCTTAGAGAAGAGTAGACTTTATTGTAAAAATGTTTTGTAATATTTGATGTATGGAACCATTTGAAGGAAGATTAAGTTTCTATTGTAACACAACTATGTATCATTTGATGTATGGAACAATGAATCGAACATATAAGCTGTTGTAATTTATTTCTTTGTGATGCATGAAATTTACACACATACTGTTTTTGAGCCTTCGGCGAAAAAACACCTTCCCTTCTTTTCATGCTTCGAAAAGAAAGAAACCCCTTCTAGGACAGATCTTATAGAATTGTCACCCGAAGTTTGCTTCGTGCCTTAGCATATTTTGATTCAACGAAGTGTTGCTGAAGATTTGCTTCGTATCTTAGCATATTTTCATTCAACGAAGTGTTACTGAAGGTTTGCTTCGTACTCAATCGTCCTGTTGATGCGATATGATGTATGATGTGATGCTGTGCTAAATGATGCAATGTGACGATGATGTTTGAACACCCACTCATACACCCACACTGGAACACGGAAGACTCTACATCCCCTTAGGAACGTCTTTTGAGTCTTTAAGCTCTGCATCCCCTTAGGAACGACTTTTGAGCTTCTTAACCTTCTATTTCGGTGGTATAAGTTCTACATCCCCTTAGAAACGACTTTTGAACTTCTTCGCCTTATATTTTGGCGGTATTTGGCTTTGCATTCCCTTTGTAACGACTTTTGAGTAGAAAACTTACTCTGTGTTCCCTTAGGAACGACTTCTTGCAGCTTCGTCAATTTTTGGCTCTGCATTCCCTTAGGAACGACTTTTGAGCAGAAAACTTACTCTGCACCCCCTTAGGAACGACTTTTTGTAACTTCGTCAATTTTTGGCTCTGCATTCCCTTAGGAACGACTTTTTGCTTCGGAATTTACTTCGCTTTCTCAAAAACGTCTTTCGAGCTTCGTAAATCCATGATGGATGTGGCAGAACCTCCCAAGTTATTGGGCCCACATGCACCTGTCCTTGTCTCAAAGACCTCAGACTGCTATGCATGTGCACCAGATAACTTAACAGGATCCGTCCGATTGCCCCAAGGACATCGGATAAACCACTTACAACCAGAACCGCGGGATTAAGTAAACACAAATCACACACCAACAATTTTGCAACGGAAATCTTATTACCAAATTTTACAAGTTACAAAAATTTTACTTTGTACATGATCGGAGTGAGTACAAAAGTGATTTAATGAAATAACTTTGAACTGTTATAAATTATTTGTAGTTTTGAAATATATGCTAGCTCAAGTGACCATCCTCAATAAGAAGTATAGAAGTACTTAGACTTATAGAACGCCGAGCCCACCGGCACTTAACACCATCGTCAGCAGCACAAAACTACAACCTGAAAAACAACAGGGAATAAAACCCTGAGTATGGAATTACTCAGCAAGACTTACCCGACTAAAGAAAAGACTCTCAAGGGTATGTTGGATTTGGGAATCAAGGAGAGGCTTTAGCAAGAATCAACTTAGATACTTTTGCAGAAATAGCTTACTAAAGTGAGTCCTTACTTTCAACATTTTAATGCTAGATTAAGTATTAATAGACCTTGTTTGCATCTAGTCTAATTTCACCATCACATTAATCAATCCAACATGATTCTTGCTCATTAAGATTCCATCCATGACTTAGATTGCAAGGCAGTGACCAAGTCTTCATGTCCGCGAAGTTACGGCGATCCGAATCGATTATACTCAGCTGAGGATCTCCAATCACACGACATATGTAGCACTTAACCCTTGCATATGTCAACTCGCCACCGGGGTTCTTAAGACCAGATCAGGTTCACACCAACCGAGAGCACAGATACACCACCGTCCAACCTCTTGCCACGGAGGGTACACGCTACTCTCGCCATCTCTCCACTCCCATTGCGTGTTATCTTATTCTGGTATTAGTCTGCACGAGGCAAAGCTTACCCATGACGAGGCATGTGACCAGTTAAAGGGTCCTCGATCATCAAGCCTACATTCAGTATAATCCTTAATCAACCTGGGTAGAACATCACCTGTTCCTAGCCCAAGTCCCGATTTAAGTACTTCCATCCTTAAGATTGTTTGTGTTCCTTAGGATGAAAAGAGCATTATAGGGAACTTTGCAGTAAGATCCCACCATTGCTCCCAATAAAAATATTCTTGCAGGCAGAAGCCATCCTTCCTCAGGATAACCCCTGAGCTACGCATTAACGCAAAGGACAACCTCTATCCGCAAGATTTACCTCTAGGCAAGGCTAAGCAATTTTGTAAATCATATTCTGATACTTCATCAGAAGTATCTATAAAGATATGGATATCAAGGTAGGCAATGCATCAAAGGGTTTCCAAGCAACTCCTATAAACCTAATGCACATTTCACTAGACTTAAAGTGTGCACAAAATTATTTAAAAACACAAGGAAGGGGTTGCATGCACCGGGGCTTGCCTGGAAGAACACTAGGTTAGTGTTGTTAGACGAAGTTCGCTTGACGACCATCTTTTGCCTTGACATTCGTCAGATTATCCATCTTCAGGTTCGTCTGACTAACGACATCGTCTTGCGGAGATGTCCATTCTCTACATTATCCTGGGGTTGACTGGAATCGTCTTCCGCTTCACGTGATTAATTAACGTACCTGAATGGAATGCATTATGCACATGAATGCATATAGACGGAAATATTACAAACCTAAATAGTGTTACGCGATAACGAATTAAACACCTAGCAGCGAGGCGTTGTTCAATTTTATACAAAAATACTAGTTATTAACATATGACTACGCACAATAATTATGCTTCTCTAGCCCATTCAAAGGTCTTTCATATATCACCAAACAATAGTATATATATATATGTATTCACGCTCTACTTGTTTTAATTAAAGTTCGACACCAAAAACTTAATAATTCTAAATTCATTAGTCTAAGACATTTTGAGTCTTAAAATAAAAACAGACGCACGTCAACATTCTAAACTACCAGACCGGACGACTTTGCATCACTCGCCCGCTAATTAAAATGTCTAATAGCAAAGCATTAATTTATTTAAGTAACTAAATCGGCAGGGCAACATCGTCAGAACTTACTAGCTAGCCAGATAAAATGTTTAACATATCTGTTATATTATTAATTCGACCACCCGTTGGATACGAAACACTGATTTAATCCTTCTCGCCTAACCCGAACTTAGCTACGCAGCACGACGACTTCACAATCGTGGACACAATTACCCCACAACATGTAGCCCCGTATTCGAACAAGCGTCAAATAAATACGTGCCCGAGCTACAAGTGGGATAATCGTCGTGACATACATACCTAGTAATCTATCCATTACCTAGTAATCTATCCATTAAACCAATTATTGGAAGTGGCGAATTAGCTTACCATAATTAAATCCGGCTTGAAATCATGAAATGGACGACGTCTTTCAGCTCTAGCTTTTCCCTGAATACATGGTGAGTGTCGCATCAAATCACTCTTCTTCTTGCACATCGAGAATTCTCCTGCCACGTACTAATTTGTTTCCTTTCACGCCTAATCTTCTCGGATCTTTAGTGTAGACGAGGATGGCAATTGATGGCAATGACGTGTCAGCACGACGATCTTCATACGACGAAGACGATGGCATGATAACTTGTTCGAGCGGGGCAAGCGTGATCTAGAGCGTGGACGCGAGTTGGAGCGGAGTAGAACGCGACGAGCTGAGAAGCTACGGCGCAGGGGCTTGAAACTGAGCGGAGAGGAGCACGCGGCACGCACACAGAACACAGAAGCTAGGCACGATGAACTTCAGTCCGAGCACCGACAAGCCGAGGCCAGAGGAACAAGGAGCAGGGCAGAGCTCCACGCTGAGCGCGCACAGGGGAGCTGGGCACGAGCTGCAGCAGAGGCCGAGCACGGGTGAGGAGAAGCTCCGCGAGCTGAGGGAGCGCGGCACACAGGGGAGCAAGCAGCAGAGTCGGCTGGGGAGAAGCCATGGTGAAGGAGAAACCACGGCGCGCAGAGAAGGGACCAAATCCGAGCTGGAGATGCCATGGCGGGGAGATCCGGCGAGCTGCAAGAGAGCTGCTCGGTAGAACACAGGGAGCTGGGGCGAGCAGGGGAGCGACCGAGCTGCAATGGCGAGCAGGGGATGGGCGCCGCCATGGGCATCGGGAGGAGCTTGGGCGCAGTGAAGAGACTCAGGGAAGGGAAGCCGTGCAGGGGCACACGACGACCGGTAGAGGGAGCTAGAATCTACCGCGATGAGCGTAGGGATGTGCTCGCCCATATGAGGAGCTCGGCATGGGCGTAGGCGCACAGGGAACTGGGAGCCGCGACCATGAATTGGGAAATGAGAGAAGCAGCTGGGCGCGCAGGGAGAACGCGCCATGGCTGAGGGAGCTCGGGACACAGGGGCACCGCGTAGAGGAAGCTCTGCGTGCTAGGATCTGGCGCCGGGGAAGGAAGAAAGAAGAGCGGCTATCGGAGGGAAGGAGACGCGGTTGGGGAGGGACTCCGCTGGTGCTCCACTCGACGGCTAGAGATGAGGCGACTCGGGAAGAGCCTGGGCGTCGGCCAGGAAGATAAGGCAGGGGGAGGGAGAAGTATGTGGGAGCTACTCGGCTGCTGGGAAGACGCGAGAAGCTGGTACACCGATGAATGGATCAGGCTCCCACGCCGGTAGAAGATGAGGATGAGGGAACGGCGGCCCAAAGAAAATCAGAGAGAAGAGGAACGACGGGATAAGGAGATGTGCTGGAAAAAAATCAGCAATGGGTGGCTGTAGAGGATAGGACTGCTGGGATTTTTTTTAATTTCTCTTTCTCCCTTTTTTATAGAAATTCATAGATATTTCGAATTGGAATTTTTTTCTAGCGACAAATAAAGGGTCGACAGTACTTGCGACACGGTTTGATTGGATTCGAAATTTCGATACATTTATCTGCGGTCTAAACATCTGATTCCATGGTTGCGGGTAATTTGTGTGATAATCGGATCTCAATTTTTAGCGATAAACAAAGAGTCGATGCACGATACGGCAAATGACTACGCACATTATTTTCTCGGATCACGAAATGGAACATCCGAGGTTTACGATTCTGACTAAATTTCGTTTAGATAATTTTTGTGACTATTCCGGCCACGATGAAAACGGACCAGATTGACACGAGTTCGGCTTCGGTATTTTAATCTCCTCTGCGTGATTCGACCAAAATTAGTCGAAATCCAATTCGCTATTGTACACTCGTTGCCATCGCCAAAACAGCGTGCGGACGGATAAATTGGATCCTAACCTCGCGCACGATTTCTTTCAGGCAACGCGCGATACAAATTATTTTGCCCCGAACAATTTTAGTTATCGAGTTCAAATTAATTTGTCCGAAATAAAATCATCCGAGTGAGTCGGGCTTCCGAATTCGTATTCGCGCGAGCGATGAATTTTAAATAATCATCGGACGAACCGATTTTCGGAACAACGATGTTCCGAACATCACGAAAATTTAGGAAGAGCTCGGATAGATAAAAACGAGGTCGAACTCGCAACCGACAAAACAGATGCGATATTAAAATCGCGACAGGCAAAGATGTTTAAAATTTAGCATCTGTTTCATCCACTGATATTACGTGCTTAAATTCATACTCGTTGTCGAGCGGAATATAAACACCTGGGGTGTTACAATGGAGATATAGGCACAATTGTTACATGGAATTGAAATTAAGTTCTCCATTACTTTTTTCTTGCACACAAAAAATAAAATGGCATAAAGATAAAGATACACCAATAGTTGGATATTCCTTAGTATATATGCTTCGATTCTGGTACAGTGTTATTGACTGTACGAGCTTCGGACTCCTCCCTGAAGTCGCGCTGCTGTTGGGCATGTTGATGCCCTTCTGGCTGCTGGCTTCGGGTGTGGGTGGGTGGCAATGGTGGTGGTAGTGGAAGCTAGAGCCAGGAAGCTTGTGAATGACTTGCCGAAGCAACAGAGGCTGCAGGTTGATTACCCACGTATTCTGGTATATAGGGACAGTAGTACGAAGCAGTATGTAAGACCTGCTTCGGCTGATTTTGCCGCGCCTCTGCTTCGGCAATCTCCTTCTGTTTCTGAATGGTGACCCGGCAAGTTCTTGTAGTGTGGCCCTTGTCTTCACCACAGAATAAACAATAGAGCTTTCTAGGCTGATCCCCATACCTTCCTCCGAAGCCCCTGCCTTCTCTGCCCCTTAGGACTGGTGGCCTAAAAGAGCTTTGCTGTTGCCCTGAGGATTGTGAGCTATACTGCGGCCTTTGAAGCTGGCTTCCTCTGTCATCGCTCTGGCTGGAGTTGTGGATTGATCTGGCATGCCTAGGGTGAATTCTTCCTCCGAAGCCCCTAGTCATCTCAGAAAACCTATAAGCTTCTTCCCTTCTTTGGCGGAAATCATTATCAGCCCGGATGTACTCATCCATCTTTTGAAGAAGCTTCTCCAGGGTCTAAGGGGGTTTCCTGGCAAAGTATTGAGAGCCGTAGGTCCTGGCCGAAGCCCTTTGATCATGGCCTCAATGACAATTTCATTGGGCACTATGGGCGCTTGTGCTCTCAGACGCAAGAACCTTTGGACATACGCCTAGAGGTATTCTTTGTGGTCTTGTGTGCATTGGAACAAAGCTTGAGCAGTAACCGGCTTCGTCTGGAACCCTGGAACCCTTGGAAACTGGTGATTAGCATGTCCTTCAGCTTCTGCCATGATGTGATTGTTCCTGGCCGGAGAGAGGAGTACTAGGTTTGTGCGACATTCTTGACTGCCATGACGAAGGATTTCGCCATGACTACAGTGTTGCCCCCATATGAAGATATGGTTGCTTCGTAGCTCATCAGAAACTGCTTCGGATCTAAGTGCCCATCATACATGGGGAGCTGGGGTGGCTTGTAAGATGGGGGCCATGGGGTAGCCTGCAGTTTTGCTAATAGAGGAGAAGCATCATCAAAAGCAAAATTTCCATGATGGAAATTATCATACCATTCATCATCATTGTAGAAATTGTCCTGACGAAGCTCTCTGCGTTGAGGTCTTCGGTCCTGGTCATCTTGAGTGAGATGACGCATTTCCTCAGTAGCCTCATCAATCTTCCTTTTTAGCTCGGAGAGACGAAGCATCTTCTCCTTCTTCCTCTGGACTTCGAGATCCCTTATTTCTTGGTCCAGCTCCTCCTCCTGAGGCATTGGACTTGTAGCCTTCCTTTTTTGGTTTCTGGCTTCACGCAGTGTTTCTTGGTTGACGTCCAGTGGCTGCAGTGCAGCCCCTAGCCCTGAAGACTTCTTTGGCGGCATGACGGAGATCACAGCTTTTCCGAAGGTGGTCGAATGAGTTCACCGGAGGTGGGCGCCAATGTTGGTCACTTGTTCTCAAATGCTATGAGTTGAGAAAAAGACAACACGAAATGTTAATGGTTAAAGACCTTCGTCCTTCAAAGCATTATCTCCCTTCGGATATAATGATCTTTAGACGAAGGTTATGAAGAACATACCTTCATCAACCCAGTATAAAATAATGAAAGTAGAAGCATATGAAACATGTAAAATAACATGAATAATCATATGATATTATTAGCGTATTTTTATTATATCATCATGAATAAACATGAACAATATTGAATTACATTTATACCTTCGGCTCGATAGAAGGTGAGAGTCCAAGTGTGACGTGCAAATGAATACAGGACAGCGTGAACAGTACGGTGTTACTGTTCATCTATTTATAGGCACAGGACGCAGCCTGTGTAAAATTACATCCATGCCCTTGATATTTACTATTGACTTAAGAACAATCTATTAAGGACTAGATGGCCTTTTCCTCTTTAAGTCGGTTTCATTTTCCACTGCTGAGCCAAAGCTTCTTCACGCGTAGCTTCGAAACTGGTTCATCCTTCTTCCAGACCATGCTTTTCATATTGTGTACAGCTTCATTCCGAGGCCGAAGGTCCCTGTGAATGTATTATACTTGGAAAACATGTTAGTTGTGTTTTTGAGGACCTTCGGAAGATGAAGGCCCCCAACAGCTTCGAAGGACGAATGTCCTTAATGTTTAATATTTGTGTTGCCTTGTTTTTGATTCATAGCAATTGAAACAAGTAACCAACATTGGTGCCCACCTCCAGTGAACACACTTCCACAATAATGACTACGAGTAGTCACCAAGCTTCGTCACCAGCCGTGACAAAGCTCGTACTCCCAATCACAGGTGGTTTAAGCTTTGAGCCAGCCAACAAGAAGCAGAATAAGGAAGCCCAGCAAAGGGTACAACATGTCGGAGTGCAGGGCCCTATATCAAATCCAAATGGTCTCATGTGTCAATCACTTTCTCTCAAGAGGACCTTCAGCTCAAAGACTACCCACACAATGATGCCATGGTTATATCTTGTGTCATAAAAGGATTTTTTTATCCATAATATTCTAGTGGATACATGCAGTGCAGCGGACATCATCCTTGCAAAAGCTTTCAGGAAAATGCAAGAGCAAGAAGATACATGACGCAACACATCTTCTATGTGGCTTCGGAGGGAAACAGATAGCAGCACTCGACAAGATAACAATGCCAATCACCTTCGGTTACATACACAACACTAGAACTGAGCAAGTTGTATTTGACATAGTAGACATGGAGTACCCCTACAATGCAATTATTGGAAGGAGAACATTGAATGCATTCGAAGTAGTATTACAACCGGCATACTTGTGCATAAAAATACCACCGAATCAGGGTCCAATTGTTGTACATGAAAGTCAAGAGGCTGCTAGAAGAGCCGAAGGAAACTGGACAGACTCCAAGGCTATCCACAATATAGACGAAGCTGAAGCCCACCACCAACACAACCATGTAAGGGATAAGGCATCTTTGATAGATCAGCCAAAATTCATGCTCTTGTGTGAAGATATAGCTGATCAAAAGGTGTTGTTTGGATCTCAGTTAACTGAAGAGCAAGAAAAGACCCTAACAATTTTTTTCAATAACTGAGATGTCTTTGCTTGGTTAGCCAATGAACTATGTGGTGTCAACGGAGACATTATTGAACATTCTCTCAATGTAGATCTCACCATCAGACCAAGAAAGCAAAAACTTTGGAAAATGTCAGATGATAAAGCTGAAGGAGCAAGAGACGAAGTTAAAAAGCTTCTTAGTGCTGGAGTAATTAGAAAAGTAACTTATCCAGAATGACTAGCTAATACTGTAATGGTAAAAAAGGCCAACGGGAAATGGAGATTGTGTATTGACTTCACAGATCTCAATAAGGCATGCCCGAAGGATGAGTTTCCTCTACCTAGGATAGATTCCCTCATAGATGTGGCAACCACTTTGGATCTCATGAGTTTGTTGGATTGCTACTTAGGCTATCACCAGATTTGGATGAAGAAGGAAGATGAGCCCAAAACAAGCTTTATAACCCCCAGCGGTACATATTGCTATCTTCGGATGCTTGAGGGGCTTAAGAATGCTGGAGGAAGCTTCAACTGGATGACATCTAAAGCGCTGAGTACTTAATGTTTTGACATACGTTGATGACATCATAGTCAAGAGTATGAAGCAAGAAAATCACATTATAGACTTACAAGAGACATTTGTCAACTTTAGGAAAGCAGGTCTCAAGTTGAATCTAGAAAAATGTATCTTCAGAGTAAAGAAGGGCAAATTCCTTAGATGCCTTGTGTCAACCAAAGGAATTGAGGCTAACCCGAGCAAAATAGAATCAATACTTCGGATGGAGCCACCAAAGTCAAGAAAGGGCGCTCAGAGGTTGATAGGAAGACTTGCATCATTGAATAGATTCATCTCAAGATCGGCAGAAAGAAATCTACCGTTCTTTGAAGTGTTAAAATCAGCTGAAGTCTTCCAATGGGGATCAACTCAACAGAAAGCTTTCGAAGATCTGAAGCAATACCTTATACAGCTGACAACCTTGTCTCAACCTTCGCCAGGAGCCCCACTACTGCTATATGTAGCTATCTCTCATTCCACTGTCAGTGTAGCATTAGTCCAAGAAACACAAGATGGACAGATGAAGAAACAAGTGCCAGTTTACTTCATCTCAGAAGTCTTGAGCCCGTCCAAGAGAAACTACACAAAATTGGAGAAGGTGCTATATTGAAATCTGATTCTCAAGAATCATGGGAGTAAGAAGGGCAATATTGAAGTCTGATTCTCAAGTAATCACAGGGCAATACTGAAGTCTGATTCTCAAGTAATCACAGGGCAATACTAAAGCTATGGGAGAATTGTGAACTTAAAGCCATGGGAGTAAGAAGGGCAATAATGAAGTCTGATTCTCATGTAATCACAGGGCATGCTGACAAAAGCAGCAAGGCAAAAGACCTTAAGTTGAAAAAATATCTTGATACAGTCCTAAGGATGGAGGCTTCCTTCGAGAGATTCTCAGTAAAAAATATTTTCCAAGAGGAGATAATGAGAAAGCAGACTTGTTAGCCAAGTCAGCAGCATAGGGGCTCCCACTTCCCCTAGAGGTCTTTTTCGAAACCCTCAAGGCACCTTCGGTTGAGCTTATGGAAAGGGTTGTACTCACAATATCACCTATACACAGTGAGAATTGGAGAACAGAGATTGTATCTTTGCTTTAGGACAATTACCCTTCAGACGATGATGTTTACATCAAAAGAATGTAGGCCAGAACAAGGCCATACACGATAATAGAAGGCATATTGTTTAAACAAGGAGTCTGCTCACCATTGTTGAAATGTTTATCTAGAACCGAAGGTCAAGAGCAGATGAGAGAAATTCACTCAAGATATGTGGTGCTCATATTGGAACTAGGCCACTCTCGGGCAAGGTTTTCAGGCAAGGCTTCTACTGTCCAAAAGTTGCTTCGTATGCATTAGATTTGGTGCAGAAATGTGACAATTGCCAGAGGTGTGCCAAGGACCAAAAACAACTTCCATGTCTAACACAATTAATTCAGCCAACCTGGGCACTGCAGTGATAGGGGTTAGACTTATTGGGACCATTACCACCAGCTCAGGGAAATCTAAGATATGTTGTGGTAGTATGCTAATATTTCTCCAAATGGATCGAAGCTAAATCACTAGCTACAATACATCGACCATGATTCAGAAGTTTTTCTGGCAAAATGTCATCTTCCGCTTTGGAGTGCTGAAGGCTATTACAGTGGATAATGGAGCGCAGTTTGACTCAGAAGCATTCAAAACCTTCTATGATAAGATTGGAGCAAAAATACATTTCACATTAGTAAGGCATCCAGAATCTAATGGTGTGGTGGACCAAGCAAATGGTATCATCCTTAAAGGGATAATGAGGTCAATTTTTAATATACCGAAGGGAAAATGGCCAGATGAATTAGTAAAAGTGGTATGGAATCATAACATTGTAGTTTCAAGATCAACAACTTTCACCCCATTCAAACTTTTGTTTGGAGACGAAGCAATAACTCCGAAAGAGGCAAAAATAGGGTTGATACGGACTCTAGCTTCGGTAGAGGATGAAGATACTTGCAAAATATCAAAAGACACAATAGAATGGGTTAGGCTTCAGGCAATTGATCATATTAATAAATACCAAGCCGAAACAGCAAAGTGGCGAGACAAAAAAGTCAGGCTAAAGAATATTAAACCAGGACATTTTGTGCTTCAAAGAGTAGCTAACCCAAAGACTGTAGGGAAATTACAGCTCAATTGGGAGGGCCCCTTTTTGGTGGTATCTTCGGCAAGATAAGGATCTTATAGGTTAAGAGACATGGAAGGAAATGACATTCCAAGTTCCTGGAATGCAGATGAGCTTCAGAGATATTATGTGTAACAACCATGTAATTTTTTCCATTTCTATGGTTCCCTTTTTCCTTTCAAGTGGAGAGAAAGGTTTTTAATGGGCCCATATTCTGTAATTTTCATTTCTTTTTATAGCCTTATTCAATATAAGGGCAAATTTCCACTATATGTAAAATGTAAAGATCTGAAATTACACCATTGAGTGTAAAAGGTAAAGAAGCTCCAAAGTCGTTCCTGAGAGAATGTAGAGCTAAAATACCACCTAGTAATGGTGAAGAAGCTCCAAAGTCGTTTCTAAGGGGATGCAGAGCTAAAATACCATCTAGTAAAGGTAAAGAAGCTCCAAAGTCATTCCAAAGTTGATACATAGCTAAAATACCACCTAGTACAGGTGAAGGAACTCCAAAGTCGTTCCTAAGGGGACGCGGAGCTAAAATACCACCTAGTAAAGGTGAAGAGACTACAAATTCGTTCCTAAGTGGATGCAGAGTCTATTTTTTCTTTTTTACCTTTGGCAAGCATCACTCGCATAACACATGGCATCATAATTTGCATTCATACAAGCATTCATTATAGACATTTTAGCTTCATCGCATCATCACATTTCGCATAAGAAACTAATGAGAAGCTTATGATGCTTCGTTGTAAACGTAAAGAAGGGAAGGTGTTTTTTGCCTTTCGGCTCAAAAAGAATAACACAATTTCATTCACAGCAAAGCAAGCGAAAACAACATAAGGTAATATTACAAGGTATCTATACATATTTACAAAAGTTTTTACATCCTTTATCAATCTTTCCATCAAATATAATGTTTTTACAACAAAGAGCTTTAAGATCATCTTTCAGGATTCTATCAAACAACTTCAAAGCTTCGGATCTTGACTCTTCACCAGCATTACCCTGGAAGCAACATCGTATCAGGTATTGCGTGATAACAAACAGGAAGAAGGTGGAAGAAGATAAGCGAAAAAGAATTCTTATACTTTGTCAAGTAGCGCTCGAGGTTTGTCTCGGCAACTTCTCGACCACCCTTCGTCCAGATTTTGGTAACAAACCTGTTACCCACACTTCTGCTTCAGCTAGTATGTTGCCTAGATTGGATGGAGAGATGTTAAAGGTTGGCTTATTAACGGCCTTCAAGTGGTTGTACCCAACTTTGGCAAAGATAGCTGTCATTCCTCGAGTAGCCACCAACGCGTAGAAATCGCCGTGGCTGTGGCAGAACCGCCTGAATTATTCCAGCTTAAGTGCCCAAGTCATGCCTCAGGGGCCGTAATGCACTTAAATCGGAATAATCCGTCAGTCCCTTAGATCTAGTCTGATAAAGCCACTTAACTAGGATCAAATACCACAAACTCACTCAAAGGTGAGTCACAGAAGAAATGCAATAAAATAGGAAAACCTCAAATTAAAGTACTGGAGTTATTACATAAATTGGAGTTTTTCACATAGACTGAAATAAGTTCATAAGGTAGTATGCAGCAGATAATCGACATCGTCACGAGTGAGGAATAGGGCAAGGCCTAGCCCACTACTCCTGCTCCTCTCCTGCCGGAGCAACATCCCACTCGACCGTCCAACCCGGTGGCAGGGTGGTAGGCCAAGTCACACCATCAACCATATCCTGAAGCGTACCTGCAAAAATTATGCCACAAGCAAGGCTGAGTATACTAATACTCAGCTAGACTTACCCGGTGTGAGGAATCTACACCTCTACCTCTAGACCATGAAGCTGTTCGGCTGAGGGGTTTGGTTTGCCAAAAGCACTAGTTGTATCTAAGGTCCACTTTTAGCTTTTCCATTTCTAGTATCGTTATTTTAGCTAAGTTTGCCCTTTCTAAGCATACATGGTAGCAATCATTTAATACAACCAACATGTTATCTCATGTAATCCTCATTTCACTTCTTACTCAATGTAGTACAAGGGGTCAAGCAGTCTCATTAGCTGCGAGAAGCAGACGATTCGAATCGAGTTTTAAACCTTGCAAGGTAAACCTAAACACACGACATGTAGGGGCACTCCGTCCCCACACATATCAACCATCCCCTTAGCATACAATGCTCCACTGACCCCGGCTGCCGCCGTGCAGTGACCGCACTTGTACCCACCATAGCTAGCATGGGAGACCTAGTCTCAGGTTGCGTGAGGGGTAAAGTCAGCGTCCGGCTTCACTCAGGTACTAGGTTTACTGGTTACCATATTTCCTGACATGTGCTTAGTACGTTCAAACGCTTGACTCAGGTATCCACATATTAATCCTTAATTCCTTTTTTCGTCTCACGGACAAGGCATCCTCCCTGGATCCAAGTCCATGGACCATCATAGATCTCGTTATCAAGATGAATACAATCAATTCCTGACCTCGCGCAAGTGCTAGAAAAATCACTCGACTTCTACCGAGATCCTGTTTTAACAAAGCAGCTATTCGACCTATCATACTAGTATCCATCTCAAAAAGGACTCCTGAAACCATGCAACTAAGGGTTTTAAGCAACTCCTACACTTAAGTGCACATTACAAGCCTACAAACATTAAGTGTAGTAAAATAGCATATAGAAACGGTTATGCATATAACTGAGGCTAGCCTTTAATTGCTGGGGCTGCGGGGAGATCCTCGATGGTAGTCTCGGGAGCTTGCTCCTGGTCTTCCTCGTGGACAGCTCCTTGCTCAGGGATGAGCACGTACTCTCTGTCAGCGAGATTGCAATCTAATAAATGCAATGAGTAATATATATGCATGGCATGATATGTAATTTAACAACTAAGATTTGATGGGGGATGATCAATTTAATAAGGTAGGGCTTATTCTTACTATTGAAGATTTTTGTGGTATACTTAGCAACTTAGGGTCAAGTTGATTACTGAATGGTTAACCCATTTTTAGTGTTCTACTTATTTTCTTCTTTATATCTTATGTATATTTTTAACAATATTCTTAGCTGCCATGTTGGGTAATACTTATTAATCTTTCTAATTCCTCTCTTCTCTATTTTTCTTCTGCTTTTATGGTGGGTTTGAACTACAAGATAGCTTATAAATTTCCAAAAATTCTGCAAAAATTACAGTGGCTTCTCACTGGTGTATAATTCTCTGTCTCAAAATTTGGGGCTTAAAAAGTGAGGGGTTCTCTCTGTACAAAATTATCAAATATTAGGGCAGAGGGGGTGTTTTGAACTACAACTCCCTTTTAACAGTGGGTTATTCTCACTGGCATTTAGATGTTATAACATGACTTTGTACAAATTTTCAGCCACTAATACTTATTAGTTATTTTGCTATGATTTTCTAAAGTTTCTAGCCAAAGGGGTGCTTTCTACTACCACTATACTTGAAAAATATCAAACAACAGAATTCTAATTTTTCCTATCTTCTTCTTTGTGCAAGAGCAATCATTCTGAAATTTGGTAACTTTTTGCTTAAGGGAAAGGTGGTAGGAATTTCTTGAATTAAATGGCCTTTTTCACGAAGAAGGGGCAATGGGTATTATTTTGTAGTTTTGAATAGGTTTTGCATTTTTCTCTGGTGGTTTATTCCACTAATAATCTGGTAAAAATTTATTTGCCCACTGTTGCACATTTTTTGGCTTGCTTATGATTTAATTGAAATATGGCTCAATATCAAGTTTTATTTGTTCAACCCACTTAAAATGATGGACTGGGGTATTTATCATTTTTGGAGTGGTGTCCTAGTGGTTACAAGTCTATTGAATTTTTCTTACCAATTTTGAAATTGTTCTTATATTTTTAATAATGGCCTTTCTAGTTTATTAGTGCCTAATAAAACATTTTACCTTGAATTTGTTCTAGACTAGGGTTCCCTTTATTTTTCCTAGGTTCTTTATTACTTAAGTGGACTAGGAAAAATATTTGCATCCACTGTTCATTATTTTCTAGTGCCCTTCTCATTTTCCTAAGTTTTGGGCAAATATGGCTTTTAATAAGTAACCTTGTCTAAATCTTTAATACTGGGGTGCTTACTATTTTTAAATAGTGTCTAAGTGGGGTTTGCACTTCTACAAATTTTCTTAAGTTCAGCACAGAAGCATAACTAATTTTCTTTATTTTAATAAGGTTTGGCCAGTTTCCTTAATTAATTTCAAACTCTAAAATTTAAAACAGAAAGCATAGGGTTCACTATTTTTATGTGACAGTTCATAATATTCTGAATCCAGTAAAATGGGTTTGACTAGATTTGGCTAAATATTTCTCAAGATATAAATTTCTTAAGTTCTCTGCTGAATTTAAAAAGAATAATCAGAAATGGATAAAGGAAAAATGTTTTTGCACTGGGGTCCCTGGCGAAAGGTTTTAAGTGTATTACAGACAGGTCCTCGGTTCACTATTCAACTGAGTCTATGACTCTGCAGAAAACCCCCTAGGGTTTTGCGAAATCGAACCCGCGATCCTTCCCCTAATGGAACAGTGACCGCGGCGAAGGAAAAGGGTGGTGGGGCTTACCGGCGGCGAGGTTGCTCCGGTGAGGGGTTGGGCGAGGTCCGGGGGTCTCTAGAGATCACGTCGAGGTACGGATCGTCAGCGATGGTGGTCAGAGTAGGTCGGTCCACGTGCGCAGGCAGGGGAGCTCGTCGGCAGCGAGGAATCCGGCCTAACCAGGGCGGTACAATTCAATTGAACGGGTCAGGGAGCTTCACCAGAGATCAAGGAAGATATGTGCACGAGGAATTTGAGAATGGCTCACCGGATTGCTCGATCTACGCGCGGCTGCGGGCGACCGAAGTCCGGCGAAGGCGATCCTGGGTCTCCGGTGAGGTTCTATCGGGTCCGAGGGCTTGGAAAGCTTCACGGGCCACTGGCGAAGCTAACCGAGTGACTGGTGTGGCTTGGACGTGGCTGGAGTGAGCTGGCCGCGATGGCCGAGGCTCGGGCAGTGATGGCGGGCGGAGGAGAGCTCGCCGGAGCTAAGGGAGGGATGTTGGCCAGCGAGGGTAAGCGTGGAGTGAGGTGAGGCGCGCCCGGGGTGGTTTTAAAGGCGTGGGCGAGCACGGCCGAGGGGTGGCTCTGACAAGCGCTCGGGGCATGCGCGGGCGAGCGCCAGTGCTCGCTCTAGCGTCTGGGCACGGCGTCGAGCACGAGGCAGCGCAGAGAGAGGTCATGTTCAAGTGTGGATTGGCTCCAAATCTTTGAGATTATGGCCATGATCCCGTTGAGAGATCTCTTCCCCTGACATTCCTTTGTCATTTGTGTGTGGAGGCTTATGGGTTTCGCCGACTGGATCAAGAGATATGGAGGGGTGAAGTTGGTTTTGTCTCACTGTTGAACACCGAGATAAAATCCCGGGTTTGACGTGTCCAGGGCACGCGTCCTAATGCCATCTTTAGGTATGAGGTAGAGGGGTTAGTTAGGCACATTTTTGTCAATGGGAGCTTAGGGTTTTGAGATAGAGATTAAGGTGAATTCGCTCGGTTTTTGGTTTAGAGGCTGAAAATTTAGATATCTGAATTTCAGATTTCGCTAATAAACCTCCACTTGAATGGCTTGCTTGGGGTTTTTAACAAACTATTTTGGCCAAACTTTTATCATCTTTATTGTAGCTTAGTTAGTGTATTCCAAATTTAATAATTGGCCTAAGCCATGATTCTGTGTTTTTCATGGTCTTTTTACCCCTTTTCTTCCTTCCAACTTAAGTGGCTTAATTAGGGTTGGTCTAGGGTTTCAACATTTCCTTTTTTTGAAAACCTCAATTGTTTTAGGCATGATTCTTTAGATTTAAACTTAGTGGATCTTTTATTCTTAAGTTGATTGGTGCCTCTTGCCCAATTTGGTTCACATGAAATAATGGCACTTGAGTTAGTACTGAAAAGAAACCCTAGGTGACACTAGGGTGTCACAGTGACCCACCATAACTTCATCAAAATCGTCAACTTCTTTTTCGATCCATTCGAGCGCCTTGGGAATATCATCAGCAGAATGCTTGGCCTCTTCTGAAATAGCTCCAACAGAGTTCAAGATATTCCGCAACCATGAAGAGCATCGTGTCACAAAGCCGAAGCAAGTATCCTGAAGGTTTTTTAAAGCTTCGGAAAGATTGGAATTTTTCTCAACCTCAGTTTTGACCTTTAATTTCAAATCTTTGAGTTCACGGTTAAAATGGTTTGCATTATCTTGCAAAGTTGACATTGTATTTTCATGTTCTCTGTTTAATTCTTCGACCTTCTTACTCTGCTCTGAGATCTGGATATTCTGCTTTTCACTATGGAGGCGAGCTTCAACAAGAGAAACTTCGGCAGATTCGAGTGAAGAGTCTTTTTCCTTAAGCAAATTTTCAAGATCTTTGACCTTCTTCTCCAAATCATTAAGGCTAAACTCAATCTTTCTATCCTCGTTCTCTTGCTACATCTTAAAAGCCTTGCTTAGCAAGAAACTCTGTTGCAAAACCGAAGCTACATAAGATTTTGACTCTTAAAATTCAGAAACTAAGTAAATTAAGGGAAAGTAATGAAGCATGTACCTTGAAATTCGAGTATACTAGGCTGCGAGTAATGTGTTGTATTCTATAATTGCTAAGGTATGTTTCAAGTTTCGGGAATCAAATGCTTCTTGTTAGGGTATTGACAATCTTCGCCCTAGCATGGTCATGGATGCAACCCAAAATTTCTTCTTCTACGATGCCGAAGAGAACGGACCCAGGTTGGTAGCCACCTGATATAGCAAACTCTCTTAGTTCAGAAATGTCTTCTTCGGAAAGATGCTGGCCGCCCAAGTGCCGTAAATCAAAGCTCTTGCTTTCCAAAGAGGCTTCTTCGGTACTCTTCATCTTTGACACCGAAGTATTGGCAGCAACTACTTCATCAATTTCCCTCTCGGGCACCACATCAACAATGATTCTGTCAATCTCCGATAGAGTGGTCCCGACATGGCCTCCACTGCTTTCGGCTTCTTGGGCTACTTCGGTAGCCTCATCAACTGTGGAAGGAGCAGTTCTTTTCCTTGCTCCCGGTGGGGGAGTATCGTGTACGGCCCTCATAATAGTCATCATACGTCGCCTCTCCTAGACATTGCCCCCGGGCACCGAAGGACCCTTTCTAGTTTCCCCTTCGGCAACTTTCTTAGTACTTCTCTCCCTTGGCTGTAATAAGCTAGTCAGCTCTGACCCTAAAGGACTTAGCATAGCAAAAGGCAAAGGTTTAGTCATTACCTCTAGGATCTCCGTAACGCCAATAAAAGAAGCCGAAGGGGTTTCAGCGACCTGCTTCGACGAAACAGACCCCTTTTCCTCAGCGCGACTTGCTTCTGAAGATTTCTGTTTTTTGAGTTCCAAAGATTTCGACCTCATCTTAGAAATATCAGCTTCTCCTAACATCTTTGGTATTTTTGATAGTTTCTTTTTCTTGTCTTCTTCAATGGATCTCATTGCTTGCCTCTTCAGAATACTCATGACCCTTTTCTTTTTTACCCCCCAACTTTAGCTTCTTCTTCAAACATCTCATAATCCAAGTATTCGAAGCCTGGGACGTCCACTACTCGGTTCAAGCTTCATTTTTCTCGACTGCCTAAAATAGCAGTCATGAGTTGATCTTCTTTCTTAGTATAGTTACCGAGAATTTCATTGCAAATTGTTTCAATCATCTCCAGCCATTCGACACAGGGATTGTTGAAGGTATCCTGAAATTTGAAGCGATAGGGCACCCTCACAAGTTCTAGCTTGTTTCCTTCGTCTTTGAGCTTCGACATCCCCCACCTGTGTTGTGTTGGAAGAACTTTGTTCGCTAAATGTTCTTGGACCAAGTCTCAAGTGCTTATATGCTCTGCCATGACTCTGAATTGCACTTCAACTACCTAGCATGGGGAGCCTATCTTCATGAAACATAACAGCCTCGTCATGCCGAAGCTCAATCTTAGACGACTCATCACTATGTCCATAATTTTTCTCCCTCCTCTTCTTGTCAGCTTTCACGTAAAACCATTCACTGGTCCCACCAGTAGGCCATTTGGTGTGGTATCCAATCACGAGAGCCTTTGTATCCTTTCGATATGCAAAATTATAGCACCCAAAGTTCTTGTGCAGTTTATCTGCTCTAACCTTGGTCTGGTAATGGAGTTTATGGACTCTTTAGAAGCTTTCGGCATTAGCACTCATGCCTTGGCTTCGCAGTGCCCATATATAAACACTGAGTCTGACTATGGCTAGGGATGGCAATGGGTACGGGTATGGATAAATAACCACAGATAATTATTCATTGGATATGGGTATGGTGGAATTTGATATCCGCGAGTACGATTATAGATATAATAAGGTATCCACTGATATATTTTTCGTGGGTATGGATATCCAGTATCCATACCCGTTACCCAATGGATATCTAACATGTGTGCCATCCGGATTTATATATTATCATAAATTCTTATTTTTCAATTTTTTCTATAACATGTTGTTTGGTGCTGAAATTATCATTTAATGCTATTGGAATGATAATTATTTTGAAATGTAATAAAATTGTAGTTTTTTGTTTAATGCTAAAATTGTAGTGGGCGGGCGGGTAACGGGTATCCACTGGATAGCGGATATCTGGCGGGTACGGGTATGGATAGAGATCCATACCCACGAACGTTTATGGGTACATGTATGGGTTGAGTTTTGTCTCGCGGGTATGGATTCGTGAACTATATATCCGTGTACTACCCGCCCGATTGTCATCCCTAACTATGGCATTTGGGATCAATTGATGAAGATAAACCTCAAATTTTTTGAGAACTTCACCAATCATCTCATACATCGGGAACCGAAGCCCGGCACGAAAGAAGCTTTTTAAAACCACTACTTCATCATCCTTCGGCTCATGGATTATTTCATCACCGGCAAACTGTATCAATTCATCATCATTTTTCCAAAGTAACCAAGTTTCTTCATCAAAACTAAGTCCTCAAATCTTACGGTTGATTTGCCAAACTCAATATGGCTGGGCTTGCTTGGACTCAGTATGCCTGTATCATCTTCAGCATCGTCCTCATCAGTATTAACTTCGGCAACGTGTTTTTGGGAACAGTTTCATCTTCCCTTTGAACCATCATTCCAGAATCCTTCATAACTTCTAAGATGGGAGCTGTCTCAGTTTCTTCTACTTCCCCACTTTCATTTGTCAACCTAGTAGTGGATCTAGTCTAGGCCATTGTAGTGTTTGAGTCGGAGCTAGACAATGTTCTAGGTGCTAAAGATGAAGCACTCTCGAAATCTTAAAAGAATGCAAGCACCTTCGGTTACAGTAAAAATTTTCGGTAGGACAACGACGCTAAGTGCAATGAATGTTGTAACAACTTTACACCAACCAATCTGTTTATATAGTCTTGCAAGTGAAGAAGACAAACTGTCGCTTCAATTACATTGAATGACTGGTGGACCGACAGAGTCTGTGACTATTTGATTCGATTTTTAATAACAAGATCAGAGAATGTGTTTTTCGAACCTTCAAAATTCAGATGCCTTCGTATGTTTCACGGATCGAGCTCGTTATGAAAAACGATCTAGCATCACGAATGGGCTACTGTTGGGGTCTCCTTTTCTGTCGAAGGTCCTCAAGAAGATTTTATTCATCTAACAGACATGTTGCAGGATCAAGCGTCGAAGGGAGAACAACGAAGCAGAGCTTCGGCAAACGATGTTATCATAGCTTTGGCTTAGGCTAGCCCTGAAGGGTTTGTAACATGTCGAGTCATGGGTAGAAAGACATCTTTACCCTTGCTACTTTTATTAGAACAAATGTATAGGTATTAGGGTCACAATTTTACTTTTTCCTAGACTGTGTCCCATACCTATAAATAGATGAACAATACCACCGTATTGTTCACGAATTGATTGAAGGTTATTCTTGCATTCTTTCCTTCACGCAAACCGAAGGTATAAATGTAATGTTTTATTAGTGTGTAATTCAGATCATAATCTGTTTAAACATGCGAATGAAATAAAAGAGGATTTAATATTGTATTACATTGTTATATTGTCTCTATAAACAATAAACCCTTCGAAAGGGTTAATTGAGAGATGAAGATACAATCTTCATCACCATCGTCCATAAACTATTATTTCTAATGCTTCGAACGACGAAGGTCTTTAATCCTTAATGTTTAATATTTGTGTTGCCTTATTTTTGATTCACAACAATTGAAAACAAGTAACCAATAGAGGTGATTGTGATGATCCCTCTCAAATCTTGCGGGAACCGTTTAGCAAAACTAAGGCCAAGACGTATGCCTAAGACTGGGATCAACCGACTGGGGCCAAAAAGCCACTGAACCCACAAAGTGTATAATAGCAATTTTTTTTTGAAACAAACCAGGCAGGAGAGCTACCGATTATATTAATTAAGAAGAAGTGGTCCGGACTGGACAAAACAACAAACAACAGACGGTTGGATTGAGACATCAACACGCCAACACCATACAACTCAACTCGTCGGTTGGATTGGGACATCAACACGACACCACACTCACTGCCGATACAGAGTGCCCAAACAACACAGACAGCGGCAACCCCACACGAGAGCACACAAAACTGCTAAAGGTCATCGTTATCAAGCAAGGATGCAGACAATCCAGCAACTCCGACTTACCAAAGCAGCCAATAGGCGAACCAAACAAAAAGCAGACAGACAGCCCGAAGCGAAAGGTCTCAACAAGTCATCGTTGTCGGGCTCAGGCACAAAGCAGCTCCGACTTCCAATCTTGACCCTCCGCCCTGCCTCTGGTTTTTGCCCGACCTTCGAAACATTCTGGACTACGAAGAAGGGGGTTCGCCTCGTGTTATCGTCGCCGAGCCACATCCCCTGACGTAGCAGCTCCAACTTTACGTTGCAAAACCCCCACCTCTACTCGCATACCAGGCACCGAGAAGCGAAGCAACAGCCGAAGGCAAAGTCCCGGCCGAGACGAACTTCAGAAGCGACGCCTTCAGGGAGTGACGTCACAGTGACGCCACTGTCACCTGTCCGCGATGGACCGGGCTTTCACCCAAGGAAGATAGCGCTGGGGATGCGACGCCCTCAACAGGGAAAGCGACGCTCATGGGCGTCACCGTCGCCGAGACTTTCGTCCAAGAGCCCCCAGCACAACGTCTGGCCGAAACCTCGAGACACAGCAAGCTGCCTCCGCCGTCGCCGGTACCCCGACGTACCACACAAATGATGAAGATTTTGGGGCCTGCCGCCACCACCATCACCCTGCGCAAGCCCGAGCCACTAGCCGATGCTGCTCAAGACGAGAGGAGGTCCCGCCACCGCAATTCCGGCCGACTGCGCAGGCCTGCCGGCGCACCAACGCCGACCTCCACCCCGGCTCATGCGCTAGCCCGGGACCAGCCTGCCGGCGCCACCGACGGATGGCATGCGGAGGCCGCCAATCTCGCGTGCCAGATCTAGCCCACCGCGCGCCGACGCCGCACCCCCCTGGGGCGCCAGATCCAGCCCTCCGCGCATCAGGTACGCAAGCACACAGCCCAAACACACCTCCAACCCCCAAGCAGCAGCGAATGCCGTCGCGGCGCGGAGACGCCGCCACCGGGCCAGCCTCACGGACGCGCACTCAGCCGCAGGCCCGTTGCCTGAGTGGGCGGACGCCGCCACCATGGGCTGGACGCGCGAACAAGGCAGCAAGCACCCGCCCGACGCCTTCACCGCTAGCCGTGCGAGCAACCCGCCAGCTAGCTCCGGCGGCGGCAAGGCAAAGAGATGGGAAGGGAGGGGGAGTTGGCAGCCGCCCAAGACGCGAGGGAGCGATGCCGGGGTTGACCACGCCGACGAGCAACTCACGGCGACCTAGGCGGCCGCGCCCGCCCAGATCCGCCGGAGGGAGACGGAGATGCCCCGCCGCCGCCCTCCCCGCAAGCAGCCGGACCTTCCGGCGGCCAGCTCAGGCAGCGGCGCGGCAGGGAGAGGTCCACGAAGGGGCGGCGGCGGCTGCTAGGGATTATGGGGAGCGTCCGAGTCGCCCGACGCGGAGGCAACCAGGACGCGTTCCTCGAAACTAGTGGTGTGGATGTCATAATAGCAATTTTGACCCATAAGTGACTAGCGACAAAAAAAACATCAAAATATGATTCTCATTTAGCTTTCCACATCTTGGGATGGTGGAAATTTAAATGAGGTAAGGCAGGTTCTATGTGGGGAGGGTATGGTTGCAATATAGGATCATATTGTTGTGGCATAATTACTGGTGAAAAACATTGAGGCAGAAGGGGTGGATTACCTGTGACCGGGGGTGATGTGAGGGTGGCAACCATCCCAAACCTAGCACCCCGGTGAGGTTTAGGGGCATCAAAATTCAGCGATCTGGTTGCAGATCCATGCATAATCATGTTGGTAGATGGAATTGGCATAGACATGTCTTGGGGCACTCGCTCGAACACCTTGAAGGTAGGCTAAAGTTGTTCTCAGAAAACCACCAGTTCTTCAACTTTATCTGCTAGATTCCCCAAATCCGAGCGAAGATTCTCCATAGCCAAATCCACCTACGGCTTCCAAGACGCCAGATTACACACCACTGCGGTGTTGTCTTCAAGAGCCTGCTCAATGGACTCATTCCGGGCTTGCATATTGTACAGCAGGGTTGTGAGATCGGCCACGTTGCGCTCCATTGCTTCGGCTTGAACCTGACCACGGGTCTTGAAGGTTGGACGGTGAAGCTACTCCGGGTGGTCCGCCAGGATCGAAGATGGAAATCAGATACCACGGGTCTTGAAGTCATACTTCACATTGTTTATGCTCACTGTTTGACACTTCTCACATGTTCATGCCATTCATAGCCCCTCGTGTATTTTGAACTCCATGTCCTATAGTTTTTGAGAAATTCTAGTGTTTAACACTTACATTATCTTATAGGTTGATTCGTTTGAATTGCCTATTTGGATAGCTAGTTATGTTATGCCATTTGAATGAAAAATTAGCCCCCTCCCTTTGGTTTGTTTTTTAATATAAATGCATGCACTCTATTGTAATATAATAAGGGATAATTGAACTGATCCAATTGCAACGACCTTCTGATTTTGATGCTTCAAGTTTGATCCGCTTCATGGACCTGATATGTGGGACATTTATCTTTTTACAAGCATGCAACAAATGAATGTATCCCTGTGGTTTTTTATGGATGTTAGATTGCATCTAATCCTGACAGATTCTTTGAGTCATTTAAACTAGCTTCTCTGTGAGTCATTTACAGGATGGATGATGTAACCGAACAATGAAAATGAGCCATGTATTAAATTCTAGAAAACACATATGATTTAGGTGACATGAGATGGATTCACTCAATCTAGCCCTATATTGGATCCCTGTTTATACTAAATACTAGCCTACCGAACAAGGTCTTAGGGAGTCTAATCTTACAGCAAATAGCAGTTTTTTTGCTTGGCTCCATCCTTTAAAAACTAATAGGCTTGACTCCTTCGCTTAGCAAGTTTGGCCAAAAGCGATTAAAACAGCGAGTCCTCCTCTCAGTGCGAGTGCTTTGTCCTGCAGGGGTGCGAGCGTTCAACGTGGCCAAAAGCGAGTGCTTCGTCCAGGCATGGGTGCGGGCGCTCGGTGAGCTTCCAGCGTGAGCTCCCTAGCGCTGACACAGGTGTGGGCGATGACGAGCTCCCCAGCATGACTGCATGAGCTCCCTAGCGCGGGCACAGCCGCTCGGCGTGAGCTTACCAGCAATGGAGCCGTGACTCGAGCAGATCTTTAGCTCGGGCAGGCAGAAGTGGAGAAGTCGCGCCGAGCTATAGGCATCGGTCTATTTTCCTTGCCCTTACCCCATCAGTTGTTGATTCACTTTCTTCGCTGCTTTTTTCCTTCCTTAACGACGATGGATGACCACTGTGCACACAATGGTAGATGACGGCACTATGTCCTTTCCTAGACCACATGTATTCCTTTTTCGATTTATAGTTTTAGTTTGCACAACTGATCTATTTGAACAAGAAGGCTATTCTTGATTGGATCGACCGATCGAGTGACCCAAGTTAGCTCCTTGATCTTCCAATTTCAGATATGGGCAGTCAGCTTCAATCAATTTCAATTAGCCTCCCATCAAGAGCGTATAAAACTCTATTGACTTGCTTAGCAACACCATTTTCAGTTAGCTTACGTTTTGGTTAGCAGATTCAAAATAGCAGATTCAAGTTAGCATTGTTCCATGTTAGTAGATTCAAGTTAGCTGATTCAAGTTACCATTGTTTCATGTTAGCAAATTCAAGTTAGCATTGTATTAGTTTCAATTATATGTTTTGTAAGTTGTTTAAGTGATAAAATACTAACCTTTAATTATTAGCATAAGTGCTCTATTTATATTTCACACTACAGTGTTTTCCATTTGAAATTATTTGAGTGAATTTTTTTCTAACTATACAGATCATTTGTATGAAGTTTCAAGTGCATGTTGGGGAGTACTTTGATGGTAGTGCAAATGGATATTCTGGTGGCAGGGTCGGTTTATATGAGATTTATGGAGCTAATGGGGTTGACTAATTTGTAATGTAGGAAAATCTTGTGTATCATGGTTACAAAGGAAATGTCACCTTGTACTATTTGAATCCTGGTCATATACCACCACAAGGTCTTGTTTTGATGGATAATGCCAAACATGTACAACAACTGATGTAGGATCGCGAGGGCCTAAAGGTGTGTAAATTGTTCATTGTGAAGTGAAGCCTCCTAGAATGTTAAAACCAGATGGTAGAAAAAATGTCAATTGTGATGGATATGACAGAGAACTCATATAGTAGTGATGCATGGGAACGTGAAGGAAGATATGATACATGTAAAGATGAAGAATATGGAGCATGGGTAACTAAAGAAGGGATGAAGATTTATATGTGATCTAGAATAGCAATAACTCAAACAAAATTAGAAAGAGCCTACTAGAAAGTTGATAACCAAAATTGATAATACAAGAGTTTATTTGACAGATGAACCTAATGAAGATGGTCATAGTCCCTTCAGTTCTGATGATGAGAGTATATATGTGCAAAGGTCTCCTAGGGTTGATTATGTGAGGTTTGACAATGCAACCATGAGAAACCCAATATGGATATTGGAATAGTTTTTACTGATGTGAAGTAGTTCAGAGATGCACTAAATAATTTGATCATTTCTAAGGATAAAGAGGCTATGAGGCCTAAGAACAAGTTTTGGCCAAGTGTAAAATTGTAGATGTCCTTGGTATATATATGTCTCTAGACTTCTGGATGGTTGTTCTTTCAAGATCAAGAAGTATGTAAAAGTTCATAGATGTGGGAAATCGCATAGTCAAGCAAATGGATGCTAAATGGATTGGTACCAAGTATGAGCATTTCTTTAGAAGTGATAAAGATTGGTGAGTGAAATCCCTTAGGGAAACCATTCTTAGAGACACACATGTGGGCATTTAACTTACCAAAGCCTATATAGCAAAGATATATGTAGTGCAAAAGATTGGTGGTGACTATCAAGAACAATACATAAGGATACAAGATTATGCTCACATTGTGTTATTTGTTAGTCCAGGAAGTTGTTGAGTGATAAAATGCTTTACGGATCCAGCACGAGTATTAAATCCTAGATTTGAGAGGATGTGTGTGTCCTTTGATGCTCAAGTAAAATGTTTCTTGGTTGGTTGTAGACATTTCATTAGGTTAGATGACACCCATGAGAAACTTCCAAATGGATGGCATATTTTAACTGCACAAGGAAGAAATGCAAATAATAACTTTTCATATAGCACTTGCTTTGGTATAGGCTAAAAATGGTAATGCATGGACATGGTTTTTTGAGTTGTTGGTGCAATCCATTGGGCAAGGAGAGCACTATGGTGGATGGGCAATATGAGTGATAGAAAAAGTATTATTAATATGTAGTTTATTGTTATTTCCATTTCCTTTATGTTTAGTTTCTATTTCCCCTAGTTCATTTGATTTTGCTTTATGAAGGGCCTAGAATATAGTGTCAAAGCTCTTTTCCCACATGGAGAGCACAAGTCTTGTTTGAAGCACTTGTATGCAAATTTCTCAAGGGCTAGATTCAAGGGTCCTCAACTTAAGGAGCTAATGGATATGGATGCATATGCATACAAATAGTTTGATTTTAAACAAACAAAGGATGAAATTAAGAAAGAGAACGCTGGAGGCTGGAAATGGTTGTCTTGCATTGATAGTAAGCATTGATCAAGGCATAGGTTCAACCCCCATGCTAAAACTAACTTGGTAGTGAATAATATTAGTGAGGATTGGAGGGTAGAGAAGAAACTATGTGCACAATGATGGAGCATGTAAGGAAAATGGACTTTGGCCCATTTAACTAAGTGATTTTGGTGTTTGATGATCAGCATAATCAGTGAACTAATGTGTGTGCAAGTGTTTGTATTTTGTAGTTCACATAATGCAAAGTTGATTGGACTAAAGGCTCTAAGGATGCAACACCTCAAAAGAAGACTTAGAAGACTCATAAAGACCTACAAATATTTAGAACAAGTCTAAGACACAAGACCAAAAGAGCCCAAGCAAAAAAGTTGTAGAAATAGAAGATGGGCTGAAACTGGGTGCACTGGACCATGAGGGTGGCGTACTGGACTGAGGCATCAGATCGGTTTGACAGAGAGGCCTTCTCAGGTTTTTGGCAAGATAGGGCACCAGATCGGTGACTATACACCGGACCGGTCCTAACGGTCGGCAATGGCTAGTCGACCAACGGTCATCTGACGTGGTGAGCACTGGACTGTGCGGGTGGCACACTGAACTGCTACTGTAGCAGCCAAAAGCCAACAGCTAGCTAGAGTGGAGGCGTCGGACCCTCGATCCAGTGGCGTAAAACACTAGGATTCCTCCAATGGCTCTATTTAGATGGGGGCTCTATATATATACCCCTTGGTCGGCCATATGAAGGTGTGGAGAGCTCAAGAAGTTTGCCCAAGTGTAGAGACACATCTCCAATAGCTCAAACACCCAAGTGCTTAATAGATTCACTCGGTGATTAGTGTTGGTGCCTTGCTAAGTGATTAGGTTAGTTAGACTACTTTAGCATTTGCTCTAGGCTTGTTCCTAGGTTGTTGAGTGAGGTTAGAAAAAATCCACAAACCCCTCGCTCTTGTGCCAGTCATAGTAATATTGTACCGAGTGGGGCGAGGTCTTGCGAGACCACACCAACCACGATTGTAGTGCTGCCGCTACCGTGTACCGGAGGGAACGAGACCCACAATGTTTCAACCAGAAGCTCTATAGTGAATACGACGAGGAGCGTCTGACAGGAGGCCAGAAGCGGAGCACCACTTGCGTGTATAGAAGTCTTGCGGGTCTCTATGGAGTTACCTGTCCTGATGCTTGGCCCTCGCGTGGGCTTACCTTTGCGTAGGGGCACCAACGAGGATTAGTTAGAACCTTGCGCGGTTCTAGATACATCGGTAAAAATACCAGCGTGTCCACAGGAGTTTTCAATCTCTACCTTTGCTCTTTAACTTCCACATTTACATTAAATAATTAAGTTTCAATCTCCTTATTCCTAGTTTAGAATATTTATAATTGGAACTTAGGTGGCATAACTCTTTTTGCGGTAGAGATTGCAACACTTAGACCAAAACCAGTTTGCACATTTTTTTGTTTAGTTATTTGCATAGGTTTTGTTTAGGAGATTTATTTGTGGCCTAGATTAGCAAGAACTATAGAAGTCCTAATTCATCCCCCCTCTTAGGTGTCCATGTTCCTTTGAATTGGTATCAGGGCCCGATTTGGCTCATTAGGATTCTTTTAGCTTAATCGTTAATCAAGCCAACACTTTTTAGAGGAGAGGAAAGGATACTCATAGGCCACCACACTTCGACGGTGCTAACTTTCCTTATTATAGCGCCAGAATGGCTTGGTACCTAGAAGTCGTTGATCTAGGTGTTTAGAGAGTTACTCGCGATAAAATGAAACCATCTAAAAATCCCGAAAAGCTCACTGCGAGTGACAAAAAAATTCATTTAAATGCAAGAGCCAAAAATTGCTTTTATGAATCTCTTATCATGGAAATTTTCAATCTATTATTTACTTTGAAAACTATTAATGAGATATGGCTAAAATTGCAAGAGCTCTATGACGACACATCCAATATCCGTGAGCATAAACATTGCCTAGTCTTGAATGAATATAATTCTTTTGCCATGAAAGAAAATGAGTTTGTTAGAGATATGTATTATAGTTTGAATTTTATTATTAATGAGCTCAACTCTATTGGAATAAATAAGCTAGGTGATGTGAACATTGTAAGGAAGATCATCTCCCTTCTACCTCAACAAAAATATGGGAGCATCATCACCATCCTTCACCATTTGGAGGACTTGAACCAAATGACTGTCACGCTTTTGATCGAAAAATGTATGGCATTTGAGATATCACAAATGATGTGTCAAGAAGAATCAACCCCTTTAAAGCCATGTGCATTCACCTATGATGAGCACAAAATGATGAAAGGAAAGAAGAAGGTTGAAAGGTTAAGTTCCTCAAGTGAAGAAGAGGAATATGAAGAAGAAGAAGAAGATGATGATGATCAAGCCTCTACATCACCCTTTGGGGATGAAGAAACGGTTTGACACGTTAGAAAGGTAATAAGGATGATTAGCAAGATTAATCTAATGGGTGTGCCTCTATAGGTTGAGGATCTTCTCTTTAACATTGGCATGAAAAAACAAAGAAAGAGAGGATGTTTCGCATGTAGGGCAAAGAGCCACTTTCGGGATAATTGCCCAAATACTGTCGAACCCCAGAAGAGTAAGAGCAAAGGCAAGGGGCTCACAAAGTGTCAAACTTGGGACGATTCTTCAAGCGAAGATGAACTTCCAAGAAGCTGCAACCATCCCTCTTCACAATAGTCACACAAATGCCTTATGGTAAGAGGTAACACGAGTATCCCATCCTCTAGTGATGATAGTAATAGCGATGATGAAGATAAACCCTCTCTAGATGAACTTGTGCATGCCGTTAAATTTTTTAGGATGTTTGTACTAAAAAGGCTCAATTAAGTGCTAAAATCTAAGTTGCTTAGCTCTAAAAATGATTATAATAATTTGCTAGAAAAAATTGAATCATTTGCAAATCTAAATGTTGAGCTAACAACTAAAATTGAGCAACTATAGTCTAAAGCTCCATCCTGAATCACTGGTGATAGTGAGAGCACCTAGAGGGGGTGAATAGGTGATCCTGCAAAAATCAACTCTAAACAACACAAACTTGGTTTATAATGAGTGTTAGTGAAAGCTAAAACCAAGTTGATATGAGTAGAGGCGCAGAGAGGAGAACTCTTCACTTGATTTCTCCTTTGAGATGTGTATCAAACTTAGTAGCAATAATACAAGTGAATGCGAGAACTCAAGAAGGCAATAACTGCAATAAAGTAAATGGACAAGAGACACTATGATTTTATCCTGTGATTTGGCCAATGCCTACTCCATGTTGTGGTGACCTTCTTCGATCAAGGGTTGCACTCAACCCCTATTAAGTGATCCAAAGATCAAACTTGAGTACCACGGTTGTCTTCCTTATATCAATTCTCGATTGTGAGGAATCTCCATAAATTGGAGTCTCTCATGCCTTACACAAATGTTTACAATCAAAATGGAGTAAGGATGGGAGTAGAGACACACACAAGAACACAATCGCAGCAACTACACGCACACAAATCAAGAAGAGAGCGCAAGAATGAAAACGACAGAGTCACAACTCTAGAACACGCTCAAATCTCTATCTAATGAATTAACAGCGTGGTCGCGGAGTCTCGGAGTTGTAGTGTGCTCAAGGTATGCTTGTGTTCTGCTCCATGGTGCCTAGAAGGTCCTTTTATAGCCCCAAGGGACCTAGGAGCCGTTGGAACTCCATTTGGAACTCTCTGGTTGCATTTTGTCCGTGGGTGCACCAAACACTGCATAGTAGATGATTGCTTTCCTTTCTGGCGAAGCCGACCGTTGATCGCTTGGTACACCGGACGATCCGATGGCGCACCGGACAGTCTGGTGCGACCTACTGACTGTTGGCCAGGCTGACGTGTCCTGCGCAGATTGCGCGAACAACAGTTGGCCAGGCGTGTGGTTGCCACACACGGACAATCCGGTGCACACCGGACAGTTTGGTGAATTATAGTCACGGCACCCCAGCAAATTCTGAGAGCGGCGTGTTCATCGGCTGACCAGCCTGGATATCAGACACTATATGGTGCACACCAGAAAGTCTGGTGCTCCCCAGACTAGCACAAGTTTGGCCAAACTTAGAAAACACCACTTCTCCAAATTGGTTCAAGTTGAGAAGTTCCCTAGCACTTATTTAAACATAGTTAGTAACTCAAACACTTTACTAAGTGCTAGAATCATACCTTTGTTCCTTCCATTAAATAGGATTTGCAATATGCACTTTCCCCATGTTTCTCAATTTGCCTTTCAAATACCTGTGCTTATGCTCATATAGGATGATGTTAGTCCAAAAATAATGTGTTGAGTATTTAATCACCAAAACAAACTAGAAATGGCCCAAGGGCACATTTTCCTTTCAGATAGCCTTGTTAAAAAGAACAAAAAACTTAAGGCTAAGTTAGCTAGCTCTCAAGATGCTATTGAAAACATGCTAGAGAAAATAGAAATTCTTAGCATACATAATAATGAGCTAACTAGTAAGCTAGGAAGTATCGGTAGTTTTGGGGGTATGCTTCGTAGCCGAAGATCCTAAAGGGAGAAGAGCACCTTCGGCAGATCTTTCAGAAGCAGCACTAAAGCCATCACTTATAAAGCTTCGGCACAGTGACGGATCTCAAGACGAAGGGCTAAACCGACTTAAAGATGAAATGACCTAAGGACTCATGATGTTTTGTGCCAGTATTTAGTCGATTGTAAAGGGCATAAATGTAATTTTGCACAGGCTGCGTCCTGTGCCTATAAATAGATGAACAGTACCCCAGTACTGTTCACGCTGACTTGGCATTTTGCTTTTGCGTCGCATTTGTACTCTTACCTCCTTTCAAGCCGAAGGTACATTTGTAATTTGATATCATTTCTATTTTTCCATAATGATGAAATAGAAATGAGTTGATATATAATTGTTTGTCCTATCTTTTACATTTCATATGATTTCCTCTTCATCATTATATGTTATGTTGCCAAAGGTATGTCCTCCATAACCTTCATCCGAAGATCATTATATCCCAAGGGAAATAATGTTTCGAAGGACGAAGGACCTTTATGTGTAACATTTTTTGTGTTGCCTTGTTCTTAATTCATAGCACTTGAGAACAAGTCCCCAACATTGGCGCCCACCTCCGGTGAACTCACTTCCACTTTTTGAGCTGATGGCTTCATTCAACAACCAAGCTGGAGTTGCTTCGGCTTCGAAGCTGGTACTCCCGATAACAGGCGGTTCATCCTCAGAGCCGACCAACAAGAGGCAGAAGAAGGAGGCACAGAGAAGGGTACAGCATGTCGGGGTATAGGGACCCTTCATCAAGTCAAGATGGTCCCACATCCCAATTACCTTCTCCCAAGAGGACCTTCAGCTCAAGGATTACCCTCACAATGATGCTATGGTTATTTCTTGTGTCATCAAAGGATTTCTGGTTCACAATGTTCTGATTGACACAGGCAGTGCAGCGGATATTATATGTGCTAAGGTCTTCAGACAGATGCAAGAGCCAGAGGATAAGATTCATGATGCTACACACCCTCTTTGCGGCTTCGGAGGAAGACAGATTGTAGTGCTCGGCAAGATCACGATGCCAGTGACCTTCGGATTTGTCAACAATACAAGAACTGAGCAAATTGTGTTTGATATTGTCGACATGGAGTACCCCTACAATGCAATCATTGGTCGTGGGACACTCAATGCTTTTGAAGCAATTCTTCATCCAGCATATCTTTGCATGAAGATACCTTCGGATCAAGGGCCTATTGCTATTCATGGAAGCCAGGAAGCTGCCAGAAAGGCTGAAGGAAACTCGACAGATTCAAAAGCAATCCATAATATAGATGGAGCCGAAGCTTGTGAGTAATACAAATACAGAAGGGAGAAGGCTGCTTCGGCTGATCAGCCGAAGCCCATGCTCTTATGTGAAGATATAGCAGAGCAGAAGGTGTTGCTGGGATCTCAATTGTCTGAGGAACAGGAGAAAAATTTAATAAGGTTTCTGTTCAACAACAAAGATGTCTTCGCATGGTCCACCAACGATCTTTGTGGTGTCAACAGGGATGTCATTGAACACTTGCTCAATGTTGATCCATCCTTTAGACCCAGAAAGCAGAGGCTTCGGAAAATGTCTGATGACAAAGCCGAAGGTGCTCGGAATGAAGTGAAAAGACTTCTTAGTGCTGGAGTCATCAGAGAAGTAAAATACCCAGAATGGCTAGCTAACACTATTATGGTGAAGAAGGCCAATGGTAAATGGAGAATGTGCATCAATTTTACTGATCTTAATAAGGCATGTCTGAAGGATGAGTTTCCATTACCGAGGATAGATTCTCTAGTAGATGCAGCAGCTTCGTCGGAGCTCATGAGTCTACTAGATTGTTATTCAGGCTACCATCAAATCTGGATGAAGAAGGAAGATGAGCCAAAAACCAGCTTCATAACCCCCAGTGGTACATATTGTTATCTTCGGATGCTTGAGGGGCTCAAGAATGCTGGAGGAAGCTTCAGCAGAATGACAGCGAAAGTCCTTCATTCCCAGATAGGCAGAAATGTGCTAACATATGTTGATGATATCATAGTAAAAAGCACGAAGCAAGAAAATCACATTGCTGATTTGCAGGAAACATTTGCCAACTTTAGGCAAGCTGGCCTGAAGTTGAATCCAGAAAAATGTGTCTTTGGAGTAAAGAAGGGAAAATTCCTTTGTTTTTTAGTTTCAACAAAAGGGATCGAAGCTAATCCAAATAAAATTGAAGCTATTCTTCAGATGGAGCCGCCAAGCACAAAGAAGGGAGCCCAACCGCTAACAGGAAGACTGGCATCTCTGAATCGATTTATATCTAGATCAGCAGAGAGAAATTTACCATTCTTTGAAGTGCTGAAGTCGGCCGAAGTCTTTTAATGGAGATTAGCTCAGCAAAAAGCCTTCGAAGAGCTGAAGCAGTATCTGATAGACCTAACAACGTTAACTCCACCCACGCCAGGGGCTCCTCTATTATTATATGTGGAAGCTTCGCATTCTACAGTAAGCGTAGCGCTTGTGCAGGAAAAGCTTGAAGGACAAATCAAAAAGCAAGCCCTAGTATACTTCGTCTCTGAGGTCCTCAGCTTATCAAAGAAAAACTATACAAAATTGGAGAAAGTGTTGTATGCTTCTTAATGGCCTCCAGGAAGCTTCGGCATTACTTTCAAGCATTCCATATAATTGTTCCTTCTTCACAGCCTTTAAAGGATATTATGAGGAACAGAGAAGCTACTGGAAGAATTGGAAAATGGGTTGCGGAGCTCAATGAATTCACCATTGATTATGTGCATAGATCCTCGATCCAATCCCAGACGTTAGCAGACTTCATCGCTGATTGGACGCTAGGGGCTCAGGAAGAAGAAGCAAGTGAAGATGCCGAAGCTTGGACAGTGTTCTGCGACAATTCCTAGGGAACCTTCGGGGCAGGTGCAGCTGCTGTCTTAGTTGCACCTTCCAAAGTCAAAACATGTTATGCAGTGAAACTTGATTTCAGCTGCACAAATAATATTGCTGAATACGAAGCTTTGCTTTTGGGGCTTCGAAAGTTAAAGGCAATGGGGATAAGAAGGGCGGTTCTTAAAACCGATTCCCAAGTTATTTCTGGGCATATTGACAAGAGTTGTAGAGCAAGAGATCCGAAGCTTGAGAAATACTTGGATACAGTTCGAAGGCTTGAAGCTTCTTTCGAAGGGTTTTCTGTCAAGAACATTCCACGAGGAGAAAATGAGCACACTGATCTATTAGCCAAATCAGCGGCACAGGGGCTGCCTTTACCTTCGGAAGTATTCTTTGAGACAATAAGAGCACCTTCGGTGGAACTTCTTGAAAGAGCAGTGCTCAATATATCCCCTGTTCATAGTGAAGATTGGAGAACTAAGATTATATCCTTTCTCCAGGGCAATTGTCTTTTAGATGACGAAGCTTATAATAAGAGAATAGAGGCAAGAGCCCGACCATATGTAATAATAGAAGGGGAGTTATACAAACATGGAGTCTGTTCTCCATTGCTCAAATGTTTATCCAGAGCTGAAGGTATAGAATTGATGAAGGAAATACACGCAGGTCTGTGTGGATCTCACATTGGGTCTAGGCCTTTGCTGGGAAAAGTCTTTCGTCAAGGATTTTATTGGCCGAAGGCAGCTTCGAATGTAGCAGAATTAGTCCAAAAGTGTGAAGGTTGTCAAAAATGTGCAAGAGATCAAAAACAGCCTTCATCTCTGACTCAGCTAATACAGCCCACTTGGTAGTTGCAAAGGTGGGGCCTTGATTTGTTAGGCCCACTTCCACCAGCACAAGGAAATCTAAAATATGTTGTGGTGGCGGTAGAGTATTTCTCCAAGTGGATTGAGGCGAAGCCTTTAGCCACAATAACTTCGGTCACCGTTCAGAAGTTTTTCTGGCAAAATATTGTTTGTCGCTTCGGAGTGCCGAAGGCTATTACTGTGGACAACGGAATACAGTTTGATGCCGAAGCTTTCAAAGAGTTCTATGAACAAATTGGCACGAAGATCCATTTTGCATCGGTTAGACATCCGGAGTCAAATGGACTTGTCGAAAGAGCTAATGGTATTATAATGACAGGAATAATGAAGTTAATCTTCAATCAGCCCAGAGGAAAGTGGCCAGATGAATTGATCAAAGTGGTGTGGAGCCACAACACAACGGTGTCGAGGTCAAAAGGCTTTACACCATTCAAATTATTGTTTGGTGACGAAGCAATAACCCCGGAAGAAGCTAAAATAGGATCAATAATAACAGTGGCTTCGGCAGAGAACGAAGCTGATTATTCTGTGGCAAAAGATGCTATAGAAGGGATCAGGCTTCAGGCTGTGGAGAACATCAATAAATACCAAGCCGAAACAATAAAATGGCGTGACAGAAAGGTTCGGTTAAAAAATATCAGGCCAGGGCACTTGGTACTTCGGAGAGTTGCCAACCCAGACACAGTAGGCAAATTACAGTTAAAGTGGGAAGGACCTTTTCTGGTAGTATCTTCATCAAGACCCGGTTCCTACAGATTGAAGGATATGGACGGCAATGACATTCCTAGATCCTGGAATGCGGATGAGCTTTGGCGATATTATGTGTAGCTTAATGTAATCTTTTTGTTTTTTATTTTTTCCTATGGCACCATTTTCCTTTCCAAAGGGGGAGAAAGGTTTTTAATGGGGCCATAGCATGTAATTTCCCTTTTTTTCTTAATTCAGCTCTACAAGAGCAATATCCCCCAAAGATGTAAATGTAAAAGCTGAGCATGCACCATCGAGTGCAAAGAGAAAAGGAAAACAGGGAGAAGCTCGAAAGACGTCCCTAAGGGGATGCAGAGCACGACGAAGCTACAAAAAGACGTTCCTAAGGGAGCGCAGTGTAAGTTTTCTGCTCAAAAGTCGTTCCTAAGGGAATGCAGAGCTTACAGCGAAAAGTCAACGCTGATTCCGCCGAAATATAAGGTGAAGCACGAAAAGTCAACGCGATTCCGCCGAAATAGAAGGCGAAGAAGTTCAAAAGACGTTTCTAAGGGAATGCAGAACTTACAGCGAAAAGTCAGCGCTGATACACCAAAAAATAAGCGGTGAAGCCGAAAAATAAACGGCAAAGAGACTTTGGTTATTCCTAAGGGAATGAAGGATATGGTTGTGGCTTCGTATGTGTGTGTTTGGACATTCATTTGCACCATACATTACATCATACATTTGCATTCATAAACATTCATTTAGAAATACATAGGATCATCATCATCATAACACAGGTGTCGGCGTTCCGAGACCGGGGGGTCCCCGAGCCGACGAGTGAGTGTGCCGCGTGCCCCAGCCCAGATGGGTCGAGCGCGTGGGCGAGCGCGAAGGGGGGAGAGAGAGAGCGAGAGCGAGGTGGCCGGAGCCGGGTCGTGAGGGAGTCGGAGAATTCCCGCGGCCTTCGTGTTCGTCCCGCGCCCAGGTCGGGTGCGCTTGCAGTAGGGGGTTACAAGCGTCCGCGCGGGTGAGGGGAGCGAGCGGCCCCGAGAGAGCGCCTGCCCCTGCCCTCGTTCCCGCGAGGCCAACCTTCTCTAAGAAGGCCCTGGTCCTTCCTTTTATAGTCGTAAGGAGAGGATCCAGGTGTACAAAATGGGGGTGTAGCAAGGTGCTACGTGTCTAGCGAGGGAGAGCTAGCGCCCTAAGTACATGCCAAGGTGGCAGCCGGAGAGATCTTGGCACCCTGTTGGTGTGTGCGTCGTGGCTGTCGGAGAAGCAGTGGAGCCTGATGGAGGGACAGCTGTCGGAACAGCTGTGCTCTTGCTGACGTCTCCCTGCTTTCGTAAGGGAGGCGAGAGTCGCCGTCGTCATGGTCTAGTGAGGCGCCATCATTGCCTATCTGGCGGAGCTGGCCAGATGGGACGCCGGTCTTGTTCTCCGCGACCCGAGTCGGCTCAGGGCAGGGTGATGATGACGCTTCCTGTTGACGTGGCGGTCTTGTGTCCTAGGTCGGGCGTCGTGGAGGCTCCTCCGAAGTCGAGGTCGAGTCTGTCCTGCATGACAGAGGCCGAGCCCGAACTCCTGGGTCGGGCGAGGCGGAGGTCGTTCGGTAGAGGCCGAGGCGGAGTCCGAGCCCTGGGTCGGGCGAGGCGGAGTTCGTCGTCTTCCGGGGCCTTAGCCCGAGTCCGAGCCCTGGGTCGGGCGGAGCGGAGTTCGCCGTCTTCCGGGGCCTTAGCCCGAGTCCGAGCCCTGGGTCGGGCGGAGCGGAGTTCGCCGTCTTCCGGGGCCTTAGCCCGAGTCCGAGCCCTGGGTCGGGCGGAGCGGAGTTCGCCGTCTTCCGGGGCCTTAGCCCGAGTCCGAGCCCTAGGTCGGGCGGAGCGGAGTTCGCCGTCTTCCGGGGCCTCAGCCTGAGTCCGAGCCCTGGGTCGGACAGAGCCTCCTATGGCACCTCTGGCGAAGTCCGGTCGCCCGTCGGTCTTACCTTTTGCGTTAAACGCCCCGGTGACTTGGTCGGTTGGCGCGGTGATTTAGTCAGGGTTACTTCTTATCGAAGGCGGGGCCTCGGGCGAGCCGGAGATGCGTCTGCCGTGAAAGAGGAGGCCTCAGGCGAGACGGAGTCATCTTAGGGTCGGCTGCCCTCGCCCGAGGCTAGGCTCGGGCGTGGCGTGATCGAGTCGCTCGTATGGACTGATCCCTGACTTAATCAAACCCATCAGGCCTCTGCAGCTTTATGCTGATGGGGGTTACCAGCTGAGAATTAGGCGTCTTGAGGGTACCCCTAATTATGGTCCCCGACAGTAGCCCCCGAGCCTCGAAGAGAGTGTTAACACTCGCTTGGAGGCTTGTGTCGCACTTTTTTGCAAGGGGACCAGCCTTTCTCGGTGGTACTTTGTTCCGGTGGGTGCGCGCGAGCGCACCCGCCGGGTGTAGCCCCCGAGGCCTCGGAGGAGTGGTTTCACTCCTTCGAGGTCTTAATGCCTTGCGTAATGCCTCGGCTGGTCTGGCGGTTCCCTCATGCGAGCAGGGCGTAGCCCAGGTGCACTGTCGGGGCCCAAGTTCTCGGGCTGGTATGTTGACGCTGTCAACGGTTCGGCCGGAGCCGGGTTTGCGAGAGCAGCCCCCGAGCCTCCGCACGGAGCGAGAGGACGATCAGGGACAGACTCGACTTTTTACATACGCCCCTACGTCGCCTTTCCGCAAGGAGGAGGGGGGGAGAGCGCCATGTTACCCTCGATGGGCACCGAACATGGTGTCTCCGGTGAGCTGCAATCGGGTAATCCGAGTGGACTTCCGTGCCCCGTTCGTTGGGGGTCGGCTAGGGGCCCGGAGGCACGCCCAAAAGTACCTGCGGGGGATCTGCCGGACCCGGTCCCTAGCGACGGGGTCCGAGGGCTCGTTGCCTCCCTCCGATGGGATTCCGTTACAGAGTCGTTCCCGCTGGTCTCGGAAATGTCCTAGGGTACCTCGGGAGCGCAGCCCGAGCCTTGGTTATGTATCGAACGTACCCCTGGTCATCCCTCGCTCGGCGTCTGAGGCGACTGTGAACCCTTCGACAGGCCAGCCTTCGAACCCCTGATCAGTAATGGGCGCAGAGCCCTAGTAGCCTGAGGCGGTCGTGGAACCTTTCGGGAGGCCGACCTTCGAACCCCTGACCAGTAGTGGGTGTCGGGCCCACGCGATCTGAGGCGGCTGTTGAACCCCTCGGGGGGCCAGCCTTCGAACCCCTGATCAGTAGGGAGGCTCGGAGCCTAGTTCCTTCACGGGGAAGGATCCCTTTGGGGGTATCCCCTTTCCCGGTCCCTGTTGCAAGAGATAGAGAAAGAAGGAAAAGGGAAAAAGGATTCGAAATTGAACGTCGTGGCGTACCTTTTTTGGCGTGGTTGTTTTGGCGAAGGCGAAACGTCGCCAGCCGCTCCCGCCCGTAGCGCTGTCCGTCGAGCCGCGGAGTTAATGCGCCGGGGTGAGTAGTTGGCGAGGTTGCCGTTGTGCGTGCGCGAGCCGTTCGAGGTACGGGTCACGGGTGCGTCGTCTTCACACCGTGAGAGGGGGTTCTCTTGCTGCCTCCGGATGGGACATGAGCTTGGTAGATGGCGTGTCCGCTGCTCTTGCGCGCCTGCCACCGTCATTACTGCTGACCCATTTTTGACCGCGTTTGACCGCTGCGCCAGGCTGGCGCTGCTGGGTCGCGGGCTGGGTCGCCTCGAATCGCGGTATCGGTTCCGCAATCGAGGAGGTGCGGTGGTGGAGCGAGTGGCACAGCGGCTCGCATGCAGCACCCGGCGCGCCAGTTGCACGACGCGTGGGCTTGAGCCGTCGCGCTGGCCTGTCAGGAGTCGGAGAGGCGCGTCCACTTGGCGCGGTTGCATGCCGCCTGCATGGCCGCCTGCCCCTTTCGCCCGCTGGTCTGGGCAAAAGTGGAGGGTTACTTGTAACCGCTGGGTGGTTGCGTGCGTCGTGCGCGACGGTTCGGCCTCCTCTGCTCGAAGCCGGTCTTCCTGACTTGTGGGTCCCAGCCCCCGCGCCGCGGGGGAGGGCTTTGGAGGCGTGTTGAAGAAGACTCAGCCCGTGACGGTTAGGGGCGCAAGCAGGGGGAGTTGCCTTTAAAAGGAGGGCGACCCTTTCGTAAGGCGACCATGCCCTCTCCCTGCCTTATGCATCGTGTCTTTCCACCTTCCAAGCCCCCGGATGGGGGAAACCGCCGTCTCTTCGCCCCATCGTTGGAGGAACGCAACTCCGTGGGAGTTGGTACCTTTCAGCCATCGTTCGGCTTCAAGGATTTTCATCATGCCAGCTCAGCCGCTCCCCTTTGCCGGGGGTCACCCAAGACGGTGACCACCAGCCCCCGGATGGGTAGGAGCAGCTGGGCTGTGGCCTTTGCCCCGCTCCCAGCTGGTCTTCATCATCCCGGCCGGGACAGGGCTCGGGCCAAGCCGGTGTTCTGCCCCTTGCGTGGGTCGGCCGACCGCCTCCTCTTCCAGTTTCTGGCGGTGGAAACCATCCTCCAGTTCTGCGGAGGAGACGTCCTCCGGTCATGCTGGGGGAGGCGGGCTGTTGCTATCCAGCTAGGATGCAACATTCCGTCCTCTTCCTTGCTTGCGTGGCAAGGACAGGAGTGAGGACCTGCCGATGCGCCTTGGGGCGACCCGCGTTTGCTGGTGATTCGCCCAGAGCTCGTCGCTCCACGGGCTTCTCTGGCGGGGGGGCTGCCCGCACCTGCGGGGACGGAACCGGAGTTCCGTTTGTAATGGCACTTCGAGTGCCGGGCTCTTTTGTTTATTTCGGCTTTCGGGGCCTGAACATGTTTGTAATTACGGCACGGAGCCGTGCTTTTTCCTCATTCCCGAGCACTAAGACTTGTCTGCTGATTGCCTGAACTGCCTCACTAAGCATGAGTCGCCTCGTGTCAAGGTGACGAGTGAGGTATCCGTATCCCGGAGGCGTAGGAGTCCCTCGGCTCGGTCGGCCCTGTTGTCCGAGGCTTCTCTAGCTTAGTTAAAGAGACCCCTCGGCCGCTCTTCGACGAGCCGAGGCCGGGGGTAGCGATATCAGCTTGAGCAGAGGCGGAGTTGGCTCGGAAATGAAACCTGGTTGGCCGAAGCCTAGCCGAGTTGTCCGTTGGCAGGATCGACGCCGGAGTTGATCAGCCGAAGCTTCGGAACGGGCTGGCGCCCTCGGAAGGTGGTCGGCCGAGGCCCCGGAGGTGGCCGGCCGAGCCGCCTGCTCGGGCCGGATCCGGAGAAGTCCCTGACAGCGATTGCTCGAGCGTGGTGATGACATCGTCCTTCGGAGCGGAGGCCCTCGGACCGCGTCACCGTCCGAGGCTAGGTCGGACCTCGCCGAAGGTGCGTCGATGCCGAGGCTGTCATCGCCCTCTTCCAGCGTTAAGACCCGAGCCTGCAGGGTCAAATCGTCTTGTAGCGTGGGCCTTGTGCGGCCGTCGAGGCCGGAACACACACCCTTGCTGCGTTATAAAGCTGCGTCTCTTCTCCTCTTGTTTCGAGTATCTGGACTTTTTGTCGGTAGCAGGGATGTTAGTGCGAGCGAGAGTTGCTTCTCGCGGAAGGTGATGAGTGAGGTATCCGTATCCCGGAGGCGTGGGAGTCCCTCGGCTCGGTCGGCCTTGCCGCTTACGCGTACTTTTACCCGTCGATGAGGCCCTGTCACCGACTCGGTCGAGAAGGCTCGAAGAATCGCTTCGACAGAAGAGCTTCCGTACGTAAAGACTCGTTCGATCCGCGAATTCACCTTATCCGAGCGCGAGTTACTTATCGCAGAAGGTGATGAGTGAGGTATCCGTATCCCGGAGGCGTAGGAGTCCCTCGGCTCGGTCAGCCTTGACTGCTTACGTGTACCCCGTCGTTTCCAGGACCCACTTTTTGAAGTAGTCAAAAAGCACGAAAGATGTTCTGGTAAAAGAGATTTTCTTTTCGAGGAAAATTTTGACGCAGAGGGGGTTTCCCCCCTTTTAGCCCCCGAGGGAGGGTCGGGCCTTGCCGAGGCGAGGCCGACCCTTCCTTGTTGACTAAACCTTGCGCGGGTGCGGGGTATATGAACAACTTGGAAACATCTTAAGGGTAGAAGCGACGTAGCTGTTGGATGTTCCAAGCGTTGCCGTAGACCTCGCCTTGACTGTTGGCCAGCTTGTACGTTCCGGGCTTCAGAACTTTGGCGATGATGAACGGCCCCTCCCAGGGGGGCGTGAGCTTGTGCCTCCCTCGGGCGTCTTGCCGCAGCCGAAGCACCAGGTCGCCCACCTGGAGGTCTCGGGGTCGGATCCCTCGGGCGTGGTAGCGTCGCAGGGACTGCTGGTACCGCGCCGAGTGTAGTAAGGCCCTGTTCCGAGCCTCATCCAGCTGGTCCAGCGAGTCTTCTCGGCTTGCTTGGTTACTTTCGTCGTCGTAGGCCCTCGTCCTCGGGGAGCCGTATTCCAGGTCCGTGGGCAAGACGGCCTCGGCCCCGTAGACTAGGAAGAAAGGCGTGAAACCCGTGGCTCGGCTCGGCGTCGTCCTCAGGCTCCAGACCACCGAGGGGAGTTCCTTCATCCACCGCTTGCCGAACTTGTTGAGGTTGTTGTAAATCCGAGGCTTGAGCCCTTGTAGGATCATGCCATTGGCGCGCTCTACTTGCCCATTCGACATGGGATGAGCTATGGCGGCCCAGTCCACCCGGATGTTGTGATCCTCGCAAAAATCCAAGAATTTTTTGCCGGTGAACTGGGTGCCATTGTCGGTGATGATGGAGTTCGGGACCCCGAAGCGATGGATGATGTTGGTGAAGAATGCCACCGCCTGCTCGGACCTGATGCTGTTCAGGGGTCGGACCTCGATCCACTTGGAGAATTTGTCGACGGCGACCAGCAGGTGCGTGTAGCCCCGGGCGCCTTCTGCAGAGGGCCGACGAGGTCCAGACCCCACACAGCGAAGGGCCAGGTGATGGGTTTCGTCTGCAGAGCCTGAGCGGGCAGGCGGGTCTGCTTCGCATAGAATTGGCACCCTTTGCAGGCGCGGACAATTCTAGTGGCGTCAGCCACCGCCGTTGGCCAGTAGAAGCCTTGGCGGAAAGCGTTCCCGACGAGGGTTCGGGGTGCTGCATGATGGCCGCAAGCCCCCGAGTGTATTTCCCGCAGGAGTTCCTGACCTTCGGCGATGGAGATGCATCGCTGGAGGATGCCCGAGGGGCTACGGTGGTAGAGCTCCTTCTCATCGCCCAGCAAGACGAACGATTTGGCGCGTCGCGCTACCCGCCGAGCCTCGGCTCGGTCGAGGGGCAGTTCTCCTTGGTGGAGATATTGCAGGTACGGGGTTTGCCAATCCTGATCTGGCACGACCCCGTTCTGCTCCTCCTCGATGCGCAGCGCTTCGCCCTCGGGCTCCGAGGGTTCCTCGGGTTGAGCCGAGGATGGCTCGGGCTGGGCCGAGGTCACCTCGGACGAGGCCGAGGGTGCCTCGGGCTCGGGCGCGTCGCCTATCTTGACGGAGGGTTGGTGCAGATCCCGGGAGAAGACGTCCGGGGGAACCGTTGTTCGCCCCGAGGCTATCTTCGCCAGCTCGTCCGCAGTCTCGTTGTAGCGCGGGCGATGTGGTTAAGCTCGAGACCGTAGAACTTGTCTTCCAGGCGTCGAACCTCGTCACAGTAGGCCTCCATCTTCGGGTCGCGGCAGAGGGAGTTCTTCATGACTTGGTCGATGACGAGCTGCGAGTCGCCGCGTGCATCGAGGCGTCGGACCCCTAGCTCGATGGCGATTCGCAATCCGTTGACCAGAGCCTCGTACTCAGCCACATTGTTGGACGCCGGGAAATGGAGGCGTAGCACGTAGCGCAGGTGTTTCCCGAGGGGCGAGACGAAGAGCAGGCCCGCGCCAGCTCCCGTCTTCATCAGCGACCCGTCGAAAAACATGGTCCAGAGCTCCGGCTGGATCGGAGCCGTCGGCAACTGGGTGTCGACCCATTCGGCCACGAAGTCCGCCAGTGCCTGGGACTTGATGGCCTTCCGAGGGGCGAACGAGATTGCCTCGCCCATGATTTCCACCGCCCACTTCGCGATCCGTCCCGAGGCTTCTCGGCACTGGATGATCTCCCCCAGGGGGAAGGATGACACCACAGTCACCGGATGAGACTCGAAGTAATGTCGCAGCTTTCGCCTCGTCAGGATCACTGCATATAGCAGCTTCTGGACTTGTGGGTAGCGGATCTTGGTCTCGGACAGCACTTCACTGACGAAGTAAACTGGCCTCTGAATGGGCAAAGCATGCCCCTCTTCCTGCCTTTCGACCACGATCGCGGCGCTGACCACCTGAGTGGTTGCGGCGACGTAGACCAAGAGGGTTTCTCCATCAGCTGGGGGTACCAAGACGGGCGCCTGGGTGAGGAGCGCCTTCAGGTTCCCGAGGGCTTCCTCGGCCTCGGGAGTCCAAGTGAAGCACTCGGCCTTCCTTAAGAGACGGCACAGGGGCAGGCCTCTTTCGCCGAGGCGCGAGATGAAACGGCTCAAGGCCGCGAGGCATCCCATGACCCTCTGTACGCCTTTTAAGTCCTTGATGGGCCCCATGTTTGTGATGGCCGCGATCTTCTCCGGGTTGGCTTCAATGCCCCGCTCGGAGACGATGAATCCCAAAAGCATGCCCCGGGGCACCCCGAAGACGCACTTCTCGGGATTGAGCTTGACGCCCTTCGCCTTGAGACACCGGAATGTCAGTTCGAGGTCGGAGAGAAGGTCGGAGGCTTTCCTCGTCTTGACTACGATGTCATCGACGTAGGCCTCGACCGTGCGACCGATGTGTTCGCCGAACACATGGTTCATGCACCGCTGGTACGTTGCACCCGCGTTCCTCAAACCGAACGGCATTGTGACATAACAGTACATGCCGAAGGGCGTGATGAAAGAAGTCGCGAGCTGGTCGGACTCTTTCATCTTGATTTGATGATACCCTGAGTAGGCATCGAGGAAAGATAGGGTTTCGCACCCTGCAGTGGAGTCCACGATTTGATCGATGCGAGGTAGAGGGTAGGGGACTTTCGGACATGCTTTGTTGAGACCAGTGTAGTCTACACACATCCGCCATTTCCCCCCTTTTTTCCTCACAAGTACAGGGTTGGCAAGCCATTCGGGATGGAATACCTCTTTGATGAACCCTGCTGCCATCAGCTTGTGGACCTCCTCGCCTATCACCCTGCGCCTTTCCTCGTCGAATCGGCGCAGAGGCTGTCTGACTGGTCGGGCTCCGGCCCGAATATCCAGCGAGTGCTCGGCGACATCCCTCGGTATGCCGGGCATGTCCGAGGGACTCCACGCAAAGACGTCGGCGTTTGCGCGGAGAAAGTCGACGAGCACTGCTTCCTATTTGGGGTCGAGCCCGGAACCGATCCGGATCTGCCTGGAGGTGTCACCACTAGGGTCGAGAGGGACGGCCTTGACCGTCTCCGCCGGCTCGAAGTTGCCGGTGTGTCGCTTCACGTCCGGCACCTCTCGGGAGAGGCTTTCCAGGTCGGCAATGAGGGCCTCGGACTCGGCGAGGGCCTCGACGTACTCCACGCACTCCACATCGCATTCGAATGCGTGTTTGTACGTGGGGCCGACGGTGATGACCCCGTTGGGGCCCGGCATCTTGAGCTTCAGGTAAGTGTAGTTGGGGATGGCCATGAACTTCGCGTAGCATGGTCTTCCCAGCACTGCGTGGTAGGTTCCTCGGAACCCGACCACCTCGAACGTCAAGGTCTCCCTTCGGAAGTTGGAGGGTGTTCCGAAGCAGACAGGAAGGTCGATCTGCCCGAGGGGCTGGACGCGCTTCCCAGGGATGATCCCATGGAAGGGCGCAGCGCCTGCTCGGACGGATGACAGACCGACGCGCAGGAGCCTGAGGGTCTCGGCGTAGATGATGTTGAGGCAGCTGCCCCCATCCATCAGGACCTTGGTGAGCCTGACGTCGCCGATGACGGGGTCGACGACGAGCGGGTACTTCCCCGGGCTCGGCACGTGGTCGGGGTGGTCGTCCCGGTCGAAGGTGATGGGCTTGTCGGACCAGTCTAGGTAGACTGGCGCCGCCACCTTCACCGAGCAGACCTCCCGACGCTCTTGCTTACGATGCCGAGCCGAGGCATTCGCCGCATGCCCTCCGTAGATCATGAAGCAGTCGCGGACCTCGGGGAACTCTCCTGCTTGACGATCTTCCCCTTTGTCGGCGTCGTGAGCCCTGCCGCCCTCTGCGGGTGGCCCGGCCCGATGGAAGTGGCGCCGAAGCATGACGCACTTTTCGAGGGTGTGCTTGACGGGCCCCTGATGGTAGGGGCACGTCTCCTTGAGTGCCTTGTCGAAGAGGTTAGCACCTCCGGGGGGCTTCCGAGGGTTCTTGTGCTCGGCGGCGGCGACAAGGGCTGCATCGGGAACGTCGCGTTTCGCTTGCGACTTCCTCCTGCCTTTCTTCTTGGCGCCGCGCGGAGCAGACGCCTCGGGAGCATCTTCCGACGGGCGGCCCTGGGGCTGCTTGTCCTTTCGGAAGATGGCCTCGACCGCCTCCTGGCCGGAGGCGAACTTGGTGGCGATGTCCATCAGCTCGCTCGCCCTGGTGGGGGTCTTGCGACCCAACTTGCTCACCAGGTCACGGCAGGTGGTGCCGGCAAGGAACGCGCCGATGACGTCGGAGTCGGTAATGTTGGGCAGCTCGGTGCGCTGCTTCGAGAACCGCCGGATGTAGTCCCGAAGAGACTCTCCCGGCAGTTGCCGACAGCCTCGGAGGTCCCAGGAATTCCTGGGGCGCACGTACGTGCCCTGGAAGTTGCCGGCGAAAGCTTGGACCAGATCCTCCCAGTTGGAAATCTGCCCCGGAGGCAGGTGCTCCAACCAGGCACGAGCGGTGTCGGAGAGGAACAGGGGGAGGTTGCGGATGATGAGGTTGTCGTCGTCCGTCCCACCCAGCTGACAGGCCAGGCGGTAGTCCGCGAGCCACAATTCCGGTCTCGTTTCCCCCGAGTACTTCGTGATAGTAGTCGGGGGTCGGAATCGGGGCGGAAACGGCGCCCGCCGAATGGCTCGGCTGAAGACCTGCGGACCGGGTGGTTCGGGCGAGGGACTCCGATCCTCCCCGCTGTCGTAGCGTCCCCCACGCCTGGGGTGATAACCTCGGCGCACCCTTTCGTCGAGGCGGGCCCGACGGTCGCGATGAGGGTGCTCGTCGCCGAGGTGGCCCGGGGCCGCAGGCGCGGTGTTGCGCGTGCGCCCGGTGTAGACCGAGGCTTCCCGCGTGAGTCGGGAAGTCGCGGCACGAGGTTCCGAGGGGTACCCCTGCCTTCGGGAGGCAGAGCTCTCGGCCCGCCGGGCCGCAGCGCCTTCCAGGAGATGCTTGAGTTCTCCCTGGATTCGCCGACCCTCGGTGGTTGATGACTCCGGCATCGCGCGGAGGAGCATCGCTGCGGCGGCCAGGTCCTGACCGGTTCCGCCGGATGCGGGTGGCGGTCTGTCCCTGGCATCGTTGGCGATGCGGTGCTGGAGACCTTGGGGCAGGTGACGTATTCCTCCGGCTGGGGGCTGGCTCGCCCATACCTGCCCGATGTTCTGGCGGATTGCCTCGAGCGCTCCTGCTCCCGCATCGAGCCCGGCCTGCGCCCCGCGGACTTGCTCGAGTTGTGGGTCGTGACCCCCCGCCGGAACGGGGACCACAGCTAGCTCCCGCGGGATGTCGGCGCGAGGCGCTGGCCTAGGGAGATCGCCATCCTCCGGCATGCCGAGTTGGCTGCCTCCGGAGGGATCCCCTAGCTCAACGTGGAAACATTCGCGGCTCGGGCCGCAGTCCTTGTCGTCAAGGCTGCGGCTGCCGTCGGAACAGTCGGAGAGGCAGTAGTCACATGCGGTCATGAAGTCCCGCATGGCACTGGGGTTGCCAAATCCGGAGAAATCCCAGCAGATGCTGGGGTCGTCATCTTCCTCGGACCCAGAGGGCCCGTAGGTCGAGACGCCCGTCAATCGGTCCCAGGGCGACCACACACGAAACCCCAGAGGGGTTGCACTCGCCTCAACGTGAGTATCCGCCAAAGCGAGATCGCTAGGCAGGTTGAGGTCGAGTCGAAATGACGAAAGATGGGGAGCAGTTGGTACCTTTTTGTCGACGAGGAGCGACGAAGTCATGTCGGGGGCTGATCGCGCCGTCGTCTTGGGTACGAGGGCGACGTCCTGCAGGCCCTTCGTGAGCGCGCCGGCGTCGTCCACCTGCTCGGGGTCGACGTGTTGCGGGGGGATGCTGCTCGCCTTTGCCTCGAACGCGAGGGTGACGCTTGGCGTGTCCTCCGTTGGGGCGCCGGGGATGTCGATTTGCTCGACAGCCGTCGGAGCGCGGCCTCCCGCTCGGCCCTGGTTGCCCCGCCTCCTCCTCCTCCGATGGCGAGGGAGAGGATGGGGCGAGCTCGAAAGTTGTCCTTCCCCCACGCGGGAAAGACGTCGTTGGTTCCGCCGCCGGCGGGCGGGCTGTCGACCGCCATTGTCGCCGCCGTACGGCGGTGGAAGGAGTACCATGTCGTAGCCGCTGTCGAGAGACATGAACTCGAGGCTCCCGAAACGGAGCACCGTCCCGGGTTGGGGAGGTCGTTGGAGACTGCCCATCTGGAGCTTGACGGGAAACTGCTCGTCAACACGCAGCAGGCCCCTACCTGGCGCGCCAACTGTCGGCGTTCCGAGACCGGGGGGTCCCCGAGCCGACGAGTGAGTGTGCCGCGTGCCCCAGCCCAGATGGGTCGAGCGCGTGGGCGAGCGCGAAGGGGGGAGAGAGAGAGCGAGAGCGAGGTGGCCGGAGCCGGGTCGTGAGGGAGTCGGAGAATTCCCGCGGCCTTCGTGTTCGTCCCGCGCCCAGGTCGGGTGCGCTTGCAGTAGGGGGTTACAAGCGTCCGCGCGGGTGAGGGGAGCGAGCGGCCCCGAGAGAGCGCCTGCCCCTGCCCTCGTTCCCGCGAGGCCAACCTTCTCTAAGAAGGCCCTGGTCCTTCCTTTTATAGTCGTAAGGAGAGGATCCAGGTGTACAAAATGGGGGTGTAGCAAGGTGCTACGTGTCTAGCGAGGGAGAGCTAGCGCCCTAAGTACATGCCAAGGTGGCAGCCGGAGAGATCTTGGCACCCTGTTGGTGTGTGCGTCGTGGCTGTCGGAGAAGCAGTGGAGCCTGATGGAGGGACAGCTGTCGGAACAGCTGTGCTCTTGCTGACGTCTCCCTGCTTTCGTAAGGGAGGCGAGAGTCGCCGTCGTCATGGTCTAGTGAGGCGCCATCATTGCCTATCTGGCGGAGCTGGCCAGATGGGACGCCGGTCTTGTTCTCCGCAACCCGAGTCGGCTCAGGGCAGGGTGATGATGACGCTTCCTGTTGACGTGGCGGTCTTGTGTCCTAGGTCGGGCGTCGTGGAGGCTCCTCCGAAGTCGAGGTCGAGTCCGTCCTGCATGACAGAGGCCGAGCCCGAACTCCTGGGTTGGGCGAGGCGGAGGTCGTTCGGCAGAGGCCGAGGCGGAGTCCGAGCCCTGGGTCGGGCGAGGCGGAGTTCGTCGTCTTCCGGGGCCTTAGCCCGAGTCCGAGCCCTGGGTCGGGCGGAGCGGAGTTCGCCGTCTTCCGGGGCCTTAGCTCGAGTCCGAGCCCTGGGTCGGGCGGAGCGGAGTTCGCCGTCTTCCGGGGCCTTAGCCCGAGTCCGAGCCCTGGGTCGGGCGGAGCGGAGTTCGCCGTCTTCCGGGGCCTTAGCCCGAGTCCGAGCCCTGGGTCGGGCGGAGCGGAGTTCGCCGTCTTCCGGGGCCTCAGCCCGAGTCCGAGCCCTGGGTCGGGCAGAGCCTCCTATGGCACCTCTGGCGAAGTCCGGTCGCCCGTCGGTCTTACCTTTTGCGTTAAACGCCCCGGTGACTTGGTCGGTTGGCGCGGTGATTTAGTCAGGGTTACTTCTTATCGAAGGCGGGGCCTCGGGCGAGCCGGAGATGCGTCTGCCGTGAAAGAGGAGGCCTCAGGCGAGACGGAGTCATCTTAGGGTCGGCTGCCCTCGCCCGAGGCTAGGCTCGGGCGTGGCGTGATCGAGTCGCTCGTATGGACTGATCCCTGACTTAATCAAACCCATCAGGCCTCTGCAGCTTTATGCTGATGGGGGTTACCAGCTGAGAATTAGGCGTCTTGAGGGTACCCCTAATTATGGTCCCCGACAACAGGCAGTTGCTTCGGCTCTAAAAATAAGGCTTCGGCAAAAAGAAAAAGAAGCAGTCTTTATGCTTCGCTGTGTACGAAAAGAAGGGAAGGTGTTTTTCGCCTTCGGCTCAAAAATGCTAATTTCATTCACACCAAAGCACTTTATACATTGATGGAAAGGTAAGAATGTATTACAAGGTATGAACAAAGTTTACAAAGTAAAAATTAATTACATTGTTCTTTACAAAGGTTGCTACAAGGGTCTTTAGAGTTTTTTCTACAATCATCTATTCAAGCTTCATTAGCACCCATTGAGCTTCGGCTTCGACTTCATCATCCATTAAACTTTGGCTTCGTCTTCTCAACCTTTAGATTCGGCTTCGTCATCCTGTACGTATTCAAGTATTGTAAGCAAAATTCAAGTTCGAAGGAAGAGGTAAGCACAAGGTATGATTCTGTTACCGGCTTAAGATGACTTCGAGCCTCATCACCAGCTTTGCTTCGACCACCCTTTGTCCATACCAGTTTTATAAATCTATTTGCTATGCTTCGGGCAAGGTTGGGAATATCATCCAGGTCTACTGGTGATAAGCTGAAATTGGGTCTATTGACAATCTTTCCATGTTCGCAGCCGGATTTCAGGAAGGCGACAGCTATACCCCGAGAAGCTACCAGGGCACAAAAGTCACCATGTCCAGCTATAACTTCTTCAAGGTCATCAATCTCACCTTCGATATGTTCGAAGGCCCCCGACAGGTCCTCAGACGAAGGATTGAATTTTTCGCTGCTGGCTCCAACCGAATAGAAGACTTGCTTCAGCCGTTGAACACATCGATTACTGAACTCCAGACATTTGTTTTGAAGGCTTGCCAATGATTTTTTCAAATCTGAACTTTTCTGGACCTCGGCTTCAAATTTTGCATTAAGTTTCTGCTTCTCTGGTTTGAAGCTTTCTGACTGGGACAGAAGCTTCGTATTCAATTCTGCTATTTTAGCTTCAGCTTCTGCCAATAAGCCTTCGGTTGTCTGAAGCTCGAAGTCTTTCTTTTCAAGAGCAGCTGATTGGTCTTTTATCTTGCTTTCTAAGTTTTCAATTATAACTTCCTGTTTTTTATCTTCCAAATCTTGCTGCATTTTCAAAGCTTTACTCAGTAGCATACTCTGCATATAAACAACCTTCGTTAGAAAACATCTTCGTTATTGAAATAATAAAAGTTAAAGAAAAGTTTACCTTGAAATTGGAATAGAATAAACTACCGACGATGTGTTGTCGTCGGTAGCGGCTAATATCTGTTTCGAGCTTCGGGAAACCAATACTCTTTGATAGAGTACCGATAACCTTCGCTCCGGTCTGATCCCGGATGCAGCCCAATTTTTCGTCATCGATGCCACCGAAGAGAAGCGCCCCCGGCTGATATCCGCAAGACATAGCATATTCTTTTAACTCTTCTTTTTCAGCCTTTGTCAGCTCTTGACCAACTAAGTTTCGAAAGTTAAAAATTTCGTCTTCCGAAGTGTCTTCGGCTTTTTCTTTTTCCTTCCCGGGTTCTGGGGTCATAGTTTCTTTGCTGGCTGCAGCAGCTTCTTCTGCAGCCATATTTTGCAGTATCTTATCAATATCGGCAATTGTGCACTCTAAATGAGTATCTTTGGCAGCGGCAGCTTCGGTAGCTGTGGCTTCTGCAGGTGCAGCTTCGGCGGCTGTCGTGCTCTCAACAGCTGGCCCCTTCGGAGCTGAAGCTCCTGGTGGTGTCCCTTCGATGACTTCCATCACTGTAATGATTCTTTGTTTCTTCGGCCTAGATGCCTTCGTTTTTGCGGGCTCCTTTTCCTTCTGAAAAAGCTTCGTCAGATGCGGCCCTAGTGGACTTAGCTTGACAGGCAAAGATTCAGTCATTACCTTTAGAATTTCCTCCATGTCGGTGGCAGAGGGTGTCGCAGCAGTTTCTTCTTCTTCATCAATTGCCTTCTGCTTCGGAGCTGTAGTTTTTCTCTTCTTCGAAGCATCTGTTTGTGGCTCAGGCTTCGGCTTTTTCTTTTTTAATTGTTCTTCATCGTCTTTATTCAGAGCACTAGCCACTCTCTTTCTCTTTTGCCCTTCTGCATCCTTGTCTAACCGCTCGTAGTCGGGATACTCGAAGTCCAGAGCATCCATTACTCGGTTTAGCCTTTGCTTCGGACGGGTGCTAAAGGCCGCAGTCATTAATTGATCTTCTTTTTTAGAATAATTGTCTAGTATTTCATTGCACACTACTTCGATCGTGTCCAGCCACTCTTGGCAAGGCACTTTGAAATGTTTTTTGAATTTATAATGGTAAGGCAACCGAATAAGTTCCCCCTTCTTCTTTTCCCCCTTCAGCTTCGGCATGTCCCACTCCTTCCAAGTTGGGAACACTCTGAAGGCCAAAAATTCTTGCACTAAGTCCCTAGTGCCGATATGGTCTGCGATAATTCAAAATTCAGCTAGGGCAATTTGGCTTGGACTCCCTGGTGTCATGTTGCATTGGGGTCTGGTCTCTCCGAAGATCAATTCTAGCGGACTCTGGACCAGCTTCTCCTTGTCTTCATCAACTTTGACGTAAAACCACTCAGACTTCCAGCTAGCCGGCCACTTGCTTCGGTAGCTAATCACTGGAAATTTTGTGTTCTTGCGATAGGCAAAATTATAGCAGCCAAAATTTTCATGTAGCCCATCTCCTCTAGCTTTCGTCTGATAATGAAGCTCGTGCACTCGGCAGAAGCCTTCGCCAAATGGCTCCACCCCTTGGCTGCGGAGAGCCCAGATATAAACGCTAAGCCGGACAATAGCGTTAGGTGTTAGCTGATGAAGGTAGATCCCAAACTTCTGTAATACATCAGCAATCATCTTGTTCAAAAGAAATCTTAAGCCAGCCTTAAAGAAACTTTTGAACACTACCACTTCATCCTCTCTTGGCTTCGGAGTAGTCTCTTCCCCACCAAAACGAACTAGCACTTTTTTCACTTCACTGAAATAGCCCAATTTCAATAGCTTAGGCAAATCATCTTCGGAGATGGTGGATTTTCTGAAATCCAGGTGGCTGGGTTTGCTTGGCATCACGCTGTAATCATCTTCAGAGTCAGTCCCCTCAACATCAGCTTGTTTTGTTTTAGCGGCAGGTGCATCTTCAGATGTTACCAGCCCTGAGCGCTTCATCACTTTGGAGATTGGGGCAGTTTCAGCACCTTCAGCCTCCTCTCCGTCGTGTGTAACCCTAGCTGTGGAACGCACTCTGGCCATCTGATGATTGAATTTTCTTGTTTTTTCAAAGTTGAAAATTTTTCTTTATTTTGCCGAAGCTCTTTCTTACGAAGCTTGAGCAAAGCAAATAGCTTCGGTTGAGGATGCAGCAAGCAAGCTTTGGCTTTGGTCAATATTTTGGCAGCAAAACAGTGCAATAGCAATGAATGTCGTGGTAACTTCACACCTACCCGTCTGTTTATATAGTGCCGCAGGTGGGAAGGTGAATCATCAAAGTCTTCTGTACCGGACAAACAGCCACCCGCACTCACTGAATGGTGGGCCACAGGGTCCGACAAGGTGAATCGCCAGGGCGTGCATAACTGCTGCAAGATGGGGCCACCTCGCGCCCAGATTATTTTAATTATTTCTCGCCAACGAGCTTAGGGAAGGTGTTTTTCGGATCTTCGGCATCCCGAAGCCTAGAAGATTTTTTCACGGATCAAGCTCGTTACGAAAAATGATCTAGCACCGTGAAAGGGCTACTGTTGGGGGTATGCTTCGTAGCCGAAGATCCTAAAGGGAGAAGAGCACCTTCGGCAGATCTTTCCGAAGCAGCACTGAAGCCATCACTTATAAAGCTTCGGCACAATGATGGATCTCAAGACGAAGGGCTAAACCGACTTAAAGATGAAATGACCTAAGGACTCATGATGTTTTGTGCCAGTATTGTAGTCGATTGTAAAGGGCATAAATGTAATTTTGCACAGGCTGCGTCCTGTGCCTATAAATAGATGAACAGTACCCCAGTACTATTCACGCTGACTTGGCATTTTGCTTTTGCGTCGCATTTGTACTCTTACCTCCTTTCAAGCCAAAGGTACATTTATAATTTGATATCATTTCTATTTTTCCAAAATGATGAAATAGAAATGAGTTGATATATAATTGTTTATCCTATCTTTTACATTTCATATGATTTCCTCTTCATCATTATATGTTATGTTGCCGAAGGTATGTCCTCCATAACCTTCGTCCGAAGATCATTATATCCCAAGGGAAATAATGTTTTGAAGGACGAAGGACCTTAATGTTTAACATTTTTTGTGTTGCCTTGTTCTTAATTCATAGCACTTGAGAACAAGTCCCCAACAGGTAGTACCCTGAAGCACCTTTAGCTAAAATTCCTAAAATCAGTAAAAAGGATGCTACTACTTCTTGCTTAGATTTAGTTGATGTCAATTCTAATCCTTGCAATCAAGTCTTGGTTAAGAATGTTATTGTAGAAATTTGTTCTGATGAGATTGCTATGGAAAATGATTTATTAAAGCAAGAAGTTGCTTGCCTTGGTAAAGCCCTTTATAATAAGAAAGACAAAGCCAACAAACCCAACCTTCTTAGGATAAACCACTGCAGGAGTGAACAAGCCTATGAAGGGTGAAATCATGGTTTGCTGGCTATGTCATAAGGAAGGGCACAAGTCTTACCAATGAAAGGTGAAGATCGGGGCAGAAAAGAAGAGCGCAACAATAAAACTACATAGTAACAGCTCAGAAATGCACTCAAATCTGTGTCAAATCAATGTATGGCATGGTCGTGGAGTCTCGGAGTTGTAGCGTGCAATTGTGATGCTTGGATCCTAGGAGAGGGCACCTAGGGGATCCTTTTATAGCCCCAAGAGACCTAGGAGCCATTGCCTTCTCCACAAGGAAGGTGAAAAATTTCCTGTCTGCGGGCTCACCGGACAGTCCGGTGCGTCACCAGACAGTCTGGTGCGCCACTGGACAGCTGCTACATCAGCTAGTCGTTGGCAACTAACGCTCGTCTACAGAGAGTCGTTGGAGATGATGCCAGTGCATCGGACAGTGTACTGTTCAGCGTCTTTGGCCATACACTTCACCGGGTAAACTCACCAGATAGTCCGGTGGGTCCTAGACTAGCCCAAGTTTGCCTCTTTTGAGCCAAAATTCTCCAACTTCTTTTGACTCTTCTTGAGAGGTTCCCTAGCACTTAGACAAACATAGTTACAAATTAAAACAATTGACTAAGTGTAGGAACCGTACCTTTTCACTTCATTTCAAAAGGATTTGCAATATGTATAAACTCAAGTCCAAAAAGTGCTTTTCTGTAAAAATAAGTTAGAGCCCAAACACAAGTACTAAACATATGTAACGTACCTCACACTTATACCATTTTACATCAAGTTGCACATTTGGCTCCATGTTTGTGCTCTTTTGGACTTGATATCTTCAATTTGCTTTCTTTCCACCTGTGCTCATACTCTTATCAATATAGTTAGATCAAAGTGGTGTGTTGAGCATTTTAATCACCAAAGCAACTAGAAATGGCATAAGGGAGCATTTCCCTTTCATCTATACATGTTCACTACTAACATGTAGAACGGAGGGGATAGAGAGACATATCGTAGTGGTGGTGGATCCTGGCCTGGTGATGGAGAAGTCCGCTCGTCATCATCGTCACCACCTCTTCCATTGCCCCTACAAACGAACAGTAGGTGTCGAGATCCGAGCTCTTGTTAGGTTGTCGCTCTTCCTCTCACTCCGACGCATAGGTGATGGAGCCTCTCTATTTGTGGATTAGGGTTTCAGGGCGAGGTACTAGCGTTGTCTTTTCTTGCGGCCCCTTAATCCTATATATAGTGTCGTGTGACCGGAGGCTTCAACCGTGGTTAGCGTAGGCCCTCTCAATCAAGAGTCCAGATTAAGGAGATGGTTAGTTGGGTTAAGCCCAATCCTGTCTCTGATGACCGTCTGTAGAGGATACACCCAACAATTTTATCTATACCACTATATAATCCACCAATTTAAACTTTGCAAAAACCCACACAACCAAATCACCCCACAATCATAACCTTCACTAAATCAACTAAACAAATTGCACCTAGACATCAAAACCAATAGTTCAAACCACTGGATAATCCCCTCTCTTTTACTCAAATCCAATAGAAAAAATATTATTTAGATCAACTCTCATCCCCCTCTCCCGTGACACAGCTGCCTCCCAGCCTCCCATCTCCCCCTCTCCCACGTCGTCGCCACCGTCAACCCATTCCCTCACGCTCCCGTCGACATATCCCCTCCCGGGATCATAACGTTAATACGAACTATATGCAAATCTTGTTTAGTTTGTTAAAATTTTAGGTCGATCAAAGTTACAGATTTTAAATAATCTCATTTTACTAACAAAACAGAGTTCTGTCCTGATTTCAAAAAAATAAATTAATTTGGTTTTGTAATTAGGAGGTGTTAGAATTGTTTTTGAGCTTCTGCAATCATTCTATCCTTGTGTCTTAGGATCCTACACTTTTTGTGCACATGCATATGGAATTTGTTATTTTGGTATAATTTTTCTATGTAAGTTTGCATTTGATTTCTACATATGTGTACACATTCGTATGGCTGTGCTAAATTTCAGATTTTTTTTAACGACCAAAGTACATTTTTTTAATTATTTTCTATGTGTCAGAACATCGTGGAAGGCAAAGACGTTGGACTTTACTTGAAGGATTGAAATTCTCATACTTGTCAACTTGGATTTTTTGTTCCACTGGCTCCTCGTACATGTTATGTCCATGTATGTTGTAAAGAACAAAACGGTGAATGTTCAGCTTCCATTAACTCTGCAGTAGTCAAAGATAACTTCTCCTAACTCCAAACTAGTTTAAGTTAAATGAGTCGAAAGAAGTGCGTACCATAGTTTTAACTTTTAAGTAGTAGTGAACCCTATCTAGAGCTTTTAGTTAAGGACTTTTATGACGTGGGACAGGCTGAATATCATAAACCTAGTTTGGAACTTTTGGTGATATTCCTTCTGTACCAAAATATAATTCGTTTTACATTAATGATACATTTATTAAGTAATATATAAATGTAGTTTACATATATGTCTATATTCATTATTATTTAATGACAGAAAAAAGTATGTTAGAAAGAACTATATTAAGGAGTACATTGTGGTAGCTGCAGAAAGATTAACAATAATGTTGTGTTCATTCTATCAAGTTGTCTTTGGCTATTTGGATTCTATCAAGTTGTCTTTGGCTATTTGGTGGCTAAGGTATCAAAACAAACAGCACCTCAGTTTCAGGTACTGGTTACCGAAAACAATGGCTGCGTCAAGTTTACTAGGGACGAATGGATGATTCAGCAAGCTTGGGTTAAAGACATCTCCCGCTGGGTTTTGGTTTACAAGAACTACCAAGATGGTCTGGTTGAAACAGTTTAACAACAATAGTGCCAGATTCATCAGCTGCTGCAGCATTGAGAATCATCAGCCAAAAAACAACACAATGTCCTGGCCAAACACACATAGCGCATATGGCAAATCCAAGCATAATCCAATACAACAAAGGTGTAACCATAATATGAAATGAACATGAGTGTCAGAGTTTGGTTTGCGAATGACACGAAGTACGAACAAGACATACAATGGTTAGGGCTGCAACAGCGCTCCAAAACCGCTCAAATAATAGCAGGTACTTTTTTCTGTGTACATGAGAGCACAAACTTCGAATATGTTTTTGCTCTCTTCTTTCAACCACCGGTATCACCCAGGGTAGTTCCCATCAGTGGTAGCTCAGCAAAAAAAACCAATGAGCAGACACCGAGGAAATGAATGGATGGGTATCTAATATAAACCTATACTAATGTACAGCTGAGTCTGTGCCTTAGTTAATTCTCCATCTGTAGTATCCATTGTGCGTCTGCAGTAGAAAGAACAGCATGAGCTTCACAGCTTCACCCCAGCATGTGGCTTGGCCACCCGGCGTGAGCACCTGGTCCTCTTCTTGGACAGGCAGCAAGCACAGCCTTTGAGAAGCTCAAGGTCCTCATCGCAGGTAAGAATAGAAGCCAGCTCGGGGTTCTCCAGCAACATTTTTGAGGTCAGGAAACCAGCAATAGTCCATGTCTGATAAGATCGGGATTGCTTCCCTACAAACCTCCCAGACCGGGTGTCATAGTATTCTGGCCACTTGTCATCTGAGAGTCTCTCCTCGGCCACAGCAATGGCTCTCCGGGCCAATTCTGGTCTGCCCATTTTTATGCAGGCCAATGTGAACTATGTGAACAGCAACAAGGATAAGTCAGGAATGATCTACAAGCACGAAAATGGACAAGAAATTTCATATCATTGGTGTTGATATTTACCTGCCACAATAAGGTTGGCCAAGATCCACCATTATGATATGACCATGGGCTGCACATGCACAAAGTAGACACATGTCAACAACCGATGTAATGTTTACAAAAGAGAAGTTTAACCTTGAAAAAAGAAAAGAGATAGAGAACCACAGAAGGGAGATATGACAAACCGAAAGATATGAAATAACAAAACGAAAGATTGATTCTTCAAGCAAGGATCCTTACGTATTCTTAGGATCACTGCCAGTAATAATGCGCCATTCATCATCTTCCATTGCAGGGAAGCATATCTTGAGGGGCATGTTTGCTACAAGATCATCCCATTTTTCTTCAATAAGGCTAAGAATTCCCTCAGCTTGTTTTGGAGTAGTTAGAGACGAAGCTATGGCCCAAAGGTTGCCAAGAGAGAAGAACCTAAAATCCATGTGCGCTGGCTGCAGATTCCCTATAAGGTAACCTCCTTTCTCAGGAATCCAGTCAACAAGCCAGGAAGGGATTTGCTCAGGGTAAATGTTGAATTTGTTAGTGGCGTCATGGGAGTATTCTTCTGTCTTGTATCTGTATATCTCATTTATCTTCTTCATGTCAACCCAGTAATATTCTCTGATGTGAAAGGACAACGCACTGAGCCTGTTGTTGATGGCACGGATGAGGTTTTTCGATCCATTGTTCACAACAAGCATTTCTCGTGAGCATCGCAGAGCGGAGTAGAACAAAGCCTGTGTAATAGAAAGAACTTGTAAGTACAGGTCTTCAGCTGATATGCCAAATAGATCTGAGTCTAGAAGAATAGCACAAGTGTTTTCTTTTGTTATAAATTAAATTAGTCATGCAGAAGAAAACAAATGCTCCCTACATGACAGCATATTTTTCCTATTGTTGAATAACATTCTAGATCATTATTCCAGGATTTAATGAATTAAGTCATAAACAATTAAACTCAACTTACTTGGATTTCAAGAGGATGCCCATGTATTCCCATCCTCCTGTCTATCATGCATGATCCATCTGTAACTAGTAATGTTGGGAACATGTCAAACCCATCAGCCAAACACAAACTCAGTATCAATTGAATTCCTGTCTGCACATCAACTCTTTCTAGCAAAGCATTGTCGCCTGTTATCTTGCAGTAAGCCCTCAACAAAATAATCCACCACAGTCCTGAAAAAAGATAAATAGGATTGAAGTAGCAGAACAAAGATGCATGACAACAGTAACTTCAAAACGAATTCTTACATGCAGCTTATGCAGGAGCAAGATACATACCAGAATCCACAGGAGCTACACGTCCAATGGCTGCCTCACCAAAGTCAGGGTCCAAGACCTCCTCAAATCCTTCATTGTTCTCATCAAGTGGTACGGTCCTAATTTTGAAGCTAGCTGGCATCAATCCTTGCCCAGGGCTGTAACAATCAACAGTTTTCTCCCAGCTCTAATCATAAAAGAGAGGAGCAATCAGTGACCAGCTCAAGAAAAACATCACATAAACAAGCCACCAGAGAGTTCATCAAACACAAAATCCTTGCTTATTCAGTTTAACAAAAAAAATATTAGTGTTGTGTTGCCTCTTAGTAGTATAGATCTTGTTACATGGTCATAGTCTGTTTGAATCAACTTTTACAATCTTAAAAAAAAAGAAAACATTTCACATTCTTTTCATCATTTTAGCATTGATTATTGCAATCTATCTAGTTGAACAAAAGAACTACAATTGAAAAAACCGAGAAATAAACGACCAGAAATGGTAACAAAAATCCCAAACATATCCTAGCGATGCAAACTTTGGGTCTGTTTGGATGTAAAGTATTTTTATAGTTTCTAGGCAATACCATGGTTTATAAGAATACTAGAGTATTTATGTCATAAGGTGTTTGTTTGCATTCCTAAAAACTATGTTTTTAAAACCATGGTATTCTAGATACCATGATATTTTTAGAGTATTCGAAACTTCATTCCAACACAAAGTTTTCATGTCATGGCTAGCTTTTGCCTAAATATCATGGTTTACAATGTTCCTCAAAACCATGGTATTTATTTTTGGAGCTGGCCAAAAATATAGTATTATCATGATAATTGCAAAGTATACTATTGTAAAACCATAGTATTGACAAACATGGTTGCCGAACAGTCCCTTCCCTGTTTAATTCCAGCCACAACTTCGCAAAAACAAAATCTTGCCGTACACGCCATTGACACTATTGCTAACTAAATACTTCAGCTAGAACTAAATTCTTCCGGAATTTTAATTTTTTGACCAGACGAGGAACTAGTAAGCAGGATCGGGATCAGCTCACCTGAAGCTGGAGGGTGTGAAGGAGGAAGTTGCGGACGATCTCGGTCTCGCCGCGCATGAGGAAGGCGAGCGCGGAGGGCACGAAGTCCCTGATGAAGACCTGGTCGTAGTTGAGCATCTCCGTGCACTCGGGGTCCTCCGCCGCCACCGTCCCCACGGGCTCGCCGCAGTAGCTGACGACCGCCCTCCGCAGCAGCCTCCACGCCTCCCTCTCCGTCTCCGTCTCCTCCCTCAAGGGGACGGCCGGCGCCACCGCCTCATCGGTCTGCAGCGCTGCCGCGTCCTCCTCCTCCTTGGAGGGCGGGGTCTCAAGCGGGAACGAATCCGGAAAGAGGACGCGGTCGAAGAAAGGGAGGTTGCCGGAAACGGCAGCGCGGGGGTCGGAGGGGACGGGGACTGGTACAGGGGTGGGAGTGCCCGGGCCGGCCTGCGACTGCGACGCCGCGGAGACGAGGAAGGGGAGGCGCCGGCCGTACGGGGGGTGGTGCGGGTGGGGCAATCTGGGGAAGAGCGAGGTCGCGGTGCCCGCCGCCGTCTTTGACGCCGCGGTGGCGGCGGCGGAGGCGGACGAGATGAGGCGGCTGCAGCACGGCCTCACTGCTACGGCGGCGAGCCCCATCGGTGTTTGACCATTCATATGGCAAGCTCCGGCGAAGGGCACGGGCGCGCGGCGGAGAAACCTTGAGGGATCTACACGCAAGAAACAGGCAAAGGTAACTTGTGCCAAATATTTGGTCCACGAGTGCTCGTTCTGCGGAAGTGCAAAGTGCCGGTTCGGTTTGTGTTAGGTGGGAGCATAACGCAGAGGAGAGCTGGGAGGGAGGCTTTTTTTATAGGGGCTGTTTGATTTCCTTTTCTCGGAGCCTGGCCACCGTGGCTTGTATATTTGAAGAGAGAGGCTCCTTTTAGGCAGGTCCAGCATGTGCAAGACTGACAGCAAGAGCCTTTCTTTGGTGGGTTGTTGATATAGATGGCAATGCTTCCGATCTTGGATTCCGTGAAAAATTTATCCATTAGCACTATTTTGGTAGTCATAAAAGTAAAGGTGATTAAAAGGGCTTAAGTCCTCTGCTTATTCAAAATAGAATAAGAAGAATGTAGCCCCTTCGACTCCCTCCGGTTTTGTGGCTGTCAAACTAACCCTTATGGAATGTGTATGGGGAAGTTTCTTTCCCTACAGGAATGTAAACGGGAAAATTCTTCCCTCGGCGGGTAAACGGGGATGGAGATGGGAAACATTCCTAAGGACTCGTTAGACTTTCACGTGATGTTGTTTTCGTGTACTAGTTAATGATAAAAATAAATAATTACATTGTCGAGAGATCACTCAATGTTACAAATGTGTTTATTTTGATGTACACATAATCATTTTTATATATGACTATGTATACGTGATAATGTTTTATATTAATAACAAATGGAATATGTTCTAATCTCTACTACTTATTAAGGCTGCAAGGGTAGCCTGTCTCCCTTGCGTTCTGCCGTTAGACAATCTTAGACGTTCGTTATATCGTTCTGTGATCTAAGTCGTCCGATCCCGCACAATCATCACCTCTCCGATCCCACCCACCAGCCCCGCAGACATCGTGCTCCCTTCCCCATGAAATCTCTTCACCCAAACTACACCTCTCTGCGCCCCTTACATCCACGCCGCCTCAGCCGGCCGTCCGGCGCCCTCTCTGTGCCTCCCTCCCCACACCGCCTCAGCCGGTCGCGCGCGGCGTGCAGCGCAGCCGCCGGGGCCAGGCACCGTCGATGGTCCACCGGAGGCGGTAGGGGACGCAGGGTCGCCGGGCGGTGTGCGGAGGACCGGAGGCGAGGGCGCGAGGCGATTGGCAGGAGGGGGAGCCTCTCGGGAAGGGTAAGGTACCACCGCGACACCGGCAAGAGGATGGTGTTCCTTCACCTCACGCCGCCACCGCCCGTGCCGCTCGAGGCGGTGGCAGGATGCTGCGTCGACGGCGAACTACCGGAGATGCTCTTCATGTTCTCTGTGAGCTCGGATTCTCACCCTCCTTTTGCTCATTACATTATACGGTAGGTTTGCTATCCTGGGAATCAAACTGCCAAAGCTGACCCCAAAGCCTCCGCCTATTCTGACCCTTTATATAGGATCAGCTTCAGCTCATTGTTCTATCGCATTATTTCAGCTAGCTATTAACGATTCGATGCACTTAAAACACCTGCACAACCTGACGATGTTGTTTTGTTTTTGTTGCTTCATTTAAAATTTCATAGATTTCTATACATGCTTGTAATAGCTGCCACTGATTGTCTATGTTGAGTTGACATTTTACAACTAAATAAACTTGCAAAGTGTTCCTCCTGCCTGTGTTCAAATGTGGCTAATGTCTGGTTCTCTGACCATAGAAATTTTAGACTTCATCGTCATATTTTTACCTGCCTGTTATTTTTTAGATTCACTGCTTCATGATCATATATCTAGAATAGCATGTGCCTTTGACCACCCAAATGACTACTATGGTCTCTTGTTTCTTTGGTTTTCTGTAACAAAATGAAGGATACATGGATTGGGTTTACTTTGCAACATTCTAGGTCTGCCACGTAATTATATTTCTACAACAAGGCTTCAGATTTAACACACAAACCTTAAAGAAGTTCCGACTGCTGCAATCTTCAAAGCATGCTCTCGCTCCATTTGTCAAGTCATTGGTGGCAGCTGCAATGCCTGCCAGAACTGTTGCCTCTGACACCCCAACAAGAGCAACCCACAGGGCTTCTTCCGTCTCCCCTCCAACATGCCAAGGAGGTCACGCTGGGCGTCAGTCCTCGGCTATCTCACTTATGTCTGGAATCAGTTCAACTCCTTCTATCTTGCCAGGCCAATGCATTCATGTATTGCTCTTTGTCTTTGAGGATGATGCGGTTGATGTTTCAAGTGCTGCAGGAGGGGGAGCCGCTGACGAAGACGACAAGCCTGGGACTGCCCCACCGTCGCTAATATCCTGAGCCTGAGCGCCACCGCGTGGCCTGCGTACCGAGCGCGAGTGGGAGCGCCGCCGCGTGGCCTGCGTGCCGAGCGGGAGTGGGGGAGGGAGCGCGAGTGGGAGCTCCAGCGGCGCTGAGAGGAAGACAAAAGAAACGACGACGGCTGTGTGCATTCGCTGGAGCTGTGAAAATGTTAGATGACCGCAGCGGTGGAGGCTTCTGTTGGTCCAGGAAAAGCATTATAGCTCTCCTATATCAAATTTTCTAAGAGACGAGATAGACGACGGCTAGTGCTGCGGGCTGCGCGTTTCCTCCTTTAGTGGATGGGGAGCCGAGAGCGAGAGCAAAGCTGTGTGTTGCGGCTGCTTCCTCCCCTTCCCTTCCCTTCCTATGGATGCGCGGAATAGAACAGTGAACAGGGCAGGGTAAGCGGCAGGAGCACCAGGAACGCCTCAACCGTTAGTCTGACTGAAGGAGGAGGAGCCGAGCTTCTGCGGATGAGTTGTGTGTATGTGTGTGTTATAGAGAGAGAGGGTCAAGTCGTAGTGTGCTTCACTGGTGGAGAAAAGGAACGGTGGGGGAGAGGGGTGATGTGTTACAGACTTAATACAAATCTTCTGTTAGTCCAGCTACAAGGGTCCTCGACACTGAGCCACCTTACCTTCATCTTTAGGGAATAAGTGCTATGAAATCAGAAACAAACCTTCGTTGACGGTCATCTTGTGATCTCAGCATCTTACCTACCCTAACCATTGATGACGGACGTGGCGCGTGTGTTGGCTGTGTGCAAGAGGCATCGTCGTCGTCCCATTCACTCTTCTCTTCTTGGTTGTGTACAGGAGTCGTCATCGTTGGTGTGATTCTACATGACTGGCTGCTTACTTTTGAACCTTATTTACAATCTTTAACTTGCAGCTCCCCGCCTGGTTGTTTTACTAAATGGATGATTTGGTAATTTTACCGACGCTGCTTTATTCTGCTGTGATAGGAATTTTTTTTGAAACCTTCAAGCTTCGACGCCCGACCCTTTGCATTTGTGGTATAGTGAATATTGAACTATCAGGGAGAATGCAGAAACAATTTACAGATGATAGGTACTACATGTGGTGAGTTCTCAACCTTTGATATCAGTGTTGGTTGGTCACCTGTTTTTTTGTTCATGGACTCATCGAACTAGCGCTCGCTTGTTTCTATGTGTAGACAGATGAGGCAACTGGCCATGGTGTATATGCTGCTTCGACCTGTGCAGTTTATGGATGAAGATGAAGCTGACCTTGAAAGTTCCCTTTGACCCGAGAACAGGATCTGGATGTCGCCTAGAGGGGGGGTGAATAGGCGAATAAAACTTATTACTTTAAAACTTAAATTCTTACTCTACTCGAAGACTTAGTACGCAGTGGAGTGAGAAGACTCTTCGAGTAGGTTGCAGCGGAATCAGAGATCCTGTCTCAAAAGTGTCCTGCACTTCAAATAAAGCTTATACCACAGATAAGTATTGAAGTGCAGATATAAAGACGAGTAAGACAGAGAGTCAGGATACAATACAGAACAGAGCACACAGACGCAAGGATTTATCCCGAGGTTCGGCCAAGCCTGAAATGCTTGCCTAGTCCTCGTTGGAGTTAGCCACACCTGGGCTTGGAGTCTATTTCAACTCCTTCCTCCGTTTGCTCAAATCTGTCAGTATGACAGATAGAGCCTTTCACTATTGAGTGGGGTTACAACAGAACCGCGGCTGCTTACAAACCTCTTGGCAGCACCCCGGCAGAGTAACGATACGCTCAAGACCTTGCTCTAGCTCTAAGCAGCACTTCTCCTCTCTCTAAAGGCTTATAGCTGTGCCTTCTACACAAACTAGAGAGATACACACAAGAGGGAGAGTGAGAATTGATCCGAGTGATGTCTACACTTGTTGGCTGCACTTGTATATTGCTTGAGGCGCCTAGGGGTCCCTTTTATAGGCACAAGGGGCCTAGGAGCCGTTGGAATCCCATTTGGAAGGCAATACTTTCTTTCTGTCGGGTGGCGCACCAGACAGTTCGGTGCACACCGGACACTGTCCGGTGACCGATTTGTTTCCTTAAACAGCGCTGCCGACCGTTGCAGACCGTTGCAGAACTGGGAGCCGTTGGCGCACCGGACATGTCCGGTGCACACCGGACAGTCCGGTGCCCCCTTCCGACCGTTGGCCCGGCCACGTGTCGCGCGCAGATTCCGCAGCCGACCGTTGGCCTGGCCGACCGTTGGCTCACCGGACAGTCCGGTGAATTTTAGCCGTACGCCGTCGGCGAATTCCCGAGAGCGGCCACTTCGCGCCGAGCCAGCCTGGCGCACCGGACACTGTCCGGTGCACACCGGACAGTCCGGTGCACCCAGACTGGGCAGACTTTGGCTGCTCGAGCCATCTCTTTTCCAACTCGATTTTTTCTGTTTCCAACACTTAGACAAGTATATTAGTACACTAAAACCAAAGTACTAAGTCTAGAAACATACCTTCACTTAATTTTTACATCCATAGTATTTTTACATCCATAGTATTTCTCATGCTTGAGCTTTGATGTTGGACTCATAAATCATCAAGTCGGCTTGACTTGATCTAGATTGACATTTCTTAGCTCCAACATCCTGCAAAGGTCACATAGAACATCTCCAAACATAGGAACAACCCAAAATAAAGATTAAGGTGAACTTAGCTCTTTTGGGCTGCTTCCAGTTCTGGTTTTGACACTTGTTCTCCTTCTAGTGACCTTGATCTCTTTCTTAGAGCTTGGTCTTGAGCCTTATGACTTACACCACATAACTGTAGTTGTTACCTCATTGGTTGTAAGTCACGTCCTTATGTAGTGATCCTTGATGTGCTATAGCTCTTCTCAACTCGATCACCTTTGACTTTGCAAGCCTTCTTCTTCACCCTTGGCTTTGGGTTCCTCAGCCTCCTTGACCTTCTCCCGTGCACTTGGTACCTCGAAGCTTTTCTTGCCTCCGTCCTTGGCTTGATCAGTTGTCTCCGAGCTACGCACCCGAGTCTCACTTTATACAATGTTCATCTTACTTGTGATGTCCATTATGTATCCATAATCCAGTTCTTGGACCATCACATTTGTTCACTTGTGTTGAACCCTGTAGGCTTTACCTTAAGCACCTGTTCAACACTTAGTACACTTGTTAGTCCTTTAATTGAGTTGTCATCCAACCACCAAAACTCACAAGAGAGCTTTCAGACCTGCAGATGTTGTGTATCCAAATTGAACAGATTGTTTTGATAAATATAGTGTGAAAAGGTAAATTATAATATTTGTTCTTGTGCGTCATCGCAACGCATTTTGGTGGGGTAATATGAACTTTGATCTATTTTTTCAATTATATTCTAGGCTCTAACCAACTGATCCAAAATGTCACATTAATTGATACGTGGATTTTGATACTTCTGAATAGAGATATGTGTTGTGTAATGGCACCTGTATAGAGAGACAGTACACTCAGGGCTGGACCACTGACGACGAACCTCTGTGCAAACTTTGTCAAGGACTTTGCAAGTAACAACTCCTTGTGTTTCGAAGTAAATCCTGTTTTTATTATAAACAAATAATATCTGGTCACAGTAATATTGTTTTACTTGGTTCAGTGGAAGGCTTGCAAAGTCTCTAGAATATTTTGAAGATTTATTCTGTGGTCTAGCTTGTTTCGAGGAATACAGATTAAGAACCAGTGGTAGGACCCTGTGACAGTTGAGTCTTCTTTCTGTTATCCACATAAGTGAACAATTTTTGTAGGTGCCATTGAATAGTTAGGACTATTTTCAGTTATATAAAATCAAAGAAAATTGCAAGTTAATTCACATATATGTAATAAAGCTTCTTAGTAATTATCTGCATGCACTGTTTCAAATAGAACGTGCCAAGTGCTCCCAATGCAAGCTCGATTGTTGCAAGCTTGTCATACACATTAAAATCTTACCCTTGAAAAAACGAGAAGAATACATGAGAAAGGTTACTCCAAACATTGCAAGTACAAAGAAATTGTGTGTGTTGCACATTGATATCATGATTTTCCATGTTCTTTTACAAATCTAGGGCTAACAGACGACTCATCTTAACAGTATAACACACATTTGTACATAAGTTATCATAGTATTATATGTTTTTGTTGCAACGCACGGACACTCACCTAGTTATAATTTAAACGGGGACGAGGATCCCCATCGGAGATTTATACCACGCGGGGAACAGAGACGGGGAATAAATGCCCACCACAAGTGTTCGTGGGGATCCCCGCAAAAAAAAATCTTCGCGGGAATGGGGATGGGGAGCTATTCTCCGACGGGGATTTCCCTGTTGCCATCTCTAGTTGTTGACTTGTTGGAGCTTCTACATATCAGATATAATTTATGTTTGGCTGCATTTACTAGTGTATAAAAGTGATATAATTAAATAAAATTAATCTTTAAATTTATATAACAAGTGTGATCAAGTTTTGGTCCTACCATGTTAAAAACACAAAAGCAAAATCAGTTTGATAATTAAATATCTTAATTAAAAGATATATAATAAAAAACGAGTTTAAAGTCACCCGCTTTCTATGGCCTATGGCACACCAGGCTAGAGAGCCTCGCTTGCATCTGTTGTGCCAGGTCAATAATAGTGTACATGTAACCAACCACGTAAAAATGCTAATAATGTTATACCACCGACGAGGTCTAAAATGCTGCAAGCAACCAAACAGCTCATAAAAGATCGGGCGTAGAGATGTCAATGGGGACCCGATACCCGCTAACCCATGGGGAATTCCCCTATTAGGGTACGAGTATGGGACAAAAATTATCCCCATGGGTATGGATATGGGACAGAATCTCCACCCATTGGATAAACGGGTATGGGTTTGGTAAGCAATAATCTGAACCCGATTACCCATGGGTATTTCATACGTGTACACATGTCCTATTTATATGAATGAGTTGAGGCCGAGTCGGCCATCAAGCCCAGCAGACTCCATTTCTTATATTGGTTCTGACGTACTGATTTTTTTTCTGATGGATGGATGAATGGATCATGGTTCATAGATGAGTGCTTGCCGATGTGGTGATGTATGAAATCTGGATAGTTTGTGCTAGATGTTAGTACCCGATTATCCCTTATTTGGGGATGGGGACCCATTGGGGACCCGAAACCCGAATGGGGATGGGTATGGGATGAGTTTTGTACCCATGATGGGTATGGGTATGGGTATGGAGATGGATCAAATATGATGGGGATGGGTCTGGTATGCTATAACCCGGTGGGGAATTCTCCATTGACATCTCTAATCGGGCGGTAGCTGGTGGGGTCCACCTTGGATTTAAAGGCCACGTTTCTGAAGTTTTTTCCCTGCATGCCCATTGGCTAAATGGAGAAATGGTGGTCATTGTCCTTCTTTTGGCTGTAGGGCTGGATGAAATTACCATCGTGAAAATCGTGTTTGGGTAATGTACTTTTCTCATGCTCAGAAATTCATGGTCTAATTTTAAATTAGCACCGTGCATATCTTTTATTTACTATATTAAATCACAAGTTCAACGGTCGTCCCGTGTCAACATTTTTCAAAAGAAAACCGTACATTTCTTTAGAATCAACCGCACTTTTATAATCTCTTCTCTATTGCTATAATAGGAGAGTTTATGTAAAAAATAATATAAAATTATGTATAAGTGAGTGTTCTAAACCTTGTTGTTGGCTTCATATTCACATTCACCTAATCAATAAAAAACATATATTTTGTGCTTTATTAAAACAAAATTTATCCTATGTTATATATATATATATAGTTTATATATTTGAAGCTCTGGGCTCTTTCTAACTAAAGAAAGCCCTGACCATAGAACAGCTGACCAGGTGCGCCTGCACGCACCGCACGGGTCCGACCTCCACATTGTGCATGTGTAACCCCCACACGCGCACACACAAAATCCACCCGTCGGATTGTTAGCGCACCCAGCCACAAAAACCTAACCGCTCTCCATCCCACATCCGTCGTCGCCATTCCTCCGCACGCATCGCAGAACCCACCCTCGCTGTCTCCATGCACGCCCTCGCCGCCACCTCATCCTCCCATCCCCATTCACCTCATCTCCCCCTCGGACGACGCAAGGAGTGGCCGCCGATCCCTCCCTCCCAGACATCAAGAATGGTGTCGTGCCCTGGGTCCAAGAAGGGGTAGGGTGCTGGAGGAGCGATGAGCTGCTCGATGGCGATGCGCGGACGACGAGGAAGGGCCCCTGATGCAGCGAGAACGAGAAGGTCGTGTTCATCAGCATCGTGGTAAGTAGATCCTGCACATTCACTCCGTATGGTTGCTTTTTGTTTACGTTTTTTTCCTTGTCTTGTTGGATAGATCGAGCTTCTTCGTGTTAGGAGTCTTCGAGTCTCTAGGTATTGAATTAAAGAACAGGTTCAACTTTACTTTGTTGGGAGTCCTAGTGGGGAGATATGCTAGCAGGTAATGGCTCAGCTTGGATCATAACACTGACTAGAATTCATTTGTGGCCAGGTCCATGCGTGGTTATTGTGTGGAAATTTTCATGACAAGAAAGCTAATATAAAGGGGATTTACTTGCCTAGTCCAGATCTGCCAGCTTTCCTTGATATGGTTTACCTGAAAGATCTGACGTGCCTTGTCAAACATGGTCCCAACTTTTCCTTGCGAAATTTACCAGTTAGCACTGTATCAATTGGAAATCCTTTTTGTATAGAGGGCATCACAATGAAACTAATCTGCGTCTTGGACTTGGCATGTTCCTTTATTTTGGTGAACTTAGAGCTAGAATATTTTCTGTGCGAACCCGGACACCATTTAAGGCCATTTCAATTAGTTTTTTGTAGCCCGCTTTAGATTTACTTAGTTTGTTATTGTTTCCTTTGTTAGCAGATGTAGAATTCCTCTAATTTTAATTACTAGATTTTACATTTATTTTTAGAATTTTAGAAATTTGTGTGGCTAACTAACACCTATGTAGCAAGTGTTACAGAGATGTTAGTAACCTATTTTTTGTTGCCGCTAGCTTGTAGTCTTTTTGATACTCCAAAAGTTCTTTTCACCTCTACCCTGTTAGTTGCTGGTATTTTATCTGTCAAAGCTTAGCTCGGGTTTCAATTGTATGTAGTCCTGTAATTTGCAACCAATTACAAACCCTGGCAAAAAAGGATGTTCATGTAACACTACTTATTTATTTCATAATCTGTCTTCTAGTTGCATACTAGACTTATTTGTGTTTCTAGTTGTATACTAGATAAATCAAACATATTTTTTGAATAAATCTTACCTTTAGTTGTGCTTGCAAATCTCGTATCTCCTTTGCAAATAAGCCGAAATCTTGGTACAAGACTAAGATTGTTGTCGAACCATATTTTGTCTTGACATTCTATTTCTTCTGCATTATTTACTGTAGCATATGTTCAGTAAGCTTTATGTCTCACAAATTAGACAAATTGGGGTTATCTACATGTACACTTTGTGTTTTGTTTTTGATCCAGTCTTGAATGTTCTATAGCAAGCAAAATTTATGACCTGATCAACTATGTAAGGAGTCCATCAGTGATAATATAAGAAGGGAGGACCTACAATTCTGATGAAAAAGGTTTGATCATGAGTTTTATTTCATTACATATATAAATTGGGTGTCAAAGTTAATTCAGTAACCAGGACATAGTAAAATAATTACGCTTACCTATTATAATTTTAATAGTATATCAAGCCATCAAGTTTTTACAGTCTCTTTATTAGAACTGAATCATAATTGGTTTGAGCTACTTTCAATTTACAATATTTACAACTAGCATTACAAATAGTGAAAATACAGTTGTAGTTACAACCTTGTCTCCATTATGTGTGTGCGCATATACATTGCTACCTCTACATTTTGCATTTGAGTGAAGTGATATGTGGTAAATTAAATAACTGCAATTTATACGACACTGTTTGTTGCTATATCATGCATCTAGTAATAATGTTTGTACTACTGTATTCATTGTCCATGACACCATGACAATTTTCAGTTCTTAGGTTGGAATAGCAATCCTATTTGAGGAACGGTATTGCTTTCTTGCTGATGACTAGCTCCAATTTTTTCCCACTGCAGACAAGCCTAAGGATACAACCGGGTGGTGTTATGGATTCACGACCTTATTTCTTTCTGTGAGATCTTTAGAAATCTTTCAGGGAATGGAATGCATATGGGGCTTTTCTTCCATGTTAAATGGCAGTGGCTCTGTCATATCTTTCTACCATCCACTATTCGGAGCTTGATGTGGAGGGTGACGAAGAGTCGGTCTCGTAGTAGACCACCTTCTTCATCTTCTTCTTCTTGTCACCTCTCCGATGCGACTTGATGGAGGAAGAGGATTCCTCATTATGCTTGTTGTCGGACTCCCTTGAAAGAGTCCTCCCCGAGCTTGTGGCCTTTTCGCCGGTCATGATCTCCCTCTTGGCGTGATCTCCAGACATCACTTTGAGTTGGTTAGACTCTTAATGAAGCACTGGCTCTGATACTAATTGAAAGTCGCCTAGAGGGGGGTGAATAGGCGAAACCTGAAATTTATAAACTTAAACTTGCACTAAGGCCGGGGTTAGCGTTAGAATTAAATCCAAGTGCAAAAGATAGTTCTCCTTGCTTAGAGTTGCTCAATCAATGCGGATGACCTTTGGGAGCAAACTCAAATCAATATGAGCAAGGGAACTTTTAGAGAGGGAAAAACAAATCAAGTGAAGATTAACAAGTGAACACGGTGATTTGTTTTACCGAGGTTCGGTTCCAAAGAACCTAGTCCCGTTGAGGAGGCCACAGAGGCCGGGTCTATTTCAACCCTTTCCCTCTCTCAATCGGTCACTTAACCGGTTGAGTGCTTCTTCTTAATCTCACGGGTCACTAAGACCCCTTAAGGATCACCACATAATTAGGTGTATCTTGCTTGCTTTACAATTCACTTAGAAGGTTGAGAAAGAGATGAAGAAAGCACGATTGCGAAAACCAAGCAACAAGAGCACCAAATAACACACGGGTCACACTCTCTCAAGTCACTAATGATCACTTGTCTAAATTATGAAACTTTGAGAGGTTGAAAGCTTTGAGTGTGTCTTGGAGTGGATTGCTAGCTCTTGTATTGAATGTGAAGGAGTGGAATGCTTGGGTGAAGTGAATGGAGGTGGTTGGGGTTGTATTTATAGCCTCCAACCACTTCCTAGCCGTTGCTCCCTTTCTGCCGACCGCGGACGGTCCGCGCCCCTGGTTCGGACGGTCCGCCCCTGCACATCAACAGCTGAAATCGCAACGGTCAGCAGTAACGGCTATAGAGCATTTAATGTGTCGTCAGATGTCAGGTAAAGCAGTCGCGGACGGTCCGGTCGTGCACCCCGGACGGTCCGCGAGGACGCTAAAAATACATTTTACCGAACCCGTCACCTTCGGGTTTTTCTGGTTTTTCACCGATCGGACGGTCCGCGCCTGAGGCCGGACGGTTCGAGCTTGGTCTTGGACGATGCTCGCTTCTCCATCGGATGGTCCATAGTGTATGCATGTGTTTTTGCAGTGTTCCTATCCGAGGGTCATCTTGGTGTCGCGGACGGCTCGCTGCAAGGGCCCGGACGGTCCGTGCTTAGGTGTTTTTCCAAAAAGCTTCTCCTGTCCGGAATAATCTATGCTATTCCAGACAGTCGATTTTAGAATAGTTGTAGATGGACTTATGCACCTAAGAAATGATCAACTAGGCAAACTGGTTAGTTCATAAGGTTTGTGATGGTCGTCAAACACCAAAATTGATTATAGGAAATGTTGAGACCATTTCCCTTTCAGATGTGACATTCGTTTCTGTACCATGAGTCATCATATGTGTGAGACTTGTTCCTAGCACACATTTGATTCGCGCCCATAAATCCGGGTGTGACACAAGGACCTCGCCTTCGGCTCGGGAGTGGTGTTCGCTCCGGTAGCCTGACCAAAACCAAAATGAAAATATCCCAACGACTCCATCTCTTTCACCCATTGCTAAGAAGTCTTCAACCAGCCCAGGTAGTAATTTGAACGGCCCGATCCACCAGAGCGACTTGCCCAACCTAAAGATGAGGCGGCACCCGACCCGGCCATCGAGTGGCGTCGGCGCCCCCACTACTCTATGCCAATTGCGGTGATGCCATTGCCTAGCTATCACCATTGGGAACGGGCACATGGCGGCATATCAGTGCCAACGGTGAACATTAGTCTTGACACACGCCAGTGCGGAGCTCAACGCCAGTCTCGTCGTCGGTAGCGCATCAATAGGATGGTGGCGATCGAGCAACGACGGTGGAGGAGCAATGACTACATTGAAAAAGGCGTGCGGCAAAGAAAAGTGTTGTTGCTAGCAGCAATTTATCCACTCTACCACACAAGCATTGTAGCCTCGATTTTCCAATAGTCACATCCAGTGGCCCCGTTAAGGCGGTTCACTAGATGTACAATTGCAACATCCGTCCCCTTTTTAGGAAAATACTTCAGGATTGGCCCATCAGGATGAATCGGTCCCTTGAGGGGCTATTGTTGGGATGGATGTCGAACGTGCCTTTGGACAGAAACATGAAGTCTTCGCCAATCACCTCAACTAACTGTAGCACTGCAGCTGACCAGAGAATTCACTTGACAATGACTTCATTGACATCGGCCATCGGTCAGTGAAGACGAGGGCTCGGGAGTCCTCGACCACTACAAGGGACGAGACATCCGGAACTGAAGCCTTCTAAATGAGCCATCCCGATAAGGGCCGGCAGGAGATGCGAAGGCTCATCTGGACGAAGGCAGCGAATGCAGAAGACGTACCTATCTTGGTCGTGGACACGCAATGATGCTATGTGGGGCCCACCTGTCAATGTAATCAGTGGGTATAATTGCGTGTACACATAACTAGTGGGGGCTACGACACTGTAATTACCTCGCTATACAGTACATATTGTAAAAATGTGGTCGCTGACCGGGGGCAGTAATATACTTTGGGCCACCTATCCGGCTACCCCGGACCGACCTATAAAGCCCCCATCCTGTAGCGGGATGATACATACATAACGAGATGCTACATTTCCCTACCTACCGTCTTGTCGTGCACCTGAGCTCGTGTCTTTTGTCTCTGAGTGTTTAGGCCCACCTGGCCACCTGTTAATACCAACAATCAGCTCTAGTAGCGCGCTTCGTTTGAGAGCCTTAGCCGAAGCTTCTTCCTCTTTATGTTTGACATGTATTAATATCCTTCAGCGAGCATAGATTAGCTAGTCCTAAAACAAATCGTAGAATGTTTAGTGTTAGTCAACTTTGAGGACCTTCAGCGGAGACATCTCCCAACATTTAGACTATTATATCTAAATATATAATAAAATCTATATATTAAAAAATTAAAATGTCTCAAGATTTAGACTAGGAGAGTGTTATTACCATGTATGGTAGCCTCCTTCCACTACCGGAATCCGGCTCTTGGTCGAGTGCCACTCTCGGCGAACAAAGACTCTCGGCACAGACCTTGTTTGCTGATGGCGGAACACTCGGTATAGAAAGACATTCGACAAAGGAGGCTTTGTCAAGTGCCAAGCTCTCGGCGAAATGCGACGCTTGGCAAATAGCCGTTAGGAGCCGTCTATTGTTGACGGTCGTTAACTTTACCGAGTGTCAGTCATTGACACTCGCAAAATATCTTCTTTGTCAAGGGTCACATAGCAAACGCTCGACAAAAATATACTTTACCGAGTGTCTTCACTTGACACTCGGCAAAAAATATTTGTTTTTTTCACCAAACTTTTTGTGGTGTTTTTCTACAGTATATAGACGTACATGTTCAATTTTGGCATAACTATCAAAGTGTTTGCTACAACTATTAGATTTAGTTTGTTTAATTGAATTTATTCAAATAATTTAGATTTGAACTATAAATTACTCGAAAAAAATAGAAAATAGTAAATGTAAAAATAATATTCATGTTATTTACCATGTGCGTGAGTAGGGACCAAAAGGTCTTGCATACCTACGAAAAGGTGAATGGGTCTACCAAACCTTTTTTTTAAAAGGTCTAGCGTGTGAGCCTTGCAATTAGATAAGGTCGGTGAAAGGTGGTCGGTGGGTGACAGGGGTTCTCCCGTGACTTGTGAGTTCTCAATTCATTTTCCCTTCAAAACATCCAGAGCCTTTTCTAAAAATAAATGTTGTAGACTGTATAATTTTCAGCCTTAGAATTAGAAGGTGCGCAGCAGGTTCCTCTGTACTCCAAGCCTAGGTGTAGGTGCATGCGCGACATTCTGGTATAAGCGTCAAAAAATCTCAATTTTAATAAATATATATGATACTAATATTTATATTATATAACAAATATTACTATATAATTGTGGAATATATCTTTATAATAAATATATTTTAAAATAAAATAAGGATAATGTTTTTATAATTTAGTTAAATTAAAAATATAGCATGTATACTTTTACTGAATCTTTAGAACCTAACAAAATGTATTGTACGTTAATGAGTTTTGTTCAAAATAAAAACTAAATTTAGTACAAGTTAATTTTATAAGTAAATATATATATATATAAATAGTTTCATATATTAAATTTATTTTGTAACTATATTACTATTATCTCAAGCACACCTTTTCTTTATCCGGTCCCTAATAGAAGGGTCCACCAGATATAGTGTAACCCGGAAAATAAACAAGCTACTAGGCTAAATTGATACGACTACTCAAACAATTACACAAGTAGAAATATAGAATTGTAAGCATAGGTGTAGGGAGATCAAACAAGTGAGGGCAAATGATATAATAATTTATCTAAAAGTTCGGTTGCTCGACAACTATTTCATTGAAGCAGATTCTATTAGATCACAACGAGCACACAACCTTGGCCCAACAACATGGGCACTAGAGTGGAACTAGTGGATCATAAGAAACTTTTCCAAGCCTAGATGATTCCACTGAAATAACACTTTGCGAGCCTCCCACGGGAATGAGCATAGACCCCCCCTACGAGAATAAGCCTTCAACCACACAATAACCTCATGGTGCTTGATGATCCCACACGTTTCAAGCTATCTACATGATGGCAATCACTAATGTAACAACATAATTCCAAGCCACAACAACTATTATGCTATAAGATGCAACTATCAAATACAATGCACTAGAGGCCTCTCAATCTCACTCAAAGTCAATCATAGCTTTAAAGGGATATGTTCACTTAAAAGAATGGCCAAGAAAGCCCCCGAGGCCAAGCACCCACCATTTTATAGAGGGAGAGAGAGAGGAGAAGAATGAGTCGTTAATCACCTCTTCTAACCTTCTGCACACCAATTGGTCTGACTGGCTAGGGCTGGCAGTCAAGTTGCCTGGTCTCCAACAGTCGATTACAGCTCTAACGATAGAATATATGTTCAACCGCAGGTTAGTCATCTTCTCCTATGTATTAACCACTAGATAAATCCAGAGTCACTAGAGAGATCTAAAGACGGGTTTTCACACCCCCAAAAAACTCGAGTTTTACACGCTCCAACACCAAGCAGAGGTCTGACCAGTAGCAAGCCACAATCTAGATGACAGACACTAGAATGTGAGCCCTCTGCACAGATAGCAATACCTATTAGTCTAGGTGGACGCGCTGCCCATGGAACGAAGAATGTGCTCGGGTAAATTTCAACTTGGCATGCTGCCAACACTGCTATAGGGCTAGTAATTAGACTGGCTAGGTCTAGTGGTTAGACTTCTAGGGCACTCTATCCTAGCCCAACAAGTCTGCAAATTGTTTCTTCATGGGGGCTTTACAAAAAACATTGGTTTAATTTGATTTTAGTAATAGAGTGATATCCTAGAGGAACTATTACATGTTCATTTCAAGATGCAAAGAAGATTAGTCCATATATACACTAGTGTTAGCAACTTGTGTCATGGTCAATAAATAGCTTGGTGTTGTTACAAATGCTCAACTATTGTGATAAAGGAGCTCATTACATATGAGAAATGACATGGTTTTATGTGGCTACATGGAGAAGATCAAGAGACATGACTTGTCTATGACAAACTAGGTTGTGAATGTAAAGGGTAAGCTAGAGGCTTGTGAACAATGAACTGCATGGCATTGAGACATGAGTCAAGAGATTGGCACTAATAGACCAAGGCAACCATGATGAGCAAGCAAATTTGCGATTAATAAATCAATAAGGCCACATGATGACATCAAGTGTTTCATATCATTCAATGAAGAATGATGGATAAACTTTATGCTATGGGAACAATCAGAGGTAGAATCATTGGCTACACCTTTGAATGATCATTGTTCATCATTTTATGGATATGGACGTTGAATGCTTGTGTAGCATCACCAACATGGTCAAAGATTGTGTAAAGAAGTGAAAGACCAAGTTCAGGGTAGATAGTCCTATCAAGAGGGGCAAAGTTGTTTGGATATCGATCATCTAGTGCCACTTTTGTGAGATCTAATTTGTGATGTACTTAGATTGAGTGGCATGAAAAGGTGCAAGTGAAAATCCTTTGAAAAATATTTATCAAAGGCCAACTCATGTGCACAAGTTATCAGTATACTTGGGGAGTTATCACATTTGAGAAAGGGTTTCACTCGAAGTTTGTAGAAGAGCTCAAAGGCATGTTTAGTGCACCATTAGATTGCTCCATTGGTTGTGACATTAGATTATATACTACCTGAAAGGAGGAGAATACTAGGATTCCATAGAGTTATTGCTCTCCCTAGTGGTAGGAACGTTAAAGTCATCCCAGTGTTTGTGCGCTTGTGGGCTTATTGGAGGATGCGCTTTGTGGGCTTATTGGAGTGAAAGTCATTCTAGGGTTGGCACCAGAGTGAGCTATGTGGGCTTATTGGAGGATGCACTTGCACATAGCCACATCATCCCACACAATGGTGCGATTGCTAGGGTTTATTAAGAAAATTAGGATTAACGTCGGATTGGCGTTTTGATCTAACGATCCAAAGTCGATTTTTGGACCTCTTTGAGTACCAACAAAGTTAGAGCATCAGACTGATCAGTGTAGCCATTGGATTATATTCTTGCTGCACAAAGTAGCCACTAGGAGTACTATCAGTCGACCATTATGGCCTGTTGGTGGGACCATAGGCACACAAACTCGCTATTTCAAGGGGCAATAGCTAGTTTGGCTAGTTATCTCTTTTATATAAAGGTTTGGTGAAAGTCGCCTAGAGGGGGGTGAATAGGCAAAACCTGAAATTTATAACTTTAACACGACCCTTGATCCCTCAATTAGTGGTTAGAACAAGATGAACAATTATTGGAGTATAAAACTAAGTCCTTTGCTTGCAAAAAGTATTGCTTTCAAAGAATGCAGAATTAACACAAAGCAACACAACTAAAATATTTAAGGAGAATAAAGCAAGAGGGCTTAGATAAGAAGAGGAATAACACAAGTTCTTTCTTGCAAGGCGTTGTTTCTATATATGAGAATTTAACTTGAAGCAACACAAAGTAATATCAACAAAGAATAGTGCAAGAGAACTTAGAGAGGGAGAAGACAAATAAACCACAAGCAATAAACACAAGTTATATGGGTGATTTATTTTACCGAGGTTCGGTTCACCAAGAACCTAATCCACGTTGAGGAGTCCACAAAGGATCGATCTTTTTCAACCCTTTCCCTCTCTCCAATGGTCACCAAGACCGGCGAGTGTTCCTTCTTCTTTGTCAACAAAAGACCGAAGTCTCTGCAAGGCCAACCACAAAGATAAGGGGCTCTTGCTAGCTTTACTATGAATGGGAGTCAAAACTCCATGCTCAAATAATCACAAGAGGTAGCATACACTTCCTCTCAATGATTCTCACAAGGCACTATCGCTAAACACACACAAGTAGCTCTGTCTTGCTTGATCTCTCTTTTTTCGCACTTGTGAGGCTTTGATGCGTATAGAAATGTTGCTCTAGTAGATAGGAGTGAATACCCAACTCTTGTGTATGGTGTAGATCAATGAATCTTAATGAATGGGCTGGTTGGGGTGGCTTTTATAGCCCTCAACCACCCATATCGTTGTTATGCCCTTTTGTTGTTCTGTGCACGGGCCGACGGTCAGTGGCTTCAGCCCGGACGGTCTGTGACCCTCTAAACGGTCGATTCTGACATCTCAATGGATATAACACCCCGTCCAATCCCTGGACCGGTGGTACTTACTCCTGACAGCTCGCTAGGATCATATATTGTCCTCACAAACCAACACGAGTCTTTTGTGCGCACTTTGTCCTCACTCATGCGCACCCGAGAAAAACTTCCCGGTCGGTCACCCATCCCAAATTGCTCCAAGCCAAGCATGCTTAACTTGGAGGTTCTTTCAAGATAGGCTTCCGAAAAAGAAGATGCACCTTGTTGGTATGGATACTCTATTAATTCTATTAAGCCTTAGGCTAGGATATATCCATCCCAAGGGCCAGGATATCACAATCCACCCCCCTTAGAAGATCGACGTCCTCATCGGTCAACCTCAATCTAGGAACCTCCCCTCTTGGCCACGTCTGTATGTCTAGTGCCATCATATGCCATGCCATGTGACCACTCTGGGCCCACATGTGTCATGCGCCATATACCCGAACACCCTAGCCCACACACGCCCGTGAAACCACAAGGGTCAGCTCTGATACCACTTGTAACACCCCGTCCAATCCTTGGACCGGCGGTACTTACTCCTAGCAGCTCGCTAGGATCATATATTGTCCCCACAGACCAACACAAGTCTTTTGTGCACACTTTGTCCTCACTCATGCGCACCCAAGAAAAACTTTCTGGTCGGTCACCCATCTAAAAATTCCTCCAAGCCAAGCACGCTTAACTTGGAGGTTCTTTCAAGATAGGCTTCCGAAAAAAAATGCACCTTGTTGGTATGGACACTCTACTAATTCTATTAAGCCTTGGGCTAGAATATCACCATCCCAAGGGCTAGGATATCACAACGGATATGCCTGATAGACCAACGGCTAGATCAACGACTATCTTTCCCTGGTGACGATACGCGGACAATCTGCCCTTAGTCTCGGATGGTTCGCGCTAGCTCTAAAAATCCTTTTGCTCAACTCATCACCTTCGGGCTGAACCAGATCTTCACGTGCGGACGGTCCGTGAATAATAGCTAGACGATCTGTGCTTTATAGCCGGACAGTCTACGTTTTATGGCCGGACTGTCCATGATTTATAGTTCTTTTCTAAAGTCAGAGTGGTGTCGCGAACAGTCCGCCAGAAGGGGTCGGATGGTCCGCACTTGGCGATTTCAGAACTTGAGTTTCTGACTTGTCGTTGATCTTTGAACAATCTTCTCCAAGTTGCTTTGGCTAAACTTGAGAGAGATCCTATGACTTAGAAGAATATCTCAAGTGGCTTACCATCTAGTCTAAGTCATGGATCATGAACATTTTGATTCTTTAAATCATATTTCTTATTTTGCTCAAACTAGCTCCAAAATAGTGAGATGTTGATTCTGAGCTTTTTCAACCTCTCTAGAAGTGTTGAATAGGTTCCTTGGGGTATTTAAAACTTATCTAAAGAGTAGAATAATTGGTAGTTCATCTATTCCATGTTTTACCCCTATTTGGATGGATCTGAGCTGATTGCGACTTAGAAACTAAACTGCTGAACTTATGAACATGTGAATCAAATACTAGACAAACTAGTTAGTCCAAATGATTGTGATGGTCATCAAGCACCAAAAACAATATAAGAAATGGTTTAAGGGCATTTCCCTTTCAATCTCTCCCTTTTTGGTGATTGATGCCAACACAAACCAAAGCAAATATAAAGTATGAAATTGTAACTAGTTTGCAATTGGTCAAGTGTTCATAAGCTACTTAAATAAAAGCAGTTCTAAGTGAATATGAGTGATATTGACATGATTATAATTTTGGACCACATTTGCACCACATGTAATGGTTTTTGCAAACTTTTGATAAAATCTTTTCAAATTTATTTGAATATGGCCTAAGGTACAAGGATGGAATTTTAAGAGCATTTCTAAGATTTAAAGGTTTTCCTGCTTTTCAAATGCTTTTCCTTTGGCCATTTTAAAAAGCTCGTCCTGAAAAAATTCTCCCCTTTGGTATAAAATAGTTTTTCTCCTCTTAGCTATCAAGAGGGTTTTTGCAAATGCAATAGCACCAATTTGGAAGATAAAAAGTTTTCAAAAAACAGGGTGGTGGTGCGGTCCTTTTGCTTTGGCCCTAATACTTTCTCCCCATTTGGCATTAAGCACCAAAAATAAAGAAATTTTGAGGCCTTTTCAATATAGATATGGAAATGAAGTTTATGAGTTTGAGCAAGGGTGTTTGATACCGAACGAATATGAAGCGGAAGTACTCCCTTTGCTCGAAACTCCATCTCCCTTTCAATTCGAGACAAAGCACAACATACACTTGAAGAATGGTTAGTCTCAAAGATTTAATGTGTAGAGAATTGCTCCCCCTAAACTTGTGCATACAAGTGATGAATACTTGTTAGATCAATGCACTTAGAACTTTTGAGATCTGAGGTGCAAGTTCTACACATTTAACCTTGGCATAAGCAAAAATATAAATTAAGAGAAAGTACCAACTGAAAGAGATATATTAGATCAAAAGATATGTCAATTAAGCTTTATTATAGTTCTACAATATAGATTGCTCCCTGTTGGGGGTCTGCTTCGTCGCCGAAGGTCTTGTGAGAAGAAGCACCTTTGGAAGGCCAGAACAGGGACGATGCCGAAGCTACCAGTCAGGGAGCTTCGTAGTATATTTTAAAAGGCACCGACTTAAAGATGAGATGACCAATCGGCCCATGATAACCTGTGTAATGATTGTAATCATTTGTAGAGGACATGAATGTAAATTCATACAGGCTGCGCCCTGTGCCTATAAATAGGTGAACAGTACCCCCGTACTGTTCACGCTTTGGCATCACATCTGAATCTTCGTATTCAATCGAGCTCAAGGTATAAATGTAATTTAATTTAACTTTTATGTATTCATGATTATTTGACAATAAACATTCATATTTTGGTTCTATGTAATTATTTATGTTGTCTTATGTTTCATAACCTTCATCCTCTGATTACATGTGTCATATTTATGAAGGTATGTCTTTTATAACCTTCGTCCGAAGATCATTATGTCCCAAGGGAAGTAATGCTTCAAAGGACGAAGGACATTAACATTTAACATTTTTCTTGTGTGTTGCCTTGTTCTTAATTCATAGCATTTGAGAACAAGTCCCCAACATTGGCACCCACCTCCGGTGAACTCACTTCCACTGTTGAGCTGATGGCTTCGTTCAACAACCAAGTTGAATCACCTTCGGCTACGAAGCTTGTGCTCCTGATAACAGGCGGTTCAAGTTCAGAACCGGCTAACAAGAAGCAGAAGAAGGAAGCACAGAGAAGGGTGCAGCATGTTGTGGTACAGGGACCCTTCATCAAGTCAAAATGGTCTCACATCCCAATCACCTTCTCCCAGGAGGACCTTCAGCTCAAGGACTATCCTCACAATGATGCTATGGTCATATCTTGTGTCATCAAGGGTTTTCTGGTCCACAATGTTCTGGTTGATACAGGCAGTACTGCGGATATCATATTTGCTAAGGCCTTCAGACAAATGCAAGAGCCAGAAGATAAGATTCACGATGCTACACATCCCCTATGTGGCTTCGGAGGAAGGCAGATCGTAGCACTTGGCAAAATCACAATGCTAGTTACCTTCGGCTTTGTTCACAATACAAGGACTGAACAGGTTGTTTTTGACATTGTTGACATGGAATACCCCTATGATGCAATCATTGGTCGAGGGACACTTAACGCTTTCGAAGCAATACTTCACCCAGCATATCTATGCATGAAGATACCTTTGGAACAAGGGCCCATTGCTATTCATGGAAGTCAAGAGGCTGCCAGAAAGGCCGAAGGAAATTGGACAGATTCAAAAGCAATCCACAATATAGATGGAGTCGAAGCTTGTGAATAGTATAAGTACAGAAGAGAGAAGACTGATTCGGCTGATCAGCCGAAACCCATGCTTCTATGTGAAGATATAGCAGAGCAGAAGGTACTGCTGGGGTCTCAACTATCTGAAGAGCAGGAGAAAACTTTGATAAGGTTTCTATTCTACAACAAAGATGTCTTTGCTTGGTCAGCCAATGACCTTTGTGGTGTCAACAGAGACGTCACTGAACATTCACTCAATGTCGACCCATCCTTCAGGCCAAGAAAGCAAAGGCTTCAGAAAATGTCTGATGATAAAGCCGAAGGTGCTCGAAATGAAGTAAAAAGGCTTCTCAGTGCTGGTGTTATCAGAGAGGTAAAATATCCAGAGTGGCTTGCCAATACTGTTATGGTGAAGAAGGCCAACGGCAAATGGAGAATGTGTATTGACTTCACAGATCTTAACAAGGCATGTCCAAAGGACGAATTTCCATTACCAAGAATAGACTCTCTTGTAGATGCATCAACTTCTTCAGAACTTATGAGTCTACTGGATTGCTACTCAGGATATCATCAAATATGGATGAAGAAGGAGGATGAGCCGAAGACTAGCTTCATAACTCCCAGTGCCACCTATTGCTATCTTCGGATGCCTGAGGGGCTCAAGAATGCTGGAGGAAGCTTCAGCAGAATGACAGCTAAGGTCCTTCATTCTCAGATAGGCAGAAATGTGCTAACATACGTTGATGACATCATAGTAAAAAGCACAAAGCAAGAAAATCACATTACTGATCTACAAGAAACATTTGCTAACTTCAGGCAAGCTGGCCTGAAATTAAATCCAGAAAAATGTGTCTTTGGAGTGAAGAAGGGTAAGTTCCTTGGCTGCCTAGTTTCAACGAAGGGGATTGAAGCTAATCCAAGCAAGATCGAAGCTATCCTTCGGATGGAACCACCAAGCACAAAGAAGGGGGCCCAACGGCTGACAGGAAGACTGGCATTATTGAATAGATTTATATCTAGATCAGCAGAAAGAAATTTGCCATTCTTTGAAATACTAAAGTCAGCTGAAGTTTTTCAATGGGGCCCAGCTCAGCAGAAGGCCTTCGAAGAGTTGAAGTAGTACTTGATTGACCTAACAACATTAACTTCACCTGCGCCAGGGGCTCCATTACTATTGTATGTGGCAGCTTCGCACTCTGCAGTGAGTGTGGCGCTTGTACAGGAGAAGCTTGAAGGCCAAATTAAGAAGCATGCTCCAGTATATTTTGTCTCTGAAGTTCTAAGTTTATCAAAGAAAAACTATACAGAGTTGGAGAAGGTGTTGTATGCTGTGCTAATGGCCTCCAGGAAGCTCCGGCATTATTTTCAAGCATATCACATAATTGTTCCTTCATCACAGCCTTTGAAGGATATTATGAGAAACAGAGAAGCTACTGGAAGGATTGGAAAGTGGGCCGCAGAGCTTAATGAATTTAGTATTGACTATGTGCATAGGTCCTCAATTCAGTCCCAGGCGTTAGCAGACTTCATTACTGATTAGACGCTAGGGGCTCAAGAAGAAGAAGCAAATAAAGATGCCGAAGCCTGGATAGTGTTCTACGACGGCTCCTAGGGAACCTTCGGTGCAGGTGCAGCTGCTGTCTTAGTTGCACCTTCCAAAGTAAGAACATGTTATGCAGCAAGGCTTGATTTCAGCTGTACAAATAATATTACTGAATACGAAGCATTACTTTTGGGACTTTGAAAGTTAAAGGCAATGGGAGTAAGAAGGGCAGTCCTCAAAACTGACTCTCAAGTTATTTCTGGACATGTTGACAAGAGTTGCAAGGCAAGAGATCCAAAGCTTGAGAGATACTTGGACACAGTTCGAAGGCTTGAAGCTTCTTTCGAAGGATTTTCTGTTAAGAATATTCCAAGAGGGGAAAATGAGCATGCTGATCTGCTAGCCAAGTCAGCAGCACAGGGGCTTCCTCTACCTTCGGAAGTGTTTTTCAAGACAATAAGAGCACCTTCGGTAGAACTTCTCGAAAGAGCAGTGCTCACAATATCTCCTGTCCATAGTGAAGACTGGAGGACTGAGATTATATCTTTCCTCCAAGGTAATCATCTCTCGGATGATGAGGTTTATAACAAAAGAATGGAAGCAAGAACAAGACCATATGTCATAATAGAAGGGGAATTATATAAACATGGAGTTTGTTCCCCACTTCTCAAGTTCTTATCCAGAACAGAAGGTATAGAACTGATGAAGGAGATACATGCAGGATTGTGTGGATCTCATATTGGGTCCAGACCACTTCTGGGAAAGGTTTTTTGACAAGGATTCTATTGGCCGAAGGCAGCTTCGGACGCAGCAGATTTGGTTCAAAAGTGTGAAAATTACCAAAAATGTGCAAGAAATCAGAAACAACCTTCGTCTTTGACTCAGCTAATACAACCAACCTGGCCATTGCAAAGATGGGGCCTGGATTTGTTAGGTCCACTTCTACCAGCACAAGGCAATTTAAGATATGTTGTGGTGGCTGTAGAATATTTTTCCAAATGGATTGAGGCGAAGCCTTTGGCCACGATAACTTCAGTCACAGTCCAGAAATTTTTCTGGCAAAACATTGTTTGTCGCTTCGGTGTGCCAAAGGCTACAACTGTGGATAACAGAACACAGTTTGATGTTGAAGCTTTCAAGGAATTCTGTGATCAAATTGGCACAAAGATTCATTTTGCGTCAGTCAGACATCCAGAGTCAAATGGACTTGTCGAAAGAGCAAATAGTATTATGATGACAGGAATAATGAAGCTAATCTTTAATCAGCCCAGAGGAAAGTGGCTAGATGAATTGATTAAAGTGGTGTGGAGCCACAATACGACCGTATCAAGATCAACAGGTTTCATACCATTTAAGTTATTGTTCGGTGACGAAGCCATAACCCCCGAAGAGGATAAAATGGGGTCAATAAGAACAGTAGCTTCGGCCGAAGATGAAGCTAATTATTCTGTGACAAAAGATACTATAGAAGGGACCAGACTTCAGGCTGTGGAAAATATCAACAAATATCAAGCCGAAACAATAAAATGGCGCGATAGAAAAGTTCGATTGAAAGACATTAAGCCAGGACACTTGGTGCTTCGGAGAGTAGCCAACCCTGACACAGTAGGCAAACTTCAGCTGAAGTGGGAAGGACCCTTTTTGGTAGTATCTTCGTCAAGACCCGGTTCTTACAGGTTAAAGGACATGGACGGCAACGACATTCCCAGATCCTGGAATGCGGATGAGCTTCAGCGATATTATGTATAAATTGATGTAATCTTTTTCATTTTTTTCTATGGCACCCTTTTCCTTTCCAAAGGGGAAGAAAGGTTTTTAATGGGGCCATAGTCTGTAATTTTTCCTTTTTAATTCAGCCCTACGAGGGCAAAGTCCCCCAAGATGTAAATGTAAAATCTGAGCATGCACCATCGAGTGCAGAAAAAGAAAAAAATAGGAAGAAGCTCGAAAGTCGTCCCTAAGGGGATGCAGAGCACGACGAAGCTACAAAAGTCGTTCCTAAGGGAGCGCAGCGTAAGTTTTCTGCTCAAAAGTCATTCCTAAGGCAATGCAGAGCCAAATACCACCGAAATATAAGGCGAAGCGCGGAAAGTCAACGCGAATACCACCGAAATAGAAGGCGAAGAAGTTCAAAAGACGTTCCTAAGGGGATGCAGAACTTACACCGAAAAATAAGCGGTGCAGCCGAAAAATAAACGACAAAGAGATTTCAGTTATTCCTAAGGGAATGAAGGTTATGGATGAAGCTTCGTATGTGTGTGACTGGGCATTTACTTGCACGATACATTACATCATACATTGCATTCATAAACATTCATTTAGGCATACATAGGATCATCATCATCATATCATACAGATAGATAGTTGCTTCGTCTCCAAGAATATGGCTTCGGAAGCAGATCAATGCTTTGTTGCGTACGAAAAGAAGGGAAGGTGTTTTTCGCCTTCGGCTCAAAAAATACAAGTTTCGTCCACATCAAAGCAGTTCACACATTGACGGAAAGGTAAAAATATATTACAAGGTATGGACAAATTTACAGAGTAGTCTAATTCTCAAATTACAATATTCTTTACAAAGGATGATACAAGAGTTATTCTAGAGTTTTTTCATAGCTAAGTTTTCAGCTTCATTATCATATGCTAAGCTTTGGATCATCTGATAGGCTTCGGCTCAATGCTCCTCGGCTTCATCATCCTGTACATATCAAAGCATTATAAGGTAAATTCAAGTTTCAAGGAAAAAGGTAAGCACAAGGTATGAGTTTATTACCGGTTTAAGGTGACTTCGAGCTTCGTCACCAGCCAAGTCTCGCCCGCCCTTTGCCCAGATTTGAGTAACGAATCTGTTTCCAATGCTTCAGGCTAGGCCGAGGATGTCGTTCAAGTCTGCCGGTGACAGACTGAAGTTTGGTCTGTTTACAATATTTCCATGTGTACAACCAGCCTTTATGAAAGCGACAGCTATGCCTCGAGAAGCTAACAGGGCACAAAAGTCACCATGTCCAGCTATAATTTCGTCGAGAGCATCAACTTCACCTTCAATATGGTCAAGTGTCCCCGGCAGGTCTTCAACTGAAGGTTTAAACTTTTTGGAGCTGGCCCCAACTGAGTTAAAGACCTGTTTCAGTCGTTGAACGCACCGGGTGCCGAAGCCTAAGCATTTTTCTTGAAGATCTTTGAGTGATTTCTGAAGATTTGAACTTTTTTCAGCCTCAGCTTCGAGTTTTGTTTGGAAATCATTCTTCTCTTGCTCAAAGTTTTTTGACTGCAGGGAAAGTTCACCGTTTAATCTAGCGATCTCAGCTTGAGCTTCTGCCAGTGAACCTTCCATCGTTTGAAGCACGAAGTCTTTCTTTTCTAGGGCAGCTTCATGATCTTTAATCTTCTTCTCTAAACCCTCAATTATAACTTCGTTTTTCTTGTCCTCAAGGTCTTGTTGCATCCTCAAGGCTTTGCTTAGCAGTAGGCTCTGGCAAAATAACCTTCATCAAAAAACATCTTCATATCAAAACAATAAAAAGTAAAGGGAAAAATTTTACCTTAAACTTAGAATAAAACAGGTTACCGGCGATATGTTGTCGCCGGTATCTGCTGAGATCAGCTTCGAGCTTCGGAAAACCAACACTTTTTGATAAAGTGCTGACAACCTTTGCCCCAATTCGGTCCTGAAGGCATCCTAAACTCTCTTCGGCAACACCATTGAAGAGCAGTGCCTCTGGCTAATACCCGCACGATATGGCATAGTCCTTCAGTTCTTCTTTTTCAGCCTTTGACAATTCTTGCCCAATTATGTTTTGAAAGTTAAAATTTTCCTCTTCCAAAGTATCTTCGGCAGGCTCCTTCTATTTTTCATGCATTTTTTCCCTTTTTCAGGCACTGCGACCGGGGTTTCCTCAGCAGCTGCAGCAGTTTCTTCCTCAGCCATTTTCAAAATCATTTTATCAATGTCATCGAGTGTGGTTTCCAAATCTGTGGCTTCGGCTGCTACAGCTTCGGAAGTAGCAGCTTCGGGAGGAGCAGCTTTGGCTGCTGCTGTTTTCGGCGCTGAGGCCGGTGGTGGTGTTTCTTCAATAGCCTCAATGACAGTAATAATTCTTCGCTTTTTTGGTTCAGCAGGCTTCTCGGTAGCCGAAGGCTTCTTCTTCTTCTGTAAAAGCTTCATCAGTTCTGGTCCCAGCGGACTTAGCTTATTAGGTAGAGATTCAGTCATTACCTTTAAAATTTCTTCTGTGTCAGTGACAGAAGGCGTTGAGGGAGCTTCTTCTTCTAAATCAGCCTTCGGCTTCGAAGCTGGAGCCTTTCTTTTCTTCGACACAATTACCTTTGGCTCAGAACTAGATTTTTTCTTTTTTGCTAAATTTTCATCCTCTTTTATCATCCTGGCAGCTTGCCTTTGTACAACACTAACAACCCTTCTTCGTTTTGGCCCTTTGGCACCTTTGCTTAACCTTTCATAGTCTGGGTATTCAAATTTCAAAGCGTCCATTACTCGGTTTAGCCTTCGTTTCGGCCGGGTGCCGAAGGCTACTGTCATCAAAGATGGATTCGGTCTTTTCCTCAAAGGAGGATACGATGGAATTCGCTTTGGACTAGGAGAGAGCTAGACAGTGGGGATGAAAGGTTTGTGAGGAAGAATCAATGGTTCTACAACTGCAACAACACTTACTTCAAAGACTATTCTACGACCAGCCGCCTACTTAATTACACTTCCAGCATGGCAAGTTCCTTCTTCTGCGAATATGAGATAGACCGACAGCCAGTACGAGACTAATCTATCTTGGCAGGGCTTCAAAACTAGTTCGAGAAAAGAAATGTGTCTCTCCTATAACGAAGAAATCACTGAAGCCTATGGCAGCCTCCTTCTTTTTTCGTATAATTGCCCAAGATTTCATTGCACATAACTTCAATTGTATCCAACCATTCCTGGCAGGGTTCTTTGAAGTGTTTCTTGAACTTAAAATGATAAGGCAACCGAATGAGTTCATTCTTTTTCTTATCTCCCTTAAGCTTCGGCATATCCCATTCCTTTAACGTTGGGAATACCCTATTGGCTAAATATTCCTGAACTAGATCCCTAGTACCAATATGCTCAGGCACAACTCTAAAATCACCCACAGCATCTAGGCATGCTGTTCCCGGCGTCATATTACACTGAGGCCTAGTCAACCCGAAGGTTACCTCTAGCGGGCTCTGAACTAACTTCTCCTTTTTCTCATCAATCTTAACATAAAACCATTCAGTTTTCCAACCGGTCGGTCATTTGGTGCGGTAGCTAACCACCGGTGTCTTCATGTCTTTGCGATAAGCAAAATTATAGCAGCCAAAGTTCTTGTGCAATGCATCTTCTCTAGCCTTCATCTGATAGTGAAGTTCGTGTACCCGGCAAAAGGCTTCGGCAACCGGCTCCGCTCCTTGGCTTCGGAGAGTCCAGATAAAGATGCTGAGCCTAACGATAGCGTTAGGAGTCAGCTGATGAAGATAAACTTCGAAATTTTCCAAAACATCTGCAATCATCCCATGCAGAGGAAACCTTAATCCTGCTTTAAAGAAGCTTCTGAAGACTACCACCTCATTGTTTTCTAGTTTCGGGGTTGTCTCTTCCCTGCCAAAGCGAATCAGCTTCTTCTCGGCTTCCCCGAAGTAACCTAGTTTTATCATCATCGGCATATCAACTTTGGAGACAGTCGATTTTCCAAAATCCAAGTGGCTGGGCTTAGATGGCACGGCGGAATAATCATCTATATCTTCCTCGTCAGCCTCACTTTCTGCAATATCTGCTTGCTCACCTTCGGCAGCAAGTGCATCTTTGTCAGCAGTACCCTCTGGCATAACCAGTCCCAACTGCCTCATTACTTCGGAGATCGGGGCAGTTCCAGCAGCTTCGGCCTCCTCTTCGTCGCGTGTAACCCTAGCTGTTGAACGGACCCTAGCCATTTGATGATTGAATTTCTTGCAAAGTTGAATAATTTTTATCTTTGCCGAAGCTCCCTCTTGTGACGAAGCTTTGGTTTGGAGTACGGTGAATAAGCTTCAGCTGTGGTCGAATTTTTCGGCAGCACAATAGTACAATAGTAGTAAATGTTGTGGTAACTTCACACCTACCCGTCTGTATATATAGTGTTGCAGGTGGGAAGGTAAATCGACAGGACGATTGCACCCGCTGAACAGCCGCCCACACCCGCTAAACGGTGGACCATACTGCCCCAGGAGACGAATCACCAGATCGAGTGAACCCGTCCTATGGTGGGACTGCCTTGCACTCGGAATATTTAAATCATTTCTCGGCAACAAGCTCAAGGAAGGTGTTTTTTGGACCTTCGGCATTTCGAAGCATAAAAAAAATTTTCACGGGTCGAGCTCGTTACGGAAAACGATCTGGCACCGTGAAGGGGCTACTGTTGGGAGTCTACTTCATCGCCGAAGGTCCTGTGAGAAGAACCACCTTCGGAAGGCCAGAACAGGGATGATGCCGAAGCTACCAGTCAGGGAGCTTCGTAGTATATTTCAAAAGGCACCGACTTAAAGATGAGATGACCAATCGGCCCATGATAACCTGTGTAATGATTGTAATCATTTGTAGAGGACATGAATGTAAATTCACACAGGCTGCGCACTGTGTCTATAAATAGGTGAACAGTACCCCCGTACTGTTCACGCTTTGGCATCGCATCTGAATCTTTGTGTTCAATCGAGCTCACGGTATAAATATAATTTAATTTAACTTTTATGTATTCATGATTATTTGACAATAAACATTCATATTTTGGTTCTATGTAATTATTTATGTTGTCTTATGTTTCATAACCTTCATCCTTTCATTACATGTGTCATATTTATGAAGGTATGTCTTTTATAACCTTCGTCCGAAGATCATTATGTCCCAAGGGAAGTAATGCTTCGAAGGACGAAGGACATTAACATTTAACATTTTTCTTATGTGTTGCCTTGTTCTTAATTCATAGCATTTGAGAACAAGTTCCCAACACTCCCCCTAAGTATGTGCATAGACCTTACTATCCGGGAGACAGTACAAAAAGTATTCCTCCCCACTACCATTAAACACTAATGCCCCCTTTGGGTATTTTAATCTTTGGGCATAATGTTGAGCTTCTCGTTCTTCTTCTTTAGAAAGTCTCTTTCCCGAAGCATGACGAATAATGTAATCAATGCTCTCTTTTAAAGCTTTGGGAGCAGGAGTGGTAACCTTTTTAGACGAAATTTGCTCTGTGGCCTTTTCTTCTGTTACTTTTTCTTCAATTTCTGGAGACTTTTCCTCACTGGGCTCTGAAGGCCCAGCTTCGGTACTAGCTTGAGCTAATGCAGTTTCAATTTCAGCCTGCTCTGTTTCAACTTCAGTTCGCGCTTTTGAAGCTTCAGCAATTCTCCTCGAAGGAGTTGACGTCAAAGTCTTCACTGTTTCTAGACATCTAGTACGTTTGCCATCCTTCTCCTCTTGGGAGTTGCGGCAGAACTTTTTTGTGCCTTTGGCACTGTTACCTCTGCCGAAGGGCTTAAAATTTCTAACACTTTTGATTCTCCAATGTTTGTATCTTCAGCTTTACCCTTATCAGTCTTCGTCTCAGCTAGCTCAGCTGAGGGTAGCTTCGGTATTGCAATTGGTTCTTCAGTCCTTTGCGCGGGGGAGCAATTTCTTCTGGTTCAGCAGCTGAAGAAGCCTCCCCGCCAAACTCGGGCACTACGGCCGGCTCAATATAGTGTGGCCGGTGGGTAAGGACCTTCAATTTTTTGCCCTTCGGTGCAGGCTCGTCTAGAGTGGCCGAAGCAGCAGGTTTCCTCTTCTTTCCGTGGCCCTGCAGTGGATAACGGTAGTCCGGGTAAACAAAGCCAATAGCGTCAAAAACTCTATTCAACCTCTTATTTCCCCGGCCTCCGAAGGCTGTGGATAGTGCATTATCTTCTGCCTTGGAATACGATCCAAGTAGCTCATCACTGGTAACTTCAATGCATTTTAGCCAGTCATCATTCGGTTCATCGAATTTATCTCCGTATCTGAATGTGTACTTCAGCCGGACCAGATCACCTTCACTAGATTTGGTGATGGTTTCCTTTGGCATTTCCTAGCCCTCTATAAGCGGCCATACTCTGTATGCTATGTGCTCTTAAACCAAATCTCTCGAACCAATAAAGAAGTAGACAGTACCAAATGCCTTTTGACATGCTTCGGCGGCTTCGTCAAGTTCAACCTTCGGCCTTTGGAGGCCGAAGCGAGACCAAATAGGGTGCATAATAACTTCCTTGATATCTTCTCTTGCCTTCAAGTCATTTTTCACATAAAACCATTCCTCCATCCAGGCCCCGGGCCACCTTTTCCGGTATGTTGGCACCGGGTAGCTTGCATTGGGGCGGGCGGCAAATCTGTGGTAGCCAAAATTATTATATATTGTTCTTTGCCCATGGCCTTCGTCTCGTACACAAGCTCGTGCATACTGCAAAAGCATTTTGCGCTGGGCTCCAGTCCCTGGCTTCTCACCGCCCAAACAAAAATCCTCATTCTAATAACAGCTTCGGGGGTTATCTGATAAATTTTCAACCCTTTGACCACAAACCTGCTCAATGGAAACCGAAGCCCAGCCTTGAAGAAGCTTCGGTAAATCACTACTTCGTCATCCTCAGGAGCAAGGACTTTGTTGTCTCCACCAATTCTCACAATAGACATATCTCGAAAGTATCTTCCCCTCATGTTTTCGAGGTGACTTTGCTTAATGGAAGATTTTCCGAAAATTGTATGGCTAGGCCTCCAAGGACGATCCTTAGAATCTTCGTCACCACTTTCTGCATCATAACTATCACTATCACCAGTATCCTCAGACAGGCCCTCCAATATTTCCTTAGTAATCTTTTCTATGTTAGTTTTTGCCATTGACTCGACAAAACCAGCAATGTATGGATCCACAGCCTTCTTTTCCTCAAAAAGCTTCTCCTCTTCAGCAAGCTTTGTCTCAGCAACAACCTTCTTCTCTTGAGATATTCTTTCTTACATAAATGACAAAAATGTGTCTTTCAAACCGAAGCTTGAAGAGCTTTGAAAAACTAGCAACTATTGATGAGCAACAGCTGTGAAATTGAGAAAATAAAACAAATGGCACAGGCAGTGTATCAAATGAGGTCGGTACGAGCTCTTATTTATACGCTTGGCGCGCTCCAAACCAAGGGGCTCCACCTGTCATTGACTGTTGCTATTCTAGCAAAGGGAAGGTGTTTTTTCGGACCTTTGGCTTAAGGCCTTCGTCCATGTCGTAGTCTGAATTTGTTTCCCTAAACAAATTAATGCCGCGAGGGGCTACTGTTGGGGGCCTTCGTCCTCCTAAGGTCCTCAAAAACGTAATTTAACAATGTTTTCCAAGTATGGTTTATAGACAGGTACCTTCGGATTCAGGATTAAAAGCATGTACGATGAGAAGGGCATGATCGTGACGAAGGTTGTTGTTGCTCCGAAGCTATGCGAAAAGAAACTTCAGCACAATCGCGGGAGGAGGAACCGACTTAAGAGGGAAAAGGCTATCTAGTCCTCATAGATTTTTCTATAAGTCAATAGTGAATGCAAAGGGCATAACTGTAATTTTGACCAGGCTGTGTCCTGTGCCTATAAATAGGTGAACAGTACCCCCGTACTGTTCACGCTGACTTGTATTCACTCGTGCGTCACGCTTGGACTTTTACCTTCTATCAAGCCAAAGGTACAAATGTAATACAATATTGTTTCTGCTTATTTACGATAATAATAAATATGTTAACAATGTCATACCATTATTCATGTTGTCTTTTATGTTCCATATACTTCTTTCATTATCATATACTGTGATGATGAAGGTTTGTTCTTCATCACCTTCGTCTGAAGATCATTATATCCTAAGGAAAATAATGCTTCGAAGGACGAAGGGCATTAACCTTTAACATTTTGTGTTGCCTTGTTCTTAATTCATAGCATTTGAGAACAAGTCTCCGACTACTATTCTGACCACTCCCATTATGACTGTGTGTCAAGGCACATGCCCGACCATGGCCTCGGGAGAAATCTCTGCCTCGCCCGAACATGGCCTCGGCCAAACAACATTGACAAAAGGACGCCCGAAGCCACCAACTCTTTCACAAAACACTAGTAGAAAAAGGCTCAAAGCCTGTGGTGCGGTATATTTTTACAAGCGGATTCGGTCATCAACCGCCTATGCTATTTTTAGTGGCGGTTTCTTAAGAAAACCGCCACTAGAAATCGTATTTCTAGAGGCGGTTCCTTAAGAAAACCGCCTGTAGAAATCCATGATTTCTAGTGACGGTTTTCTTAAGGAACCGCCTGTAGAAATCAATTTCTAGTGGTGGTTTTCTTAAGGAACCGCCAATAGAAATCATTTTTATCCTTAATTTTTCGAGTTTTTCAAATGACCTCGTATGATGAAACCACCAAAATAAAAGTTGTAGATCTCTAAAAGTTATAAAACTTTGTAGTTGATAACTTTTTTATTTGAAATCATTTCGACTCTCAAAAATTGTATCTAAATTTGTCAAATTTAAAATTCAAATTTTGCAAACGACCTCGGATGAAAAAAGTGTCAAAATGAAAGTTCTAGAACTTCAAAAATTATTCAACTTTATAGTTGACAACCTTTTTATTTGAATTCGTTTACGGTCTTAAACAAGCAATTTACACTCAATTGGTTGTAATATGTGGACAACAAAACTATAAATTGGACAAAAGCGTGTCATAGGTGGAGTAGTAGAGGAGGGTACAGGCGATGGTGAGGTCAGGGGTTCGATTCCTAGCAATCGTGTAGTGCACGAAAAATGTTGCGACTTCGATGGAGACAGGTGGGTGGGGTGGGTCGAGGCCTCCCCTAATAAAAATATTTTTTTTGCTATTTTTAAACCTGTTTTATGTTTCCTGGAAACGATTTTTACTGGCGGTTTTATTACGCCGACCGCCAGTGAAAATCGATTTCCATTGGTGGTCCTCAGTTACCCGCCTGTAAAAATGATGATTTCTACTGGCACCTAGCACTGCCGGTTATGAAAAACGTCACTGTAAATAGGTTTACGACCGCCACTATAGAGCTTCTCTGTACTAGTGAAAACTGCTGACAACGAGATGGCTATAGAAACCACAGGGCTGGTGTCAAGTATGCTTTATTCCATACAGGACAAATTACTATGCACTTTTCACCATACTTATCACTATTTCAACAACTACAACTCACAACTCATCAACAAGATGGCTTCGGGCACGCGTCCGAGCCCCTGACCCTGGCCTTGGCTCTCTGCTTCGTCAAGATAAGGGATACAGGGGCCGGACAGCAACAATATCACTATTTTTTGGGTCCGGCCCAAGCCTTCCGACGACAGACCTCCGCTTCGCTCGCCAACTTGGTCGCCTTCTTCAGAATTTGGATCATAAACTCAACACAGGGAACAGAGAACAACACTTCAGCGATTGCCCTCCACGATCGATATTGGCACTTGCCTCAATCATCTGCAGAGACTTGTGATCTACTCCCTCTCTCGACCAGTTTGTACCCCTACTACAAACACTTAGGTGCAAGATAATATAAGTCTCATCCTCCATCTGTTGGAAGTAGTGCCTTCTATTGCCCGAACCAGAATAAATCTTATGTTTTCTTGCATCACCCATCTAGACCAGAACACGCAGCACAAAATCACTATTTGGTTAGGATCTTCGGGTCAAAACAACGACAGTTATATAGACTTATTTCTTTAATTTTGTATTGTATTTATCTAGAACTCTTAGAATCGGTTTCTATATATATTTGTACGCCACTGTGAGAGGTTGTTATTCATCTAGATCAACACGCGGCGCACACAGAAACCGAGTTTAGTATACGCCTCTATACTTTTATATTGTCACCTTAATCATTTGATTATTTTATTTCTCCATGAAATACCATGTAACTGCAAAATGCCGTTTTAGTTGGATGGTACAAAATGAACTCTCCTTTGAATCCTCATGGGACTCGAGTAGTCAAGTTTAAGGACCAATCGTTAGTGTATTTTACTCTTACTAGATTATCAAATGCACCCTTCATTTGTATAGTATCTCTAAAAATGGACGCCAAGTGTACAAATTCTACTTGGCTGGCCTTGTTCATTTATACTGGATTTGTGGGTCGGAACGATTCCTAGCCAGATTGCTTCTCTAATTTATATAAACTTTAATTAGCTGCAACGAATCCGGTTGCAATCCGATATAAACGAACAAGGCCTTACAGATGGTGAACTTGTCATCTTGAATCTGGACACCAGCGCGCAACTGCCAGTTTGCTTTCTTTCTTGATAAAAAGTAGGTAACGCGTCACCTGCTAAGACTGTCTCCAGCAACGTCCTCTAAATTCATCCTCTATATTCGTCCTTTACAGTCACCTCTAAAAGATTTCATTCTCTATATCTCCTTTCCCTCCAACAACATCCTCTAAATTACGTCTCCTATACGCAAATACCTATATTAGAGATATTTTTTATTTTTTGTACATACGTATTTATCATACTCTCAAATGTATTGTATATATTTTAGTTTTGCTAAACCGGTTATTTAAAGTATTCAAATGGATAGAGGACTATTTAGATAAACTCTATATATAGAGAATCTAGCAGCGTCCTCTAAATTTAGAGGACCGTTTAGAGGACGTTGCTAGAGGACATAGAGGACCATTTGAAACCCTATATTTAGAGTACATAATGCATTAGCAAACCTTGCTGGAGTCAGCCTAACGCTGTGCGTCTGTGTACTTAACAGGGATTTGAACAGACAACTGATCACCCCATGTGTGCCCCCCACATGGTTGTGCCAAGACCCAAGAGGACATCTCAAATCCCCCAAGCCGTACAGACATGGGGTTAGTATTTAACCGCGCACTAGGTCTAGGGGTGAAAATGGTTGGAAATAATCGGTAAAGATCGAAAACAGTAACTTTGGAAATGAAAACGACATCGGTAATTTGGAAACATCGAAAACGAAAGTTCACTACAAAAATTATACTAGTTACGATCGTAATCTAAAATTCGATCGGTAAAAACTGTAACATGTATCCCCAATTGACTTCAAAAATTCATACAAGTCATACATTCATATAAAATTAATTAGTAATAATATATAAGGTAGGAGGTCACAATAAATATATAAGGTAAGAAGTCATACAATAATAAAATCAATATTATGTATTTAAAATAAAGTAGAATCAAGTTGTGTATAATGATATGACACTTACATTCTAATTGTACTCCTACTACTTGGCATAGTCAATATAATTAGTGTTCTCTTGGTTCTTCTTAAATTCTCGTGCAAATTATGAATATATGTATCAAGAGTAATAACAGGTAAGAAAATATAAATTAGATTTATAAAAGTTTCAAACAATTCTAAACTATATATCATTAGATAGATCTTGATTTTAGGAAAATAATAAAATTTGTTTCAGATTTTTCTAAGCAAAGATGAATTTATAAAGATCAGTTCAGATTTAATATTTTCTTGAAAAATACCGAATTTATTATCGGCGGTAAAATACTGAATAAAAATGGTAATTTCCGGAAACGATCGGAAGAGACCCAAACCGTTTACGTTTCTGATTCCGATTTTTTATACCAATTTTGTTTTCGTATTTTCGGTAACCGTTTTCGTTTCCATTTAGATCTAAATTTCGATATAACTTCAAAAACGATTTTCGGTATCCAAAAATTGTCGTTTCCATTTCACCCCTAAATAGGTTAGAGGTCTGTTTATTTTCTTTCTAAATTATATAAGTCAGATTATGGTGAAAAAGGTGAGAGAGTAAAATATTATTTTCTGATTATAAATAAGCTAAAATAAACTACCTAATATTATTTTATTTTAGCTTATTTATACGATCTAAAGTGGTGATTTACTCTCTTACTTTTTCACCATAATCAAACTTATATAATATAGAAGTGAAACAAAGGTACATGCATCCTACAAGTGGGACGAGGAAACGATGGCGATCAAGAAGAAAACGCGATAGAATTTCTCAAGTGGATAAAGGCTTGGGCGGTTGACAGGACCGCGTATTTGGACACTTTTTTCCCTGGGGCACCGGCATTTTTGCAGCCAGGAGATTTGGTAACCGACAATGACGTAGCCAGCCAATATTTAGAATCGCCCCCATGAGTAAATATTTGTGTATGTTAGTTTAGCTTGAAGAATGTTTATGTAAAAATCTGTAAATATTTGTGTATGTTAGTTTAGCTTGAAGAATGTTTATGTAAAAATTGGAGAACACCTTATTATTGTTTAGTAAGTGTTTATAAAAAATAAATATATAATTGATTTAGTTAGTAATCAATAGAAAGTCCACTTAACTTGCTTAATAAAAACAACAAAAATTATAGTACTTTAGTAATAGTAATATTTAGCTCTAGTAAAAGTTTTAGCCTTATAAGATAAGAATTTAATGAGACACAAAATAGTAAGCTCTTTTTATGAGCTTTTTTATTTTTTAAAAAATTAATCTGTTACTTCTAAAATTTTAGGAAAATTAGGGCAAATATTATATATGATTACCGATTTTTATGTATAATTGTATAAATTTTGGACACCGGTCGCAGATAGAATTGAAAAAAACAAAACCGGTGTCACTTAAATCAGTGTCACATCGTCAAATCGACTAACTAAAATTGTCTAGATGGTTATTTGTCTGGTTTTGTAAAGTTAGAGGGTTAAACAACCGGTTTTGAAGTTGAGCAGGCGAAGTAAACCACCGTTTAAAGGTTAGGAGGTTATGTAGACTTATTATTTTATATTTATATTATATTTATCTAGAACTCTTAGAATCGGTTTCTATATTTGTAAGCCACTGTGAGAGGTTGTTATTCATCCAGTTTAGTATACGCCTCTATACTTTTATATTGTCACATTAATCATTTGTTTATTTTATTTCTCCCTGAAATACCATGTCACTGCGAAATGCCGTTTTAGTTGGATGGTACAAAATGAACCCTCTTTGAATCCTCACGGGACTCGAGTAGTCAAGTTTAAAGACCAATCGTTACTCTTACTAGATTATTAGATGCATCCTTCATTTGTACCTCTTAAAATGTACGCCATAACGCCAAGTGTACAAATTCTACTTGGCGACTTGCACCATTACAGATGGTGAACTTGTCATCTTGAATCTGGACAGCACCGCACAACTGCCAGTTTGCTTTCTTTCTTGATAATTTCACCTGCTAACGCTGTGCGTCTGTATACTTAGCAAGGATTTGGACAGGCAACTGATCACCCCATGTGCCAAAAGCACATCTCAAATCCTCCAAGCCGTACAGATATGGTGTTTGTTGGGGACTTGTTCTCAAATGCTATGAATCAAGAACAAGGCAACACGAAGACGTTAAATATTAAATACCCTTCGTCCACTGAAGCATTATCTCCTCAAGGGTTTAATGAACTTCGGACGAAGGATGTAAATATAATATTACGAAGGTGACGAAAACAACATAAAACGATGTAAAATGTAAAACATTAAAGATAGATATGTTGGAGATAAGTGACACCATTCACATATTTATTTTGAATATAATGTTTAAGGTATGATTATACCTTCGCCTTGACAAGCAATAATTCCCGAATGATGCTTTCGCAATTACAGGAATGCGTGAACAGTATAGGAATACTGTTCACTATTTATAGGCACAGGACACAGCCTGTGAACAATTACAATCATACCCCTCATAAAAGTTTACAACATCGACTCAAACTCTTATGGACTAAAAGGTCATTCTATCCTTAAGTCGGTTTGTAAATCCGAAGCTTTATGGACAACACCCTTCGGCATTACGTACAGACAACTTCAACCGAAACTGTTTCTTTCTGCAGGACCTTCGGCGACGAAGCATGGTCCCAACAGTAGCCCCTTCGCGGTGCTAGATCGTTTTTCGTAACGAGCTTGATCCGTGAAAAAAGTCTCTCAGGCTTCAGGAAGCCGAAGGTCCGAAAAACACCTTCCCTCAGCTCGTTGTCGAGAAACGATACAGCTTTCGAGCGCGTAGCGGTTCCACCATGCGAGTTCACTATTCTGGTTTTTGCGGTCCACCGTTCAGCGGGTGCGAGCAACCGTTTGCCTGGTGTAAAAATTCCCGACGATTCACCTTCCTTCCTGCAACACTATATAAACAGACTGGTAGGTATAAAGTTACCACAGCATTCATTGCTATTACACTGTTTTGCTGCCAAAATTTTTAACCATAGCCGAAGCTCGACTCCCGGATTCAGACGAAGCTCCAATTTGGTGCCTGCTTCGTCAGAAGAAAAGCTTCGTCAGAAGAAGAGGTTATTTAGTTCCCGAGAAATCTTTCAAGAAATTTAGAATTGGATGGCCAGATTACGCTCTACTGCTAGAGTTGAGCGTGAGGGAGGCGAAGTTGAAGGTGCAGAGACTATTCCTATCTCCGAAGCAATGCAGCGATCCGGATTGGTGACTTCGGAAAGAATCCCTACTGCCGAAACTGCTGCCGAAACAGAACAAGCTGCTGCCGAAGCAGAACGAGGAGATATTGAGGAAGCTGATCCTGATGATGATTACCATATCGCAGTACCGAGCAAGCCTAGTCATTTGGACTTCGGGAAGTCGACTATCTTCAAGGCGGATTTCTCCAAGATGGTAAAGGCGGGCTATTTCAGAGAAGATGAGAAGAAGCTACTTCGCTTCGGGGGAGAGGAGACTACCCCGAAGCCGGAAAATGATGAAATAGTTATTTTCAAGAGTTTTTTAAAGGCTGCGTTGAGATTTCCTTTGAATAGAATGATTTCTGATGTGCTGCAAAGGTTTGGGATCTATTTTCACCAACTGACTCCTAACGCCATCGTCAGGCTTAGCGTTTATATCTGGGCTCTCCGAAGCCAGGCGGTGGAGCCGTTTGCCGACAGCTTCTGTCGAGTGCATGAGCTGCATTACCAGACAAAGGCCAGGAAAGATGGGTTGCACGAAAATTTTGGTTGCTACAATTTTGCCTATCGGAAGACCACAAAATTTCCTGTGATTAGCTACCGAAGCAAATGGCCGGCAGGGTGGAAGTCAGAATGGTTTTATGTTAAAGTTGACGAAGATAGAGAGAAGCTAGTACAGAGCCCTCTTGAACTGATCTTCGGAGAAACAAGACCTCGTTGTAGAATGACAACTGAAGGTCTAACTTGGGCCGCACTGGCTGAATTCAAAATTATTGCAGAACACATTGGCACTAGAGATCTAGTGCAAGAATTTCTGGCCTTCAGAGTGTTTTCGACCATGAAGGAATGGACTATGCCGAAGCTTAAAGGAGAAAAGAAAGAAGGGGAGCTTGTCCGACTACCCTATTATTATAGGTTTAAGAAATATTTTAAAATGCCCTGTCAAGAATGGCTTGATACAATTGAAGTAATGAGTAATGAAATCCTTGGAAATTACTCCAAAAAAGAGGACCAGCTAATGACAGCAGCCTTCGGCACTCGGCCAAAGCGAAGGCTGAACAGGGTGCTCGATGCCATAGGTTTTGAATATGCTGATTATGATCGCCTGGGCGGAGATGTTGGAGGCCCAAAGCGAAAAAGAATTTCCAACGCTGCTGACGAAGAGGTCGCCAAGGTAACCAAAAAGAAAAGGGGAGATTCTGAAAAACTTAGCCCTGAAGAATTGAATCCTGAGCCGAAGGTGGCCACTGGAGGAAAGAGGAAAACTACATCTCCAGAACCAAGATCGTTGGTTCGAGAAGAAGATACTCCTGCAACGCCTTCTGCTGTTGAAGTAGAAGAGATTATGAAGGTAATGTCTGAACCCTTGCCTGTGAAGCTAAGTCCGCTGTCGTTGGAACTGACGAAGTTTTTTCAGAAGGACAAGGCAGCTTCGGCAGAAGAAGGTCCTGCACTGCCGAAAAAACGAAGGATTATTCAAATAGCAGATGTAATTCATGGGACACCGTTGCCGACACCGGCATCAAGAATTGCTATTGACCAGACTGCCGAAACTGCCAAAGCTAAGGGCGCCACAGCCGAAACCACCACCAGAGCGGAAACCTCCGAAGCTGAAACTGGCGCAGCCGAAGCTGCCGGAGTTGAAACTGAAGCCGCAGAAGATCTGAACCTGGACGAGACACTTGAAGTCATTGATAACATACTCTTAAAAATGACTGAGGAAGAATCTGCTGTGGCCGCGGTGAGCACAGGCACTGAAAAGGGGAAAAACAAGCTGAAGACATTTTGGAGGGTGAAGATTTTGAATTTCAAGATTTACTTGGGCAAGAGCTGACAGACGCTGAAAAAGCAGAGCTTAAAAGATGTGCCATAGCCTGCGGATATAAGCCAGGGGCTACACTATTTGGTGGGGTTAATGAAGGAAAACTGAGGTGCCTTCGAAACCGCAGCGAAGCTAAAATTGTTAGAACTCTCTGCAAAAACATTGGTTTGCCGAAGCTGGAAGTGGACCTCTGCTGTTACCAACGGCACCATATCGCCGGAAGTTTGCTTTATGCTAACTTCAAGGTAACAAATATTTTTGTTATTTTATTATTATTATTATCTTTTTAGGTCGTTTTCTAACGAAGATCATTTCGTCAGAGCATACTGTTAAGTAAAGTTCTAAAAATGCAACAAGATCTCGAAGAAGAGAAGAACAAAGCCGTCATCCAAAATTTGGCTGAAAAAGTTGAAAATTACGAAGCTGATTTGAAAAAGAAGGATTTTACCATCCAAGATCTTGAAATGATGGTCAAAGAGCACGAAGGTGCATTAGAAAAGAAAGATTTTGTTATTCAGACTATGGAGGGTTCTTTGGCTGAAGTCCAAACTGAGAATAACAGCTTAAAGAATGAACTGCTCCAACAGTCAGAAAAATTTGAGCAAGAAAAGAAATATCTCGAAGCAAGGCTGAAAACTGAGGTGGATAAAAATTCAATTTTGCAGAAATCCTTTAAAGAACTTCAAGAGAAATGCCTTAGCTTCGGCAGCCGATGCGTGCAACGGCTGAAGGATGCGTTTCATTCTGTCGGAGCCAGCTCTGCAAAATTTACACCTTCAGCTGATAATCTGCCCAGCACGTTAGAATATATTGAAGGCGAGGTTGATGCCCTTGACGAAGTTATTGGTGGGCATGCCGACTTCTGCGCCCTGGTAGCTTCTCGGGGCACAGCCACCGCTTTTCTGAAGGCTGGCTGCACGTATGGCAATATTGTGAACAGACCAAACTTCAGCTTGTCAGCATCAGATCTGATAGATATCCCAAGCCTAGCCCGAAGCATTGGGAATAGATTCATGACCCAGATCTGGGTAAGTGGCGGGCGAAAAATGGCGGGTGACGAAGCTCGAAGTCATCTTAAGCCGGTAAGAAACCTATTTTTGTTACCTTTACCTTCTCCTTGAAATTTGCACCTTTCTTATTTTGTTGTTTTATATACACAGGATGACGAAGCTGTAGAATGACGAAGTTGAAGTTTGACGAAGCCTAGCCTGCAGCTTGATAGTTGTTTACAATATACTTTCCTGCAAAAATTCTGGAGAAACTTTTGTAATATAGTTATGGAACAACTTATGTAAATTTATACATACCTTGTAATATATTTTGTTTCTGCTGTCTGCGTACAAGCTGCTTTGCTGTGGACGAAACTTCTCTTTTGAGCCGAAGGCGAAAAACACCTTCCCTTCTTTTCGTACACAACAAAGCGTAAAAATTTTCCTTCGAGTTTTTCCTCATCGCCGAAGCATCTGTGTTTTTGTGCGGTATAATGATGATTCTACATATGTCTAAATGCATGTTTATGAATGCAAATGACATGATGAGATGTATTGTGCAAATGAATATCAAAATATATAATCATAGTCCTTCAGCGTTGACTTTTCACTATAAGCCTCCCTTAGGAGCTTCTTCGCCTTTTACTTTCAGCGGAATCAGCGCTTATTTTTCGCTGTAAGCCTCCCTTAGGAGCTTCTTCGCCTTTTATTTTCAGCGGAATCAGCGCTTATTTTTCGCTGTAAGCCCTGTATTCCCTTAGGAACGACTTTTGAGCTTCTCCCTGTTTCTTTTTCTTTTTGCTTTTGCATTTGCATTTACATTTTTTGGGGGATATCACTCTCATAAAATTGAAATAAGGAAAATTACATGCTGTGGCCCCATTAAAAACCTTTCTCCCCCTTTGGAAAGGAAAAGGGTGCCACGAAAAAGAATATAAAAAATTACATCAAGCTAAACATAATATCGTCGAAGCTCATCCGCATTCCATGATCTAGGAATGTCGTTACCGTCCATATCCTTCAATCTGTAGGAGCCGGGTCTTGACGAAGATACTACCAAAAAGGGGCCTTCCCACTTCAGCTGTAATTTGCCTGCTGTCTTAGGGTTGGCTACTCTTCGAAGTACCAAGTGTCCTGGTTCAATGTTCTTCAGCTTGACTTTTCTGTCACACCATTTTATTGTTTTAGCTTGATATTTATTGATGTTTTCCACAACTTGAAGTCTGATCCCTTCAATAGCATCTTTTTCTACAGAGCAATCAGCTTCGTCTTTGCCTTCTGCCGAAGCTACTATCCTTATTGATCCTGCTTTGGCCTCTTCTGGGGTTATTGCTTCGTCGCCGAACAATAGTTTAAAGGGCGTAAAACCTGTTGATCTTGACACGGTTGTATTATGGCTCCATACCACTTTGATTAGCTCGTCAGGCCATTTTCCCCTGGGCTGGTTGAAGATTGACTTCATTATTCCTGTCATTATGATCCCATTAGCTCTTTCGACAAGTCCATTTGACTTTGGGTGTCGAACTGATGCAAAATGGATTTTCATGCCAATTTGATCACAAAATTCTATGAATGCTTCAGAATCAAACTGTGTCCCATTGTCCACAGTAATGGCCTTCGGCACTCCGAAGCGACAAACAATGTTCTGCCAGAAAAACTTTTGAATAGTAAATGAAGTTATTGTGGCTAAGGGCTTTGCCTCAATCCATTTGGAAAAATACTCCACTGCCACTACCACATATCTTAAGTTCCCCTGTGCTGGTGGTAATGGGCCTAGCAAATCAAGGCCCCACCTCTGCAACGGCCAAGTGGGTTGTATTAATTGAGTTAAAGACGAAGGTTGTTTTTGATCTCTTGCACATTTCTGACAACCTTCGCACTTTTGGACTATATCCGCTGCATCCGAAGCTGCCTTTGGCCAATAAAATCCTTGGCGAAAAACTTTCCCAAGCAAGGGCCTAGATCTAATGTGAGATCCACACAGGCCTGCATGTATTTCCTTCATTAATTCTATACCTTCGAATCTGGATAAACACTTGAGCAATGGGGAACATACCCCACGCTTGTATAACTCCCCTTCTATTATGACATATGGTCGAGCTCTTGCTTCTATTCTCCGGTTATAAGCTTCGTCGTCTGAAAGAAAATTACCCTGAAGGAAAGAGACGATCTCAGTTCTCCAATCCTCGCTATAAACAGGGGATATATTAAGGATTGCTCTTTCAAGAAGGTCGACCGAAGGTGCTTTTATTGTTTCGAAAAATACTTCCGAAGGTATAGGCAGCCCCTGGGCTGCTGACTTGGCCAATAGATCAGCGTATTCATTTTCTCCACGAGGAATATTTTTGACAGAGAAACCTTCGAAGGAACCCTCAATCCTTCGGACTGTATCTAGATACTTTTCAAGCTTCGGGTCTCTTGCTTTATAGCTCTTGTCAACATGACCAGAAATAACTTGAGAATCAGTTTTAAGAATGGCCCTTCTGATTCCCATTGCCTTTAACTTCCGAAGACCCAAGAGCAGAGCTTCATATTCAGCGATATTATTTGTGCAACTAAAATCAAGTCGTGCCGCATAACAAGTTTTAACTTTGGAAGGTGAAACCAACACAGCAGCCGCTCCTGCTCCGAAGGTTCCCCAAGACCCATCGCAAAACACTGTCCATGCTTCGGCATCTTTATTTGTTTCTTCCTCCTGAGCCCCTGGCGTCCATTCAGCAATGAAGTCTGCCAACGCCTGGGACTGAATCGAGGATCTATGAACATAATCAATACAAAATTCATTGAGCTCTGCAGCCCATTTTCCAATCCTTCCAGTAGCTTCTCGGTTTCTCATAATATCCTTCAGAGGTTGCGAAGAAGGAACAATTATATTGTAAGCTTGAAAATAATGCCGAAGCTTCTTAGAGGCCATCAAAACAGCATATAGTACCTTCTCCAATTCTGTATAATTTTTCTTCGACAAACTAAGAACCTCGGATACGAAATATATTGGTGCCTACCTCTTAACTTGGCCTTCAAGCTTCTCCTGGACAAGTGCTGCACTTACCGCTGAGTGCGAAGCTGCCACATATAATAACAAAGGAGCCCCTGGTGTTGGTGGAGTTAATGTTGTTAGATCTATCAAATATTGCTTCAACTCTTCGAAGGCTTTCTGTTGAACTGGTCCCCATTGAAAGACTTCGGCTGACTTCAGCACTTCGAAGAATGGTAAGTTTCTCTCTGTTGATCTGGATATGAATCTGTTGAGAGATGCCAGCCTCCCCGTCAATCTTTGAGCCCCCTTTTTGTACTTGGTGGCTCCATTCGAAGTATAGCTTCGATTTTACTTGGATTAGCCTCAATTCCCTTTGTTGAAACTAGGCAACCAAGAAATTTCCCCTTCTTTACTCCGAAGACACATTTTTTTGGATTCAGCTTTAAACCAGCCTGTCTAAAATTAGCGAAAGTCTCCTGTAAATCAGCAATGTGATTATCTTGCTTCGTGCTTTTTACAATGATGTCATCAACATAAGTTAGTACATTCCTGCCTATCTGAGAATGGAGAACCTTCGCTGTCATTCTGCTGAAGCTTCCTCCAGCATTTTTAAGCCCCTCAGGCATCCGAAGGTAGCAATATGTCCCACTAGGGGTTATGAAGCTAGTTTTCGGTTCATCCTCCTTCTTCATCCAGATTTGATGATAGCCTGAATAGCAATCCAGCAAACTCATAAGCTCTGACGAAGCTGCTGCATCGACTAAGGAATCTATCCTTGGTAATGGAAACTCATCCTTCGGACAAGCCTTATTGAGGTCAGTAAAATCAATACACATTCTCCATTTACCATTGGCCTTCTTCACCATAACAGTGTTAGCCAACCATTCTGGGTATTTTACCTCTCTAATAACTCCGGCACTAAGAAGTCTTTTCACTTCATTCCGAGCACCTTCGGCCTTGTCATCAGACATCTTTCGAAGCCTCTGCTTTCTGGGTCTAAAGGATGGATCGACATTGAGCGAATGCTCAATAACATCCCTGTTAACTCCACAAAGATCATTAGCTGACCAAGCAAAAACATCTTTATTGTTGAACAAAAATCTTATCAAGGTTTTTTCCTGCTCTTCAGACAATTGAGATCCCAATAGCACCTTATGATCTGTTATATCCTCACATAAGAGCATGGGCTTCGGCTGGTCAGCTGAAGCAGCTTTTTCCCTTCTAAACTTGTATTGCTCACAGGCCTCAGCTCCATCTATATTATGGATTGCTTTTGAATCTGTCCAATTTCCTTCGGCCCTTCTAACAGCTTCCTGACTTCCATGAATAGCAATAGGCCCTTGGTCCGAAGGTATCTTCATGCAAAGGTAAGCTGGGTGAAGAATTGCTTCAAAGACATTGAGAGTACCGCGACCAATGATAGCATTGTAAGGATACTCCATGTCAACAATATCAAACACAATTTGCTCAGTCCTTGTGTTGTTAACAAATCCGAAGGTTACTGGCATGGTAATCTTCCCAAGTGCTACAATTTGCCGTCCTCCGAAGCCACAAAGAGGGTGCGTAGCATCATGGATCTTGTCTTCGGGCTCTTGCATTTGTCTGAAAGCTTTAGCAAATATGATATCAGTTGCGCTGCCTGTGTCAACCATAACATTATGGACCAGAAATCCTTTGATCACACAAGAGATAACCATAGCATCATTGTGTGGGTAATCCTTGAGTTGAAGATCCTCTTGAGAGAAGGTAATTGGAATGTGAGACCATCTTGACTTGATGAAGGGTCCTTGCACCCCAACATGTTGTACCCTTCTCTGTGCTTCCTTCTTCTGCTTTTTGTTGGCTGGCTCTGAGCATGAACCACCTGTTATCGGGAGCACCAGCTTCGGGACCGAAGCAGGTCCAGCTTGATCGTCGAACGAAGCCATCAGCTCAAAAAAGTGGAAGTGTGTTGACCGGAGGTGGGCGCCAATGTTGGGGACTTGTTCTCAAATGCTATGAATCAAGAACAAGGCAACACGAAGACGTTTAATATTAAATACCCTTCGTCCGCTGAAGCATTATCTCCTCAAGGGTTTAATGAACTTCGGACGAAGGATGTAAACATAATATTACGAAGGTGACGAAAACAACATAAAACGATATAAAATGTAAAACATTAAAGATAGATATGTTGAAGATAAGTGACACCATTCACATATTTATTTTGAATATAATGTTTAAGGTATGATTATACCTTCGTCTTGACAAGCAATAATTCCTGAATGATGCTTTCGCAATTACAGGAATACGTGAACAGTATAGGAATACTGTTCACTATTTATAGGCACAGGACACAGCCTGTGAACAATTACAATCATACCCCTCATAAAAGTTTACAACATCGACTCAAACTCTTATGGACTAAAAGGTCATTCTATACTTAAGTCGGTTTGTAAATCCGAAGCTTTATGGACAACACCCTTCGGCATTACGTACAGACAACTTCAACCGAAACTGTTTCTTCCTGCAGGACCTTCGGCGACGAAGCATGATCCCAACAGGGCTAGTATTTAACCGAGCACTAGGTTAAAGGCCCATTTGTTTTCCTTCTACATTATATAAGTTAGATTATGATAAAAAAAGTATGAGAGTAAAATAATACTTTGTGATTACAAATAAACTAAAATAAACTACCTAATATTATTTTATTTTAGTTTATTTATAGTATAAAGTAATATTTTACTCTCTTATTCGTCCACTATAATACAGCTTATAGAATCTAGGAGCGGTGGGACGAGGAAACAATGTCGATGAAGAAGGAAAAGCGATAGAATTTCTCAAGTGGATAAAGGCTTGGGAGGTTGACGGGACCGCGTATTTGGACACTTTTTTTTCCCTGGGGCTGGCACCAGCATTTTTGCATCCAGGAGATTTGGCAACCGACAAAGACGTAGCCGGCCAATATTTAGAGTCGTTCCTACGAGTAAGAACAACTCTTAAAAAAATGTGTAAACTAACCCTAAAATAGATATTAGTTAAGAGTAGTAGTTTTTCTTACTCCAATAGTTCTCTCAATCTTTTCAAAAAAATTAGTGTCCCACATTCACAGCCTCCTCTTGCTCATATTTTGGTGTGTTTCATCCCTTCTCAGTCCATTCTTCAACGTATCAGATCATTTACAGCCTTTCGACGACTATATAGATTACGTCACATGTCACATTTAAAAAAACTGTTGAAGTACCCATCATAATTCACTTTTAAAACTTTTTAGCCTACTTTTAATAATCAGTTTTTGTGTAAAATTTTTAACATTTTTTGGAGTTGCTCTAATGCAAGAATTCGTAAAATTCTCTTATTAAAATTTTTAATAAGAGATCCACATTGAAACTCTATGATTTCATGTGTAGTTCTCTTAGGTTTCTACACATAATGTCTCACAACTTTCTCGAAACTTTTTCAAATTTTTATCACAGCCTCTACATATGATATCATGACACGTGGACAGGTTTCATGATTTTCTGACTTTGTTTGTGTTTTATACAATTTTTAAACACCTGGATGGCAAGTTCACAGCCATGTTGAGTGAGCATGGTGCTCGAAGTTTCCGGTCCCCTCCTGAAATCGGTCGTAACTTGTGCTAAGTAGCATGGATATCATTTTTGCATGCACGGTTTTCCAAGTTTCGAGTGACTTGCAGTTCAAATATGAATTTTCCGAAGAAATTCAAATAAACGAACTAAATCTACTAGCTATTAAAAACAATGTTATAATTTTCCCAAAATGGTACATGTAGGTCTACATAGTGTAGGAACATAGCACAAAAAGTTTAGTTGAAAAAAAAAGAAACAAATAAAAATGTACTTTGCCGAGTGTCCAGAAAAGACACTCGGCAAAGCATTCTTTGCCGAGTGTTAGACATGAGACACTCGGTAAAGATTATTTAAAAATATTAAACTATCTTTGGCTGTCTTCGTCGAGTGTTTGTCAGCTGGCACTCGGCAAAGCCGTCTTTGCCGAGTGCTAGATCACGGACACTCGGCAAAGTATGTTTTAAATTAAAAAAAATCTTTGCCGAGTGCCCGATCGTGGCACTCGGCAAAGAAGGCCTATGTAGCCGCCACAGCCGCGCCGCGCCCTTTCACTCTCACTCACACTCTCTTCTCTCACACCGCCGCCGCCACACTCTGTCCGTCGCCGCGCTCGCACTGCCGCCGTGCCCCATCGCCGTCGCGCCCTCTCCTCCGCCGCGCCAACACCACCACCGCCCCTTCCCCGCGGCGGTTCCCCACACCGCCGCCACCCCTTCCCCGCGGCGGTTCCCCGCACCGCCGCCGCCCCTTCCACATGGCGGGTCCCCACACCGCCGCCGCGCCCTCCCAGCCACCGGCCACCACTCCCTTCCCCATCCGTCGTTGGCTCACTCCATTGTTGTTAAGGTTTGTGTTTGTAAGTCTTTAATTAGGGTATGAATTATTCACGATCACCATTGTTAAGGTTTGTGTTTGTAAGTCTTTAATTAGGGTATGAATTAGCGGTAGTTTTAGGGCATTATAGTGAATTTGCTATGTTTATTAAAATACTTCTATATATTGTGATGATAGATATGGATGCCACTTAGATGTGACTTGCATCCATCGTGTCGTTTGTATATGTGCGTGTCAGCCATCGTGCTGTAAGATCTATTTGCAGGTTTTGGAAACCTCCCCGTACAGGGGAAGTGCTGCCGATTTTTTTGACATGCTTGTTTATTTTTTCGAGCCGTACCGAGCCGGTCACGAGCCAAGCCGAGCCGATGAGGCACAAGTATTTCGTCCAACCCTACACACACCACGACGACAATGGTGTATTGATATGGTTCCAGAGTTACCCAACGCATCAACCACCATATCCATCATCGACACCAATCCTAGAAACCTCTGACTTGGCCAAACTAGACCACATTGGCATAGCTCACCACAATGGACACACGCTAGATTTCCACGATTGACAACTCCCCAACCTTAAGGAACCACCATAGGAGAACTCCATAACTCTTATGGGTGTGGCCCATGGCTCGGATGGCCACTCTGGTGACAGAACTAACCGATAGCGGTAGATAGGCACAAGTAGTGGTAGGTTTGCCGATGGCAGTCGTGGTCCTAAGGATGGCGGTCGTTGCCTTAAAGCGACACTTATAGCTGAAAGCTCTCTTGTGAGTTTTGGTGTTTGGATGACAACTCAATTAAAGGACTAACAAGTGTACTAAGTGTTGAACAGGTGCCTAAGGTAAAGCTAACAGGGTTCAACACAAGAGAACAAATGTGATGGTCCAAGAACTAGATTATGGATACATAATGGACATCACAAGTAAGATGGACATCACAAGTAAGATGGACATTGCATAAAGTGAGACTCGGGTGCGAAGCTCGGAGACAACTGATCAAGCCAAGGACGGAGGCAAGAGAAGCTTCGAGGTACCAAGTGCACGGGAGAAGGTCAAGGAGGCTGAGGAACCCAAAGCCAAGGGTGAAGAAGAAGGCTTGCAAAGTCAAGGGTGATCGAGTTGAGAAGAGCTATAACACACCAAGGATCACTACATAAGGACGTGACTTACAACCAATGAGGTAACAGCTACAGTTATGTGGTGTAAGTCATAAGGCTCAAGACCAAGCTCTAAGAAAGAGATCAAGGTCACTAGAAGGAGAACAAGTGTCAAAACCAGAACTGGAAGCAGCCCAAAAGAGCTAAGTTCACCTTAATCTTTAGTTTGGGTTGTTCCTATGTTTGGAGATGTTCTATGTGACCTTTGCAGGATGTTGGAGCTAAGAAATGTCAATCTAGATCAAGTCAAGCCGACTTGATGATTTATGAGTCCAACATCAAAGCTCAAGCATGTGAAATGCTATGGATATAATAATTAAGATAAAGGTATGTTTCTCAGACTTAGTACATTGTTTTATGGACTAATGTATTGTGTCTAAGTGCTGGAAACAGAAAAAATCGAGTTGGAAAAGAGATGGCTCGAGCAGCCAAAGTCTGTCCAGTCTGGGTGCACCGGACTGTCCGGTGGTGCACCGGACAGTGTCCGGTGCGCCAGGCTAGCTCGACGTGAAGTGGCCGCTCTCAGGAATTTGCCGACGGCGTACGGCTAAAATTCACCGGACTGTCCGGTGTGCACCGGACTGTCCGGTGAGCCAACGGTCGGCCGGGCCAACGGTCGGCTGCGGAATCTGCGCGCGACACGTGGCCGGGCCAACGGTCGGCTGCGGAATCTGCGCGCGACACGTGGCCGGGCCAACGGTCGGAAGGGGGCACCGGACTGTCCGGTGTGCACCGGACATGTCCGGTGCGCCAACGGCTCCCAGATCTGCAACGGTCGGCAGCGCCATTTTAGGAAAGAAATCGGGCACCGGACAGTGTCCGGTGTGCACCGGACTGTCCGGTGCGCCACCCGACAGAAGGCAAGATTTGCCTTCCTGGATTGCTTCAAACGGCTCCTAGGCCCCTTATGCCTATAAAAGGGACCCCTAGGCGCCTCAAGCAAAAGAAAAGTGCAGCCAACAAGTGTAGACTTCATTGGAATCAATTCTCGCTCTCCCTCTTGTGTATAACTCTATAGTTTGTGTAGAAGGCACAGCTATAAGCCTTTAGAGAGAGGAGTAGTGCTACTAAGAGCTAGAGCAAGGTCTTGAGCGTATCGTTACTCTGCCGGGGTGCTGCCAAGAAGTTTGTAAGCAGCCGCGGTTCTGTTGTAACCCCACTCAATAGTGAAAGGCTCTATCTGTCATACTAACAGATCTGAGCAAACGGAGGAAGGAGTTGAAATAGACTCCAAGCCCAGGTGTGGCTAACTCCAACGAGGACTAGGCAAGCATTTCAGGCTTGGCCGAACCTCGGGATAAATCCTTGCGTCTGTGTGCTCTGTTCTGTATTGTACTCTGACTCTCTGTCTTACTCTCTTATATATCTGCACTTCACTACTTACTTGTGGTACTAGCTTTCCTTGAAGTGCAGGATATTCGTAAGACAGGAACTTCAATTCCACTGCAACCTACTCGAAGGATTCTTCACTCCACTGCGATCCTGTCTTTGAGTAGAGTAAGATTTAAGTTTTAAAGTGATAATTTTTATTCGCCTATTCACCCCCCCCCTCTAGGCGACATCTAGATCCTGTTCCCGGGCCAAAGGGAACTTTCAATTGGTATCAAAGCTAGGCCTCTCCAGTGTGGGCTTAGCCGTCCGGAGATGACGATGTCGCCACAAGAGGTAACTGTAGAACTTCTTTTAGGCGATGGCTCTAATTACAAGTCTTGGTCTGTCTCTATTTATAGTGCTTTCATGAGTGTTGATCCTGATTTGAGACAGGTCTTTAATAGTAGTATTTTTCCCTCTATTATTAGTAAAAATCCTTCCAATGAAGAACTAAGATGTCTAACTCTAAATCACCATGCATGCAACATCTTAGTTGATTCCCTATCTAGAGGTGCCTATTTTGCCATCATGAGTAGTGATAGTGATCTATTTGTTGATGCTCATGATTTATGGAATAGGATTAAAGAAAAATATTTTGTGGCAAACTGTGATGCTCCTACTCTCTATATTACTTGTGATACTAACCATTCAAAGGGAGAAGAACAAGAAAAATGGCACCCAAACGATGAATCCACCTCGTCGACAGGTTTGTTCTCCACTAGTGATAAATGTTTTATTGCTAACAATGATGGTGGAGACAAAAGCCATGATGAGGAAGAATATGAGGATGACAGCGAGGATGAATCTTCATCATCACAAGGTACATTTTCCTATATTGCTTCCACTGACATTAATGACAGGGAAAATGAGACCGATGATGAAGAAGAAGAGGAGATTCACCGTTTCTACAACCATCTCAACAAAGCGGACAAATCTCTCTTGGTTAAGTTGTTGAGAAGAAACAAGGAACAAGGCGAGACGCTTCTCAGGCTAGAGGAGACTCTCATCAAAACCAATGACAGCCTAGAGAAGATGACCAAAGAACATGAGGAGCTAAAGCACTCTCATGGGAATTTGGTCCAACGGTATGAATCGATTTTAATTGAGCAAAGAAATAATCATGATGTATTATCTAATGCTGCTCAACTTAAAATTGAAGATTCTATGCTTAGGAATCAAGTAGAATTGGTAAGTCATGATAACCTTTCTCTTACTGAAAAATATGACTTATTGTCTTGTTATCATGATAATCTCTTGGATAGACATATCATGCTTAAAGTTGCTCATGAGGTCGTAATTACGAACTTAAATTCATGTGAACTTCATTCTTGCACAAGTACACATTTAGATAATTCATCACCATGTGCTAACCCCTGTTGTTCAAAAGAAAGCCAATGTTTGAATAAGCAGCAAGCTGCAGGGTCTCAAAAGAAATTGTGTGGGAACAAGAAGCAAAGACAACTGAGGAGAAGACACATTGCTCAACTCTCTCAAGATATCCACGGGCGCGTGGTGAAGAAGCTTGAGAAAGGAAAAACTGCAGCAAGTGTCAAGCTCAATAAGAAAAATGTTCCTAAAGATGAAGAAATCAACATGAGCTTGGAAAAAGGTAAAGATTCAATTAATCATGTTGTTTGCACTGACTTTCTCTCCATGTCATTCAAGTACAAAAAGGGAAAAGGAAAAAGGAGGTGTTTCAAGTGCAAGAAGTTAGGCCACCTCATCGCGTCTTGTCCGTACAAAGACAAAAATGAAGGGACAAGGAGTTGTTTTGGATGTAACAATAAGGACCACACGATCACTTCATGTCCGGTCATGAAGAATCAAGGGTGTGCATCCTCCAAGGTGACCCTCACCAAGGAAAATGACACACAGCAAGCGTCATGTCAGGTTGAGCGACGCTTCTGCTACAAGTGTGGTGAGCAGGGTCATCTATCCAAGGTATGTTATAAAGGTAAGATTCCTAAGCTAGTGAATTTGTGTCAATCTTATTCGCTTAGGAGACCCAAATCATACACTTGTGCTAGATCTATAACGAGATCACCTAGAACTAGCACAAAGGCAATTTGGGTACCAAAGGCACATTTAGATGATCATTATGGACCCATCCCGAGATGGGTACCAAACTGTGCTAACTAGACCATGCAGGTGCCTTGAGATGGACTGGAGACCATGGGAGAGCTTAAGACGGTTATCTAAAACTCTATGCTTAAGCTATTAATTGTTTTGGTGTTTATTGACCCAAGGTTGAATTATTGTGAAACACTAATCCCATGTTCATCTCAAGTGAAATAAGGTGTATAGGTCCTAAATCATTATTGGTGTATCAAGTAAAGGACTTTGATGAGAATTTACACCTTGCTCTCCAAAGGATGGTACCCGTGTGTTTTAAGTACATAATTGCAATTTAGGATTGCTCTTAAGTTGGCTTGTTGTGCTACCTGTCTTTGGAGTAGTTATGTTTTATGATTGCCTGTGTTAAATGAATCATAATGATGTTTGCTTAATCATGACTGGTGCTATATAGGATATATCTTTTGAATCATTCATGGGTAGCTCCTTCATTTGTTATATCCACAACGATTAACTCTCTTGGTATATATGGATTAACCTGTAACTTTTTGTAAGTCATGCTATGTGCAAATATGACATTTTGTTTAGTCCATGTTCACATGATTACCCTAGTTTGGTACTGTGTGAATTTCAAATCCATGTCATGCCCTCTTGAGCTATGAGGTGCATGAGTAAAAGGAGCCCTGAATTGGTGATAACAAATGCTCTCATAAAGGCAAAGGTATGGAAAATGGAACTGTGCAATTTTATTGAATATCGTGAAGTTCCATTGATAGTGATCATAGCTGTGTTCTTGCATTTCATTGGTAGTATCGTGGCTTAGGAAACTTATGCCTTAAAATGTTGTTCCTTTTGGTGTACCTAAAGAACCTTCTTAACGATGATGTGCTTAGACATGATCATGTTGTTTTTCAATTAGTATATGTGATGCAATGATAGTTAAGTATGAAGCATGTCTAAGTTGCGTGTAAATGTTATACTTCGTGTGAGTATTCAATTGGCTTAGGTGCCACTGAGGCATGCATAGTTGTATTTAGTCAACCTTTCGTTTAACCTTCAATTGGTGTAAAGTGGCTTTTCATTTGATATTCAAATTGGCATCTTTGTGTGATGAAAGGGATAGAGTATGCCTTGACCAAGGTATGTTGTGATCCCCTCTAGTTCTGAGGAAGCTAGAATGTGCAAAGTGCAAGTCATTCAAATACTTGATGCACAACTTGAGGGGGAGCACACATAACTTGTGTCTTTTGAGACTAACTGTTTCTTGAGCAATCTTGTACAGTCTCAAGGTGGAAAAGAGAAGATGAGCATGAAATGGAGCAATCAGGACTTGGGTACCTCTGTAAGTCAAGTAATTGGTATCTTAAGTCATGAGTAATTGTATATCTTTAGATTGCTCATGCTCTATAATATCTGGTGATAATAGATGCTTATTCTTAAATATCATGGAGCCATGATAATAAATGAACTTGCAATTGGTATCTTTCAATTGGTAGCTGTGGTAGTTTGCTTCAATTGACATCTCTTGATAATCATTAGAATAGAAGTTTCTTCTTGTGCCCAATACTATAACTTGTTCTAAGTTTGGTGTCTTAGCAACAAGAAAATGTTAGGATAAAGAATCAGGCATAAGTGTGGAGAAGCTCTCGAGAGATTAAATACTTTCAAGATGGAAAGTACACTACAACATGGTAAAGGTAAAAAAAGTATTAGTCTTTTTGCATATATGTGATAGTGCATATGTTCAATAAGTAAGGGGGAGTTTTGATAGTCGGATAGTCGTTCTTGGTTGCGTATGGTTTTTGGTGTTTGATGTCAAAGGGGGAGAAGTTGTGCATTAAAGCTTATCTCAACCTGAGAGGAAAGCTTATCCTAATGGGTTAAAGCTTATCTCAACCTGAGAGGAAAGCTTATCCTAATGGGTGATGTGTTAGTTTGAGCTTTGCCAATGCCAAGTGTGATATTCATATGTTTCTTGCAGTATTATATGTGTTGCTCATATGGACTAGTGTTTCCGCTGCGATGAATTATTTGGCTTCTATAGTGTAATAGAGAGTCATGTGGTTAATGGTGCTTTAAGATTGTTTTAAATTTAGTGTCTTAGTTTAAATTGGTATTAGTTTGAATTGGTATCTTAATGGTGAATAGTGGTAGGTTGATATTCCTGTGATATATCCACTAATTTGAATGGTGTTTAACTCTGATTATGCGCATTTGTGCGTTATAGCATCATGGTTTGATTCTTGATGCAATGCATTCCAAAATTGCTAAGATATAGAAATGTTTCGAATTGCCTAAGTATGTGCAAATTGGCGTCTGAGGCCAAAATTATGTTTTTGAAGTAAGCACATATTTAGGGGAAGCATTCTATAAACTTAGAATTCAAAATTTGTGCTTCAAATCTTATTCTCATGTAAGCTTTAATTGTGTTGCCATCAATCACCAAAAAGGGGGAGATTGAAAGCTCTCTTGTGAGTTTTGGTGTTTGGATGACAACTCAATTAAAGGACTAACAAGTGTACTAAGTGTTGAACAGGTGCCTAAGGTAAAGCTAACAGGGTTCAACACAAGAGAACAAATGTGATGGTCCAAGAACTGGATTATGGATACATAATGGACATCACAAGTAAGATGGACATCACAAGTAAGATGGACATTGCATAAAGTGAGACTCGGGTGCGAAGCTCGGAGACAACTGATCAAGCCAAGGACGGAGGCAAGAGAAGCTTCGAGGTACCAAGTGCACGGGAGAAGGTCAAGGAGGCTGAGGAACCCAAAGCCAAGGGTGAAGAAGAAGGCTTGCAAAGTCAAGGGTGATCGAGTTGAGAAGAGCTATAACACACCAAGGATCACTACATAAGGACGTGACTTACAACCAATGAGGTAACAGCTACAGTTATGTGGTGTAAGTCATAAGGCTCAAGACCAAGCTCTAAGAAAGAGATCAAGGTCACTAGAAGGAGAACAAGTGTCAAAACCAGAACTGGAAGCAGCCCAAAAGAGCTAAGTTCACCTTAATCTTTAGTTTGGGTTGTTCCTATGTTTGGAGATGTTCTATGTGACCTTTGCAGGATGTTGGAGCTAAGAAATGTCAATCTAGATCAAGTCAAGCCGACTTGATGATTTATGAGTCCAACATCAAAGCTCAAGCATGTGAAATGCTATGGATATAATAATTAAGATAAAGGTATGTTTCTCAGACTTAGTACATTGTTTTATGGACTAATGTATTGTGTCTAAGTGCTGGAAACAGAAAAAATCGAGTTGGAAAAGAGATGGCTCGAGCAGCCAAAGTCTGTCCAGTCTGGGTGCACCGGACTGTCCGGTGGTGCACCGGACTGTGTCCGGTGCGCCAGGCTGGCTCGACGTGAAGTGGCCGCTCTCGGGAATTTGCCGACGGCGTACGGCTAAAATTCACCGGACTGTCCGGTGTGCACCGGACTGTCCGGTGAGCCAACGGTCGGCCGGGCCAACGGTCGGCTGCGGAATCTGCGCGCGACACGTGGCCGGGCCAACGGTCGGCTGCGGAATCTGCGCGCGACACGTGGCCGGGCCAACGGTCGGAAGGGGGCACCGGACTGTCCGGTGTGCACCGGACATGTCCGGTGCGCCAACGGCTCCCAGATCTGCAACGATCGGCAGCGCCATTTTAGGAAAGAAATCGGGCACCGGACAGTGTCCGGTGTGCACCGGACTGTCCAGTGCGCCACCCGACAGAAGGCAAGATTTGCCTTCCTGGATTGCTTCAAACGGCTCCTAGGCCCCTTATGCCTATAAAAGGGACCCCTAGGCGCCTCAAGCAAAAGAAAAGTGCAGCCAACAAGTGTAGACTTCATTGGAATCAATTCTCGCTCTCCCTCTTGTGTATAACTCTATAGTTTATGTAGAAGGCACAGCTATAAGCCTTTAGAGAGAGGAGTAGTGCTGCTAAGAGCTAGAGCAAGGTCTTGAGCGTATCGTTACTCTGCCGGGGTGCTGCCAAGAAGTTTGTAAGCAGCCGCGGTTCTGTTGTAACCCCACTCAATAGTGAAAGGCTCTATCTGTCATACTGACAGATCTGAGCAAACGGAGGAAGGAGTTGAAATAGACTCCAAGCCCAGGTGTGGCTAACTCCAACGAGGACTAGGCAAGCATTTCAGGCTTGGCCGAACCTCGGGATAAATCCTTGCGTCTGTGTGCTCTGTTATGTATTGTACTCTGACTCTCTGTCTTACTCTCTTATATATCTGCACTTCACTACTTACTTGTGGTACTAGCTTTCCTTGAAGTGCAGGATATTCGTAAGACAGGAACTTCAATTCCACTGCAACCTACTCGAAGGATTCTTCACTCCACTGCGATCCTGTCTTCGAGTAGAGTAAGATTTAAGTTTTAAAGTGATAATTTTTATTCGCCTATTCACCCCCCCCCCTCTAGGCGACATCTAGATCCTGTTCCCGGGCCAAAGGGAACTTTCAATAGCACTAATTGAGCTAGGTGGCTTGGATGGTTATGGAGCTGGCAGAGGTGGCCAGTCCATCCGTGAGCAGTATGATGACCACAACTTTCATCACCCAAAGATCAATTTCCCTAACCTATAGTGTGACACGCAGTCTCCCGAGCTTATGAGTGATATATGTTTGTATCCTCAGGCGTAACCTCACCAATATCTACTATGACATCGGTTAGGAAGACCCTAGTATCGTTTCCTTCCATATAGGCGACCTTGGAAACATCTAAGCCATGTTTCTAATGGTTGTCCCTAAAGGAGTTGGCGGCCAAATGGGCAAACAGGGAATGCTACCACTACCCTAAAAGGTACACCAGCGTCCACAAATGTGTGTCCAAGGCCATGTTTCTGTTGGAGCTCAATGATGAGGAGGAAATAGAGGCCACGATCGAAGAGCTGAGATCTCCCTGTATGCCTTGATAGGGATCAACATCACCAACACTATGGAGCTCCATGTCACGATCGACAACCATACTGTGGTGTCCCTAGTGGACATGGGGTCAACCCACACATTCGTTCAAAGGCCATCCACCATGGACTCCTTCACTGACCTCTTTGACAAGCATTAAGGTATGCCTCCACCAAACCATCACGACTGCTCCATGAGGACACTACCAAGTACCAAACACAACATTGGGCTATAGTTGTGATATTAAGTTTGACTTGATGTGAATTCATATGAAAAAAGTTATGAAATATTTTTTGTTGTACCTATTTATAGAGATAGACATCTTAGAATGTCGCCTCTGTAAATCCGTTCATGGAAATTTTCTTTTGCTAGAAGTGTATACTTTAGGTGAATTTCTTCTTACTGTGTGCATGTCAGCCATCGTGCTGTTAGTTTTATTTGCAGGTTTTAAAAACCTCAACGTACAGGGGAGGTGTTGTCGATTTTTTTTGTATTAATAGACTTGTGTTTCTTTTTTACAGAGAAGATACTTGTCTTCCTAGCCGCTACGGGTCTGCTTGCACCGTGTCGTGTCGCCACTGCACCGACCCGCCACAGCCCCACTAGCCTGACTCCACCGCCACCCTAGGTATAACCTATATTTCCGCATCATGGTCGTAGATCACGTAACCCAGTTAGGTGTCTCCCGTTCGAAAGAGATACGGTGTAGATATGCAGATCTTTGCATATCTACAAATGTATCAGTTTCGAATTGTCCACGTTTTTTGGACAGCCCGCGGTTGCGTAGATGGTGTTAGTTTCATGCTCTACTCCGGTCCGAGAGAGTTTCGGCGTCACCTCCTTGTTGTTCTCCGGACAGTACACTCTCCCTGCCAGGACGTGTATCCGGAGAACAGCGGGGAGGTGCTACCGAAATTCTATCTCGGATCGGAGTAGAACATGGAAACTAACTCCATCTACGCAACCGCGTGTGGGATTAGGACCTATCCTCACCTATTAGAAGGTAGAAACGTAGTGTACATGCATTACATGTCTATATTAAACTATACTCGGTTATATATGTTAGAGGATGGAGGACCGTGAGTGGATGTACACGGGCCGCGTAGGACGTAATGATGTCACCTCTGAATGGATTAGGAAGACCGATGCTTTCATGGAACGGGCATTTGGCGAAGCTGCTAAAGGAGCGAGTCTGGTCCCTTGTCCGTGCAGCAAATGTGCCAACAGGAAAAGGAAAACAAAGAAGGCCATGGTAGAACATATTTGGAAGAATGGATTTACGTCGGACTATACTCGGTGGATCTTCCATGGTGAAGCGCATCGCACGAGAGAGGAGGTGGTGAGACAACGCGTCGAGGATTACGATGCTGATGCCGAGGTAGCGGACATGTTGAACGACTATCACGAGGCACAGTTCGCCGAAGGACGTACGGAGGACGAGCCAGAGGCGACCGCAAAGGCATTCTACGACATGTTTGACGCGGCACAGAAACCCCTTCACGGCAAGACAAAGGTTTCTCAACTGGATGCCATTGGGCGTATAATGGCGTTCAAGTCGCAGTACAACATGAGTCGAGACGCCTTCGATGGTTTGTTGACAGTTATTGGCAGCCTGCTTCCGGAGGATCACATTCTGCCAAAGAGCATGTACGAGGCACAGAAACTCCTTCATGCACTCAAGATGACGTATGAGCAGATACATGCTTGTCCGAAGGGCTGCGTCCTATTTAGGAAAGAACACACTGAGGCAAAGTACTGTCCGAAGTGTAAATCGTCTAGGTTCATGGAGGTAGACTCTGGTGATGGACAGAAGAGGTAGCTCGACATCCCCGTGACAATCCTACGCCACCTTCCGTTCATACCGAGGATCCAGCGTCTATACATGATAGAGGAATCCGCGAAACAGATGACATGGCACAAAAAAGGCAAACGATACAATCCTGACAAGATGGTTCACGCATCCGATGGTGAAGCATGGACCCACTTTGATGCCATTCACCATGAGAAAGCCAAAGAGCCTCGTAATGTTCGTGTTGCGCTGGCCACAGATGGGTTCAATCCCTATGGAATGACCGCTGCCCCATACACATGTTGGCCCGTGTTCGTTATCCCCATCAATCTCCCCCCTCCCCCCGGCGTATGCTTTCAAAGACAGAACATATTCGTGTCGTTGATAATTCCTAGACACCCGGGGAATAAAATGGGCGTGTACATGGAGTCTTTGATTGATGAATTGGTCCGTGCTTGGGAGGAAGGGGTATGGACGTTTGGGAGGAAGACAAACATGAAAATGCATGTTTGGTACCAGTACTCCATGCATGACTTTTCGGCCTATGGGCTATTTTGCGCCTGGTGTGTTCACGGTAAGTTCTCATGCCCAGTTTGCAAGGAAGCTCTTAGGTTCATTTGGTTGAAGAAGGGTGGCAAATATTCGTCATTCGATAAACATCGACAATTTCTCCCTCCTGACCATGCATTCCGACTAGACATCAAGAACTTTACGAAAGGTGTCGTGGTGACAGACCGCCCACCTACAATGATGACTGGTGCCGAAGTTCGCCAATAGATAGATGGTCTCGTGGCCAACCCAGAAGGTGGTTTTGTGGGATATGGTGAGCAACATATGTGGACACATAAGTCGGGCTTGACTCGGCTCCCCTATTATGATGACCTGCTCCTTCCACACAACATTGACGTGATGCACACTGAAAAGAATGTCGCCGAGGCACTTTGGGCAACAATTATGGAGATTCCTGATAAGTCAAAGGATAACGTAAAGGCAAGAGTGGATCTAGCAGAGTTATGTGATAGACCAAACCAAGAGATGAAGCCACCTAGTGGTGGAAAGACATGGAGAAGGCCTAAGGCCGATTTCGTCCTGAGCAGGGCCCAGAGGAAGGAAGTACTACAGTGGATCAAGATGTTAATGTTCCCTGATGGGTATGCAGCTAACCTGAGTAGGGGGGTGAACTTATCTACTCTGCGAGTCTTAGGGATGAAGAGTCATGACTTCCACATATGGATTGAACGAATTCTTCCGGTGATGGTTCGAGGCTATGTCCCTGAGCATGTCTAGCTAGCGCTTGCAGAGTTGAGCTATTTCTTTCGCCAGCTTTGTGCAAAAGAGTTAGCTCGGACCGTGATTGCAGACTTAGAAAGGATGGCACCCGTGTTACTGTGTAAGCTAGAGAAGATCTTTCCACCCGGCTTCTTCAATCCGATGCAGCATTTGATTCTTCATCTCCCGTATGAGGCACGAATGGGGGGCCCGTGCAGGGACGTTGGTGCTATCCAATCGAGAGATGTCTAAAGATTATCCGAAAGAAATGTAGAAATAAATGCAAAATCGAGGCTTCCATTGCAGAGGCATACATACTGGAGGAGGTGTCAAACTTCACAACAACTTACTATGGTGACAAACTGCCGAGCGTGCATAATCCACCCCCTCGTTACAATAATGGCGGTAATGAATCGAACCTCAGCATTTTTCGAGGGCAACTCGGAAGCGCGAGTGGTTCGACCACCAAGACCCTGAGACATGAAGAGTGGCGCCATATCATGCTATATGTATTGACCAACCTTGAAGAGGTGACGCCATACATGGAGCAATTTCTTCATGAATTCTGGCGTCGATCAAGGGACCCAACTCCACAGGAATATGATACCCTTCTTAGAAAGGGTGCGGGAAATGGATTGCCCGATTTCATTTCCTGGTTTAAACGTAAGGTACGTGCTTAGTTTGTCATTTGAAGTTGCTCTTACGTGCGAATAATATAATAATCTAGCGTGTTTGAACTTGCAGGGCCAAAGAGAGCCGTCTATGAGTGCTGAGTTGAGACAAGTAGCCAATGGCTTTGCCTATAGGGTTAGGAAATTTTCTGGGTATGACGTCAATGGATACCGTTTTCGCACAACAAGCTACGACCAAAGTCGGCCCAATCGAAAAACCACGTGTTCTGGAGTCTTTACGCCCGGGCTTGACGAGGTCGAGCATTATGGAAGAATTGAAGAAATATATGAACTCAGTTTTCATGGTTCCAAACCTCTTACTCCAGTGATATTCAAATGTCATTGGTTTGACCCTGAAGTTACGAGACGGACACATTCTAATCTTGGGCTAGTCGAAATTCGACAGGATTCCACCTTACCAGGAGACGATGTCTATATTGTGGCCCAACAGGCCACGCTAGTGTATTATCTTCCATATGCGTGCCAAACGAAAGAACATCTTAAGGGTTGGGATGTTGTGTATAAGGTATCACCGCACGGTAAATTACCTGTTCCAAATGATGAAGATTATAACTTAGACCCGGACACATATGACGGAGAGTTCTTCCAAGAAGATGGGCTAGAAGGGCGATTTGAGATAGACTTAACCGAAGCGATCAGAATAGAAGTAGATATTGAAATGGTTGTTGATGAGGAGGATGATGAGGTGCAAAATGAGAATGACTTAGAAATGCTTGAAGGCAATGCCAATGACGAACTTGCGCCTTCAGATGGTGTTGACTATAAAATGGTTGATAGTGATGATGACACTTATGATCCGGCTAACCCGGACACATATGAAGATTATTTTTAATCGATGTAATGCTATATTTCATTTATTTTGCATATGTTTCTAAATACATATTTTTTTATCTGTGCTTAATTGCTTACTCTTAATTGCAGGTTGTTGGACAAAGATGGTGGGCGGTGGGACGAGGACGAGGAGGGGGAGGGGAGGGGGAGGAGGAGCACCCGTAGGACGGAGGAGGAGGCGCAGCAGGACGACGCCGTATAGCAGCAGGTGGAGCAGCAAGCCGCTGTCGATGTGGCGCAGCAGGACAACGACGATGCGGCGCAGCAGGACGACGACGACGCCGCTCAGCAGGACGTCTCTGGTTCTGGCTCCTCAAGTTCGAGGAACGTCTACTTGCGAGGTCCCGCGAGTCTTCCTCAGCGACCCATACTTCGTGACAGATGTCCGCTGATACGACCCGATGGGGAGAGGTAGGTAACTTTAGATGTTGTTGCTGCTTTTTCATATTATATGTTCAAATTAATAATAGAAACTAATACTTTATCTTAATCACTTGGACAGGCCTTGGATTGTTTTGGAGAGTGCAGGGGGTCACGGCCGCCTCCCCAATGGCATCCTCCGCCTTCTATGCAGGGAACACTTCCCTGGACTTGTCGAGTATGCCGGAGTGACGGGCCCAGCCTACACCTTCGACCACTATGCCGTCGCCCCCGATGCAGTAGATCGGGACGACAGGGAATTCAACAACAAGGCGGAGCGGGTGAAGCAAGAGCTGTGGGTAAGTCTTCCTCGCACTATATTGTTTAATAAGTCGCATTTGTTGCATATTCTTGAAATAATGTATGGATACATTGTCTTTGTATGTAGGATTTCTTCAGATGCGAGGCTGGATACGAGGCCAGGGCGGATGTGGTGGCTACCGGCTACCACGAGCTGTAAGAAGCTCGTCGTGGACATGCATTACGAGGCGCGCATCTAGGCCCTCGTCACTTACCACGGCTCCGTCCTTGGGGAGAAGGTGAGCAAGAAGGACGCCCGAACCATGTCGTTGACTCCGGACCAGTACTTGCAGGTAAATACAAAATTTTATTATTGGTACTAAATATGCTTAATTTTATCTTCTGATATGCCGTGTACTTGTATTTTTTAGATGATTCCTTATTGGTGCGCCGCGCATCCTGAGTGCTGGGAGCAGATGGTGCAGAGGTGGTGCTCGGCTGAGTGGGACGAGGCGCACAACGCTAACCGGGAACGGCGTTTGATGATGCAAGGTCCCTCCCACCATCAAGGCAGTCGCAGCCTGGGCAAATACGCGGAAGCATGGGTACGCGCTCTTTTTTATTTAGGTATATAACTTTTGATTAGACATGATTTCTAACCATCTCGTTGGTTTTCTCGTAGTCGGCGTCACATGGTGGCCAGCCTTGCTCCATCTTCTCGGCATATGCTATGGCCCACAAGGGGAAGGCGACGTCCGACGTCACCTACAACCCGGATGACGGGCCCGAGGCGTACACCAACCCTGCCGTCCACAGCCGCCTCAGTGAGTACACCGCCATGGCCAAGGAGGTCCATGGGCCAGATTACGATCCGAGGACCGAGGACATCGACGGAGATGTCCTCATGAGGGTCGGAGGAGGCAAGAGGCATGGGCGGTACTGGATTGCCGACGGGGCAATCGACTCGTCCTCCACGCCCACTCTATCTCAGGTGCGAGCAAGGAGCACGACGCGAGCCCAGCCGTACGACCTTGGCAGGACAGCTCACAGCATCGTATCCAGCAACTCCAGGTTATTCCTTATCTATTCATCATTCATTGATTATTATATATCTTCTCTTTGCATTATCGTAACATTAGGGCAAAATATTACAGACTCAGCTAGATGATGAGAGGAGGCAACGTGAGGAGCTGGAGCAGAGGATGGCGGAGATGTTCGCGTACATGCAGAGCCTTGGCGTCGCACAGGGTCATGCTCCACCACCTCCGTTGTTCCCTGCAGCTGACCCTGCTGAGTTCACTACTCCTGTGAGTATCAAATTTTTAGTACTGCATGACATATATTCATATGTTCTCACACATGCAATCTCTTCTCTGTGCAGGGTCAATCGGCGGCGTCGAACAACCCTCACGCTTCGTCCAGCCCTTCGTCGAACCAGTCCAGCCGCCCACCTCGTTGATGACCTGTTTTGTGATGATCCAGACTTATATTTGTGAGTGTTGGTGATGTTAGTTATACTTGTTCTTGTGAGATACTTAGTGAGACTTATGTGCTGTGAAACCTGATTTATGTGGTGATATTTGTGATATATATGGTGTTGATGATAAATGATATATAATGTGATGCGAATGATATATATCTTCTGTTTGTTTGGATGGAATAGCAAAAACAAATAAAAAAGAGACTTTCTGGTCATTTTGCCGAGTGTAACACTTGGCAAAGAGGTTCTTTGCTGAGTGTCAAGACCATAACACTGGGCAAAGAACCAAGACCTGGGCACCGGTATAGGTTCTTTGCCGAGTGTAATGTCTGTGGCATTCGGCAAAGAGGCACACTTTGCCGAGTGTCGCGCGCAGCACTCGGCAAAGAGCCTGACATGAGGACCCTCCCTAGCGGGCTCTTTGCCGAGTGTCCCAAAGGGCACTCGGCAAAGTTATCTCCTTTACCGAGTGTCATCCTTGACACTCGGCAAAGAAGCCGTCTCCGTTACCTCGTCGCCGTAACGGCCGCTTTTCTTTACCGAGTGCTCCCTGGCACTCGGTAAACCTCTTTACCGAGTGCCCGAGAAAAAGTACTCGGCAAAGAAGGTTTTGCCGATGTACTGTTTGCCGAGCCTTATTTGTCGAGTGCAACACTCGGCAAAGCCTTTGCTGAGTGTTTTTGGGGCTTCCGTAGCGATGGGACGAGGAAACATTGTCGATCAAGAAGAAAACGCGATAGAATTTCTCAAGTGGATAAAGGCTTGGGAGGTTGACGGGGCCGCGTATTTGGACACTTTTTTTCCCTGGGGCACCGGCATTTTTGCAGCCAGGAGATTTGGTAACCGACAATGACGTAGCCAGCCAATATTTAGAATCGCCCCCATGAGTAATGCAAGAATCCGTAAAAGCAAAAGGAGAAAAAAAAATTGTCCAGCCTCATGCATTACCGTTGCCAAGATATCTGAGCACGTAGGCCACATAGAACAGCAATGGTGCCGTGCGGATGAATGACCACCGTCGTATGCCAAACTTTTGTGCCGGGGAAACAATTGCATCTCTGGAGGTGATTACCCTCGTGCCGATGAATGGTCGCCGTGCGTCGCGTGCCGATGAATAACCTCGCGTGCCAAAATCTTGTGACGGGTAAGTGTATGTGTATTTTTTTCTTCTTCTTTTTCGAACAGTTCACGCGAAAACGACACGGCCACCGTGGCGTGGAGAGAGAGAGGAGAGAAATGCTTTGTCGCGTGGTGGTGGCGAGTGGATGAATGGTCTTTGTCTCCACGGAGGCCCCACGCGGATGACAACAACGTCCGACGCGGATCCGTGTAGAGAGGCGATAACGCTGGGACGTAGCGACTTGGCTAAGAACCGTGGGCTGGTCGCTGTTGTTGCATGGAAATTTTTCTCAACTTTTTGCAGGGATTCTGCACACAGCTCCGAGAAAGAAAAAACCGCGGCGCTTTCAGAGACGACCCAGGCGTGCGAAAAACTCTTTTTAAAAAACCCCCGTGTTGCGATTGCAACCTGGAGGAGCCGTTTGTGTTTGTCGTGGAAACATTTTACCTTTTGAGGCTACCCATCAAATATCTACAGTAACTAGTAGACACCGGACGTCGCTCATCTCTTGTGGGATGAGCAAATATCAAAGATCTGCGATGCAAATGCGGCCAATTCCCATGAAAGGAGCATACAGTACGTGCTAATGGGTATGCAGCACGTCAATTCCCTGCCAATCGCTACAGCAAACATTGGCTCTGTTTGTTTCGGCTTCTGGGAGCTTCTGACCACCAAAAGTTGCTGTGGACTGCCAAACGCTCAACTTTTCAGCCAGCTTCTATAAAATTCGTTGGGGCAAAAACCATCCAAAATCAACATAAACACATAATCGGTTGAGTCGTTGTAATAGTAGGAATCCGTCACTTTCTAGATCCTGAGCCATATGAACAACTTTATCTTCCTCCACACGTAATCGTAATGATACTCAGATTCTCCCCACAGCCAGATTTTCAGAAAAGCTGGTCAGAAAAAAGCTGAACCAAACAGGCCCATTGTAGGCTGCACTTGTTATGTCTCTTTTGCAAATCGTAGAGTGATTCCACGGTACTTCATGAGTTGATTTTGTTTTTGGAATTAAACGAACAAACCATCCAGTTTGATTCATTTCAATTTCCTCCTACAAGCCTATTGGAAACATAAGTAGGCATTAACAAGTGATTGCAGTTCCTTCTAAGCAAAGATAATAGAATAAGTCTACGTAGAGAAAAATCAGGTTTTGTGGGAAAAAAAAGGATAGAATATGTTAGAAAATGGGACGCCTGGTCATGACCGAACAAAATTCTGTTGGGCCTTGGCCGCGTCAATCTAGCTCGGGCCAACGTTATCTCTCGCGTTGTCCAGAAAGGCAGACAGACAGACGAAAAGTACTGATCACTCCACCAAGCTGCCATCTCATGTGCAATAAAGTACAAAATGCCTCTGATGGACAAGAGTTTCTTCTCTTCTTTTTTTTTTGTTAAAGGAAGATTTTATTCAAACTGCATTATACATCGAGTTGATACACGGCTCTGAAAATGTTCTTCCGACTCTGCCTAGCAAGATGCACATAGCCAACAAAAAAAAACAGACGCACTCTAGTAACGAATCATGTTATCTGTAAATTATACAGCACTACACGTATAACAAGGTCGTTATTGTTCAGACACCAAATGCTGACTGCAGATGCGATCTGACACTACCTGATAGAAGTGCGTTCCTTGTCCAATCCTGGATGTTCTTCTTCGCATCTGCAACATAATCATAGCAACACAAGGTCCAGCTTAGATAGATAGAGTAGAGCACCACATTGCATCGTTGCAGGCATGAACTTAAGTATGTAATGTAATTGAAGAGGTCTAACATCTTTGACGTCCCAAGAAATTGTGCATAGTTCAATGCATGTTAGAGCTAAGCAGACAGCATGCAACAAGATGGCACAAAAGTATTTCTGCAGGGTATGCTCCAGCGAAATCAATCCCATGCTATTTAGATTTTAGAGTAGAGTAAATGGGCAACAACAAAAATAATGAGTAATAGGAAACAAGCTGGATAGGGGGACATCTAAGTTGAACAACATAGCATTAGATAGCAAAGCAATAGAACGACCACTTCAGGTTTCAGGATATAGCAACACATCCAAACAAGAATAGTCCACAGAATTCTGTTGCTACCTATCCACTTTTCAAATAGTAAACCAAACTTTTGAAGCTGTAGATCTGTTTATTTATAAAATAATTATAGGACTGATTGATAAGCTTCAAAAATATGCATGCTTTACTTTCATCAATCATAACTTTTCCAACAAGGTAGCATTGGATGCAATACAGGAGAATGTGCACCTTTATTGCATTTGGTGAACCCAATAATATTTGCGATGCTGAGGCTCAAGCAAACTCCAACAACGAGAAGGTAATCAGCTTGAAGTCTGATGAGCGAGAATATCCCAAGTATAATCCATGCAGCCGCCTGAAACATGGAAGGAGTGGTATTTTTCAAATACAATAAACTTACATTGTATCTCTCTATGATATACTACATATCAAGCACAAAGATAAGTATGGTGGAGTGTAGGAATACATATGAACCATAATTTTAACAACATAAAGTTCGCCATGTTTTCTTCACCTCTCCTTCCCAGTTCCCGGTTTCCTTTTTTCTTGAATACGCATGAGAACCGTATATCACTCCATTAAGAACATGGACTATACAACGACCCAAACACACACAAATACACCCATGTGGCAGGATTTTAATTACATTCGATTCTAAGATAAACAAAAAACGGCCTGACTAAAGACATAAGGCAACCACCTCCAAGAGATAACCCCTGCACCTGCTAAACACCAGAGGTGAGCCTCGTAAAAAAATCTGTCTGACGACATGCTGTATACCAGCATTGGTTCCATTGAGCACGATTTTTGTGGTGTTTCCACAGCATCCAAACTTTCCAGTCAATCTATTGTGACAGAATTGTGCTCTGTTTGAATTTTGTCCTAATTCCAAATTAAAAAATGGAATTATGTGAAATTCTGTATGAAAATCATGCAGACACAGCACAGTATGATGACTCAACAGGTCCGTTTCCACTCCAAAATGGAAAATTAAAACAGACCTATGACCTGGGCACCCGACAGTGCACTTGATCGATATTTTCCATACTGTATTGAAATGATTCATAAATTCTCAAACCTAACCATAGCCAGGACTCTACTTTCAATAATGAACCATAACTGCATTTGCTAAACAAATAAAATATAAACATTGTAGGTTCAACTATTTCTTTGTCTAAGAGCATCTCCAACAATGCCTCAAATTGGTGCCTTAAATTAAAATATGAGGCTCTACGCAGAAAAAAAAAACTACTCCAACAGTGACTCATTTCACAAAATTTAGTCAAAAAATTATAGGGCACCCTCTCAAGTGCCTCAGATATACTACACCGTAGTGTGCTGCCCTATAATCTAGATTTGAGGCTTTACTGTTGGAACAAGATGTTTTGTTGGTGCCCTAAATTCTATAAAATATACTTATTTTTAAATTATAGGACATTTTTATAGGTCACGTTGTTGGAGATGCTATAACTAGCAGGATATAAAACTATAGAAATGCCCCAAACTTTCATTTCCCAGTATAATAGATCAGCATCCACATTGGCTCAGGTCTAACCCCCCTCATGATAGACCATGCCAGTGCAACAATACACTTGTGCTTTTGCCACAACTTGATAGAAAAGGTTTAACCAGGAGTTACTAGTTACTACGATATGAATAGCTCAGTTTAATCATGGTCATGGGAGCTGGATGTATGGCCCATTAGGACAACTTCTCAAAACCACAGTTTGCCATGCTACCTCATTTAATTCATGTTACATTCCATCCATTGCAATTATATATCAAGGAAACATTAATTTTCACATTTTTTCAATCTACAGTTTGTATATGAAAGAAGAGTTAAATGTACAGCTGGTTTAGCAGCATGCATGGAAAACATCCAGTCATCCACATATTGATACTATATTAAATACTCTGCTCGTTTTTGGATGGTTATCCCACAGGATACAGGTACAGAGAAATATATTCAACTGAAGACATGTATCTAATAATATGAGTTGATCACACATCTGGCACACCTAGATTCAGCCCCTTTTCCTGATGAAGGGTAACTTCTGGGGTTCCAACACTCAAAAAAACTTGACCTGCGGGGGTAAGACAACCCCCGGGCATTATATTAAGAAGACCTCACGCGGTAGAGAAAACCCCTGAACCCCTGGCCCACCCATACACAGCGGCACCGTAGCCCATCTGAAAAACGACCGCGACCAGGACCGGGCCTTAGACTTGTGCTTTGGCGTGGGACAGACGACAGGATTTTTTTAACCACAGCCTGAAATTCGCTCCCATGGGGAGTCGAAATCAGGACCTAAGGAGTGCTATTCAGGCCACCTAACCAACTCAGCTAGAGACCCTTTCGCGGTACCAACACTCAAAGGAAATAAAGTTTACAATAACCACACACTTACAAAAACCAACGTCTCCCAGAATTCCTATGAGCCTATGCATTCATATCAATTTTAATGACAGCAGCAAGTAAGAAATGCATGTAGTACCTTATAGTTTATATACATGAGTAATTGTCAATACTCTCAGGCTGGCCGCAGCGCTCGCCGCGCGGCCGCCCCCTCCCCTTGCATGGCGGCTACAGGGGCGCCCCTGCGCCCGCAGCGCGGCCCCCTGCGAGCCCCCCCACGCGGCGGAGATGAACAGGACTCCGCTGGCTGCAGCGTGAGTCCGCGGACCCCCTATTCACTGTTCATTTGTACAGTGGGTTTTTAATAGGTGAAGAAAAAATGGTAATAGATGATGAATAGGGTTGGATAATGATATTTTATAGTTGTAGTGGGGTATAGGGGGAGTATTTAGGGGTAACCGCTGCGGGAGACGAAAAAATAGGGGGTGAAATGTTGATGATGTGACGCAAAAAAGTGATATAGGGGGAAAAATTTAGAGGGAACCGCTGCGGATAGCCTCACTAACTCTATGTGGAGGAATCTTGCATGCTTCTACTGAGTTTATAGAATTCCTTGTAAATTTAGGCGATGTGATGGTGGGGTGGTGGGTGTTATTTTACATAGGCTCCTCATCTCATTGTTACTTCCCTAAGAAACTAACTGCATGTCGTCTGAGTATACTAGTATAGATGTACATTCAGCAATACTTCAAGCAACATGAAACTTCTAATAGTACTACTTATTATTCCTACCAGAATATATAATAATAAATAGTGGCCTCTACAGCACTTACAGTCAAATATAGAGTCCACCAGAACAGCCATGAGTCCTTCTTATTCATCCTAGCCAGGGACTGCAACAAAAGGGCTAATTGAATATTTTGTGTGCACAGCTGGACCAAAACAGGCAAAAAAGGAAAAACAAGAATGTAAATTGCCAAATTCAAACCTCTCCATCAAGGCACTCAAACTTCCAGACACTCTCTCCCTCATCGTTAATCTCATTCCACCACCGCAGCCCAACCAGTATCCTTCCGCTGACATTCTTCACGACCCAGAAGTCAAGTGCTGCGAGGAGCACAGTGATGACAAAGATGATGACGAAGTTGTTCACGAACAGTGTGGACAGTATGTAGAACGCCAATGCCGATGCCTTCAGGGAGAAACAATCAGAATCAGCTAAAACCTATCCACAGTTCTGGTGCATATAAGATCAGAAACTGTAGCCATGTGTACCTTGAAGAGAACATGGAAGAAGCATGTCTTAGGATTTGCGTAGTTCTCGGTAACCTCCTGCAACGGGGCGGATCCAGTGAAGAACAACATGGGTGTACATATTCACACACGATAATTTTTGCAAAAAAAAAAGAAATGCAATGCATAATACTACATGATATAACAGATCCGAATGTAAATAGCTTCAGTTAGGGTTTGGGCGCTCAGTTTCGCACAGAAGGAATGGAAGACAAGAGAAGAGGTAGGGGTACCTGTTGGGTGCTCATCGCCGGCGAAGGGCCCGGCGAAAACCTGGCACCTGGCGGCGGGGGGGCGGGAGACGGGGGGCGCCGGGGCGGCAGCGATCGCCCAGTCGTCGCAACGAGAATAGAGACGCGGGGGCAACGGGAGAACCTGGCGAGCGTGGCGACTAGCGAGTAGCGAGCGTAATCGGGGAAGGCAAAGCGTAGGAAAAAATGCAAGGCCCTGCAGGGAGTCCAATCCGGCCCTGCCGTTTTGACAGGAAGTATCGGGTCGGGCCAAGAAACACTTCGACACTTTTTGGCCGGCCCGAACTCGACTGTAGCGTGGCATCAGCAAGTATTTTGGGCTGCCTTTACCCATCCATCCGAAGTGTTGAGTTAGTTGTTTCTCGAGTTTCAAAACAAACGAGTAGGTTGCCTGTGCATTGCGACGGCTTATAACAATACTTATGTAAATTATCCACTAAAAAATTCAATATTTTTTATTGATTGTCTTTGCTCTCCGTATAATATTTTTTTTGATTTGGCTAACTGATGTTATTATTTATTCCATCCAATATGTATTAGCACAACACGGCCAATGAAGTGAGCGATTAGAAAAGAGTTCACAACGGCTAACTGAATAAATATAGATTATAAAATAACATAATTCTACCATACAGAGACCAAATAAGAGAAAGTTTGTGAGCTCAGGTTTCTAAAATAAGTCACATGAACTCAAACTTATAAAAAATATAGATCAAAATATGGAGTGATTGCTAAAGTAAGGCATCAATAAAACTGGATGTGCTCCATATAAATTATGCTACTTCGTAGCAATTACTAACATTTAAAACCAACAAATAACCTTTCATTTTATTGTTAGTGTGACAAATCATTGTTGCTCCATCTAATTCAGCAACCTCAAACACCATGGAGTCCATTGAGCCAATATGGTCTCAGAAACGACCTAATGCCAAGAACGCTGTGCCGTGCTTGGTCTGTAGCCTCAGGCCGTAGTGCTGGCCCGACACGACACGATTATATTTTTTTATTTTACAAAAAACGTATATACATATATATAATTTATATTCAATATTAAAAATATTTGAGCATGATGTTCTACTGGTTAGACAGCTTCACCCAGTGTCTCCCGTCTTTCTTTTATAAGGGCATGAATTCGAACCCCACCTTCTACATCGTTTTTTAACATTTTATGCTGATTTAATCAAATAGGCCGACGGGCTAACGGGCTGGCCCGGCACAGTCAGCAGGCCAGCATGATGTGCCTGGGCCAGAGTTATGGCCCGCGGGTGTCTGGCCCGTGCCGGACCGTCGTTTGACATCTATAGGCGTGCAGCGGGTTAATTTGAAATAGCTGTGAGGGGTTATTTGTAAAAAAATGACACACGACGACCGTTGAAACTGGTGCTTTAAATATAGTATAGATTATAGTATATATTAGGTGTCGTTTGGTTGACGAAAGATAACGTAAATCTCTATCTCTACTACTTATTAAGGTTGTAAGAGTAGTCTGCTATTCCGTGTTCTGCCACCATTCCCTGTTCTACATTTCTCTTTCCCTCCTTCCCGCACAGCCTATTCCCTCTGTTCTGCCTTTCTCATTCCCCCTCCCCCGTAAAGCCCATTCTCATTCTCAATTTCACGTACAACACACGTCTAGCTAAAATTAAAAAACACAAATGACCTCAAAGGGGTTCGAACCTATGACCTCTCAGGCAAATGCGAGCAGTAGCTGCTGCTACACCATATTTGTGTTTATGCTTACATCTATGACAGGAAAAGCATCTACTACATCTCTCCCCAAGTCCACCTGTTACCCTTGCACAATGCATAGTAGTAGATAAGTATCATTGATATTCTTAAATTATATTTTTGAATTGAGGGGGTAGTATTTAAAAAAGAGCCTTGCATACAATTTCTTTTGTTTGAATAATGTTTTCAACTTAAATTCCTTTTTTGCATGCGTGGCATTTATTCTCAATAATATTTTTCCATAGATATGACTTGTGAGTCATTTTCATAAACCATCGCCAAGGATGAATCCATGTTTCTTGCTTGAAAAAACCCCGAACAAACACCATTAGCAGGAGGCGCTCGCGTTGGCGTCTCTCATCGACGACGAGAAGAAGCTTGATGACTGCAGTTCGACCTCTGGAAGCAGTCCTACATGGCCGCATGAGCCGTTGTGTATGACAAGCTTCGACGCAGCCGCCGCTTGGACGCGGTCCAGAGCGGCTGCACCGCGTTGTCCATCGTCAAGCAGGGACCTCATGGTCGTTGCCAATGTCGGTAACTCTCGGGTTGTTCTGGGCACCGCATCCAACGACGGTGCCATCACTGAGAGCACCTAGAGGGGGGTGAATACGTGATCCTGTAACACTTCAAAAACTTAAGCCACAAAACTTGGTTACTTGTTAGCACAGTAATATGCCAAGTGGCTAGAGAAGGATCTCAACACAACACAATAACCAAGAGATATCAATCACAGAGATGGCACAGTGGTTATCCCGTGGTTCGGCCAAGACCAACGCTTGCCTACTCCACGTTGTGGCGTCCCAACGGACGAGGGTTGCAATCAACCCCTCTCAAGCGGTCCAAAGACCAACTTGAATACCACAGTGTTGCTTTGCTTCTCTTAATCCCGTTTGCGAGGAATCTCCACAGCTTGGAGCCTCTCGCCCTTACACAAGATGTTCACGAAGAATCACAGAGCAAGAGAGGGATTAGCAACTCACACATGACACAAAGATCACAGCGAATACGCACACGCAAAACCCAGACTTGAGCTCAAGAGACTAGCACACTAGAACGGAGCTCAAATCACTAAAATGTCGAACAAGTGCGCGAGAATGAAGTGTGAGTGATCAATGATGCTTAAAGGATGCTTGGTGTACTCCTCCATGCGCCTAGGGGTCCCTTTTATAGCCCCAAGGCAGCTAGGAGCCGTTGAGCACAAGTTTGGAAAGCCATTCTTGCCTTCTGTCATCGGGGGCACCGGACAGTCCGGTGCACACCGGACACTGTCCGGTGCCCGATTTCCTTCCTTAAATAGCGAAGCCGACCGTTGGCAGCCTGAGAGCCGTTGGCGCACCGGACATGTCCGGTGCACACCGGACAGTCCGGTGCCGTCTTCTAGCCGTTGGCTCGGCCACGTGTCTCGCGCAGATTGCACGGCCGACCGTTGGCCCGGCCGACCGTTGGCTCACCGGACAGTCCGGTGCACACCAGACAGTCCGATGAATTTTAGCCGTACGTCGCCGGTGAATTCCCGAGAGCAGCCACTTCGCTCGAGCCAGCCTGACGCACCGGACACTGTCCGGTGCACCACCGGACAGTCCGGTGCTTGCAGACTCAGCAGATTCTTGGCTGCTCGAGCCAAGACATTTCCAATTGGATTTTTCCTGTTTCCAGCACTTAGACACAATACATTAGTCCATAAAACAATGTACTAAGTCTGAGAAACATACCTTAATTCTTGATTTGTACCTTGTCCACCTTTTTACATTTAGGCACTTGTGTTGGACACTAAGGGCCTGTTTGGTTCGTTACCTCAATTGCCACACTTTGCCTAACTTTTGTGCCTAAGGTTAGTTATTCAATTCGAACGCCTAACCTTAGGCAAAGTGTGGCGTAGTTAGCCACGAACCAAACAGGCCTTAAATCACCAAAATACTTAGAAATGGCCCAAGGGCACATTTCCCTTTCAATCTCCCCCTTTTTGGTGATTTATGCCAACTCAACATAAAGCAAGTAGAACAAGTACAAAATCAAATCAAATAAGAACTCAAAATTGTTTTGATTCAATTTTGACATATATGGATCACTCTATGCCACCACTTGGTTTGTTTTTGCAAATCAGACTCAAATTTCTATCTCTAAGTCAAACACACATGTTAAGACATAAAGAGAGTCATTCTAAGAGAAATTGATTTAAGATTTTAAAAACTCCCCCTTTTCCCATAATCAATACTTCTCGCCACAAGAAGCCAACTTTTGACAAGAGAGACAACAAAAGAGTTTTGACAAACCAAAATCTCTATTCTACTATTTTCAAAATCTCTCAAGTGGTAGCTGATCCATTTATTGCTTTGGCCTTTATTTTCTCCCCCTTTGGCATCAAGCACCAAAACGGGATCAATCTTGGCCCTTTAACCCCATTGCCTCACCAAAATCTACAAATAAGAACACAAAGGCAATAAGAGTATGAAGATGAACTTGGAAAAGTTACTCTTTTCAGCGGAGTGCAGTGGAAGTCTTGCATGGTCCAAGTCCACCTTTTCCCTTTCAATTTTCCTTGGAGACTAAAACAACGAAACTCAAGTACATGGTTAGTCTCAAAGGGTCAAGTTGTAGCACAGCTCCCCCTAAATATGTGCATTACTTGCAAACAGGACTTGTGAGGTCCAGGGAGTGTTTGTACAACTTGAGCACCACAATAAGCAACAAAATGCAGAATGAACATGATCAAAGGCATAAACACATGTATGCTACATTTCAATCCAAATTCCGCGAATCTAAGATGTTGAGCTCACTACGCAGCCTGCAAAAGGTCTTCTCATCTAGAGGCTTGGTAAAGATATCGGCTAGCTGGTTCTCGGTGCTAACATGAAACACTTCGATATCCCCCTTTTGCTGGTGGTCTCTCAAAAAGTGATGCCGGATGTCAATGTGCTTTGTGCGGCTGTGCTCAACAAGATTTTCCGCTATTCGAATAGCGCTCTCATTATCACATAGGAGTGGGACTTTGCTCAGATTGTAGCCAAAGTCCCTGAGGGTTTGCCTCATCCAAAGTAGTTGCGCACAACACTGTCCTGTGGCAACGTACTCGGCCTCAGCAGTGGATAGGGCAACGGAGGTTTGTTTCTTAGAGTTCCATGACACCAGGGACCTTCCTAAGAATTGGCACGTCCCCGATGTACTCTTCCTATCGACCTTACATCCAGCATAGTCAGAATCTGAGTACCCAATCAAGTCAAAGTTAGACCCCTTTGGATACCAGATCCCGAAGCAAGGCGTAGCGACTAAATATCGAAGAATTCGCTTCACAGCCACTAAGTGACACTCCTTCGGATCGGATTGAAATCTAGCACACATGCATACGCTAAGCATAATATCCGGTCTACTAGCACATAAATAAAGCAAAGAACCTATCATGGACCGGTATGCTTTTTGATCAACGGACTTACCTCCTTTGTTGAGGTCGGTGTGTCCGTCGGTTCCCATCGGCGTCTTTGCGGGCTTGGCGTCCTTCATCCCAAACCTCTTTAGCAAATCTTGTGTGTACTTCGTTTGGGAGATGAAGGTGCCGTCCTTGAGTTTCTTCACTTGGAACCCAAGGAAGTAGGTCAACTCGCCCATCATTGACATCTCGAATTTCTGCGTCATCACCCTGCTAAACTCTTCACAAGACTTTTGGTTAGTAGAACCAAATATTATGTCGTCGACATAAATTTGGCACACAAAAAGATCACCATCGCAAGTCTTAGTAAAAAGAGTTGGATCGGCTTTCCCAACCTTGAAAGCATTAGCAATTAAAAAGTCTCTAAGGCATTCATACCATGCTCTTGGGGCTTGCTTAAGTCCATAGAGCGCCTTAGAGAGCTTACACACGTGGTCGGGGTACCGTTCATCCTCGAAGCCAGGGGGCTGCTCCACATACACCTCCTCCTTGATCGACCCGTTGAGGAAAGCGCTCTTCACATCCATTTGGTACAACCTGAAAGAATGGTGAGCGGCATATGCTAGCAAGATACGAATTGATTCTAGCCTAGCCACAGGAGCAAAAGTCTCCTCAAAGTCCAAACCTGCGACTTGGGCATAACCTTTTGCCACAAGTCGAGCCTTGTTCCTCGTCACCACCCCGTGCTCGTCCTGTTTGTTGCGGAACACCCACTTGGTTCCCACAACATTTTGCTTGGGACGAGGCACCAGTGTCCAAACTTCGTTGCGCTTGAAGTTGTTGAGTTCCTCCTGCATGGCCAACACCCAGTCCGGATCTAGCAAGGCCTCTTCTACCTTGAAAGGCTCAATAGAAGAGACAAAAGAGTAATGCTCACAAAAATTAACTAATCTTGAGCGAGTAGTTACTCCCTTGCTAATATCACCCAATATCTGGTCGACGGGATGATCCCTTTGAATTGTCGCTCGAACTTGGGTTGGAGGTGCCTGAGGTGCTCCTTCCTCTTGAACATCCTGTGCTCCCCCTTGATCATGTGCCTCCACTTGAGGTACCTGTTCATCATCTTGGGTTGGGGGATGCACCATAGTTGAGGAAGACGGTTGATCTTGCTCCAAATGTTCCTGAGGCCGTACATCTCCAATCGCCATGGTGCGTATCGCGGCCGTTGGAACGTCTTCTTCATCTACATCATCAAGATCAACAACTTGCTCTCTTGGAGAGCCATTAGTCTCATCAAATACAACATCGCTAGAGACTTCAACCAAACCCGATGATTTGTTGAAGACCCTATACGCCTTTGTATTTGAATCATAACCTAATAAAAATCCTTCTACGGCTTTGGGAGCAAATTTGGAATTCCTACCCTTCTTCACTAGAATGTAGCATTTACTCCCAAAAACACGAAAATACGATACATTAGGTTTGTTACCGGTTAGCAGCTCATACGACGTCTTCTTGAGGAGGCGGTGAAGGTAGACCCTGTTGATGGCGTGGCAAGCCGTGTTCACGGCTTCCGACCAAAAGCACTCGGGGGTCTTGAATTCTCCAAGCATAGTCCTCACCATATCTATGAGCGTCCTGTTCTTCCTCTCTACCACACCATTTTGCTGAGGTGTGTAGGGAGCGGAGAACTCGTGCTTGATCCCTTCCTCCTCAAGAAACTCCTCCACTTGAAGGTTCTTGAATTCGGACCCGTTGTCGCTCCTTATCTTCTTCACCTTGAGCTCAAACTCATTTTGAGCTCTCCTTAGGAAGCGCTTGAGGGTCCCTTGGGTTTCAGACTTATCCTGCAAAAAGAACACCCAAGTGAAGCGGGAAAAGTCATCAACGATAACTAGACCATACTTACTTCCTCCTATGCTCAGATAGGCGACGGGTCCGAAGAGGTCCATATGTAGCAGCTCCAGGGGTCTTGATGTTGTCATCACATTTTTGGTGTGATGAGAGCCTCCCACTTGTTTCCCTGCTTGACAAGCTGCACAAGGTCTATCTTTTTCGAAATGAACATTGGTTAGACCTATCACGTGTTCTCCCTTTAGAAGCTTGTGGAGGTTCTTCATCCCCACATGTGCTAAGCGGCGATGCCACAGCGAGCCCATGCAAGTCTTAGCCATTAAGCATGCATCTAGACCGGCCTCTTCTTTTGCAAAATCAACTAAGTAAAGCTTGCCGTCTAGTACACCCTTAAAAGCTAGTGAACCATCACATCTTCTAAAGACAGACACATCTACATTTGTAAACAAACAGTTATATCCCATATTGCATAATTGACTAACAGATAGCAAATTATATCCAAGAGACTCTACTAAAAACACATTAGAGATAGAGTGCTCATTTGAGATTGCAATTTTACCTAACTCTTTTACCTTGCCTTGATTCCCATCACCGAATATTATTGAATCTTGGGAATCTTTATTCTTGACGTAGGAGGTGAACATCTTCTTCTCCCCCGTCATATGGTTTGTGCATCCGCTGTCAATAATCCAGCTTGAACCCCCGGATGCATAAACCTGCAAGGCAAATTTAGGCTTGGGTCTTAGGTACCCAACTCATGTTGGGTCCTGCAAGGTTAGCACAAATATCCTTATGGACCCAAATGCAAGTTTTGTCTCCCTTGCATCTTGCCCCTAATTTTCTAGCAACTATCTTCCTATCCTTTCTACAAATAGCAAAAGAAGCATTTAAAGCATGATATATTGTAGAAGGTTCATTAACTTTCCTAGGAACATTAACGACATTTCTCCTAGGCATATTATGAATAACATTTCTCCTACCAACATTTCTATCATGCACATAAGAAGAACTAGAAGCAACCATGGCATGAGAATCAAAGGCATTATATACATTACAACTCCTATAAGCATTTCTAGGTTGTCTTCTATCATAGTACATAAAGGCATGGTTCTTTTGCACACTACTAGCCATAGGGGCCTTCCCTTTCTCCTTGGCGGAGATGGGAGCCTTATGTCTTGTCAAGTTCTTGGCTTCCCTCTTGTAGCCAAGTCCATCCTTAATTGAGGGGTGTCTACCAATCGTGTAGGCATCCCTTGCAAATTTTAGCTTGTCAAATTCATTCTTGCTAGTCTTAAGTTGGGCATTAAGACTAGCTAATTCATCATTTAATTTGGAAATTGAAACTAAATGATCACTACAAGCATCAATGTCAAAATCTTTACACCTATTACAAGTTTCAACAATTTCTACACAAGAATTAGATTTACTAGTTACTTCTAGTTTAGCATTTAAATCATCATTAAAACTTTTTAACTTAGCAATAGTTTCATGACAAGAAGATAATTCACTAGAGAGCATTTCATTCCTCTTAACTTCTAGAGCAAGAGATTTCTGTGCTTCTACAAATTTGTCATGTTCTTCATACAACAAATCCTCTTGTTTTTCTAAAAGAATATTCTTGTCATTCAAGGCATCAATTAATTCATTAATTTTGTCTACCTTGGTTCTATCTAATCCCTTGAATAAGCATGAGTAATCTATCTCATCATCATCACTAGACTCATCTTCACTCGAAGAAGCATAAGTACTAGTATGAGTGCTTACTTTCTTCTCTCTTGCCATGAGGCAAGTGTGACGCTCGTTGGGGAAGAGGGATGACTTGTTGAAGGCGGTGGCGGCGAGTCCTTCATTGTCAGAGTCGGAGGAGGAACAATCCGAATCCCACTCCTTTCCGATATGTGCCTCGCCCTTGGCCTTCTTGTAATGCTTCTTTTTCTCCCTCTTGTTCCCTTGGTCCTGATCACTATCATTGTCGGGACAGTTAGCAATAAAATGACCAAGCTTACCGCATTTGAAGCATGAGCGCTTCCCCTTGGCTTTGGTCTTGCTTGGCTGCCCCTTGCGACCTTTAAGCGCCGCCTTGAAGCGCTTAATGATGAGGGCCATCTCCTCATCATTGAGTCTGGCCGCCTCAACTTGTGCCACCTTGCTTGGTAGCGCCTCCTTGCTCCTTGTTGCCTTGAGAGCAATGGGTTGAGGCTCATGACTAGGACCGTTCAACGCGTCGTCCACGTATCTTGCCTCCTTGATCATCATTCGCCCGCTTACGAACTTCCCAAGAACTTCTTCGGGCGACATCTTGGTGTACCTAGGATTTTCACGTATATTGTTCACCAAATGAGGATCAAGAACGGTAAATGACCTTAGCATTAGGCGGATGACGTCGTGGTCCGTCCATCGCGTGCTCCCGTAGCTCCTTATTTTGTTGATAAGGATCTTGAGCCGGTTGTATGTTTGTGTCGGCTCCTCGCCCCTTATCATCGCGAACCGTCCAAGCTCGCCCTCCACCAACTCCATTTTGGTGAGCAAGGTGACGTCGTTTCCCTCATGAGAGATCTTGAGGGTGTCCCAGATCTGCTTGGCATTGTCCAAGCCGCTCACCTTGTGATACTCGTCCCTGCACAAAGAGGCTAGCAACACAGTAGTAGCTTGTGCATTTTTATGAATCTGTTCATTAATAAACACAGGGCTATCCGAGCTATCAAATTTCATTCCACTTTCCACAATCTCCCAAATGCTTGGATGGAGAGAAAACATGTGAGTACGCATTTTGTGGCTCCAAAATCTGTAATCCTCTCCATCAAAGTGAGGGGGCTTGCCAAGTGGAATGGGGAGCAATTGAGCATTTGAACTATGCGGGATGCGCGAATAATCGAAAGAAAAGTTTGAGTTAACCGTCTTTCGTCTATCGTAGTCGTCGTCGTCCTTTTGGGAGGAGGAAGATTCGTCGCTGTCGTAGTAGACAATTTCCTTGATGCGCCTTGTCTTCTTCTTCCTCCCGTCTTTTCTTTTGTGGCCCGAGCCTGAGTCGGTGGGCCTGTCATCGTTGGGCTCGTTGACGAAGGACTCCTTCTCCTTGTCGTTGATCACCATCCTCTTGCCTTTAGGATCCATCTCTTCAGGCGGTTAGTCCCTTTCTTGAAGAGAACGGCTCTGATACCAATTGAGAGCACTTAGAGGGGGGGGGGGTGAATAGGTGATCCTGTAACACTTCAAAAACTTAAGCCACAAAACTTGGTTACTTGTTAGCACAGTAATATGCCAAGTGGCTAGAGAAGGATCTCAACACAACATAATAACCAAGAGATATCAATCACAGAGATGGCACAGTGGTTATCCCGTGGTTCGGCCAAGACCAACGCTTGCCTACTCCACGTTGTGGCGTCCCAACGGACGAGGGTTGCAATCAACCCCTCTCAAGCGGTCTAAAGACCAACTTGAATACCACAGTGTTGCTTTGCTTCTCTTAATCCCGTTTGCGAGGAATCTCCACAGCTTGGAGCCTCTCGCTCTTACACAAGATGTTCACGAAGAATCACAGAGCAAGGGAGGGATTAGCAACTCACACACGACACAAAGATCACAGCGAATACGCACACGCAAAACCCAGACTTGAGCTCAAGAGACTAGCACACTAGAACGGAGCTCAAATCACTAAAATATCGAACAAGTGCGCGAGAATGAAGTGTGAGTGATCAATGATGCTTAAAGGATGCTTGGTGTACTCCTCCATGCGCCTAGGGGTCCCTTTTATAGCCCCAAGGCAGCTAGGAGCCGTTGAGCACAAGTTTGGAAAGCCATTCTTGCCTTCTGTCATCGGGGGCACCGGACAGTCCGGTGCACACCGGACACTGTCCGGTGCCCGATTTCCTTCCTTAAATAGCGAAGCCGACCGTTGGCAGCCTGAGAGCCGTTGGCGCACCAGACATGTCCGGTGCACACCGGACAGTCTGGTGCCGTCTTCTAGCCGTTGGCTCGGCCACGTGTCTCGCGCAGATTGCGCGGCCGACCGTTGGCTCACCGGACAGTCCGGTGCACACCGGACAGTCCGGTGAATTTTAGCCGTACGTCGCCGGTGAATTCCCGAGAGCAGCCACTTCGCTCGAGCCAGCCTGCACCACCGGACACTGTCCGGTGCACCACCGGACAGTCCGGTGCTTGCAGACTCAGCAGATTCTTGGCTGCTCGAGCCAAGACATTTCCAATTGGATTTTTCCTGTTTCCAGCACTTAGACACAATACATTAGTCCATAAAACAATGTACTAAGTCTGAGAAACATATCTTAATTCTTGATTTGTACCTTGTCCACCTTTTTACATTTAGGCACTTGTGTTGGACACTAAATCACCAAAATACTTAGAAATGGCCCAAGGGCACATTTCCCTTTCAATCACGCCGTCCAACTCATCGTCTATCTGAAGCCCAACCTGCCATGTAAGTCGCTACTGACCGACCATGAATTCTTTTGGGACGACGGTCGTTGCTGACGTTGTGTGAGTGTCCTCGAGCATAATGTATATAGAGGAGTAGCGCATCCGGTGGTGCAACGACTAGATGTACTAACTTGCCGATGAGCCCGAGGTCACTTGTCTGGCAGCCCAGCCAAGAGTCATCGGTACTCGCCATGTCACACACATTCGACGACTACTATATCATGGACTGTGGCACCATCTCGGTATCGAAGGTGACGCAGAGGAGGTCCGACATCAATGATCAGTTCGTCATCCTCGCCACCGTCAGGATAGCTTTTGTGTTGGCCTGCCTTTAATTATCTTCGTAAACACACGCACTTGCTTTTTTTGTTTGAACAAGCGCGTATGGTGGTGCGTGCCTGATGACTGACGATGTACGAGAGAACTTTTTCCGGCAGGCGTAGGACGTGCTCTCCAATGATGAGACCATAGAAATCGTGGCATATATCGAAATCTGCATGATACTGATGGTTGCAATGTAGTGGTGAAACAACTAGATTAAAATAACAAAATTTATGTATGGTCAGGATCACAAATGGATTATGAAACCTTTTCTCATAACAATATTACACACATTTTGTATATAAGTTACCGTGGTATTATATGTCCCCATTGCAACGCACGGGCACTCACCTAGTGATAATATTAATAATTCACACTTAATACCAGTGGTAACAAGTTTTAATAAGCCGGTATCTATTTTTAGTGTGGTATCGATTACGGTTGGATTTAAACAAACATAATTTAATATTATCGGTTACTCATCACGTTACTAATATGTGAACCAGATGACACATATATTTCTCCTCTGCTGATGAGCACAAGAAACAGAAGAGAGGGGTGTTTAAACGGTAGTGCATCACACATCATGTTCGTAGATCCTACCGAGGGAGTGTTTGAATGCACTAGAGCTAATAGTTAGTGGCTAAAATTAGTTTAGACATCTAAACATCCTAGCTAATAGTTTAATTATTAGCTATTTTTAGTAAATTAGTTAATAGTTAGGTAGTTATTTGTTAGCTAGCTAATTTCACTAAAAACTTTTAGCCAACTAACTATTAGTTCTAGTGCATTTAAACAACCCTTTAGACATCTAAACGAGAAGCAAACTAATCGAAATGGGGGAGATATGTTCTCTTTGCTAGTGTTGGTCATATGATTGCGGAATAACTTCGGGAGCAGCACAAATAATTTAGATTCAAACACAAGCAAGAGAACTTAGAAGAGAAAACGAAGAAATAAATCGCAATTAACACAACACAAGATTAGATTACAAGTTGCATAGATTTGTTTCTTTGGGTCGAAACGTCGAGGAGTATTATGTTTCTGGACCAAATTCAGGGTAATCGGGGGCCTTGCCGCGAACCAAACAGCTGCTTAGAAAGCTATGACAAACCCTTAACAGGCCACCAAGCAAACAAACCAGGCCATAGCACTTCAAAGCCCAGCTAGCGTTAGCGCTTGAGTCTCAGTGTCTCACAAGTAGCGTGCGTGACAAATAGGTGAATCGCGAATTATTCAGCATGATATGATCTGCGGTGCTTGTTACATTTCTTAGTTACACGAATGGATTCTCTCTCGCAACAGCTGAATCGCTCAGCTAGCTATGCTGGGTCGTACTCGTACGATGGTCATGCCTGGCAGAAGTAGTCGAAGGGCATTTGGGGCGTGGAGAATTGGCCGGAGAAGATCTTCGCAGCAACAAGGGCGTTTGCGGCGTCGGTGTAGTGCACGCCGTCCCAGCTGACGAACTTGGTGCCGTCCTCGCACACCCGGAAGCCCGGGCCGAGGCAGCTCACGTTGGCGTTGTAGTTGTAGGGCGGCCCGCCGTAGCCGCAGCACGCCATGAGCGGCTCCTCGAACCCTGAAACCGTGGATCGATCGATGAGACCGAGGCCTCCTGGATGCACTCATGGATCGGAGGCCATTGATGAGACGCCGTCACTGACCGTAGGCGGTGTGGTTGGCGATGAGGTCGTACTTGACGAACAAGACGTCGGTGTAGACGATGGTGGCGCCGCGCAGCTGCGACCTCAGGCCGTCGCAGGCGGCGCACAGCTGGCCGTTGAACTCGTAGGCGCCGTCGTTGAGGGTCTTGAGGCAGCCGTTGTAGTCGAGGTCGCTGTCGTCGGGCCTTGGCGCGGCGAGCTTCTGGGGCAGGCAGCCGAGAGGGCCGGTGCCGTGGACCCAGAAGTTCTTGGCGCCGTTGTAGTAGAGAGTCTGCAAACGCCGCGCGCGCGCGTACGTTGAATTTTTAATCTATTTTGATTGATACTATTTGCAGACGTACCATGATAGCGTCCTTTATCTCTGACACGATAGCCGGGATCCTCTGGTGGACGACGTCGTCGTAGGGCGCTCCGCTCCCGAATGCGGCGGACAGGTCGTTCTGGCCGATGTCGATGAGGTAGAGCGCGTTCCGGAAGCCGTCGGCGTCGACGGGAGCCGTCCCGCCGTGGGCGGCGAGGTCGAGCGAGCGCTGCTTCAGGTGGAGGAACTGCTGGACCTGGACGTGGAGCGCGAAGGGGACGTTGCGGGGCAGCGTGGAGGAGCCGGAGATGGCGAAGTTGGCGCCGCCCGTGAAGTCGGAGCCCACGGCCTCCAGGTACGGGCTCAGGTAGCTCATGTTCAGGCTCTCACCTGCTTGCGCATTGCATTAGTGGTTAATTCGGGAGGGAGGTCCACCACACGCAGCATAGCTAGTGAGAGGCGCCGCGGCGAAGTGGCAACAGTGGAAGTGCACGATAGGTAGCACACTAGCAACTGGTGGTACGCATGCCAGTAGAAGACTAAAGGAGGATGAAGAAAGATGCGACGAAACACTAGTAGAAAAAGGCTCAAAGCGTGCGGGACAATATGTTTTTACAAACAGATTCGGTTATCAACTGACTGTGCTATTTTTAGTAGCGGTTACTTAAGAAAACAGCATGTAAAAATTCATGATTTCTAGTGGCGGTTTTCTTAAGGAACCGTCACTAGAAATCATTTGTATCCTTAATTTTTCGAGTTTTCCAAACGACCTCATGTGACAAAACCAGCAAAATAAAAGTTGTAGATCTATAAAAGTTATAAAACTTTATAGTTGATAACTTTTTTATTTGAACTCATTTCGGTTCTCAAAAATTGAATCTAAGTATGTCAAATTTAAAATTCAAATTTTGTAAACTGCCTCGGATGAAAAAAGTGTCAAAATAAAAGTTGTAGAACTTCAAAAGTTATTCAACTTTGTAGTTGACAACTTTTTTACTTGAATTCGTTTACGGTCTCAAACAAAAATTTACACTCAAATGGTTGTAATATGTGGACAATAAAACTATAAACTAGACACAAAGCATGTCATAGATGGAGTGGTAGTGGAGGGTACGCGCGAGGGTAGGGTCGACGGTTCGATTACTAACAACCGCGTAGCGCGTGAAAAATGCTGCGACCTACGACTTCGACGGAGACAGGCGGGTGGGGTGAAGTAGGCTGAATCCTCTCCTTAAATATTTTTTTTGCTATTTTAAAAACTCGTTTAATGTTTCTAAAAATAATTTTTACTAGCAGATTTATTACGTCGACCGCAAGTGGAAATCGATTTCCACTGGCGGTTTTCTTAACTCAACCGCTAGTGGAAATCGATTTCCACTGGCGGTTTTCTTTAACTCAACCGCCAGTAGAAATCGATTTCCACAGGCGGTCCTCAGTTATCCGTCTGTAAAAATAATGATTTTTATTGGCCTCTAATATCGACGGTTCTAAAAAACGCCAATAAAAATAGGTTTAGAACCGTCACTATAGAGCTCCTTTGTACTAGTGAAAACTCGTGGTTGGTGCGCGATTCCTTGTCATTTTCTTGCGATGGTCGGGCCGTGCACGCGCGCTGCTTATCATTTATTTACAAATAAAAGACGGCCTGCTCTAGTTGCGACCATTAAGCGTGTGTCCGTCACCATCAGTTGCCACCAACAAGAAGAAGAAAGCATATCATCTATCCCTGTACGGCAATGCAGAGGACGCATGCAAATTGAACATGGATACGCCGCCAGCTGCGTCGCTCTCGGATAGCCGCGCGCGCGCGTGCGTGCGTGAGTGTCCTCAACATTTGTACAGCAAGGTGCTAGCAGGGGCACTCACAGAGGTAGTCGATGACGAGGCGGCCGTCGCAGAGGCGGCCGGTGGATCGGCGGAAGAAGACGCGGCCCTCGGGGAGCGGGTAGTAGTGCCCCAGCCCAGCCGCCACGCCGCCCGTGTCCGTGTTGGAGTCCCCGAACGCGAACACCACGGGCCGCCGCGCGCACGCCGCCGCCGGCGCTGGCGCTGGGTCGTCCTGTCCGAACACCGTCGTCGTCGACACCGCAACGAGGACGGCAGCGACGGCCGTCGTGAGCACCGCCGCAACAGCTGCACCACGGCCGCCAGCAGCCATGGCCGCCCGTGTCCCTGCTGGCTGGATGGGCTGTGCCTGCGCGTGCGCTCTGTTCTGTATGTACGTGTGTTTATAAAGTAGCCGGGCGTGTAGTGGCTGAGCAAAGTGGCTGTGCGCGCGCGTGGTCGATCGGCCATGCATATATGCCCCAGCTGCTGAGTGTGTGTGAGATGCAACATGCAAATGCAACGTACTGGCCTTCCTCACGGACCACGGGCCGTGTGTTCTTGATTCCAAAATCCATGCAACATGCTATTACGTACTAGCTAGTGAGCAGTACCTAGGAGCGGGAAAAAATCATAAGATATGAAGAAGTGTATTTTGTGTGTGTATATAAGAAGTGTATTTTGGTCTATATACGGTTACAAACATAAGATATGAAGAAGTATATGCATTGTAGCAAACGGTTTATCATCGAGTTGTGTGGTTTGGTGGACATTTTGACAAAGCCATACGTGCATTTTTTTCTGAATATCTTGGCTAGACTACTTTGGGATAAATCAAGTCTGCTTGCTAGCTACGAACAGTCACGGATCGGAGACGTACGCGTTGGTAGCATGACCAATTGATCATCATCAGTCTCGCCGCCCAGCACGCACCGGATGGGCGGGAAAAGCCACATGCGTCGCACAGGTTTGCAGAGGCCGGTGTGTCTGTTCCGGCCATTCCATCCATGCATGGACCGACCGACCGACCGACCAACGACATTTACATGGAGACGTGCAGGTGTAACCGTGACGCGAGCGCCACCAACGGGCCGGCCGGTGCATGATATGATGCATGCGCATCATCAGCTTACAGGTCGGGAAGAAGAAGTGCATGCATGCCTGATGCCGGTGTGCGGTGGTCGCCTCTAGATCCCTCGGCGGCCGCATCGCCTTTGGGCGTCACCTACTTGTCCAGTGCGCGCGCGAGTCTGGATGGACGATTCCCTGCGGATCATGATTCAAGGCCTAGTGCGTCGAGATAGCGATGGGGGCGCACGCCTTGCCGCCGCCCAGCGCGCCCACAAAGCTTGCGTGAGATGCCGGCCGACACGGCTCCGCTCTGCGCGAAATGGCGCTTCACGGCACCCATCACCCGAACGAACGAACGGTCGCATCGCACCAGCTTACCTCTTCCAGTCTCCTCCAACGTTGGGTTTGGCAGTTGGCCACTGCTTTGGTATTCTCTGCTATCTGCCTATCTTCTATTGCAAGTGTAGTTCCCTTTTTGTGCACGAGCGCGTCATTTATCGCTCTTAATTAATCCGATTAAAAACATAAGCAACAAACACTACATAAAACATTAGCACTACAAGCTATTCTACACGTGCGCCTGACTACCAAAATCGATACAATAACATTTTAATTGTAACTAGTCGGTTACCTGTGCGTTGCGACGGATCACAACAATAACCACGTAAATTATTCACCAAAAAGATCTTAAAATTTTTTAGTAATTGTCTCTGGTCTTCACATAATATTTTTTATGACGCACGGATACCATAGACAGCAAATCAGAGACCCACATCTCTCGCCTCCCCCACTTCTAAGGTTTCGTAGAGCAGGAGGAGAAGGAAAGAGACGGGCATACCTGTTCGTTGCCGAAGAAGGACACGACAAAGACCTAGGCATCTGAAGGCAACATAGGTAGTATACCGCTAGACATATAGGGAGAAAGCACGTAAGCGGAGAAAGGAGCCCAACCGGAGCAGCTCCAAACCGAGATGCACCCGTACCAAGCGCCAGTCCGAGAAGGGCGAGAGACTACGAATGTCTTCCCAGCCCTGGACCCACCAAAGCGACACAACGCCACCACCAACTCTGTAGCATATGCCGACTACTACCACGCTACGATCCTTGGTTGTCCAATATCTCAGAGTTGTACTCCTCATCGCCAAGATAACCTAAGCGTGACAGGCGCCACCATGTCCTCCTCGACGCCACGCACAAAGAAAGGCCAGGAGCATGACCGTCTCGCCCCGTACCCGCGTCGACGAGCGTCGGTCGGCTCGCGACTACGATCGTGGGCGGAGGCAGCAGGTTGGGAGGAATAACAGGGTGAAGGCCGGGAAGACGAACGGGACGTCCGACGACGGCGAAAACAATGGTGCACGCATGATGTGAAACGTCCTCGTGGACGTGCAATAGCCACTGCGCGAGTCAGTGTCGGGTCTGGTATCGGACGAATACGGGGAGGAGGCGCCTGCTCCTATGCCCTCTTCCAAGAATGGGGTGGCGCGAAGGTTGAGGCACGAGGGGAGAGAGAAAAGAAGTAGAATACCGAACGAGGTGGTGGCAACTGAGGCGAGGACATCATTATCATGCGGAGGTATATATGGCCAAATGGGCCGTGTGTGGCGAGCCGGCCCGAGGCACGACCCATTTAATAGTGCCCGAGCCAACCCGGCACGAGCCCCGTGCGGTGCTTGGGCCGTAGCCTCGGGCCGTAGTGCTGGCCCAGTCTGACACGATTATTTTTTTTATTTTACAAAAAATCATATATACATATGTACAATTTATATTAAATATTATAAACACTTGAATATGATGTTTTACTGGTTAGACAGCTTTGTCTAGTGTCTCTCATCCTTCTTCCATTAGGGTGTGGGTTCAAACCCCACCTCTTGCACGGTTTTTTAATATTTTACGTTGAGTTGATTTGGAAGAAATATGGAGACTTTTTTTGTAAAAAGATGACGCGAGACGACCGTTGAAACTGGTGCTTTAAGTATATTAATTGTAATTTTGAAGTAATTTAACTATAATATATTTTAAAATTTTGTAATTAAAATATGGACATTTTTTCTTCAAAATTTAACGCCAAATTTAATTTATTTTCATCGATTTCAACATCTTTTTAATCATAGTTGAAATATTGTTTTTTTTTCAAAATTTATATTTAAATTTACGTCACAATTGTACCCTAAACTACCATATCAAAGTGGAGCAAATTTGTACTAATGTTAGTTAGAATCAGTACACTATTTCCCCATATAAATTCATGAACTTGTAGATCAAGGCCCCTCCAACCGTGCCACCACTGAGTCTAAGATACCTTATCATCACCATCAAAATGTAGTAGTGATGTCGCATCCCCTAGTGAGCACATCAGAAACCAAAGCTTTATTATACCATTATTCTTGACTATTTAGCTTGTGGCATTATTCTTGTGTATCTTCATTATAGAGTTTGCATTTCCTACACACTAGCAAGCTTGATATATAGAAAATGATGTTTGTCCATGTTTTTCGTTTTTCAAGTAGTCCATAATGCCTACATCGTTTAAAGTTTAGGGTCGTGACTCAAAATAGTTTAGGGTTATGACTCAAATTAGTTGGGTTTAGGGTTACTTTAATAAAGATATTCATTATTCTTAAGCTTGACATTAAACCTGTCACTCCCGGTTTTAGAAGGCAAACCGAATATGAACCATGTACGTGCCAGGATCAACAATTCACGTACACAGCAGTTACATAACTGGACATCATCACACAGTGCTAAAATAATGACATAAAAAAGGGTATAATAGTCGATTACATCATGATGTCCGAGACATCCACATAGTCTTTAACAATTATCAAAGTGCGGAAAAGAAACGTAGATACACACGGCCTACACAGGCAGCCGACTGGGGGTTTGCCGCTAACCCACGCCTAGAACTCATCATACTCTTGGAACTCCTGGAAGTCCTCCTCCACGACTTCATCTTCACCTGAGTAATGGTTGCAACGCGGACAACCTGGGGGGTTTTGGTGTGTAAAGCAAGGGTGAGTACACATCAACATACTCAGTAATATGTCCCATTTGGCTGTAGTGGACTAGCTTTATGTGGAGTTCAGTCAAGCAGTTGCTTTTAGTTGGTCAGGTTATTATTACTAGTAGAAAGCCAGATTTTAGCATTAACCCAAGTTATTAACCCAAAGTACCCTTTCCAAATGGAAAGAATACCACTTACCATTACCATAAGCATAATCATAACCATCCTCCTCATCACCACCTGTAAACCATACATCTCTGATCAAGTTTCTCTAATCAATGGAGCTCCCTTGGCAGCTCATAACCGCGATCAGGGCTGATATATCAGTTTCATAACACTCTGTAGAGGTTGCGCACTTTACCCACAAGCCATGATTCCCTCTTGCCTCGGGCCAATCAAACCCTTAAACACTACCAAGGTGAATAGGCAGGGTCTCACTACGTAGCCTTTACAAAGATTTCCTGGGGCTGTAGCCACCCGTTAGGTTTACTAAATGCACCGCACTCCTCCCCAAGGGGCGAACCAACCTTGGCAGAGCGAGCATACACCGAGCCCCATTAACGGCACGACGGCGAAGCAAACTACACCCTAGTTCCTCTAATTACTCAGCTAAGGGCGTCCCACTCCACCCTCATGGTTGCACTGTTTTCCCGGGAGGTCATCCAACGAACAGGTCCTTACGAAGAGGCACTCGAAAAACAGCTCGAGTCCTCTTAAGGGCCACAAGTATTTCATCATAATCAAAAGGGGAAACAACGTATCATAGATAATCTCATCATGTTCATTAATTATTGTGAAGCACTAGCATATAGCTAAACTAGAATAACCCAACTAGAATAGGTAAACAAGGACCAGATAGACAAAAGCTAGTCAATCCTTAGGTATAAACTGTGTAAATCCGGGGAATGAATTATAAGAATGAGTAGGACATAGATGGGTCAAGAGACACTTGCCTTCACCAACCAGCTGCTGCTCAGGGTCTTCACCTGCAACTCCTTCGGACTCCGCCAACTGACCATTATCTATACGAGTTTCAAACATACATTCCACAAATTTAATACAAAGGAACAGTACATCAAACAATAAAATGCAATAAATAAACAGACGTTCGACGCAGGGCTCACACCTACGACTAAGTGAGAAAGGGAAAGTAACGGTTGAGACTACGGCCAACGAGCGATCACGTCACACGATTATAAATTAAAATACTCGTCTAAACAGAATGGTATTAATTTACCCATCGCGTTTAGCATAAGGTAAAGTCATGTTCCATGTTTAATTACTATGAATAGATAAAGGTAATTTAGAAGGATTGTCGCGCGGCGAAATGTGCGACACAACACTTAAATTGAATTAAGAAATAAACGACTCGTCGCGCGACGGAGCGCGTAATGAGACACTTGCATTAATTATAAAGAAACGTTTAGCGTCGCGCGACGAAACGCACGATGGCATACGCCATCTAAACTGAATTTAAAATGAAACGTCGCTTGACGAAGCGCGTGACACAACTCATTAATAAAGATAAATTTAAGATGAATCGTCGCGCGACGCAGCACATCGACTAAACAAAAATTAAAAACGGATTAAACTAAAAGTTGAACGTCGCGCAACTACAGTCACGTGCGCGAGAACACGCTGCGCGCCGGGGGCACACGAGGCCATGCCGGGGCACGAGCCGCCGGGGACGCGGGCACGGCCACCAGGGCGTGAGGGCGCGGGCCACCGGGGCACGCAGCCGCAGGGGCGCAGAGCCACGCGCGGGGGCCACCGAGGGCACGCAGGCACGCAGGGCGCGGGGCCGTCGGGACCACCGGGGCGAGCCGTCGCCGGGCAGCGTGGGGCACGGGGGGGGGGGGCGAGGCCGAGGGGGCGAGCCGCCGCCGAGCAGGGAGGGGCGCGGGGCCGTGGGTGCGAGGCCGCCGGGGCGCGAGGTCGCGGGTCCGCGTAGGGAACGTGCGCAGGGGAGAAGGAAGGGGAGGGGAAGGGGAAGAGAGAGGGAGAGGGAGCTCACCTCGGGGTCCAAATCCGACGATCATCGTCTCTAAAACCTAGGGCACCACGGGGGAGGGAGAGAGGTGGGAGAGAGAGGGAGTTGTGCGCGGGAGAATTGAATGAGGGGAAAGAGACCAGGGAGGGGGGCGCGGCATGGGGAGGGGCAGGGCGCTAGGGGCGCGCGGGCCAAGGCTGGGCCGCACCGCGGGTCAAAATCCCACGGCACGCACAGCCACAGATCGGAATCCAATTCGCGAAATGAAAACCGAAACGAGACTAGGCAAACACGTGATTAAGCACGACATCAGACAAAAGAAATATGATTCAGCATGATGCAACACCCATGTCAACTTAGGTTTTGTTTACACACGATATGGACGCCAGTCGCTATACTGCTTTGAAATTGGGAAGAATGAGCGAAACGGGAAGAGAAAAGAGAGTAACGCCTGAATTTGGTGAGTAAAAAGAAGAAAAAATTCTACCCCCAAATTCAGGGCATTACAAACCTATCCCCTTTAAAAGAATCTCGCCCTCGAGATTCAAGGTTGGCCAGCAAAGAGTTCGAGATATTTGGCCATCAGATCATCTTCACGCTCCTAGGTTGCTTCTTCCTCAGAGTGGTGATCCCATCTGACCTTGCACATTCTGATAGTTTTCCTCCAGGAACACATCTAGGAATTCGGACACCACTTTGATAATCTCGAGTGAATCTGGCTCTTTGCTATCAATAGCCATCTGATGACAACTTCCTTTCCTTGGCTCAGGTGAGATTAACTCGGCTACCACTTCTTCTCCTAGTGGGGACACCAACTTAACTGTCCTCTTATCACAGCTGATAATTGCTTGGTACTTATCTAGCCAATTCATCCCTAGGATGACATCTATCCCCTGAGTACCCATTACTATGAGATTAGCGGGAAACGCTATCCCCCTTATTTCCACACTTACATTCAAGCAAATGTTATCAGCTCGAATTCTACCACCGGCTGAGTCAATTTGGATAGGGGTTGACATGGTAGTTATTGGAAGATTATGTGCTTCTACCCAAGATGCAGTAACAAATGAATGCGTTGCTCCAGTATCAAATAATACTTCTGTAAGATAGGAGTCAACTGGAAACATACCTACTGTCATGCCGGGGGTTTCCTGAACTACTTCAGCCTCCAAGTGATTCAGTCTCCCATGGTTGTAGCGTGGCTGAGAGCGGTTGCCTGCTCCAGGCTGAGACACATTCTGCTTTGCTGGGGCACTAGGGCCTGACTGCTGCTGGGCTACCTTCTTCTGACATTGCATAACCCAATGGCCTTGCTCTCCACAGTGGAAACATGCTCTGCTTCTGCCTTGAACTGGGGCTGCTTGACTGCTCTGGTTGGTTGCTGGGGCGGGGAGGCGAGGTGCCTACTGATTCTGCCTCTAGAACTGACCTCCTCCTGACTGATTGTTCTGGCGATTCTGCTGCTGGTGCTGAGGGTACTGCCTTTGAAACTGCTGCTGCTGAGGTGGGCGCTGGTTCTGTCTAAACTACTGAGGTGGGTTGCCTGAGAAACGAGGGTGATTGCTGCTTCTAGGCTGAGGTCCACCAATCTTGCGCTTGAGATCCTCCATCTCCTTGAGCTTCTTCTCTGTCATGATCGCTCTATCGATCAGGTGCTGAAATGTGGGGAATGTATGGTTCATCAGCTGATACTGTAGAGGGTCAACTAAGCCTCTCAGGAAGCGATACTGCCTCTTGGCATCTATGTTGACATCCTTAGGAGCATAGCGGGACAGCTACAGAAACTTGTCTCGGTACTCACTGACAGATATAGGCCCTTGCTTGAGCGCCAGGAACTCCTCCTTCTTTACTATCATCAGACCTGCTGGAACATGGTACTGACGGAAGCTATCTCTGAATTCTTCCCAGGTAATAGTGTCGGGGTTGGCATGGGTGGTGAGATAGGACTCGCACCAAGACTGGGCTGCTCCTCTCAATAGACGAGGACCATACAGAACCTTCTCCCTGTCGTCACACTGAGTGGTGTGCAACTCCCGCTCCACACTGCGCAACCAATCTTCAGCATCCATGGGGTCAGAAGAGTGAGCGAATACCGGGGGATGACCTCTCATGAATTCAGCACGCTTGTCTCTGGGCACCTAAGGCATCTGAGGCTGAGGTGGTTGCTGCTGCTGCTGAATGGCGGCCAGAGTCTGACCAATGGCTTGAACTGCCTGAGTCTGCATTAAGAACATCTGCTCGATGGTCATCGGGGGCGGTGGTGGCAGTTGCTGACGGGGTGCCTCATCCTGCGGTGCTGCCTGCTCCTGCTGAGCACGCCTTCCTCCTCTGCGCCTATTGTCTGACATCTGTAGAATGCAATCACACATCAAAACTGATCATGCAACTTGCAGCATAAGAAAAGAGTATAGAATCCTTCCACAGTACTGAACAGATGAACATCTTCACTGACTTCCAACATAGGCAAACACAGCTTCTCAGATAAAGAGGAAAGTAGAACAAAAGGGCTTCCCAACTAGATAACTAATTTTTATTAACATTTAACAGGTAAACCAAAGTGCAGGGGATACCCACACCCTGGCGACAGTCATTACAAAGATCCAAATCCAACATAGTTCATCATGACAAACATAAAGGCACAGGATAAGCAAACTACCCTGTCTAACTAAGACTAACTAAGAGTAAGACTAATGCTAAGACTATAGCTTCTATATATATTTTTGCATTAATTACAAGATCTGACGCTGACGATCTATGGTTCTAAATTTATCTTGGTCCTGCAGTCGGGGTTGCCATAAGCCCGGTGTCCACGCTGAGGTGAGCGGTACGGGTGCTGAGTCCCGACGGGAGCGGGGGAGCCATCCTCCAGGTGATGATGCTCCGCGCGCTCAGCCCGCAGCTAGACGATCTCAGCACGAGCCCTACTCAGCTCGTCTAATGCATGGTCTAGCTCCGTGTTTAGCATGGCGGCTAGGTTGACTGTGCTACTCAACCTAGGATTGTCCTCACCAACAGGTGAGACAACCATGCCTCCTGTGCTTCCAGATGGACGGCGGGGGTAATACTTCAGGTTAAGACCATCGGCTACCCCACCGAGCACTGAGCAGTAGTGCGAAAGCGCACGCCGTGCGGCATCTTGCATGGCCGCCTCAGCTGAGTCCTGCTCAGAGATAGAATAGTTCTCTGAGCAGACCTCCGCAGCCCAGAGACTGTTCTACGGACGGTGCACAAAACAAGTTGCCTCCCAGCGGTCCGGATAAACCCCGCGACTATGCTGGAAGACAACACAGTGATACTAGATAGACCAAGTGCATCGATCAAGTGCCTAGCGTAGCAAGGTGTCGAGCGCATCGTGGAAGTGACACCCGCGAGCGGCGTCACGAGTGATGGGTCGAGCAACCCATCCTTCCAACTCCTGCTCCTCTGAAAGGTCGGTGTTGTGGCTCGAGCTGCTGTCGCCACCTCCGTCGTCTGGGTCTCCTCCAGCAGCTACTCCAGCGGCTGGGGCGCTCAGTGGTGTTGCAGGGGGCGCCTCCAGCGGGAGCACAGGGGAGCAGCTCCTCACAGACTCTATCTCCTGCTAAAGCGAGAAAGAAGAGCCCTGCTGCTCCAGCTCCTGTCGTCGACACTCCTGCTCCTCTAGCAGGCGGTGGTGTAGCCTCTCCAAGTGGCTAAACTGACCAGCCACCGGACGCCGAAGCGGACGCTCCGCGAGACGAGAAGGCAAGAAAGGAATGACTGACTTCCATGCAGTGTGTCTAAGACAAGCCGTCTACAAAAAACACCGTAAGCATAAGAGTGAGAACAGAACTAATATGACCAGCAAGTAGACCATAAATAAATGAGGAATTAGAATAAAACAAAATTTTTAGCAAGGTATAATATATAGTAGAACATAGGTTTGGTCGATATGACCAACTTTTGAAGGGATACCAAAGTCAAGGTGATAATAGGGGTCTATAATCCTTAGAACGACCATTCTATTCTAGGTTAGCGGTCCTACAGTCAGCACGGCTTTGATACCACCTATGTCACACCCGGTTTTAGAAGGCAAACCGAATGCGAACCATGTATGTGCCAAGATCAGCAATTCACGTACACAGCAGTTACATAACTGGACATCATCACACAGTGCTAAAATAATGACATAAAAGAGGGTATAATAGTCGATTACATCATGATGTCCGAGACATCCACATAGTCTTTAACAATTATCAAAGTGCGGAAAAAAACGTAGATACACATGGCCTACACAGGCAGCCGACTGGGGGTTTGCCGCTAACCCACGCCTAGAACTCATCATACTCTTGGAACTCCTGGAAGTCCTCCTCCACGACTTCATCTTCACCTGAGCAGTGGTTGCAACGCGAACAACATGAGGGGGGGTTTGTTGTGTAAAGCAAGGGTGACTACACATCAACATACTCAGCAATATGTCCCGTTTGGCTGTAGTGGACTAGCTTTATGTGGAGTTAAGTCAAGCAATTAATTTTAGTTGGTCAGGTTATTATTACTAGTAGAAAGCCAAGTTTTAGCATTAACCCAAGTTAGTAACCCAAAGTACCCTTTCCAAATGGAAAGCATACCACTTACCATTACCATATTTATAATCATAACCATCCTCCTCATCACCACCTGTAAACCATACATCTCTGATCAAGTATCTCTAATCAATGGTGCTCCCTTGGCCGCTCATAACCGCGAGCATGGCTGATATATCAGTTTCATAACACTCTGCAGAGGTTCGCACTTTACCCACAAGCCGTGATTCCCTCTTGCCTCGGGCCGATCAAACCCTTAAACACTACCAAGGTGAATAGACAGGGTCTCACTACGTAGCCTTTACAAAGATTTCCTAGGGCTGTAGCCGCCCGTTAGGTTTCCTAAATGCACTGCACTCCTCCCCAAGGGGTGAACCAACCATGGCAGAGCGAGCCGCATACACCGAGCCCCATTAACGGCACGACGACGAAGCGAACTACACCCCAGTTCCTCTAATTACTCAGCTAAGGGCGTCCCACTCCACCCTCATGGTTGCACTGTTTTCTCGGGCGGTCATCCAACGAACAGGTCCTTACAGAGAGGCACTCGAGAAACAGCTCGAGTCCCCTTGAGGGCCACAAGTATACCATCATAATCAAAAGGGGAAACAGCGTATCATAGATAATCTCATCATGTTCATTAATTAATGTGAAGCACTAGCATATAGCTAAACCAGAATAACCCAACCAGAATAGGTAAACAAGGACTAGATAGACAAAAGCTAGTCAATCCTTATGTATAAACTGTGTAAATGTGGGGAATGAATTATAAGAATGAGTAGGACATAGATGGGTCAAGGGACACTTGCCTTCACCAACCAGCTGCTGCTTAGGGTCTTCACCTGCAACTCCTTCGGACTCCGCCAACTGACTGTTATCTATACGAGTTTCAAACATACATTCCACAAATTTAATACAAAGGAACAGTACACCAAATAATAGAATGCAATAAATAAACAGACGTTCAATGCAGGGCTCACACCTACCACTAAGTGAGAAAGGGAAAGTAATGGTCGAGGCTACGGCCGACGAGTGATCACGTCATACGATTATAAATTAAAATACTCGTCTAAATAGAATGGTATTAATTTACCCATCGCGTTTAGCATAGGGTAAAGTCATGTTCCATGTTTAATTACTATGAATAGATAAAGGTAAATTAGAAGGATTGTCGCACGACGAAACGCGCGACACAACACTTAAATTGAATTAAGAAATAAATGACTCGTCGCGCGACAGAGCGCGCAACGAGACACTTGCATTAATTATAAAGAAACGTTAAGCGTCGCGCGATGAAACGCACGATGGCATACGTCATCTAAACTGAATTTAAAACGAAACGTCGTGCGACGAAGCGCGTGACACAGCTCATTAATAAAGATGAATTTAAAATGAATCATCGCGCGACGAAGCGCGTGACGCAGCACATCGACTAAACAAAAATTAAAAATGGATTAAACTGAAGTTGAATGTCGCGCAACTACAGTCGCGTGCGCGAGAACACGCTGCGCGCGCCGGGGGCACGCGAGCCGTGCCGGGGCACGCGAGGCCACGCCGAGGCATGAGCCGCCGGGGACGTTGGCACGACCACCAGGGCGCGAGGGCGCGGAGCCACCGGGGCGCGCAGCCGCAGGGGTGCGGGGCACGGGGCACAGGGCACGGGGGCGCAGGGCCGCGCGTGGGGCATGGGGCGCGGGAGCCGCCGGGGCGCGGGGGGACAAGGCCGCCGCCGAGCATGGAGGGGCGCGAGGGCGAGCCACCGCTGGGGCGCGGGGCGCGGACGCGCAGGGGCGCGAGGCAGCGGGGCCGCGGGCGCGCAGGGAACGTGCGCAGGGGAGAAGGAAGGGGAGGGGAAGGGGAAGAGAGAGGGAGAGGGAGCTCACCTCGGGGTCCAAATCCGACGATCACCGTCTCCAAAACCTAGGGCACCACGGGGGAGAGAGAGAGGTGGGAGAGAGAGGGAGTTGTGCGTGGGAGAATTGAATGAGGGGAAAGATACCAGGGAGGGGGGCGCGGCATGGGGAGGGGCAGGGCGCCAGGGGCGCGTGGGCCAAGGCCGGGTTGAGCTGGGCTGGGCCGGGTCGGACGGGACTGGGCCGCACCGCAGGTCAAAATCCCATGGCACGCACAACCACAAATCAGAATCCAATCCACGAAATGAAAACCGAAACGAGACTAGGCAAACACGCGATTAAGCACGACATTAGACAAAAGAAATATGATTCGTCATGATGCAACACCCATGTCAACTTAGGTTTTGTTTACACACGATATGGACGCCAGTCGCTATACTGCTTTGAAATTGGGAAGAAGGAGAGAAACGGGAAGAGAAAAGAGAGTAACGCCTGAATTTGGGGAGTAAAAAGAAGAAAAATTTCTACCCCCAAATTCAGGGCGTTACAAAACCCTAATTAAAGAATGCACAAGACTGGTGGCAAAAGGCTTAGGTCACCTAAAAACAAATATCGAGAAGCGTAACAGACATATGTAAACTTCTTATGCATAAATGCATGCATCCAAAATGAAATCATGAGAGTGAACTTGCATATTATTAGAAGTATGACAAGATAAAAAAATTGGAAGAAGCTACATATAGAGGATTACAAGTTGGCTGAGAATTTTTCATGACAAAAATATATGTGCTACAAAGATACAACACACACCCATGTACGCGCACGTGCCCACACACACACACATACACACACACACATATATATATATCTTTACTACTCCTTAAGACCCTACCATAGGCGTCCACACTGAATTTGGCGCACGGTTCTGCCATTCGCGCCGAGGATCCCCCACCCCCACCCTCTGCTCCACAACGCCCCCGCTCCCGCACATCGCGCCGCTCCGTCGACTCGCCGCGGAAATCTCGCCCGCCCACAAGATCCACCCCGCTATCCCGCCCCCCGCCCCCCCCGCTCGCACGTGGGCCCGCCTCTCCCCGCCGCGATCTCCCCTCCCCTCCCCGCCTCTCCTTCTCGCTCGCGCTCTCCATCCTCAAGCCGGCAACCCCCACACTCGCCTCTGTCCCCTCCACCATCCACCTCCCCACTCAAATCTCTACACTCGCCGTCTGCCTCCACCCTCCACCGCGAGCCCCTTCCCCGACACCCTACCCGCCTCAATTCCGCCACCTCCTCCGTCATCTCCCTGCTGCCCTCCTCAAGGTCGAGCCTCTCCCGCTCCTTCCCCTTGGGTGCATCCGCCGCCTCTGGGCGCCGCCACACGCTGGTTTAGTTCTGCGCCGACCTCCGCCTCCACGACCATGAGCCCTCTACGCAGCAGCAAGGGCGTTCCCTTCTCCCCGTCTTCGTCTTTGACCCGCTGGACTTCGACAAGTCCCCCTTGGGGTTCGACCGAATGGGCCCATACCGCGCCAACTTGCTTATTGACTCAGTCGCTGACCTACGCTAGAGCCTCCGCGCCCGCGGCGCGCACCTGGTGATGTGCGTGGGTAGGCCCGAAGTGGTCATCCCCGAACTCACATGGGTAGTGGCACGGAGGCCGTGTACGCTCACGGGGAGGTATCACGGGATGAAGTCTGCGCCGAGGAGAGGGTGCAAAATATTGTGGAGAAGGAGGGTATCAATGTGAAGTACTTCTGGGGTAGCACGTTGTACCATGTGGAAGACCTTCCCTTCCGCCTTGACGACATACCGTCCAACTATGGTGGCTTCAGGGAGGCTGTGAAGGGGCTGGACATCAAAAAGGTGCTGGAGGCGCCCGAGGAGGTCAAGTGCGTGCCCATGAAGAATGTGCTCGAGCCCGGAGACATCCCCACGCTTGCTGAGCTCGGTCTCACTACTCCACCAGGCATGGCACAGGTGAGTCGGCTTCAAGACATAGATCACTTTCTTTTCCTGTAGCATGCTTTTAGATCTTTAGCTAGGTTCACCATCTTGACATTTAGGCCCGAGTTCACTTTATAGTCTATACATGGTAATGGCTTAAAGCATTCAGTACTTCTAAGTAAATTGTACAGGTACAACTAGAAAGGTTTCTGGCATTTAGTACCACCCAGTGTTCTGTCGTTGAACCTGTTTGAGCTGCTGAAGAAGTCTGGTTGGTAGGAGGGCACTGGCCTTGAAGCGCGGGACCAAGGCCTCAAGCATGATAGAGAGGGTTTGATTCGTTTTCTTGTGTGATTGTTTGCAAAGAATAATTGATTCTTGAATAGATCATTGTTTGAAATATCTATGTCTAGAGTTCCAGTTATTTTTATTGTTCTGTTAACCTTACTAGTCACTTCTACTCTATTGAATATTTTGTTATGTGATTACAACTCATTTTTTTGTACGTGACTAATGGCAAGGAATAACTGATTGTTGAATATTTTATTACCTGAAATAAACTTATTGGTATGTACTTGTTTATTTGCTCGGAGTTTAGTTGGAATTTTAATGGACTTTATTGTCACTTCAAAAATATCAGGTTGCAGTCATTTGTTGATGAAGGTGAAAGAGAAATGATGCATGAGTAACTCATTGTTTTAGAAGATAAGGTATTGCATTGCTCACCTCCCCACTCTGTCCATCCTGCCTCCCCCATGCCGCTCACACCTAACGCTGCTCCACCCCTCCCGTCCCATTCGCTCCGCCCCTCCCGCGCTCCCCATGCCCACCTCACCGTCATCGGCTTCACCATTGACCGCTGCGACGATGGGCGCCCCTGCCTCCATGCACACGTTGCGGCAACGGTGGTGGTCGCATTGCATCACCCTCATCTCCTCCCTTTGCTCCACCATCGCCTCCGCCCCAGTTGGCGCGGCTAAGGCGTGGCCTGGGGCACCGCTCTTCACCTTGGCTCCTTGAGGGTGATGCATCACTTTGGCTCCTTGATCAAGTTGCTGGAACCTACACAGCAAAAGAGAATCGCCAACCGTTGTCTTTCTATATCTAAAGCCAGGAAGAATAAAAGTCATTACAGTCTACTTTGTTTTGTTAATTCTGACTGCTGATTGGATCCTACAATGTAATGCCATCCACAGAAAGATATTCACCATTAGAAGAGCTATATAGTCTTATACGTCCACCTTATGTTGATTCACCACGCCACCAGAAGTCAAATCTTTGTATAGAGATTTTGTTGTGTCTCCCTAACCTCTCTACCCCAGATCACTACATCTCTTCCTTTGGAGAGAGAACCATCCCTCTAAAGGTACCTCAGTTGTTCCTTCCCCAGACCCCACTTATGTAGGAGCCGCTAGCATTGGGTCTGTTATTTCATTCAATCATTATAGGATAATCAGAAAGTGTGTGACTGGTTTGCCATATAAAAGTTTCCATTCATCTCTTTTCCATTTGCACTCAGTCTTCTTGATTTTCATTCTTCCAGATCACCTCTCATAAAGATGCATGGCCATTTCTGGAGCCGGTGGATGTTGTAACTCTACAGCTTCCTGACTATCACAACGTAATGGCTAAACTTGCTAATATAATTTTGTCATTTATCGCTGCAGTTGATTCCTAACAGAGTAGTAATTTTGGTTACAAGGGGATATTGTTGTAGGTAGGTGAAAATATTTATCACTAATGTTGTTGTATATCTATAGTGTTATCCTGGATGTATGAGCAATACAAAATCTTGACAAGGTACACTGACTTTTATCTTGATTTAGTTTGGCCTCCGTTTGCATTATATTGCAAGCACAGGTATATAAATTTAAGTATATAACTACAATAGACATGAGCCATTGTAGTTAGTGGCTTTTGCTTTATTAGTGGAACCTTCTCACCCACTTTTGAGAGTTTTACCATTGAATTAATATAACAGTTTATGTTCAGTTTCTTGAAATACAAGGTTGTGTCCTTAACCTCTAGTATCCGTTACATGATTGTATCATTTATTATTTTTTATGTATCACTTCAAATTGTGGAATCCTTGACATGTAGCTGTATATGTTTCTCTGTATTTAGTTTCTCCTTGGAAACTGGTTAGATGCACCTTAGTTAGAGCTGTTTTTGTTATTATCGTGTTCTTTTGGAACAGCCAAGGCAGGGACACTTGATATTTATTTATTTATGTTTCAATAAAGTTTGTTTGTAGTGGTTCATGTATTTAGTTTATAGAATAATAATTAGTGTTTTTGTATATCAATGTATGGCTAAGATCACAAATAAATTATTTATCGTGATATTTTATCTTCTTGTTGCAACGCACGAGCACTCACCTAGTGTGTGTGTGTGTGTGTGTGTGTGTGTATATATATATAATGAGGGGGATATTGGGAGCCTAGGGCTTCCAATAGTTATAGGAAGCCCCAATCAATGCACACATTAGATCACACTAGTCACCCTCGATCCCACCAGGAGCACCGGTGTGTGATTTTGGTTCAATCGTGTGGGGACCAGCCCGGTTGGGATACTGGTGGCATGCCACCAGGTTTCAGCATAAAATATTCAAGTTTGAACGTAAATAATGTTAGATATAGCATAAATGTTGGTACAACAGTCAACACAATTGAAAATATCCAAACAATAGGTAGGATAATAAACTGAAACATTCTGCAGCTACAAAGATGTCGGGTACCCAGGAACAGGGTACCCAAGGCAAAGCCCACAAACCTCTGACTCATTTACTGAGACCCCGCCGAGCAAATCTGCAAGGCAGAGCAAACGACCAAGTCCCAACCGAGTGTCGGGTACCATAATTAGGGGTACCCAGATCACAACCCTAAAGTACCTAGACGCTTGAGTAAAAAGGGGTCATAAGCAAACATGCTCCCAACCTTACCAAGGTATGAGGAACCTAAGTCACGACTCGCCTGAGGCCAACCTTGGGCGGGTGTAACACCCTGAATTTGGGGGTATAAAATTTCTTCTCTAATATCCACCAAATTCATTTGTTACCTCTCTTATCCTCTCTCTCCCCATTTCTTTTTCTCTTTCCTATAGTAGAGGAGTGGTTATTTTATTTCGAAATGTAATTATACTCTAGTAGGCAAAACCCCAAGGGAGTATGAAATGTTGCATCATGCTGAACTCTAAACTTTAATTTTGTTGGATGCATATGCTTGAGATGTGTTTTTTGAATTTGTGGCTCATTTCCATTTGAATTCAAAGGAAAATAAAAAGAAAAGAGAATCCAAATTTCAGAATAAAAGAAAAACCCAAAGAAGCCCGCAACCCCCTTCCCCTCGGCCTTTCAGCCAACCAACCCACCCACGTGTGCCCGCTCCTCCCCCTCTCTACCCCATGGGCCTGTCTTATCGGTGTCATGACCCTCAGCTCGTGTGCACACCGTTCATCGCCATCCCGAGTTCGTTTCCCCGCCGACGTTAAGGCTCTATCGTGCCTTTTGCCACGGTAAGCTCTGCCTCGACGTCCCTAGCTCGGGACACACCCCAATCTGTTCTCTCCCCCTCTGATTTCCACTGCCCGCACTCACCCACCCTCCTCTGCGTAGCCATGGTGCCACCGCCGTCGACCCGAGTTGTTGTTGCACCCCTGCTGTCGTCAAGAGGCCCCTAAGGTTCCCCTTGAGGTAACAAACCTCCCCTGCCCTCTCCTTTTCCCTCCTTGCTCTCTGTTGCATGCGATTCCTCGTCGAAGATAGGTGACGTCGTCGCCGAGCCATGGGCTGTCACCTTCTGGTGCCCCTGCCCCGATGTAATCCTCGCCTTCGTGTTCCTCGCACTCCCCCTAACCTTCCCAAGCTATCCCCATCGCCCTAGGAACCCAGAGCGCCCGCGCCCCTCGTCTCCAGCGAACTCACCGACGCGAACACGGCGGCGCCGCCCCTGGCGGTCAGGGAAAACCGACCGAGACGAACCATCCGATCCCTGTCGTCCATCTATGATTGAATGGTTCCATTTTAAATAAATCATATCTATTTCTGATCATTCGCCCGAGATCCGATGGCCCAGGACCGTTCTCGTACCTCGCAACCTTGCCGCTAGGCCTTGCCGGCCAGTCCCCACGCCATCCCTGAGCTGCTGACCCTCTAGCCCCACCTGTCAGTCGTGTGTGTGCTCCGTGCCCGCACGCTCGCCCCTGCCAGTTTTAATCTCGGCCATTGATCCGAGATCCAACAGTCGAGGGAGCCCGATACCCCTTCGCGTGGCACTTTTGTTAAAGAGCCCCCCAGGTTTAGGAGAATAGAACCCACCATCATTTTTTATTTTATCTGAGGCCCTTGAATCTTACAGTTAGGCCCTTAGGTCTTTATTTAATCAGAGAAATGTGTTTAAAATAGGGTTTTCATATTAGGTGCTTCAAATTACGAAATGTTCACCTACTGTTTTTATATCGCAATTTATAGTTGATCTCTAGTTTAAAGTTGATGCTATTGGAACCTTAATAGAAATATAAAATAAAGGCAGGAACCTGTGATATCCTGGCCCCTAGGATGGGATATCCTGTTCCAAGGCTTAATAGAATTAATAGAGTAATCATATCAACAAGGTGCATCTTCTTTTTCGGAAGCTTATCTCGAAAGAACCTCCAAGTTAAGCATGCTTGGCTTGGAGCAATTTGGGATGGGTGACCGACCAGGAAGTTTTCTCGTGTGCGCATAAGTCAGGATAAAGTGCGCACAAAAGACTCGTGTTGGTCTGTGGGGACGATATATGATCCTAGAGATCTACCAGGAGTAAGTACCGCCGGCCCAAGGATTGGACGAGGTGTTACAAGTGGTATCAGAGCCGACCCTCGCGGTTTCACGGGCGTGTGTGGGTTAGGGGTTCGAGTATATGGCGCATGGTGCATGTGGGCCTAGAGTGGTCACATGGCATGGCATATGATGACACTAGACACACAGACGTGGCTAAGAGGGGAGGTTCCTGGATTGGGGTTGACCGACGAGGACGTCGGTCTTCTAAGGGGGGTGGATTGTGATATCCTGACCCCTGGGATGGGATATCCTAGCCAAGGCTTAATAGAATTAATAGAGTAATCATATCAATAAGGTGCATCTTTTTTCGGAAGCTTATCTCGAAAGAACCTCCAAGTTAAACGTGCTTGGCTTGGAGCAATTTGGGATGGGTGACCGGCTGGGAAGTTTTCTCGGGTGCGCATTAGTGAGGACAAAGTGCGCACAAAAGACTCGTGTTGGTCTGTGGGGACGAAATATGATCCTAGAGAGCTGCCAGGAGTAAGTACCGCCAAGCCAGGGATTGGACGGGGTGTTACAGAACCTCTAATAAATGTTAAATACTTAAGTTTATACCTAACACTACCTAATGAGTAATCCTGTAATACCCAATTTGTAATTTGCAAGAACTAATATCAAAGGGAGAAACAAGTTCACTTTATCTATGTGGGAATTTAAACTTTTGTGCCATCACATGTGAACACCATATTTTAAAACCCATAATTATAAAATATGTGTCACTAAATCATTGCATCATGCTGAGATTTTTATTTTGTGTGCATTTTGTGACTATATAAATAGGATGTGACAAGAAAAATATTAAAATCCCAAAGAGGAACTTGAATATAAAAGAAATTCTAGAATATAGAAGTGGATAAAGAAAAGAAAAAGTGTGGTTTTCATAAACGAAAACATTTTAGCATAAATAAATAAACTGAACAAGTATGTTTTACTGGAATTTCCTAAATGTGCATTTGAATTTTAATTCGAATTTGGAGATTTAAATTAGAAAACAACAAAGAAAATAGAAATAAAGAAAAAAAAAGGAAAACCAATGGGGCTTATCAGCGTTTGGGCTGAATTCGGATCCCTAATCCCGGCCCACTAAACCTACTCCCGCGCGGCCCACCATTGCGCCCGCCCTTCACGCTTGGCTCGCTGTCGAGCTAGCCCCACCGGTCGGCCTGTATTGCTCGCTCGAGTCACTGCATGGTGGGGCACCTAGTCAGGCCGGCATCCGTCTTCCTCGCCGGGATCGCGGGGAGCCGTTCGCGAACCCAGGACCTCAGCCGCTCACTTCGCGCGCTGGGCGGTTCCCTCTTGCTGGTGGCCCGAGCCGTCAGCTCGCGCCCTGTGGGACCGCCCTGCCAGTGTGGCCTTCTCCGTTACGACCGGCCGCGCACAACCGAATCGGAGCTCGCCGCAATAGAAACTCCGCGCGTGGTGGCGCGATTGTCGCCTGGGAGGTTAGACCGTTGCGCCCTGGCCACCTCCTCACGTCCGCATAAACCAAGGCCTCCTTCCTCCGCCTCTGTTCTGGATTATTCTGTCGTGTGCTCGTCGTTCCGCGCTCCTCCCAGTCCTACATCCCTCCCCGTCCGCCATCTTGGAATCCCCTGCAGTGCCGCCGTCTGCGCCTTGTGTGGAGCCCGTGGCCTTCACCAGACCCGGGGGAAGGTCCACCATTGCATCGCGTGCGGGACTATCCTCTGCAACTCCGGGGATTCGTCGCTGGTGATCCCCTTCGTTGCTTCGTCGTGGGCGCGGATCTCTGCACCACCATCGAGGGTAATAACCCATTCATTCTCTTCGTTTCGCATTGTGCTTCGTGTAACGCCGTTAGGTTTGGTGTTTGGTGCTCTGTGTGGCGAGAGCATGGAACTCCGGCGTGCTCCCCGTCGGGTGTTCGGGCGGCGCCGCCGTTCTGGGATGCCTGGGTGGCCGTCGTAAGGAAGATGGGTCGTGCACCGTCGGATATGGGGCAAACGGCTGGATTGAATCGGGTGATTTTCCCTGGGCGATTCGATCGGGCCCGTTGGTGCGGATCTGACGGTTCCGGATGACTCGGGCTGCATAGAACCTGGACCGTTGATTTTAGATCCAAAGGGCATAATGGCATACCGGTTCGTAGTGTGGACAATCTAATCCGAGCCGTAAGATCCAGATCCTACGGATGATAATAGAGAATACCCCTTCGGCCGACGACTTTGCATAAGAGCCCTCCTAAAATCAGATAACCAACCCGCCGTCCACTGCATAGTATTCTGAGTCTTAGAAAATTATGCGCAGAAGCCCCTGACGTTTCTGGAAAATGAGGCCCAGTCCAGAGATCATTTAAATTGAATAAATGAAATAGAAAATGGATTTTTAATAGGAAAATAATTGCTAGAACTTTATAAATTCATAGAAAATTCATACTAACTCCAAATTCATCCATTCCAGTTCCTAAAATTTTGTAATGTTATTCTCTATCACCTAGAGCCTCTGTTATGTCATGAAAACAGTAAGAAAAGTTATTCCTCACTTAATCCTATTTAAAACACATAAAACCTTTGAAAATGCATAACTTAAAATCTATAACTCAGAAAATTATGATTCCAGTTCCTAGGATTTTATTTTAATATGTAGAATATCTCTGTGCATTTTGTTTATATGTTTGGTGTAATGTTAATTTCTCTATATGCACTGTGCTTGTTTGTATTGTGGCGAGTAGAAGAGCCCGTTGCTGGGGATCCTGGTGAGCAGCAGGTTGAAGTAGCTGAGCAGGAGCTCATTGAAGGCAAGTTGTGCCCTTGACCACTTTTTACCCAATAATGTTCTTTAATATCACTTATCCATGCATAGGTTAATTTTGATGGGACCCAATAGGACTCCCTAGTTTGTTTATCTCATTACCTTGTTTACCCCTGAATCACTTGGGTAGTTTGCTATTGCTTTATATGGTTTTGGGATAATCATTTATTACTTCTATGTTCCAATTCTTGTTGTTATTCTGTTTATGTTCATGTTGAGATCATTAATGTTAATTGGAACATAGAGCTTAACTTGAGAACCACGTGCCACCACAAGGGTGGAATGGGACGCCCTTGGCTGACTAATTAGGAAAGCTAGTGGAAGACTACCTTACCCGAAAGGGGCAAGGGCAGTAGGGGAGAGGTCAGTGCGGGGAGGTCCCTGGTTGGTCTTGCTGGGATGGCAGTCAGCCAGGAACCCTTTACTGGATCTTCCCATAAACTGTAGCGGGTTTTCGGAAGCTAGTGGAACTTTGTAAAGGCCTCGTAGTGTTGCCCTGCCGTGCTTCCTAGGTAGAGGTATATGGGGAGTCGCGACCCCTTGGCAGATGGGTAACATGACTTGTGGGTAAAGGGTACAACCTCTGCAGAGTGTAAAACTGGTATACTAGCCGAGCTCACGGTCATGAGCGGCTCAGGACTCTCTGATGTTTAAATTATGGAACTTAAATTCAATTTTGTCATTTGCATTGCATGGGTTTGTTATTAATTTGTTCTACTACTTTACTTATGGTTTGGTATTTACTTACACTTAGTAATTGCTAATAAAATTTTGACCAACTACTTAAAAGCAATGCTCAGCTTTAACCCCTATCATTGATCAGCCTTACACTTCATGAACTCCCACCTTTGGTGAGTTCATGTCACATTATTCCCCACAACTTGTTGAGCTATGATCATGTGTGAGCTCACCCTTGCTGTCTCACACCCCCCCCACAGGAGAAGAACAGGTGGTTTCAAGTGGAGTCAAGTATCGAGGAGTTTGATCTGATCTAGGTGGCGTTTCCCAGTCGACATTGGCGCCGACGATCCTTAGTTCATTTTATCTTTATTATTTTATTTTGTAATAAGTCTTCCGCTATGTAATAAATACTCTGATGTTAATGACATTTATCTCTATACACTCTGTTATTATATGTGTTGTCTTCTTGGCGCATGTATGAGATGCACCCGGCTTTGTTCTTTAAAACCGGGTGTTACAGAAGTGGTATCAGAGGAAATGTTGACTGTAGGACGAGACCTAGATAGAAACGGACAAACCCTTACCTACTTATCTCATTCTGATTCATTCCATACTTACCTTACTCTGGTTCTTTCTTATCTTGATCCTGTCTCACCTTCTACTGTTCTACTCTGATCATTCTTACCTTTTCTACTCTAAGACAAGATGGATTTCAAACCTTGGAATCTATACCCCTATGACATTTTTAAGAGATAGGGAACCTCAGACGAAAATAAAACTATTTTCTCTATTTTAAAAAAAAATGTTGGTTGATTGTTCTGATGATCAATGTCTGATTTGCTTCTTTGATTGATTGAAATAGTATAGACGGGCATCTTAGCATGTACCACCATAAGGTAATGTATTAGCTTTAGTGGATAACACACTAATCTACTTAGCTAATAAATCCCCCGCAGTGACATTTATCGTAGTTACTCGCCTTGTCTACAATTCTTTCTTTCTTACCCTGTATTTCTAACCCAGATGGACTACCCCTATACTGTTAGAAGAGAGCAGTATAGACGTGATCCTTGGTATGTCATGGTTAAGAAAGGCAATGGTGGTTTATACACTGCGCTAAGGGAACCGTAGAACTCACCAGTTCCAAAGGAGAAAGATTTGAAGTTGGAATTGCAGTAACTACTGCCACCAGATAGGGAAGTTGAGTTTGTCATGGATCTCTTACCTGGGACTGCTCCTAATTCTAAACAGCCATACATGATGTCCATAGAAGAGCTAAAGGAACTTAAGAAACAATTAACGGAATTACAAGAGGATGGATACATTCGTCTGAATTCTTCACCTTGGAGAGTACCAGTTTTGTTTGTAAAGAAGAAAGATGGATTGCAAGGGATGTGCGTGGATTACAGGTTCCTTAATGATGTCGCGGTGAAGAACAAGTTTCTGTTACCCCGCATTGAGGATTTATTTAATTGGATGAGAAGTGCAAGCGTATTCTCGAAGATTGATCTCTGATCGGGTTACCATCAAATGAAGATTAGGCCATCAGATATTCCTAAGACGGCTTTCTCGACTCGATATGGATTATATGAGATCATCGTTATGTCGTTTGGATTAACTAATGCACCAGCTTATTTTATGGATTTGATGAATAAGATGTTTTTGGAGTATTTGGACAAATTCGTCGTGGAGTTCATCGAAGATATTTTTATCTATTCTAAGAATGAGAGTGACCATGAAGAACATCTAAGGTTGGTGCTACAGAAGTTACGAGATAATCAACTCTACGCTAAGTACAGCAAATGCGAGTTTTGGATTGGCGAGGTGCCATTTCTTGGACATATCATTTCTAATGGAGGGATATCAGTGGATCCTGCTAAAGTCAAGGAGATAGTGGTGTGGAGCATACCCACTACGGTTACGGAGGACCAAAGTTTCTTGGGACTTGCAGGATACTATTGGAGATTTATTTAAGGATTTTCTAAGATTGCTAAGCTTATGACCTCGCTTTTGGTGAAGGAAAGAGAATTCAAGTGGGACGAGAAGTGCCAAGTATACACGGACCATAAGAGCTTGAAGTACATATTTACTCCGAAGGACCTCAACCTTAGGCAACGCCGTTGGCTGGAGCTTATTAAGGATTATGATTTGGAAATTCACTATCACCCGGGCAAGGCAAACTTGGTTGCAGATGCCTTGAGTCGAAAGGAGCATGTTCATTTAGCTGTTGTTGCCCAGCTACTCGATGAGATTGTTGAGAATTTCAGGAGACTTAACCTGGGGATAGTTACTCACACTAAAGGAGTTATTATTGATGTGGAAACTACTTTGGAGCAAGAGATCCGCAAAGGACAAATTGATGATGCTAAGATACAAGAGTTAAAGGATCTGATTACTGAAGATCGAGTCCCGGAATTCACGGAAGATGAGCAAGGCACAGTATGGTTCAAGGATCGGATATGTGTCCCTGAGATTGATAGCCTTCGTGAGACTATATCGAAGGAAGCCCATGACTTGGATTATTCTATTCATCCTGGTAGTACGAAGATGTATCAGGATTTGAAGTGTAAGTCCTGGTGGTAGAGATTGAAGAGAGATATGGCTGCACGTGTGGCTATGTGTGATGTGTGCCAAAGAGTTAAGGCCGAACGCCAAAGACCAGTTGGATTATTGCACCCTTTGAAGATACCCAAGTGAAAATGAGAAGAGATTGATATGGATTCCATCATTGGATTGCCTCGCACCCCGAAAGGATATGATTCTATATGGGTGATTGTGGATAGACTGACCAAAGTGGCCCACTTCATTCCTGTCAAGACTACTTATAAAGGCTCACAACAGGAAGAGTTATATATTGCTCGGATTGTGTCTTTACATGGAGTCTCAAGGAAGATTGTTTTGGATAAGAGAATCACAGTTTACCCCCAGAATTTTGGAAAAGTTTTCATCAGAATACGGATGCGAAGTTGAATTTTAGTTTGGCCTACCTCAGACTGATGGACTGACCGAAAGGACTAACCAAGTACTGGAAGATATGTTGAGAGCTTGTGCCCTTCAGCAGGGTAGTAGTTGGGACAAGAGTCTACCTTATGCTGAGTTCTCATATAATAATAGTTACTAGGTCAGTCTGAAGAGGTTACAGTTCGAGACTCTATATGACAGGAAATGCAGGACTCCTCCATATTGGATCAGACTAGAGGAAGGTAGTTCTTTGGACCTGAACTTATTCAAGAAGCAGAAGAACAAGTCCGTATAATTCGGGAAAATTTAAGGGTAGCTCAGACCAGATAAAGGAGCTACGCTAATTATAGAAGAAGACCACTGGAGGTTGAGGAAAGAAATCATGTGTACTTCAAGGTGTCACCACTTCGTGGAATGAGGAGATTCAAAGTTAAGGGCAAATTGTCCCCTCGCTATATTGGACCATTCCTGATCTTTAGGAGAGTTGGAGAGATGGCATACCAACTCGAGTTACCGGATAGTCTGTCGGATGTGCATAACGTGTACCACGTATCTCAACTAAAGAAGTGTCTCCGTGTTCCCGAGGAACAGCTACCAATGGAAGAACTCAGTGTTCAAGGTGATTTGACTTACACGGAGTACCCGATCAAGATTTTGGATACTTTGACTCGAGTTACAAGAAATAAGGTGATAAAGATGTGCAAAGTCTAATGGAGTCACCACGGTGAAGATGAAGCAACTTGGGAAAGAGAAGAAGAGCTTCGCATAGATTTTCCGCACCTTTTCCCTAGATCTTCTTAAATCTCGAGGACGAGATTATTTTTAAGGGGGGTAGGATTTGTAATACCCAATTTGTAATTTGCAAGAACTAATATCAAAGGGAGAAACAAGTTCACTTTATCTATGTGGGAATTTAAACTTTTGTGCCATCACATGTGAACACCATATTTTAAAACCCATAATTATAAAATATGTGTCACTAAATCATTGCATCATGCTGAGATTTTTATTTTGTGTGCATTTTGTGACTATATAAATAGGATGTGACAAGAAAAATATTAAAATCCCAAAGAGGAACTTGAATATAAAAGAAATTCTAGAATATAGAAGTGGATAAAGAAAAGAAAAAGTGTGGTTTTCATAAACGAAAACATTTTAGCATAAATAAATAAACTGAACAAGTATGTTTTACTGGAATTTCCTAAATGTGCATTTGAATTTTAATTCGAATTTGGAGATTTAAATTAGAAAACAACAAAGAAAATAGAAATAAAGAAAAAAAAGGAAAACCAATGGGGCTTATCAGCGTTTGGGCTGAATTCGGATCCCTAATCCCGGCCCACTAAACCTACTCCCGCGCGGCCCACCATTGCGCCCGCCCTTCACGCTTGGCTCGCTGTCGAGCTAGCCCCACCGGTCGGCCTGTATTGCTCGCTCGAGTCACTGCATGGTGGGGCACCTAGTCAGGCCGGCATCCGTCTTCCTCGCCGGGATCGTGGGGAGCCGTTCGCGAACCCAGGACCTCAGCCGCTCACTTCGCGCGCTGGGCGGTTCCCTCTTGCTGGTGGCCCGAGCCGTCAGCTCGCGCCCTGTGGGACCGCCCTGCCAGTGTGGCCTTCTCCGTTACGACCGGCCGCGCACAACCGAATCGGAGCTCGCCGCAATAGAAACTCCGCGCGTGGTGGCGCGATTGTCGCCTGGGAGGTTAGACCGTTGCGCCCTGGCCACCTCCTCACGTCCGCATAAACCAAGGCCTCCTTCCTCCGCCTCTGTTCTGGATTATTCTGTCGTGTGCTCGTCGTTCCGCGCTCCTCCCAGTCCTACATCCCTCCCCGTCCGCCATCTTGGAATCCCCTGCAGTGCCGCCGTCTGCGCCTTGTGTGGAGCCCGTGGCCTTCACCAGACCCGGGGGAAGGTCCACCATTGCATCGCGTGCGGGACTATCCTCTGCAACTCCGGGGATTCGTCGCTGGTGATCCCCTTCGTTGCTTCGTCGTGGGCGCGGATCTCTGCACCACCATCGAGGGTAATAACCCATTCATTCTCTTCGTTTCGCATTGTGCTTCGTGTAACGCCGTTAGGTTTGGTGTTTGGTGCTCTGTGTGGCGAGAGCATGGAACTCCGGCGTGCTCCCCGTCGGGTGTTCGGGCGGCGCCGCCGTTCTGGGATGCCTGGGTGGCCGTCGTAAGGAAGATGGGTCGTGCACCGTCGGATATGGGGCAAACGGCTGGATTGAATCGGGTGATTTTCCCTGGGCGATTCGATCGGGCCCGTTGGTGCGGATCTGACGGTTCCGGATGACTCGGGCTGCATAGAACCTGGACCGTTGATTTTAGATCCAAAGGGCATAATGGCATACCGGTTCGTAGTGTGGACAATCTAATCCGAGCCGTAAGATCCAGATCCTACGGATGATAATAGAGAATACCCCTTCGGCCGACGACTTTGCATAAGAGCCCTCCTAAAATCAGATAACCAACCCGCCGTCCACTGCATAGTATTCTGAGTCTTAGAAAATTATGCGCAGAAGCCCCTGACGTTTCTGGAAAATGAGGCCCAGTCCAGAGATCATTTAAATTGAATAAATGAAATAGAAAATGGATTTTTAATAGGAAAATAATTGCTAGAACTTTATAAATTCATAGAAAATTCATACTAACTCCAAATTCATCCATTCCAGTTCCTAAAATTTTGTAATGTTATTCTCTATCACCTAGAGCCTCTGTTATGTCATGAAAACAGTAAGAAAAGTTATTCCTCACTTAATCCTATTTAAAACACATAAAACCTTTGAAAATGCATAACTTAAAATCTATAACTCAGAAAATTATGATTCCAGTTCCTAGGATTTTATTTTAATATGTAGAATATCTCTGTGCATTTTGTTTATATGTTTGGTGTAATGTTAATTTCTCTATATGCACTGTGCTTGTTTGTATTGTGGCGAGTAGAAGAGCCCGTTGCTGGGGATCCTGGTGAGCAGCAGGTTGAAGTAGCTGAGCAGGAGCTCATTGAAGGCAAGTTGTGCCCTTGACCACTTTTTACCCAATAATGTTCTTTAATATCACTTATCCATGCATAGGTTAATTTTGATGGGACCCAATAGGACTCCCTAGTTTGTTTATCTCATTACCTTGTTTACCCCTGAATCACTTGGGTAGTTTGCTATTGCTTTATATGGTTTTGGGATAATCATTTATTACTTCTATGTTCCAATTCTTGTTGTTATTCTGTTTATGTTCATGTTGAGATCATTAATGTTAATTGGAACATAGAGCTTAACTTGAGAACCACGTGCCACCACAAGGGTGGAATGGGACGCCCTTGGCTGACTAATTAGGAAAGCTAGTGGAAGACTACCTTACCCGAAAGGGGCAAGGGCAGTAGGGGAGAGGTCAGTGCGGGGAGGTCCCTGGTTGGTCTTGCTGGGATGGCAGTCAGCCAGGAACCCTTTACTGGATCTTCCCATAAACTGTAGCGGGTTTTCGGAAGCTAGTGGAACTTTGTAAAGGCCTCGTAGTGTTGCCCTGCCGTGCTTCCTAGGTAGAGGTATATGGGGAGTCGCGACCCCTTGGCAGATGGGTAACATGACTTGTGGGTAAAGGGTACAACCTCTGCAGAGTGTAAAACTGGTATACTAGCCGAGCTCACGGTCATGAGCGGCTCAGGACTCTCTGATGTTTAAATTATGGAACTTAAATTCAATTTTGTCATTTGCATTGCATGGGTTTGTTATTAATTTGTTCTACTACTTTACTTATGGTTTGGTATTTACTTACACTTAGTAATTGCTAATAAAATTTTGACCAACTACTTAAAAGCAATGCTCAGCTTTAACCCCTATCATTGATCAGCCTTACACTTCATGAACTCCCACCTTTGGTGAGTTCATGTCACATTATTCCCCACAACTTGTTGAGCTATGATCATGTGTGAGCTCACCCTTGCTGTCTCACACCCCCCCCCACAGGAGAAGAACAGGTGGTTTCAAGTGGAGTCAAGTATCGAGGAGTTTGATCTGATCTAGGTGGCGTTTCCCAGTCGACATTGGCGCCGACGATCCTTAGTTCATTTTATCTTTATTATTTTATTTTGTAATAAGTCTTCCGCTATGTAATAAATACTCTGATGTTAATGACATTTATCTCTATACACTCTGTTATTATATGTGTTGTCTTCTTGGCGCATGTATGAGATGCACCCGGCTTTGTTCTTTAAAACCGGGTGTTACAAATCCCATCCCTAAACTAACTATATTTTGAACTAGTATTATAACAAGGTAGACTTGGTTAGAGAATAATAAACCACTTGGCATAGTGACCTACCCTAAACTTAGGAAACACCTTATTATCATTACCTTTTTGTTGAACCTGTGTTTACTCTGTTGCATATGTTTGGTATATTGTTCTTTTGTTATTCCTCAAGTGTGTTGAATGAATGATTGCTTTGCGTAAACAACGAGCAGTCCGTGATTCCTGAGGGAGTTATAGGAGAAGTCCCTAATCAGCAACTTGGTGAAGACAAGTGTCCTCTGACCCATTATGTCCTACTTACTTTATAATTCATTGTCCTGCATACCATGATCAACCTAAGGATTGACTTGTTTTCTGTTTATCCTGTCCTTGAATTACCTTTTTGGGTTGAGCTATTATGATTAACATCATGCTAGTGCTTTAGTTTAACTAATGAACATGATAATACTTTTTGATACGATGATGTTATTCTGGATATGATGATGAATTTGTGGCACTAAAGAAGGCTCAAGCTGTTTCCTGAGCACCACTCCGTAAGGACCTGTTCGTTGAATGACCACCTAAGAAAACAGTACAACCATGAGGGTGGTATGGGACGCCCTTAGCTGATTAATTAAGGGTATATGTAGTGTAGTAGGCTTCACCGTTGTGCCGTTAATGGGGTATGGGCAGATTTATTGCTCTGCCGAGGCTGGGTGTCGAGGTTCGTTCATTTTTCTTTTGTTAGTCACCCTTCCTGCGAGGAGAGGTATTGTGTTTATCAAACTATAGAAATCTAACGGACGACTATGACCTCTAGGGAATCTTTGTAAAGGCTACGTAGTGAAACCTTGCTGACTCACCTTGGGAGTGTTTAAGGGCCTGTAAAACCCGAGGAAAAAGAGGATCATGGCTCGTGGGTAAAGTGTGCGACCTCTACAGACGATTAGAAACTGGTATATCAGCCATGCTGATTGTAGGACCGCTAACCTAGCACAGCAGTGGCCGTCCTAAGGACTATAGACCCTCATTCTCACCTTGACCTTTGGTTTCACTTCAAAAGTCAGTCAACTTGACTAACCCTATGTTATATTATATGTATATACTACACCTTGCTAAAACTTTATTTTGTTCTAGTTTACTTGCTAGTCATATTAGTTCTATTCTTACTCTTATGCTTATGACATCTTTTGTAGATGGCTCGCCTTAGGCACACCGCTTGTAAGTCGGTGATCCCTTTCCTACCCTCTCGCCTTGCAGAACGTCCACTTTGTCACACGGTGTCTAGGCAAACGAGTCACCTGAGCAATCAGGCACCTCGCCTTCCTGTCCCCGCAACTAATCAGAGCAACCAAACAACCCCAGCACCAGGAGGAGGTAGACGATTCTTCCATTATGGAGAGCAAGGCCACTGGGTGATGCATTGCCCAAAGAAAGCAGCCCAATAGCAGTCAGCTTCCAATGCCCCAACAAGACAAGGAGCGCCACAACAGACATCAGGAGGTCGTGGCTAGGCGTACAACCGTGGAAAGGTGAACCACTTGGAGGCTGAAGCAATCAAGGATGCACCGGATGTGGCAGTAGGTATGCTTTCAGTCGAATCTCATCCACCAAAATACTATTTGATACTGGTGCCACACATTCGTTTGTTACTACATGGATAGAAGCACATAACATCCCCGTAGAACCAATGATACTACCACTAAGGGTTAATTCAGTTGGAGGAAAGATTCAGTCAGATAAGATGTGCCCAAACCTAGGGATTGAAATAAGGGGGACATAATTCCTCGCTAACCTAGTGGTAATGGGTACTCAAGGGATAGATGTCATCCTAGGGATGAATTGGTTACATAAGAACCAAGCAACCGCCAGTTGTGACAAGAGGACAGTGAGGTTAGTGTCCCCGTCGAGGGAAGATATAGTGATCGAACTGATCATGCCTGATCTAGTGGAAGGGGCCTATCATCAAATGTCAGTGGATGGTAAGGAGTCCAACCCGCTTGAGGCCACCAGAGTGGTGTCGGAATTTCTAGACGTGTTTCTTGTGGAACTACCAAGCATGCCACCCGTGCGGAAGGTCGAGTTTGCTATAGAGCTTGACCCTGGCACTACCCCCATTTCTAAGAGAGCTTATTGAGTGTCTGGACCAGAATTGGTGGAACTCAAGAAGGCGATCGACGAGCTTTTAGAGAAAGGTTACATCAAACCAAGTACCTCGCCTTGGCCTGCTTTAGTTCTGTTTGTGGAGAAGAAATATGGGACCAAGAGAATGTGCATAGACTACAGGGCTCTGAATGAAGTTACCATCAAGAATAAGTAACCCTTGCCAAGGATAGAGGACCTATTTGACCACCTCAGAGGTGTCGGCGTGTTCTCGAAGTTAGATCTAAGGTCATGTTACCATCAACTTAGGATCCGAACTCTGGACATACCAAAGATGACATTCATCACCAAGTATGGGATATATGAGTACACAGTTATGTCCTTCGGTTTGATGAATGCACCAGCTTTCTTCATGTATTTGATGAACAGTGTGTTCATGGACTATCTGGACAAGTTTGTGGCGGTGTTCATCGATGATATCCTCATATATTCTTAGAGTGAGGAAGAGCATGTGAAACATTTGAAGATGGTATTGCAACAGTTACAAGATCATTAGTTGTATACCAAGCTGACCAAATGTGAATTTTGGATTCATGAAGTCCTGTTCTTTGGTCACATCATAAACCAATACATGTTAAATGTGGATCCAAAGAAGGTAGCAGATATTCTAGACTGGAAAGCACCAAAGGATGTCCGTGAAATCAAGAGTTTCATTGGAATGGCCAGATACTATCGACGTTTCATTGAAGGCTTCTGCAAGATTGCTAGACTAATGACATCCTTGCTAGCGAAGAAAGTCGAGTTCAAGTGGACCACAGAGTGCCAAGAGGCATTTGAAGCGTTGAAAAAGAAGTTGACTACAACCCTAGTTTTGATCCTACCTGATGTTCACAAGCCATTCCCAGTGTACTGCGATGCATCTTACACCGAACTGGGATGTGTGCTAATGCAAGAAGGGAGAGTGGTAGCATACTCCTCCCGACAGCTGAAGATCTATGAGAAGAATTATCCCACGCACGACCTAGAATTAGCCACAGTGGTTCATGCATTGAAGACATGAAGACACTACATATATGGGTAGAAGTGTGATGTTTACACAAACCACAAGCGTCTTAAGTACATATTCACCTAGTTAGAGCTAAACATGAGAAAGCGAAGATGGCTAGAATTGATCAAAGATTATGAGTTGGAGATACATTACCACCTAGGCAAAGCCAATGTAGTTGCAAATTCTCTAAGCAGGAAGACTCAAGTCAACATGATGGTCGCTCACCCAATGCCATATGAGTTAGCTAAGGAGTTTGACAGACTGAGTCTCTGATTTCTGAATAGCACGTAGGGAGAAACAATTGAACTAGAACCCACCCTAGAGCAGGATATCAAAGAAGAACAGAAATATGATGAGAAGATCGATGAAATCTAGCAGCTAATCCTAGAAGGGAGAGGCAAAGACTTTCGAGAAGATGCAGAAGGCGTGGTATGGTTCAAAGATTGGCTTCCGACACCAAGTCGATTCAGGAGCTAATCCTCAAGGAATCCCATGAAATAGCCTATTCCATACACCCTGAAAGTGAGAAGATGTACCAAGACTTGAAGAAGAGATTCTGGTGGTACAGTATGAAAAGTGAGATCGTGGAGTATGTCGCCATATGTGACAATTGTTAGAGAATTAAGGCGGAAGACCATAGGCCTACATGTTTGTTGCAGCCGCTACAGATTCCTCAATGGAAGTGGGATGAGATCGGGATGGACTTTATAGTCAGCTTGCCTTGCACTCGAGCCGACTATGACTCCATCTGGGTAGTAGTGGACCACTTAACAAAGGCGGCTCACTTCATTCCAGTCAAGACCAACTACATCAGTGCAATATTGGCAGAGGTATACATGTCACGAATTATCTGCTTACATGGAGTACCAAAGAAGATAGTGTCAGACCGAGGAACACAATTCACCTCTCACTTTTGGCAGCAACTACATGAAGCTTTGGGCACGCATCTGAATTTCAATTCAACTTATCACCCGCAGACAGACGGCTAGACTGAAAGAATTGATCAGATCCTAGAAGATAAGTTGAGGGCCTGCGTGTTGCAGGACAAGTCAGGTTGGGATAAGAGAGTACCTTATGCAGAGTTCTCCTACCACAATAGTCATTAGGCCAGTTTAAGGATGTCACCGTACCTGTCACTGTATGGGAGGAATTGTCGAACTCCGTTGCATTGGAACCAACCTGGAGAAAGGCAGTTGTTCGGTCCAGCCATTTTTCTCGAAGCCGAGGAGAATATCAGAATGGTCCGGGAGAATCTAAAGATAACACAGTCAAGGCAGCGAAGCTATGCCGACATTAGATGAAGAGAGGTGAGTTTTGAAGTCAGAGATTATGTTTACCTAAAGGTGTCACCGATCAGGGGAGTCAGAAGGTTCGGAGTCAAGGGCAAGTTAGCACCTTGATATATCGGACCGTACCAGATTCAGGCAAGACATGGACAAGTGGCCTACCAGCTCATCCTAACAGAAAGCCTGTCAGCAGTGTATGATGTGTTCCATGTATCTCAGTTGAAAAAATGTTTGCGAGTGTTAGAAGAGCTGTTGCCAACCGAGGACCTCGAAGTCCAAGAAGACTTGACATACATAGAGAAGCCAGCCCAAAATTTCGAAATAGCGGACAAAGTCACTAGAAGGAGCACATAGAATGTGCAAAGTCAAATTGGGTCACCATTCTGAGGTAGAAGCAACCTAGGAAAGAGAGGATGATCTGAAAACCAAGTACCCCGAACTCTTTGCTGGCCAACACTAAATCTCAAGGGCGAGATTCTTTTAAGGGGATAGGTTTGTAACACCCTAAATTTGGGATTATAAAATTTCTTCTCCAATATCCACCAAATTCAGGTGTTACCTCTCTTCTCCTCTCTCTCTCCATTTCTTTTTCTCTTGCTGTCAGTGTTTGTGACCTGGCCGCTCACCACAGGGTTACCCACGTGATGCTTTTGGGTAGGACGACGTCATTGATCGTGACTCGATGGTTTGTGTAGAAGCATGCGGGGATTACTCGTAGACTTATACAAGTTCAGGCCGCTTAGAATTGCGTAATACCCTACTTCCTGTTGGGGGTTTGGTATTGATTTCTGGAGTACGAGGATTACAAGCTGAGGATTGAGGATGAGGGTGAGCTGAAGTTGTGGGTGATTGTAATGCCCAAAATTGGTATAAGAAAAAAATAACAAAATGAATAAATAAATAAATTTATAACAGGGTGTTTTGGGGATTCCTAGAATTCCTTTTTATTTCTCTTTGCATACTCAACTAATGGCATTAAATTATGCAAATAACAAATAAATAAATAAATATGCATTTCATGCTGAACTCTTTTGGTTTGTATAATCACTTTAAGTTTGAAATTTTAAAACTAGATTTAAATTTATAAATAATATGAAGAGAAACTAGAAAACATAAAAGAAAATGAAAAAAAGAGAAGGAAACTAGCACCTGGGCCGATTCTCACCTGTCTCGGCCCAACTACCTCTCTGGCCGGCCCAACTTCCTTTTTCCCCTTCCGCTGTGCCACGCCGGCTACTGGCATGTGGGCCCCGCTGCTGCCAACTCCTCGTGCGGAATGAGCATGGGCGCAGTCAATACCGGGCGTGGCTCGGCGACCGTTTTCATCCGCCCGGTTCACGCGTGCCTGTGCGGATGCTGCGCTGGCCACAGACTGGTGGGGCCGGGATGGCAGGTTCTTCTTCCTCCCATGGTTCTAGCCGAATGGTTGCAACAGAATACGGGATTCAGGTTGGATCCGGCATCCTCTCGTCAATATTTAAGCAGTGATACTCCCCCGGATACCTGCACCACGAAACTAGCCGCGAACCTCGCTCGTGGAATAGCGTAGCCAAATCAAGATCCCTGATGCATCCTGACGGTGCCATCAGCGGCGCGGCGTGCACACGAAGCCGACCTTCGAACCCTAGGGCTTGGCCGAGCCACCTTATGGGATCAACCTCGCCGCGCGACAGCTTCGTCGCAACCCCTCTCCATATCTGTTTGCACCAGCGCTGTCGACCTCATTTGTCACCGCAAAAGCACCGCCGCGATGGATTTTCACGGGCATCGCCACTCAGCCTCGTTTTGGGTCTCGACGGGCTGCTGATCGGGTCGCCTGCGCAGGTTGAAGTCTCCGGTACCGTTGATTGGGCGCGGGATCGATCGCTAGCTGAGCAATTTCTCACTGAATCATACTGCTTGTGTAGACAGCCCTGTCGGCCTCTTCATCTCCGGTAAGAAACCCACTACCTGCTTTGTCATCATTCGGGTATCGCGAGGCACATGTCTATCTTCGATTCGGGCTCTAGAATGCGCGGGCGGGTTGCCCCGGCCAAGGCGCCACCAGGGAAGGCTCTGCGCCGCCGTGGCTGGACGTTCAGCTAGGGAAGAAGGATGGCGATGGCGTGGTTGCCGTCGATCCAAAAAAATGGACGGCTCTGGCCGATCCCACGTTAAACCGCAGCGATACTTTTGCAAAAGAGACCTCAGTTTTCGTTGAAAATAACCCGCCATCCACCCAAAGCACAAGACCATTATAATTAGGTCCATAATTTTTACAGAATAGACCCCGAGGTTCTAAGAAATAGTATTCGCTGTATATATGGATCAGAAAATAATAAAAAATATGGAAATCGATTTTCAAGTATAAATTAATTCTCAAATCTTAGAAAATTCATATGTTGTTCATTTTAATTCCGATTTGACTCATTCCAGTTGCGTTAGCTTCACAAAAATAATATCTACGCAATAGAAACATTAATTATACGATATCACATAATTTTATGATTAGGTAACCAATTCAATTAATCTATGGATTAGCTTTTCTAATATTAATATAGTAATTTTGATCTTAATTTGACTAGATGATCTTTAATCAAGTAATGACTTAGATTAAAGTTGATATAATTGCTTATAGAATAATCTCTCATATGATTTACACTAACCAACTTACAATATAGTTTAATGTTTTAATCACATAGATATTCTATAAAATCATAATTTCTTAACCATAACTCCGATTTTAGTGGTTCTCGAACTCACGATATCGTAGCAACGTGTAGATTATTATTACATAAATTATTCTTATGTTTGGTGTAATGTTAATTTTGTCTATACCATGTTTGTCTGTATTGCTACGTCTAGCAGTGAGGACACATGTCATCTGAAGAGCAAGTTGGTACCTAGAATCTCAAGTCCCAGGCAAGTTGTGTCCTTGATCACTTCTTTTTACCTAGTCATGTTCTGATTAATCATAATGATCTGTATAGGTTAATTTTGATGGGACCTAATAGGTTACCCTAGTTTGACTATCTTTATACCTTGTTCACCACTGATTTTTTTGGGTAGTACCTGCTATTGCTTTATGTGGTTTTGGGTATAGAGTTACACATTATTCATGATTATATTTTGTTATCAGTTGTTATTTATTGTTCATGTTAAGATCATTATGTTAATTGGAACATGGAGAACCACCCGAGAAAATAGTGCTACCACAAGGGTTTAATGGGACGCCCTTGGCTAACTAACTAGAAAAGCTAGTGGAAGACTACCTTACCCGAAAGAGGCAAGGGCAGTAGGGGAGTGTTCAGTATAGGGAGGTCCTCGGATTGGTTTTGTTGCGATGGCGGTCAGGCGAGGGATTCCTGCACTGGAGCTTCCTATAAACTGTAGCGGGTTTTCGGAAGCTAGTGGAACTTTGTAAAGGCCTCGTAGTGTTACCCTGCCTCGCCTCCTCGGTAGAGGTGTATGGGATTGGCCGTCTCTTGGCAGATGAGTAGCATGACTTGTGGGTAAAGATGTGCAACCTCTGAAGAGTGTAAAACTGGTATACTAGTCGTGCTCACAGTCATGAGTGGCTCGGACACTCACATGATTAATTTATGGAACTTAAACTCAATTTGTCATTTCATTGCATCTGGGATTATTTTAATATTATTTTTACTTATTATTACTATGGTTTGGTATTTACTTACACTTAGTAATTGCTATTAAAATTTTGACCAACCTATAAAAGTAATGCTCAGCTTTAGCCTTTATTTTATTGATCAGCCTTACACTTCACATGAACTCCCACCTTTGGTGAGTTCATGCACATTATTCCCCACAACTTGTTGAGCGATGAACATGTGTGAGCTCACCCTTGCTGTCTCACCCCCAGGAGAAGAACAGGTGGTTCAAGTGGAGCCACATAGAGAGGAGTTCGATCGATCTAGGTGGCGTCTCCCAGTTGACTTTCTGGCGCCAAGGATGGATTTTAGTTCAATCCTTTTATATTTATCTTTTATTTTGTAAGACTTCCGCTATGTAATAAATACTCTGATTATTGTGACATTTATCTCTATACACTCTGTTATTATATATGTTGTCTTCTTTGGCGCATGTATGAGATGCACCCGGCTTTGTTCCTTAAAACCGGGTGTGACAGAAGTGGTATCAGAGGAATGTTGACTGTAGGACAAAACCTAGATAGAACTGGACAACCAATATTTACTTACCTCTGCTACTCTGATTCTTTCTAAACTTTTCTTAATCTTTTCTCATCTATTTCCTCTTTACTCTGATTATTCTTACCTTTTCCTTCTAAAGACAAAAGTGGATTTCACACTTTAAAATCCTGCACCTAAAGTGACTTTTAAGAGTAGGAGACCTAATCTTAGGAACAAAAACAAAACTATTTTTTATATAATTATCTGTGTACTTGATTGTTTGTTCTTATGATACTTGTCTGATTTGGATCTTTGATTGAGTGTGATGAGTTGTGGAGTAATGTCCACAATTACATCTGCATAAAAAAACTTATAAAAATAATTAGACAAACTAGATTATCCCTCATTAAAGTATCTAGCCTAACAATATCCATCTCATCTTAAAAGATCTATCATATCTTAATAGATCCATCTTATATTAAAAGATTCTTTCTTATCTTAATGAATTCATCTTATCTTGAAAGATTTGTCTTATCCTAACCACTATACTTACCTCATACTAAAATAACAACCAGGATCTAGTCCAAAAATTAAGTAGATCTTAACTAGTTTAATCTAGTCATATTCAGTTTAATCTAGATCCTATCTAATCTTATATGACCCAATCTAGTGTGAGTTATCTAATGATGGTACAGAGGATAAGGCCATACTCCTAATTCACTTAGGCCTAAATTAGCGACATAGATTAACTCGGCTATACCCAACAACTTGACCTACATAATAGGTTACATAACCTATCCAAACCATTCAGAAGCAAAATAACCGAACCAGATTCTGACTAATCTCATTCAACTTATAGCCATCTACTAAACTAATATAATGTGGTCTACTTAAATAGATTAGTGATACTGGTAGAAGAGATTAGACCCTACTAGCCAGGTGTTAACTTAGCACATTAGACCAACTCAACCATGAGTAGAAGATCTAACTAAATTAGTAGAGTCTTGATGGATTGTATAATCTATCAACCCCCCACCTAAAACAAACTTTTGACTTCCATCGTGTAGTCTATCTCACATTATTTATCTTAAACATATTCCCCAGCCCGATAATATACACTAACTCCTAATCAATGAGACAAGACCGAAGAAGATGATCAACTTCATCAAGAAAGGATGAGCACCAACTCAAGTATTCAAGGATCAAGTGAGATCACCAAGATGAGTCAAGATCCACAATCTTGGATGGAGTCTTTTCTTACCCCACTCCTTACCCAAATCTATATATGCATTAAAGATATCTTTCATCCTGCATAATAAAGTGGCTATACCCATATATACACAGGCCTTCCTAATCACCCACTATTTTCTAAAAAATAATATGAAACTCTGGATCTTGAACCTATTATAGACTAAAAGTCGAATCACAAACCAATCCTTCTATATCTCTTTTCTTACAAATCTCGAGGACGAGATTTCTATTAAGGGGGTAGGATTTGTAATGCCCAAAATTGGTATAAGAAAAAAATAATAACAAAATGAATAAATAAATAAATTTATAACAGGGTGTTTTGGGGATTCCTAGAATTCCTTTTTATTTCTCTTTGCATACTCAACTAATGACATTAAATTATGCAAATAACAAACAAATAAATAAATAAATATGCATTTCATGCTGAACTCTTTTGGTTTGTATAATCACTTTAAGTTTGAAATATTAAAACTAGATTTAAATTTATAATAATATGAAGAGAAACTAGAAAACATAAAAGAAAATGAAAAAAGAGAAGGAAACCAGCACCTGGGCCGATTCTCACCTGTCTCAGCCCAACTACCTCTCTGGCTGGCCCAACTTCCTTTTGCCCCTTCCGCTGTGCCACGCCGGCTACTAGCATGTGGGCCCCGCTGCTGCCAACTCCTTGCGTGGAATGAACATGGGTGCAGTCAATACCGGGCATGGCTCGGCGGCCATTTTCATCCGCCCGGTTCACGCGTGCCTGTGCGGACGCTGCGCTGGCCACAGACTGGTGCGGCCGGGATGGCAGGTTCTTCTTCCTCCCATGATTCTAGCTGAATGGTTGCAACAGAATACAGGGATTTATGTCGGATCCGACATCCTCTCATCAATATTTAAGCAGTGATACTCCCCCGAATACCTGCACCACGAAACTAGCCGCGAACCCCGCTCGTGGAATAGCGTAGCCAAATCAAGATCCCCGATGCATCCTGACGACGCCATCAGCGGCACGACGTGCACACGAAGTCGACCTTCGAACCCTAGGGCTTGGCCGAGCCACCTTACGGGATCGACCTCGCCGCGCGACAGCTCCGTCGTGACCCCTCTCCATATCTGTTTGCACCAGCGCTGTCGACCTCATTTGTCGCTGCAAAAGCGCCGCCGCGATGGACTTTCGCGGGCATCGCCACTCAGCCTCGTTTTGGGTCTCGGTGGGCTGTCGGTCGGGTCGCCTGCGCAGGTTGAAGTCTCCGGTACCATTGATTGGGTGTGGGATCGATCGCTGGCTGAGCAATTTCTCACTGGACCCGTTGCGCCGTCGTGAATTGTACTGCTTGTGTAGATAGCCCTGTCGGCCTCTTCATCTCCGGTAAGAAACCCACTACCTGCTTTGTCATCATCCGGGTATCGCGAGGCACATGTCTATCTTCGATTCGGGCTCTAGAATGCGCGGGCGGGTTGAAGCGTCCCCAATCCTCTGGGACTCAAATGTGATACAATTACTAGTCCCAGGAGGCTAGTAAACACATTTATACATCAGATGATACCAAATCTGCTTAAACGAGACAAACCTATAAAGGTGGCGAACAACTTTAAGAGTTGGTCCACAACTCGGGACATATCATCAGAGTGGGGCTGAAGCAGCCCGATATACGCAGCGAAGCAAATCAGCGGTCCAACAGCCACATGCAAGGTTGGGAACAGTCGTAACTCTTACCCGATCTCCTTTTTCTGAAAAACAACAAATAAGCAAGGGTGAGTACAAACGTACTCAGCAGCCCACCTTCACCCGCGGAATGGGGAAATCAGATATAATGCATGGAATATGTGGAGCTCAGGATATTTTGCAGAAACAACAATATTTTATGCAGGGTTGTTTTGAAAACATTTTGTATTTTTGCAAATCGCATCCTCTCCAAAAGGAGCAGGAAGTTTTTCAATATTAGAACAAAATCCTCTGGACTAAACCATCCAGATATCTCAGCAGTTTCCCACTGGTTTTCATTTTCAACAACAGCCACTGGACTTCCCGTCCACCATAGCTCACGGCTCAACCGCCAGACCTTTTAAAAACCACTTTTCTCAAACACACCCTTTTTTTTGAAAACAAAACATTAATTGTCATACCACACCAGACTCGTCCATTCCTGTGGACACAGACTATTCGAATAGGTTTTCAAACTCTGCGCAGAGGTGTACACTTTACCCACTAGTCCGGCTCTGCGATCTCATAGCTAGTGAGACCCGAATCCGAATCTCTTTCTTTCCTCGCACGTCCTAACCTTAATGGTTATACCGGAAGGAGTCAGGCCACCGCCATGCCCAAACCGGACAAAACATTCCCCCTCCTTATCCTCCCGGTGCTCCCCAGCCTTCATAACCCTGGGGTTTGAACCATACGAGTTCAGATTGAGTGACTGCCCACACAGTCTCGAGTGGTTGTACTTATCATGAGTACAGGTAGTGAAGGATGACAAACCGGTCCTTATATGAGGGGACAATCCTTCTGCTCACGCCTAAACCAGCTGAGCCATCACCTTAGGCCCTCCCCTAAACCAGGGAGTCCCTGATCATCCCTACTCAAAGGTGATAAGGGTGAAAACCCTTCATCAAACACATTTTGAAAAGCATTTTCTTTTGGAAACTGTAATACTCAAAGTTGTATTCAAGGAATGTATAGTAGATCTCCTCATTTCATGTGCCATATTTGCATCATAAAAAGTGCACACATGTAATTAAGAAGGATTAATTGAAACAAATGAATCCAAAATAAAAGAAAGTGTATCTCATTGGAGTTTTGTTTGCTATGCATTTAAATATTAACAACCATATTAACACTACTAATCAAAACATAATAAGAAAGAAATTAGATTGAAACCCAAATGGTAATTAGGATTTGGAAACGAAAATGGGAAGGAGAAAGAAATATAAATGTAAAGGAAAGGTATATATATTTCCAAAAATTTGTATTTTAAAGTCTCAATATAATTTGAGGACAATTCTGTACAAAGTTTGAAGGTCAAATTCGAATTCAAATTGAATTGGAAAAGGAATAGAAAATAAAATAAAAAAATAAATGAATAAAACAAAACCAGCCAGTTGGGCCGCCTGCCTCCAATTCGGCCCAGCTTCACTTTTCCCACGTGCGCGCCAGCCCAAAACCCCACCACCCGCGCGCACTCCCTGCCGCGACGGGCCCACGTTGTCATCCACTCCCACCTCGCACTGAAACGCGGGACCCGCATGACAGCTTTGTCTCCGTCAACAAACTTCCGCGCATGGCGGAGCGCGTGGACCTCGCGGGGATTGCGGAACGGCGGGTCTAAGCTCGCCGCGTCGTGGGGGAATAAAACCCTATGCGCCTCCGCAACTCTCCCTGCTCTCGCAACCTCCTCAAGCTGGCCGCGGGGAACACGACGCCAGGAAGAAAGCTTTTAGAACAGCCGCTGTGGGCTAAACCGAACCCGGACTGGGTGTCCATCCAATTGGCGGTCGAGTGGTGTCGTCGGAGTCAACCACGCCTACCAGTGACCCTCTCTGGCCGTGATCGGATCGAATCCGTCAGGAATTGCTCGCCGACGTGTGCGCCTCCGCCGAGAAATCTAGTGCGCCATGGACAGCTCTAGTGCATCATATTCCTCGATGAGTTCCGCATCCTAGTAATTCGTTTCGTCGTCCTTCACGCAAAACACCCCTCTGATTCGAGAATTAGGCCGTGGCTCGCCGGATTTAACACCCCGGTAATGTCCTCCGCCGTGGGTGACGGCGGCGCCGCTGGCCTCCCGGTCGGGATTGGGGCGCGCGCGCGTGGCCGTTGGATCGGGTGCGTGCGGCTTTGATTAGAAGCAGGAAATACCCCTTCATCCCAACCGTTATCCACCGTAGATCGGCAATCTGACGACTAAAACGAAATAGTGGGGATCGTGCGCTGTGAGTCATCGATCTCAGATCCGACGGTGACTCAGGAATCAGGATTTATACCCATCGCCGGTCTAATCTGGGCGCTCGGGGTTGGATCGGACGGTCCAAACATCACTGTACCTCTTCGGCCAGACACTTTTTCATAAGAGACCCTCTGTTTATTTGAAAACAACCCGCCATCCTCGGTAACAGTAAGCTGTGTCTTGGGGAAAACTCTGGTTTAGCCCCTGACTTTTTTGGTTATTCAGGCCCAATCCATAACAATATTAAACCAGAGAATTTAAATTATAAATGGATTTTTATTATATAAATAAGTGCTAAAACTTGTAAAATGCATAGGAAATCCATTTTTAGTCCAAATCACTCCATTCCAGTTCCTAAAATTTTGTAATTTTATTCTCCATCATCTAGAGTCTCTGTTTCTACATAAAAACAGTAATAAAATTAATGTATCATTTAATCCTATTTCAAGCCCATTAAACCTTAAGAAATTCATAACTTGAATTCTATAACTCCAAATTTAGTGATTCCAGTTCCTATGATTTCATTTTAATGTGTAGATTTTTACTGTATATTTTATTCATCTGTTTGGTGTGATGTTGATTTTGGCTATACTATGTATGTATTGTGTTGATGCGAGTAGACGAGCAAGCCACTGTGGATCCTGAGGTTCAACAAGTAGAAGTAGCTGAGCAGGAGCTTATTGAAGGCAAGTTGTGCCCTTGATCACTTACTTTTCCCAGCCATGTTCTTATTAATTTTAATGATCTGCATAGGTTAATTTTGATGGGAGCCTTTATGTTACCCCAGTTTTGATTACCTCTATACCTTGTTCACCCCTGAAATATTTTTGGGTAGTACTTGCTATTGCTTTATGTGGATTGGGTATGGAGATTCATTATTCATGATTATTCTGTTATTATCTTGTCATTATTACTGTTCATGTTAAGATCATTAAATTAATGGGAATATGGAGCGACCACCCGGGAAAACAGTGCTACCACAAGGGTTTAATGGGACGCCCTTGGCTGATTAACTAGGAAAGCTAGGGGAGGGCTACCTTACCCGAAAGGGGCAAGGGCAGTAGGGGAGTGGTCAGTGTAGGGAGGTCCTTGTTTGATTTTGCTGCGATGGCGGTCAGGCAAGAACCCTGCACTGGAGCTTCCTATAAACTGTAGCGGGTAGTCTGAAGCTAGTGGAACTTTGTAAAGGCCTCGTAGTGTTACCCTGCCTCGCTTCCTTGGTAGAGGTGTATGGGATTCATGACCCCTTGGCAGATGGGTAACACGGCTTGTGGGTAAAGATGCGCAACCTCTGCAGAGTGTAAAACTAGTATACTAGCCGTGCTCACGGTCATGAGCGGCTCGGACCCTCACATGGTTAATTATGGAACTTAAATTCAATTTGACATTTGCATCGCATTTGGGATTATTTTACTATTACTGTTCTTTATTATTATTAAGGTTTGGTATTTACTTACACTTAGTAATTGCTAATAAAATTTTGACCAACTTATAAAAGCAATGCTTAGCCTCAGCCTTTACTTCATTGATCAGCCTTACACTTCATGAACTCCCACCTTTGGTGAGTTCATGCCACATTATTCCCCACGACTTGTTGAGCTATGAACATATGTGAGCTCACTCTTGCTGTCTCACACCCCCCACAGGAGAAGAACAGGTGGTCGAAGAGGAGCCGCCTAACACGGAGGAGTTCGATCTGATCTAGGTGACGTTTCCCAGTCGACATTGGCGCCGACGATCCTTAGTTCGTTTTATGGTTATTCCTTTATTTTGTAATAAGTCTTCCGCTATGTAATAAATACTCTGATGATTTATGACATTTATCTCTATACACTCTGTTATTATATATGTTGTCTTCTTGGCGCATGTATGAGATGCACCCGGCTTTGTTCCTTAAAACCGGGTGTTACAGAAGTGGTATCAGAGGAATGTTGACTGTAGGACGAAACCTAGATAGAAATGGACAAAACCATTACCTACTTACCTCACTCTGATTCTTCCTATACTTATCTTGATCCTGTCTCACCTTCTACTGTTCTACTCTGATCATTCTTATCTTTTCTACTCTTAGACAAGATGGATTTCACACCTTGGAATCCCTACCCCTATGACATTTTTAAGAGATAGGAAGCCTAAGACAAAATTAAAACTATTTTCTCTATTAAAAATATTGGTTGATTGTTCTGATGATCAATGCCTGATTTGCTTCTTTGATTGATTGAAATATTACATGGACATCTTAGCATGTGCCAGCATAAGGTAATAAATTAGCTATGGTAGGTAAAACATTAAACTGCTTAGCTAATAAATCCCCCAAAGTAACATGATTGTAATTACTGCCTTGTCTACTGCTCTTCCTTACCATATGTATCTAACTCAGATGGTCAATACCAGGAGGGGTGGTGGAATTGATTTGCCTCCTAACCAACACACTTGAAGGATATATAGACAACCTCAGCCACAGCCTGCAGAGATGAATCCTCCTAATCCTCCACCAGGCATAGTTGATCCACTGGTTGCTGCTCAGATGGCGGTGATGCAGCAAATGGCAGACACTATGGCTGATATGCGTACCCAGATGCAGCAAGAACGCCAAGAAATGCGTCAGGAAAGAGAAGATATACGCCAGGAGTTGCGCCAGGAGAGAGATGAGATACGCCAAGAAAGGAGGGCGCAACAACAGCAGCTGCAACAACAACTTCAACAACAGCAACAACAGCAACAAGTGCCATTGCCTCCACCACCACCACCAGTTCCACCTCGTGATAAGCACTGAGAGTTCATGAGTCATAAGCCACCTACATTTGCAAGTTCGCCAGATCCACTTGATGCAGATGATTGGCTGAAAGCAATTGAGAAGATGCTCAACATTGCACAATGCACTGACCGGGAGAAGGTTTTATATGCTTCTGGACGTCTGACGGGTCCTGCTGCTGACTGGTGGGATTCTTATACTGCTGCCCATGATGCTGCTGATACTATTACCTGGGCAGAGTTCAGTACGCAGTTCAGGAACTACCATATTCCAGCTGGGATGATAAAGATCAAGAAGAAGGAGTTTCTGGCATTGAAGCAAGGCAACATGTCGGTCAGCGAGTACAGAGACAAATTTATTCAGCTATCAAGATATGCTCCGGAGGAAGTTGCTGAGGATGAAAGGAAGCAGGAGCACTTTATTGAAGGACTTAATGGACCCTTGCAGTATGCACTGGTTGCACACACCTTTCCATCATTTCAGAGGCTACTGGATAAGGCTCTTGCTATTGAACACAAGCGTGTTCAACTGGGTGATTTGAAGAGGAATGCTATCTCACAGGGACAGGGTAGCAGCAGTGTTCGTCCTCGCTACAGTTCACCACAGGGTACACCGACTCGATCGGGAGGACCACGCCCAGTTCAGCAATCACCACTGAGGACTCCACCTCCTCGACAGGCTACTCCCACTGGCACCCCGACAAAGTTTGCAGGACAGAGTCCAGGCACTACGTGTTTCAAGTGTGGGAAGACTGGTCATTATGCAAATGTCTGCCCACAGAGGATTGCTACTACTCCAGCTCAGAACAAGCAACAGACCCCTGGCAAGGGATATTCTATAGCCAGGGTGAATCAAGTCAGCGTTGATGATACTCCTGATGGTGGGGACCTCGTAATTAGTATGTTTTATGTTAATGCAATTCCTGCAACCATATTATTTGATTCTGGTGCTACACATTCATTCATGTCTGCTAGATATGCCAACACAAATGAAATACCACTGCTAAATATGAGAAAACCCATGATAGTAATTACACCTAAAGGGCCTGTTGAGGCGAATCAAATGACACGTAGATTGATATTAACCATTATGGGTAGAGAATTTGGAGCTACTGCTATAATATTAGAGTCAAGCAGTATAGATCTGATCCTTGGTATGTCATGGCTAAGAAAGGCAAAGGCCGTTATAGCATGTGGTAGAGGTACCGTAGAACTCACTACCACTAAAGGAGAAAGATTTCAAGTTAATATTGCAGTAACCTCCTCATCCATGCGTGCAATGTTCTTTATGCCTGAGGAGTTTGTTGGCGACAACATCCGGGTGGTTAGAGATTTTCCGGATGTCTTTCCAGAGGAGTTACCAGGGATGCCACCTGATAGAGAAGTTGAGTTTGTTATTGATCTCTTACCTGGAACCGCCCCTATTTCTAAACGGCCGTATAGAATGTCCGTAGAAGAGTTGAAGGAACTTAAGAAGCAGTTGACGGAGTTACAAGAGGCTGGTTACATTCGTCCAAGTTCCTCACCTTGGGGAGCACCAGTGTTATTTGTGCAGAAGAAGGATGGATCACAAAGAATGTGTGTGGACTATAGATCACTTAATGATGTCACGGTGAAGAACAAGTATCCATTACCCCGTATTGAGGATTTGTTTGACCAGATGAGAGGAGCTAGAGTGTTCTCGAAGATTGATCTCCGATCCGGTTACCATCAGATGAGGATTAGACCATCGGATATTCCCAAGACGGCTTTCTCAACTCGATATGGATTATATGAGTTTACTGTTATGTCATTTGGACTAACCAATGCACCAGCTTACTTCATGAATTTGATGAATAAGGTGTTTATGGAGTATTTGGACAGATTCGTCGTGGTATTCATCGATGATATTCTTATCTATTCTAAGAATGAAAGTGATCATGAACAACATCTAAGATTGGTGCTACAGAAGTTACGAGATAATCAACTCTATGCTAAGTTCAGTAAGTGCGAGTTTTGGATTGACAAGGTACCATTCCTTGGTCATATTATTTCTAATGGAGGAATAGCTGTGGATCCTGCTAAAGTAAAGGAGATAATGGAGTGGAGAGTGCCCACTACAGTTACGGAGATTCGGAGTTTCTTGGGACTCGCAGGATATTATCAGAGATTTATTGAAGGATTTTCTAAGATTGCTAAGCCCATGACATCGCTTTTGGAGAAAGGAAGAGAATTCAAGTGGGATGAGAAGTGCCAAGAAAGCTTTGATCAATTGAAGGGGAGACTAATTTCGCCACCAGTATTGATTATGCCAGACCTACAGAAGGGATTTGACATTTATTGTGATGCATGTGGCCAAGGACTTGGATGTGTGCTCATGCAAGAAGGACATGTGATTGCCTATGCATCTCGTCAGTTGCGGAAGCATGAACTGAACTACCCCACTCATGACTTGGAACTTGCTGCCGTTGTGCATGCACTTAAGATTTGGAGACACTACATCATGGGAACTAAGTGCCAAGTATACACGGATCATAAGAGTTTGAAGTATATATTCACTCAGAAGGATCTCAACCTTAGGCAACGCCGTTGGTTGGAGCTCATTAAGGATTATGATTTGGAGATTCACTATCACCCAGGCAAGGCAAATTTGGTTGCAGATGCCTTGAGTCGGAAGGAGCATGTTCACTCCGCTTTCGTTGTCCAGCTACCTGATGAATTAGCAAAAGATTTTGAGAGACTCAACCTGGGAATTGTTACACATACGGAAGGAGTTACTATTGAATTGGAACCTACCTTGGAGCAAGAAATTCGTAAAGGCCAGGTTGGTGATGCTAAAATCCAGGAGATCAAGGATCTGATAACAGAGGGTAGAGGCCCAGAGTTCACGGAGGATGAACAAGGCACGATATGGTTCAAGAATCGGATCTGTGTTCCCGATATTGATAGTCTTCGGGAAACCATATTGAAGGAAGCACATGACTCAATTTATTCTATTCATCCTGGAAGTACTAAGATGTATCAGGATTTGAAGCAAAAGTATTGGTGGTATGGACTAAAGAGAGATGTGGCTGCACATGTGGCTATGTGCGATGTATGCCAAAGAGTTAAAGCTGAACACCAGAGGCCAGCCGGACTATTGCACCCACTGAAGATACCTGAGTGGAAATGGGAAGAGATTGGCATGGACTTCATTGTTGGATTACCCCGCACGTCTGCTGGATATGATTCTATATGGGTGATTGTGGACAGGCTAACTAAAGTAGCCCACTTTATTCCAGTGAAGACCACTTATTCAGGAGCCAAGTTAGCAGAGTTGTACATGGCACGGATTGTCTGCCTACATGGTGTGCCAAAGAAGATCGTGTCTGATCGAGGATCACAGTTTACCTCTCGATATTGGAAGAAGTTGCACGAGTCATTGGATACGAGATTGAATTTTAGTTCGGCTTACCATCCACAGACTGATGGGCAGACTGAGAGGACCAACCAAGTGCTAGAGGATATGTTAAGAGATTGTGCTCTTAAACATGGTGGAAGTTGGGATAAGAGTTTGCCTTATGCGGAGTTTTCCTACAATAATAGCTATCAGGCCAGTTTGAAGATGTCACCGTTTGAGGCTTTGTATGGCAGAAAGTGCAGGACTCCCCTGTATTGGGATCAAACTGGTGAAAGGCAGTTGTTTGGGCCTGAGATTATACAAGAAGCAGAGGAACAAGTCCAACAGATCAGGGAGGATTTGAGAACTGCACAGTCCAGGCAGAAAAGTTATGCTGATACCCGGAGAAGACTGCTTGAGTTTAAAGAGGGAGATTATGTCTATTTGAAGGTGTCACCACTCCGGGGCATGAGAAGGTTCAAAGTCAAAGGAAAGTTGTCCCCTCGCTTTATTGGACCCTTTTTAATCTTAAAGCGAGTGGGAGAAGTTGCATATCAATTGGAGTTACCGGATCATCTCGCGGATGTTCATGATGTATTCCATGTATCTCAGCTGAAGAAATGTCTCAGGGTACCTGAAGAACAGATACCAATTGAAGACCTTAGTGTTCAAGAGGATTTGACTTATGCTGAGTACCCCATCAAGATTTTGGATACTTTGACTCGAGTTACGAGGAATAAGGTTATAAAGATATGCAAAGTGCAATGGAGCCACCACGGTGAAGATGAAGCAACTTGGGAAAGAGAGGAAGAGCTTCGTATAGATTTTCCCCACCTTTTCCCTAGATCTCCTTAAATCTCGAGGACGAGATTATTTTTAAGGGGGGTAGGATTTGTAATACTCAAAGTTGTATTCAAGGAATGTATAGTAGATCTCCTCATTTCATGTGCCATATTTGCATCATAAAAAGTGCACACATGTAATTAAGAAGGATTAATTGAAACAAATGAATCCAAAATAAAAGAAAGTGTATCTCATTGGAGTTTTGTTTGCTATGCATTTAAATATTAACAACCATATTAACACTACTAATCAAAACATAATAAGAAAGAAATTAGATTGAAACCCAAATGGTAATTAGGATTTGGAAACGAAAATGGGAAGGAGAAAGAAATATAAATGTAAAGGAAAGGTATATATATTTCCAAAAATTTGTATTTTAAAGTCTCAATATAATTTGAGGACAATTCTGTACAAAGTTTGAAGGTCAAATTCGAATTCAAATTGAATTGGAAAAGGAATAGAAAATAAAATAAAAAAAATAAATGAATAAAACAAAACCAGCCAGTTGGGCCGCCTGCCTCCAATTCGGCCCAGCTTCACTTTTCCCACGTGCGCGCCAGCCCAAAACCCCACCACCCACGCGCACTCCCTGCCGCGACAGGCCCACGTTGTCATCCACTCCCACCTCGCACTGAAACGCGGGACCCGCATGACAGCTTCGTCTCCGTCAACAAACTTCCGCGCATGGCGGAGCGCGTGGACCTCGCGGGGATTGCGGAACGGCGGGTCTAAGCTCGCCGCGTCGTGGGGGAATAAAACCCTATGCGCCTCCGCAACTCTCCCTACTCTCGCAACCTCCTCAAGCTGGCCGCGGGGAACACGACGCCAGGAAGAAAGCTTTTAGAACAGCCGCTGTGGGCTAAACCAAACCCGGACTGGGTGTCCATCCAATTGGCGGTCGAGTGGTGTCGTCGGAGTCAACCACGCCTACCAGTGACCCTCTCTGGCCGTGATCGGATCGAATCCGTCAGGAATTGCTCGCCGACGTGTGCGCCTCCGCCGAGAAATCTAGTGCGCCGTGGACAGCTCTAGTGCATCATCTTCCTCGGTGAGTTTCGCATCCTAGTAATTCGTTTCGTCGTCCTTCACGCAAAACACCCCTCTGATTCGAGAATTAGGCCGTGGCTCGCCGGATTTAACACCCCGGTAATGTCCTCCGCCGTGGGTGACGGCGGCGCCGCCGGCCTCCCGGTCGGGATTGGGGCGCGCGCGCGTGGCCGTTGGATCGGGTGCGTGCGGCTTTGATTAGAAGCAGGAAATACCCCTTCATCCCAACCGTTATCCACCGTAGATCGGCAATCTGACGACTAAAACGAAATAGTGGGGATCGTGCGCTGTGAGTCATCGATCTCAGATCCGACGGTGACTCGGGAATCAGGATTTATACCCATCGCCGGTCTAATCTGGGCGCTCGGGGTTGGATCGGACGGTCCAAACATCACTGTACCTCTTCGGCCAGGCACTTTTTCATAAGAGACCCTCTGTTTATTTGAAAACAACCCGCCATCCTCGGTAACAGTAAGCTGTGTCTTGGGGAAAACTCTGGTTTAGCCCCTGACTTTTCTGGTTATTCAGGCCCAATCCATAACAATATTAAACCAGAGAATTTAAATTATAAATGGATTTTTATTATATAAATAAGTGCTAAAACTTGTAAAATGCATAGGAAATCCATTTTTAGTCCAAATCACTCCATTCCAGTTCCTAAAACTTTGTAATTTTATTCTCCATCATCTAGAGTCTCTGTTTCTACATAAAAACAGTAATAAAATTAATGTATCATTTAATCCTATTTCAAGCCCATTAAACCTTAAGAAATTCATAACTTGAATTCTATAACTCCAAATTTAGTGATTCCAGTTCCTATGATTTCATTTTAATGTGTAGATTTTTACTGTATATTTTATTCATCTGTTTGGTGTGATGTTGATTTTGGCTATACTATGTATGTATTGTGTTGATGCGAGTAGACGAGCAAGCCACTGTGGATCCTGAGGTTCAACAAGTAGAAGTAGCTGAGCAGGAGCTTATTGAAGGCAAGTTGTGCCCTTGATCACTTACTTTTCCCAGCCATGTTCTTATTAATTTTAATGATCTGCATAGGTTAATTTTGATGGGAGCCTTTATGTTACCCCAGTTTTGATTACCTCTATACCTTGTTCACCCCTGAAATATTTTTGGGTAGTACTTGCTATTGCTTTATGTGGATTGGGTATGGAGATTCATTATTCATGATTATTCTGTTATTATCTTGTCATTATTACTGTTCATGTTAAGATCATTAAATTAATGGGAACATGGAGCGACCACCCGGGAAAACAGTGCTACCACAAGGGTTTAATGGGACGCCCTTGGCTGATTAACTAGGAAAGCTAGGGGAGGGCTACCTTACCCGAAAGGGGCAAGGGCAGTAGGGGAGTGGTCAGTGTAGGGAGGTCCTTGTTTGATTTTGCTGCGATGGCGGTCAGACAAGAACCCTGCACTGGAGCTTCCTATAAACTGTAGCGGGTAGTCTGAAGCTAGTGGAACTTTGTAAAGGCCTCGTAGTGTTACCCTGCCTCGCTTCCTTGGTAGAGGTGTATGGGATTCATGACCCCTTGGCAGATGGGTAACACGGCTTGTGGGTAAAGATGCGCAACCTCTGCAGAGTGTAAAACTAGTATACTAGCCGTGCTCACGGTCATGAGCGGCTCGGACCCTCACATGGTTAATTATGGAACTTAAATTCAATTTGACATTTGCATCGCATTTGGGATTATTTTACTATTACTGTTCTTTATTATTATTAAGGTTTGGTATTTACTTACACTTAGTAATTGCTAATAAAATTTTGACCAACTTATAAAAGCAATGCTTAGCCTCAGCCTTTACTTCATTGATCAGCCTTACACTTCATGAACTCCCACCTTTGGTGAGTTCATGCCACATTATTCCCCACGACTTGTTGAGCTATGAACGTATGTGAGCTCACTCTTGCTGTCTCACACCCCCCACAGGAGAAGAACAGGTGGTCGAAGAGGAGCCGCCTAACACGGAGGAGTTCGATCTGATCTAGGTGACGTTTCCCAGTCGACATTGGCGCCGACGATCCTTAGTTCGTTTTATGGTTATTCCTTTATTTTGTAATAAGTCTTCCGCTATGTAATAAATACTCTGATGATTTATGACATTTATCTCTATACACTCTGTTATTATATATGTTGTCTTCTAGGCGCATGTATGAGATGCACCCGGCTTTGTTCCTTAAAACCGGATGTTACAGAAACTCACACCTTTCCTCAAATCATTTGTAACAAATATATCAGGGATTGATTGCGGTAAGCGGCTGGGTGGCCATAATAACTTGTCTCAAAATCATATCATGCATAAAATAACAGGCTGAGGTTATGGTTGAAAGACATAGGTAGTTTATGCATCAAAGGGATCCAGTGAGCTTGCCGTGCTTATCCAGCGAAGGGGGGAAGGGGAGCTCGCGGAACTGGCTTCTGGCTCCACTGCCTGGCGTAGACTTGCAGACCTGGCCTCCACGAAACGGCATGAACGCTCTGATAACTATGCAACATGAACAAGCAAACATACAAACAAGCAAGTATACCAACAAATATTTACTATAGTGGTCAGAATAGCGATATATGGATGGGTAGAGTCTTGAGTAGAATCTGTGTCATGTAGTGTTGAGATACTACTAGTGGTGGAGCGGAGGTGCTTACCAGGAGGGTGGACTGGAGGCGAAGCGACACTATGCGTGTAGCCGGCAGAGCAGAGTAACTGAGTGGGTGGGGTGTTTGCCTTGGCTGAGGGTGTTGAGTGTGTGGAGAGGGAGAGGGTAGCTGGGTGTATTTATAGCTGGGTGTATGTGGTGTAGCACAGTGAAGTTCACTGTTGGTGAGAATAGTGACGAATGAATCGTCTGACTTAGTATGAACAGGAGAGTTATAGGCAGAATATGAGACAAGAGTATTTTGGGAGTTTTCTGGAATATGAACCATGCTTAAGGGATGACATGGTTGGATAGGGAATAATTCGATAAGAATTTAGAAACGAGAATTATTGGAATCTGAGTTTGGGAGCCTGGTTCGAAGGAATCTCAAAGTTAAGCGTGCTCAACTTGGAGAAACCTGGGATGGGTGACCAGATGGGAAGTTCCCACTAGAAGGAAAATCACAGTCACCGGAGTTCGCATGATTGGAACATGGGTCTGGCTGGTCTTAGGTGGACTGGACAGCATGATGGATGAGTAGTTGAAATTTGGGATGACTGGATGACCGATGAATAGTAACGATGAATAGTGGCGACGGAAAAGTAATTATACATATCATCGATGAATAGTAACAATGATGAATAGTAATGATAAATAGTAACGACGATGAATAGTGTATGTGAATAGTAATGGTGAATAGTAATGGTGAATAGTGATAGTGAATAGTTCGTATGAACGAACGATGAACAATGAATAGGAACTATGAATGAACGGACGAACGATCGAATGATCAGACAAACGAACGATCGGAATTTCGGCAGCATAACGGCAGGAAAAAGATTATTTGGATGAACGAACGGACGAACGATCGAATGATCGGACGAACGAACGATCGGAATTTCGGCAGCATAACGGCAGGACAAAGATTATCTGGAAGAATGATGAATAGGGGCTATGAACGAACGATGAACGATGAATAGGGACTATGAACGATCGAATGATCGAACGAACGAACGATCGGAATTTCGGCAGCATAACGGCAGGACAAAGATTATCTGGAAGAACGATGAATAGGGACTATGAACGAACGATGAACGATGAATAGGAACTATGAACGAACGATGAACGATCGAATGATCGAACGAACGAACGATCGGAATTTCGGCAGCATAACGGTAGGAAAAAGATTATATGGACGAACGAACGGACGAACGATCGAACGATCGGACGAACGGACGAACGAACCATGAACGATCGGACGATCCTTGTGCTAGTGTGTGCTTGTGTGGAACATGGAGTGGGTGTGCGTGGGGGGGGAAGAGAGTTGCCATGAAATGGCTTGGGGTGGGATGAGAGGAGGCCCTTGCCCCTCTATTTATAGCCATGGTGGGGGATTAGGGGGAGGGATGAGAGGATTAGTGGGAGGATGAGAGGATTAGTGGGAGATTAGCATGTATTTGTCTTGTATAAGTGGGATTAGCTTGTAGAGCTCACCGTATGACACTGGAGGCATACGTATACGTATGAGCATGAGGAAAGTTATGAAGAAAATATTTGTAGGGACTTAAAAAATGATTCTGAAGGTATTTCTCAAGAGGAAATTATCTGGAGATATATCGGTGGAATATTTGGACAGTATTCCTGGAAAGAATTTAAGGGATCACTCGGGAAATATCTGGGCAGTATTTCTAGAAAGAATTTGAGGGGGATCACTGGGAAAATATTTGTAGGATATTTTGAGAAGGACTTTAGAGAGAATATAGACCACTATACTTTATTTGTTGCTATCAACTCGCAAACAAACATTTTGAAATGAAATTTGAAATTCATTTTGAATTTAGAGCGAGTTTGAGAAAATTTCAGGATTTGAATTTTTGGGATGCTACAAATCTACCCCACTTAAAAGGAATCTCGTCCTCGAGATTCGGCTTAGAAGGGTTATGGGTATAGCTTTACTTCAGCTACATATCTTCACTTTGCAACTCTTCGAGGAGATGGAACTTCAACAAAATCTGGCCCTTGCGGAGCATCCGGCTGCTGATTGCAAACGCTAATTCTGGCTACTCAAGATCATCTTTAGGCTTCTAGCTTTCGCTTGGCAACTAGCTTATTGAAGAAGCATCGATGCCAACACGCAAACCTTCCTCTTGCGAACTCCCACATGAATTCTTTCCTTGATTGGTCTTCTGGTGCTTCATCAACAAAACTTGGGTGACCACTTCTCATTCAGAAACTTATAGGCTTCGATGATCTTGTCTTCCACAAGCTTGCTACAGGCCTTCTTCTTCTTCTCCATAGCAGGAACCTTACTGGAACACTACCCCACTTAAAAAGAATGAGGGTAGAACTCCTGAATCTTGGGGATTTGAACTCCTTGAAGTACCACATAACAAGGGTGTTACGGGGCCTTCTTCTACTGTTGCTGCTTGACCAGGCTGCAGAGAGATGACTGACACAGGGTTGATTCTGGGAGAACCTTCTTCTTATCTTCTCTTCACTATCTTCTTTTCACTGACCCTTTCTTTCTCTTTGCTCTTCCCACTGGAGGATTCTATCAAAGAGTATTACTATCATACACTGGAGGAAACCAAAGACTATGAACCATGTACAACAGTCTTCAACCCAAGAATCACCAAGCATTGTGATCTCAGGGGCGAGGAAGTGGAAAATGGAGTTGCTTGAGATTTGGCAGAGGGGGTTTTATCTTGTGTGTGTGCTTTGCTTGGGATGGGAGTTGAGGGAGCTGGTGGGGGTTTATAGGCGAGCGGGTGCTCGGGTGCGAAGTGGCGGTGATGGAGTAGGTGCCATGCGGCAGCAAACACGACAAGGGGAGGGGGGCATGTTGCCGGCGACGATGGTGGTAGTGGGTGCGCTGCAAAAGGGGGGGTGGGCGGTGGTGCTAGTGTACATGGAGGCGGGCACGCGTGCGGGGGGCACGAGTGAGTGGTGGGGTCAATGACCCTGATGTTTGTGGTCTCTGGTTCCAAGAATCTTTGCCTCTCTGTATGGTAATAACTCCTTCTGTCCTCTTTTCCTGTTTACTTTGACTCAGGGGCAGTGCTTTGATTCTCACGGTCGGTCCTTTTGACTTAGCGGCTGGACTGGTTTCTTCTGTAGCTTGTTCTAGGCTTCAAGGGTAAGCTTCCCGGTATCTTCTTGGGTAAGGTGCTTTTCTCTTGAGATGGGTTAAGATGAGAATGGAAGAATAAGGTGAGGATTGGATCTAATTTGTGATCTATGTTTTTAGAGAAAACCTTTTTTTAGACAAACGGAAAGAAAACACACAAGCTCAACAATGATAAGTACAAACAAATCAAATGTTTTGAATAGGGGAAGAATAGAGTTTTTCCAAAGCACGGACTACTCAGATTCGGGGGCTAAGCATAACTACTATTGCTTGGCTCCTGAATTGAGAACTATGCTAAATGCAACTTATGAGCACTAACGTTAAAGCATCACATATGCACTCCAAAGGGAAGAAAACATCAAGCGAAATTCATTTTGAAATGCCCTAGGGGGCCATACAATTAGAGTTTTGCAAAACACGAGTCTACACGATTACCTCTCATACATGTAGGGCTCTAGCCAAAGTGAAGAAAACTTCACTACCCAATGCATGCAGAGGACTAGGCATAACTAACTTCAGACCAGGCAACTTCTCTTTTGGCGAGGCTTGCACACAACTTCAATCTGAGATATCTCCTGGATGGGTCAAGAGGGAGCTGATGTTGATGACTTCTTCTGGCGGCAACTGAGATGGCAAGACGGGGTTGGACTCTTCTTCAAGCTGGACTGGCTCTTGTAGCTCCTCAGAGGGCGGCGGTGCTGGCGGGGTGCTTGCAGCTTCTTCCTTGATCTCACGGGACGGTGTTGGAATCTTCTTCATGGTGAGGGGCTCAAACAACTCTGGCGGGGGATCTTGGGAGGACTCGGGTGCTCTTGCTTATCCATAGCCTGAGGGAAGACTAGAATTCCTTCCAAGACTATGGCTCCTTCCAGGAGTTCCCAAGCCTTCTTTTCTCCTCTGGTAGAGACCGGGTGACCTTCAAGAATCTGGGGATCTTTGGCTCTCATGGGTTGAACAGGGTTGGATGAAGCAGACTCTTGGATCCGTTGGGCTCTACGTTGGTTATGGGTTACCAAGTAGGCCTCCATCAGCTTCTGGACATGCTCATCCTTGGCTTGCTTCAGGGCTTCAACCGCAATGACTTCACGACTTTCCAATGCAGTTGCATGGGCTTGAGCTGTGGTGAGATCCACATGGAGCTGATGGTTGCGCTTCTCTGCATCTTCTGCTCGGGCAATCATCTGACGGTGGTGCCGAGCTAAGAAATCATATTGCGCATCTAGGGTGAGCAGGTATGAAGTGAGGTACACGACTGTGGGGTCATCCTCAAGCAGCTGCTTCCCTTCTAATGCACGCATCCTGGCCATCCAAACTGGATGGTCTCTCTGAAAGGGCGGAAAGAATCTGAGCGGGGTGTCGGCCACTTCTTCTTCATAGATCTGACATAGGGCCCTCAATGCCTTGCGGGTGACGACTTGGCAGGTGTCTTTGAATCTGTGCCCAGCAGCAGTGACACTCCATTCCACATGGTGTGGACTGGATCCAATGTATACAGTTACGACACACTTCTCTGTGCCATGCTCGACGAATTCACGACCATCATACTCTGGCTGGCTCCTAATTCCAAGGCGAAATATGCATGCTCTCAGCAACTTGGGGAAACCATCTTCATTCTGGCAAAAGCTGGTTTGGCAACGAACCTCCATCTGACTTCTGAGAGAAGGAAAGGGGAAAGCATTTTTGAAATGAAGGGATGAGAGCAAGAATTTTTTTAAGAAAATAGTTTTGACTCAAAAGCTTTCGGATCAAGGCTAAGGGTTACGTCCTGCGGCCAACCTAACAGCTCCGATACCACCTGAAGCGTCCCCAATCCTCTGGGACTCAAATGTGATACAATTACTAGTCCCAGGAGGCTAGTAAACACATTTATACATCAGATGATACCAAATCTGCTTAAACGAGACAAACCTATAAAGGTGGCGAACAACTTTAAGAGTTGGTCCACAACTCGGGTCATAACATCAGAGTGGGGCTGAAGCAGCCCGATATACGCAGCGAAGCAAATCAGCGGTCCAACAGCCACAGGCAAGGTTGGGAACAATCGTAACTCTTACCCGATCTCCTTTTTCTGAAAAACAACAAATAAGCAAGGGTAAGTACAAACGTACTCAGCAGCCCACCTTCACCCGCGGAATGGGGAAATTAGATATAATGCATGGAATATGTGGAGCTCAGGATATTTTGCAGAAACAACAATATTTTATGCAGGGTTGTTTTGAAAAACATTTTGTATTTTTGCAAAGCGCATCCTCTCCAAAAGGAGCAGGAAGTTTTTCAATATTAGAACAAAATCCTCTGGACTAAACCATCCAGATATCTCAGCAGTTTCCCACTGGTTTTCATTTTCAACAACAGCCACTGGACTTCCCGTCCACCATAGCTCACGGCTCAACCGCCAGACCTTTTAAAAACCACTTTTCTCAAACGCACCCTTTTTTTTGAAAACAAAACATTAATTGTCATACCACACCAGACTCGTCCATTCCTGTGGACACAAACTATTCGAATAGGTTTTCAAACTCTACGCAGAGGTGTACACTTTACCCACTAGTCCGGCTCTGCGATCTCATAGCTAGTGAGACCCGAATCCGAATCTCTTTCTTTCCTCGAACGTCCCAACCTTAACGGTTATACCGGAAGGAGTCAGGCCACCGCCATGCCCAAACCGGACAAAACATTCCCCCTCCTTATCCTCCCGGTGCTCCCCAGCCTTCATAACCCTGGGGTTTGAACCGTACGAGTTCAGATTGAGTGACTGCCCACACAGTCTCGAGTGGTTGTACTTATCATGAGTACAGGTAGTGAAGGATGACAAACCGGTCCTTATATGAGGGGACAATCCTTCTGCTCACGCCTAAACCAGCTGAGCCATCACCTTAGGCCCTCCCCTAAACCAGGGAGTCCCTGATCATCCCTACTCAAAGGTGATAAGGGTGAAAACCCTTCATCAAACACATTTTGAAAAGCATTTTCTTTTGGAAACTCACACCTTTCCTCAAATCATTTGTAACAAATATATCAGAGATTGATTGCAGCAAGCGACTGGGTGGCCATAATAACTTGTCTCAAAATCATATCATGCATAAAATAACAGGCTGAGGGTTATGGTTGAAATACATAGGTAGTTTATGCATCAAAGGGATCCAGTGAGCTTGCCGTGCTTATCCAGCGAAGGGGGAAGGGGAGCTCGTGGAACTGGCTTCTGGCTCCACTGCCTGGCGTAGACTTGCAGACCTGGCCTCCACGAGACGGCACGAACGCTCCGATAACTATGCAACATGAACAAGCAAACATACAAACAAGCAAGTATACCAACAAATATTTAGTATAGTGGTCAAAATAGCGATATATGGATGGGTAGAGTCTTGAGTAGAATCTGTGTCATGTGGTGTTGAGATACTACTAGTGGTGGAGCGGAGGTCCTTACCAGGAGTGTGGACTGGAGGCGAAGCGACACTATGCGTGTAGCCGGCAGAGCAGAGTAACTGAGTGGGTGGGGTGTTTGCCTTGGCTGAGGGTGTTGAGTGTGTGGAGAGGGAGAGGGTAGCTGGGTGTATTTATAGCTGGGTGTATGTGGTGTAGCACAGTGAAGTTCACTGTTGGTGAGAATAGTGACGAATGAATCATCTGACTTAGTATGAACAGGAGAGTTATAGGCAGAATATGGGACAAGAGTATTTTGGGAGTTTTCTAGAATATGAACCATGCTTAAGGGATGACATGGTTGGATAGGGAATAATTCGATAAGAATTTAGAAACGAGAATTATTGGAATCTGAGTTTGGGAGCCTGGTTCGAAGGAATCTCAAAGTTAAGCGTGCTCAACTTGGAGAAACCTGGGATGGGTGACCAGATGGGAAGTTCCCACTAGAAAGAAAATCACAGTCACCGGGGTTCGCATGATTGGAACATGGGTCTGGCTGGTCTTAGGTGGACTGGACAGCATGATGGATGAGTAGTTGAAATTTGGGATGACTGGATGACCGATGAATAGTAATGATGATTAGTAATGATGAATAGTGGCGACGGAAAAGTAATTATACATATCATCGATGAATAGTAACGATGATGAATAGTAATGATAAATAGTAATGATGATGAATAGTGTATGTGAATAGTAACGATAAATAGTAATGGTGAATAGTGATAGTGAATAGTTCGTATGAACGAACGATGAACAATGAATAGGAACTATGAACGAACGGACGAACGATCGAATGATCAGACGAACGAACGATCGAAATTTCGGCAGCATAACGGCAGGAAAAAGATTATTTGGATGAACGAACGGACGAACGATCGAATGATCGGACAAACGAACGATCGGAATTTCGGCAGCATAACGGCAGGACAAAGATTATCTGGAAGAACGATGAATAGGGGCTATGAACGAACGATGAACGATGAATAGGGACTATGAACGATCGATGAACGATCGAATGATCGAACGAACGAACGATCGGAATTTCGGCAGCATAACGGCAGGACAAAGATTATCTGGAAGAACGATGAATAGGGACTATGAATGAACGATGAACGATGAATAGGAACTATGAACGAACGATGAACGATCGAATGATCGAACGAACGAACGATCGGAATTTCGGCAGCATAACGGTAGGAAAAAGATTATATGGACGAACGAACGGACGAACGATCGAACGATCGGACGAACGGACGAACGAACCATGAACGATCGGACGATCCTTGTGCTAGTGTGTGCTTGTGTGGAACATGGAGTGGGTGTGTGTGGGGGGGGGGAAGAGAGTTGCCAAGAAATGGCTTGGGGTGGGATGAGAGGAGGCCCTTGCCCCTCTATTTATAGCCGTGGTGGGGGGATTAGGGGGAGGGATGAGAGGATTAGTGGGAGGATGAGAGGATTAGTGGGAGGATGAGAGGATTAGTGGGAGATTAGCATGTATTTGTCTTGTATAAGTGGGATTAGCTTGTAGAGCTCACCGTATGACACTGGAGGCATACGTATACGTATGAGCATGAGGAAAGTTATGAAGAAAATATTTGTAGGGACTTGAAAAATGATTCTGAAGGTATTTCTCAAGAGGAAATTATCTGGAGATATATCAGTGGAATATTTGGACAGTATTCCTGGAAAGAATTTAAGGGATCACTCGGGAAATATCTGGGCAATATTTCTAGAAAGAATTTGAGGGGGATCACTGGGAAAATATTTGTAGGATATTTTGAGAAGGATTTTAGAGAGAATATAGACCACTATACTTTATTTGTTGCTATCAACTCGCAAACAAACATTTTGAAATGAAATTTGAAATTCATTTTGAATTTAGAGCGAGTTCGAGAAAATTTCAGGATTTGAATTTTTGGGATGCTACACGGGTTGCCCCGGCCATGGCGCCACTGGGGAAGGCTCTGTGCCGCCGCGGCTGGGCGTTCAGCTAGGGAAGAAGGATGGCGATGGCGTGGTTGTCGTCGATCCAAAAAAATGGACGGCTCTGGCCGATCCCACGTTAAACCGCAGCGATACTTTTGCAAAAGAGACCTCGGTTTTCGTTGAAAATAACCTGCCATCCACCCAAAGCACAAGACCATTATAATTAGGTCCATAATTTTTATAGAATAGACCCCTGGGTTCTAAGAAATAGTATTCGCGGTATATATGGATCATAAAATAATAAAAGAAAATATGGAAATCGATTTTCAAGTATAAAGTAATTCCCAAATCTTAGAAAATTCATATGTTGTTCATTTTAATTCCGATTTGACTCATTCCAATTGCGTTAGCTTCACAAAAATAATCTCTACGCAGTAGCAACATTAATTATACGATATCACATAATTTTATGATTAGATAACTAATTCGATTAATCTATGGATTAGCTTTTCTAATATTAATATAGTAATTTTGATCTTAATTTGACTAGATGATCTTTAATCAAGTAATGACTTAGATTAAAGTTGATATAATTGCTTATAGAATAATCTCTCATATGATTTACACTAACCAACTTATTATATAGTTTAATGTTTTAATCACATAGATCTTCTATAAAATCATAATTTCTTAACCATAACTCCGATTTTAGTGGTTCTCGAACTCACGATATCGTAGCAACGTGTAGATTATTAGTACGTAGTTTATTCTTATGTTTGGTGTAATGTTGCTTTTGTCTATACCATGTTTGTCTGTATTGCTACGTCTAGCAGTGAGGACACGTGTCATCTGAAGAGCAAGTTGGTACCTGGAATCTCAAGTCCCAGGCAAGTTGTGTCCTTGATCACTTCTTTTTACCCAGTCATGTTCTGATTAATCATAATGATCTGCATAGGTTAATTTTGATGGGACCTAATAGGTTACCCTAGTTTGACTATCTTTATACCTTGTTCACCACTAATTTTTTTGGGTAGTACCTGCTATTGCTTTATGTGGTTTTGGATATAGAGTTACACATTATTCATGATTATATTTTGTTATCAGTTATTATTTATTGTTCATGTTAAGATCATTATGTTAATTGGAACATGGAGAACCACCCGAGAAAACAGTGCTACCACAAGGGTTTAATGGGACGCCCTTGGCTAACTAACTAGGAAAGCTAGTGGAAGACTACCTTACCCGAAAGGGCAAGGGCAGTAGGGGAGTGGTCAGTGTAGGGAGGTCCTCGAATTGATTTTGCTGCGATGGCGGTCAGGCGAGGGATTCCTGCACTAGAGCTTCCTATAAACTGTAGCAGGTTTTCGGAAGCTAGTGGAACTTTGTAAAGGCCTCATAGTGTTACCCTGCCTCGCCTCCTCGGTAGAGGTGTATGGGATTGGCCGTCTCTTGGCAGATGGGTAACATGACTTGCGGGTAAAGATGCGCAACCTCTGTAGAGTGTAAAACTGGTATACTAGTCGTGCTCACGGTCATGAGTGGCTCGGACACTCACATGATTAATTTATGGAACTTAAACTCAATTTGTCATTTCATTGCATCTGGGATTATTTTATTATTATTATTACTATGGTTTGGTATTTACTTACACTTAGTAATGCTATTAAAATTTTGACCAACTTATAAAAGCAATGCTCAGCTTCAGCCTTGATTTTATTGATCAGCCTTACACTTCACATGAACTCCCACCTTTGGTGAGTTCATGCACATTATTCCCCACAGCTTGTTGAGCGATGAACATGTGTGAGCTCACCCTTGTTGTCTCACACCCCCCCATAGGAGAAGAATAGATGGTTCAAGTGGAGCCACACGGCGAGGAGTTCGATTCGATATAGGTGGCGTCTCCTAGTTGACTTTCTGGCGCCAAGGATGTATTTTAGTTCGATCCTTTTATATTTATCTTTTATTTTGTAAGACTTCTGCTATGTAATAAATACTCTGATTATTGTGACATTTATCTCTATACACTCTGTTATTATATATGTGGTCTTCTTTGGTGCATGTATGAGATGCACCCGGCTTTGTTCCTTAAAACCGGGTGTGACAGTGATGAGAGATGAAATGGTAGGGGCCTCCATCAGCCTTATATACATGTCTAAAGAGAGTTATCCCATTACAAGTCATGATTACTATCTACCTCTTATCTCCTTCCTTACCGCAGATCGTGTACCTGCATATCTAGAGCTTTCATTGCCTAATCGCCTGAGTTATCGCCGAATGCCAAGCCCTTTGGGTCTAAGAAATTGCATCGTCCGACACATCTGGGCTTTGATGGCGCTTAACTCGAACGTCGGTCGCCATCAGCTTGGGTCAAGCTTACCTAATTTAGCTCTATCCTACTAGTCCATCACATAGGGTGACCTAGTAGGAAACCCATCAGGCGGCCCATGACGTGTTTTAGTGCTCATGAGGACCCGGAGGAAATCTATCCCCCACAAGCCCCCGAGGCTCAAGCCAACTTTTGAGGGTAGTTGCTCGAGACTCTAAAAGAGAACGGTGTCCTTTGCTCCTTCTAAGATTTTCGAGGGTTCGCTTTGCTTCACTATTGTATCTATTGGGTGTAGCCCCCGAGCTTTGAATTGATTTGAGTCTTAATCAACTCAAAGATCTTCATTGCCTACTTTTGAGTTCAGCATTTTCTTCTTGGCCTCGGTGTCCATTGTAGGTGCACCAAATGGGTGTAGCCCCAGAGCTTTGAATTGATTTGAGTACTAATCAACTCGAAGGTATTCATTGCCTTCTTTAGAGCTCAACGTTTTCTTTTTGGCTCTTGTGTCCATTGGGTGTAGCCCCCGAGCTTTGAATTGATTTGAGTACTAATCAACTCAATGGTCTTTACGAATTGTTCTTGGAAAACTCTAATTTATTATAACAATTAAGCCTGACTGATGCCTATCCGGTTGAGCTTGTTCTAGCCGAGGTCTCCGCCGACTGAAATCTGGCCGACTAGGTCCAAACCGATAGAGGTCTAGCTAGACGACACTCTGCCTAGGGTTTTAATGCAACCGCTGACTTGGTTCTGGCTGATAGAGGTTCGGCTATCTTCTATTTGACCGATCTTGAGTTTGTCGTTTTGTAATTCCTGCAGATAATTTGCGGATCACGTTGCTTCAGAAAATCTTGAAAAAAATCTAGTTTGCCCACCCAATGGGTGCGCCCAATGGGTGTGTACGCCATCTTGTCCCAAAATAGTAACCTAGCGGGACGGGTGGGTAATGATGCGCCTGAGTAGTTGCCATTACTTCCCTTCTGGTGCCATGTTACACCAATGGGTGTCAGTGATCTGCTCCCTTTCTTGGAAACTTATTCGGCTATTGAAGTCATCACGACTGTTTGTTCGACGGGTGGGAGACGAAGGGTCACCCCTTGTCCTCTTTAAATAGTCTGCCTGCCTATGACCGTTTCCTTCACTCGCTCTTGCTCTTGTTTTGCATTCTTCTTCTTCTTCCACTAACGAACCACCATGACCGGCAACAAAGGCGGCAAGGGAAAGCGCAGCCAACGGTAAGGAAAGCGAAAGCGCCCTCCGACTCCTCTGTCAGAGGACTTCGGTGACTCAGAGTTCTCGGAGGAGCACTTCTCCTCTGTGGGCGATGACGCTGCACTGCCGGCTCCTCTCTCGTTGTCTTCCGATTACTCGGATGACGCGATGGGGTTGTCGGTGGTGGAGAGGGCCTACATCCGATCTGTCGAGTGAGCAGGACTCGAGGGATCGGATCGGATGACACGAAGGAGGAAAACTTTGAGGAGGAGGACGATGGTGGCAGCGATGGGAGCGGCTACGAGGGCTACGGCAGCGACAATGGAGGCAGAGCGGGCGACAGCGATGACAACGGCTACGACGGTGGCGAAGAGAGTGGCGGCGTTAGGGCGATGGCAGAGCAAGGGTGACGACAACAATGTCGATGGCAGGGCGCCATCGGCATGAATATTAGTATAGTTGTCGGCGTTTCGGGACCGGGAGGTCCCCGAGCCGACGAGTGTGCCGCGTGCCCCAGCCCAGATGGGTCGAGCGCGTGGGCGAGCGCGAAGGGGGGAGAGAGGGCGAGAGCGAGGTGGCCGGAGCCGGGTCGTGAGGGAGTCGGAGATCCCGCGGCCTTCGTGTTCGTCCCGCGCCCAGGTCGGGTGCGCTTGCAGTAGGGGGTTACAAGCGTCCGCGCGGGTGAGGGGAGCGAGCGGCCCCAAGAGAGCGCCTGCCCCTGCCCTTCGTCCCCGCGAGGCCAACCTTCTCTAAGAAGGCCCTGGTCCTTCCTTTTATAGGCGTAAGGAGAGGATCCAGGTGTACAAATGGGGGTGTAGCAAGGTGCTACGTGTCTAGCGGGGGAGAGCTAGTGCCCTAAGTACATGCCAAGGTGGCAGCCGGAGAGATCTTGGCACCCGGCTAGTGTGGCGTCGTGGCTGTCGGAGAGGCAATGGAGCTTGGCGGAGGGACAGCTGTCGGAGTGGTTGGGCCCTTGCTGACGTCCTCCTGCTTTCGTAAGAGAGCTGGGAGCCGCCGTCGTCATGGGTCCAGCGGGGTGCCATCATTGCCTATCTGGCAGAGCTAGCCAGATGGGACGTCGGTCCTGCTCCCTGCGGCCTGAGTCGGCTCGGGGTAGGGTGATGATGGCGCTTCCTGTTGACGTGGCGGACTCGTGCCCTAGGTCGGGCGACGTGGAGGCTCCTCCGAAGCCGAGGTCGAGTCTGTCCTGCATGGCCGAGGCCGAGCCCGAGCTCCTGGGTCGAGCGAGGCGGAGGTCGTTCGGCAGAGGCCAGGGCGGAGTCCGAGCCCTGGGTCGGGCGAGGCGGAGTTCGTCGTCTTCCGGGGCCTTAGCCCGAGTCCGAGCCCTGGGTTGGGCGGAGCGGAGTTCGCCGTCTTTCGGGGCCTTAGCCCGAGTCCGAGCCCTGGGTCGGGCGGAGCGGAGTTCGCCGTCTTCCGGGACCTTAGCCCGAGTCCGAGCCCTGGGTCGGGCGGAGCGGAGTTCGCCGTCTTCCGGGGCCTTAGCCCGAGTCCGAGCCCTGGGTCGGGCGGAGCGGAGTTCGCCGTCTTCCGGGGCCTCAGCCCGAGTCCGAGCCCTGGGTCGGGCGGAGCTTCCTCTGGCGCTTTTGGCCAAGCCTGGCTGCCCATCAGTCTTACTCTTTGCGTTAAAGGCCCCAGTGACTTGGTCGGTCAGCGCGGTGATTTAGTCAGGGTTGCTTCTTAACGAAGGCAAGGCCTCGGGCGAGCCGGAGATGCGTCTGCCGTGAAAGAGGAGGCCTCGGGCGAGACGGAAACATCTCAGGGTCGGCTGCCCTTGCCCGAGGCTAGGCTCGGGCGTGGCGTGATCGAGTCGCTCGTATGGACTGATCCCTGACTTAATCAAACCCATCAGGCCTCTGCAGCTTTATGCTGATGGGGGTTACCAGCTGAGAATTAGGCGTCTTGAGGGTACCCCTAATTATGGTCCCCGACAGTAGCCCCCGAGCCTCGAAGGGAGTGTTAACACTCGCTTGGAGGCTTTCGTCGCACTTTTTTGCAAGGGGACCAGCCTTTCTCGGTTGCACTTTGTTCCGGTGGGTGCGCGCGAGCGCACCCGCCGGGTGTAGCCCCCGAGGCCTCGGAGGAGTGGTTTCACTCCTTCGAGGTCTTAATGCCTTGCGTAATGCTTCGGCTGGTCTGGCGGTTCCCTCATGCGAACAGGCCGTAGCCCGGGTGCACTGTCGGGGCCCAAGTTCTCGGGCTGGTATGTTGACGCTGTCAACGGTTCGGCCGGAGCCGGGTTTGCGAGAGCAGCCCCCGAGCCTCCGCACAGAGCGAGAGGACGATCAGGGACAGACTCGGCTTTTTTACATACGCCCCTACGTCGCCTTTCCGCAAGGAGGAGGGGGGGAGAGCGCCATGTTACCCTCGATGGGCACCGAACATGGTGTCTCCGGTGAGCTGCAATCGGGTAATCCGAGTGGACGTCCGTGCCCCGTTCGTTGGGGGTCGGCTAGGGGCCCGGAGGCACGCCCAAAAGTACCTGCGGGTGATCTGCCGGACCCGGTCCCCTGGCGATGGGGTCCGAGGGCTCGTTGCCTCCCTCTGATGGGATTCCGTTACAGAGTCGTTCCCGCTGGTCTCGGAAATGTCCTAGGGTACCTCGGGAGCGCAGCCCGAGCCTTGGTTATGTATCGAACGTACCCCTGGTCATCCCTCGCTCGGTGTCTGAGGCGACTGTGAACCCTTCGAGGGGCCAGCCTTCGAACCCCTGATCAGTAATGGGCGCGGAGCCCGAGTAGCCTGAGGCGGTCGTGGAACCTTTCGGGGGGCCGACCTTCGAACCTCTGACCAGTAGTGGGTGTCGGGCCCACGCGATCTGGGGCGGCTGTTGAACCCTTCGGAGGGCCAGCCTTCGAACCCCTGATCAGTAAGGAGGCTCGGAGCCTAATTCCTTCACGGGGAAGGATCCCTTTAGGGGTATCCCCTTTCCCGGTCCCTATTGCAAGAGATAGAGAAAAAAGGGAAAAAGGATACGAAATTGAACGACGTGGCGTACCTTTTTTGGCGTGGTCGTTTTGGCGAAGGCGAAACGTCGCCAGCTGCTCCTGCCAGTAGCGCTGCCCGTCGAGCCGCGGAGTTAATGCGCCGGGGCGAGTAGTTGGCGAGGCTGCCGCTGCGCGTGCGCGAGCCATTCGAGGAACGGGTCACGGGTGTGTCGTCTTCACACCGTGAGAGAGGGGGTTCCTCTTGCTGCCTCCGGATGGGACGTGAGCTTGGCTGATGGCGTGACCGCTGCTCTTGCGCGCCTGCCACTGTTATTACTGCCGGCCCACTTTTGACCGCGTTTGACCGCTGCGTCAGGCTGGCGCAGCTGGGTCGCGCGCTGGGCCGCCTCGGGTCGCGGCATTGGTTCCGCAACCGAGGAGGTGCAGTGGTGGCGCAAGTGGCATAGTGGCTTACATGCAGCATCCGGCGCGCCGGTTGCGCGACGCGTGGGCTTGAGCCTCCGTGCTGGCCTGTCAGGAGTCGGAGAGGCGCGTCCACTTGGCGCGAGTCGGAGAGGCGCGTCCACTTGGCGCGGTTGCATGCTGCCTGCACGGCTGCCCGCCCCTTTCGCCCGTTGGTCTGGGCAAAGGTGGAGGGTCACTTGTAACCGCTGGGTGGTTGCGCGCGTCGCGCGCGGCGGTTCGACTTCTTCTGCTCGGAGCCGGTCTGTATGACAGGCGGGTCCCAGCCCCCGCGCCGCAGGGGAGGACTTTGGAGGCGTGTTGGAGAAAACTCAGCCCGTGACGGTTGGGGGCGCAAGCAGGGAGAGTTGCCTTTAAAAGGAGGGCGACCCCTTTCGTACGGCGACCATGTCTTCTTCCTCCCTTATGCATCGTGTCTTTCCACCTTTCAAGCCCCCGGATGGGGGAAAACCGCCGTCTTCGTGCCTCATCGTCGGAGGACACTACTCCGCGGGAGTGGGTACCTTTCAGCCATCGTTCGGCTTCAAGGATTTTCATCATGCAGCCCGGCTGCACCCCTCCACCGGCGGTCACCCAAGAGGGTGACCTCCGGCTTGATGGTGGGGGAAAGCGAGCCGGGCTGCGGCCTCTACCCCTCCCTCAGCCTCAAGGATTTTCATCACCAGGGCTGAGGAGGGGAGTGTGCCGAGTTGGGGTCGGCCCCTGCGCGGGCGGTGGCCCGCTCCTTCCCTCAGTGATCAGGGGGAAGGGCGGGAGTCGTCCGTGGCGCCAACAGCTGCACCGTGCCCGGCTCTCTGAGCCGAGCAGTTTCGGAACCGCTCCTGGTGCCGCCTCCCGCCACGGCAGCTGGAAGAGGTTCTTCCGCCGGCACGGCAGCCAAGGTTGGCCATGGACCGACCTCCAACTCTACGGCCTTCTGCCCGTCCTTGCCTCTCGAGTTTGGGCAAGGGCGGGGGCCTCCTAGCAGCAGCATCCGCCCTGAGGCCATCATTGCTGCTGTTCGGTCCCCCGGGGCAGAAGTCTTCATCGTCGCCGCTGTCGGGGCGGTCGGCGACATGCCGTTCGTCGGTCTTCTGTTGCCCCGCAGGCCCACCCCTATCGAGTGGGGTTGTTCGTACCTGCGGAGGGGGAACCAGAGTTCCGTTTGTAATGGCACTTCGAGTGCTGGGTTTTTTGTTCATTTCGGCTTTCGGGGCCTGAACATGTATGTAGTTTCGGCACAGAGCCGTGTTTTTTCCTCATTTCCGAGCACTAAGACTCGTCTGCTGATTGTCTGAACCGCTTCGCCAAACATGAGTCGCCCCGTGTCAAGGTGACGAGTGAGGTATCCGTATCCCGGAGGCGTAGGAGTCCCTCGGCTCGGTCGGCCCTGTTGTCCGAGGCTCCTCTAGCTTAGTTAAAAGAGACCCCTCGGCCGCTCTTCGACGAGCCGAGGCCGGGGGTAGCGATATCAGTATGAGCAGAGGCGGAGTTGGCTCGAAAATGAAACCTGGTCGGCTGGAGCCTAGCCGAGTTGTCCGTTGGCAGGATCGACGCCGGAGTCAGTCAGCCGAGGCTTCGGACCGGGCTTGTACCCTCGGAAGGTGGTTGGTCGAGGCCCCGGAGGTGGCTGGCCGAGCCGCCTGCTCGGGCCGGATTCCTGGAGAAGTCCCTGACAACGATCGCCCGGGCGTGGTGATGACGCCGTCCTTCGGAGCGGAGGCCCTCGGACCGTGTCGCCGTCCGAGGCTTGGTCGGGCCTCGCCGAAGGTGCTGTTGATGCCGAGGGTGTCGCTGCCCCCTTCCCGAGTCAGGACCCGAGCCTGCAGGATCAGCTTGTCTTGTAGTGTGTGCTTTGTACGGCCGTCGAGGCCAGAACACACACCCTTGCTGTGTTGTAAGGCTGCGTCTCTTTTCCTCTTGTTTCGAGCGTCTGGACTTTTTGTCGGTAACAGGGATGTTAGTGCGAGCGAAAGTTGCTTTTCGCGGAAGGTGAGGAGTGAGGTATCCGTATCCCGGAGGCGTAGGAGTCCCTCGGCTCGGTCGGCCTTGCCGCTTACGCGCACTTTTATTCGTCCATGAGGCCCTATCACCGACTTGGTCGAGGAAACTCGAAGAATCGCTTTGACAGAAGGGCTTCCGAACGTAGAGACTTGTTCGATCCGCGGAGTCACCTTATCCGAACGCGAGTTACTTATCGCAGAAGGTGATGAGTGAGGTATCCATATCCCGGAGGCGTAGGAGTCCCTCGGCTCGGTCAGCCTTGACTGCTTACGTGTACCCCGTCGTTTCCAGGACCCCCTTTTCGAAGTAGTCAAAAAGCACGGAAGATATTCTGATAAAAGAGATTTTCTGTTTGAGGAAAATTTTGACGCAGAGGGGGTTTCCCCCCTTTTAGCCCCCGAGGGAGGGTCGGGCTTTGCCGAGGCGAGGCCGACCCTTCCTTGTTGACTAAACTTTGCGTGGGTGTGAGGTATATGAACAACTTGGAAACATCTTAAGGGTAGAAGCGACGTAGCTGTTGGATGTTCCAAGCGTTGCCGTAGACCTCGCCTTGACTGTTGGCCAGCTTGTACGTTCCGGGCTTCAGAACTTTGGCGATGATGAACGGCCCCTCCCAGGGGGCGTGAGCTTGTGCCTCCCTCGGGCGTCCTGCCACAGCCGAAGCACCAGGTCGCCCACCTGGAGATCTCGGGGTCGGACCCCTCGGGCGTGGTAGCGTCGCAGGGACTGCTGGTACCGCGCCGAGTGTAGTAAGGCCCTGTCCCGAGCCTCGTCCAGCTGGTCCAGCGAGTCTTCTCGGCTAGCTTGGTTGCTTTCTTCGTTGTAGGCCCTCGTCCTCGGGGAGCCGTATTCCAGGTCAGTGGGCAAGACGGCCTCGGCCCCGTAGACCAGGAAGAACGGCGTGAAACCTGTGGCTCGGCTTGGCGTCGTCCTCAGGCTCCAGACCACCGAGGGGAGTTCCTTCATCCATCGCTTGCCGAACTTGTTGAGATCATTGTAAATCCGGGGCTTGAGCCCTTGTAGAATCATGCCGTTGGCACGTTCCACTTGCCCATTCGACATGGGATGTGCTACGGCGGCCCAGTCTACCCGGATGTTGTGATCCTCGCAAAAATCCAAGAATTTTTTGCCGGTGAACTGGGTGCCGTTGTCGGTGATGATGGAGTTCGGGACCCCGAAGCGATGGATGATGTTGGTGAAGAACGCCACCGCCTGCTCGGATCTGATGCTGTTCAGGGGTCGGACCTCAATCCACTTGGAGAATTTGTCGACGGCGACCAGCAGGTGCGTGTAGCCCCCGGGCGCCTTCTGCAGAGGGCCGACGAGGTCCAGACCCCACACAGCGAAGGGCCAGGTGATGGGTATCGTCTGCAGAGCCTGAGCGGGCAGGTGGGTCTGCTTCGCGTAGAATTGGCACCCTTCGCAGGCGCGGACAATTCTAGTGGCGTCAGCTACCGCCGTCGGCCAGTAGAAGCCTTGGCGGAAAGCGTTCCCGACGAGGGTTCGAGGTGCTGCATGATGGCCGCAAGCCCCCGAGTGTATTTCCTGCAGGAGTTCCTGACCCTCGGCGATGGAGATGCATCGCTGGAGGATGCCCGAGGGGCTACGGTGGTAGAGCTCCTTCTCATCGCCCAGCAAGACGAACGACTTGGCGCGTCGCGCTACCCGCCGAGCCTTGGCTCGGTCGAGGGGCAGTTCTCCTTGGCGGAGATATTGCAGGTACGGGGTCTGCCAATCTTGATCTGGCATGACCCCGCTCTGCTCCTCCTCGATGCGCAGTGCTTCGCCCTCGGGGGCCGAGGGTTCCTCGGGTCGAACCGAGGATGGCTCGGGCTGGGCCGAGGTCACCTCGGACGGGGCCGAGGGCACCTCAGGCTCGGACGTGTCGCCTATCTTGACGGAGGGTTGGTGTAGATCCCGGGAGAAGACGTCCAGGGGAACCGTCGTTCACCCCAAAGCTATCTTCGCCAGCTCGTCCGCAGTCTCGTTGTAGCGCCGGGCGATGTGGTTACGCTCGAGCCCGTAGAACTTGTCTTCCAGGCGTCGAACCTCATCACAGTAGGCCTCCATCTTCGGGTCGCGGCAGTTGGAGTTCTTCATAACTTGGTCGATGACGAGCTGCGAGTCGCCGCGTGCATCGAGGCGTCGGACCCCTAGCTCGATAGCGATTCGCAATCCGTTGATCAGAGCCTCGTATTCAGCCACATTGTTGGACGCCGGGAAATGGAGGCGGAGCACGTAGCGCAGGTGTTTCCCGAGGGGCGAGACGAAGAGTAGGCCCGCGCCGGCTCCCGTCTTCATCAGCGACCCATCGAAAAACATGGTCCAGAGCTCCGGTTGGACCGGAGCCGTCGGCAACTGGGTGTCGACCCATTCGGCTACGAAGTCCGCCAGTACCTGGGACTTGATGGCCTTCCGAGGGGCGAACGAGATTGCCTCGCCCATGATTTCCACCGCCCACTTCGCGATCCGTCCCGAGGCTTCCCGGCACTGGATGATCTCCCCCAGGGGGAAGGATGACACCACAGTCACCGGATGAGACTCGAAGTAATGTCGCAGCTTTCGCCTCGTCAGGATCACTGCATACAGTAGCTTCTGGACTTGTGGGTAGCGGATCTTGGTCTCGGACAGCACCTCGCTGACGAAGTAAACTGGCCTCTGAATGGGCAAAGCATGCCCCTCTTCCTGCCTTTCGACCACGATCGCGGCGCTGACCACCTGAGTGGTTGCGGCAACGTAGACCAAGAGGGCTTCTCCATCAGCTGGGGGTACCAAGACGGGCGCCTGGGTGAGGAGCGCCTTCAGGTTCCCGAGGGCTTCCTCGGCCTCGGGAGTCCAAGTGAAGCACTCGGCCTTCCTTAAGAGACGGTACAGGGGCAGGCCTCTTTCGCCGAGGCGCGAGATGAAACGGCTCAAGGCCGCGAGGCATCCCATGACCCTCTGTACGCCTTTTAAGTCCTTGATGGGCCCCATGTTTGTGATGGCTGCGATCTTCTCCGGGTTGGCTTCGATGCCCCGCTCGGAGACGATGAATCCCAAGAGCATGCCTCGGGGCACCCCGAAGACGCACTTCTCGGGATTGAGCTTGACGCCCTTCGCCTTGAGACACCGGAATGTCAGTTCAAGGTCGGAGAGAAGGTCGGAGGCCTTCCTCGTCTTGACTACGATGTCATCGACGTAGGCCTCGACCGTGCGACCGATGTGTTCGCCGAACACATGGTTCATGCACCGCTGGTACGTTGCACCCGCGTTCCTCAAACCGAAAGGCATTGTGACATAACAGTACACGCCGAAGGGCATGATGAAAGAAGTCGCGAGCTGGTCGGACTCTTTCATCTTGATTTGATGATACCGTGAGTAGGCATCGAGGAAAGACAGGGTTTCGCACCCTGTAGTGGAGTCCATGATTTGATCGATGCGAGGTAGCGGGTAGGGGACTTTCGGACATGCTTTGTTGAGACCAGTGTAGTCTACACACATCCGCCATTTCCCCCCTTTCTTCCTCACAAGTACAGGGTTGGCAAGCCATTCGGGATGGAATACCTCTTTGATGAACCCTGCTGCCATCAGCTTGTGGATCTCCTCGCCTATCACCCTGCGCCTTTCCTCGTCGAATCGGCGCAGAGGCTGTCTGACCGGTCGAGCTCCGGCCCGAATATCCAGCGAGTGCTCGGCGACATCCCTCGGTATGCCGGGCATGTCCGAGGGACTCCACGCAAAGACGTCGGCGTTTGCGCGGAGAAAGTCGACGAGCACTGCTTCCTATTTAGGGTCGAGCCCGGAACCGACCCGGATCTGCTTGGTGGTGTCGCCACTGGGGTCGAGAGGGACGGCCTTAACCGTCCCCGCTGGCTCGAAGTTGCCGGCGTGTCGCTTCACGTCCGGCACCTCTCGGGAGAGGCTTTCCAGGTCGGCAATGAGGGCCTCGGACTCGGCGAGGGCCTCGGCGTACTCCACGCACTCCACATCGCATTCTAATGCGTGCTTGTACGTGGGGCCGACGGTGATGACCCCGTTGGGGCCCGGCATCTTGAGCTTCAGGTAGGTGTAGTTGGGGTTGGCCATGAACTTCGCGTAGCATGGCCTTCCCAACACTGCGTGGTAGGTCCCGCGGAACCCGACCACCTCGAACGTCAAAGTCTCCCTTCGGAAGTTGGAGGGTGTTCCGAAGCAGACAGGAAGGTCGAGTTGTCCGAGGGGCTGGACGCGCTTCCCAGGGATGATCCCGTGGAAGGGCGCAGCGCCTGCTCGGACGGATGACAGACCGACGCGCAGGAGCCTGAGGGTCTCAGCGTAGATGATATTGAGGCAGCTGCCCCCATCCATCAGGACCTTGGTGAGCCTGACGTTGCCGATGATGGGATCGACGACGAGCGGGTACTTCCCCGGGCTCGGCACGTGGTCGGGGTGGTCGTCCTGGTCGAAGGTGATGGGCTTGTCGGACCAGGCTAGGTAGACTGGCGCCGCCACCTTCACCGAGCAGACCTCCCGACGCTCTTGCTTACGATGCCGAGCCGGGGCATTCGCCGCATGCCCTCCGTAGATCATGAAGCAGTCGCGGACCTCGGGGAACTCTCCTGCTTGGTGATCTTCCTTCTTGTCGTCGTCGCGGGCCCTGCCACCCTCTGCGGGTGGCCCGGCCCGGTGGAAGTGGCGCCGAAGCATGACGCACTCCTCGAGGGTGTGCTTGACGGGCCCCTGATGGTAGGGGCACGTCTCCTTGAGTGCCTTGTCGAAGAGGTTGGCGCTTCCAGGGGGCTTCCGAGGGTTCTTGTACTCGGCGGCGGCGACAAGGTCCGTGCTGGCGGCGTCGCGTTTCGCTTGCGACTTCCTCCTGCCTTTCTTCTTGGCGCCGAGCGGAGTAGACACCTCGGGAGCATCTTCCGACGGGCGGCCCTGGGGCTGCTTGTCCTTTCGGAAGATGGCTTCGACCGCCTCCTGACCAGAGGCGAACTTGGTGGCGATGTCCATCAGCTCGCTCGCCCTGGTGGGGGTCTTGCAACCCAACTTGCTCACCAGGTCACGGCAGGTGGTGCCGGCGAGGAACGCGCCGATGACATCGGAGTCGGTGATGTTGGGCAGCTCGGTGCGCTGCTTCGAGAATCGCCGGATGTAGTCCCAAAGGGACTCTCCCGGTTGTTGCCGGCAGCTTCGGAGGTCCCAGGAATTCCCGGGGCGCACGTACGTGCCCTGGAAGTTGTCGGCGAAAGCCTGGACCAGATCCTCCCAGTTGGAAATCTGCCCCGGAGGCAGGTGCTCCAACCAAGCGCGAGCGGTATCGGAGAGGAACAGGGGGAGGTTGCGGATGATGAGGTTGTCGTCGTCCGTCCCACCCAGTTGAAAGGCCAGGCGGTAGTCCGCAAGCCACAATTCCGGTCTCGTTTCCCCCGAGTACTTTGTGATAGTAGTCGGGGGTCGGAATCGGGGCGGAAACGGCGCCCGCCGAATGGCCCGGCTGAAGACCTGTGGACCGGGTGGTTCGGGCGAGGGACTCCGATCCTCCCCGCTGTCGTAGCGTCCCCCACGCCTGGGGTGATAACCTCGGCGCACCCTTTCGTCGAGGCGGGCCCGACGGTCGCGATGAGGGTGCTTGTCGCCGAGGTGGCCTGGGGCCGCAGACGCAGTGTTGCGCGTGCGCCCGGTGTAGACCGAGGCTTCCCGCATGAGTCGGGAAGTCGCGGCACGAGGTTCCGAGGGGTACCCCTGCCTTCGGGAGGCAGAGCTCTCGGCCCGCCGGGCCGCAGCGCCTTCCAGGAGATGCTTGAGCTCTCCCTGGATTCGCTGACCCTCGGTGGTTGATGACTCCGGCATCGCGCGGAGGAGCATCGCTGCGGCGGCCAGGTCCTGACCGGTTCCGCCGGATGCGGGTGGCGGTCTGTCCCTGGCATCGTTGGCGATGCGGTGCTGGAGACCTTGGGGCAGGTGACGTATTCCTCCGGCCGGGGGCTGGCTCGCCCATACCTGCCCGACGTTCCGGCGGATTGCCTCGAGCGCTCCTGCTCCCTCATCGAGCCCGGCCTGCGCCCCGCGGACTTGCTCGAGCTGTGGGTCGTGACCCCCCGCCGGAACGGGGACCACAGCTAGCTCCCGCGAGATGTCGGCGCGAGGCGCTGGCCTAGGGGGATCACCATCCTCCGGCATGCCGAGACAGTTGCCTCCGGAGGGATCCCCTAGCTCGACGTGGAAACATTCGCGGCTCGGGCCGTAGTCCTTGTTGTCAAGGCTGCGGCTGCCGTCGGAACAGTCGGAGAGGCAGTAGTTGCATGCGGTCATGAAGTCCCACATGGCACTGGGGTTGCCAGATCCAGAGAAAACCCAGCAGATGCTGGGGTCGTCATCTTCCTCGGACCTAGAGGGTCCGTAGGTCGAGACACCCGTCAATCGGTCCCAAGGCGACCGCACACGAAACCCCAGAGGGGTTGCACTCGCCTCAACGTGAGCGCCCGCCAAAGCGAGGTCGCCAGGCGGGTTGAGGCCGAGTTGAAATGACGAAGGATGGGAATCAGCCGGTACCTTTTGGTCGACGAGGAGCGACGAAGTCACATCGGGGGCTGATCGCGCCGTCGTCCTGGGGGCGAGGGCGACGTCCTGCAGGCCCTCCGTGAGCGTGCTGGCGTCGTCCACTTGCTCGGGGTCGGCGTGTCGCGGGGGGACGGCGCTCGCCTTCGCCTTAAACGCGCGGGTGATGCCCGACGCGTCCTCCGTTGGGGCGCTGGGGATGTCGATTTGCTTGACAGCTGACTGAGCGCAGCCTCCCGCTCGGCCCTGGTTGCCCCGCCTCCTCCTCCGATGGCGAGGGAGAGGATGGGGCGAGCTCGAAAGTTGTCCTTCCCCCACGCGGGAAAGACGTCGTCGATTCCGCCGCCGGCGGGCGGGCTGTCCGCCACCATTGTCGCTGTCGCGCGGCGGTGGAAGGAGTATCATGTCGTAGCTGCCGTCGAAAGACATGAACTCGAGGCTCCCGAAACGGAGCACCGTCCCGGGTTGAAGAGGTCGTTGGAGACTGCCCATCTGGAGCTTGACGGGAAACTACTCGTCAACACGCAGCAGGCCCCTACCTGGCGCGCCAACTATTGGCGTTTCGGGACCGGGGGGTCCCCGAGCCGACGAGTGAGTGTGCCGCGTGCCCCAGCCCAGATGGGTCGAGCGCGTGGGCGAGCGCGAAGGGGGGAGAGAGGGCGAGAGCGAGGTGGCCGGAGCCGGGTCGTGAGGGAGTCGGAGATCCCGCGGCCTTCGTGTTCGTCCCGCGCCCAGGTCGGGTGCGCTTGCAGTAGGGGGTTACAAGCGTCCGCGCGGGTGAGGGGAGCGAGCGGCCCCAAGAGAGCGCCTGCCCCTGCCCTTCGTCCCCGCGAGGCCAACCTTCTCTAAGAAGGCCCTGGTCCTTCCTTTTATAGGCGTAAGGAGAGGATCCAGGTGTACAAATGGGGGTGTAGCAAGGTGCTACGTGTCTAGCGGGGGAGAGCTAGTGCCCTAAGTACATGCCAAGGTGGCAACCGGAGAGATCTTGGCACCCGGCTAGTGTGGCGTCGTGGCTGTCGGAGAGGCAATGGAGCTTGGCGGAGGGACAGCTGTCGGAGTGGTTGGGCCCTTGCTGACGTCCTCCTGCTTTCGTAAGAGAGCTGGGAGCCGCCGTCGTCATGGGTCCAGCGGGGTGCCATCATTGCCTATCTGGCAGAGCTAGCCAGATGGGACGTCGATCCTGCTCCCTGCGGCCTGAGTCGGCTCGGGGTAGGGTGATGATGGCGCTTCCTGTTGACGTGGCGGACTCGTGCCCTAGGTCGGGCGACGTGGAGGCTCCTCCGAAGCCGAGGTCGAGTCTGTCCTGCATGGCCGAGGCCGAGCCCGAGCTCCTGGGTCGGGCGAGGCGGAGGTCGTTCGGCAGAGGCCAGGGCGGAGTCCGAGCCCTGGGTCGGGCGAGGCGGAGTTCGTCGTCTTCCGGGGCCTTAGCCCGAGTCCGAGCCCTGGGTTGGGCGGAGCGGAGTTCGCCGTCTTCCGGGGCCTTAGCCCGAGTCCGAGCCCTGGGTCGGGCGGAGCGGAGTTCGCCGTCTTCTGGGACCTTAGCCCGAGTCCGAGCCCTGGGTCGGGCGGAGCGGAGTTCGCCGTCTTCCGGGGCCTTAGCCCGAGTCCGAGCCCTGGGTCGGGCGGAGCGGAGTTCGCCGTCTTCCGGGGCCTCAGCCCGAGTCCGAGCCCTGGGTCGGGCGGAGCTTCCTCTGGCGCTTTTGGCCAAGCCTGGCTGCCCGTCAGTCTTACTCTTTGCGTTAAAGGCCCCAGTGACTTGGTCGGTCGGCGCGGTGATTTAGTCAGGGTTGCTTCTTAACGAAGGCAAGGCCTCGGGCGAGCCGGAGATGCGTCTGCCGTGAAAGAGGAGGCCTCGGGCGAGACGGAAACATCTCAGGGTCGGCTGCCCTTGCCCGAGGCTAGGCTCGGGTGTGGCGTGATCGAGTCGCTCGTATGGACTGATCCCTGACTTAATCAAACCCATCAGGACTCTGCAGCTTTATGCTGATGGGGGTTACCAGCTGAGAATTAGGCGTCTTGAGGGTACCCCTAATTATGGTCCCCGACAATAGTGTAGTAGTAGGTAGTTTGTGTGGGTAGTGGTAGTGGTTGTGGTGGTGGTAGGGGTGAGGGATGATAGGGTCGATTCATAATGAGCCAACCCTTTTCCTTTGTAATGAACCCTTTCTGATGAATGGAACCCTTTGTTTGCTGTGTTTGGTATTGCGCTTATTGTTCTGCTCGACTTTTGCTTTGCCTGAAAACCTCAGTCGAGCGAGCCCAACTGACAATTTCGACTGACTAGTTCTGTTGACAGACCCGACTGATAACTTCAACTGATGACTTCATTTGATAGGTCCGACTTACATGTCCATCCGACTTACTCCACTCCGTTGAGGTCTGGTCCGGGTTACTTCGTCTGTCTTGATGTGCCTAACTTAGCGCACGCATATACATCCTCGCTGGCAGCTTCCTGGTAGCGAACCCTAACTCTGTTTTTTCGTCGCAAACACTTTCTTGAAACTCATGTTCGCCCTCGTGATTGCGATTGATTCCGCTCGTCTGCTAGGTCTGGTGGCGCCTAGGAAGAAGCAAGGAGCTGTCACGCCTGTCATTCCCCCAATTGACCCCAACAACCAACTTCCATTCTGTGGAAACTATGCTTCTATCATTTTTGAATCCGGTCTGCTTCACCTGGTTGAAATCAGGGTTTTGCCGTTGAAGGAGTTGTGCTCCTGATGGGTCTGACAAGGGATCACCATCCCAACAGAGGATACCCACGAGTCAGTAGTTTTTGTTCCTTCTTCTTGATCCGAGGTCTAGGTCTACCAGTTTCTCCTTTCTTCCACGACCTTCTCGATTTCTACTCTCTCAACTTAGCACATCTAAATCCCAACTCTGTACTCCAAATTTCTATCTTTGTTCATCTCTGTGAGGCCTTTCTGAGGATTAATCCACATTTCAGATCATGGAAATATTTGTACCACTGCAAGCCTAGAATGGTCGGGGGGCAGCATTAGTTGGTCGGCGGCGCTAGCCTTGAAATCGTCGTGGTAGGAAAGCTGAGTATCTTGATATACCTTTGAAGGATAGCATCAAGGGATGGCGCTTCGAGTGGTTTACTATGGAAAATCACAACAAGTCTCTGTCTGCTAGCTCTAGGAGATAGCGTGATGTTCGAGTGCCAAGTTGGATAGAGGCCCCAACTGACTCAGAGGTTGCTGAAGGCAAGATCCTACTTGCTGAGATAGCTGGTTTGAAAGACAGAGGTTTGACTACCGAGGCCATAGTTATCGACTTTCTCTTCAAGAACATTCAACCTTTGAAGGATATAGTTTACCCGGCCTATCTGTATACTAGGGTGAATGACCCTTCCCGAGTAACAAAATAAGCATATATCTGAAGAGAATGTTTTGAGACGGGTTGAAATGATGTTGAGAGGTGTCGTTGCAAATGTCGGTGCTCCTCGCTCTTACTCTGCTTGGAACCTTCCCAGGGTGGTAAGTTTCAACTATCTGTACTTTGGTCTGCCAATTCGTTATGTGCCCTGTTCTCATTGTGGGATTTTATTGCTGTAGAGTTCTTTTTCTCATTTTGTGTCCAATCCACCCGCCTGAGGGGAGGATGGGAGTCTAGGCCATAGAGTGCGACCTTCTCCCGATGAAGTAGAGGCCATACTTGTTGCGCACATGAATCTGCCTGAAGAAGAAAAACAGACCCACTTCCTGATGCAAGCTATTGTTGACGATTCTGAAATTGATGGTGTTCTCGATGTGTTGGCTAGAGAGTGGTCCGAGTCTGCACAAGTTGAGTCGGGGAGCGGGGCTCCCAAACAGTCGGGCGCATGGGGAAAAAGAGTTAGCAGTCCTGAAGGTGCACGTCGCAAGAGAACATGCCAAACAGCCTCTCAGGCTAAGTCTATCGAGGTAAAGAAGAGGAAAAGGCTTCATCGTTCGTTGGACCTAGAGTCAGTGACTGCCCCTGTTGCACCAAACCCTAATGATAGTATAGCAAATGTTGATCTAGAGGATGTTGTGGAGGGCTGTAGTGGTGTGAGGTTTGGAAGGTACATGGTGGAGGAAGGAGATGATGAGGAAGGGGAAGAAATGCTCCCCTTCGTCCGTCGAGAATGGTGAAGTAAAGCTGGTGGCGACAAGTCAGGCCTAGCTTCTACGGGGATAATGGATATCTGAGGCCTGACAATGTCTGCCATTGACAGTGTGCTGGAAGACGCTATTATTGAAGATCTTTTGCTTGAGCTGCCTGAAATCAGAGTTGTTGACGTCCGTGTAGAGTGCCCGGATGACGTGCCCTATGCTGGCTTACTGGCCGGGCCAGAGGTAAGCCTACCAGTCTGCTAGGTCTCTTCAACCCCCAGGGTGCTCTAGCTCCTGAGGGTCCTTCGGTCGGCTCCCCCTCTACTGCTTCGATGGATGTTCATGTGGGGTCACCAATGCCCCGGGCTAATGATGTCGCGGTGACGAGTTCTTATATGCTCATTGGTCCAGCCAGCCTTGGCACCTTAAAGGTCAGTGGCCATGGCACTGAAGACCCAATGGACGTTCCAAGTGCTGAAGGTCCAATGGGTGCATCTAGAGTTGAGATCCCAATGGGTGTTGCCCTTAGCTTGGATTATCCAGTTCCTTCGGTGCCTGACCCTATTCATAATGCGGCTTCTGTTGACGTCCTTTATTCTAGGAGCGCGTCGACACTTCAAGCTTTGGGGTTTCCCTTGTTCCTGTCCAACTTACATGTATCTTCATCCTGTGCTACCTTGTTTTTATCAACTGGTGTTCCCTTCGCTGACTTATGTACCTGCAGAGTGTCCTAGACTTGGTAGCTGCTCAGGTGAAACCATGTGGTGCTCCCGTGCCTGAGAAAATTTCTTCCTTGTCGCAATGGAACCCCCTTTCTCTTCAGAAGCAGATAGATGATCTGAAATCTGCTAATGGTGGTTAGTTGGTTGACAATGTTTCCTGTTAATATTTCTTTATGTTCATATCACTAGTGGTTGCTAATTATTTCTTCAGCTTTGACTCGATGGTGTTCTAATGCTGAGGTGAGCTGTGCTCAAGGTCAGGTAGAGCTTGATCGGGTGACCATGTCTCTTGATGGCGCCCGTGCCATGAATTCTTCCCTTCAGTCAAAGCTTATTTTGGAGAAGAAAACCCACGAGGTAACCCGCCGAGAGCTTCAAGTTGCTTATTCCATGCTTTCAACCTATTACCAAAGGTTCTCCCACCTATAGGAGGAGATGCAGAAACTTCTTGACTCCTGAAACAGTCTTGATATATTGTACCGGGACGCCACCAGCTCCCTTACCACCCTAGAAAGGAGCCATAGCTTCACCATGGATGAGTTGGAGCACAAGAGGAACGACCTGAAAAAGTCCCAGGATGAGGTGTTGATGCTAAGTGAGTCTCTGTCTTCAAAAGATTCTACCATTAAAGAGTTCCGTGCCTCGAAGAAGCTAGTGTCGCAGGAGTTATAAGTTGCTCACCGAGATATTAAGGTCTTGGAGGACGACCGTGAGATCATGAAGGCGTGGTGCAACAAAGCGATGTTAAGGCGGTCCGAGCTGGTCGCCTCTTAATGAAAAGGCCCGACGTTGTGGTACCTGATGACATCGTGGCTGACATTCTTGCTGCATTGGGTACTTCGAGCAAGCCTCTAGCTTTTAGTGATCCTGTGGGCGATATTCCTCCTAGAGATGGTCCTGTGTGATGCTTTGTAGAAACATAAAATTGAATACTGGTTGATTAGGTAGGAGAGCAGTCTATTTCCTGAACAATTTATTTTCTAAATGTTTGTTGATGAGGCATGTCGTGCCTTCTTTGATTGGTAGTCGAGGATGTGCAACATCGTCTTAAGTTGTTTCCAACTTAAGCTGATTGTTCTGGTGATAAGGTATAGTAAGCACCTTTGCTTTGTTTGCGTGAACATGTAACACTGACTTAAGGTGTCTCTGACTTAAGTCGATTGCTCCGTTAGTAGGGTATAGTAAGCACCCTTAGTTTTGCAAGCGTGAGCATGTAACACCGACTTAAGACGTCTCCGACTTAAGCTGATTGCTCTATTAGTAGGGTATAGTAGGCACGCTTAGTTTTGCAGGCGTGAGCATTTAACACCGACTTAAGGCGTCTCCGACTTAAGTCGATTTCCCCATTAGTAGGGTATAGTAGGCACTCGTAGTTTTGTAAGCGTGAGCATGTAACAACGACTTAGGCGTCTCCGACTTTAGCTGATTGCTCCCTTAGTAGGGTATAGTAGGCACCCTTAGTTTTGTAAGCATGAGCGTGTTGCATTGGCTTAAGGCGTTTTCGACTTAAGCCGATCTCTTCTTGAGAGTTTGTTTGTATGAGGACGAACGCAGAAACTTTATTGACAATGAGGTCACCAGTTTACAAAGTGTAGCCTACCATCTAGAATTTATGGTGCTACTATGGGTAGAACTTCCTGAGATGCTCGACATTCCATGAGTTCCCTACTGGAGTACCATCCATGTGAGTTAGCCAATAAGACCGTGGCCGAGTTACTTCTGCGATCATGAAGGGCCCTTCCCATGGCGGTGACAGTTTGTGTCGTCCTTCTCCTAACTGTATGCGGCGAAGCACCAGGTCCCCTACTGCAAATGCCAGGTGTCGTACAACCTTATCATGGTAGCACCTCAGGGTTTGCTGGTATCTGGCTGACTGAATGACCACTTTCAAACGTTCCTCCTCTATCACATCGATTTCTTTAAGCCGAGTTGCTTCTGCCTCTGTAATGTTTTCGAAGGTTAATCTGGGTGCTCCGAAGGCTATATCTGCTAGTAACACTGCATCTGATCTGTATACCATAAAAATGGAGTATTCCCATGTAAGGCTCGGCTGGGCTGGGTTCGTAGACTCCAGACTACATACGACAGCTCCCTAATCCACTTTCCCGCGAGCTTTTCGTTTTTGTCGAACACTTTTTCCTGAGCGCTTCTAATATCATCTTGTTGCCCTCTCTACTTGCCATTAGCTCTTGGGTGTGCCACTGATGCATATTTGATTTGAATACATTTCTGCTCACACAAGACAAAGAATTCTGCGTTGGTGAAATTTGATCCTAGGTCTGTGATGATACTGTTGGGTATCCTAAATCTGAAGATGATTTCCTAGTTGAATTCCACTGTTTTGGCTGAGGTCAGGGTTACAATTGGCTTGTACTCTATCCACTTTGTAAATTTGTCAATGGCCACCAGCACATGGGTGTACCCTCCCTGAGCTTTTTTGAATGGTCTGATCATATCTAACCCCCGGCATGCAAAGGGCCAAGTGACCAGAATAGTCTGTAGTTGTTGAGCTAGTAAATGTTGCTGCTTAGCCAAGAACTGGCATGCTTCACATCTTTGGACTAGGTGAGCTACATCTTTCTTCGTTGTTGGCCAATAGAAGCCTGCTCTAAAAGCTTTTCCTACCAGAGTCCTTAACGCTTCATGTACTCCACACAGCCCTACATGAATTTCTTCTAGTAGACGCTTCCCGACACCTGAGTCCATGCATTTCAAGAAAACTCCGATGGCCCCTCTCTTGTATAGCACTTCCTCTATGACAACAGAGTGGGCCGAACAATGTTTTTAGTCGAAAATAGGTTTTTCGAAACCAAAACTTTTGTTTTGAAAATACATATGTGATCGTATATACTTAATCCTACTCCGATACCAGCTGTGGCAGAACCTCCCAAGTTATTTGGCCCACATGCACCTGTCCTTGTCTCAAAGACCTCAGACGGCTATGCATGTGCACCAAATAACTTAACAGGATCCGTCCGAGTGTCCCAAGGACCCCGAATAAATCACTTACAACCAAGATCGCAAGATTAAGTAACACAAATCACACACACCAACAGTTTGCAGCGGAAATCTTATTACCAAATTTTACAAGTTACAAAAATTTTACTTTGTACAAGATCGGAGTGATTACAAAAGTGATTCAAAGAAATAACTTTGAACTATTATAAATTATTTATAGTTTTGAAATATATGCTAGCTCAAGTGACCATCCTCAATAAGAAGTATAGAAGAGTTACTTAGACGTATAAGAAGGCCGAGCCCACCGGCACTTAACACCATCAATAGCAGCACAAAGTTAAAACCTAAAATACAATAGGGAATAAAACCCTGAGTATGGAATTACTCAGCAAGACTTACCCGACTAAAGAAAAGACTCTCAAGGATATGCTGGATTTGGGAATCAAGGAGAGGCTTTAGCAAGAATCAACTTAGATAATTTTGCAGAAATAGCTTACTAAAGTGAGTCCTTACTTTCAACATTTTAATGCTAGATTAAGTATTAATAGACCTTGTTTGCATCTAGTCTAATTTCACCATCACATTAATCAATCCAACATGATTTTTGCTCATTAAGATTCCATCCATGACTTAGATTGCAGGGCAGTGACCAAGTCTTCATGTCCGCAAAGTTACGGCGATCCAAATCGATTATACTCAGCTGAGGATCTCCAATCACACGACATATGTAGCACTTAACCCTTGCATTTGTCAACTCGCCACCGGGGTTCTTAAGACCAGATCAGGTTCACGCCAACCGAGAGCACAGACACACCACCGTCCAGCCTCTTGCCATAGAGGGTACACGCTACTCTCGCCATCTCTCCACTCCCATTGCATGTTATCTTATTCTGGTATTAGTCTGCCCGAGGCAAAGCTTACCCATGACGAGGCATGTGACCAGTTAAAGGGTCCTCGATCATCAAGCCTACATTCAGTATAATCCTTAATCAACCTGGGTAGAACATCACCTGTTCCTAGCCCAAGTCCCGATTTAAGTACTTCCATCCTTAGGATTGTTTGTGTTCCTTAGGATGAAAAGAGCATCACAGAGAACTTTGCAGTAAGATCCCACCATTGCTCCCAATGAAAATATTCTTGCAGGCAGAAGCCATCCTTCCTCAGGATAACCCCTGAGCTAGGCATTAACGCAAAGGACAACCTCTATCCACAAGATTTACCTCTAAGCAAGGCTAATCAATTTTGTAAATCATATTTTGATACTTCATCAGAAGTATCTATAAAGGTATGGATATCAAGGTAGGCAATGCATCAAAGGGTTTGCAAGTAACTCCTATAAACCTAATGCACATTCACTAGACTTAAAGTGTGTAAAAATAATTTAAAAATACAAGGAAGGGGTTGCATGCACCGGGGCTTGCCTGGAATAAACACTACGTTAGTGTTTGTTAGACGACGTCCACTTGACGATCATCCATCGGCTGAGCACTTGCTTGATTTAAACATCTTCAGGTTGATCCGACTGACGACGTCGTCTTGTGGAGATGTCCAACCTCCGCAATATCCTAGGTCGACTTGGGGTTGTCTTCCACATCACGTGATTAATTTTCGCGCCTGAATGAAATGCATTATGCACATGAATGCATATAGACAGGAATATTACAAACCTAAATAGTGCTACGCGATAGCGAATTAAACACCTAGCGGCGAGGCATTGTACTAGTTCATACGGAAACACTAGTTATCAACGTACAACTAAGCGCAATAATTATGCTTCTCGAGATTAAACGAACCTAACGCAAACATCACGAGCAACAAATTATACACATGAAACACAATTAGCCTGAACACAACTTATCAGCTAATTAATTAAATGCTAAACTTATTCCTCTCTTTATAAATTATACACTTTGCTTATAAAGAACTATTTTAATTTTATTTTGTACCACACATATTTATTTAATCTATCTAACATTTCGGCTAGCAAGAATAACAAATCGGCTCGCCATATTAAAATCCTACTTGAACCCCCTGAAATCGACGACACTACTCTCCTTTAAACATTCAGAGCAATAATTAACATTTATTCAAGACATTTAACCGGTCACAAACGTAGAAGATAATGACTACTAGAGTAGGGCATCGACTTCAGCTTACGTGTATTGAACACCATTAGCATTGACAGAGCTATCGACAATAGCATAAAATACTGAATTTAACCTACGTGTCACCGAAATACTATACTCTACAAAATAGAACTAGTTCGAATATACTCGGCCACTAAATTCCTCGAAGCACACCTCACATCACTGGTATTTCTAACTTAATCTTATACGCCTACGAAGCGTCTTATTTTATGATCATAAAATTAATAGTAAAAATAGCGAATCGGCTCACCACATCTCAATTCAATTTGGTAGTTGCTTGAATGACGACGGCCTTCAGCTGAAGTCCTCGATCGAATATCTGGCGAGCGTGACTGACGAGCTAAGGCTGATGGCGAAGCTTGACGACAAGATTGAACAGAGGATGACGATTGACGGTATTAGCGTGTCAGCACGACGAATCTCATACGACGAAGAAGACGGAGTAGCCACTTCCGAATTAGGCTTTTTGTCGAGCGTCTAACAAGTGTCGCATGAGCCTTACTGTTACATCATTGGATCTGACTGAAGACTGACCTACCCCCATCTCTTCGCCATCCGACGCCATGACGAATTTCTAACACTGGATCGTACCCGACTCAGCAACCCACGCGCAAACTCGGCTCACGCATGTGCTGTCCACAGGCTTGGGGTCTTCGTCAAACACACGATGCACGAAGCGCGGCATCGACAATGAACGGATTTTCTGGACTGCCCAGATCCGACGAGCAGCTGAACATTCCATTGAGCAGATAGCTTGCCGTAGTGGCTGGGCCTTTGCTGCTAGAATAGGATGGAGGGGTTCGGCAGGGAGCGCGACTGCGCGCAGGGAAATATTACGGCGCAAAGAATCCGGTCAGGCATGAGCTGGAGGAACAAGGAGCAGGGGTAGAGCTCCAAACTGAGCGCGCACAGGGAAGCAGAGAGCACGGCGCGCAGGGCGAGCTCGGCACGCCAGGGAGCTGGGGCGCGACGCGGCGAGCAGGAAGGGCTAGGAAATGCCATGGCGTGGAGCTAGGGGCAAGCTCGCCGGCGTCCATGGCCGAGAGCTAGAGCGGCAGCTTGCATGCGCGCGGAGGGTGGCAAGGGGCACCATGGTCAGCATCTGCCCTGGCCAAACCGAAATAGCAACATGGGCAAACTGGGGCTGAGCGACGTTGAAGACCCGAGAAGCACAGGGCTAGTCTGATGCGGCGCTTGGGGAAGCAGTGCCATGGCCGACGTTGAGAAGGGTGATGTGGCGGCGCTGGCCACTGGCGAGGACGCAGCATGGTGGAGGTCCGAGCTGGGGACGACGCAATGACCTGGGCAAGAGTTGGGGCAGGGAGGAGCGTTGGGCGCGGTACGGGGGAGGAGCAGGGAGCTTGGGCGCGCCAGCAGAGAAAGTGAGATGAGTTGGGCGGCTACGGCCCTGGAAGAAACAGAGGGAGCTCCAAGCTTGAGGAGCGCGTGGCTAGCAGGGAGAAGACGCACGGTGGAGAAGGAGATAAGGGAGCAGTGCGCGGCGGTGGAAAAAAATCTGCAGAGAACGGCGGCTGAGCGGCGGAAAAATATGTGCGCGACAGAGATAAGGCTCAGGGAGAGGGGCGGTGAGATTTTTTTTTAGTTTTTCAGGTTTTTCTTAATTTCTCTTCGTTTCTTTTCTTAGAAATCGCAGATATTTTTACGATCACGATTTTTAGCAATGTAAAATGGGTCGACAGTAATTGTGACATGGTCTTAATTTGAGTCGAAATCTGATAAATTACCTGTGGTCTGAACCTCTGGTTCCACGACCACGGATGATTTACGAGTGAATCGAGGCTCAATTACAGCTCCTCGTACGCGATTTCACGGTTGACGAGTGTGAGCCGAAGTGTTTGCACCGAAAACCGTAGTCGACGAGTTCTGACTAATTTGTTCGGCGTGATTCGACCGAAATTAGCCGAAACCATATCGGCTAATGTATACATGATTTTGCCGTCAAAACAGCGTGCTGGAGAATAAACTGGGTCAGTCTCGCGCACGATTTTTCTCGGACAACGTGCGATACAGATTATTTCGCCTCGAACATTTTAATCGTCGAGTTCTTCTTAATCTGTTCGGTATAAAATCATCTGAGTGAGTCGGCCTTCCGAATTCGTATCCGCGCGAGCGACGAATTTTAAATAATCATCGGACGCACCGATTTTCGGAGCAACTATGTTCCGAATATCTCAAAAATTTAGGAAAAGCCCGGATGGATAAAAACGATGTCGAACTTGCGACAGACAAAACAGATGCGATATAAAAATCGCGATAAATGAAGATAATTAGAATTTAACATCTGTTTTATCAGAAGCGGATCCACCCATTTTGACTTTGAAGTGCCAAGTTGTGTTCAGTAAATTTGCCTAAACTAAAAGGCACGGTATGAGGTACTAACAAGTATCAGGCTCTGCAGAACTGATCAAACTTGAGACTGGGCTTGGAGTACTGTGAGCTCAGTATCGCTTTGGCCACAACCGCATTGGCCGCCTCCGTCAGGTGCACGCCATCCCAGCTGACGAACTTCGAGCCGTCATCGCAGGCTGCCACATCCTTAGACTGGCAACCCTTGCTAAAATCGTAGTTGTAGGGAGGCCCTCCGTACCCACAGCATGTCATCAGCGGCTTGTCAAAGCCTGAAGAGCAGAGATGTTAAACGAGTGACCAAGGCTTTCAAAATGGTCTGACGTGTTTTGTTCGCTCACCATATTTAGTGTGGTTGGCGACAAGACCATACTTGACGGGGAACAGGTCCGTGTACACAAGCGTCGCGTCTTTCATCTGCGCACTCAGCTCGTCGCAGAGGCTGCCCAGCGCTGCGTTGAACGCAACTGCAGCTCTGTTATAGGTCTTGAGACAGCCATACTGATCAAGATCGCTGTCGTTTTTCCTTGGTATGGCAAGCTTCTGCGGCAGGCAACCCAGAGCCCCCGTCCCATGTATCCAGAAGTTTCGGCTACCGTTGCTATATAGAGTCTGGGATTTGACCCCCAAAAAAAAAACAAAAAGAGTACAGAGATTAGTGGTGCGCCACTGTTCTTTGACATGAACTCGTGAGCTAAGCAGGTATAAGAAATTACTAATAAAATCATCTCTTTTATACATGTAGCATGTTTGTTCATTCACCACCAGAAAAGCATGTGCAATGAGGATTGCTGATTGTAGTATGTATTCAAAAAGAAAGTACTCCCTCCATTTTTTTATTTGTCGCAGTTTAGTTTAAAAATAAACTAGCCGACGACAAATATTCGAGAATGGAGATAGTAATTGTCAAATCGTATAAATGAGAAATTTTTTAAAAAATAGAAGCTTTACCTGGACAGCGTCCTTAATCTCAGCAAGAATTGGTGGGAATTTGGCAATAACTTGATCATAGGGCAAGTTTGACAGAAGAGCGTTTACATCGTTCTGCCCTATGTCTATCATATATAGAGCGTTTTGGAATCCTTGTGCATCAATTGGACCACTTAGACCTGCATTTAACAAGTGTGGAAGGCAGTAGGTTCTCATCTCTGGTTCATTTGTACCGGTTGATTTTATTTGTCGAGGAATTATATTGGTTGAATATGATCAGAGTTCAACAAACCTTGATCGATGAGTTCCAAGGATCTATCTCTGAAGTACAAGAACTCCTGCACTTGTATGTGCAACGCAAATGGAACATCTCGCGGTTGCGTTGCTGCGCCAGCAATGGCGAAATTTGCACCGTTGCTGTAATTGGAGCCTAACGCCTTCAGAAATGGGCTCAAATAGCTGATGTTCAAGCTTTCGCCTGGATGCAATTTGGGGCCCAACTAAATGTTAGCAGGAGAACAACCATTTCTAGCATCAGTTAGTGATTTGCATGTACATGAAAGAGACGCATGGTCAAATTAAAATGTGAAGAAGAACATAAATCAGTGTAGAAGAACAACTCGCACAGACTTGCACAGACTACAAGGTGAAGCCATCTCAATATGCATTTGGCAAGGCTTGACGATTTATGCAGGCGAAAAGCAGTGGTCAGTTTATCTGAAACAAAAATGAACTCCCTCGAAAGTATTACTGCCCATTTGTTTTCTCTGAGAGAAATGGGCATAAACAGGTATATATATCGTATCAGCGCTTTCTTGAGATGTGCAATTTAAGTCCTCTCCTGTAAGTATGCACACCATAATATTACGAAAACTATTATCAGAACAATTATAACTGTACCAGTCTATTATTTATCGAGATATTGATATACTAAAAGATCAATTTGTATACTCTCCTTTTTCTTTTATTTAAACAGAACAAAAGAAAAGGTACTTGCTAGCTAAGGGGTCATGTTGTAGCAGCCACACTGAAGGAGTGAATGAATGAATGCCGCCAGTCCTTAGGAAAAAAAAGAAGAGAAAAAAAAAGGAGCTGATGCATTTGGAAAAGCACTAGCTCTGCCTCTCCTTGAAAAATTTGGGCATTTCTCATCACGCGCACACCGGCGGACCGGCCTGGCCAACAACCAGCAGTCCAGCATTGTAATATAAATGCAGAAGACAGCGAGAACAGGTCAGAGACAGACTCTCGTGTCAAGCAAACAAGGCAGCTGGGGCAGAGACTGCTGCGACCATGAATGATCACAAGGACAGGAGACTAAATGAATTAGACAGGAACAGGGACAGGGGCCAACCAATCTAGTAATACGAGTTACGAGTAGAGCGCTTTCACGTGGTAGTCCTTAATTAGCAGTGTTGCTTAGCTGAGGCAGTGTACTCTGGTTGGCAGATGGTAGTAGTACACATGATTAGCTTGAGCAACATAATACATGAGCTCCTGCACGTGATGCCGTGGTCTCAGCATCCCCACCGCATCTGCACTTTGCACGGAAAACAGATCCTGGCTGGCTGCTGATAGATGTCATGGCAAAGATATTATGGGGTTCATCCGTCAGTGACTGAAGTAGTACTGTAGTATTTAGTAGTATTTGATGGAGTTGTGATATACTCCTCCGTTCTTTTTTATTTGTTGTGGTTTAGTTCAAAAAAATGAACTAGCGGATCGGAGGTAGTACTAGACCACTAATTGTTTGTATCAGCCGCATGGATGATGACACACAAGTTCAGATACGGATGGCGAGTGAGGATAGGAATGGGGTGGCGCCGGACTAGACTCACAGAGGAAGTCGATGGCGAGGCGGCCGTCGCAGAACCGGCCGGTGGGGCGTGGGAAGAAGGCGCGGCCCTCCGGCCGCGTGAGGTGCCACCCCTTGGCCGCCGCCATGCCGCCCGTGTCGGAGTTGGAGTCTCCGAAGTTGAAGAGCACCGGCCGGGAGCCAGGACGGCAGCTGAAGCCGCCCGCCGCCGCTGGCAGCGCCAGCGCCGACACTGCTGCGGCCAGCGCCAACAGCAGCCATGCTGCCGCCGCGGGCCGCGAGGTGGCGCGGGCGCGGCTGCCGCCCGCCGCCGACATCGGCGACCGCGCTTGACCCCTGTCCGTGGCACGTGACGTGCTGGTCGGGAGGAGAGAGAGAGATACGGGTCCTAGATAGATGTGGTCGCGCTCGCTGTCCGCGTCTGGCACTGGGTTCTGTGCCGGGATCGGGGTGGTGGCGGCATGGCTGGCTGCCTGGGCAGGGCAGTGGCATATATGCTGCTGTGGTGTGGTGTGCAGTGGGGAGGGGACGGATGGAGCTACCCATTTTACGACACGGTAACGCGTACTGCAATCATGCAAACGGGAGTGCCGTCGTCGTTTCCGTTGCCGTGGGGTGCGATGCGACGGAGGGTCCACGTACTACAATGCTTTACAAAGATAATTCATTGAATTATCTTCATTTTTTTGTTGTGGTTGTTGTTGTATTAGAAAATATCTAGTGTTTTCCTTTTTCTTTCTCGATCCATCTGGACTGTCCCACCTAAAAATGGATCTGTTCCGTATGAGGGAATTGGATTGGAAATATGCAACCCATGGTCTGTAATCTCTCCATGTCAAGCAAGCCATAGGTCGATCTGGTTTTTAATTTGGTCAGCACGGTCAATACCTTGCCCTGCCCAAGGAACGAACAGACAACTCTCTAGTCTGTCGGTTGCGCTGTTTTCCCCTCCTACTTTTGTGGTGGTGCTTCGGGCCAGGGCACGAGATCTTGCCTCTTGTAGCATGCATGCATCAGCCGATCTGCGCGTGCCGACCGGCTATAGATTTACTTAACACGTGAACCTTCGTTCTATGCGAACAGTGCACGCACATTACCTGCTCAACACAATCTACTCTCTCTCTCCATATATATAGTGTTTAGGACTAGGGGCGAAGCCAGAATTACGATATAAGAGGGTCAACCAATTCATCAATGCTATATGATAAAAATATTATATAATTTATCAAGTTTAAGCACTATATTAAACCTTAAACCTTTGATTAATTGCGTTACACAAATTTTTTGAGAGAATTCAATAATCCAATTACAACAGAGTTATAGATCATAAATTACCAACCACTATATTAAACCTTAAACCTTTGATTAATTACGCTACACAAAATTTAGCGTATATATATTTAGATACAGTATATATATAATTCTCTTGTTTGTGTCGCAGCCTTGGAAGGGGGCCATGGCCCCTGCCAGACCCCCCTTGGCTCCGCCCTTGTTTGGAACCGCTCTACTTCGAAAAAAACTGCGCCAAACACACCCGTATTCTATTGTTTGCTTCAAATGATTATGTCTCCTTACTGAAACTAATAAAATAAAGAAAAAACACACTCTCTCTCTCCGTTCTTTTCTATTTTTCGCGATTTAGTTTAAAAATAAACTTCCGGGCGACAAATATTCGAGAGCTGAGGTAATATGATTTTAATGACTCTTAATGTGTTTTATGAAAAGAAATAAAAACAACATGTGGGAGATAGATATCCTTTGGGTCCTTATGAACACAGGAACACCTGATGAGCCGCTTGATGGGCCTCCCGATGGCTTGCCTAGCAAGTGTCACACCCGGGTTCTGGGGCACCAAGACCCGGGCGCGAACATAATCACCAGGTGTGCTGGGACCAAGTCTCACACATATGATGATTCATGGCACAGGATCGAATGTCACATCTTTACTATATAACAGGAGTTCTATACAAAATAAATAATTACATTATAAGGAGACAACGGTCCAGCAACCCAAAGTTGACTGGGAGACGACGACCTAGACCTCTCGCGAACTCGTCACAGCATCCTCCAAGCGCTTCATCCTGCGGTACCTGTTCTTGACCTGTGGGGGGGGGGGTGTGAGACAGCAAGAGTGAGCTCACATACGTTCATAGCTCAACAAGTTGTGGGGAATAATGTGCATGAACCCGCCAAAGGTGGGAGCTCACGTGAAGTGTAAGTCTTACCAAAGAGGATGGTTGAAGCTGAGCATTGCTTTTAAAGTTGGTCAAAATTTTATTAGCAATAACTAAGTATAAGTAAATACCAACCCAATTAAATAGTAGAACAAAAGTAACATCATCACCTGCGATGCAATGCATATGACATATTGAATTTAGTTCCATAAATTAATCATGTGAGTGTCCGAGCTGCTCATGACCGTGAGCACGGCTAGTATACCAGTTTTACACTCTGCAGAGGTTGCGCATCTTTACCCACAAGTCGTGTTACCCATCTGCCAAGAGACGGCCAATCCCATACACCTCTACCGAGGAGGCGAGGCAAGGTAACACTACGAGGCCTTTACAAAGTTCCACTAGCTTCAGAAAACCCGCTACAGTTTATAGGAAGTTCCAATGCAGGAATCCCTTGCAGGACCGCCATCGCAGCAAAATCCTCCCGAGGGCCTCCCTAACAGGAATCCCTTGCAGGACTGCCATCGCAGCAAAATCCTCCCGAGGGCCTCCCTACACTGACCACTCCCCTACTTCCCTTGCCCCTTTCGGGTAAGGTAGTCTTCCACTAGCTTTCCTAATTAATCGGCCAAGGGCGTCCCATTAAACCCTTGTGGTAGCACTGTTTTCCCGGGTGGTTCTCCATGTTCCAATTAACATAATGATCTTATCATGAACAGTAAATAACAACTGATAATAAAAGTATAATCATGAATAATATGTATCTCTGTACCCAAAACCACATAAAGCAATAGCAGGTACTACCCAGAAATTCAGTGGTGAACAAGGTATAAAGATAGTCAAACTAGGGTAACCTATTGGGTCCCGTCAAAATTAACCTAGGCCGATCATTATGATTAATTAGAACATGAGTGGGTAAAAAGAAGTGATCAAGGGCACAACTTGCCTGGGACTTGAGATTCCAGGTACCAGGATAATCTTCAGATGACTCGTGGCCTCGCGCTAGTCGTAGCATTACAAACAAACATGGTATAGACAAAATTAACATCACACCAAACATAAAAATAAACTGCGTAATAATAATCTACGCTTTGCTACGAGATCGTGGGTTCGAGAATCACTAAATTCGAAGCTACGGTTTAGAAGATATGATTTTCTAAAGGTTTAGGAGGAGGGTACAACAGGAATCAAGTGCATAACTCCAATTTAAGTTTCATAGCAAATAAAGGTATCAGGGGATAAACAATATTAATATGAATTTATAGCAACTAGAATGGATAAATTTGGAGTTAAAATGGATTTAATATGATTTAAACAAGTTTCTAGATTTATTTTTACACTAAAAATCAATTTCTGAAATTAATTATCCATTTTCTTTGTTCTCTGCACCGAGCACTTATTACAGAGAACCCCGGGGGCAAATCTAGAAGTTTTCCCCAGACTCATAATCACCCCACGTGGACGGCGGGTTGATTTGGTTAAAGCAGGAGGTCTCTTTTGCAAAGATGCATAACCAAAGAGGTATGGATGGATTCTGGCCATTGGATCACATTCCGAGGGCCACGATTAGATGACGCATTAAGTGAACCGGTACGCAACGCCCATCGTTAGATCCGGATCTAACAGCCATGATCTAATGAAACTGCGATCTAATCCCATCCCTCTGCAACCGATCCAACGGACCACACTACATCGCATGAACAGTTGCGCCAGATCGAACCCCAACCGTACATCCCAGGATCAACGGCTAAGATTCAACACTACGAATCGTTTTCCCCTGCTAATCTGAACCGTCCAAAAGATCGACGGTCCACATCCTTCTTCCACCGCCCGTAGCCAAACAGAGGTGCCCAACCGCACGGCGGCGCGCCATTAACGGCCACTAGCTTACTTCCCGATTTCTGCCTAGAACACGATTATGACGCTTGCATAACAAGTCAGAGAGTATGGGGAATGTAACGGAGTGCATCGTACCGTTCTTGGTGGCGACAGCAGCGCTACCCACGGTGACCCGCGGCCTGGCGGCCCGGATGAAGAACCGGTGAGAAATTTCGCCGCACCGCCGGCCTCGGCGCTCGATTAGGCCCGTGCACACGATCTACCAACCCTGCAGAACGCTCGGAATCGCACAACAGAGGTTGGGAGGCGACGACGGCGACAATCGATGGCGGCTGGAATACGTTGGCGCGAGGTAGCAGGGGAGTGGTTTTATCCCCAACGGAGGCGGACACCGAGCCCAACACTTTGTACCGCGCGCGCAGGCAAGGACCCGGCGTGGATTTCGGTCTCTGTTGAGCAGAGCCGACCGACGCGGGATCTGTTCGGTGTTTTATCGCACGCGCGAGCTGACCCCGAGAAGAACTAGCGGAGGTAGCTGCTGACCGAACGGGCCCGCTTGGAAGTGGCTTGCGCGAGTCAAGCAGCGGCTGGCCGCTTGGTCCCACCGCCCAGTGAAGCCAAGTGAAGCATACGTCCAAGTGGGCTGGCGCGGAAAAGGGGAAAAAAGGGAGAGTGGGCCGAGAAGGGATTTCGGTAGTGGGCCGCGCGTGGAATTCGGCCCAAGGGCACAGGCTGAGGTCCCTTCTTCTTTTTCTTTTGATTTTCCACCTTCTACTTTAAATTCAAATAAATTTCGAGTTTAAATTCCAAACTTTTTGCCTTTAGATACACAAATAAAACACCGGTATGAATGCAAAATTATATTTATATATCTTTATATATATTTGTTTTATTTTAGTTCTTTTATACATGATTCTAATTACGAAATAGAGAATAGTTCACATCTCATGATTTTTTTTGGGAATTATAATTTATATTGTAGATTATATATATAGTTTAATCATAATTCTTATAATTTCACTCCAGGACTAATTTAGTTTATCTAGGTATCTTTTTATTTCAGTCAAAAATTAATTTTGAGAGTAGTAACTTTGAAATTATGAATATTGTCAAGAAAAGGTGGTTTGATTTAAAACCCCCCACAAAATTTTCCTTATTTTCACAGGATTGAACTTTAGGGTGTTACAAATCCTACCCCCCTTAAAAATAATCTCGTCCTCGAGATTAGTAATAAAAGGGATGTATACTCATATTGTTCTCGGAACATATGCACAAACAAAGAAATCTCGGCATGATGCATAATTCTTTAACAAAACATAGGGTTAATAGACCTTATTATTATCACTAAAATAGTAAAATACTAACTAATAGCTAAACTAATATTTAGGTCTTACAAATAGTAAAATATATATATGTATCTATATCTATTCTTGTTGTTCGTTGACTTCTTCACCGACTACTTCATCTTCAACTGGCTCTTCTTCTTGAATTTCAAGTTCTCCTGGTTTAGCTTCTACTTCTGCATGATGGGCTTGTCCCCGGTTGATAGATAGGGGTTGACTCTTTCCTGCCGAAGCCTGACCTTGTTTCATTGGAGCTGGTGTAGTGTAGGCGGTCCTGTTGGGACAGTAGTTGGCGTAGTGTCCCGGTTGCCCACACTTGAAGCATGCCCTGTTGGTGGTTGTGTTAGGAGCAACGGGTCCTGCTGGGGTGCTTGCTTTTGGAGGAGCAGTTGGTGCCTGTTGAGTTTGTTGTCCAGGACTGCCACTAGCTGGTGTACTTGAAGTGGTAGTATAGCGAGGACGGGAACTACTTCCAGTCTGCCCTTGGGTAGCAGCCTTTCTTTTCTCTCCAAATATACTCCTCTTGTTTTCTACAGCAATAGCTTTGTCAAGTAGCCTTTGGAAGGATGGGAATGTGTGCGATACTAGTTGATATTGCAAGGGTCCAATCAAACCGTCCAGAAAAAGCTCCTGCTTTTGCTCATCATCCTCAACATCTCTAGGAGCATATCGAGATAACTGGATGAATTTGTCCCTATATTCACTCACGGACATACTTCCTTGCTTGAGGGATAGAAACTCCTTTCTCTTAATCTTCATGAGTCCAGCAGGAATATGGTAATTCCTGAATTGTGTGGAGAATTCTGCCCAGGTAATTATATCGACAGCAGCATGAGCAACGCAGTACGCATCCCACCAATCCGCAGCAGGACCAGCAAGACGACCAGATGCGTAGAGTACTTTCTCTCGGTCCGAGCACTGAGCTATGTTGAGCATCTTCTCTATAGACTTTAGCCAATCATCAGCCTGCAGTGGATCCGTGGAGTTGGAGAAGGTTGGTGGTTTGTGGCTCATGAATTCCCGATGCTTATCTCGGGGTGGAACTGGTGGTGGAGGTGGAGGCAATGGCACCTGTTGCTGTTGCTGCTGTTGTTGAAGTTGTTGTTGCAGCTGTTGTTGTTGCACCCTTCTCTCCTGGCGTAACTCCTCCCGCTCTTGGCGCATTTCCCGACGTGCATCCTCTCTTTCCTGGTGCATTTCCTGACGTTCTTGCTGCAGCTGTGCGTGCATATCTGCCATAGTGTCCGCCATTTGCTGCATCATCCTCATTTGAGCTGCAATTAGTGGATCAACTCCGCCTGGTGGAGGATTAGGAGGATTCATCTCTGATGGCTGTGGTTGGGGTTGTCGATATCCACCGAGTGTGTCGATTAGGAGGTAAATCAATTCCACCACCCCGCCTGGTATTGACCATCTAAGTTAGAAGCATATGGTAAGATAGTTTTGCAAGGGAATCATTTGGTAGGCAGATTGAATAAGCTAATAGTTGGTTATGTACTGAAACTTTCTTTAACAGGGCTTGACCAGATATTTTATGTCAAGACTAGGGTAACTAGTTGTACGAGGTGAATGTCCAAAGGTAAGATAGAATCTGTCAAGATGAGATAGATACGAAATACTATATACATATTTTATTTTTAAGGGGGAATAATCTAGATTGTCTAGTTATCTTACAAATACTATCCTTTATGCCTAGATGTCTATGTAGATGTAATTGTGGACATTGATCCACAACCCATCACACTCAAACAAAGATCCAAATCAGGCATGTATCATAAGAACAAACATTCAAGCAAACAATTATTTACGAAAATAGTTTTGATTTTGTTCCTAAGAGTAAGTCTCCTATTCCTAAAGGTCACTTTAGGTACAAGATTTCAAAGTGTGAAATCCACATTTGTCTTTAGAAGGAAAAGGTAAGAATAATCAGAGTATAGCGGAAATAGATAAGAATAGATTAAGAAAAGTATAGAAAAGAATTAGAGTAGTAAAGGTAAGTAAGTATTGGTTATCCAGTTCTATCTAGGTTTCGTCCTACCGTCAACATTCCTCTGATACCACTTCTGTCACACCCGGGTTCTGGGGCACCAAGACCCGGGCGCGAACATAATCACCAAGTGTGCTGGGACCAAGTCTCACACATATGATGATTCATGGCACAGGATCGAATGTCACATCTTTACTATATAACAGGAGTTCTATACAAAATAAATAATTACATTATAAGGAGACAACGGTCCAGTAACCCAAAGTTGACTGGGAGACGACGACCTAGACCTCTCGCGAACTCGTCACAGCATCCTCCAAGCGCTTCATCCTGCGGTACTTGTTCTTGACCTGTGGGGGGGGGGTGTGAGACAGCAAGAGTGAGCTCACATACGTTCATAGCTCAACAAGTTGTGGGGAATAATGTGCATGAACCCGCCAAAGGTGGGAGCTCACGTGAAGTGTAAGTCTTACCAAAGAGGATGGTTGAAGCTGAGCATTGCTTTTAAAGTTGGTCAAAATTTTATTAGCAATAACTAAGTATAAGTAAATACCAACCCAATAAATAGTAGAACAAAAGTAACATCATCACCTGCGATGCAATGCATATGACATATTGAATTTAGTTCCATAAATTAATCATGTGAGTGTCCGAGCTGCTCATGACCGTGAGCATGGCTAGTATACCAGTTTTACACTCTACAGAGGTTGCGCATCTTTACCCACAAGTCGTGTTACCCATCTGCCAAGAGACGGCCAATCCCATACACCTCTACCGAGGAGGCGAGGCAAGGTAACACTACGAGGCCTTTACAAAGTTCCACTAGCTTCAGAAAACCCGCTACAGTTTATAGGAAGTTCCAATGCAGGAATCCCTTGCAGGACCGCCATCGCAGCAAAATCCTCCCGAGGGCCTCCCTAACAGGAATCCCTTGCAGGACTGCCATCGCAGCAAAATCCTCCCGAGGGCCTCCCTACACTGACCACTCCCCTACTGCCCTTGCCCCTTTCGGGTAAGGTAGTCTTCCACTAGCTTTCCTAATTAATCGGCCAAGGGCGTCCCATTAAACCCTTGTGGTAGCACTGTTTTCCCGGGTGGTTCTCCATGTTCCAATTAACATAATGATCTTATCATGAACAGTAAATAACAACTGATAATAAAAGTATAATCATGAATAATATGTATCTCTGTACCCAAAACCACATAAAGCAATAGCAGGTACTACCCAGAAATTCAGTGGTGAACAAGGTATAAAGATAGTCAAACTAGGGTAACCTATTGGGTCCCGTCAAAATTAACCTAGGCCGATCATTATGATTAATTAGAACATGAGTGGGTAAAAAGAAGTGATCAAGGGCACAACTTGCCTGGGACTTGAGATTCCAGGTACCAGGATAATCTTCAGATGACTCGTGGCCTCGCGCTAGTCGTAGCATTACAAACAAACATGGTATAGACAAAATTAACATCACACCAAACATAAAAATAAACTGCGTAATAATAATCTACGCTTTGCTACGAGATCGTGGGTTCGAGAATCACTAAATTCGAAGCTACGGTTTAGAAGATATGATTTTCTAAAGGTTTAGGAGGAGGGTACAACAGGAATCAAGTGCATAACTCCAATTTAAGTTTCATAGCAAATAAAGGTATCAGGGGATAAACAATATTAATATGAATTTATAGCAACTAGAATGGATAAATTTGGAGTTAAAATGGATTTAATATGATTTAAACAAGTTTCTAGATTTATTTTTACACTAAAAATCAATTTCTGAAATTAATTATCCATTTTCTTTGTTCTCTGCACCGAGCACTTATTACAGAGAACCCCGGGGGCAAATCTAGAAGTTTTCCCCAGACTCATAATCACCCCACGTGGACGGCGGGTTGATTTGGTTAAAGCAGGAGGTCTCTTTTGCAAAGATGCATAACCAAAGAGGTATGGATGGATTCTGGCCATTGGATCACATTCCGAGGGCCACGATTAGATGACGCATTAAGTGAACCGGTACGCAACGCCCATCGTTAGATCCGGATCTGACAGCCATGATCTAATGAAACTGCGATCTAATCCCATCCCTCTGCAACCGATCCAACGGACCACACTACATCGCATGAACAGTTGCGCCAGATCGAACCCCAACCGTACATCCCAGGATCAACGGCTAAGATTCAACACTACGAATCGTTTTCCCCTGCTAATCTGAACCGTCCAAAAGATCGACGGTCCACATCCTTCTTCCACCGCCCGTAGCCAAACAGAGGTGCCCAACCGCACGGCGGCGCGCCATTAACGGCCACTAGCTTACTTCCCGATTTCTGCCTAGAACACGATTATGACGCTTGCATAACAAGTCAGAGAGTATGGGGAATGTAACGGAGTGCATCGTACCGTTCTTGGTGGTGACAGCAACGCTACCCACGGTGACCCGCGGCCTGGCGGCCCGGATGAAGAACCGGTGAGAAATTTCGCCGCACCGCCGGCCTCGGCGCTCGATTAGGCCCGTGCACACGATCTACCAACCCTGCAGAACGCTCGGAATCGCACAACAGAGGTTGGGAGGCGACGACGGCGACAATCGATGGCGGCTGGAATACGTTGGCGCGAGGTAGCAGGGGAGTGGTTTTATCCCCAACGGAGGCGGACACCGAGCCCAACGCTTTGTACCGCGTGCGCAGGCAAGGACCCGGCGTGGATTTCGGTCTCTGTTGAGCAGAGCCGACCGACGCGGGATCTGTTCGGTGTTTTATCGCACGCGCGAGCTGACCCCGAGAAGAACTAGCGGAGGTAGCTGCTGACCGAACGGGCCCGCTTGGAAGTGGCTTGCGCGAGTCAAGCAGCGGCTGGCCGCTTGGTCCCACCGCCCAGTGAAGCCAAGTGAAGCATACGTCCAAGTGGGCTGGCGCGGAAAAGGGGAAAAAAGGGAGAGTGGGCCGAGAAGGGATTTCGGTAGTGGGCCGCGCGTGGAATTCGGCCCAAGGGCACAGGCTGAGGTCCCTTCTTCTTTTTCTTTTGATTTTCCACCTTCTACTTTAAATTCAAATAAATTTCGAGTTTAAATTCCAAACTTTTTGCCTTTAGATACACAAATAAAACACCGGTATGAATGCAAAATTATATTTATATATCTTTATATATATTTGTTTTATTTTAGTTCTTTTATACATGATTCTAATTACGAAATAGAGAATAGTTCACATCTCATGATTTTTTTTGGGAATTATAATTTATATTGTAGATTATATATATAGTTTAATCATAATTCTTATAATTTCACTCCAGGACTAATTTAGTTTATCTAGGTATCTTTTTATTTCAGTCAAAAATTAATTTTGAGAGTAGTAACTTTGAAATTATGAATATTGTCAAGAAACGGTGGTTTGATTTAAAACCCCCCACAAAATTTTCCTTATTTTCACAGGATTGAACTTTAGGGTGTTACAGCAAGACAGGCCCTCGGCTCACAACCAGGCTGGACAAGCTCGACCTAGGGAAACGGAGACTGCACGTTCAAGTTATGCGCAAACCGGAACGCTAATGTCTCGCGTGAAGAGGTTGCACACACCCAAAGGGCTAAATACTCGGCGTTAACTCGGATGAAGAAGCGACCAAACTCCGGATAAGCAGGAATGCATGTCGCGTTAAAAGAGGATTCAAATAGAGTTAGATAGCAATCACAACTTGTAAAGGGATAACCCTTTGGTCATCTATATAAGACCGAATGGGTATCCCTACGAAAGAATCTCATCTCGTCATATCCTAGCACCACCTCATAGCTCATTAGCCCTCTCATAGCAACCACACACCACTAGATCGGCAGGAGAACTCATCCTCTACCACTCTCAGCTCACCTATAGTCAGTGTACACCAGTGTAATTCCAATACACAGCCTCGATATGAACTAGGGTGTTACGCATTCTAGCGGCCCGAACCTGTATAAACCTGTCGGGGACCATAATTAGGGGTACCCTCAAGGCTCCTAATTCTCAGCTGGTAACCCCCATCAGCACAAAGCCGCAAAGGCCTGATGGGTGCAATCAAGTCAGGGATCAGTCCATTCGAGGGACTCGATCACGCCTCGCCCGAGCCTAGCCTCGGACAAGGGCAACCGACCACAGAGGATCTCCGCCTCGCCCGAAGCCCCCCTCCAGCGGCGAACACGTTCCCGGCTCGCCCAAGGCCGTGTCTTTGCCAAGAAGCGACCCCGACCAAATCGCAGGAGCATTTAATGCAAAGATGGCCTGACGCCTTTATCCTGACGCGCGCCCCTCAGCTGACAAAGCCGAAGTGACCGCCGTCACCTCGCCGCTCCACTGACCGGTCTGTCAGAAAGACAGCGCCGCCTGCGCCCCTCCGACTGCAGTGCCACTTGACAGAGTGAGGCTGACAGGCAGTCAGGCCCGGCTGCGCACCATAGGAAAATCCGCTCCGCCCGACCCAGGGCTCGGACTCGGGCAAAGCCCCGGAAGACGGCGAACTCCGCTCCGCCCGACCTAGGGCTTGGACTCGGGCTAAGCCCCAGAATACGGCGAACTCCGCTCCGCCCGACCCAGGGCTCGGACTCGGGCAAAGCCCTGGAAGACGGCGAACTCCGCTCCGCCCGACCCAAGGCTCGGACTCGGGCTAAGCCCTGGAAGACGGCGAACACCGCTCCGCCCGACCCAGGGCTCGGACTCGGGCTAAGCCCCGGAAGACGGCGAACTCCGCTCCGCCCGACCTAGGGCTCGGACTCGGGCAAAGCCCCGGAAGATGGCGAACTCCGTTCCGCCCGACCCAGGGCTCGGACTTGGGCTAAGTCCCAGAAGACGACGAACTCCGCCTCGCCCGACCAAGAGGCTCGGACTCGGCCTCGGCCACGAAAGGCAGACTCGACCTCGACCTCGGAGAAGCCTCCACATCGCCCAACCTAGGGCGCGGACCGGCCACATCAACAGGAGGCGCCATCATTACCCTACTCCAAGCTGACTCAGGCTACGGGGAACAAGACCGGCGTCCCATCTGGCTCGCTCCGCCAGATATGCGATGATGGCGCCCCGCACGTTCCCTGACGATGGCGGTTCTCGGCCCCCTTACGAAAGCAAGAGGACGTTAGTAAGGACTCGACGGCCCCGACAGCTGTCTCTCCGCCAGGCTCCAGCACTCCTCCGACGGCCACGACATCACACAAATCGGGTGCCAAGATCTCTCCCGCCGCCACGATGGCGTGTACTTAGGGCGCTAGCTCTCCTCCGCTAGACACGTAGCACTCTGCTACACCCCCCATTGTACACCTGGACCCTCTCCTTACGCTTATAAAAGGAAGGGCCAGGGCCCTCTTAGGGAGGGTTGGCCGCTCGAGGACGAGGACGAGACGGGCGCTCGTATAAGGCCACTCGCTCCTTCCCCCGGGTGGACGCTTGTAACCCCCTACTGCAAGCGCACCCAATCTGGGCGCGGGACGAACACGAAGGCGGCGGGATTCCACCTCTCTCTCTCGCCCATCTCCGGACTCCTCGCTCTCCCCCCTTCGCGCTCGGCCTCACGTCGACCCATCTGGGCTGGGGCACACGGCGACACTTCACTCGTCGGCTCAGGGACCCCCCTGTCTCGAAACGCCGACAAAACCATCGTGTGATCCAACGTGCTCCCGCACGTACCATCGAGTTGTAGTCAACGATGTCTTCCTGCTCAAAAGCATCACGTGGGGAACCCCATGGTGCGCAGTTGGGTCATAAACACCGACAGCTGGCGTACCAGGTAGGGAGTGCGATGTTGATCCACGACGACTCTGTGGCTTTCATCTTCAGCACCCCTGTCACCTTCCATGCCGGAGAGGTGTTTCGCTTTGGATCCCTCTCTTACATTGCAGATCAAGAAGGCATCCTGCATCGCATCGTAGATCCATCTAAGAGAAAATCTTCTCCGATGGTGCCAATTGCGAGGGCGGGTTTGTCCCGCTTGACTCCAACGAGAAATACGCCGATGAACTCCAAGCCACGAAAACCTAAACAAATCCCCCCCCGCAGGATTGCGCCCGCGTCAGGAAGGCCTAGGGCCATAACAACACCTATGGCTCGGCTGACTAAGGCTGCACCCATGTCGCGACGGACCCCTCTGTCCACGTCACCCACCCTGGTGTGGACCTCGGATCACTCGACGAAAAGGAGTGGATAGCCTCGGCACCGGAGAGGCTACAGGAGCGAGACTGGCGACTGTTCCAGCCGCTCTGCTCACATGGGAGATGGCCGAAGCACGGGACACAACCCCAAGCTCTTTCTTCTCGGGTGTCCTTTTTGTCCAGGGAAGAGTAGAGGATATGCCCATCTCCGATGACGAGCCCACTGTACTGGGGGAGGAGCTCCCGCAGCGCGAGGCACGCCAACGTTGGAACAAGCGTCGTAACATTTGGCATCACCACGAGGTGGGGGAGCGAGATCCTGCTCAGCTCGTATCCTGGGACGAGGCATCTAAAGCAGGAGAGACTCCTACGATAGGACGCTCCACGAATGTCGCAATTCCCGATGCCGCGATCATCTCCATGCCTAGGAGCGCGAGAGGGAATGAGCGGAGCATGATGCCAAGCTCCGACACGAAAACCCACTCCTTCCCAGAATCTGTTGCCTGACTTTGCTTGAGCCGTGAACATGCTGAGTGAAGTTGGCGTAGTTCTGGCTCAAATCGCCAATGGCCTGCCACGTACCTCGGACACAGAAGGCTACCGACAGATCCTCACCCAAGCAGCGAACCATCTTCTTCCCCCCGCCCATCCGGCACCAGACATGCGCTACATCATCAGCAGTCAGCGAAACGCGCGAAGCAACATCAATGCTTTGCGCGATCACCGGCACAAAAGTGAGATGAGGCGGTGGGAAGAGTACGATCGAGATCATGGCGCACCATCATGCAGTTGTGCGACTAGGACAGGCTGGTCGGCTTGAGAGAGGCGACACGACACATGGTGTAAGTCGTCTCCTAGGGACTCCTACCGCAACCACGCCCGATAAAATCATCGGGAGGACCAGGGGACGTGTGGAATCTCAGCCCTTCCCCAGCTCCAGGCAATTCAATGGCTGCCTAACTTTAATGTCTCGAACGTCGACAAGTATGAGCCCAAGCAAGATCCAGGCGACGGGTTGGCCGTCTATACGACAGCTGTCCAGGCAGCCGGAGCAACAGAGGACGTCATGACAGCGTACCTGCCCATTGTCCTTGGGCAGGATGCGCTGTAATGGCTCCGACATCTTCCTCGCCATTGCATGTTGGCGATTGGAGATGACGTCTATCCAAATACGTTGCCATTGCATGTGCGCATCTCCAATGACGAGCCCACTGTACTGGGGGAGGAGCTCCCGTAGCGCGAGGCACACCAACGTTGGAACAAGCGTCGTAACATTCGACGTCACCACGAGGCGGGGGAGCGGGATCCTTCTTAGCCCGTATCCCGGGATGAGGCATCTAAAGCAGGAGAGACTCCTAACGACATGGTGCTCCACGAATGCCGCAATTCCCAATGTTGTGATCGTCTCCATGCCTAGGAGCGGGAGCAGGAACGAGCGGAGCATGATGCCAAGCTTCGACACGAAAAACCCACTCCTTCCCAGAATCTGCTGCTCGACTTCGCTCGAGCCTTGAACACGTCGAGTGAAGTTAGCGGAGTTCTAGCTCAAATCGCCAATGGCCTGCCACGTACCTCAGACACAGAAGGCTACCGACAAATCCTCACCCAAGCAGCGAACAATCTTCTTCCTCCCGCCCATATGGCACTAGACATGCGCTACGTCATTAACAGTCGGCGAAACATGCGGAGCAACATCAATGCTTCACGCGATCACCGACACGAAAGTGATATGAGGCGGTCGGAAGAGTACGATTGAGATCATGGCGCACTAGCATGCAGCTGCGCGACCAGGACGGAGTCGCAGCAGCCTCAACAAACAACCCAGCACCAGGCTAGTTGGCTCGAGAGAGGCGGCATGACACACGACATAAGTCGCCTCCCAGGGACTGCCACCACGACCACGCTCGAGAAAATCGTCGGGAGGACCAAGGGACGTGTGGAATCTCAGCCCTTTCCCCTAGCTCCAGGCAATTCAATGGCCGCCTAACTTTAAGGTATCGAACGTCGACAAGTACGAGCCCAAGCAAGATCCAGACGACTGGTTGTCATCTATACGACCGCCGTCTAGACAGCCGAAGCAACAGAGGACGTTGTGACAGCGTACCTGCCCATTGTCCTTAGGCAGGATGCGCTGCAATGACTCCGACATCTTTCTTGCCATTGCATGTTGGCGATTGGAGACGACGTCTATCCAAATATTCGCTCACTTTGCCGAGTGTCAGGACCATAACACTCGGCAAAGAACCAAGACCTGGGCACCAGTATAGGTTCTTTGCCAAGTGTAGTGGCACTAGCACTCGGCAAAGAAGCACACTTTGCCAAGTGTCATACAAAGCACTCGACAAAGAACCTGACACGGGGACCCCGCTGACGGATTCTTTGCCGAGTGCTGGCTGGTAGACACTCGGCAAAGGTAACTCCTTTGCCGAGTGTCACCTATAGGACACTCGGCAAAGACGCAGTCTCCATCACCCGGCGCCGTGATGGCTGCTTTTCTTTACCGAGTGCCCGAGAAAAAGTACTCGGCAAAGAAGGCTTTGTCGATACACTGTGTGCCTGAAAGGGAAATGTGCCCTTGGGCAATTTCTATAATGTTTTGGTGATTAAGTGTCCAACACATAATAAGTGAGTTGATTATGTGCCAAACTAGCAAGAAGTGCAAATCATGTAACAAGGTATGTTTCTAGACTTAGTACATTGTTTTGAGTACTAACATATATTGTCTAAGTGCTAGAAACAGAGAAAAGAAGAGAGAAAAGAAATGCAAAAGACTTGGCTTGGTACAGCCAAGTCCAGCTCGGTCTGGCACACCGGACTATCCGGTGGTGCACCGGACTGTCCGGTGGGGCACCGGATAGTGTCCAGTGCGCCAGGCTGAACTCTGGTGAACAGGCCGTTCTCAGGACTCGACGGCGGCGTACTACTATAATTCACCGGACTGTCCGTTGGTACACCGGACTGTCCGTTGAGTCATTCGCGGCGAACTCGTCGCTCTCGGGAAGAGGATCAGCGGCGTACGACTAAAATTCACTGGACTGTCTGGTGGAGCACCGGACTGTCCGGCGAGCCAACGGTCGACTACGCCAACGGTCGGCCGCGCAATCTTCGCGCGACGCGTGGCCACGCCAACGGTCGGCAGGAGGCACCGGACTGTCCGGTGTGCATCGGATAGTGTCCGGTGCGCCAACTACCGCGAATCTGTAACGGTCGTCTGCGCCAGAATAGGAAGGAGATCTACACCGGACCGTCTACAGTGACTGTCCGGTGGCACACCGGACAGTCCGGTGCGCCACTCGACAGAAGGCAATCTTAGCCTTCCTTGTTGGTCTCCAACAACTCCTAGCTGCCTTGGGGCTATAAAAGGGACCCCTAGGTGCATGGAGGAGTCACCCAAGCATTCACTAAGCATTCTAAGTCTCCCACACTCCATCTCCGTGCACTTGATCGATTGTTTTAGTGATTTGAGCTCCGTTCTAGTTGTGAACTCGTTGTGCTTCATTCTGAGCTCAAGTCTTGGCTTGTGTGCGTGTGTGTTGCTGCGAATTTGTGTATGTTGCTTCCCAACCTTACTCTTGTGCTTTCATTGTGATCTTTGTTGTAAGGGTGAGAGACTCCAACTTTTGGACATTCCTCACAAATAGGAAAAGATATAAGGAAGAAAAACTGTGGTATTCAAGTTGATCATTGGATCACTTGAAAGGGGTTGAGTGCAACCCTCGTCCATTGGGATGCCACAACGTGGAAGTAGGCAAGTGTTACTTGGACGAACCACAGGATAAAATCGCGTGTCTCTTGTGTTGATCTCTTTGTGACTGTTTTGCTCACAAGAACTCGCTTCTCAACTACTTAGTCGCACTAACATTTCTATAACCAAGTTGTGTGGCTATTTAGAGTTGAATTTTGCAGGATCACCTATTCACCCCCCCTCTAGGTGCTCTCAATTGGTATCGGAGTCGTTCTCCTCACATAAGGGACTAATCGCCCGAAGGGATGGATCCTAAGGGAAAGGGGATGGTGGTCAATGATAAGGAGAAGGAGTCCATCTTCAACGAGCTAAGAGATGACAATCCCACAGACTCTGGCTCGAGTCACAAGAAGAAGGATGGAAAGAAAAAGAGGCGTATCAAGAAGATCGTCTACTACGACAGTGATGAATCGTCTTCTTCACCACACACGACGACGACTCCTCTTCAAAGAAGAAAACAGTTAATCAAAATTATTCATTTGATTATTCTCGCATTCCTTTCAATTCCAATGCTCATTTGCTTTCAATTTCTCTTGATAAACCTCCACACTTTGATAGAGAGGACTACTCTTTTTGGAGTCACAAAATGCGTAGTCACTTATTTTCTCTCCATCATAGTATTTGGGAGATAGTGGAAAATGGAATGCATTTCGACAGTACCGATAACCCTGTGTTTATTAACGAGCAAATTCATAAGAATGCACAAGCTACCACTGTCTTGCTAGCATCTTTGTGCAGGGATGAGTACAACAAGGTGAGCGGCTTGGACAACGCCAAGCAAATCTGGGACACCCTCAAGATATCTCACGAGGGGAACAACGCCACCATGATCACCAAAATGGAGTTGGTGGAAGGCGAGCTGGGAAGGTTCGCGATGATCAGGGGAGAGGAGCCAACACAAACATACAACAGGCTCAAGACCCTGGTTAACAAGATTAGAAGCTATGGAAGCACACGATGGACGGACCACGATGTCGTCCGACTTATGCTAAGGTCATTCACAGTAATTGACCCCCATCTTGTTAACCTTATTCGTGAGAATCCCAGATACACCAAGATGACGCCCAAGGAGATTCTTGGGAAGTTTGTGAGTGGGCGTATGATGGTGAAGGAGGCCCGATATGTGGACGACGCTCTTAATGGCCCTCTACCCAGCCACGAGCCTCAAACCGTTGCCCTCAAAGCAACCAGCAGCAGGGAGACGCTACCAAGCAAGGTGGCACAAGTGGAGGCCGCTGGCCTCAACGAAGATGAAATGGCGCTTATCATCAAGCGCTTCAAGACCGCATTAAAAGGACACAAGGAGCAACCCAACAAGAACAAAACAAGGGGAAAGCGCTCCTGCTTCAAGTGCGGTAAGACTGGTCACTTTATAGCAAATTGTCCCGATAATGCTAATGACCAGGAACAAGAAAAGAGCGGGAAGAAGGAAAAGAAAAAGAACTACAGGAAGGCAAAGGGCGAGGCACACCTTGGAAAGGAATGGAACTCGGACTGCTCTTCTTCCGACTCCGACGACGAAGGACTCGCTGCCTCGGCCTTCAACAAGTCCTCTCTCATCCCCAACGAACGACACACTTGCCTCATGGCCAAGGAGAAGAAGGTAAGTGTTCGTGATACCCCTAAATACACTACTTCTAGTGATGATGATTCTAGTGATGATGAAGTAGATTACTCAAGCTTATTCAAAGGTTTAGATAGAGCTAAAGCAGATAAAATCAATGAATTGATTGATGCTTTAAATGAAAAGAATAGACTCCTAGAGAAGCAAGAGGACATTTTATATGAAGAACATGACAAATTTGTTAGTGTACAAAAGTCTCTTGCTTTAGAAACTAAAAGAAATGAAATGTTATCCTCTAAATTATCTGTATGCCATGAATCAATCTCTAGTTTAAAGATTTTGAATGATGATTTAAATGCAAAGCTAGAGGTAGCTAATAAATCTAGTTTATGTGTAGAACATGTTGTAATTTGTAATAGATGTAAGGACTTGGATGTTAATGCTTGTAATGAACATCTTATTGCTATTACAAAATTGAATGATGAAGTGGCAAGTCTTAATGCTCAACTTAAGACTTGCAAAAATGATTTTGATAAGCTAAAATTTGCTAGGGATGCCTACACAATTGGTAGACACCCCTCTATTAAGGATGGACTTGGTTTTCGAAAGGAAACCAAGAACTTAACAAGCCAAAAGGCTCCCATTCTCGCCAAGGAGAAAGGGAAGGCCCCTATGGCTAGTAGCATTCAAAGGAATCATGCTTTCATGTATGATAGAAAATTTTCTAGGAATGCTCATTATAATAGGAGTTATGATGCTTGTAATTCACATGCTATGTTTGTTTCAAGCTCTACTTTTGTGCATAATAGAAGTAGGCCTAGGAGAAATTTTGTGCCTCATGCTCCTAGGAAAATGTGTAATAAACCTACTACCATTTACCATGCTTGCAATACTTCATTTGCTCTTTTATGTAAGAATGAAAAAAGTAGTTGCTAGAAAGTTGCGATCCAAATGCAAGGGAGACAAGACTTGCATTTGGGTTCCAAAGGCTATTGTGACTAACCTTGTAGGACCCAACAAGAGTTGGGTACCTAAAACCCAAGTGTAAATTGTCTTGCAGGTTTATGCATCCGGGGGCTCAAGCTGGATTATCGACAGCGGATGCACAAACCACATGACAGGGGAGAAGAAGATGTTCACCTTCTACGTCAAGAACAAAGATTCCCAGTGAAAGGGAAATAGGTTCAAACCTTTTTCAAATGAATTTTGGTGGTTGAATTGCCCAACACAAATTATTGGACTAACTAGTTTGCTCTAGAATATATGTTCTACAGGTGTCAAAGGTTCACATCAAACCAATACAAAGATAAAAGAAAGGGTTCAAAACAAAGGAGCAAAGTTAAACCGAAGGCAGCCCTGGTCTGGCGCACCGGACTGTCCGGTGTGCCACCGGACAGTGTCCAGTGCACCACCGGACAGTGTCCGGTGCACCAGGGTAGATTAACTTAAACTTGCCAGCCTCGGGAATTTGGGGAAGCCGCTCCGCTATAATTCACCGGACTGTCTGGTGTAACACCAGACTGTCCGGTGTGCCAGCGAAGCAACGGCTACTTCGTGCCAACGGTCGTCTGTAAATGAACAGTGAAAGCAAATAGTGCGCGCCTGCGCGCGCAGAAGTCAGAGCAGGTGCCAGAAGGCGCACCGGACAGTGAACAGGACCTGTCCGGCGCACCACCGGACAGTCCGGTGGCCCCACTTGTCAGAGCTCCAACGGTCTGAACCCAACGGCCTGGTGACGTGGCTGGCGCACCAGACAGTGTCCGGTGGTGCACTGGACAGTTCGATGCGCCATATGACAGAAGCCTTCACCAACGGCCATATTGGTGGTTGGGGCTATAAATACCTCCCAACCACCACACTTCAATGCATCCAAGTTTCAGCCATTTGTATTCAATACAAGAGCTCTAGACTTCACTCCAAGACACAAACAAAGAGATCAAATCCTCTCCCAAGTCCAAAGTTCATTCCAATCAAATAGTGACTAGAGAGCGACATTTGTGTTCTTTTGAGTTCTTGCGCTTGGATCGCTTTTCTTCTTCTTTCTTTCTTGTTCCCAACTCAATTGTAATCAAGGCAAGAGACACCAATTGTGTGGTGGTCCTTGTTGGGACTTAGTGTCCCGATTGATTGAGAAGAGAAGCTCACTCAGTCTAGGTGACCGTTTGAGAGAGGGAAAGGGTTGAAAGAGACCCGGTCTTTGTGACCACCTCAACGAGGAGTAGGTTTGCAAGAACCGAACCTCGGTAAAACAAATCACCGTGTCTCACTCTTTATTTGCTTGTGATTTGTTTTCTCCCTCTCTTTTAGACTCGTTTATATTTCTAACGCTAACCCCGACTTGTAGTTGTGCTTAAGTTTATAATTTTCAGATTCCGCCTATTCACCCCCCCTCTAGGCGACTTTCAATTGGTATCAAAGCTCGGTGCTTCATTAGAGCCTAACCGCTCGAAGTGATGTTGGGAGAACACGCCAAGAAGGAGATGGTGACCTGCGAGAAGCCCGCCATAAGCCACGGGAAGGCTCCATCGGGAGAGTCCTGCAACAAGAAGAAGGAGGACTCACCTCCTCACAAGTCACATCAAAGTGGCGACAAGAAAAAGAAGATGAAGAAGGTGGTCTACTACGAGACTGATTCTTCGTCGCCATCCACCTCCGGCTTCGACGTGCCGTCCGTAACTTCTAAGTGCCATGAGCGCAAGAAGTTTAGTAAGATCCCCCAACGCTACCCTCGCATTCCTAAAAATACTCCCTTACTTTCCATCCCATTAGGCAAACCACCGGCTTTTGATGGTGAAGATTATTCTAGGTGGAGTAAAATGATGAAATATCACCTAACCTCACTCCACACAAGTATATGGGACATTGTTGAATTTGGAGCACAAGTACCATCCGTAGGGGATGAAGACTATGATGCGGACGAAGTTGCCCAAATCCAACACCTCAATTCCCAAGCAACTACTATACTCCTCACCTCTCTAAGTCGAGAGGAGTATAATAAGGTGCAAGGGTTGAAGGGTGCCAAAGAGATTTGGGACGTGCTCAAGACGGCGCACGAAGGTGATGAGGTGACCAAGATCACCAAAAGGGAGACGATCGAGGGGGAGCTCGGTCGGTTCATGCTCAACCAAGGAGAAGACCCGCAAGCCATGTACAACCGGCTAAAGACCTTGGTGAACCAAGTGCGCAACCTCGGGAGCACCAAATGGGATGACCATGAGATGGTCAAGGTTATTCTTAGATCACTCGTATTTCTTAACCCTACTCAAGTTCAATTAATTCATGGTGATCCAAGATATAAACTAATGTCTCCCGAGGAAGTAATAGGAAAATTTGTGAGCTTTGAATTGATGATCAAAGGCTCCAAAAACATCATCGAGTAAGGCGCCTCCTCCTCCACACCCGAAGCACAACTCGTTGCATTCAAGGCAACAGAGGAGAAGAAAGAAGACTCTACACCGAGTAGGGTCCCCATCAACGCCTCCAAGCTCGACAATGAGGAGATGGCGCTCATCATCAAGAGCTTCCGTCAAATCCTCAAGCAAAGGAGGGGGAAAGACTGCAAGCCCCGCTCCAAGAAAGTATGCTACAAGTGTGGTAAGCCCGGTCATTTTATCGCTAAATGTCCTTTATCTAGTGATAGTGACAGGGATAACGACAAGAAGGGGAAGAAGAAAGAAAAGAAGAGGTACTACAAGAAGAAGGGTGGTGATGCCCATGTTTGCCGGGAGTGGGACTCCGACGAGAGCTCCACCGACTCCTCCGATGACGAGGACGCCGCAAACATCGCCATCAACAAAGGTCTTCTCTTCCCCAACATCAGCCACAAGTGCCTCATGGCAAAGGATGGCAAGAAGAAGAAGGTAAAATCAAGATCCTCCACTAAGTATGCAACTTCTAGTGATGAGGAAAATTCTAGTGATGATGAGGACAACTTGCTTACTCTTTTTGCCAATCTTAACATGCAACAAAAGGAGAAATTGAATGAATTGATTAGTGCTATTCATGAGAAGGATGAACTCTTGGATAGCCAAGAGGACTTCCTTATTAAGGAAAACAAAAAGCATGTTAAGACTAAAAATGCTTATGCTCAGGAGGTAGAGAAAAATGAAAAATTAACTAGTGAGCTTAGCACATGCCATGACATTATTTCTAGCCTTAGAAATGAAAATGCCAAGTTAATTGCTAAGGTTGAGAAATCAAATGTTTGTGATGATTCCATTGTTAATCTTAGAAATGATAATGCTAGTTTAATTGCTAAGATTGACATGTTGAATGAATCTCTTGCTAGCCTTAAGTTTGAGAATGATAAATTAATTGCTAAGGCTAAGGAATTAGATGTTTGCAATGTTTCTATTTCCAATCTTAGAGATGAGAATGCTATTTTACATGCTAAGATTGTTGAACTTAATGATTGCAAACCCTCTACATCTACGGTTGATCATGTTTCTATTTGCACTAGATGTAGAGATGTTAATATAGATGCTATTCATGATCACCTTGCCATGATTAAACAACAAAATGATCATATAGCTAAACTAGATGCTAAGATTGCCGAGCATGAACTAGAAAATGAGAAATTTAAATTTGCTCATAGTATGCTTTATAGTGGGAGATGCCCTGGCATTAAGGATGGCATTGGCTTCCAACAGGGAGACAATGTCAAGCTTAATGCTCCTCCTAAAAGATTGTCTAATTTTGTTAAGGGCAAAGCTCCCATGCCTCAAGATAATGAGGGCTACATTTTATACCCTGCTGGTTATCCTGAGGATAAGATTAGGAGAATTCATGCCAAGAAGACTCATTCTCACCATGCTTTTATTTATAAGAATGAGGCTTCTAGCTCTAGGCGTTCTACACATGTTAAAATACCTAAGAAGAAATCTCCTACTGCATCAAATGATCATAATGTTTCATTCAAAACTTTTGATGCTTCTTATGTGCTAACTAACAAATCAGGCAAGGTAGTTGCCAAGTATGTTGGGGGCAAACACAAGGGCTCCAAGGCTTGTGTTTGGGTACCCAAGGTACTTGTCTCTAATGTAAAAGGACCCAAGACCGTTTGGGTACCTAAGAACAAGGCCTAAATTTGTGTTGTAGGTTTATGCATCCGGGGACTCAAGTTGGATCATCGATAGCGGGTGCACAAACCATATGATCGGGGAGAAAAGGATGTTCTCCTCCTATGAGAAAAACCAAGATCCCCAAAGAGCGATTACATTCGGGGATGGAAATCATGGTTTGGTCAAAGGATTGGGTAAAATTGCTATATCACCTGACCACTCTATTTCCAATGTTTTTCTTGTAGATTCATTAGACTACAACTTGCTTTCTGTTTCTCAATTATGTAAAATGGGTTACAACTGTCTTTTTACGGATACAGGTGTTACTGTCTTTAGAAGAAGTGATGATTCAGTAGCTTTTAAGGGAGTATTAGAGGGTCAGCTATACTTAGTTGATTTCAATAGAGTTAAACTCGATACTTGCTTAATTGCTAAGACTAACATGGGCTGACTCTGGCATCGTCGACTAGCCCACGTTGGAATGAAGAATCTTCACAAACTTCTAAAGGGAGAGCACATTTTGCGACTAAACAATGTTCATTTTGAGAAAGACAGGATTTGTAGCGCATGCTAAGCAGGGAAGCAAGTTGGTGTTCATCATCCACACAAGAACATCATGACGACTGACAGACCTCTGGAGCTACTCCACATGGATTTATTCGACCCGATAGCTTACATAAGCATCGGCGGGAGTAAGTACTGTCTAGTTATTGTGGATGATTATTCTCGCTTCACTTGGGTATTCTTTTTGCAGGAAAAATCTCAAACCCAAGAGACTTTGAAAGGATTCTTGAGACGGGCTCAAAATGAGTTCGGCTTGAGGATCAAGAAAATAAGAAGCGACAATGGAACGGAGTTCAAAATTTCACAAATTGAAGGCTTCCTTGAGGAGGAGGGCATCAAGCATGAGTTCTCTTCTCCCTACACGCCACAACAAAATGGTGTAGTGGAGAGGAAGAATAGAACTCTCTTGGACATGGCAAGGACCATGATTGATGAGTACAAGACTTTGGATCGATTTTGGGCCGAGGCGGTCAACACCGCCTGCTACGCCATCAACCGGTTATATCTACACCGAATCCTCAAGAAGACATCCTATGAACTCCTCACCGGTAAAAAGCCCAATGTTTCATATTTTAGAGTCTTTGGTAGCAAATGCTTTATTCTTGTTAAAAGAGGTAGAAAATCTAAATTTGCTCCTAAGGCTGTAGAAGGCTTTTTACTTGGTTATGATTCAAACACAAGGGCATATAGAGTCTTTAACAAGTCCACTGGACTAGTTGAAGTTTCTTGTGACATTGTGTTTGATGAGACTAATGGCTCTCAAGTAGAGCAAGTTGATCTTGATGAACTAGATGATGAAGAGGCTCCATGCATCACGCTAAGGAACATGTCTATTGGGGATGTGTGTCCTAAGGAACCCGAAGAGCCTCCACAAGCACAAGATCAACCATCTTCCTCCATGCAAGCATCTCCACTAACTCAAGATGAGGATGAGGCTCAAGACGATGAAGGAGAAGATCAAGAAGATGAGCCACCTCAAGAGAAGGGCAATGATCAAGGGGGAGATGCCCATGATCAAGACAAGGAAGATGAACAAGATCCAAGGCCACCACACCCAAGAGTCCACCAAGCAATTCAACGAGATCACCCCGTGAACACCATTCTAGGAGACATTCATAAGGGGGTAACCACTCGATCTCGTGTTGCTCAATTTTGTGAACATTACTCCTTCGTTTCCTCTATTGAGCCACACAGGGTAGAGGAAGCACTTCAAGATTCGGATTGGGTACTGGCAATGCAAGAGGAGCTCAACAACTTCACAAGGAATGAGGTATGGCATTTAGTTCCACGTCCTAACCAAAATGTTGTAGGAACCAAGTGGGTCTTCCGCAACAAACAAGATGAGCATGGTGTGGTGACAAGGAACAAGGCACGACTTGTGGCCAAAAGGGTATTCACAAGTCGAAGGTTTGGATTTTGGTGAAACCTATGCACCCGTAGCTAGGCTTGAGTCAATTCGCATATTACTTGCCTATGCTACCTACCATGGCTTTAAGCTCTATCAAATGGACGTGAAGAGTGCCTTGCTCAATGGACCAATCAAGGAAGAGGTCTATGTTGAGCAACCTTCTGGCTTTGAAGACAGTGAGTATCCTAACCATGTATATAAACTCTCAAAGGCGCTTTATGGGCTCAAGCAAGCCCCAAGAGCATGGTATGAATGCCTTCGAGATTTTCTTATCACTAATGGCTTCAAAGTCAGCAAGGTCGATCCTACTCTCTTTACTAAGACAATTGAAAATGATTTGTTTGTATGCCAAATTTATGTTGATGATATCATATTTAGGTCTACTAACAAATCTATTTGTGAAGAGTTTAGTAGGATCATGATTCAAAAATTCGAGATGTCTATGATGGGGGAGTTGAAGTATTTTCTAGGATTTCAAGTCAAGCAACTCCAAGAGGGCACCTTCATTAGCCAAACGAAGTACATTCAAGACATTCTCACCAAGTTTGGAATGAAGGATGCCAAGCCCATCAAGACAACCATGGGAACCAATGGGCATCTCGACCTTGACACGGGAGGTAAATCCGTAGATCAAAAGGTATACCGGTCGATGATAGGATCTTTACTCTATTTATGTGCATCTCGACCAGACATTATGCTTTCTGTATGCATGTGTGCAAGGTTCTAAGCCGATCCTAAGGAAGTTCACCTTAGGGCCGTGAAGAGAATCTTGAGATATTTAGTTCAAACACCTAAGTTTGGCCTTTGGTACCCCAAGGGATCCTCTTTTGATTTATTAGGCTATTCCGATGCTGATTGGGCAGAGTGTAAGATTGATAGGAAGAGCACATTAGGGACTTGTCAGTTTCTAGGGAGATCCCTGGTGTCTTGGGCTTCAAAGAAACAAAACTTAGTAGCTCTTTCTACCACCGAAGCTGAGTACATTGCCGTAGGCCATTGTTGCGCGCAATTGCTTTGGATGAGGCAAACCCTTAGGGACTATGGCTACAAATTAGCAAAGTCCCTCTCCTATGTGATAATGAGAGTGTAATCCGCATGGCGGATAATCCCGTTGAACACAGCCGCACTAAGCACATAGCCATTCGGTATCACTTTTTGAGAGATCACCAACAAAAGGGGGATATCGAGATAGCCTATATTAACACCAAAGATCAATTGGCCGATATCTTTACCAAGCCTTTAGATGAGACAACCTTTACCAAACTTAGGAATGAGCTAAATATTCTTAATTCTAGGAATTTTGATTGATTCTTTGCACACATAGCTCATTTATACCTTTGATCATATCTCTTTTATGTCTATGATTAATGTGTTTTCAAGTGTACTCTCATGCTTAGTCATAGAAATGAAAGGGAAATGGAGTATTCAGCAAAGAAGGCGCTTCCACTCAACTCCATTGATATTTGTCGGTATTCCGCATCGTTCTCCACTTTGGTATAATCTTCACTCATATCTATTTGTTTGCCATTGGGGAGAAATTTTGAAGGGCTTGTATTTCACTCACAAGTATCCGTTTTTGGCGATTCATGCCAAAGGGGGAGAAAGTATGAGCCCAAAGCAAAAGGACCGCAACCAAATTTTAAAATGAAGTTTTCAAATTGATATCTTATTGTGTTCAAAAGGGGGAGAAAGTAGTATCTTCAAAAATTTCTAAAACCCTCTTGAACACTAAGAGGAGAATTTCCTTTAGGGGGAGTTTTGGTTAAGTCAAAGGAAAAGCATTTGAAACAGGGGGAGAAAATTTCAAATCTTGAAAATGCTTCTTTCAATCTTATTCATATACCTTTGACTATTTGCAAAATGTTTTGAAAAGAATTTTACAAAGGATTTGCAAAAACATAACTCGTGGTGCAAGCGTGGTCCAAAATTTTAACTAAGAAGAAAACAATCCATGCATATCTATTGAAATAATTATTGGTTTCAATTCCAAGCAACCTTTGCACTTCTTTATGCAAACTAGTTCAATTCTGCACTTCTATATTTGCTTTGGTTTGTGTTGGCATCAATCACCAAAAAGGGGGAGATTGAAAGGGAAATAGGGTCAAACCTTTTCCAAATGAATTTTGGTGGTTGAATTGCCCAACACAAATTATTAGACTAACTAGTTTGCTCTAGAATATATGTTCTATAGGTGCCAAAGGTTCACATCAAACCAATACAAAGATAAAAGAAAGGGTTCAAAACAAAGAAGCAAAGTTAAACCGAAGGCAGCCCTAGTCTGGTGCACCGGACTGTCCGGTGTGCCACCGGACAGTGTCCGGTGCACCAGGGTGGATCAACTCAAACTTGCCAGCCTCGGGAAATTGGGGATGCCACTCCGTTATAATTCACCGGACTGTCCGGTGTAACACCGGACTGTCCGGTGTGCCAGCGGAGCAACGGCTACTTCGCACCAACGGTCGTCTGTAAATGAACAGTGAAAGCAAACAGTGCGCGCCTGCGCGCGCAGAAGTCAGAGCAGGCGCCAGAAGGCGCACCAAATATTGAACAGGACCTGTCCGGTGCACCACCGGACTGTCCGGTGGCTCCACTTGTCAGAGCTCCAACGGTCGGAACCCAACGGCCTGGTGATGTGGCTGGCGCACTGGACAGTGTCCGGTGGTGCACCGGACTCTCCGGTGCGCCATACGACAGAAGCCTTCACCAACGGCCATATTGGTGGTTGGGGCTATAAATACCCCCAACCACCACACTTCAACGCATCCAAGTTTAAGCCATTTGCATTCAATACAAGAGCTCTAGACTTCACTCCAAGACACAAACAAAGAGATCATATCCTCTCCCATGTCCAAAGTTCATTCCAATCAAATAGTGACTAGAGAGAGCGATATTTGTGTTCTTTTGAGGTCTTGCGCTTGGATCACTTTTCTTCTTCTTTCTTTCTTGTTCCCAACTCAATTGTAATCAAGGTAAGAGACACCAATTATGTGGTGGTCATTGTTGGGATTTAGTGTCCCGATTGATTGAGAAGATAAGCTCCCTCGGTCTAGGTGACCGTTTGAGAGAGGGAAAGGGTTGAAAGAGACCCGGTCTTCGTGACCACCTGTAACACCACAAAAGCCATCAACTAAAAATAATGAATTTAGTTATTATGGTAATTAGGATAATATTTTTTTAAGTTTTTAATTATTTATTTGCATTTTGATCAATTTTCTTTGTATGCGCATGATTGATGATCAGATGTTTTGTAGCAATTCTTTTTAAAAGAAAATTCTAGTAATTAATATAATAATTTAATAATATAATAGTTATTAGTCTAAAAACAAGTATTTTATTTATAAATAATTTTGGTGAATTTTTATGAAATTTTTGAGCTCTTTAAAAATTCATTTCGCTATTAAAAAAAAGAAAAAAAACTAAACTAAACCTAATCTAACCAGCCCAGTAGGGGCCTATCCATCCACTAAACCTAGCGGCGCGCCTCCTCTCTCACGCGCTGAAGCCAGGTAGCCAGCCGCCGCCGCCCCTGCTGTGCTTCTTCTCTCCCCTATCTCTCTTCTCTCTCTTCTCTCCCATGCTCTCTCTGCTCTCCCTCGCACGCGCCAGCAAGCCAAGCAGCTCGCCGAGCCCCAGCACTTCGCGCACGGACGCGACCCTGCCCCGCCGTGGTGTCCACGCAGCCGTTGCGGCCCCACGCGACCGGCGCCCCGCGCAAGCCGATCGAGCAGCGACCGAATGCCCAAACGATCTGTGCGACCCTGCCCAGCTTCGCACCAGCCACGACGTCCATCAAGCCGCGCCATGAATGTCCCGCGTCCGTTACTCCCTCCCTATTACTCTCTCCATTGACGTCGTGGAAGAAACGGACCCATCAATGGCTCCATGAAGTCCGACGGCGCCCCATTGAACAGCCGGCCACCTCTCCCTCTCTCTGGGCGACTCTCCCTCCCCCCTCCCTCTCTCTATAAAATGGCAGCTGAGTCTCTCTCCCATCCTCCCCTACCCGAACTCGCCCCGCACTCTAGTTCTCCTTGCTCGCCATCGCTAGTGTACTGCTCGACGCCGTCGTTGTTGCCGTTCGTCGCCGGAGTTCACGGAGCCCGCAGTTCGTCGCCAGAGCCACGCACTCACCATCCGCCGTCCGTAGTCGAGCCCTGCTCTTCTCCACCTGGTCGAACCCCCCGTCGAACTCTCCCCGTCACACGCGCGAAACCAAGGTTGAAGACGACCCAAATTATTTTTGTGTATTTTATAAAAGTACTTTTTGATTCGATTCATGAGTTGTATATTTAGTTTGTTGTATTATGAACACGTGTGATTCGCGATTTATGTATATGTGCGTTATGGAATTTGTTAGAGATATGCGATTATTAGTGCACCGTGAGAATTCATGTTAATCGATGCGTTGATTGTTGGATTAGAAAAATATGACGTAGAATTAGTAGTCACACGTTGGTGATAAAAATACTAGATAAGAAACTTTGTAGTCAAATTTGGTCACAATAAACTTTAGAAACTAGTTGGAGAATTATAGTTAGGTGCATTTTAATGGATTAGAAAATGGTATAGAACTCATGTCATATGAATAATATAGGATTTTTAGATGATTTAGCTAATTATTTTATTAACATTTTCTTTTATAAAGAAAGGAGAAAGTATCATTAGTAGGATGGAAAATAGATTTTTGCTAGTCAAATAAACATGTTCGCAAATTGAGCACTTAAATTCTTAGAGTACTAGTTTATGTCAAATAACCTCGTTTGTGTTAGAAAATGTTCAGTTAGTAGTTTATAAGGATTTTTAGAATGTTATATTCATTTTTGGCTATACTCAATAATTTGAGTTAGAAATAAAAAGGATAAAAGGGTATTAATTTATTTATTAGTATTAAAGACGATAATTGTCATTTAATTTTATTGATGATGTTAAAATATATTAATACTAGTTAAAACTGTGTTTATTGCACCCACTCATAAATTCACCATTTAGGACTCACAATAATAGCTATAATTGAATTAATAAGTATTTACGCGATTAGGACGTATTTAAGATATGATTAGTGCGATATGTTAATGTGTATGTAATGGTGTATGTTTATGTAATGGTGCGTGTTTATTTATGGGTGTATACTTTCTTTTTGTATGGCGACGTGAAACGTTATTAGAAGCCGACTGTGTGGTAGGCGAACCAAATTCGTTCGAGGACGATCCGCAGGACTCGCTTGAGCAAGGCAAGTGGATTCTCCCTCTACATATTCCTTTTTGTACCCATTCATTGCATATAATAATGTTTACTTTTTGATATATTGCATAATTTGTTGGGTTATACCTAATTAAGGATTTCCTAGATTTATCACCTGTATTCCTTGTTTAACCTGGGAAATTGTTAAGCTTTGCAAATTTATGCTACCGCCCAACTTAATGATCTTAATGTCACTCATGAATTGGTATTAATGTTCCAAATTGGCAATTATGACATTAACCCGATGGTTAAAACAATATTACTTCTTATTAATTGGAACATGGAGTGACCACCCAGGATAACAGTGCAACCACGAGTGCTATCATGGCTCTGGCTTTGGTAATTAGCTCTATATGCTTAGTGCCTAGCAACCTTACCTGAAATATGGGCAAGAGGGGGAGCGGTAGGTGCTGGCAGCCCACGTTAACATGGGGACGTATTCTTGGCTAAGGTACCTCACCCAGGGGGCCACCACCATCGTCTTTAGAAACCTTAGCGGGTTGCTTCTCATTAAGTGTATTTTGTGAAAGCCTCATAATGGATCCCTAGCCATTCACTTCGGCAGTGTTTAAGGGTCCGATCATCCCGGGCTAGATGGGATACATGGCTTGTGGGTAAAGTTGTACCACCTCTGCAGAGTGTAAAACTGATATATCAGCCGTGCTCCCGGTTATGAGCGACCTGGACTCCTCACATGATAATTGAACTTGAAGATAGAATTAAATTGAGATCTGATGATCTGCCAATAATTTGCTTAAGTGGTTTCACTTAAGTGTTTTTGTTATATTCATATTCCTTTGTTTAAATGGGATATTTGGGACTCACACTTATTAGCAAGACAGGTGTTGTTAATAAAATATTGACCAACTAAAATGCTTACTGCTCAACCTTAGCTTCACCTTGTTATACCTGCATTAATTCTTCCCCCACTTGCTGAGCCCCGACCATAAGTGAGCTCACCTTTGCTAATATTTTGATCAGTGGGTGATGCTGGAGACTTTGATGGAGATTTTATCGACGACGATGAATTCTAAGTCTAACGATGCGCCGGTCATCTTCCTGTGGGAGATTGCCCCTGTTATTTAAATTCCGCTTTACTTTGATGTGATACTTGTTAAAGATACAATGTTTCAGATGATGTAATAAAATATTATACTCTCTTTACGCCTTTATTGCATTGTCTTTTGATATATTACACTTGTGATGTCAACATATGTGTGGAAATGGATCCTGGCACACATATGCTATGCGCTCGGTTCTACCCCCTGGAACCGTGTGTGACAGAAGTGGTATCGGAGCTATACTGACCCTAGGTCGTTAGATTAGTTAGAAATGGAAAGCCTAGTTATTCAAAACTTGCTAATTTCATTCTAATAACTTATTTTATCAGCCTTACCTCTTTAAAATTTCAACTGAGTTGGCCCTTCTCTTGTAGATGGTTCGTACTCTCCAAACTACCCGCATCAACACCAGCTACGCCCCTCAGCCCCGGCAGATCCCGGTCTACCCAGTGGTAGTCGAGGAAGTTCTGGCAGATCTCCCTCCCATCCGAGTGGAGAATGTAGTCAACCTGGAGGACAGCTCGGAGGAACAGCTGCCGACGCCCACCCCGTTGGCAGAGTCCCTAGCCTTCGCAGCTGGGTCATCGACGTCAGCACCGCCTGCACCAGCCTTACAAGCACCTGCACCCGGAGGAGACGACCCCGACGACTCCGGAGACGACGATGACGAGGATGACGATGACGATGACGAAGAAGGTGGAGACGAACACGTCCACGAGGAAGCTGACTACGCCCAGCAGGACAACTTCATGGGGTTCGGTCCTGTTGTCGAACATTACACATCAATGTTCGAGACGGGGCACTTCCCCAACCTGCTGCAAGAAGTGCTGCACGCGCTAGGCACCTACGTCCGCCCCCTGTACGAAACAAGGCGAGTGAGCGAGCCTCTTCGGGCTTGCTACTACATCACTCGCATCCACGTCAGCGTGATGGATGCAGGGGACAGGGGATTCAGGACTCTGTCTGCTCATGAGTCCCTGACACCACTGTCCACCTACGCTGCCTGTGACACCTCAGGTGTCTATTTCGCGTTATGTCGGGAGATTTATCCTAATCTCGGATGCTCAGTGAAAATTTCTATTTCTTGCTCGCGTATGTCTCTGTTTATCCAGATTTCTCATCCACATTTCACCGAATTTGGAGTTACTCAGTCTCACAGAAGGCCAATTTTGGAGTCTGTTAAAACTATTAATTCTCGGAACGAACGCGAACTCGAAAATCATTCTCGAATTATAAATCTCATCTGAAGCTCATTTGATCAAACTCTCGATGGCTGTTATATGATCTGAGCCCGAGTCTAATTCCTCGAACGTTGATCTATGTCTGACTATTTTAATCTGAGTCCGTACTCTCACACGGAATACTCAATATGTCGTCCTCTAATTAATTCTTACTCGACTCAGCCAAATATCTCATGTCCGAACCGAACTCAAAACCCCGTATCGACAGCGATTTTAAAATATCACGATTCGCCTTCTTCGACTAAAAATCCAAAGCCGATCAAATCTCAGGATGATTTAATTTTGAATCATGCGTGGGGAATTATATTTCGAGCGAAATCAAATCAGACTCTCGGCCGAATTAATCGCTCAATCGTCTGTTCGTCCGAACTCTATTTCGCTCTGTTCTCCGTTCAGACGGATTCCACAGGAACATTTTTATTCCGAAAAATAAACTAGTGCAGCCCGTTGAGTGTTTTGGGCCAGGCCCAACCCAGCCCATTTGGCCCACTAGGAAACCCTAACCCTAGGGCTGCTTCTATAAATAGGGGTGCTCACTTGGAAATTTTCCATTCCCACCCCTCTATTTTCCCTAGCCGCCATTTCTTCTCTCCCTGGCTTCTTCCCCCACGCGCAGCAGGCAGAGCGCAGGGAGCTCGACTCCCTTCCTCTCCATGGCGCCCAAGCCCTTCTTCCTCAATCCGGCGCCCAAGCCTGCTCCCTCCCCCGCCCTTCTTCGCCCATGGGAGCGAGCTCCACCTCCCCTGATTTGGACGCCGCGCAGAAGCTCCTCCATGGCAGGCGCCCAGGCAAGCTTCCCCCATGGCGCTAGGCTCCCTGTTCCCTGGTGCCCTGTGGTCGCCCCCTTCTCCACCTGGACGCGCACCCCCCCTTCTGGCTTGGCAGCAGGGACAACGCCCATCCCTCCCCCTGCTGTTCTTCTCCTATGGCGTGCTCGCCTTCTCCCCCTTGGCCAACCATGGCGCGACGCCCCCTGTAGGCGAGCAGCAGCTCGTCCACCTCTCTCTCCCATGGCATTTCCCCCTGCGAGCAGCGCTTTCTCCGTTGTCTTCAACCTCCGGTCGCTCCCATCTCCCTGCAGCACCCTGTCCATTTTTTTCACCCAGCCGATTCCCTCTACTGTCATAGGCGCAGGCGCTATTTCCCATGGCCGAGCAGCCCCTTGCAGCGAGCTTCTCCTTTTCCCCAACGCTGCGCAGCTCCTCCACGGTGAAACGCCGCTATTCCTGCAGCCCCGACACCTACCCTTGCTTCCTCGTTGCCAGCGCTGCGCGCGTGCTACGTGCTCGGCAAACTGTCCAAGTGGGGTGTTGCGCAGTGAACAGCACACCGGGATGCCCACCGGGCGTTCGCTGTTTTTGTGCAGCCCCGAACATCGGCGTCGTTCACCCCCGGTGAGACCGCGACGATCCTTGTTCGATTCTCCATTGGCATTATGTTCCTGTGATTAATTGTGTATGTGTGCTGTTTTGTTTTTGTGGAGGAGAGGAACCCCGTGTTTTGCGTGGAGAAGGCAAGCCGCTCGATGCTCGTCGATGTTCGTAGCGATGCACAAATCGGAATCACCGTCGTTCTTGCAAACGCCGATTGGGTTTGTTTATGGTGAGCCGATGCATGTCGCTCTCGATTGACTTGATTAATAAATTATATAGATGTGGTTGAAATGTTTTGGCGGTAGGTCGTAATATGGTCGTGCTCATGATTTCGAGTTAGAGATTGGTGGTCGTCGATTCGTATAAATTGGTCGATGTGGTGCGTGTTTAAAAATTGTATTGGTATGGATTGAAGTTTGTGGCGAAAGAAAAGGAAGTAGAAAGGAACTCGGATGTTTTTACGTTTCGATAGGAAGATGTGAGATGTGTTGTTTGATGCGAAGGATAGGTTTTACTAGTTTAAACGGTTAGTCGGCAGACTCCATCAGTAAAGCTAAAATTGATTATGCGATTAAGATGAGATGACGACATGTCGTAGTAGTCGTCGCCTTCTCTATGTTTTTGAGTCGGATAAATACCATAGGCAAACAATTGTTGATACCCAAAGATTGTTAGAAACAAGTAATCATGCTCTACCTATTGCGTCAAAGGAAATATGGTGTGTTGATTAATTAGGAGCTAAGTGACCTAATATAGAAAAGTAGTTAAGAAAACTAATCGAATTACTTTTAGCTATATTTTAAGTTAAGATGTCTAAAATGGTGAAACTAGTTTTGTTGGTCTCATGGTGTTATGATTGAGAAAAATATGAACTTGTGTATGAATTACTATTTTTTTCATGCTGTGTTAAGCCAACTCTTGTTAAATAGAGGAATTCAATTGCGTTAAGTAATTGTTATATGTAGGTGTTTCCAGTACTTCAAGTGGTTGCAAGTTAGTTAGTAGACTCTCTATGTGATGCTAGATGTCTAGGTAGACTTTCGTGAATTGTGGTGCTCGGACCGTCGAGATGAAGGTTAAGTCGGTCGATGCCGATTAAGTAGTTAAAATGATTAATGAAACAATCATGGGTTAAAACTAGAAACTAGTGTTCTTGCACCCGTTTGGGATGTTGTAGCCAAATTGTGCATGGTTATGGTCGTGGATGAAAAGTAGTAGCGCTCATGTGATGTCTAATTTAAAACGCGAATTGTTGGGTGATTATCGTGGAGAATGCGTTGTTAATTGGTTGTAGTAATCTTAGTGCACTAATGACTTGAATAAAATTTGTAAGTCGAATTGTTGGTTCTAAATTGATTGTCTTAACTCGAACAAATAGTAAAGCGTTAGAGTAATTCAAGTCTCTAGAATGCATTAATTCTTGAATTATATAGAAGCTGAAATTTATTGATTGCTGTTTTGGGCTGCATGCATTGTTTTCATTGTGCTATTTGTTTGATAAACCAAATCATGTTTTCTGTAGAAACGTCATATAGAAGAGTTGTAGATAACATGATTATCTTGCTTGTACTAAAATTTGACAGCCATAAACCTGATCGTTTAGGAGTTGTGCTTTTCACAAGCCTAACACCTGAATCTATCGAATTTCTGAACAGATTTCAGAAATTGTAACGGTTGCTTACGTTAATGTTGAAATAAGTTATTGGTGGTCACAATAAAGTTGTAGATAACTCTATTATCTTACTAGTGTTAAAATTTGACAGCCATAGGTCTGACAATTTAGGAGTTATGCTTTTTACAAATTCAGTAACTGAATCTGTCCACTTTCTGTACAGATTTCAGAAACTGTACTGTTTGCTTAAGTTAATGTTACAATCTGTTCATGGTCATTATAAGAAAGTTGTAGGTGCTTTTCTTATCTTGCTTGTGTTAAAATGCCATAACTAAAGGCCTGACGGTTTAAGAGTTATGAATTTTACAAGTTGGTTGCTGTGTTCTGTCCACCGTCAGAACAGATTTTGAAAACTGCGTTGTTTGATTCAGTTAAGCACAGAATCACTTCTTGGTGATTATAAAAGTTATGTAGTGCAATTGCCAAGCTTTCCAAAAAGTCTTGGATCACTATTTTTGATGGTCTGAAGATGAAGTTATGGATGTTTAAAGTCTGAAGACTGAATCTGTCCAGTTCTGGACAGCACAGCCTTCATAGTGTATTTCACCCTTGATACATATTAAACCAGCCAGTAATGTTTATAAATAATTTGTAGAACATTTAATTAGCTTTCCAGAAAGTCTAGGATCAATTTGTTTGGATGTCTGAATCTTCAGTTATGAATTTTTAAAGTCACAAGTCTGAATCTGTCCAAATCTGGACAGCGCTGTTGTGTTAACACCTTTCGACCTTGCTAAGTGTTTAATCATGCTGTGATGACAATACCAAAGTTGTAAAGCACTTTTCAAGCTTTCTAGAAAGTCCTAGTTTACTATTTTTGGTTAAATATCTTGTGAGTTATGACTGAAACAAGTGACTGCTGTATTGCTGTCCAAAAATTCTGCTAGTGCGCTTTTGATTGTTTAGTTCACCCTTCTCGCTAAAAATGTTTGGTTTGCTCTTAAGTAATGTAGACTTGCCATGGTTAAGCTAGAGATGACATGTGTGTCTTGTTTTATATGTTCCTTTCTCTAGTGATTGCGATATAGGAGTTCCATAGATATTGACGCTTATATCCTCTATTGAATTTGTGTTGTCAGTGATGCTTGTGCGCAATAAATAGAAGAACTAATGAAAAGTCGTAGCAAATTAAATAAATGCTCGTACTTATAGGGTCGTATGTGTGTTGCGTAAATATGCAAAATGTTGTCGTATTTTAGTGGTGCTAATGTTGTGCGCTCGATGATATGTAGTTAGCTAATGCTAGTGTGTGTGGTTGCTTATGATGTCCCGCTACCTAGTGTTTAAATTTGCTAACATGTACTTAAAAGTATCTTGTGCTATTTCATTATATTCATACATATGCATCTTGCATCTCATTTAGGACCGAGAGATGATGATCGAGCAACTGATGTGGTGCCAACCACAAGATGTCGTTGGTGGACAACCTGAAGAATGATCGACTTAACCAGTGGATGCTCGCCAAGCGAGTACACCCCCCAGCAAACAGTACCTAAGTGTTAAATTAAAGGCAAGCCCCGGTTTTATGCATAACCTGTTTATTATGCTATTTTACTACACTTAATTATTGTAGGATTGAATGTGCACTTAAGTGTAGGAGTTGTTTGAAACCCTAGTTGCATGATCTCAGGAATCCCATTGAGATGAATACTAGTATGCTAAGCCGAGTAGCTGCTTTATTAATTAGGGATTTCGGTAGAAGTCGATTGATTTTTCTAGCACTCGCGCGAGGTCAGGAAATTGGTTGTATCCACTTTCTTATCATAATGATGCTGGTGTGTGGACAACAATCCAAGGGGATTGGTTGTCTACGGGATAAAAATTGGAATAAGGATTAAGGTGTGGTACCGTGAGTCAAGCGTTTGAACGTACTAAACACATACCGAGAAATATGGTAAATCGGTAAGCCTAGTACCTGAGTGAACCTGCCCGCAGACATATCCCCTCACGCGACCTGAGACGTGGTCTCCTATTCCGGTTATGGTGGGTACAAGTGCGGTCACTGCACGACGGCAGTCGGGGTCAGTGAGGCATTGTACGCCAAGGCGGTGAGCCCTGATCTGTTGCCAGGGAATCGATGGGGACGGTTGATGTGTGTAGGGACGGAGTGCCCCTACATATCGTGTGTTTAGGTTTACCTTGCAAGGTTTAAAAAAACTCGATTCGAATCGTCTGCTTCTCGCAGCTAATGAGACTGCTTGATCCATCCTGCTACATTGAGTAATAAGTGGAAATGAGGTGACTAGCAAAAGATGTTGATTGATAAAATATTTGATATCATGTATGAATAGATAGGTACTTATCTAGTTTAAAAGGATCATACTAAAACTTGAAAAGCTAAAACTTGTTTTTATACTCAGCTAGTGCTTTTGGCAAACCAAACCCCTCAGCCAAACAGCTGCATGTCTAGAGGTAGAGGAGTAGACTCCTCACACCGGGTAAGTCTAGCTGAGTATTAGTATACTCAGCCTTGCTTGTGGCACAATTTTTGCAGGTACTCCTTAGGATGATTGGTTGCTGGTGTGACTTGGCCTTCATCCCTGCCACCGGGATAGACGGTCGAGTGGGTTACTGCTTCCGCAGGAGAGGACCAGGAGGAGTAGCGTGGCCAGGCTTCGCCATGCTGCTTGGTTCTTCTCCGTTAGTTATTTCCGCTACACTAAAAAATTTGGTTATTATTTCTAAAACTCCGATAATGTAATCACTAATGATACTTATTAAATTTGTGGTATTATGTTTTATTGTATTTCTCTGTGCCTCACCTTCGAGTGAGCTAGTGGTATTCGATCCTGGATAAGTGGCTTTATCGGACTAGATCCGAGGGACTGACAGTTTATTCCTATTTAAGTGCGGTCTAGCCTGTAAGGCGGGACTTGAGCACTTAAGTTGGAATAATTCGGGCAGTTCCGCCACACTGCCTCGGTCAGCGACGCTGCCCGTCGGACCCTATGGTCGCTCAGCCACACCTACCAGCAGCAGCTGCAGAACACGAGGTTCAGGCATCTTCCTCAGCGTCTGCGTGGAGGAAGTCAGACCAGCATCGTCCCAGGTGAAGCTGGTGAGGATCGCCTCAACACCCTAGCTGGTGTAGTGGCCGGTCTCAACACCGACCTGGATAGTGCCACCCTGGATCTCTACAGGGTGCACTTGGAGCTGGAAAATGCCCATGCCAGGATTGCAGCCCTGGAAGCCCAACTGCAAGGACTGGATCCGCCCGAACCTCAGGTCCCCGCCATGGCGTTGTCTCCTCCCCGCAAGAGGCTGTGCTATGGAGAGCCCGGATCCGTCACTAGGCTGCTTTAAGTATTTTGATATATGATGTAATAAGTTAGTCTTCGCATTAGACGTTGAACACCTTTTTAAGTTATCATATTAATAAATGACAACCATGTGATGGTGATTGGTTGAAATGTTTGATTTGGATCTTTGTTTGAGTGCCATGGTCTTATGGAATGATGGCCATAAGAACATATAAAATTTTTTAAACATAAGCTATTTCCCCTCCTAGAATCTTTTCTACTCCTCACTTTTCTAAGGACTTCACTTCCTAACCAATCAGATGGTGAACGCTCATCAAGGACCCAACAACGATCGGAACCGGCGTGGTCAACAAGTACCACCACCATCGAATCCCATCATGGAGCAGTTCATTGCCGCCCAGATGCAGATTCTGCAAGGACTCACTACGGCTGTTCAACAAATTCAACAGAACCAGCAGAATCAGCAGCATCAGCAGCATCAGCAGTATGCACCCCCGGCCAGAGATAAACACCGGGATTTCATGAGTCATCATCCGCCAACATTCTCTCATGCGGTTGATCCCCTGGATGCCGATGACTGGCTAAAAGTCATTGGAAAGAAGCTTGACATCACTCAGTGCAACGACCGGGAGAAGGTCTTGTACGCCTCGAGAAGACTCGAGGGAGCTGCGTCTGACTGGTGGGATGCCTTCACAGCGGCACATCCCAACGCGGATACTATAACTTGGCAGGAATTTCAAGAGAACTTCTGCGCTCATCACATTCCTTCGGGAATTATGAAGCTGAAGAAGAAGGAGTTCCTTTCCCTTACTCAAGGGAATATGTCTGTCAATGAGTATCGTGATCGCTTCACTCAGCTTTCACGCTATGCCCCGGAAGAAGTGGACACTGATGAGAAGCGCCAAGAGCGTTTCCTGGAAGGACTGATTGGACCTCTGAATTACCAGCTTCAGAGTCATACATTTCCCAACTTCCAGACACTATTGAACAAGGCAATTGGCCTTGAGAGTAAAAGAAAGGAGCTATCTGACCACAAAAGGAAATTTCAAGGTCAGTCAAGCAGGAACACCCGCCCTAATAACGCTCAAGGTTCGCAGTTCCGCTCTGGAAATCAAGGCGGAAACAATTATCAAGTGCAACGCTCTGGACAGCAAGGCCAGAGAAATAATCAGAGTCAGAACCAGCAAAGGAGCAACTCCCAGACCAACTAGAGATCTGGTGGGAGTTCACAGAACCGTCAAGGTGGCGCCAGTAACACATAGGCCAGGAACAACGCACCTGTCCAACCCAATGGCTGCTTCAAGTGCGGTGAGCTAGGCCACTATGCTAACAACTGCCCAAGGCGCAACCAGCAAACACCCCAAAGGAGCAATACTCAGAGGAATGACCAGAACACCCCCGCTCGTGGATCTGCTCAGAACAAGACACCGCAGAACCAGAGCAGAGGAAGGGTCAATCACGTCACTGCAGAATCAGTGCCTGAGGATGTCGACATAGTGTATGGTATGTTCCTTGTTAACTCCATACCTGCATCAGTTTTATTTGACTCTGGAGCATCGCATTCGTTTATAACTGAGTCATTTGTGGAAAAACACAATATACCTAAGTATCGTCTTAAGAAGATATTACACATTAGTTCACCGGGAGGTGACATGAAGGCCACACACTCATGCCTCCATGTTAATATCAAGATTCAAGGAATAGATTTTTCAGTCGCCCAGTGGTCCTAGGATCCAAGGTATTGATGTGATTCTTGGATGCAACTGGTTGAAAAGTTGTGATGGAGTGATACAGTGTGCCAATGGAACAATTATGTTGACAAGTCCTCAAGGTGAAAGAATCCAAGTTAACATAGACAAGTCAACATATGAAAAAGGGAAAACAGTGATCAATCACTTGGAAGAAAAGCCCTTGGAAAATATCAAAGTAGTGTGCGAATACCCAGACGTATTTCTGGAGGAATTACCAGGTATGCCACCTGACCGTGATATAGAGTTTTCTATTGAATTATTACCCGAAACCGCACCTATCTCGAAAAGACCATATAGAATGGATGTCAAAGATTTAGTAGAACTAAAGAAACAAATAGAAGAATTACTAGAAAAAGGTTTCATTCGCCCAAGTTCATCCCCTTGGGGAGCCCCAGTGCTATTTGTGAACAAGAAGGATGCATGGTTCGAGGAGAATGTGTGTTGATTATAGAAGTTTGAATGAAGTAACCATCAAGAATAAATACCCGTTACCTCGGATTGAAGATTTATTTGATCATATGAAAGGAGCTAAGATATTCTCGAAGATAGATCTGAGATTGGGATATCATTAGTTAAAGATTCGAGCAGAAGATGTACCGAAGACAGCCTTCACGACGAGATATGGATTATATGAGTTTTTGGTCATGTCGTTTGGACTGACTAATGCACCAGCATACTTTATGAACTTGATGAATAAAGTATTCATGGAATATCTGGATCAGTTTGTGGTCGTATTCATTGACGACATACTGATATACTCTCCGAATGAAGAAACACATGAAGATCATCTAAGGCTAGTCCTACAAAAGCTTCGTGACAACCAACTGTACGCAAAATTCTCGAAGTGTGATTTTTGTTGAAGGAAGTTGCTTTCTTAGGGCATATCGTTACCGATGGTGGAATTAAAGTGGACCCAGGAAAGATAAGTAAGATACTAGATTGGAAGCAACCAAAGGATGCGTCCAAGATCAGAAGTTTTCTTGGATTGGCAGGATACTATAGAAGATTTATTGAAGGTTTTTCCAAGTTAGTGAAACCACTTACCTCTCTACTAGAGAAAGGTAAAGAGTTCAAATGGGATGAAGCTTGTCAGAATTGTTTTGAAGAACTCAAGAAAAGGTTAACCACTGCACCAATATTGGTAATGCGAGACATCCACAAGGGATTTGATGTGTATTGCGATGCATCACACCTTGGACTTGGATGTGTGCTAATGCAAGAAGGAAAAGTGATAGCTTATGCCTCAAGACAGTTGAGGAAGCATGAGAAGAATTATCCTACGCATGATCTGGAACTAGCTGCTGTAGTGCATGCTTTAAAGATTTGGAGGCACTATATGATTGGAAATAAGAGCAAAATCTTCATAGATCACAAAAGCTTGAAATATATATTCACTCAGAAGGAACTCAACCTCAGACAAAGAAGATGGCTTGAGTTGATTAAGGACTATGATTTGGAAATACAATATCACCCCAGAAAAGCAAATGTAGTAGCTGATGCTTTGAGCCGTAAGGGTCAAGTAAACAACATCACTACTCATTTGATGTCATAAGAATTGTGTTGGGAAATGGAACAACTCAACCTTGGATTTCTCAATAATGTAGAAGCAACGGTGATGGAAGTTGAATCTACTTTGGAAGAAGAGATTCGTAAAGGACAAGAGTCCGATGAGAAAATTAAGGAAATTAAAACTTTGATTGGTTTAGGTAAAGCCCCAGATTTCACAAAAGATGAACAAGGCACAGTATGGTTTAAGAAGAGAATCTGTGTAACCGAAATCGAGCACTTGCGCCAACTTACTTTGAGAGAAGCTCATGATTCAGCTTACTCTATTCACCCGAGAAGTACAAAGATGTACCAGGATCTTAAAGAAAAGTATTGGTGGTACGGATTGAAAAGAGATGTTGCTACTCATGTTGCATTATGTGACGTGTGTCAGCGAGTTAAAGCCGAACACCAAAGACCAGCAAGATTGCTACAACCTCTCAAGGTACCTGAATGGAAATGGGAAGAAATTAGTATGGATTTCATAGTTGGACTACCCTGTAGTCGAGATGGCTATGATGCAATATGGGTCATAGTAGACAGGTTGAGTAAAGTAGCACACTTTATACCTGTGAAGACAACTTACTCGGGAGCCCAGTTAGCAGAGTTATACATGTCGAGGATTGTTTGTCTGCATGGAGTACCGAAGAAGATTGTATCAGATCGAGGAACCCAGTTTACCTCACGCTTTTGGAAAAGACTACATGAGTCCATGGATACCAAGCTAAACTTTAGTTCAGCTTATCATCCGCAAACGGATGGGCAAACGAAAAGAACAAACCAAGTGTTGGAAGATATGCTAAGAGCTTGCGCTCTAAAGCATGGTAGAAGCTGGGATAAAAGTTTGCCTTATGCAGAATTTTCATATAACAATAGTTATCAGGCAAGTCTAAAAATGGCACCATTTGAAGCACTTTATGGACGAAAGTGTAGAACACCGCTTTATTGGAATCAGACTGGAGAAAGTCAAGTATTTGGTCCAGAAATTCTCCAAGAAGCCGAAAAGCAAGTGCAGATTATCAGAGAAAATTTGAAGACAACACATTCAAGACAGAAAAGCTATGCTGATAATAGAAGAAGAGAATTGATGTTTGAAGTAGGAGACTTCGTATACCTTAAAGTTTCACCGATGAGAGGAATGAAAAGGTTTAAGGTTAAAGGAAAACTATCACCTCGCTATATTGGCCCATTCAAGATTTTGGAAAGAAAAGGTGAAGTAGCCTATCAGTTAGAGCTACCTGATAGTTTATCAGATGTGCATGACGTATTTCACGTATCACAACTTAAGAAGTGCTTAAGAGTACCGGAAGAACAGTTACCCATGGAAGAATTGAATGTCAATGAGGATTTGACCTATTCGGAGTATCCGGTCAGAATTCTAGAAACATCTCGCAGAATTACACGGAGTAAAGTCATTAACATGTGCAAAGTTCAGTGGAGTCATCATTCGAAAGATGAGGCCACTTGGGAAAGAGAAGATGAGCTCAGAGCAGAATTTCCCCAGTTATTGTTGGAAGTTTCTTAATCTCGAGGACTAGATTCTTTTTAAGAGGGGTAGGTTTGTAACACCACAAAAGCCATCAACTAAAAATAATGAATTTAGTTATTATGGTAATTAGGATAATATTTTTTAAGTGTTTAATTATTTATTTGCATTTTGATCAATTTTCTTTGTATACGCATGATTGATGATCAGATGTTTTGTAGCAATTCTTTTTAAAAGATAATTCTAGTAATTAATATAATAATTTAATAATATAATAGTTATTAGTCTAAAAACAAGTATTTTATTTATAAATAATTTTGGTGAATTTTTATGAAATTTTTGAGATATTTAAAAATTCATTTCGCTATTAAAAAAAGAAAAAAAAACTAAACTAAACCTAATCTAACCGGCCCACTAGGGGCCCATCCATCCACTAAACCTAGCGGCGCGCCTACTCTCTCACGCGCTGAAGCCAGCCGCCGCCGCCCCTGCTGTGCTTCTTCTCTCCCCTATCTCTCTTCTCTCTCTTCTCTCCCATGCTCTCTCTGCTCTCCCTCGCACGCGCCAGCAAGCCAAGCAGCTCGCCGAGCCCCAGCACCTCGCGCACGGACGCGACCCTGCCCCGTCGTGGTGTCCGTGCAGCCGTCGCGGCCCCACGCTACCGGCGCCCCGCGCAAGCCGACCGAGCAGCAACCAAACGCCCAAACGATCCGCGTGACCCCACCCAGCTTCGCACCGGCCACGACGTCCATCAATTCGCGCCATGAATGTCCCGCGTCTGTTACTCCCTCCCTATTACTCTCTCCCTCTCTCCATTGACGTCGTGGAAGAAATGGACCCATCAATGGCGCCATGAAGTCCGACGGCGCCCCATTGAACAGCCGGCCACCTCTCCCTCTCTCTGGCCGACTCTCCCTCCCCCTCCCTCTCTCTATAAAATGGTAGCCGAGTCTCTCTCCCATCCTCCCCTACCCGAACTCGCCCCGCACTCTAGCTCTCCTTGCTCGCCATCGCTAGTGTACTGCTCGACGTCGTCGTTGTTGCCGTTCGTCGCCGGAGTTCACGGAGCCCGCAGTTCGTTGCCGGAGCCACGCACTCGCCATCCGCCGTCCGTAGTCGAACCCTGCTCTTCTCCACCCGGCCGAACCCCCCATCAAATTCTCCCCGTCGCACGCGAGAAACCAAGGTTGAAGACGACCCAAATTATTTTTGTGTATTTTATAAAAGTACTTTTTGATTCGATTCATGAGTTGTATATTTAGTTTGTTGTATTATGAACACGTGTGATCCGCGATTTATGTATATGTGCGTTATGGAATTTGTTAGAGATATGCGATTATTAGTGCACCGTGAGAATTCATGTTAATCGATGCGTTGATTGTTGGATTAGAAAAATATGACGTAGAATTAGTAGTCACACGTTGGTGATAAAAATACTAGATAAGAAACTTTGTAGTCAAATTTGGTCACAATAAACTTTAGAAACTAGTTGGAGAATTATAGTTAGGTGCATTTTAATGGATTAGAAAATGGTATAGAACTCATGTCATATGAATAATATAGGATTTTTAGATGATTTAGCTAATTATTTTATTAAAATTTTCTTTTATAAAGAAAGGAGAAAATATCATTAGTAGGATGGAAAATAGATTTTTGCTAGTCAAATAAACATGTTCGCAAATCGAGCACTTAAATTCTTAGAGTACTAGTTTATGTCAAATAACCTCGCTTGTGTTAGAAAATGTTCAATTAGTAGTTTATAAGGATTTTTAGAATGTTATATTCATTTTTGGCTATACTCAATAATTTGAGTTAGAAATAAAAAGGATAAAAGGGTATTAATTTATTTATTAGTATTAAAGACGATAATTATCATCTAATTTTATTGATGATGTTAAAATATATTAATACTAGTTAAAACTGTGTTTATTGCACCCACTCATAAATTCACCATTTAGGACTCACAGTAATAGTTATAATTGAATTAATAAGTATTTACGTGATTAGGACGTAATTAAGATATGATTAGTGCGATATGTTAATGTGTATGTAATGGTGTATGTTTATGTAATGGTGCGTGTTTATTTATGGGTGTATACTTTCTTTTTGTATGGCGACGTGAAACGTTATTAGAAGCCGACTGTGTGGTAGGCGAACCAAATTCGTTCGAGGACGATCCGCAGGACTCGCTTGAGCAAGGCAAGTGGATTCTCCCTCTGCATATTCCTTTTTATACCCACTCATTGCATATAATAATGTTTACTTTTTGATATATTGCATAATTTGTTGGGTTATACCTAATTAAGGATTTCCTAGATTTATCACCTGTATTCCTTGTTTAACCTGGGAAATTGTTAAGCTTTGCAAATTTATGCTACCGCCCAACTTAATGATCTTAATGTCACTCATGAATTGGTATTAATATTCCAAATTGGCAATTATGACATTAATCCGATGGTTAAAACAATATTACTTCTTATTAATTGGAACATGGAGTGAGCACCCAGGATAACAGTGCAACCACAAGTGCTATCATGGCTCTGGCTTTGGTAATTAGCTCTATATGCTTAGTGCCTAGCAACCTTACCTGAAATATGGGCAAGAGGGGGAGCGGTAGGTGCTGGCAGCCCACGTTAACATGGGGACGTATTCTTGGCTAAGGTACCTCACCCAGGGGGCCACCACCATCGTCTTTAGAAACCTTAGCGGGTTGCTTCGCATTAAGTGTATTTTGTGAAAGCCTCATAATGGATCCCTAGCCATTCACCTCGGCAGTGTTTAAGGGTCCGATCAACCCGGGCTAGATGGGATACATGGCTTATGGGTAAAGTTGTACCACCTCTGCATAGTGTAAAACTAATATATCAGTTGTGCTCCCGGTTATGAACGACCTGGACTCCTCACATGATAATTGAACTTGAAGATGGAATTAAATTGAGATCCGATGATCTGCCAATAATTTGCTTAAGTGGTTTCACTTAAGTGTTTTGTTATATTCATATTCCTTTGTTTAAATGGGATATTTGGGACTCACACTTATTAGCAAGACAGGTGTTGTTAATAAAATATTGACCAACTAAAATGCTTACTGCTCAACCTTAGCCTCACCTTGTTATACCTGCATTAATTCTTCCCCCACTTGCTAAGCCCCGACCATAAGTGAGCTCACCCTTGCTAATATTTTGATCAGAGGGTGATGCTGGAGACTTTGATGGAGATTTTATCGACGACGATGAATTCTAAGTCTAACGATGTGCCGGTCATCTTCCTGTGGGAGATTGCCCCTGTTATTTAAATTCCGCTTTACTTTGATGTGATACTTGTTAAAGATACAATGTTTCAGATGATGTAATAAAGTATTATACTCTCTTTACGCCTTTATTGCATTGTCTTTTGATATATTACACTTGTGACGTCAACATATGTGTGGAAATGGATCCTGGCACACATATGCTATGCGCTCGGTTCTACCCCCTGGAACCGGGTGTGACACCACCTCAACGAGGAGTAGGTTTGCAAAAACCGAACCTCGGTAAAACAAATCACCGCGTCTCACTCTTTATTTGCTTGTGATTGGTTTTCGCCCTCTCTTTCGGACTCGTTTATATTTCTAACGCTAACCCCGGCTTGTAGTTGTGCTTAAGTTTATAATTTTCAGATTTCGCCTATTCACCCCCTCTAGGCGACTTTCACCCAGGACACGATTATTTTTGGAGATGGGAACCAAGGCAAGGTCAAAGGCTTGGGCAAGATATCCATCACCAATGAGCACTCCATTTCAAACGTATTTCTAGTAGAGTCGCTTGGATATAATCTCCTGTCTGTAAGTCAATTGTGCCACATGGGCTACAATTGTTTATTTACAAATGTTGATGTTTCTGTCTTTAGAAGGAGTGATGGTTCATTAGCATTTAAGGGTGTATTAGACGACAAACTCTACTTAGTTGATTTTTCGAAAGAGGAGGCCGATCTAGATGCATGCTTAATAGCTAAGACTAGCATGGGCTGGCTGTGGCATCACCGTCTAGCACATGTTGGGATGAAGAACCTTCACAAACTTCTAAAGGGAGAACATGTGTTAGGACTAACCAATGTCTGCTTCAAAAAAGATAGACCTTGTGCAGCTTGTCAGGCAGGGAAACAGGTGGGAAGCACTCATCACAACAAAAATGTGATGACAACATCAAGACCACTGGAGCTACTACATATGGACCTCTTCGGATCCGTTGCCTACCTTAGCATCAGGGGAAGTAAGTATGGTCTTGTTATTGTTGATGATTTTTCCCGCTTCACTTGGGTGTTCTTTTTGCAGGATAAAACAGAAACCCAAGAGACCCTAAAGCGCTTTCTATGGAGGGCTCAAAACGAATTTGAGCTCAAAGTGAAAAAGATAAGAAGCGACAACGGGTCTGAGTTCAAGAATCTGCAAGTGGAGGAGTATCTTGAGGAGGAAGGCATCAAGCACGAGTTCTCCGCTCCCTACACACCACAGCAAAATGGTGTGGTAGAGAGGAAGAACAGGACGCTTATCGACATGGCGAGGACAATGCTTGGAGAGTTCAAGATGCCTGAGCGGTTTTGGTCGGAAGCTGTGAACACAGCTTGCCATGCCATAAACCGACTCTACCTTCATCGCCTCCTCAAGAAGACCTCATATGAACTTCTTACCGATAACAAACCCAACGTCTCATACTTTCGTGTATTTGGGAGCAAATGTTACATTCTAGTGAAGAAAGGTAGAAATTCCAAATTTGCTCCCAAGGCAATAGAAGGGTTTTTACTAGGGTATGACTCAAATACAAGGGCGTATAGAGTCTTCAACAACTCATCGGATTTGGTTGAAGTCTCTAGAGACGTTGTATTTGATGAGATTAATGGCCTCCAAGAGAGCAAGTTGATCTTGATGATGTAGATGAAGATGATGTTCCAACGGCCGCAATACGCACCATGGCGATTGGAGATGTGCGACCACAGGAACAACAAGAGCAAGATCAACCTTCTTCTTCAACGATGGTGCAACCCCCAACTCAAGATGATGAACAGGTTTCTCAAGAAGAGGCACATGATCAAGGGGGAGCACAAGAAGAACAAACTATGGAGGAAGAAGCACCACTAGCCCCTCCAACTCAAGTCTGAGCGACGATCTAAAGAAATCATCCTGTTGATCAGATTCTGGGTGACATAAGCAAGGGAGTAACTACTCGCTCAAGATTAGCTAACTTTTGTGAGCAATACTCGTTTGTCTCTTCTATTGAGCCTTTCAGGGTAGAAGAGGCCTTGTAGGATCCAGACTGGGTGTTGGCCATGCAGGAAGAGCTCAACAACTTCAAGAGGAATGAAGTTTGGAGCCTGGTGCCACGTCCAAAGCAAAATGTAGTGGGAACCAAGTGGGTGTTCCGCAACAAACAAGACGAGCACGGGGTGGTGACAAGAAACAAGGCTCGACTGGTGGCAAAAGGTTATGCCCAAGTTGCAGGTTTGGATTTCGAGGAGACTTTTGCTCCTGTGGCTAGGCTAGAGTCTATTCGAATATTGTTAGCCTATGCCGCTCACCACTCTTTCAGGTTGTTTCAAATGGATGTGAAGAGCGCTTTCCTCAACGGGCCAATAAAGGAGGAGGTGTATGTGGAACAACCCCCTGGCTTTGAGGATGACAGGTATCCCGACCACATTTTTAAGCTCTCTAAGGCGCTCTATGGACTTAAGCAAGCCCCAAGAGCATGGTATGAATGCCTTAGAGATTTCTTAATTGCTAATGCTTTCAAGGTTGGGAAAGCCGATCCTACTTTTTCACTAAGACTTGTGACGGTGATCTTTTTGTGTGCCAAATTTATGTCGATGACATAATATTTGGTTCTACTAACCAAAAGTCTTGTGAGGAGTTTAGCAGAGTGATGACTAAAAAGTTTGAGATGTCGATGATGGGCGAGTTGAACTACTTCCTTGGGTTTCAAGTGAAGCAACTCAAGGACGGTACCTTCATCTCCCAAACGAAGTACACTCAAGACCTTCTCAAGTGGTTTGGGATGAAGGACGCCAAGCCCGCAAAGACACCAATGGGAACCGATGGACATGTCAACCTCAACAAAGGAGGTAAGTCCGTTGATCAAAAGGCATACCGGTCTATGATAGGTTCTTTGCTTTATTTGTGTGCTAGTAGACCAGACATTATGCTTAGTGTATGCATGTGTGCTAGATTTCAATTCGACCCAAGGAATGTCACCTTGTGGTCGTTAAGCGAATTCTTAGGTATTTAGTTACTACGCCTTGCTTCGGGATCTGGTATCCAAAGGGGTCTACCTTTGACTTGATTGGATATTCAGACTCCGATTATGCCGAGTGCAAGGTTGATAGGAAGAGCACATCAGGGACGTGCCAATTTTTAGGAAGTTCCCTGGTGTCGTGGAGCTCAAAGAAACAAACATCCGTTGCCCTATCCACCGCTGAGGCCGAGTATGTTGCCACAGGACAGTGTTGCGCGCAACTACTTTGGTTGAGGCAAATCCTCCGGGACTTTGGCTACAATCTGAGCAAAGTCCCACTCCTATGTGACAATGAGAGTGCAATCCGCATGGCGGATAATCCTGTTGAACACAGCCGCACTAAGCACATAGACATCCGGCATCACTTCCTGAGAGGCCACCAGCAAAAGGGAGATATCGAGGTGTACCATATTAACACCGAGAACCAGCTAGCCGATATCTTCACCAAGCCTTTAGATGAGAAAAGGTTTTGTAGGCTGCGTAGTGAGCTAAATGTCTTAGATTCGCGTAACTTGGATTGATCTATAGCATACATGTGTTTTATGCCTTTGATCATGTTACTTATACATTTATGCAATTTGTTGCTTATTTATGGTGCTCAAGTTGTGCAAGGGATCCCCGGACCTCATAAGTCCATGTGTGAATAATGCACATATTACTTTATCTATGTGCTAGTAGACCGGATATTATGCTTAGCATATGCATGTGTGCTAGATTTCAATCCGACCCCAAGGAATGTCACCTTGTGGCCATTAAGCGAATTCTTAGATATTTAGTAGCTACGCCTTGCTTCGGGATCTAGTATCCAAAGGGGTCTACCTTTGACTTAATTGGATATTCAGACTCCGATTATGCTGGATGCAAGGTTGATAGGAAGAGTACATTAGGGACGTGCCAATTCCTAGGAAGGTCCCTGGTGTCTTGGAGTTCAAAGAAACAAACCTCTATTGCCCTATCCACCGCTGAGGCCGAGTATGTTGCCGCAGGAGAGTGTTGTGCGCAACTACTTTGGATGAGGCAAACCCTCTGGGACTTTGGCTACAATCTGAGCCAAGTCTCACTCCTATGTGATAATGAGAGTGCAATCCACATAATCCTGTTGAACACAGCCGCACTAAGCACATAGACATCCGGCATCACTTTTTTGAGAGACCACCAGCAAAAGGGAGATATCAATGTGTTCTATATTAGCACCAAAAACCAGCTAGCCAATATCTTTACCAAGCCTTTAGATGAGAAAACCTTTTGCAGGCTGCGTAGTGAGCTAAATGTCTTAGATTCGTGTAACTTGGATTGATCTATAGCATACATGTGTTTTATGCCTTTGATCACGTTACTTATACATTTATGCAATTTGTTGCTTATTTATAGTGCTCAAGTTGTGCAAGGGATCCCCGGACCTCACAAGTCCATGTGTGAATGTGCACATATTTAGGGGGAGAAGTGCTACAACTTGACCCTTTGAGACTAACCTTTGTGTTTGAGTTTACTTGATGTAGTCGCAAAGGTGCATTGAAAGGGAAAGGCGAACTTGGACCATGCAAAGACTTCCACTGCACTCCGGTATTAGTGTACTCACCTCCAAGTTCATTCTTATGCTCTTATTGCCTTTTTGCTCTTAATTGACATTTTTGGTGAGGCAATGGGGTTAAAGGGCCAAAAATGATCCCGTTTTGGTGCTTGATGCCAAAGGGGGAGAAATTAAGGCCAAAGAAAATGGATCAGCTAACACTTGAGAATTTTGAAAATAGTAGAGTTAGAATTTTTGATTTGTCCAAAATCCTCTTATTGCAAATTTGGTCTCTTGTGGGGGAGAATTTATGATTATGGGAAAAGGGGGAGTTTTTGGCACTTGATCAATTTTTCCATTGGAATATCTCTCTTTGTGCTTAAACAAGTGTGTTTGACTTAGAGATAGGAAAATGAACTTGATTTGCAAAAACAAACCAAGTGGTGGCAAAGAATGATCCAAATATGCCAAATTTGAGTCAAAAATAATTTGGTCTTCAATTTGAATCGATGTTGCGTGTTTTGCATTGCTTTTCGATGTGTTGGCATAAATCACCAAAAAGGGGGAGATTGAAAGGGAAATGTGCCCTTGAGCAATTTCTATAATGTTTTGGTGATTAAGTGTCCAACACATAATAAGTGAGTTGATTATGTGCCAAACTAGCAAGAAGTGCAAATCATGTAACAAGGTATGTTTCTAGACTTAGTACATTGTTTTGAGTACTAACATATATTGTCTAAGTGCTAGAAACAGAGAAAAGAAGAGAGAAAAGAAATGCAAAAGACTTGTCTTGGTACAGCCAAGTCCAGCTCGGTCTGGCACACCGGACTGTCCGGTGGTGCACCAGACAGTGTCCGGTGCGCCAGACTGAACTCTGGTGAACAGGCCGTTCTCGGGACTCGACGGCGGCATACGGCTATAATTCACCGGACAGTCCGGTGGTGCACCGGACTGTCCGGTGAGTCGTCCGTGGCGAACTCGTCGCTCTCGGGAAGAGGATCAGCGGCGTACGGCTAAAATTCATCGGACTGTCCGGTGGAGCACCGGACTGTCCGGTGAGCCAACGGTCGACTGCGCCAACGGTCGGCCGCGCAATCTTCGCGCGACGTGTGGCCGCGCCAACGGTCGGTAGGAGACAACGGACTGTCCGGTGTGCACTGGGCAGTGTCCGGTGCGCCAACTGCCGCGAATCTGCAACGGTCGTCTGCGCTAGAATAGGAAGGAGATCTGCACCGGACCGTCTACAGTGACTGCCCGGTGGCGCACCGGACAGTCCGATGCGCCACTCGACAGAAGGCAATCTTAGCCTTCCTTGTTGGTCTCCAACGGCTCCTAGCTGCCTTGGGGCTATAAAAGGGACCTCTAGGCGCATGGAGGAGTCACCCAAGCATTTACTAAGCATTCTAAGTCTCCCACACTCCGTCTCCGCGCACTTGATCGATTGTGTTAGTGATTTGAGTTCCGTTCTAGTTGTGAACTCGTTGTGCTTCATTTTGAGCTCAAGTCTTGGCTTGTGTGCGTGTGTGTTGCTGCAAATTTGTGTGTGTTGCTTCCCAACCTTACTCTTGTGCTTTCATTGTGATCTTTGTTGTAAGGGTGAGAGACTCCAACTTGTGGAGATTCCTCACAAACGGGAAAAGATATAAGGAAGAAAAACTGTGGTATTCAAGTTGATCATTGGATCACTTGAAAAGGGTTGAGTGCAACCCTCGTCCATTGGGACACCACAACGTGGAAGTAGGCAAGTGTTACTTGGTCGAACCACGGGATAAAATCGCGTGTCTCTTGTGTTGATCTCTTTGTGACTGTTTTGCTCACAAGAACTCGCTTCTCAACTACTTAGTCGCACTAACATTTCTATAACCAAGTTTTCTGGCTATTTAGAGTTGAATTTTGCAGGATCACCTATTCACCCCCCTCTAGGTGCTCTCAGTGTCGAGCCCTCTTTGCCGAGTGCGACACTCGGCAAAGACTTTGCCGAGTGTTTTTGAGGCACGCACTCGGCAAAGCCGTCGATTCCGGTAGTGACTGCTGTTTAGATGTCGTCAAAGTCTATTTTGTTTTTTCTATTTATTTTGTTCCCCGGTGAATTCAGTTCGGTGATGTTTGTTAGTAGTGATGTAATCTGTTGGTCATATTCTATGTGTGAGGGGAAGGACAGAATGATGTTTTTCCATTGTCTAAAAAATTAACGACTGGATTGACTTCTACCCATTGTTTTTGGGACGGAGGAATATAAGATATATAGGTAATGGATTTTACGTAAACTTTTTGAGAGCAACTCCGGTAGTTCTCTAAAAGACTTTCTAAATCAATAATTTAGGTAGTTAATATAAAAACTATTCTCCAACAGTTCTCTAAATGAACTTTCTAAATTTAACAACTTGTCATCTAACCTCATTTTCTCTCTACATTTGACAACCATTTAACAACTCCCTAAACAAAAATGTTGACGGCATTATATAGTTTTTGTGACTTATTTTTTTATGTGGATAGATACAAAACAAAATTACAACCTATATTTAGAGAACTATTGGAGAACTCATAATTTTTTACTCCAAAAGCCATTTAGCAACTTCTTAAATCTATGATTTAGAGAGCTAAAATTTACATAACTATTGGAGTTGCTCTGATGTTGTCGCATTCCCGACCCTCCACCCATTGATCGGATTTCCCGATTTTTTTTAAAAAAAAAACTGTAAATGTCACTTGTCACACACATATACGAATTGCATGTAAAAGCCTCAAAGGCCTAACCCCACAGAACCACTCAGTTGGCCCAACCCTGTTTTCTTTTTGCTAGTACGACTACTAGTACTAGTCAATGAGGATATCAATTATCACTCCGTGCCATGGAATTGCTCGTCCATTCTAGCTCGATCCTGACGAGAGCGGTGAACCAGCTCTTGACGAATTGGGCAGCTAGTCAATCGTCATGCATCTCTTAGCCCACATTTACGGATCTACAATGAGCTAGTCGTAGATTTCTACGGACAATTGGATATGGATCGATGAAGCCTGCCTGCAATATGTTTATCAGAATGACGACGACGATCTATCGGCCAGCCAGCTGCTAGTCGTCGTTGGGCAGCGTGGAGTTGACGAGTTTGGCGATGGTGACCCTGGGCGTGGAGTAGTCGCCGGTGAGCACCTTGGCGGCGACGATGGCGTTGGCGGCCTCGGTGAAGTGCACGCCGTCCCAGCTGATGAAGCGCGTGCCCACGTCGCACAGCTGCATCTCCGCCGACATGCACGCCTTGAAGTGGTTGTAGTTGTACGGCGGCCCGCCGTAGCCGCAGCACGCCATGAGAGGTTTCTCGATCCCTGCGACGACCGATCGAGCGCAGATAGTATTATTATGCATCGATCTATCTATCGCGAGGCGATCTCCTCTGATAGATCAGGTCGCGCATCGGCGGCTTACCGTGCGTCGTGTGGTTGGCCACCAGGTCGTACTTGACGGCGTACATGTCGACGAAGACGAGCGCCGCGTCCACCATCCGGCGCCGGAGCTGGGCGCAGGCGTCGCCGAGCAGCGCGTTGAAGCGCTTGGCGGCGTTGTTGTAGGTCTTGAGGCAGCCGTGGGCGTCCAGCTGGTCGCCGTCGTCGGCGTCCCGCGGGATGGCCAGCTTCTGCGGCAGGCAGCCCAGCGCGCCCGTGCCGTGGATCCAGAACTTGCGGGCCCCGTGCGAGTACAGCGTCTGTGTGTCGATCAAGGAGGTGCGCGCGGTGTCAATTAGTAGTGCATTTAATTTGTTGCAACTTTGCAAGCGAGAGAGAGAGAGATAACCTCGATGGTGTACTTGATCTGAGCAACAAATCCGGGGATCTTGGCAAGCACTTGGTCGTAGGGCAGGTGCATGTAAGCAGACACGTCGTTCTGCCCGATGTCGATGGTGTAGATGGCCTTTCGGAATCCTTCGCGACCGATGGGAGGCCTCTGTCCTGCATGCCCGCCCCCGCCCCCAACACACATCGATAATTAATTTAACAGGTCTCACACCAAATTTACTACTACTTAACAAAAGCTAGCTAAGCTACTCCACAGTTGACTTCACAGACCTAGGTTGATCATCTCCATGGACCTGGCCCTGAAGTAGAGCCACTGATGGAGCTGCACGTCCAGCGAGTAGGGAGAGCCCCCCGGTGTCGCCGTCGAGCCGCCGATGGCGAAGTTGACGCCGTTGCTGAAATCCGCGCCCAGCGCCTTGAGGTATGGGCTCAGGAAAGGCGTGTGCAGGCTCTCACCTGCATGCCAAAACCCAATTATAGATGTGTCCAACAAACTGTAGCATGGTAAAAACTTCCTCTTGAAAAAGAAAAGGTGAAGAACTAATGATCTTTTTTTACCTATGTTGTGCAGAGATGTACTCACTCTGTTTATTTTTTTGTACCTATGGTTCTTCCTGACAAATCAATCACACTTAATTCTAACCAAAAATATGAAAACAAAATATTCATATTTATAGTATATAATTAGTACCACTAGATAGTCAGTGCCCTTAATCAGATAGTTTGTTGAATTTAATTTTATAATACGTATATAAATTTTCGTAAATATTTTTCTATAAATCTAGTCGGAGTCGAGGCGAAAAAAAATAATTGGCATGATTGTCACGGGCCACACTTAAATAGCGACGGACGGAGTACGCACATGTACCTTCGGGCCGACATAAACCTCTTTTTTTTGAAATCCCGCTATGGCGATGCATGCTACGTCAACGACCTTTAATTTCATCATCTTTCCTCCACTTGCATCGCGAAAAAGCCCATTTGTTTCTTTTTAGCCTTTTATTTAAACTCCGGTGGATCTTTCGATACGATTGTATGATAATTTTAGAAGATATCAGTCACCATTATTTCTTTTCTGCGCACAAACAAGCTGGACGAACCTAGCGGTCTACTTGATCCGACAGTTGAAGGTCTGTTTGGTTCTCCACACTGAACTTTAGAGCCTTAATTTTTAATCTCTAATAAAGCTCTAGTGTAATAATAGAAGGCGAGGTAAAGTTTAGAGCTAATTTTAAAATATTTATTTAAACCTCTCGTTTAGAGTTTAGGGAGAAATCCAAACCGTTCATTGGTACGTTTCAGTACTCAGTCTATGTAGGATCTGATCGAGAGTTAAAAAAAAAGAAAATGGAGGAGGCAAAAAAAGTGAAGGATTTTACTGTGTTTGCTTCAAGTCAAGTTGAATTCCAAGCGTGGCGGGGGGAAAGCACGATCGTGAAATAATGTCGGGGAGGGTGAGGAGCGAAGGGAGAGCTAGCTACTCACAAATGAAGTCGATGACGAGGCGGCCGTCGGAGAGCCTTCCGGTGGGGCGGCGGAAGAAGGTGCGTCCCTCGGGCAGGTTAATGTTCATCCCGTTGACCGCCGCCATGCCGCCCGTGTCGGAGTTGGAGTCCCCGAAGTTGAAGATCACCACCGACGACGACGACGACGACGGGCGCGGTGGAGTAGTGTCCAGCCGGGCACCAGCATCGGCCTCCACCGGCCGCGGCGCCACGGCCAGGAAGCCGTACCCCGCGGGGTCCGGCGCGTACCGGAGGCAGGCAAGGACGACCGCCGCCGCCACCCCGGCCATCACAAGGTAGTGGTGCAGCCGCAGCGTGGCGCCCGCTGCCTTGTTGCCCCCTGCGGCGCCTGCAACAACGCCGGTCATCCTCCTCGCTCTCTATGCCTAGATCCCCTTCCGATCTATCTAGTCTCTACACCGTCTGGTCACGCTCCGCGCGGATGCCCACCAAAAGCGAGCAAAGTCTCCTCTCGATCTCCCGCCGCGCGCGTGCAGTGCAGGGCCGGGCGCGACTGCGTGAGTGTGAGTGCGTAGTATGTATAGGCGGCATGCAGCAGTTGAGGTTGAGGTTGAGGTGTGGCCTCAGCCTTTTTTCCACAGTAGGTAGTACCGTAGTAGTAGCATAGCATCTCCTCGTTGTCGGGAGATGACGAGACGTCGCACGACGAACCGACGGAGGGATACAATACAACAATGGTGGTGGGGAGAAAAGAAAAGGAAAAGGAAAAGGAAAAGGAAAAGGAAAAGGCCAAGCGGAGAAAGGCGATGCATTAACGGGCGTGTTTATGAATCGATCAGGACCCTCCGCTGGCATCTATGGCGCCATGCTTGGAGTCAAGGGCGGTTGGTGGGGTGGCGGGGTCTGTTGATGATGGTTTTTGCGATATACTCCAAGCATTTGGAGTAATAAAGGCTGGATGCGCGCGCGCGCGAGGGCGGAACGGCGACGGCGCATCTGATCGGCTTCGCTTGCTGCCTCGGGGACCGACGGCGGCGCGGGCGGGGAGGGAGGAGGGACGGGACGACATCATCAGGTAGGTGCCGGGGCGCGCCCACCACACGTCCCGCCCCGTGTGACTTGTTAATGGCGCAGGACCACGGATACCGATCGACCTGTCGACTGTGCTTATGCAGGAGTACAGATCGGAAGCTCCCGCTTATATAGCTATAGTGGGCACCGCCGTCCCGTCGCCCCCCCCTGTGGCGGGAGCAGCAAGCAACAACTCCATCGCGAGCACGACAGTGGCCGCTCCGCTCGTGCGCGCGCAGACGGAGGAGAGCGGGCTGCGCGCGTCCTGTGGCACCGCATGACGCGCATTCGTCGTGCTCGAGAGCGACTTTATATTTATACACAAGACAAGAGTGAGCCCTACGGTTTAGGTTTACGCCCGGTGGCACCACACGACGCTGGCTGGAACTGGAAGCAGCAGGAAGGTTTTTTATCGATCTGTCGTGGCCTCCTTGGACGCACGGAAACGCATTCCTTGTCCGTCATGGCGACTGCTCTCGGCCAGAGCGCGCGCGAGATGCCAAGTGCAAGCGTGACGTACGCGCGGGGGGCACACCAAGACAGAGCGAGCGGCACGGCGGTTGCGATGTCACTTTGCAATCAACGTACCAAGCTAGATGCGACCAAGCTAGCAGTTTTTTTTTTCCCACCGGCACCCCGGCACCGGCGGGGTCTCGGGAGAGCTGGTAAAGTAGCCGGCCGACGGTGATGGGCAGACAGCTTGCGAGGGTTTCAACCGTCCGGACTCGGGAGAGAAGCTAGGTCCCAACCGCAGCAAGAAGGTACGTCGACGTCTCTCGAGGTGAGGCGGCCCAACAGCGCCTGCCCATGTGTTGTGCTCTGTGCAGGGAGAGGGTCCTTTTGGACGTGTCCGAAATCGGGAAAGATCAGCGTCGTCCTTGAACGGCCCCCCGGCCCCTTCTTCGCCCATCGCAACCCAACCATACACTACTCGATTCCACCAATCAGTCCGCGCTCGAGTCGTCCCGTCTAACTTGACAGTGTTGCCGAGTCACATCGGACTTTCAATTATTGTTGCCAACAAAAACAAAACCCCCGCCACTCTATGAGATCACACAGTACAAATCACGTATATGAAGAATCGCCCACCTGATTTCCCGGGCTACGCCGTAAAGAACCAACCTGCAGGACCGCCCAAATCCCTTCTTTTCTTTTCTCAATGCGACGAAAACAGCACACCTTAATACCTTTTATATTGTCTCCTTTTCTTATTCAAAAGAAACTACCATCAGCATAGTGCTGCAAAAGTACCTTTCCTCTGCCAAGGAAACTTGAATTTAACACCTCCACCCAAAATCCACACTCATATTTCCCACTATTTTGCCCCCTATGGGTCCATCCTTGGCCATATGGAAGCTAGGAAACCAAAGAAAAAAAGTTGTGTGTGTGGTGGGGGACACAAGAACGAGCTCTAAGGTTTATATAAAGGTGTGCTGGAGAATTCCCCACCAAGTTTGGACACATCCTTATCTCCATAAATCTATATTTACCCCCATACCTTGTCTTCTAGCAGTGATGCTAAAGCTCACTAGTAGACTTGTTAGTTGTGGGTTCTGAATCACTAAGTATCAATCAAGGGATATTGATTTTAGTGGGAGTAGATTGTATTAAATGTTTAATATGATTTACTCTATCATGGATATTTTTGTCTTAGTATTTTGCATTATTTTGTTGTAGATAAATGGCACCTAGCTGAAAGTCGCCTAGAGGGGGGGGGGTGAATAGGGCGAAACTGAAATTTACAAAGTTAATCACAACTACAAGCCGGGTTAGCGTTAGAAATATAAACGAGTCCGAGAGAGGGCGTAAAAACAAATCGCAAACGAATAAAGAAGTGAGACACAAGGATTTGTTTTACCGAGGTTCGGTTCTCTCAAACCTACTCCCCGTTGAGGTGGTCACAAAGACCGAGTCTCTTTCAACCCTTTCCCTCTCTCAAACGGTCCCTCGGACCGAGTGAGCTTCTCTTCTCAATCAAACGGGAACAAACTTCCCCGCAAGGACCACCACACGATTGGTGTCTCTTGCCTTGATTACAATTGAAATGATCGCAAGAAAGAATGAGAAAAAGAAGCAATCCAAGCGCAAGAGCTCAAATGAACACAACAATCACTCTCTCTAATCGCTAAAGCTTTGAGTGGAATTGGGAGAGGATTCGATCTCTTTGGTGTGTCTAGAATTGAATGCTAGAGCTCTTGTAAATGGTTGGAAGGTGGAAAGCTTGGATGACTTGAATGTGGGGGTGGTTGGGGTATTTATAGCCCCAACCACCAAACTTGACCGTTGGTGGAGGCTGCACTCGACGGGCGCACCGGACAGTCCGGTGCGCCAACCACGTCACCTGGCCGATGGGTTCCGACCGTTGGAGCTCTGTCTTGTGGGCCCGCCTGGCTGTCCGGTGGTGCACCAGACAGGCCTTGTAGGCTGTCCGGTGTGTCACCCGCGTGTGCCCTGCTCCTCTGCGCGCGCAGGCGCGCATTTAATGTGTTGCAGTCGACCATTGCGCGCGAACTAGCCGTTGCTCCGCTGTCACACCGGACAGTCCAGTGTGCACCGGACACTGTCCGGTGACTCACCGGACAGTCCGGTGAATTTTAGCGGAGCAGATTCCCGAAGCTGGCGAGTTCAGAGTTGCTCTCCCCTAGAGCACGAGACACTGTCCGGTGGTGCACCGGACAGTCCGATGAATTATAGCGGAGCTCCTCTGAAAATTTCCTGAAGGTGAAGAGTTGGGCGTCGAGTTCCCTGGTGCACCGGACACTGTCCGGTGGCACACCGGACAGTCCGGTGCGCCAGACCAGGGTGCCTTCCGGGTAATCCTTTGCTCTCTGATTGAACCCTTTTCTTGGTCTTTTTATTGGCTTATTGTGAACCTTTGGCACCTGTAGAACTTATAAACTAGAATAAACTAGTTAGTCCAATTATTTGTGTTGGGCAATTCAACCACCGAAATCAATTAGGAAATAGGTGTAAGCCTAATTCCCTTTCAATCTCCCCCTTTTTGGTGATTGATGCCAACACAAACCAAAGCAAATATAGAAGTGCATAATTGAACTAGTTTGCAAAAAGTAAGTGCAAAGGTTACTAAGAATTGAACCAATAAATATTTTCATAAGATATGCATGGATTGTTTCTTTATATTCTCAACATTTTGGACCACGCTAGCACCACATGTTTTGTTTTTGCAAATTCTTTTTGTAAATCCTTTTCAAAGTCCTTTTGCAAATAGTCAAAGGTAAATGAATAAGATTTTGCGGAGCATTTTCAAGATTTGAAATTTTCTCCCCTTGTTTCAAATGCTTTTCCTTTGACTAAACAAAACTCCCCCCTTAATAAAATCTTCCTCTTAGTGTTCAAGAGGGTTTTAAGATATCAATTTTGAAAAATACTACTCTCTCCCCCTTTTGAACACAATGAGATACCAATTTGAAAATCATAAGTTTTAAAATTTGGTGGTGGTGCGGTCCTTTTGCTTTGGGCTAATACTCTCTCTCCCTTTGGCATGAATCGCCAAAAACGGATGTTTGAGTGAAATATAAGCCCTTTTCTAACTACTTTCTCCCCTTTGGCAAATAAAACATATGAGTGAAGATTATACCAAAGATGGAGAGTTGCTCGGAGCGACGACGAGGGATGAGTTATGGAGTGGAAGCCTTATATTCGCCGAAGACTCCAATTCCCTTTCAATATACCTATGACTTGGTTTGAAATATACTTGAAAACACATTAGTCATAGCATATATAAAAGAGACATGATCAAAGGTATATTTATGAGCTATGTGTGCAAAGCATCAAAAGAAATTTCTAGAATCAAGAATATTTAGCTCATGTCTAAGTTTGGTAAAAGTTTGTTCATCTAATGGCTTGGTAAAGATATCGGCTAATTGATCTTTAGTATTAATGTATGCAATCTCGATATCTCCCTTTTGTTGGTGATCCCTTAAGAAGTGATACCGAATGGCTATGTGTTTAGTGCGGCTATGCTCAACGGGATTATCCGCCATATGGATTGCACTCTCATTATCACATAGAAGAGGAACTTTGGTTAATTTGTAACCATAGTCCCTAAGGGTTTGCCTCATCCAAAGTAGTTGCGCGCAACAATGGCCTGCGGCAATGTACTCGGCTTCGGCGGTAGAAAGAGCTACGAAATTTTGCTTCTTTGAAGCCCAAGACACCAAGGATCTCCCCAAGAACTGGCAAGTCCCCGATGTGCTCTTTCTATTAATTTTACACCCCGCCCAATCGGCATCCGAATAACCAATTAAATCAAATGTGGATCCCCGAGGGTACCAAAGCCCAAACTTAGGAGTATAAGCGAAATATCTTAAGATTCGTTTTACGGCCGTAAGGTGAGCTTCCTTAGGGTCGGCTTGGAATCTTGCACACATGCATACGGAAAGCATAATGTTCGGTCGAGATGCACATAAATAGAGTAATGAGCCTATCATCGACCGATATACCTTTTGATCTACAGATTTACCTTCTGTGTCGAGGTCGAGATGCCCATTAGTTCCCATGGGTGTCTTGATGGGCTTGGCATCCTTTATCCCAAACTTGTTTAGAATGTCTTGAGCATACTTCATTTGGCTAATGAAGGTGCCCTCATGGAGTTGCTTCACTTGAAATCCTAAGAAATACTTCAACTCCCCCATCATTGACATCTCGAATTTCTGTGTCATGATCCTACTAAATTCTTCACATGTAGATTCGTTAGTAGACCCAAATATAATATCATCAACATAAATTTGGCATACAAACAAATCATTGTCAAGAGTTTTCGTGAATAGAGTAGGATCGGCCTTTCTGACTTTGAAGCCATTAGCAATAAGGAAATCTCTTAGGCATTCATACCATGCTCTTGGGGCTTGCTTGAGCCCATAAAGCGCCTTAGAGAGCCTATAGACATGGTTAGAGTACTCACTGTCTTCAAAGCCAGGAGGTTGCTCAACATAGACCTCCTCCTTGATTGGTCCGTTGAGGAAGGCACTCTTCACGTCCATTTGATAAAGCTTGAAGCCATGGTAAGTAGCATAGGCTAATAATATACGAATGGACTCAAGCCTAGCTACGGGTGCATAGGTTTCACCGAAATCCAAACCTTCGACTTGGGAGTATCCCTTGGCCACAAGTCGAGCTTTGTTCCTTGTCACCACACCATGCTCATATTGTTTGTTGTGGAAGACCCACTTGGTTCCTACAACATTTTGGTTAGGACGTGGAACCAAATGCCATACCTCATTCCTCGTGAAGTTGTTGAGCTCCTCTTGCATCGCCACCACCCAATCCGAATCTTGAAGTGCTTCCTCTACCCTGTGTGGCTCAATAGAGGAAACAAAGGAGTAATGCTCACAAAAATGTGCAACACGAGATCTAGTGGTTACCCCCTTATGAATATCGCCGAGAATGGTGTCGACGGGGTGATCTCGTTGGATTGCTTGGTGGACTCTTGGGTGTGGCGGTCTTGGTTCTTCATCCTCCTTGTCTTGATCATTTGCATCTCCCCCTTGATCATTGCTGTCATCTTGAGGTGGCTCATCATTTTGATTTTCTCCTTCATCAACTTGAGCCTCGTCCTCATTTTGAGTTGGTGGAGATGCTTGCGTGGAGGAGGATGGTTGATCTTGTGCATGTGGTGGCTCTTCGGATTCCTTAGGACACACATCCCCAATGGACATGTTCCTTAGCGTGATGCACGGAGCCTCTTCATTACCTATCTCGTCAAGGTCAACTTGCTCTACTTGAGAGCCATTAGTTTCATCAAACACAACATCACAAGAAACTTCAACTAGTCCTGAGGACTTGTTAAAGACTCTATATGCCCTTGTGTTTGAATCATATCCTAGTAAAAAGCCTTCTACTGTCTTAGAAGCAAATTTAGATTTTCTACCTCTTTTAACAAGAATAAAGCATTTGCTACCAAAGACTCTAAAATATGAAATGTTGGGCTTTTTACCGGTTAGGAGTTCGTATGATGTCTTCTTGAGGATTCGGTGTAGATACAACTGGTTGATGGCGTAGCAGACGGTGTTGACTGCCTCGGCCCAAAACCGATCCGGCGTCTTGTACTCATCAAGCATGGTTCTTGCCATGTCCAATAGAGTTCTATTCTTCCTCTCCACTACACCATTTTGTTGTGGCGTGTAGGGAGAAGAGAACTCATGCTTGATGCCCTCCTCCTCAAGGAAGCCTTCAATTTGTGAATTCTTGAACTCCGTCCCGTTGTCGCTTCTAACTTTCTTGATCCTTAAGCCGAACTCATTTTGAGCCCGTCTCAAGAATCCCTTTAAGGTTTCTTGGGTTTGAGATTTTTCCTGCAAAAAGAACACCCAAGTGAAGCGAGAATAATCATCCACAATAACTAGACAGTACTTACTCCCGCCGATGCTTATGTAAGCTATCGGGCCGAATAAATCCATGTGTAGGAGCTCCAGTGGCCTGTCAGTCGTTATGATGTTCTTATGCGGATGATGAACACCAACTTGCTTCCCTGCTTGGTATGCGCTACAAATCCTGTCTTTCTCAAAATGAACATTTGTTAATCCTAAAATGTGCTCTCCCTTTAGAAGCTTATGAAGATTCTTCATTCCAACATGGGCTAGTCGGCGGTGCCAGAGCCAACCCATGTTAGTCTTAGCAATTAAGCAAGTGTCGAGTTCCGCTCTATCAAAATCTACCAAGTATAACTGACCCTCTAACACTCCCTTAAATGCTACTGAATCATCACTCCTTCTAAAGACAGTGACACCTACATCAGTAAATAGACAATTGTAGCCCATTTGACATAATTGGGAAACGGAAAGCAAGTTATAATCTAAGGAATCTACAAGAAAAACATTGGAAATGGAATGGTCAGGTGAAATAGCAATTTTACCCAAACCTTTGACCAAACCTTGATTTCCATCCCCGAATGTGATAGCTTGTTGGGGATCTTGATTTTTCTCATAGGAGGAGAACATCTTCTTCTCCCCTGTCATGTGGTTTGTGCACCCGCTGTCGATTATCCAACTTGAGCCCCCGGATGCATAAACCTACAAAACAATTTTAGTTCTTGACTTTAGGTACCCAAACGGTTTTGGATCCTTTAGCATTAGAAACAAGAACTTTGGGTACCCAAACACAAGTCATGGAGCCCTTGTGTTTGCCCCCAACAAACTTGGCAACTACCTTGCCGGATTTGTTAGTCAAAACATAAGATGCATCAAAAGTTTTAAATGAAATGTCATGATCATTTGATGCACTAGGAGTTTTCTTCTTAGGCAACTTAGCACGGGTTGGTTGCCTAGAGCTAGATGTCTCACCCTTATACATAAAAGCATGATTAGGGCCAGAGTGAGACTTCCTAGAGTGAATTCTCCTAATTTTGCTCTCAGGATAACCGGCAGGGTATAAAATGTAACCCTTGTTATCCTGAGGCATGGGAGCCTTGCCCTTAACAAAGTTGGATAATTTCTTAGGAGGGGCATTAAGTTTGACATTGTCCCCCTTTTGGAAGCCAATGCCATCCTTGATGCCAGGGCGTCTCCCACTATAGAGCATACTACGAGCAAATTTAAATTTTTCATTTTCAAGTTCATGCTCGGCAATTTTAGCATCTAATATTGCTATATGATCATTTTGTTGTTTAATTAAAGTCATATGATCATGAATAACATCAATATCAACATCTCTACATCTAGCACAAATAGACACATGCTCAACGGTAGATGTAGAGGGTTTGCAAGAATTAAGTTCAACAATCTTAGCACGCAAAATGTCATTGTTATCTCTAAGATCGGAAATGGAAGCATTGCAAACATCTAATTCTTTAGCCTTAGCAAGCAATTTTTCATTTTCAATCCTAAGGCTAGCAAGAAAATCATTCAATTCTTCAATCTTAGCAAGTAAATCAACATTATTATCTCTAAGATTGGGAATTGAAACATTACAAACATTAGAATCAACCTTAGCAATAAGTTTAGCATTTTCATTTCTAAGGTTGGCAATAGTATCATGGCAAGTGCTTAGCTCACTAGACAATTTTTCACATTTTTCAACTTCTAGAGCGTAAGCATTTTTAACCTTAACATGCTTTTTGTTTTCCTTGATTAGGAGTCCTCTTGGGAGTCCAAGAGATCATCCTTTTCATGGATAGCACTAATTAATTCATTTAATTTTTCTTTTTGTTGCATGTTTAGGTTGGCAAAAAGGGTACGCAAATTATCCTCCTCATCACTAGCATTATCATCACTAGAGGACTCATATTTAGTGGAGGATTTGGATTTAACCTTCTTCTTTTTGCCGTCCTTTGCCATGAGGCACTTGTGGCCGACTTGGGGAAGAGAAGTCCCTTGTTGACGGCGATGTTGGCGGCGTCCTCGTCGGAGGAGGAGTCGGTGGAGCTCTCATCGGAGTCCCACTCGCGGCACACATGGGCATCACCGCCCTTCTTCTTGTGATATCTCTTCTTCTCCTTTCTTCTCCCCTTCTTGTCGTCGCCCCTGTCACTGTCACTAGAAATAGGACATTTGGCAATAAAGTGACCGGCCTTACCACATTTGTAGCAAACTTTCTTGGAGCGGGGCTTGTAATCTTTCCCCCTCCTTTGCTTGAGGATTTGGCGAAAGCTCTTGATGATGAGCGCCATCTCCTCATTGTCGAGCTTTGAGGCGTCGATTGGTTGTCTACTTGATGTAGACTCCTCCTTCTTCTCCTCCGTCGCTTTGAATGCGACCGGTTGTGCTTCCGATGTGGAAGGGCCATCAAGCTCGTTGATCTTCTTTGAGCCTTTGATCATCAATTCAAAGCTCACAAAATTCCCGATTACTTCCTCGGGAGTCATTAGTGTATATCTAGGATTGCCACAAATTAATTGAACTTGAGTAGGGTTAAGGAAAACAAATGATCTAAGAATAACCTTAATCACTTCGTGGTCATCCCATTTTTTGCTCCCGAGGTTGCGCACTTGGTTCACCAAGGTTTTGAGTCGGTTGTACATGTCTTGTGGCTCCTCCCCTTGGCGAAGACGGAAGCGACCGAGCTCCCCCTCGATCGTTTCTCGCTTGGTGATCTTGGTCACCTCATCTCCCTCGTGCGCGGTCTTTAGCACGTCCCAAATTTCCTTAGCACTCTTCAACCCTTGCACCTTATTAAACTCCTCTTGACTTAGAGAGGCGAGGAGTATAGTTGTGGCTTGGGAGTTGAAGTGTTGGATTTGGGCCACTTCGTCCTCATCATAATCTTCATCCCCTACGGATGGTACCTGTACACCAAACTCAACAACATCCCATATACTTTTGTGGAGTGAGGTTAGGTGATATCGCATCATATCACTCCACCTAGCATAATCTTCACCATCAAACGTTGGTGGTTTGCCTAATGGGACGGAAAGTAAAGGCGTATGTTTAGGAATGCGAGGATAGCGTAGGGGGATCTTACTATACTTCTTGCGCTCATGGCGCTTAGAAGTAATGGACGGCGCGTCGGAGCCGGAGGTTGATGGTGATGAAGTGTCGGTCTCATAGTAGACCACCTTCCTCATCTTCTTCTTTTTGTCACCGCTCCGATGCGACTTGTGGGAAGAGGATTTCTTCTCCTTCCCCTTCCCCTTGTTGCGGGACTCTTCTGATGACACCTTCCCGTGGCTTGTAGTGGGCTTGTCGCCGGTCTCCATCTCCCTCTTGGCGTAATCTCCCGACATCACTTCGAGCGGTTAGGCTATAATGAAGCACCAGGCTCCGATACCAATTGAAAGTCGCCTAGAGGGGGGGGGGTGAATAGGGCGAAACTGAAATTTACAAAGTTAATCATAACTACAAGCCGGGTTAGCGTTAGAAATATAAACGAGTCCGAGAGAGGGCGTAAAAACAAATCGCAAGCGAATAAAGAAGTGAGACACAAGGATTTGTTTTATCGAGGTTCGGTTCTCTCAAACCTACTCCCCGTTGAGGTGGTCACAAAGACCGGGTCTCTTTCAACCCTTTCCCTCTCTCAAACGGTCTCTCGGACCGAGTGAGCTTTTCTTCTCAATCAAACGGGAACAAACTTCCCCGCAAGGACCACCACACAATTGGTGTCTCTTGCCTTGATTACAATTGAGATGATCGCAAGAAAGAATGAGAAAAAGAAGCAATCCAAGCGCAAGAGCTCAAATGAATACAACAATCACTCTCTCTAATCGCTAAAGCTTTGAGTGGAATTGGGAGAGGATTCGATCTCTTAGGTGTGTCTAGAATTGAATGCTAGAGCTCTTGTAAATGGTTGGAAGGTGGAAAGCTTGGATGACTTGAATGTGGGGGTGGTTGGGGTATTTATAGCCCCAACCACCAAACTTGACCATTGGTGGAGGCTGCACTCGACGGGCGCACCGGACAGTCCGGTGCGCCACCGGACACTGTCCGGTGCGCCAGCCACGTCACTTGGCCGATGGGTTCCGACCGTTGGAGCTCTGTCTTGTGGGCCCGCCTGGCTGTCCGGTGGTGCACCGGACAGGCCATGTAGGCTGTCCGGTGTGCCACCCGCGCGTGCCCTGCTCCTCTGCGCGCGCAGGTGCGCATTTAATGCGTTGCAGTCGACCGTTGCGCGCGAACTAGCCGTTGCTCCGCTGTCACACCGGACAATCCGGTGTGCACCGGACACTGTCCGGTGACTCACCGGACAGTCCGGTGAATTTTAGCGGAGCGAATTCCCGAAGCTGCCGAGTTCAGAGTTGCTCTCCCCTGGAGCACCGGACACTGTCCGGTGGTGCACCGGACAGTCCGGTGAATTATAGCGGAACTCCTCTGAAAATTCCCGAAGGTGAAGAGTTGGGCGTCGAGTTCCCTGGTGCACTGGACACAGTCCGGTGGCACACCGGACAGTCCGGTGCGCCAGACTAGGGTGCCTTCCGGGTAATCCTTTGCTCTCTGATTGAACCCTTTTCTTGGTCTTTTTATTGGCTTATTGTGAACCTTTGGCACCTGTAGAACTTATAAACTAGAACAAACTAGTTAGTCCAATTATTTGTGTTGGGCAATTCAACCACCGAAATCAATTAGGAAATAGGTGTAAGCCTAATTCCCTTTCACTAGCACACCAACATTTGCTTTGCGATCAATTTTTGAAAAGGATAAGTTAAATGGAACAAACTATACGGATTGGATCCGTAACCTGAGAATTGTTCTCAAGGCTGAAAAAAGGAAGACGTTCTAGATACCCCACCGCGAGAGGATCCTAATGAAGATGCAACTGTTGCAGCTAAAACCGCTTACAAGAAAGCAATGGATGTTAATCTTGAAGTGAGTTGCCTGATGCTTGCTTACATGGAGCCTGAGCTACATGTATAGTTTGAGATAAACCATGAGGCGCACAATATGATCATGGCGGTCAAGGATATGTTCTAGACTTAGGCTAGGACTCAAAGGTTCAATGTGTACAAAGCCTTTCTAGAATGCAAGCTAGCAGAAGGTGCATCAGTTGGGCCACATGTAATCAAAATGGTTGGTTACAGTCAGAGGTTGGAGAAGCTAGGCTACCCAATAGGGCAAGGGTTGGCCACTGACTTCATTTTGGCATCTATTCCGCCCAGCTATAGAAACTTCATTACTGTCACACCCGGATTTTAGGGGCACGGCCAAACCCGTGCGCGAACTTCACCAAGTGTGATAGGATCAAGTCTCACACATATGATTACTCATGGTATAGAAATGAATGTCACATCATTTATATATAACAGAGTTCTGTAAAAAATAGTTAAATAATTACATCATATGAAGACAACGATCCAGCAACTATAGTTGACTGGGAGATGATGGCCTAGACCACTCACGAACTCATCATGGCATCATTCACGTGCCTCATCCTGTGATACCTGCTCCTGACCTGGGGGAATGTGAGTACAACAAGGGTGAGCTCACATAAGTTCATCGTTCAACAAGTTGTGGGGAATAATGTGCATGAACTCACCAAAGGTAGGAGCTCATGTGAAGTGTAAAGCTTACCAAAGAAGATGGTTAAAGCTGAGCATTGCTTTTAAAGTTGGTCAAAATTTTATTAGCAGTTACTAGTATAAGTAGATACCAACCCAATTAAATAAGAGATCAAAATTAATAACAACACCCATAATGCAATGCAATGCAAATGACAAATTAAGTTTAATTCTATAAATTAATCATATGAGTATCCGAGCCGCTCATGATCGTGAGCACGAAAGATATACCAGTTTTACACTCTGCAGAGGTTGCACATCTTTACCCACAAGTTGTGTATCTCGTCTAGCTAGGGTTTGCAAGGCGCTTAAACACTTTCGAGGTGAATGGCTAGGGATCCACTACGAGGCCTTTACAAAGTTCCACTAGCTTCAGAAAAAACCCGCTACGGTTTCTGAGAAGGGCAATATAGGAATCCCTCGTCCGAAAAGACATCGCAGCATGATCGACTTGAGAACCTCCCTATACGCAGCTCCTCTACCACCCTTGCCCCCTTTTAGGAAAGATAGTCATCCACTAGCTTTCCTAATTAGTCAGCCAAGGGTGTCCCATACCACCCTTGTGGTAGCACTGTTTCCCCAGGTGGTTCTCCATGTTCTAATTAGCATAATGATCTTATCATGAACAATAATAAACAACAATAGAATTGGAACATGAACATAATATAACATTACTTGCCCAAACCTAGGTAGAGCAATAGCAAAACTACCCAATAGTTCTTTTGTCTGCAAGGTGTGGGATAAACAATGCTAGGGAAGCCTATTAGGTCCCATCAAATTAACTTGATATGTCACAGTGATTAACAGGAATATTATTGGGTGAAGAAAAGTGATCAAGGGCACAACTTGCCTTAGACTCGAGATTCCAATGTACCAACTTGGTCTTCAAGTGACTCGTAACCTCGCTGCTACTCGTAGTAATACAAACAAACATAATATAGACAAAATTAACATCACACCAAACATAAGAACAAACTACATAATGATGTTCTACGCATCACAACTAGATCGTAGGTTCAAGAACCACTAAATTTGGAGGTACGGTTATAAAGTTATGATTTTTCGAAGGTTTAATTGTCTACTATAAAGCAAAGGAGGTACAAGATTTTACTCGTAGGTTTCATGGTAATACAAAGTTACTAGATGATAAACAATATTATTGTGAGATTAATGCAACTGGAATTGATCAAAAAGGTTAAAATGAATTAAATATGAATTAAACAAGTTTCTGGAATTATTTTTATACTAAAAATCCTTTTCTTTATTAATTTCACTCATTTTATTTAACCTATGGAATGCAGAGATAAATTTCAGAGAGCTTGGGGTTTAATTCATAAATTCCAGCGAAGGAGGACGGCGGGTTAGTTTCTAGGTTTTCTAGGGTTTCTTATGTAAAAGAACCCAGCGAAGGTGTACCTTCTGTTGTGAGACATCCGATCCTAGATCAGAGGCCCATATTAGATCGAACCTCACTCGAAACGGTATCTAGTGATAGCCACCCGATCGATGATTAACGGACCGCAGCGACCCACACCATTATACAACTAGAGCCCTTGATTTCCAGATCGGTGGTCACGATTTAAAGTGCAAAGGGGTATGCGTTGGATCTAATCACGGTCGTCTATTCACAGATCCAGGGTCCGAGGACCATCTTCTTCCTCCAGCCACTGGCCAAACCCGGCTGCGCCGCCAAGCCTCCCCCATGGTGGAGGAGCCCGGCGAGATCCATGTCCGGCAGAGTTTATCTTTTCCTTATTTTTAGGAAGAGTAATTTCAAGGGTAAGAGAATAAAATATATCTTACTTCAAAACCTTTGGAGAATTCTACTAAATCCCAAAACCGAGATTTGAGGTGTTACATACGAACTACCATATTGAAAGGGAAATGGACCTAAACATTTCCCATAAATCGATTTTGGTGGTTGACGTCCATCACAAAACCACGTGGACTAACTAGTTTGTCTAGATGTCAATTATCTCAGGTGCATAAGGTTCAACACTAACCAAGAAAGAGATCAAGTTGGAGACTCAAACAAATTTGGAGCAAAGGACTTGAGAGTGTGCTGCCAAGTGGCGCACCGGATAGTGTCCGGTGCACCAGGCCCACGCACAAGCGAACATGCCACTCTCGGGAATTCTCTAGGCGCGCTCTGCTATATTTCACCGAACTGTCCGGTGCACACCGGACATGTCCAGTGAGCCAGCGGAGCAACGATCACTACGCGTCAACGGTCGACTGCAAAAGTAAACAGTGACGAACAGTGCGCGACAGAAGTCAGAGCGCAGAAGTGAGAGGTAACCGGACATGTCCGGTGTGGCACTGAGCATGTCCGGTGTGGCACCGGACTGTTCGGTGCAGCTACAAGATAAGGGTTCCAATGGTCGTCTGCTCCAAAACCCCAACGGGCGTGCTGATGTGGCGCGCACCAGACAGTGAACAATGTCTGTCCGGTGCACCACTGGACTATCCAGTGTGCCCATCGCCAGCAAAAATAGCCAACGGCTAGGAAGTGATTGGAGGCTATAAATACCCCCCAACCACCTCATTCAAAGCCATCCAAGTTTTCTGAAGTTCCTATTCAATACAAGAGCAAAGCCAACCACTCAAAGACACATTCAAAGCATTCAATCCTCTCCAAGTCTCAAAATCAACTCAACCACTTAGTGACTTGAGAGAGAGAGAGAGAGATTTTGTGTTCATTTGCGCTCTTGTCGTTTGGATTGCCTTCTCTTCTTCCCATTCTTATTTTCTAAGTGCTTGTAAAGCTTGCAAGAGACACCTAAGTGTGTGGTGGTCCTTGCGGGGTCTTAGTGACCCAATTGATTAAGAAGAAGGCTTATCCGGTCTAAGTGACCATTTGAGAGAGGCAAAGGGTTGCAATAGACCCGGCCTTTGTGGCCTCCTCAACGGGGACTAGGTTCTTTGGAACTGAACCTCGGTAAAACAAATCACCATGTTCATTTGTGTTGATTTCCATTTGATTTGTTTTCCCTCTTTCCTCTCTCTAAAGTTTCCTTGCTAATATCAATTTGAGTTTGCTCCCAAACGTCATCCGCATCATTTGAGCAACTCATAGCAAGAGAAATTATCTTCCACTCTCGGATTTAATTCTAATGCTAACCCCGGCCTTAGTGTGTATCTAAATTTATAAATTTCAGGTTTCGCCTATTCACCCCCCTCTAGGAGACTTTCACATATGCATGGGGTAGAGAAGGGCCTCAATGAACTATGTGGCATACTGAAAACAGCAGAGAGTGACATAAAGAAAAGCGATGGCAGCAGCGGCCATATGATGGCGGTCCAAAATAAACCTAACTTTAAGATGAAGGGTAAATCTCAAAAGAAGAAGGGCAAGGCAAAGGCTACAGTGTCACACCCGGTTTTGGAAGTCAAATCGAAAGCAAACCATGTACATGCCAGGATCATAACTCACGTACACAGCGATTACATAAATGACTCATCATAGCACAATGCTTCGTATAACAATAAAGAGTAAGTAATAATATTATAGACTAGAGCCATTTACATTGTAAAAATCAAAGTGCACAAAGTAGAAACATAGCCAATGTAAATAAACCCACCACAGGCAGTTGACTGGGGGAGGTTGCAAGCTTAATCCTTGAACTTGTCGAAGTTCTAGAACTCCTAGAGATCTGCCTCGACACCTTCTTCTTTTTATTTACCCGAGCATAGATAGCTCCAAAGGCAACTTAGTGTTTCGTGAAAGCAAGGGTGGGTACTGAAAGGGAAATGCATCAACCATCTCCTATAATCGATTTTGGTGTTTGATGACCATCACAAAACTTATGGACTAACTAGTTTGCCTAGTTGATCTTTTCTTAGGTCCATAAAGTTCATGCACATCTATAAGGAAAAAGGACCCTTGGCCGATTATATAAATATGGAGTGAATCAGACATGCACCAGCCTGCGGTGCACTAGACAGTGTCCGGTGCCCAGGCTGGCGCGCCCGACGAACAGGCTGCTCTCGAGAAAACTCAGCGCTCCTGTAAAGCCCAAATTTTTGTATAAGAGAAATAATAATAATAAAATAAACAAATACAGAAAAGAAAATGAACCTCATGTTGAGATTCTGGTATTTTCACATTAGTATTCACATTAGTAAGAATACAAGTTTAGATGGAAGGACAATAACTAGAGGTAAGAATTACATATTAATTGTTTTGCACTCCTTAAAAACATATTAAGCAAATTGTTCCTTGATAATGATTAAGGTATTGGATATTCATTTTTTGAAAGTAATATTTTCTTTTCTAAAATGAAATGAATGTGTGCATAGCACATTTGGACCTTGGCCTAACACAAAGGAATAAAATAATTAATATAAATATATGAAAATAAGTACTGTGAATTCATATTGTAGCATCTGAACATAAAATTCAGAGTTTGATTGATTTTATGTGAATTTGAATACTAAAAAGCAAACAAATAGAAAAGAAAACAAAAAAAGAAATAAAAGAAAAGGGCAAAAGTTACTGTTGGGCCGACTCACAGTCACCGCGGCCCACCTCATTCTATCCCCACATCTGCGCGGCCCACTTCCTTCCCCTCCCCTTTTCTTTGGTTCTGGTCGCATCTGCATGTGGGCCCCACCTGTTATCTCCTTTATCCGCGCTCGCATACCAAACAGAACCCGCGCGGATCGCAAACCGAAGGCGCATTTTGTTTGGAATTCTTCCGGTTGGGCCACAATTCCAACCCGATTGCCCCTCGCCATGGCTATAAATCCTAGCAGCGACATACCACGAGAATTCCCTGTCCATCAAGCCTCAAGCCATCGCCATCCATACACGTTTTGCGGGCGCGTCATCGGAGCTGGTGATTACCGCCGTGGCGCCCTCGTATGCCCACGGTTAGTAGTGACATACGCCCACGGTTGGCGCCGGTTTTCCTGGCGTCCCTAGGAAACTATTGGACGCATCGTCGGGCATGATTGGGACCTAGTACATCGAGGATTCCTCACCGGTGGTTGTTCCTTGACGCCGTGCCGCCACGGGCCATAACCAGAGCTGACGGCTGGGCAATTCACGGTAAGAAGTTCGTGCTCATGTTTGCCCCCTCCCCCTCTACGTGTAGCACTCGATTGATTGGAGAGAATGTAGCGGGGTGCGGGATTAGCGGTCTCCCGGTGATGCCGCCGTCGTGTATAAGCAGTGCGCTGCCGCGGCTTAGTGCTTAGGTGGTGATGCTTCCTGAGCCCTGGAATCGATCACGGACGGGCGTGATTGAAAGGAGCGCTTGCCCTTCGTGTTTTTAATCAAGGCTGTTGGATCAGGAACCATGGGACACGATTGAATCTTGAATAATTAAATCGCGATCATTGATCTCGCCATCTGCGGCCAGTGCTACAGACTGGTCCATTTTGGCGCCGGGTCTAATCCGGACCGTGTGTCGGCCATCAGAAGGCTAGGGTGCGGCACTGACATGGTCGGATCTCGAGCGTCGATCTTGGATCAGTGGAATGTGACCGCATACCGGTTTGACCTAGGCGTGATCTAATCTGGACCGTTCGAATTTGATCGGACGACTCAGGTTTCAGGATACCCCTTCGCCGAGCAAAAGTGCAAAAGAGACCCTACGATTTTTAAAATAAACCCGCCATCCCCTTTTAGTGTAGATTAATTATAGTCGGGTCCGAGAATTTTGCAAAACAACCCCTGCGGTGTCTGGTTTTTATAGCTGCAGTCCAAGTGAATTTAAGTTTTAATAAAATGAACCAGAAAATGATTTTTGACTTCAGAAACTTGTTTAATTCATCTATAATTCATTTTAACCCCCAATTGAGTCATTCTAGTTGCATTAAATTCATAATAATATTATTTATCATCTAGAAACCTTACTTTATTATGAAACTTAGATTTAAAAATTATGCACTTAGGTTTTCTAAATCCAACACTTAAAACTTTGGAAATCCATAACTTCTTCGTTTTAGTTCAGATTTGACCCATTCCAGTTGCAATAGCTTCATATAAATATTTACTACGTAGTAATAACATTAATTATACAATGTTACATACTTTTATTGTTAGATATATATTTATCCTATGTCCACTTGATTAACTCTTCTAAATCAAAGCTAACATGTCCATAATTATGAGTTAATTAAGATATAATCTCTAGTCAAGTTATAATTAAGATTAAAGTTGAATAGATTATTTCTTTAGATTATCTTTATAAAATCAACTCAAGACCTAGTTTTAATTACTTCATCACGTAGACCTTCTGAATACCATAACTCCTTAACTGTAACTCTGATTTTAGCCATTCTCGAACCCACGATCTTGTATTCTTATGATTGGTGTGATGTTATTTTTGCCTATACCATGTTTGTTTGTATTTCTACGACTAGGCGAGGCTACGAGCCACATGAAGAGCAAGTTGGTACCTGGAATCTCAAGTCCCAGTCAAGTTGTGCGCTTAATCACTTCTTTTTACCCAGTCATGTTCTTATTAATCATAATGATCTGCATAGGTTAATTTTGATGGGACCCAATAGGTTACCCTAGTTTGGCTATCTTTATACCCTATTCACCACTGAAGTTCTGGGTAGTACATGTTATTGCTTTATGTGGTTTTGGGTATGGAGATATACATTATTCATGATCATACTTTATTATCAGTTTGTTATTTACTGTACATGATAAGATCATTATGTTAATTGGAACATGGAGCGACCAATCGGGAAAATAGTGCTACCACAAGGGTGGTATGTGACGCCCTTGGCTGACTAATTAGGAAAGCTAGTGGAGGACTACCTTACCCGAAAGGGGCAAGGGCAGTAGGGGAGTGGTCAGTGTAGGGAGGCCCTTGGGTTGATTTTGCTACGATGGCGGTCAGGTGAGGGGTCCCTGCATTGGAGCTTCCTAGAAACTGTAGCGGGTTTTCTGAAGCTAGTGGAACTTTGTAAAGGCCTCATAGTGTTACCCTGCCTCGCCTCCTTGGAAGAGGTGTATGGGATTGGTCTTCCCTTGGTAGATGGGTAACATGACTTGTGGGTAAAGATTTGCAACCTCTATAGAGTGTAAAACTGGTATATCAGCCGTGCTCACGGTCATGAGCAGCTCAGACCCTCACATGATTAATTTATGAAACTAAATTCAATTTGTCATATGCATTGCATCGTAGGTGTTGTTATCAGTTTTGTTCTACTACTTAATTGGGTTGGTATTTACTTATACTTAGTAATTGTTAATAAAATTTTGACCAACTTTAAAAGCAATGCTCAACTCTAACCATCCTCTTTAGTAAGCCTTACACTTCATATGAGCTCCTACCTTTGGTGAGTTCATGCACATTATTCCCCACAACTTGTTGAGCAATGAACATATGTGAGCTCACTCTTGCTGTCTCACACCCTCCCACAGGTCAAGATCAGGTACCGCAGGATGAGGCGCATGGAGGATGCTGCGACGAGTTCGTGAGAGGTCTAGGCCGTCGTCTCCCAGTCAACTTTTGGGTTGCTGGATCGTCGTCTTCTTATGATGTAATTATTTATTTATTTTGTACATAACTCCTATTATATAGTAAAGATGTGACATTTGTTTCTGTACCACTATTCATCATATGTGTGAGACTTGGTCCCATCACATCTGGTGATTATTTTGCACCCGGGTTTTGGACCCCTAAAACCTGGGTGTGACAGCTCCGCGGCTAAAATTCATCGGACTGTCCGGTGTGCACCAGATTGTCCGGTGAGCCCACGGCCAATGGTCATCTTCGCCAGCGGTCGACTGCCACGCGACTGCCACGGGTCAGAAACGTTAGAAGTCAGAAAGAGTCAGCGACGATTAGGTCGCATCAGAAAGGGTTGAAAAAGACCTGACCTTCGTGGCCTCCTCAATGGGGAGTAGGTTCATTGGAACCGAACCTCGGGAAACAAATCGTCTTGTTCATTTGTGTTGATCTTTACTCTACAATTTGGTTCTTCCTCTCCCCTCTCTAAAAGCTCTCTTGCTCACAACCCTTTGAGTTAGCTCCCAAAGTTATCCACATTGATTAAGCAACTCATAGCAAGAAGAACTATCTTCCGCACTCCGTATTCATTATTATTTGTTTCTAAACCTAACCCCAGGTGAAGTTCGTGTTCAAAGTTTATAATTTACAGGTTTTGCCTATTCACCCCCTCTAGGCGATTTTCAATTGATATTAGAGCTCGGTACTTCATTAGACTCTAACAACTCAAAGTGATGTTGGGAGAACATGCCAAAAGGGAGTTGATGATCACCGGGGAAAACCCTGGGTCTTCGGGAAAGAAGAATGAAGAAAAGACTTCGTCAAAGGAGGCCGACCACAAACAGAAGGAAGAAAAAGATGAATCCACCGGCTCCATCAAGTTACATAGGAAGGGCAACAAGAAGAAAAAGAAGATAAATAAGGTGGTCTACTACGAGACCAATTCTTCCTCGCCCTCAACCTACGGCGTCGAGTCAACATCTTCGAAGTGCCAAGAGCATAAGAAGTATTATAAGATCCCTCTTCACTATCATTGCATTTCCAAACGTGCTCCTTTACATTCCGTTCCCTTAGGCAAACCATCATACTTTAATGGTGAAGAATCAAGAAGATTAGAAGCGACAATGGAACGGAGTTCAAGAACTCTCAAATTGAAGGATTTCTTGAGGAGGAGGGCATCAAGCATGAGTTCTCTTCTCCCTACACACCTCAACAAAACAGTGTTGTGGAGAGAAAGAATAGAACTCTTTTAGATATGGCAAGGACCATGCTTGATGAATACATGACATAGGATCGGTTTTGGGCAAAGGCGATTAACACCGCTTGCTACTCCATCAACCGACTCTACCTTCACCGAATCCTCAAGAAAACATCATATGAACTCCTCACTGGTAAAAGGCCCAATGTTTCTTACTTTAGAGTTTTTGGGAGCAAGTGCTTTATTCTTATTAAAAGAGGTAGAAATTTAAAATTTGCTCGTAAGGCAGTAGAAGGTTTTTTACTTGGTTATGACTCAAACACAAGGGCATATAGAGTCTGTTGGTCACTTGTTCTCGAATACTGTAAGTCAAGAACGAGGCAACACAATTGTTAAATGTAAGAGACCTTCGTCTTCCGAAGCATTATCTCCACATGGGTATAATACTCATCGGACAAAGGTCTAGAACGACATACCTTCATCATTCAATAAGTAAACATGAAATACAAAGGAATAAACATGACAACAGTACTTTAATAATTCATTTATTATTGTATTCCATGAAACATATAAGAATATCAACAATGCTAATATTACATTGATACCTTCGGCTTGCTCGAAGGCGAGGATGCGAGAGAGCAAAAATACAAATCAGCGTGAACAGTACGGGGGTACTGTTCATCTATTTATAGGCACGGGACGCAGCCTGGGTGAAATTACATGCATGTCCTTGGACATTAGTTTACAAGCAACATTAATTAAGAAGGTCTAACTAGTCCTTTTTCCTTCTTTGCTTGGTTTGGGCCAAAGCTATCGAGCTTCAGCATTACGCATTATTGCTTTTTCGCAGAGTCTTCGTCTTAAGGACCTTCGACAGAGAAGAAGGCCCTCAACAGTAGCCCCTTCGCGGTGCTAGATTGTTTTTCCGTAACGAGCTCGATCCACGAAAAACACAAAAGGCTTCGGAATGTCAAAGGTCCGAAAACACCTTCCCTGAGCTTGTTATCAAAAAACGATTAAAATATTTCGAGCGTCGAGCGATCCACTGCTCAGTCAGTGTAGGCGGTCGGGTGATTCGCCTTCTTCCCTTGCAACACTATATAAGTAGACAGGTTGGTGAGGAGTTACCACATCATTCATTTCCATTGCACTGTTGTGCTGTTAAAAATTTTAACCGAAGCCGAAGCTTTCCGGACTGCTCTTTCTAGACACACCTCCGTCTTTCGAAGTTAGCTTCGTCTTAAGGAACCGTGATACTTGAGATGGCTCGAGTAAGGTCCACTGCTAGGGTGCTGCGTGAGGGAGATGATGCTGAAATGACAGTGACAGCACCAATATTAGAAATGATGAGGCGATCGGGTTTAGTGGTGCCAGAAGAGGCTGTTACCGAAGATGACATTGCCAAAGCTGAGCAAACTGTAACTGAGGACGAGAGTGATAATGAGTTTGAGGAAGACAACAATATTTTGAGCCCATTGAAACCGAGCCATATTGAGTTTGGAAAATCTACTGTGTCAGCGGAGGACCTGGTTATGATGAAGAAGCTGGGCTATTTTGAGGAGGCTGAAAGTAAACTTATTCGTTTTGCTGGCGATCAAGTGGTTCCGAAGCCGAAGGAGGATGAAGTTGTTGTTTTTAAAAGCTTCTTCAGGACTGGGCTTTGGTTCCCTCTATATGATATGATTGGAGAGGTTTTGAAGAAGTTTGAGATATACCTTCATCAGCTAACAGCAAATGCCATTGTCAAGCTGAGTGTGTACATATGGGCTCTCCGAAGCCAGGGCATGAGTGCTAATGCCGAAGGTTTCTGCCGAGTGCACGAGTTGCACTATCAAACGAAGGCCAGAGCGGATGGCCTTCACAAGAACATTGGATGCTATATTTTTGCGTACCGGAAGGACACCAAGGCCCCAATAATCGGCTACCGCACCAAGTGGCCGACTGGATGGACAAATGAATGGTTCTACGTAAAAGCTGACGAGAAGAAGAGAGAAAAAATGATGGCCATGGTTATGAGTCCTATGAGATTAAGCTTCGGAATGACAAGGCCTTTGTGCCATATGCATCTCAGCTCCCCGTGCTAGCTGGCCAAGGTTGAATTAAGAGTAGTGGCTGCCGAAATCAGCACCCAGAGATTTGGTACAGAAATACCTGGCAAACAAGACTTATCCGACCTCCAGCGGTTGGGGGATGCCAAAGAAGAAAGAAGGGGGAAAGAAGTATGAACTTGTTTGGCTCCCCTACCATTTCAAATTTGAGAAGAAATTCAAGAAACTGATCACTGAATGGCTAGAGATGATCGAAACTATGTGCAACGAGATTCTTGGCAATTACACGAAAAAAGAGGATCAATTAATGACTGCTGCCTTCGGCACCCGACTGAAACGAAGGCTAAATCGAGTAATGGATGCGCTAAACTTCGAGTATCCAGATTATGAAAGACTTGACAAAGGGGCCGAGGGAGCGAAGAGGAAAAGAGTTGTCAGCATTCTGAGCAGAGAAGCTGCCCGGTCCGTGAAGGCAGACGAAAAGGCTCTAAAGAAGGCAAAAGCAGCACCGGAGCTGAAGGCGCAAGCCCCTAAGAAAAGCAAACTTGATGGGATACCTTCTGCCGAACTGAAGGTAGATGAAGCGCCGAAGGAAATCTTGAGCCCTTCGTTGCGTACTGCTTTCGAGGTGGCAAAAATTTTGAAGGTAACGACTGAATCCCCACCATTCAAGCTGATAAGTCCTCTGAGATCGGAGCTGACCAACCTTTTACAAAAGATGAAAGTGCCTTTGGCTATGGAGGAGAAGATTGGAGGGCAAAAGAAGCGGTGGATTGTGAACGTGATGCAAGAAATTGAGCAAACACCGCCTTCAGCTTCGGCTGTAAAAGCAGCAATTCCTACATATACTGAAGATGCTGGCGGAGCCGAAGCTGAAGAACTCACAACCACAATGTCAAAAATTGACAAGCTTATATTAGATGTGGTTACGGAGAAGACAGGTGTGGATGCAGAGGAAAGCATGGCCGCAGTGCCTGATAAAGGGAAGATAATTGATGATGCCCCTTCGGAAGAGAAGGATTTTGACCTTCGGCACTTAGGTGGCTAGGAACTTTCTGAGGAAGACAAGCTAGAGCTGAAAGAATTCGCTATGTCTTATGGTTACCAACCGGGGTCTATGCTCTTTGGTGGGGTCGATGAAGAAATCTTGGGATGCATTCGTGACCACGCTGGGGCGAAGATTGTAGGCACCCTATCCAAGAGTGTTGGATTCCCGAAGTTGGAGACTGACATTAGCTGCTAGAGGTGGCAACATATTGCCGGTAGTTTGTTTTATTCCAATTTCAAGGTGAGGCTTTTCTCTAAACTTGGTTTGAATATTACCTTCGTAGTGGTTTGAATTTTCTAATTTTAACTTGTTTTTGCAGAGTATGTTATTAAGCAAAGCCCTGAAAATGCAGCAGGATACTGAAGATAGAAGAAACGAAGTTATTATTGAAGGCTTGGAAGATAAAATTAAGAAAATTGATGATTCTTCGAAAGAAAAAGACGGCCTGCTGCAATCAGCCGAAGGTTCCCTCGCAGAAGTGCGGTCTCATAATAATAAGTTCAGCAAAGAGCTAGACGAAGCTCGAGCAACTTCGAATGAGAGGTTGGAACGCTTCAACCAGGAAACAAAGGAACTAAAATGAAAGGTCAAAGCTGAAGCCACAAAGAATGTAAAGCTAAGTGAAATTGTTAAGGACCTTCGGGAAAAATGCTCCGACTTTGCCACCCGATGTATTACTCGATTGAAGGAGATATTTAACTCAGTTGGAGCCACTTCTGAAGAAATCACCCTTTCTACCGAAGAATCCTCAGGGCCTTCAATCATATTGAGAATGAAGTTGAGGCCCTTGACGAAGTTATAACTGGACATGGAGATTTCTGTGCTCTAGTGGCTTCTCGCGGCACAGCTGCAACATTCATAAAGGTCGGGTGCAATCATGCGAGGATCGTCAATAAGCCAAACTTCAATTTGTCATCATCAGATTTGGTTGACTTTCCTTTCGAGGCCCGAAGTATAGGAAATAGATTTATTACCTAGATTTGGGCAAAGGGCGGGCGTGAATTAGATGGGGATGAAGCCCGAAAGCTGCTTAACTCAGTATGAAGCTTTACCTTTCTCTTTTTATCTTGATTTTTCCTTATTAAATTTCCGATTACCTTATACCTTGTTTTTTCTGCAGGATGATGGCACCGAAGGTCGCTAAACCGAAGCTTGTTCCGAAACACTGAAGTCTCTAGAATCTCCTTTTTGTATTTATATGTAGAAAGACTTAGGAACTCTTTGTATCATATGGCAAAAAATTGTAATTGACAGTTGAACAGAATATTGTACATATTTGTTTATACCTTGTAATACCATTTTACCTTTCACTCATGTGTGAATTGCTTTGTTGTGGACGAAACCAATGCTTGTAACCTTTTGAGCCGAAGGCGAAAAACACCTTCCCTTCTTTTTGTTTGCATGAAAGCATTTTTTATTGAAGATGAAGCATCTTCGTATGCAACGAAGCGTTTTCTTGTCAAGGACATGCATTTCCTATTTTTCCTGTTAACGTCTATGCTTTATGCCATAATGATGAGCCTACGAATGTCTAATGTATGCTCACATGAATGCAAAGGATGATGTGATGAAGTTTGCAAATGTATGCCAAAAACACACCTAGACTCTACATCCCCTTAGGAACGTCTTTTGAGTCTCTTGACCTTTTAGTTAGGTGGTATTCTAGCTCTACATCCCCTTAGGAACGACTTTTGAGCTAAGCTCTGTATACCCTTAGGAAGGACTTTGGAGCTTCTTCACCCTTGATTTAGGTGTCATTTTAGCTCTGCATTCCCTTAGGAACGACTTTGGAGCTTCGTGACTTACTCTGCGTCCCTTTAGGAACGACTTTGTAGCTTCTTCACCTCTTTAGGTGACATGTTAGCTCTGCGTCCCCTTTGGGACGACTTTTGAGCTTCTCCATGGCGTCTTGCACTCGATGGTGCGATCCCTGTTATTACATTTTTACATGTGGGGGAATTTGGCCCATGTATTGCATAGGGCTAAACAAAGAATGAAAATGACAACCTATGGCCCTATTAAAAACCTTTCTCCCCTCTTGAAAGGAAAAGGGTGCCATAGGAAAAAATAGGAAAATTACATTGTTTACACATAATACCGACGAAGCTTATCTGCATTCCAAGACCTTGGTATGTCGTTGCCGTCCATGTCTTTCAATCTGTAAGATCCAGGTCTCGACGAAGATACCACCAAAAAGGGACCTTCCCACTTGAGTTGAAGCTTCCCCACTGTATCAGGGTTGGCCACTCTTCAAAGCACCAAATGTCCTGGCTTAATATTCTTCAATTTTATCTTTCTAACACGCCATTTGATTGTTTCGGCCTAGTACTTATTGATGTGTACTATTGCTTGTAGTCTAGTCCCTTCTATGATGTCTTTTGTTACTTGGCAATCATCTTCATCCTCTGTCGAAGCTAAGGTTCTTATTGAACCCGTTCTTGCTTCTTTCGGTGTTATTTCTTCATCACCGAACAGAAGCTTGAACGGGGTAAATCCTGTTGACCTTGAAACAACAGTGTTGTGGTTCCACACTACCTTTATTAATTCATCTGGCCACTTCCCTTTGGGTTGATTGAAGATTGACTTCATTATTCCTGTTATTATTATTCCATTTGCTCTTTCTACTAGTCCATTTGACTCCGGATGCCTCACTGATATGAAGTGTATTTTTTTACCAATCTGGTTACAAAAGGTTTTAAATGTTTCAGCATCGAACTGAGTTCTGTTATCAACGGTGATAGCCTTTGGCATGATGAAGCGACAAACAATATTTTGCCAGAAGAATTTCTGTACTGTAGCCGAAGTTATTATAGCTAAGGGCTTTGCCTCAATCCACTTTGAAATGTATTCCACTGCCAGCACAACATATTTCAAGTTGCCTTGTGCTGGTGGAAGTGGACCTAATAAATCCAAGCCCCACCTTTGCAGTGGCCATGTTGGCTGTATTAACTAGGTTAGAGACGAAGGTTGCTTTTGGTCTCCGGCACATCTTTGGCAATTTTCACATTTTTGAACCAAATCTGCTGCATTCGAAGCTGCCTTCGGCCAGTAAAAACCTTGTCTGAAAACCTAACCCAGCAATGGTCTAGATCTAATATGAGCCCCACATAAACCTGCATGTATTTCCTTCATCAATTCTTGACCTTCAGCTCTGGACAAACACTTGAGCAATGGAGAGCAGACTTCATGTTTGTATAACTCCCCTTCTATGATTACATATGGCCTTGTCCTTGCTTCCATTCTTTTATTATAAACTTCATCATTCGAAAAATAATTACCTTGGAGGAAAGATACAATCTCAGTCCTCCAATCTTCACTATCACTACACGACAGTTGATCTTTAGTGACCTTTATTAGGGACCGACGGTTGGTCACTAAAAGTTATGGACCGACGGTTGGTCGCTAAATGTGTTTATAGCGACGGTCTGTGGGTCGCTAAAAGTCTAGAAATTTAACGACTTATGGTCGGTCGCTATAGAGGTAAGTGTGTGACTGATGGTGGGTCGCTATAGGGGTACGTGATTTTTGTGTTTCTTATTTACTCACCAAAGCCCATCTAAAGGCCTACTAAACAAACGAAGCCCTATTCCACGCACTAAACCACAAGCGCAGCCGCCATCACTTATACCCCATCGTGGCCCCATCCCGCCGCTCGTCGACGACTAGGGATGAAAATGGTTTCAGAATTTTTCAGAATTCTAGAAACCATTTTCGATATTTTCTGATCAGAATCGTCGGTATCGGTATTTCTTGAAATCGGAATCGGTCATCGGAATTTTAGATCAAAATCGGTATCGAAATCGGTACAGTCCTTTACCGACCGTTTTCTTCGGTTACCGTTTTGGGTCAGAATTTACCGAAATCAAAATTCGGAATTTATTGAAACTCATGGCCTAGCCCAAATTCTAAATTCACAACTCATGGGCGGCCCATGGTTCAGCAAGCAGCCTAGCAAGCCACCACAAGTCAACAACCCTATCGTCGACCACTGCTCTTCCACTTGCAGTCTTCCGTCGCCCTCGCCCCTCGCCCAGGCACAGCCGCACAGCAAGCATAGCCGCCACCGCCAGTCGCCACTGCTCAGCTCGGTGCTCCATGGCGTACCCCCAAATTCCGTGACGGCGTGACTCGTCTTCCTCCTCTCCTCTCTGCCAGGCTGCACGTGCAGACCACGAACGGATGCACTGCCCCCAAAGCCCCAATCCAGTAAGTAATCTGTAATCCCTAATCTAGCTTTGTGGCCATGGATGCGAGCATCCTCTACCGGACGCACCCAGCCGCCATGGACGCACGGATGCACCCACTCCAAGGAAGGGCAACTCTAGCTGCCATGGACGCACATGCACCCAGCTGCACCTGCACAGACGCACTCCAGTCCTCCTCATGCCGCTGCTCTTCCTCCTCGCACGTCGGACGCATCCGCTGCTCTTCCTCCTCCTCCTCGCGCGCCGGACGAACTGACGCACCCACTGGCCACTGGTTAAGGGGATATTATAGCAAAGTTTCAGTTTTTTTCCTCCAACATAGAGAAGTATCAATTTCGTTATGAAATGTCATGTTCCTAGGATGAACTCCAGTGCGCTTGGTTGGTGAGGATAAATAAACAGGAAGAACCAGATGCCAAACGGATAGCAAAGAGGATTCTAGAATACGTCGGGAATCAAGTTGCCACAAGCCACGTCAGCTTCCGAGTCATAGTAATTAACCCCCAACATAATTATAGCTGCAAAATCATAGAGACTACCCTGCCACGAGTTAATAGCAAGCAACTTTGCTGGGGTCTGATACACACATCCTTCTTCTATGCTCGAGAGCAATACAACTTTTCTCCCACAACACCTCTCGACAGAATATGACTATGCAGGTCAAGTATATAGTCAGCATCTCGAGCCTGACATTCTTTAAATCTACACTTATTGTTCACACAAAGGGGAGTAAATATTTTAACTCGGAAGAGAGGACCTTCTTGATGAACTGTTGTTCTTCAGATGATCCTGGTGGGTGTGGCTCTAAGAAGAGCAGCACCACGACGTAAGGGCGCTAGAATTTGTGGCTGACACTTGAATGGACTGTCCCTCTCTGATGTTACTGGACCCCAAACCAGATTCCTTCGAAGACAGGGGCTTCTTGCTGATTATCCGGTAGATCTCGGCTACAACGGTGTGGAAGGCCTTCTCCACAGTTCAGAATATGCTTTTAGTGAGGGTGGTCGTGTACTTGTGTTTTTGTGATATTTATAAACTTTGTTGTATTGTGATATTTTCATATTGAGATATTTTCATATTGATATGGTTCAGATCTGCATCGCCAGTTCGTAGCCGCCTTGAATCAGCTCGGTGGCCCCTAGGGTGAGCCTTGCTCTTCAGATGCAAATTTTCTCACTGGTTTTGGGCCACCAGCATGTTCTTACCTAGTTTCTTGCCATATCAGTTGCCACACTAAAGAAAATCAGGGAGCTGATGAAGGTGAACGGCCTAACAAACGACGAAGTGAAAAGCCATCTTTAGGTTAGCAATCCAGCATCCCCCTTGACATTCATCCATCCCCTTCACATTCATCCATCCATCTCAGCTCCGGGAGATGAAGACTCACTGCCCTTGTGTGTTGTGACATGGATCTGCAATATGTCTGACGATGCTGTTGGTTCTTCAGAAATATCGGCTGCACAACTGGAGGAGGGCAAAACAGTCTGTTGATCTTCTATAGTTAAATCAAAGCTGTTTTATTTTTTTAAATAGCTAAATTGCATTTTAGCGTTTAGCGCATGGTTTATAATGGTTTATAGATGAAACACATTCATTTAATGGCAATTTAGCGAAACCAGTGTTTGATAATGACAAGATTCCAAATTTCTCGGATGTGAAGCGTATTGGTAAGAAATTGAACTACCAAGGTTTATTACAGGATGTAGATAGTTAGTGGATATTTAGTTCATGAATGTATATTTGACAATATGTGTTTCTTTTCATTTTTCTCTTGCAGATTCACTAAGTTATACATCCATAATATATGTTGCTATCATTATTACAGTTGTATTCATTATTATTATTGTAGAAATTGCTATCATCAAGTTGATAGGTGGACAAATTCCAATGCCCAAGTTATTTCCCACCATTAATGATGTGAATGTCATAGGTGTATAAATGAGAAAAAATGAATAATTGGTTAGGAAGAACGTCAGGGACACCACTGACAACGACTAGTCAGTTCTCCTTGGAATTTATGCTTCTATTTTTTATTGCTTGATTGTGATCACATGGTAGGCCTCATGTGCGCTTTGCTGCTGAGGGTTGGTCAGTTTTTCTTGGAATTTACCATTGTTCTCTTGTTTTATTGCTTGATTGTGGCCTCATGTGCGCTTTGTTGCTACATTTCTCAGGTTCGACATGCCCCATGCCTACTATCACTCTCGATTTGAAGAAGAGTCTCAAGATTCTGCAGGTGTTGTGTTACTCCTAATTTAGTTACCTTACTGGCAATAGGATGCCATTGCAACAATCTGAAAGTGCAACCATCTGATTGAAGCAGATTTAATTATACAAGATAGATCTAGAATTGTTTTACTTGAGATTCAAGCAATGTTGGATGTGCTTGTCTTAGATCAATTGGTATTGTGTGTTTGGTGATCATGGTTTATCCTTTGGGATGGTTATGTGATAGTATATTTGACATCTTATTTTGCAGGTGAGCTATGCAATTGACCCAAAAGGCACTTCAAGCGGGCAGGAAAGTCTAAGGCCCTTACTAAGTACTTCCAAGTAAATAGAGCAATCACCATCACATGGATTTATTCAAGATTTTTTTGTGTTAAGCCAATTGTTCGTTTTCATGTAATTGTTGTCCACTAATATTTTATTGAATAATTTGTGTGCTGTCGCAACGCACAGTCATTGTACTAGTAGTATTGAATGCTCCGTTTGTAGTTTCTGTGATATTACAGTAGTGCAGTCTAAAATACTGAAACATTGTACACTGTAATTGAAAGGGAAATGTGCCCTTGGGCCATTTCTAAGTATTTTGGTGATTTAGTGCCCAACACAGGTGCCTAATCGTAAAATGGTGGACAAAGTACAAATCAAGAATAAAGGTATGTTTCTCAGACTTAGTACATTGTTTTATGGACTAATGTATTGTGTCTAAGTGCTGGAAACAGAAAAAATCGAGTTGGAGAAGAGATGGCTCGAGCAGCCAAAGTCTGCCCAGTCTGGGTGCACCGGACAGTGTCCGGTGCGCCAGGCTGGCTTGGGTAAAGTGGCTGCTCTCGGGACTTCGACGGTGGTGTACGGCTAAAATTCACCGGACTGTCCGGTGTGCACCGGACTGTTTGGTGGGCCGCTCACAGGCGAACTCGTCGCTCTCGGGAAACCATCAACGGCGTACGGCTAAAATTCACCGGACATGTCCGGTGTACACCGGACTGTCCGGTGAGCCAACGGTCGGCCGGGCCAACGGTCGGCCGCGCAATCTGCGCGGGACACGTGGCCGAGCCAACGGTTAGAAGAAGGCACCGGACATGTCAAGTGCACCAACGGCTCCCAGGCTGCCAACGGTCGACTGCGCTGTTTATGGAAAGAAATCGGGCACCGGACTGTCCGGTGCGCCTGTCGACAGAAGGCAAGATCAGCCTTCCAAGATTGCTCTCAACGGCTCCTAGCTGCCTTGGGGCTATAAAAGGGACCCCTAGGCGCATGGAGGAGAACATCAAGCACCTCCTAAGCATTCCTAAGCACCAAGACATCGATTCCGCGCCTTTGATTCTTTGCGATAGCAATTAGAGCTCTAGTTGAGTGGTGAACTCATTGAGTTGTGTTGTGAGCTCTCGTTGCGACTTGTGTGCGTGGTGTCACTATGATTTCTTGTCTTGAGTGTGTTGCTAATCCCTCCCTTGCTTCGTGTTCTTTGTGAATTTCAAGTGTAAGGGCGAGAGGCTCCAAATTTGTGGAGATTCCTCGCAAACGGGATTGAGTAAAGCAAACAAAACACCGTGGTATTCAAGTGGGTCTTTGGACCGCTTGAGAGGGGTTGATTGCAACCCTCGTCCGTTGGGACGCCACAACGTGGAGCAGGCAAGCGTTGGTCTTGGCCGAACCACGGGATAACCACCGTGCCATCTCTGTGATTGATCTTTGTTGGTTATTGTGTTTTGTTGAAGATTCCTCTTTAGCCACTTGGCAATTATTGTGCTAACAATTAACCAAGTTTTGTGGCTTAAGTTTTGAAGTGTTACAGGATCACCTATTCACCCCCCCTCTAGGTGCTCTCAATTGGTATCAGAGCCGTTCTCTTCACAAAGGGACTAACCGCCCGAAGAGATGGATCCTAAGGGGAAGGGTATCGTGATCAACGACAAAGAGAAGGAATCCTTTGTCAACGAGCCGAAGGACGACAAGCCTACCGACTCTGGCTCGGGTCATAGACGGAAGGAAGGGAAGAAGAAGAAGACAAGGCGCATCAAGGAGATCGTCTACTACGACGACAACGATGAATCTACTTCTTCCCAAAAGGACGATGACCACAACGACTACGAGAGAAGGAAACCGGTTAATTCGAACTTTTCTTTTGACTACTCTCGTATTCCGCAAAGTTCAAATTCACATTTGCTCTCCATTCCACTCGGCAAGCCCCCACACTTTGATGGGGAGGACTACGGATTTTGGAGCCACAAAATGCGTAGTCACCTATTCTCTCTCCATCCTAGTATATGGGAGATTGTAGAGAGTGGAATGCACTTTGATAGTTCAGATAGTCCCATGTTCATTAATGAGCAAATACATAAGAATGCACAAGCTACTACTGTTCTTCTAGCTTCCTTGTGTAGGGATGAATACCACAAAGTGAGCGGCTTGGATAACACCAAGCAAATATGGGACACCCTCAAGATTTCTCATGAGGGGAACGACGTCACCTTGCTCACCAAAATGGAGTTGGTGGAGGGCGAGCTTGGACGGTTTGCGATGATAAGGGGCGAGGAGCCAACTCAAACATACAACCGGCTCAAGACCCTTATCAACAAAATAAGGAGCTACGGAAGCACGCGATGGACGGACCACGACGTCGTCCGACTGATGCTAAGGTCCTTTACCGTTCTTGATCCTCATTTGGTGAATAATATTCGTGAGAATCCCAGGTACACCAAAATGTCGCCCGAAGAAGTCCTCGGAAAATTCGTTAGCGGGCGAATGATGATCAAGGAGGCGAGGTACGTGGACGACGCTTTGAATGGTCCGATCAACGAGCCGCAACCCCTTGCTCTCAAGGCAACAAGAAGCAAGGAGGCACTACCTAGCAAGGTGGCACAAATTGAGGCGGCCGGACTTAATGATGAAGAGATGGCACTCATCATCAAAAGATTCAAGACGACGCTTAAGGGTCGCAAGGGACAGCCAAGCAAGACCAAAGCCAAGGGGAAGCGCTCATGCTTCAAATGCGGTAAGCTTGGTCATTTTATTGCTAACTGTCCCGACAATGATAGTGATCAGGATCAAGGGAACAAGAGGGAGAAAAAGAAGAACTATAAGAAGGCAAAGGGCGAGGCTCATCTTGGCAAGGAGTGGGATTCGGACTGCTCCTCGTCCGACTCCGACAATGAAGGACTCGCCACCACCGCCTTCAACAAGTCATCCCTCTTCCCCAACGAGCGTCACATATGCCTTATGGCAAGGGAGAAGAAGGTATGTACTCGAAACTCTACTTACGCTTCTTCAAGTGAGGACGAATCTAGTGATGAGGATGAAATAGATTACTCTAGCTTGTTCAAGGGATTGGATAGAAATAAAATTGATAAAATCAATGAATTGATTGATGCCTTGAATGAAAAGGATAGGCTTTTAGAAAAGCAAGAGGATTTGTTATATGATGAACATGATAAATTTGTAGAGGCACAAAAATCCTATGCTTTAGAAGTTAAAAGAAATGAAATGCTTTCTTATGAACTATCTACTTGTCATGAAACCATTTCTACTTTACAAGGTGTTAACAATGATTTAAATGCTAAATTAGAAGTAGCAAATAAATCTAATTCTTGTGTAGAACATGTTATAATTTGTACTAGGTGTAAGGATTTTGATATTGATGCTTGTAGTAAACACCTAGTTGCAATTTCTAGATTAAATGATGAAGTAGCTAGTCTTAATGACCAACTTAAGACTAGCAAAAGTGATTTCGATAAGCTAAAATTTGCAAGGGATGCCTACACGATTGGTAGACACCCCTCAATTAAGGATGGACTTGGCTTTAAGAGGGAAGCCAAGGACTTAACAAGCCATAAGGCTCCCATCTCCACCAAGGAGAAAGGGAAGGCCCCTATGGCTAGTAGTGCTAAAAAGAACCATGCTTTTATGTATCATGACAAGAGACAATATAGAAATGCTTATAGAAGTTATAATGCATATGATGCTTTTGATTCTCATGTCATGTTTGCTTCTAGTTCTTCCTATGTGCATGATAGAAATGTTGGTAGGAAAAATGTTGTTCACAATGTGCCTAGGAAAAATATTCATCATGTGTCTAGAAAGAATGTTGTTCATGTTCCTAGAAAAGTTATGAATGGTCCCTCTACAATTTATCATGCTTTAAATGCTTCCTTTGCTATTTGTAGAAAGGATAGGAAGATAGTTGCAAGGAAATTAGGGGCAAAATGCAAGGGTGATAAAACTTGCATTTGGGTCCCTAAGGAAATTGTGACTAACCTTGTAGGACCCAACAAGAGTTGGGTACCTAAGACCCAAGCCTAAATTTGCCTTGCAGGTTTATGCATCCGGGGGTTCAAGCTGGATTATCGACAGCGGATGCACAAACCATATGACGGGGGAGAAGAAGATGTTCACCTCCTACGTCAAGAATAAGGATTCCCAAGATTCAATCATATTCGGTGATGGGAACCAAGGCAAGGTGAAAGTTTTAGGCAAGATTGCAATATCTAATGAGCACTCTATCTCTAATGTATTTTTAGTTGAGAGTCTTGGATATAATTTACTATCTGTTAGTCAATTATGTAATATGGGATATAATTGTTTATTTACAAATGTAGATGTGTCTGTCTTTAGAAGATGTGATGGTTCACTAGCTTTTAAGGGTGTACTAGACGGCAAACTTTATTTAGTTGATTTTGCAAAAGAAGAGGCTGGTCTAGATGCATGCTTAATAGCTAAGACTTGCATGGGCTGGTTGTGGCATTGCCGCTTAGCACATGTGGGGATGAAGAACCTCCACAAGCTTCTAAAGGGAGAACACGTGATAGGTCTAACCAATGTTCATTTCGAAAAAGATAGACCTTGTGCAGCTTGTCAAGCAGGTAAACAAGTGGGAGGAGCACATCACAGCAAGAATGTGATGACCACGTCAAGACCTCTGGAGCTGCTACATATGGACCTCTTCGGACCCGTCGCCTATCTGAGCATAGGAGGAAGTAAGTATGGTCTAGTTATTGTTGATGACTTTTCCCGCTTCACTTGGGTGTTCTTTTTGCAGGATAAGTCTGAAACCCAAGGGACTCTCAAGCGCTTCCTAAGGAGAGCTCAAAATGAGTTTGAGCTCAAGGTGAAGAAGATAAGGAGCGACAACGGGTCCGAATTCAAGAATCTTCAAGTGGAGGAGTTCCTTGAGGAGGAGGGGATCAAGCACGAGTTCTCCGCTCCCTACACACCTCAGCAAAATGGTGTGGTAGAGAGGAAGAACAGGACGCTCATTGATATGGCGAGGACTATGCTTGGAGAGTTCAAGACCCCCGAGTGCTTTTGGTCGGAAGCCGTGAACACGGCTTGCCACGCCATCAACAGGGTCTATCTTCACCGCCTCCTCAAGAAGACTTCATATGAGCTGCTGACTGGTAACAAACCCAATGTATCGTACTTTCGTGTATTTGGGAGTAAATGCTACATTCTAGTGAAGAAGGGTAGGAATTCCAAATTTGCTCCCAAAGCAGTAGAAGGGTTTTTATTAGGTTATGATGCAAATACAAAGGCGTATAGGGTCTTCAACAAATCATCGGGTTTGGTTGAAGTCTCTAGCGACGTTGTATTTGATGAGACTAATGGCTCTCCAAGAGAGCAAGTTGTTGATCTTGATGATGTAGATGAAGAAGATGTTCCAACGGTCGCGATACGCACCATGGCGATTGGAGATGTGCGGCCTCAGGAACATTTGGAGCAAGATCAACCTTCTTCCTCAACTATGGTGCATCCCCCAACCTAGGATGACGAACAGGTACCTCAAGTGGAGGCGCATGATCAAGGGGGAGCACAGGATGTTCAAGTTGAAGAGGAAGAAGCATCTCAGGCACCTCCAAACCAAGTTCGAGCGACGATCCAAAGGGATCATCCCGTCGACCAAATATTGGGTGATATTAGCAAGGGAGTAACTACTCGCTCGAGATTAGTTAATTTTTGTGAGCATTACTCCTTTGTCTCTTCTATTGAGCCTTTCAGGGTAGAAGAGGCCTTGCTAGATCCGGACTGGGTGTTGGCCATGCAAGAGGAACTCAACAACTTCAAGCGCAATGAAGTTTGGACACTGGTGCCTCGCCCCAAGCAAAATGTTGTGGGAACCAAGTGGGTGTTCCGCAACAAACAGGACGAGCACGGGGTGGTGACAAGGAACAAGGCTCGGCTTGTGGCAAAAGGTTATGCCCAAGTCGCAGGTTTGGACTTTGAGGAGACTTTTGCTCCTGTGGCTAGGCTAGAATCAATTCGCATCTTGCTAGCATATGCCGCTCACCATTCTTTTAGGTTGTACCAAATGGATGTGAAGAGCGCTTTCCTCAACGGGCCGATCAAAGAGGAGGTGTACGTGGAGCAACCCCCTGGCTTCGAGGATGAACGGTACCCCGACCACGTGTGTAAGCTCTCTAAGGCGCTCTATGGACTTAAGCAAGCCCCAAGAGCATGGTATGAATGCCTTAGAGACTTTTTAATTGCTAATGCTTTCAAGGTTGGGAAAGCCGATCCAACTCTTTTCACTAAGACTTGCGATGGTGATCTTTTTGTGTGCCAAATTTATGTCGATGACATAATATTTGGTTCTACTAACCAAAAGTCTTGTGAAGAGTTTAGCAGGGTGATGACGCAGAAATTCGAGATGTCGATGATGGGTGAGTTGAACTACTCCCTTGGGTTCCAAGTGAAGCAACTCAAGGACGACACCTTTATCTCCCAAACGAAGTACACGCAAGATTTGCTAAAGAGGTTTGGGATGAAGGACGCCAAGCCCGCAAAGACGCCGATGGGAACCGACGGACACACCGACCTCAACAAAGGTGGTAAGTCCGTTGATCAAAAAGCATACCGGTCCATGATAGGTTCTTTGCTTTATTTATGTGCTAGTAGACCAGATATTATGCTTAGCGTATGCATGTGTGCTAGATTTCAATCCGATCCTAAGGAGTGTCACTTAGTGGCTGTGAAGCGAATTCTTCGATATTTAGTCGCTACGCCTTGCTTCGGGATCTGGTATCCAAAGGGGTCTAACTTTGACTTGATTGGGTACTCAGATTCCGACTATGTTGGATGTAAGGTCGATAGGAAGAGTACATCGGGGACGTGCCAATTCTTAGGAAGGTCCCTAGTGTCATGGAACTCTAAGAAACAAACCTCCGTTGCCCTATCCACCGCTGAGGCCGAGTACGTTGCCGCAGGACAGTGTTGTGCGCAACTACTTTGGATGAGGCAAACCCTCAGGGACTTTGGCTACAATCTGAGCAAAGTCCCACTCCTATGTGATAATGAGAGTGCTATCCGAATAGCGGAAAATCCTGTTGAGCACAGCCGCACAAAGCACATTGACATCCGGGTTGAGAGACCACCAACAAAAGGGGGATATCGAAGTGTTTCATGTTAGCACCGAGAACCAGCTAGCCGATATCTTTACCAAGCCTCTAGATGAGAAGACCTTTTGCAGGCTGCGTAGTGAGCTCAATATCTTAGATTCGTGGAACTTGGATTGAAATGTAGCATACATGTGTTTATGCCTTTGATCATGTTCATTCTGCATTTTGTTGCTTGTTGTGGTGCTCAAGTTGTACAAACACTCCCTGGACCTCACAAGTCCTTTTTGCAAGTGATGCACATATTTAGGGGGAGCTGTGCTACAACTTGACCCTTTGAGACTAACCATGTACTTGAGTTTGGTTGTTTTAGTCTTCAAGGAGGATTGAAAGGGAAAAGGTGGACTTGGACCATGCAAGACTTCCACTGCACTCCGATGCAAAGAGTAACTTTCCAAGTTCATCTTCATACTCTTATTGCCTTTGTGTTCTCATTTGATGATTTTGGTGAGGCAATGGGGTTAAAGGGCCAAGATTGATCCCGTTTTGGTGCTTGATGCCAAAGGGGGAGAAAATAAAGGCCAAAGCAATAGATGGATCAGCTACCACTTGAGAAAGTTTGAAAATAGTAGATTAGAGTTTTTGGTTTGTCAAAACTCTTTTATTGTCTCTTATGTCAAAAGTTGGCCTCTTGTGAGGAGAAGTGTTGATTGTGGGAAAAAGGGGGAGTTTTTGAAATCCTTGATCAAATTTCTTTGGAAAACCTCTCTTTATGTCTCTTCAAGTGGTTTTGACTTAGAGATAGGAATTTGAGTTTGATTTGCAAAAACAAACCAAGTGGTGGCATAGAGTGATCCATATATGTCAAATTTGAATCAAAACATCTTTGAGTTCTTAGTTGAATTGATTTTGTACTTGTTCTACTTGCTTTATGTTGTGTTGGCATAAATCACCAAAAAGGGGGAGATTGAAAGGGAAATGTGCCCTTGGGCCATTTCTAAGTATTTTGGTGATTTAGTGCCCAACACAGGTGCCTAATCGTAAAATGGTGGACAATGTACAAATCAAGAATAAAGGTATGTTTCTCAGACTTAGTACATTGTTTTATGGACTAATGTATTGTGTCTAAGTGCTGGAAACAGAAAAAATCGAGTTGGAGAAGAGATGGCTCGAGCAGCCAAAGTCTGCCCAGTCTGGGTGCACCGGACTGTCCGGTGGTGCACCGGACAGTGTCCGGTGCGCCAGGCTGGCTTGGGTAAAGTGGCTGCTCTCGGGACTTCGACGGCGGTGTACGGCTAAAATTCACCGGACTGTCCGGTGTGCACCGGACTGTCCGGTGGGCCGCTCACAGGCGAACTCGTCGCTCTCGGGAAACCATCAACGGCGTACGGCTAAAATTCACCGGACATGTCCGGTGTACACCGGACTGTCCGGTGAGCCAACGGTCGGCCGGGCCAACGGTCGGCCGCGCAATCTGCGCGGGACACGTGGCCGAGCCAACGGCTAGAAGAAGGCACCAGACTGTCCGGTGTGCACCGGACATGTCAAGTGCACCAACGGCTCCCAGGCTGCCAATGGTCGACTGCGCTGTTTATGGAAAGAAATCGGGCACCGGACATGTCCGGTGTGCACCGGACTGTCCGGTGCGCCTGTCGACAGAAGGCAAGATCAGCCTTCCAAGATTGCTCTCAACGGCTCCTAGCTGCCTTGGGGCTATAAAAGGGACCCCTAGGCGCATGGAGGAGAACATCAAGCACCTCCTAAGCATTCCTAAGCACCAAGACATCGATTCGGCGCCTTTGATTCTTTGCGATAGCAATTAGAGCTCTAGTTGAGTGGTGAACTCATTGAGTTGTGTTGTGAGCTCTCGTTGCGACTTGTGTGTGTGGTGTCACTGTGATTTCTTGTCTTGAGTGCGTTGCTAATCCCTCCCTTGCTCCGTGTTCTTTGTGAATTTCAAGTGTAAGGGCGAGAGGCTCCAAATTTATGGAGATTCCTCGCAAACGGGATTGAGTAAAGCAAACAAAACACCGTGGTATTCAAGTGGGTCTTTGGACCGCTTGAGAGGGGTTGATTGCAACCCTCGTCCGTTGGGACGCCACAACGTGGAGTAGGCAAGCGTTGGTCTTGGCCGAACCACGGGATAACCACCGTGCCATCTCTATGATTGATCTTTGTTGGTTATTGTGTTTTGTTGAGGATTCCTCTTTAGCCACTTGGCAATTATTGTGCTAACAATTAACCAAGTTTTGTGGCTTAAGTTTTGAAGTGTTACAGGATCACCTATTCACCCCCCTCTAGGTGCTCTCAGTAATACCCTGAAAGGCTGGGTCAATCAATTTTGACTCTTCTTTACTTGGGCATGTGTTTATTCAAAAAATTCTTGGTAGCTGCGGTCTGATTTGGACTCTATATTCATGATTTGACTTACAAATCTTCGTGCACATAAGTGTGAATTGGTTTCTCCACACACATATAGTGACACAAAGGTGTGGAGCAAGAAAGAGGGTTATTGCCCCATTTTAGGTGACCAATATGTTTCCCTAATCAAAATGCGATCAGTATATGGCTGATGCTTACATGATGTTAGTTGCATGGCCGTACAAGAAAGTAAGTCTATATCTTATCTTGTTTATGTTTAGATTTATATGAGCCATCAACTTAATGATGATTAACCTTGATTGCACCAGCTGAAGTTGGTGCATAAGGCTGCAACACCGTCTAGTGGAGGTAGATAAGGCATCAAAACTGTATTTTTATTTACAAATGTAGCAACAATATACTAATTTGATGTACTTTTTTCTAGGGTGTTCTGGACAAAGAAAGCTTGTACCTTAAAACAGGAGGATACAAGAAGCTGGAGTGGTTATCTGAAGGCTTTTGAACTGCTTGAAGCATTAGTGTAGCTTTGGTGCTTTTGTGACTGATCAGCTCTGGAGCAGCTAAAGTGATGTAGTTGTGGGCTTTTGAACAATAGCTGGAGTGATATGAAACATTAGTGATGTAGTTGTGGGCTTTTGAACTGCTTCAAGCTGGAGTGATGTCGCTGTGGTGCTTTTGTGACTGATCATCTCTGGAGCTTTTGTGAATGATCTAGCTAGCTATTTGTAAATGATCTAGTTATGAATGATATTATAATTATGATGCTTTTGTGAATATATAATTGTGGTGCTTTTGTGTTTATGTGATGGATCTATGACTGTGGTATACTGATTAACTGTGTATGTCTTTATGATTTGTGTATAAAAATCTATGATTTGTGGTGCTTAATTAAATGTATATTATTATTAATAACAACTGTAAAAGGGCGACTTTTTGTTGGTTGCTAAATGTATAATATGACGACTTACGGTTGGTTGATAAATCTATAGTACAGCAACCCACGGTTGGTCGATAAATATACAATATTAGCAACGGACGGTCGGTCGTTAAAAAGATGTCGGTCGCTAAAGCCTTTAGCAACGATACTTACAACGACCATCCTTACCAACCGTAGGTCGTTGAAGGCCGTTTTAGCAACCAACTGTAGGTCTTAGTAAGTGAACCATCGTGTAGTGTATGTACTGGTGAAATTGTGAGCACCGCTCTTTCCCTGAGCTCAACCAAAGGTGCCTTTATTGTTTCAAAGAAAACTTCCAAAGGTAACAGGAGCCCCTGTGCCGCTGATTTAGCTAGCAAATCTGCATGCTCGTTTTCTCCTCCCGGAATATTTTTACAGAAAAACCTTCGAAGGAAGCCTCCATCCTTCGAACTACATCCAAGTATTTTTCCAGCTTTGGGTCTCTTGCTTTGCTGCTTTTGTCAACATGGCCTGAGATGACCTGTGAGTCAGATTTAAGTATTGCCCTTCTTATTCCCATTGCTTTAAGCTTTCGGAGCCCCAAGAGAAGGGCTTCGTACTCTACAATATTATTTGTGCAATTGAAGTCCAATCTAGCTGCATAGCAGGTTTTGATTTTTGATGGTGAAATCAAGACAACTGGTGCTCCTGCGCTGAAGGTTCCCCAAGACCCATCGCAAAATACTGTCCAGGCTTCGGCATCGGTTGTTTTCTCTTTGTCCTGAGCCCCAGGCGTCCAATCAACAATGCAGTCTGCTAATGCCTAGGATTGGATCGAAGATCTATGAACAAAATCAATAGTGAATTCATTCAGTTCTGTAGCCCATTTTCCAACTCTTCCTATGGCCTCTCTATTCCTCATTATGTCCTTGAGAGGTTGTGAAGAAGGTACTATGATGTGGTATGCTTGAAAATAATGTCGAAGCTTCCTAGAAGCCATTAGTACAACATATAGAACCTTCTCTATCTTTGTATAATTTTTCTTTGATGCACTAAACACTTCAGAAACGAAGTAAACTGGCATTTGTTTTCTTTCCTGGACCTCCTGCTTTTCTTGCACCAGTGCTGCACTTACCGTAGCATGAGAAGCAACTACATACAACAGCAATGGAGTTCCTGACGAAGGTGGAATTAAAGTTGTCAGCTCTATTAAATATTGTTTCAGTTCTTCGAAGGCTTTCTGCTGATTTGGTCCGCATTGAAAGACTTCGGCTGACTTCAGCACTTCGAAGAATGGCAGATTCCTCTCTGCTAACCTTGATATAAATATGTTCAATGATGCCAGCCTCCCTATCAATCTTTGAGCACCCTTTCTTGACTTCGATGACTCCATTCAAAGTATGGCTTCTATCTTACTTGGATTAGCTTCAATACCCTTTGTCGATACCAAGCAACCAAGAAACTTGCCCTTCTTCACTCCGAAGACGCATTTTTCTAGATTTAATTTAAGGCCAGCCCGCCTGAAGTTGGCAAATGTCTCTTGCAAATCAGCAACATGGTTTTCTTGCTTTGTCCTCTTTACTATGATATCATCAATATATGTCAGCACATTTCTGCCGATTTGGGAGTGAAGAACTTTGGCAGTCATCCTGCTGAAACTTCCTCCAGCATTCTTGAGCCCCTCAGGCATCCAAAGGTAACAATAAGTCCCACTAGGAGTTATGAAGCTTGTCTTCGGCTCATCTTCCTTCTTCATCCAGATTTGATGATAGCCTGAGTAACAGTCTAATAAGCTCATGAGCTCCGATGTAATGCCCAAAATTAGTAGAACAAATAACAAAGAAGTAAATAAATAAATATGTTTAAGATAGTGTTTTAGGGATTTTTTAAACCTTTGGAGATCATTTGATTTTGTTTTACGACTGCATATTCAGTTAATAGAATTATATTGGTCAAATAAATAAATAAATAAAAATAGATATAGGCATTCATGCTAAAAGTTTTCTTGTATATTGCATTTGTATTCAAATGTATGAAGACAAGTTTAAGTTTTTTTAAGAAAAGGAATTAAGAAAAGAGAATGAAATAGAAGTGGAAAAGAATATACAATACAAAGAAAAATATATACCTATGTACATCATTATAAATCTTCATGCGAGCACTTTATTTATGTATTTGATCCCTGTAACAAAATTTGAATTTAAATATCAGATTTTGAAAACAAAACAATAAAATAGAAACAAAAAAAGAGAAAAAGAAAGAACTCACCCAACTATGCGCGTCGGCCAAATCCTCTCCTACTCGGCTCAGCCTTGCCCCTTTGCCCTAGCTTGTTGGGCCGCATTCACACCCCACTCGGCCCACGCTACTACCCTTTTCCTTTTTTCTGGTGACACTTACGCACGGGGCCCACTAACCAGCTGATTCACGGTCACGCCACTCCCCAGCTATGCTTCTGCCGTGTGGGGCCCGTTGGTAAGTCCCATCCCTATCCTCGGTCTGTTACGACCAAATCCATGGAGGCCGCGTATTCCCCCGGGTTTTCCTCTCATCCGCTGCCCATGCATTTCAGACCCGAACCCCCCCTTGACTCGTGGCTCTCACTAGTGGCTGGGGTCCTCTTCCACGAGTCTTCTTCCACCTTTCATGGTAACAGACTCCAACAGATGGCACCGCTCACCGCGCGTGCCTGCGATCTGGTAGAAAGGGTTATGGGATTCCTTATCCCTCCTCTGCCCATATAACATAGCCACAAAACCCCTCAACCCTCATCTCAAGCGCCGCCAAACCACCATCAATTGAGCAAGCATCGACGAGAATAGGGAAGAAGTACATGAATTGCTGCCAACGTGGACTCGTGCGAGTATCGCCACTAGGCCTTCCCTATGAGGTCGTGGTGAATCGCCTCTGCACGCTGCATGAATTAGTGGCGGTGGATAGTGCGGGGAGTCATGGTCGCGCCAACAATTCCTCGCCGTCGTTCCGCTCAGCCGCGAATCTGCCCAACGACGACACCAGGGAGCTCGACTGTAATCTGCACGGTGAGAACGCTGTCATGTCACTCGCTTTTATGTCGGCTACGTGTAGAACCTTACAGGGTAGGGATCGGGGCTCTGGATCGTCGGAATAATGACTCTCCAGCGAGGCCTCGCCGTAATGGCTGGTGGCGGCACCGCCTGGTAGTTGCGTGAGGAAGAAAAGACATCAGGCCGTTAATCTCGTGATCAACGGCTCCAGATGAATGACTGTGTGCTATGCGCGTGGCCGTTTGATTTCGCGCGTGCGGCTTAGATTAAATCTGGGTAGCGTTTTGCCCGTGACCATTTGATGTCGATCGGACGGTGCGGGGTGGATCAAGCTTCATAAAATCAGGGTCGTCAGATTCCGATCCTGTGGCTTCCCTTGCGTACTGGTTCGTAGGACGGCCGATCTAATCTTATCCATGGATGTATGATCCAACGGTCCAATCTCCTGATACCCCTTCGCGAATACATTTTGTTAAAGAGCCCCTGTCCTTTACCTATATCAACCCGCCGTCCATCACACGATAGATCTGAGTTTGTGGGGTTTTTGCAAGTTTAACCCCTGGCTTTCTAGTATTTGGTGCTATTCAGAGCTCGGGGAAAATCGAATAATAAATTTAGAAATGGATTTTTAGTACACAAATAATCCTAGAAACTCATTTTATTCATAGAAAATTCATATGAACTCCAAATAGATCCATTCTAGTTCCTATAATTTTATAATATTATTGTTTATCATCTAGTATCACTGTTTTGACATGAAAGTCACATTAAAATTTATATCCTAAGTAATCTTATACCAAATACATAAAGACTTCGAAAATTCATAACTTCCCCATTTTAATTCCAATTTGATCCGTTCCAGTAGCGTTAGCATCGTATGAATATTTACTATGCAATAACAACATTTATTACACCATGTCTCATTATTTTATGATTAGATCTTTACTTAACTCATGTTGGTTAGTCTTGTTAATGTGCTCATCATTATCTACCAAAATATAATTTATGGTAAATTTATAACTTAGATTAAAGTTGAGATAATCATTTATAGAATAACCTCTTATATGATTTATAGTAACCAGATTATAATATATTTTAATATTTTAATCATACAGATCTTCTAAAAAATCATAACTCCTTAATCATGACTCTGATCTTAGTAGTTCTCGATCCCACGATCTCGTAGCTTCGCATAGATTATGATTATTCAGTTTGTACTTATGTTTGATGTGATGTTAATTGTATCTATACCATGTTTGTTTGTATTGCTACGACTAGCGTGAGGTTTTGAGGATCTGAAAAATCACCTTGGTAACTGGAATCTCAAGTGTCAGGCAAGTTGTGCCCTTGATCCACTTTTGTTACCCAATAATATTCTTTATTATCACTATTCAATGCATAGGTTTAATTTTGATGGGACCCAATAGGTCATCCTAGTCTTTTTATCCTTTTACCTTGTTTTACCCCTGAATCATTTGGGTAGTTTTGCTATTGCTCTATATGGTTTTGGGATTAATATTTCATTATATCCATGTTCCAATTATTCTGTTATGTTATTTATGTTCATGTCAAGATCATTATATTATTGTTAATTGGAACATGGAGCTTAACTTGAGAAACACGTGCCACCACAAGGGAGGAATGGGACCCCTTGGCTAACTAATTAGGAAAGTTAGTGGAAGACTACCTTACCCGAAAGGGGCAAGGGCAGTAGGGGAGTTGCATGCAAGGAGGTTCTCGGGTTGATTTTGCTGCCATGGCGGTCAGACGGGGGATTCTTGCTAGTGCTCTTCCCATAAACTGTAGCGGGTTTTCGGAAGCTAGTGGAACTTTGTAAAGGCCTCGTAGTGGATCCCTAGCCATTCACCTCAGTAGTGTCTAAGGGCCTTGCAAACCTTGGCGACATGGGATACATGACTTGTGGGTACAGGGTACAACCTCTGTAGAGTGTAAAACTGGTATACTAGCCGAGCTCACGGTCAAGAGCAGCTTAGGACTCTCGCATGATTAATTTATGGAACTTAAATTCAATTTGTCATTTGCATTGCATGAGATTATTTATTAATTTTGTTCTATTATTTATATGGTTTGGTATCTACTTACATCTAGTAATTGCTAATAAAATTTTGACCAACTCTAAAAGCAATGCTTAGCTTTAACCATTCTCTTTGATAAGCCTTACACTTCATGTGCTCCCGCCTTTGGTGAGTTCATGCACATTGGTTTCCCCACAGCTTGTTGAGCTATGATCATGTGTGAGCTCACCCTTGCTGTCTCACAACCCCACAGGAGAAGAACAGGTGGTTCAAGTGGAGCCACATATCGAGGAGTTCGATTCGATCTAGGTGGCGTCTCCCAGATGACTTTATGGCGCCAAGGACGATCCTTAGATCGTTTTATATTTATCTTCTATTTTGTAAGACTTCCGCTATGTAATAAGTACTCTGATTATATTGTGACATTTATCTCTATACACTCTATTATTATATGTGTTGTCTTCTTTGGCGCATGTATGAGATGCACCCGGCTTTGTCCCTTAAAACCGGGTCTGAGAGAAGTGGTATCAGAGGAAATATTGATTGTAGGACGAAACCTAGATAGAACTGGACAGCCAATACTTACTTACCTTACTCTGATTCTTTTCTAAACTCTTCTTAATCTTTCCTCATCCATTTCCGCTTTGCTCTGATTATTCTTACCTTTTTTTCTTTCTAAAGACAAATGTGGATTTCACACTTTGAAATCCTATGCGTAAAGTGACCTTTAGGAATAGGAGACCTACTCTTAGGAACAAAAACCAAACTATTTTTATTGATATCTATACGCTTGAGTGTTTGTTCTTATGATACTTGTTTGATTTGGATCTTTGTTTGAGTGAGATGAGTTGTGGAGTAATGTCCACAATTACATCTGCATATACGTATAGGCATAAATATAAATAAATTTCATGAGATAACTAAACAACTTAGATTATCCTCCATTAAAGTGTATCTATTTTAAATGGATACATCTTATCTTAAAAGATTCTTTCTTACCTTAATAGATTCATCTTATCTTGAAAAGATTTTATCTTATCCTAATTGATCTAACTAATCTCAAAAGATTCTATCTTATTCTTAGATATTCTTCTTGTCCTAATAAGCATACTTATCCCCACCACTTTGCTTATCTCATAATAGTGTAACAGACATGATTTATTCCAAAATAAATTAAGTAGATTTATCCAGTCTAATCGAATTACACCAATTTAATTCTGATCCCATCTAATCTAGTCAGATCTAATCTAATGGACAAACATGTTAGATAATACTGGTAAAATAAGATTTGATCCTACTCATATATATGTTTTAACCTAAATTGGAGTCTTAATCCAACCTGGTCTTATGCAACTACCTTAGCCATCCGATAGTTGTATAATCCCTCTGTTTAACCTAACAGAGATTCTGATCTACCTACCCATGTCATCCATCCTATCTTAAAAGGTTCTAACATGTCATAATAATATTTACCCTAGTAGATCTATCTAACTTTAAACTAAGTTTAATCCAGTTATGTCCAATCTAATCTAGACCCTACCTAATCTAATATGGTCTAATCTATGTTACAAGTATTAACTAAACCATATTCCTATAAATGGGTTTAAAACCTAAATTGGTGTCTTAGACCAACTTGTCCGTGGAACCACGACCTCGCCTATGTTATAGGTTGCCCAACCCATTTATCTTACAAGCAAAGTAAAACTCTGTTCAATCTACCTACCCCATGTTCCTGTAATTGTTATCCCAACTTGGATAATGACATCTAACACCATGACCGATGGTCCCTAATTCAGATCCTCAAAGGAAGCTCGATTATGCCATAGTACACTCATTCAATGTCAACCCTCAATAGCTAAAATATGATGTACCCTTGTTTTCTACACCACACCTGCTGAAAGCATGAAGAATTTTAGGTATAAAAAAATAATACCAATTGGAAGTTCCACTTAGAAAAAAATATTTATACTAGAATTTCATAAAGATAAAGTCAGCTGGATATGCTCAACTAAATGGTATTCATAAATAGAATCATAGAATCTAATGAGAGTCACTTAACAAGTGAGCACTAGTGAAATAAACTAGATCCTACTCCTATAAACCTTGTTCTCCCCTCATGCACTTAAACCTAAATTAGTGCATTAGACCAACTCAACTATGAGCTAACCCAACCCATAGTGTCATGATGGATTGCATAATCTATCTGTCCCCACTTAACATCAAACAAACTTTTAACCTACATCATGTAATCTATCTCATCATGACAGATTCTATCATACCTTTAGATATTCATCTTATATGACTAGTTACCCCATTCTGGACATAAAAACAAAGATAAAGCCCTGCTAAAGAATCTTTAGATCATAAACAACTACTAGCCTTTTCATCCTGCTTACCAACTACTTTTCATTGCAAAGCTATCCTACCATATGCTTCTAACTCTCATGAGAGCACCTAGAGGGGGGGGGGTGAATAGGTGATCCTGTGAAAACTTAAACTTATAGCCACAAAAACTTGTTAAGCGTTAGCACAATAATCGCCAAGTGGCTAGAGAGGAGTCTCAACAAAACACAATACCACAAGAGATCAAACACAGACATGACACAGTGGTTTATCCCGTGGTTCGGCCAAGACCAACGCTTGCCTACTCCACGTTGTGGCGTCCCAACGGACGAGGGTTGCAATCAACCCCTCTCAAGCGGTCCAAAGACCAACTTGAATACCACGGTGTTTTGTTTTGCCTTTCAATATCCCGTTTGCAAGGAATCTCCACAAATTTGAGTCTCTTGCCCTTACAAGTATATGATCACAAAGAAGCACAGAGTAAGGGAGGGAAGCAACACACACAAATCCACAGCGAAATGCGCACACACACGGCCAAGAATCGAGCTTGAATGACTATCTCAAAGTTCTCACTAGAACGGAGCTCGAATCACTTAGAATCACAAACGAATGCGCAAAGAATGAGTGTGGATGATCAAGAATGCTCTAAGGTTGCTTGGTTGTCTCCTCCATGCGCCTAGGGGCCCCTTTTATAGCCCCAAGGCAGCTAGGAGCCGTTGAGAGCAAATCTAGAAGGCTATCCTTGCCTTCTATCGTCGGGGGCACCGGACAGTCCGGTGCACACCGGACACTGTCCGGTGCCCGATTTCTTTCCTTAAACAGCACTGCCGACCGTTGTAGACTGTTGCAGATCTGTGAGCCGTTGGCGCACCGGACATGTCCGGTGCACACCGGACAGTCCGGTGCCGTCTTCTAGTCGTTGGCTCGGCCACGTGTCCCGCGCAGATTGCGCGGCCGACCGTTGGCCCGGCCGACCGTTGGCTCACCGGACAGTCCGGTGTACACCGGACAGTCCGGTGAATTTTAGCCGTACGTCGTCGGCGAATTCCCGAGAGCGGCCACTTCACGCCGAGCCAGCCTGGCGCACCGGACACTGTCCGGTGACACCGGACAGTCCGGTGCACCCAGACTGGGCAGACTTTGGCTGCTCGAGCCATTTCTTCTCCAACTCAATTTTTTCTGTTTCCAGCACTTAGACACAATACATTAGTCCATAAAACAATGTACTAAGTCTGAGAAACATACCTTTATCCTTGATTTGTACTTTGTCCACCATTTTACAATTAGGCACCTGTGTTGGGCACTAAATCACCAAAATACTTAGAAATGGTCCAAGGGCACATTTCCCTTTCAATCTCCCCCTTTTTGGTGATTTATGCCAACACAACATAAAGCAAGTAGAACAAGTACAAAAACACTTCAAATAAGAACTCAAATTATTTTGATTCAATTTTGACATATATGGATCACTCTATGCCACCACTTGGTTTGTTTTTGCAAATCAAACTCAAATCTCTATCTCTAAGTCAAACACACATGTTGAAGCATAAAGAGAGTCATTCCAAAAGAGATTGATCAAAGATTTCAAAAACTCCCCCTTTTTCCCATAATCAATACTTCTCCCCACAAGAAGCCAACTTTTGATAAGAGAGACAACAAAAGAGTTTTGACAAACCAAAAGCTCTATTCTACTTTTTTCAAAATCTCTCAAGTGGTAGCTGATCCATTTATCGCTTTGGCCTTTATTTTCTCCCCCTTTGGCATCAAACACCAAAACGGGATTAATCTTGGCTCTATAACCCCATTGCCTTACCAAAATCTTCAATTAAGAGCAAATGACAATAAGAGTTCATTAGATGAACTTGGAATAGGTTACCCTCTCATCGGAGTGCAGTGGAAGTCTTTCATGGTCCAAGTCCACCTTTTCCCTTTCAATTCTCCTTTGAGACTAAAACAAGCAAACTCAAGCATATGGTTAGTCTCAAAGGGTCAAGTTGTAACACATCTCCCCCTAAAACTGTGCATCACTTTGCAACGGACTTGTGAGGTCCAGGGAGTGTTTGTACAACTTGAGCACCATACTTAACAACAAAATGCAAAAAGGAACATGATCAAAAGCATCAATACATATATGCTACAATTTAATCCAAGTTCCGCGAATCAAAGACATTTAGCTCACTACGCGGCCTGCAAAAGGTCTTCTCATCTAAAGGCTTGGTAAAGATATCGGCTAGCTGGTTCTCGGTGCTAACATGAAACACTTCGATATCTCCCTTTTACTGGTGGTCTCTCAAAAAGTGATGCCGGATGTCAATGTGCTTTGTGCGGCTGTGCTCAACAGGATTTTCTGCTATTCGGATAGCACTCTCATTATCACATAGGAGTGGGACTTTGCTCAGATTGTAGCCAAAGTCCCTGAGGGTTTGCCTCATCCAAAGTAGTTGCGCGCAACACTGTCCTGCGGCAACATACTCGGCCTCAGCGGTGGATAGGGCAACGGAGGTTTGTTTCTTAGAGTTCCATGACACCAGGGACCTTCCTAAGAATTGGCACGTCCCCGATGTACTCTTCCTATCGACCTTACATCCAGCATAGTCGGAATCTGAGTACCCAATCAAGTCAAAGTTAGACCCCTTTGGATACCAGATCCCGAAGCAAGGCGTAGCGACTAAATATCGAAGAATTCGCTTCACTGCCACTAAGTGACACTCCTTAGGATCGGATTGAAATCTAGCACACATGCATACGCTAAGCATAATATCCGGTCTACTAGCACATAAATAAAGTAAAGACCCTATCATTGACCGGTATGCTTTTTGATCAACGGACTTACCTCCTTTGTTGAGGTCGGTGTGTCCGTCGGTCCCCAGCGGAGTCTTTGTGGGCTTGGCGTTCTTCATCCCAAACCGCTTCAGCAAGTCTTGCGTGTACTTTGTTTGGGAGATGAAGGTGCCGTCCTTGAGTTGCTTCACTTGGAACCCAAGGAAGTAGGTCAACTCACCCATCATCGACATCTCGAATTTCTGCGTCATCACCCTGCTAAACTCTTCACAAGACTTTTGGTTAGTAGAACCAAATATTATGTCGTCGACATAAATTTGGCACACAAAAAGATCACCGTTGCAAGTCTTAGTAAAAAGAGTTGGATCGGCTTTCCCAACCTTGAAAGCATTAGCAATTAAAAAATCTCTAAGGCATTCATACCATGCTCTTGGGGCTTGCTTAAGTCCATAGAGCGCCTTAGAGAGCTTACACACGTGGTCGGGGTACCGTTCATCCTCGAAGCCAGGGGGCTGCTCCACGTACACCTCCTCTTTGATCGGCCCGTTGAGGAAAGCGCTCTTCACATCCATTTGGTACAACCTGAAAGAATGGTGAGCGGCATATGCTAGCAAGATACGAATTGATTCTAGCCTAGCCACAGGAGCAAAAGTCTCCTCAAAGTCCAAACCTGCGACTTGGGCATAACCTTTTGCCACAAGTCGAGCCTTGTTCCTCGTCACCACCCCGTGCTCGTCCTGTTTGTTGCGGAACACCCACTTGGTTCCCACAACATTTTGCTTGGGACGAGGCACCAGTGTCCAAACTTCATTGCGCTTGAAGTTGTTGAGTTCCTCCTGCATGGCCAATACCCAATCCGGATCTAGCAAGGCCTCCTCTACCCTGAAAGGCTCAATAGAAGAGACAAAGGAGTAATGCTCACAAAAATTAACTAATCGAGATCGAGTAGTTACTCCCTTGCTAATGTCACCCAAAATTTGGTCGACGGGATGATCCCTTTGAATCACCGCTCGAACTTGGGTTGGAGGTGCCGGTTGCGCTTCTTCCTCCATCACGTGATCATCTTGTGCTCCCCCTTGATCACACGCCTCCTTTTGATGAACCTGTTCATCGTCTTGAGTTGGGGGATGCACCGTTGTTGAGGAAGAAGATTGATCTCGTTCATCTTGTTCCTGTGGCCACACTTCTCCAATCGCCATGGTTCGTATAGCGGCCGTCGGAACATCTTCTTCATCTACATCATCACAATCAACAACTTGCTCTCTTGGAGAGCCATTAGTCTCATCAAATACAATGTCGCTAGAGACTTCAACCAAACCCGATGATTTGTTGAAGACCCTATACGCCTTTGTATTTGAATCATAACCTAATAAAAACCCTTCTACAGCTTTGGGAGCAAATTTAGAATTTCTACCCTTCTTCACTAGAATGTAGCACTTGCTCCCAAATACACGAAAGTAAGATACATTGGGTTTGTTACCGGTTAGTAGCTCATACGACGTCTTCTTGAGGAGGCGGTGAAGATAGACCCTGTTGATGGCGTGGCAAGCTGTGTTCATGGCTTCCGACCAAAAGCACTCAGGGGTCTTGAATTCTCCAAGCATAGTCCTCGCCATATCTATGAGCGTCCTGTTCTTCCTCTCTACCACACCATTTTGCTGAGGTGTGTAGGGAGCGGAGAACTCGTGCTTGATCCCTTCCTCCTCAAGAAACTCCTCCACTTGAAGGTTCTTGAATTCGGACCCGTTGTCGCTCCTTATCTTCTTCACCTTGAGCTCAAACTCATTTTGAGCTCTCCTGAGGAAGCGCTTGAGGGTCCCTTGGGTTTCAGACTTATCCTGCAAAAAGAATACCCAAGTGAAGCGGGAAAAGTCATCAACAATAACTAGACCATACTTACTTCCTCCTATGCTCAGATAGGCGACGGGTCCGAAGAGGTCCATATGCAGCAGCTCCAGAGGTCTTGACGTGGTCATCACGTTCTTGCTGTGATGTGCTCCTCCCACTTGTTTACCTGCTTGACAAGCTGCACAAGGTCTATCTTTTTCGAAATAAACATTGGTTAGACCTATCACGTGTTCTCCCTTTAGAAGCTTGTGGAGGTTCTTCATCCCCACATGTGCTAAGCGGCGATGCCACAGCCAGCCCATGCAAGTCTTAGCCATTAAGCATGCATCTAGACCGGCCTCTTCTTTTGCAAAATCAACTAAGTAAAGCTTGCCGTCTAGTACACCCTTAAAGGCTAGTGAACCATCACTTCTTCTAATGACAGACACATCTACATTTGTAAACAGACAATTATATCCCATATTGCATAGTTGACTAACAGATAGCAAATTGTAACCAAGAGACTCAACTAGAAACACATTGGAGATTGAGTGTTCATTAGAAATTGCAATTTTACCTAACCATTTTACCTTGCCTTGATTCCCATCACCGAATATAATTGAATCTTGGGAATCCTTATTTTTGACGTAGGAGGTGAACATCTTCTTCTCCCCCGTCATATGGTTTGTGCATCCGCTGTCGATAATCCAGCTTGAACCCCCGGATGCATAAACCTGCAAGGCAAATTTAGGCTTGGGTCTTAGGTACCCAACTCATGTTGGGTCCTACAAGGTTAGCACATATATCCTTAGGGACCCAAATGCAAGTTTTATCTCCCTTGCATCTTGCCCCTAACTTCCTAGCAATTACCTTCTTACCCTTTCTACAAATAGCAAAGGGAGCATTGCAAGCATAATAAATGGTAGAAGGTTTGTTCACAACTTTTCTAGGAACATGAGCAAAATTTCTCCTAGGCATATGCACAACATTTCTCCTACACATATCTCTATCATGCTTATAGGAAGAACTAGAAGCAAACATGGCATGAGAATCATAAACATGTGAATCAAAATCATTATAAGCATTTCTAGCATGTCTCCTATCATTATACATAAAAGCATGGTTCTTTTTAGCGCTACTAGCCATAGGGGCCTTCCCTTTCTCCTTGGCGGGAATGGGAGCCTTATGGCTTGTTAAGTTCTTGGTCTCTCTTTTGAAGCCAAGACCATCCTTAATTGAGGGGTGTCTACCAATCGTGTAGGCATCCCTTGCAAATTTTATTTTATCAACTTCACTCTTGCTAGTCTTAAGTTGGGCATTAAGACTAGCCACTTCATCATTTAGTTTTGAAATTGAAACTAAGTGTTCACTACAAGCACTAATGTCAAAATCTTTACACCTAGTGCAAACATGTTCAACACAAGAGTTAGATTTATTTGCTACCTCTAGTTTAGCATTTAAATCATTAATTTCACCTTTTAAAGAAGAAATGGTTTCATTACAAGTAGAAAGTTCACAAGACAGCATTCCATTTCTTTTAACTTCTAGAGCAAGTGAATTTTGTGCAGTAACAAATTTATCATGCTCTTCATATAAAAGGTCTTCTTGTTTTTCTAAGATTCTATCCTTTTCATTCAAGGCATCAATCAATTCATTAATCTTAGCTATTTTAGTTCTATCCAATCCTTTGAATAAACTAGAGTAATCTATTTCTTCATCACTAGATTCATCATCACTAGAAGAATCATAAGTATTAGCATTACGAGTGATTACCTTCTTTTCCCTTGCCATGAGGCAAGTGTGATGCTCGTTGGGGAAGAGAGCCGATTTGTTGAAGGCAGTGGCGGCGAGTCCTTCGTCGTCGGAGTCGGACGAAGAGCAATCCGAATCCCACTCCTTTCCAAGGTGTGCTTCGCCTTTGGCCTTCTTGTAAACCTTTTTGTTCTCTCTCTTCCCATTTTTCCCTTGCTCCTGGTCACTATCATTTTCGGGACAGTTAGCAATAAAATGACCAACCTTACCACATTTGAAGCATGAGCGCTTCCCCTTTGTCTTGGTCTTGCTTGGCTGCCCCTTGCGACCATTTAGCGCCGTCTTGAATCTCTTGATGATGAGAGCCATCTCTTCATCATTGAGCCCGGCCGCCTCAACTTGCGCCACCTTGCTAGGAAGCGACTCCTTGCTCCTTGTTGCCTTTAGAGCAATGGGTTGAGCCTCGTGGAGTGGACCGTTCAACGCGTCGTCGACGTATCTTGCCTCCTTGATCATCATCCGCCCGCTTACAAATTTTCCAAGTACCTCCTCGGGCGTCATCATCGTGTACCTGGGATTCTCACGAATATTGTTCACGAGATGAGGATCAAGAACGGTAAAGGACCTTAGCATTAGGCGGACGACATCGTGGTCCGTCCATCACGTGCTTCCGTAGCTCCTTATTTTGTTGATAAGGGTCTTGAGCCGGTTGTACGTTTGGGTTGGCTCCTCTCCCCTTATCATGGCGAATCATCCAAGCTCGCCCTCCACCAACTCCATTTTGGTGGGCATGGTGATGTCATTTCCCTCGTGAGAGATCTTGAGGGTGTCCCATATTTGCTTGGCATTGTCCAAGCCGCTCACCTTGTTGTACTCTTCCCTGCACAAGGACGCTAAGAGAACAGTAGTAGCTTGTGCATTTCTATGGATTTGTTCATTTATGAGCATAGAGTTATCCGAGCTATCAAACTTCATTCCATTCTCTACAATCTCCCAAATGCTTGGATGGAGAGAGAATAAGTGACTACGCATTTTGTGACTCCAAAATCTGTAGTCCTCCCCATCGAAGTGTGGAGGTTTGCCAAGAGGAATGGAAAGCAAATGTGAATTCGAACTATGTTGAATACGAGAATAATCAAATGAAAAGTTCGAATTGACCGTCTTTTTGTAGTCGTTGTCGTCGTCCTTTTGGGAAGAAGTAGACTCATCGCTGTCGTCGTAGTAGACGATCTCCTTGATGCGCCTCGTCTTCTTCTTCTTCCCTTCCTTCCGTCTATGGCCCGAGCCGGAGTCGGTAGGCTTGTCGTCCTTTGGCTCGTTGACGAAGGATTCCTTCTCTTTGTCGTTGATCACGATACCCTTCCCCTTAGGATCCATCTCTTCGGGCTGTTAGTCCCTTAGTGAAGAGAACGGCTCTGATACCAATTGAGAGCACCTAGAGGGGGGGGGGGTGAATAGGTGATCCTGTGAAAACTTAAACTTATAGCCACAAAAACTTGTTAAGCGTTAGCACAATAATCGCCAAGTGGCTAGAGAGGAGTCTCAACAAAACACAATACCACAAGAGATCAAACACAGAGATGACACAGTGGTTTATCCCGTGGTTCGGCCAAGACCAACGCTTGCCTACTCCACGTTGTGGCGTCCCAACGGACGAGGGTTGCAATCAACCCCTCTCAAGCGGTCCAAAGACCAACTTGAATACCACGGTGTTTTGTTTTGCCTTTCAATATCCCGTTTGCAAGGAATCTCCACAAATTTGAGTCTCTTGCCCTTACAAGTATATGATCACAAAGAAGCACAGAGTAAGGGAGGGAAGCAACACACACAAATCCACAGCGAAATGCGCACACACACGGCCAAGAATCGAGCTTGAATGACTATCTCAAAGTTCTCACTAGAACGGAGCTCGAATCACTTAGAATCACAAACGAATGCGCAAAGAATGAGTGTGGATGATCAAGAATGCTCTAAGGTTGCTTGGTTGTCTCCTCCATGCGCCTAGGGGCCCCTTTTATAGCCCCAAGGCAGCTAGGAGCCGTTGAGAGCAAATCTGGAAGGCTATCCTTGCCTTCTGTCGTCGGGGGCACCGGACAGTCCGGTGCACACCGGACACTGTCCGGTGCCCGATTTCTTTCCTTAAACAGCACTGCCGACCGTTGTAGACTGTTGCAGATCTGTGAGCCGTTGGCGCACCGGACATGTCCGGTGCACACCGGACAGTCCGGTGCCGTCTTCTAGCCGTTGGCTCGGCCACGTGTCCCGCGCAGATTGCGCGGCCGACCGTTGGCCCGGCCGACCGTTGGCTCACCGGACAGTCCGGTGTACACCGGACAGTCCGGTGTACACCGGACAGTCCGGTGAATTTTAGCCGTACGTCGTCGGCGAATTCCCGAGAGCGGCCACTTCACGCCGAGCCAGCCTGGCGCACCGGACACTGTCCGGTGCACCCAGACTGGGCAGACTTTGGCTGCTCGAGCCATTTCTTCTCCAACTCAATTTTTTCTGTTTCCAGCACTTAGACACAATACATTAGTCCATAAAACAATGTACTAAGTCTGAGAAACATACCTTTATCCTTGATTTGTACTTTGTCCACCATTTTACAATTAGGCACCTGTGTTGGGCACTAAATCACCAAAATACTTAGAAATGGTCCAAGGGCACATTTCCCTTTCAATGGTCAACACCAGGAAGAGAATATTATCAAGCAACAGCAAACAGAAATGAATCCTCCAGATCCTCCACCGGTTGGAATCGATCAAGTGGTTGCCACCCAAATGATGCTAATACAACAAATGGCAAACATGGTTACCGAATTGCAAAATCAGATAAGACAAGAACGCGACCGACTGGAGATATGTCGAGAAATAAGGCAAGCACAATTGGAAAGACAACAACAACAACGCCCACTACCTCCACCACCACCAGCTCCACCTAGCTTCATAAACATATATATACTACTATTTGTAAGATCCAAGTGTTACTTTAGTTAGTAGTTGGTAGGATACTATTTTAGGAGGAATAATAAGGTCTAATTGACCCCGTGTGTTGCTAATAAATTATGCATCATGCTGAGATTTTTGTTTGTGTATATGTGTTGAGACAATATGAGTATGCATCTTTCCTTACAAATCTCGAGGACGAGATTTCTGTTAAGGGGGTAGGATTTATAATGCCCAAAATTAGTACAAAAAAAGAACAATAAAGTAAACAAATAAATATGTTTAAGATAGTATTTTAGGGATTTTTTAAACCTTTGAAGATCATTTGATTTTGTTTTATGACTGCATATTCAGTTAATAGAATATATTGGTCAAATAAATAAATAAAAACATAAATAGGCATTCATGCTAAAAGTTTTCTTGTATATTGCATTTGTATTCAAATGTATGAAGACAAGTTTAAGTTTTTTTAGAAAAGGAATTAAGAAAAGAGAATGAAATAGAAATGGAAAAGAATATACAATACAAAGAAAAATATATACCTATGTACATCATTATAAATCTTCATGTGAGCACTTTATTTATGTATTTGATCCCTGTAACAAAATTTGAATTTAAATATCAGATTTTGAAAACAAAACAATAAAATAGAAACAAAAAAGAGAAAAAGAAAGAACTCATCCAACTATGCGCGTGGGCCAAATCCTCTCCTACTCGGCTTAGCCTTGCACCTTTGACCTGGCTTGTTGGGCCACATTCACACCCCGCTCGGCCCACGCTACTACCCTTTTCCTTTTTTCTGGTGACACTTACGCGCGGGGCCCACTTACCAGCTGATTCACGGTCGCGCCACTCCCCTGCTATGCTTCTGCCATGTGGGACCCGTTGGTAAGTTCCATCCCTATCCCCGGTCTGTTACGACCAAATCCATGGAGGCCGCGTATTCCGCCGGGTTTTCCTCTCGTCCGCTGCCCATGCGTTTCGGACCCGAACCCCCCTTGACTCGTGGCTCTCACTAGTGGCTGGGGTCCTCTTCCACGGGTCTTCTTCCACCTTTCACGGTAACATACTCCAACAGATGGCGCCGCTCACCGCGCGTGCCTGTGATCTGGTAGAAAGGGTTATGGGATTCCTGATCCCTCCTCTGCCCATATAACATAGCCGCAAAACCCCTCAACCCTCATCTCAAGCGCCGCCAAACCACCATCAATTGAGCAAGCATCGACGAGAATAGGGAAGAAGTACATGAATTGCCGCCAACGTGGACTTGTGCGAGTTTCGCCACTGGGCCTTCCCTATGAGGTCGTGGTGAATCGCCTCTGCACGCTGCATGAATTAGTGGCAGTGGATAGTGCGGGGAGTCATGGTCGCGCCAACAATTCCTCGCCGTCGTTCCTCTCAGCCGCGAATCTGCCCAACAACGACACCAGGGAGCTCGACTGCAATCTGCACGGTGAGAATGTTGTCATGTCACTCGCTTTTATGTCGGCTACGTGTAGAACCTTGCGGGGTAGGGATCAGGGCTCTGGATCGTCAGAATAACGACTCTCCAGCGAGGCCTCGCCGTAATGGCTGGCGGCGCCGCCGCCTGGTAGCTACGTGAGGAAGAAAAGATGTCGAGCCGTTAATCTCGTGATCAACGGCTCCAGATGAATGACTATGTGCTGTGCGCGTGGCCGTTTGATTTCGCGCGTGCGGCTTAGATTAAATCTGGGTAGCGTTTCGCCCACGACCATTTGATGTCGATCGGACAGTGCGGGGTGGATCAAGTTTCATAAAATCAGGGACGTCAGATTCCGATCCTGTGGCTTCCCTTGCGTACCGGTTCGCAGGACGGCCGATCTAATCTGACCCATGGATGTATGATCCAATGGTCTGAATCTCCCGATACCCCTTCGCGGATACATTTTGTTAAAGAGCCCCTGTCCTTTACCTATATCAACCCACCGTCCATCACACGATAGATCTGAGTCTGTAGGGTTTTTGTAAGTTTAACCCCTGGCTTTCTAGTATTTGGTGCTATCCAGAGCTCGGGGAAAATCAAATAATAAATTTAGAAATGGATTTTTAGTACACAAATAATCCCAGAAACTCATTTTATTCATAGAAAATTCATATGAACTCCAAATAGATCCATTCTAGTTCCTATAATTTTATAATATTATTGTTTATCATCTAGTGTCACTGTTTTGACATGAAAGTCACATTAAAATTTATATCCTAAGTAATTTTATACCAAATACATAAAGACTTTGAAAATTCATAATTTCCCCATTTTAATTCTAGTTTGATCCGTTCCAGTTGCGTTAGCATCGTATGAATATTTACTATGCAATAAAAACATTTTTTACACCATGTCTCATTATTTTATGATTAGATCTTTACTTAACTCATGTTGGTTAGTCTTGTTAATGTTCTCATCATTATCTACCAAAATATAATTTATGGTAAATTTATAACTTATATTAAAATTGAGATAATCATTTATAGAATAACCTCTTATATGATTTATAGTAACCAAGTTATAATATAGTTTAATATTTTAATCACACAGATCTTCTATAAAATCATAACTCCTTAATCATGACTCTGATCTTAGTAGTTCTCGATCGCGCGATCTCGTAGCTTTGGGTAGATTATGATTATTCAATTTGTACTTATATTTGATGTGATGTTAATTGTATCTATACCATGTTTGTTTGTATTGCTACGACTAGCGCGAGGTTTCGAGGATCTAAAAAATCACCCTGGTAACTGGAATCTCAAGTGTCAGGCAAGTTGTGCCCTTGATCCACTTTTGTTACCCAATAATATTCTTTATTATCACTATTCAATGCATATGTTTAATTTTGACGGGACCCAATAGGTCACCCTAGTCTTTTTATCCTTTTACCTTGTTTTACCCCTGAATCATTTGGGTAGTTTTGCTATTGCTCTATATGGTTTTGGGATTAATATTTCATTATATCCATGTTTCAATTATTCTTTTATGTTATCTATGTTAATGTCAAGATCATTAAATTATTGTTAATTGGAACATGGAGCTTAACTTGAGAAACACGTGCCACCACAAGGGAGGAACCAGACCCCTTGGATAACTAATTAGGAATGCTAGTGGAAGACTACCTTACCCGAAAGGGGCAAGGGCAGTAGGGGAGTTGCATGCAAGGAGGTTCTCGAGTTGATTTTGCTGCGATAGCGGTCAGACAGGGGATTCTTGCAAGTGCTCTTCCCATAAACTTTAGCGGGTTTTCAGAAGCTAGTGGAACTTTGTAAAGGCCTCGTAGTGGATCCCTAGCCATTCACCTCGGTAGTGTCTAAGGGCCTTGCAAACCCTGGCGACATGGGATACATGACTTGTGGGTACAGGGTACAACCTCTACAGAGTGTAAAACTGGTATACTAGCCGAGTTCACGGTCAAGAGTAGCTCAGGACTCTCGCATGATTAATTTATGGAACTTAAATTCAATTTATCATTTGCATTGCATGGGATTATTTATTAATTTTGTTCTATTATTATTATGGTTTGGTATCTACTTACATCTAGTAATTGCTAATAAAATTTTGACCAACTCTAAAAGCAATGCTCAGCTTTAACCATTCTCTTTGATAAGCCTTACACTTCATGAGCTCCCACCTTTGGTGAGTTCATGCACACTGGTTTCCCCACAACTTGTTGAGCTATGATCATGTGTGAGCTCACCCTTGCTGTCTCACAACCCCACAGGAGAAGAACAGGTGGTTCAAGTGGAGCAACGTATCGAGGAGTTCGATTCGATCTAGGTGGCGTCTCCCAGTTGACTTTATGGCACCAAGGACGATCCTTAGTTCGTTTTATATTTATCTTCTATTTTGTAAGACTTTCGTTATGTAATAAGTACTCTGATTATATTGTGACATTTATCTCTATACACTCTGTTATTATATGTGTTGTCTTCTTTGGCGCATGTATGAGATGGACCCGGCTTTGTCCGTTAAAACCGGGTGTGACATCCGAAGTAGCTGCTGCATCCACAAGGGAGTCTATTCTTGGCAATGGGAATTCATCCTTCGGGCATGCCTTATTGAGATCTATTAGTCAATGCACATTCTCCATTTTCCATTTGCTTTCTTTACCATCACAGTATTAGCCAGCCACTCTAGGTATGTTACTTCTCTGATGACATCGGCACTCATAAGTCTTTTCACTTTGTTTCGTGCACCTTCGGCTTTATCTTCAGACATTTTCCGAAGCCTCTGCTTTCTTGGTCTGAAGGATGGGTCTACATTGAGTGAGTGTTCAATGATATCTCTATTGACACCACAGAGATCATTGGCTAACCAAGCAAAAACATCTTTGTTGTTAAACAGAAATCTCAACAGGGTCTTCTCTTGTTCGTCAGACAGTTGAGATCCCAATAACACTTTCTATTCAGCTATGTCTTCAAACAAAAGCATTGGCTTTGGTTGATCTGCCGAAGCAGCTTTTTCTCTTTTATGATCATATTGCTGTTGAACTTCAGCTTCATCTATGTTCTATGGATGGCCTTCGAATCCGTCCAACTTCCTTCGGCTCTCCTGGTAGCCTCTTGGCTTCCATGCATAGCAATGGGCCCTTGTTTCAAAGGTATCTTCATACAAAGATATGTTGGGTGAAGTATTGCTTTGAATGCATTCAATGTCCCTCGTCCAATGATTGCATTGTAAGGATAGTCCATGTCAACAATGTCAAAGACAACCTGTTCTGTCCTTGTGTTGTGAACATAGCCAAAGGTGACTGCATAGTTATCTTGCCGAGCGCCATGATCTGTCTTCCTCCGAAGCCACAAAGAGGGTGTGTTGCATCATGTATCTTGTCATCCGGCTCTTGCATTTGCCTGAAGGCCTTTGTGAAGATGATATCTGCTGCACTGCCTGTGTCCACTAGGACATTGTGGACCAAAAATCCCTTGATGACACAAGATATGACCATTGCATCGTTGTGAGGATAATCCTTGAGCTGAAGATCCTCCTAGGAGAAGGTGATTGGTATGTGAGACCATTTGGACTTGATGAAGGGTCCTTGCACTCCAACATGTTGTACCCTTCTCTGTGCTTCTTTCTTCTGCCTCTTGTTGGTTGGTTCGGAACTTGAGCCACCTATGATTGGGAGCACCAACTTTGTAGCCAAAGGTGCCATAGCTTAGTTGACTTGCAAAGTCATTGTCGCAATTATGGAAGTGAGTTCACCGGAGGTGGGCGCCAATGTTGGTCACTTGTTAAATGTAAGAGACCTTTGTCCTCCGAAGCATTATCTCCCCATTGGTATAATACTCATCGGACAAAGGTCTAGAAGGACATACCTTCATCATTCAATAAGTAAACATGAAATACAAAAGAAATAAACATGATAACAGTATTTTAATAATTCATTTATTATTGTATTCCATGAAACATATAAGAATATCAACAATGTTAATATTACATTGATACCTTTAGCTTGCTCGAAGGCGAGGATGCGAGAGAGCAAAAATACAAATTAGCGTGAACAGTACGGGGGTACTGTTCATCTATTTATAGGCACGGGACGCAGCCTGGGTGAAATTACATCCATGTCCCTGGACATTAGTTTACAAGCAACTTTAATTAAGAAGGTCTAACTAGTCCTTTTTCCTTATTTGCTTGGACTGGGCTGAAGCTATCGAGCTTCGGCATTATGCATTATTGCTTTTTCATAGAGTCTTCGTCTTAAGGACCTTCGGTGGAGAAGAAGGCCCCCAACAGGGTCTTCAGCAAATCCACTGGATTAGTTGATGTTTCTTGTGACATTATGTTTGATGAGACTAACGGCTCTCAAGTAGAGCAAGTTGGTCTTGATGAATTGGATGATGAAGAGGCTCCATGCATCACGATAAGGAACATGTCCATTAGAGATGTGTGTCCACAAGAACCCGAAGAGCCTCCACAAGCATAAGATCAACCATCATCTTCCATACAAGTATCTCCAACAACTCAAGATGAGGAACTGGCTCAAGAAGAAGAGGATCAAGATCAAGACAATGAGCCACCTCAAGAGGAAGACATTGGTCAAGGGGGGATGAAGTTGATCAACAAAAGTAAGATGAACAAGAGATTCAATATCAAAGACCACCACACCCAAGCAATTCAAAGAGATCACCCTGTCAACTCCATACTTGGTGACATTCAAAAGGGGGTAACTACTCGATCTCGAGTTGCTCATTTTTGTGAACATTACTCTTTTGTGTCTTCTATTGAGCCATACATGATAGAGGATGCACTAAGAGATCCAGACTAGGTGGTGGCAATGCAAGAGGAACTCAACAACTTCACGAGGAATGAGGTATGACATTTAGTTCCACGTCCTAACCAAAATGTTGTAGGTACCAAGTGGGTATTCTGCAACAAACAAGATGAGCATGGAGTGGTGACTAGGAACAAAGCTTGACTTATTGCAAAAGGATATTCACAAGTCAAAGGTTTGGATTTTGATGAAACCAATGCACCCGTAGCTAGGCTTGAGTAAATTCAAATATTACTTGCCTATGCTACTTACCATGGTTTTAAGTTATATCAAATGGACGTGAAAAGTGCCTTCCTCAATGGTCCTATCAAGGAAGATGTGTATGTTGAGCAACCTCTTGGCTTTAAAGATAGTGAGTATCCTTCACATGTTTATAAGATCTCAAAGGCGCTTTATGGGCTCAAACAAGCCCCAAGAGAATGGTATGAATGCCTAAGAGACTTTCATCTCACTATGGTTTTAAAGTCGGAAAAGCCGACCCTACTCTCTTCACTAAAACAATTGACAAAGACTTGTTTATATGCCAAATTTATGTTGATGATATTATCTTTGGGTCTACTAACAAGTCATCTTGTGAAGAGTTTAGTAGAATTATGATACAGAAATTTGAGATGTCCGTGATGGGGGAGTTGAAGTATTTCCTTGGATTTCAAACCAAGCAACTCTAAGAAGGCACCTTCATTTTCCAAACAAAGTATATTCAAGATATTCTTAAGAAGTTTGGAATGAAGAATGCCAAACCCATCAAGACTCCCATGGGAAATCTGTAGATCAAAAGGTATACCGGTCGATGATAGGATCTCTACTCTATTTGTGTGCTTCACGATCGGATATTATGCTTTCAGTATGCATGTGTGCAAGGTTCCAGGCCAACCCTAAGGAAATCCACCTAAGGGCTGTGAAAAGAATCATGAGATATTTAGTTTACACTCCTAAGTTTGGGCTATGGTACCCCAAGGGATCTACCTTTGATCTAATCGGGTATTCTAATGCTGATTATGCTGGATGTAAGATTGATAGAAAGAGTACATCAGGGACTTGTTAGTTTCTGGGAAGATCCTTGGTGTCTTGGACTTCAAAGAAACAAAATTCAATAGCTCTATCTACCACCGAAGCCGAGTATATTGTTGTAGGACATTGTTGTGCACAATTACTATGGATGAGGCAAACTCTTAGGGACTATGGCTACAAGTTGAGCAAAGTCCCACTCCTATGTGACAATGAGAGTGCAATCCGCATGGCAGATAATCCTGTTGAACACAGCCGCACAAAGCACATAAACGTCTGTATCACTTTTTGAGAGATCACCAACAAAAGGGAGATATCGAAATTGCTTATGTTAGCACCCACAACCAGTTAGCCAATATCTTCACCAAGCCTCTAGATGAAAAGACTTTTAGCAAGCTTAGGAATGAGCTAAATGTCTTAGATTCTTAGAACTTTGATTGAAATCTTGCACACATTGCTCACTCTTATACCTTTGATCATGTCATATCTCTTTCATTTGGTACAAATGCATATTTCTTATTCTTCTTGTGTCAAAGCTAAGACTAATGTACCTCCAAGAATATTTCTATACTTAATCTTGAATTGAAACGGAAATGAAGTTGTAGGCAAAGGCAAAGCTTCCGCTCCATATTCGTCTGTATCCTTTGTCCTACTCTTGTATTTACTTTCATATCTTTCTTGTTAAAGACCTCTCGGTTTCTCTATTTTTGGCAATTAATGCTAAAGGGGGAGAAATTAATAGGCCAAAGCAAAAGGACCGCACCACCACCCTGTTTTCTAAAAACTTTTTTAACAAAAAATTGCATTTGCAAAAACCCTCTAGACAGCTAAGGGGAGAACTTTTTTAGGGGGAGCTTTATTTAGCCAAAGGAAAAGCATTTGAAAAAGGGGGAGAATCTTTCAAAACTTGAAAATGCTTTATTAACTATATTCTTATACCATTGGCTAATTGCAAAAGAATTTGAAAAGACTTTTCCAAAAGATTTGCAAAAACAAGCTAAGTGGTGCAAATGTGGTCCAAACTGTTAACTATATCAAAACAGCCATATATAATTAGAACTGCTTTCACTTATGCACATATGTCAAATTGCAAACTAGCTACATTTCTATATTTTTTATTTGCTTTGTTTTGTGGTGGCATCAATCACCAAAAAGGGGGAGATTGATAAGAAAATGGCATCAACCAGCTCCTATAATCGATTTTGGTGTTTGATGACCATCACAAAACTTATGGACTAACTAGTTTGCCTAGTTGATCTTTTCTCAGGTGCATAAAGTTCATGCACATCTATTAGTAAAAGGGCCCTTGGACAATTCTATAAATATGGAGTGAATCAGACTTGCGCCAGCCTGTGGGGCACCAGACTATCCAGTGTGCACCGGACAGTGTCCGATGCCCAGGCTGGTGCGCCCAATGAACAGGCTGCTCTCGAGAAAACTCAGCGCTCCACGACTAAAATACACCAGACTGTCTGGTGAGCCCATGGTCAATGGTCATCTTCGCCAACGGTCGACTGCCACTGGTCAGAAATGTTAGAAGTCAAAAATAGTCAGCGACGATCAGGTCACATCGGACTGTCCGGTGTGCCACCAGACTGTTCGGTGCGCCATAGGGACAGGCGAATCCAACGATCGACTCCAATGGGCGACTGACGTGGCAGGCACCAGACAATAAACAGTGCCATATATCCGGTGTGCACTGGACTGTCCGGTGCGCCCGTCGACAGAAAGCTACAACCAATGGCTAGAATTGTGGTTAGAGCTATAAATACCCCCCAACCATCACCATTCAATGCATCCAAGCTTTCCACTCTCCACATGTCACACCTGGATTTAAGAGACAAAGTCGGGTGCATCTCATATATGCGCTAAAGAAGACAACACATATAATAACAGAGTGTATAGAGATAAATGTCATAACATCATCAGAGTAGTTATTACATAGTGAAAGTCTTACAAAATAAAAGATAAATTTAAAAGGATCTAAAGTTCATTCTTGGCGCTATAAAGTCGACTGGGAGACGCCACCTAAATCAAATCGAACTCCACGAAGTGTGGCTCCTCCAGAACCACCTGTTCTTCTCCTATGGGGGGTGTGAGATAGCAAGGGTGAGCTCACACATTTTCATCACTCAACAAGTTGTGGGAATAATGTGCATGAACTCACCAAAGGTAGGAGTTCATGTGATGTATAAGGCTAATCAACAATAGGGGTTAAAGTTGAGCATTGTTTTTAATAAGTTGGTCAAAATTTTATTAGCAGTTACTAAATATAAGTAGATACCAAACCATAATAAGAATAATAGAACAAAATTAATAAATAATCCCAAGCAATGCAAATGACAAATTGAATTTAGTTCCATAAATTAATCATGCGAGAGCCCTGAGCTGCTCTTGACCGTGAGCTCGGCTAGTATACCAGTTTTACACTCTGCAGAGGTTGTACCCTGTACCGACAAGTCGTGTACCCCATGTCGCCAGGGTTTGCAAGGCCCTTAGACACTACCGAAGTGAATGGCTAGGGATCCACTACGAGGCCTTTACAAAGTTCCACTAGCTTCCGAAAACCCGCTACAGTTTATGGGAAGAGCACCTGCAAGAATCCCTCGTCTGACCACCATCGCAGCAAAATCAACCTGAGAACCTCCCTGCATGCAACTCCCCTACTGCCCTTGCCCCTTTCGGGTAAGGTAGTCTTCCACTAGCTTTCCTAGTTAGTTAGCCAAGGGCGTTCCATTAAACCCTTGTGGTGGCACGTGTTTCTCAAGTTAAGCTCCATGTTCCAATTAAAGATAATGATGATCTTGACATGAACATAAATAAAATAACAACATAATTGGAACATGGATATAATGAAATATTATCCCAAAACCAATAAAGCAATAGCAAACTACCCAAATGATTCAGGGGTAACATGGTAAAAGGATAAACAGACTAGGGTAACCTATTGGGTCCCATCAAAATTAAACCTATGCATGAATAAGTGATACTAAATAACATTATTCGGTAATAGAAGTGGTCAAGGGCACAACTTGCCTTCAATGAGCTCCTGCTCAGCTACTTCTATCTGCTGGGCACCAGAATCCTCAACCACTGGCTCTTCTACTCGCCACAATACAAACAAGCACAGTATATAGAGAAAATTAACATCACACCAAACATGTAAACAAAATACATAATAAAAATCTACACATTAAAATAAGATCATAGGAACAGGAATCATTAATTTTGGAGTTATAGATTTTAAGTTATGAATTTCTAAAGGTTTTATGTGTTTGGTACAAGATTAAATAGGATATTAATTTTAATGTGACTTTCATGTCAAAACAGTGGTACTAGATGATAAATAATAAGATTACAAAATTATAAGAATTGGAATGGATTAATTTGGACTTCATATGAATTTTCTATGAATTTAACAAATTCTAGCAATTATTTTTATATTAAAAATGGATTTCTATTTCATTTTCCATGGATTTTCTATCTCCTGGACTAGGCGCATAATATATAGAGAGTGCAGGGGCTCTAGTGTAAAACTTCCCAAGACTCAGAGCCATCCCACAGTGGACTGCGTGTTGATTACTTATACACTAGAGGTCCTATTTGCAAAATCATTCGGCCAAAAGGGTATCGGTGAAGTTCAACCGTCAGATCGCGGATCTAAGGTTAAGATTAGACCTACCCTTTTTAATGAACCAGCATGCCTTGGCTGCCCTTGGATCTCGATCCGACGCCCTAGATCCAATGAAGGCGATGATCTATTTTTACCCGTGGGTAGGGATGGCAATCGGGCGGGTAGAACGCGGATATATGGTTCGCGTATCCATACCCACGAGATAAAACCAAACCCATACCCATAACCATTTACGCTCGTGGGTACGGATCTGTATCCGTACCCGTACCCGCCGGGTATCCGTTATCCAACGGATATCCGTTACCCGCCCGCCCGCCCACTAAAATTTCAGCAGCATTATAATACCATTATCCGCGGCGGCTGTGCTGTGCGCCTGTGTTGTGTGCGCCGTCACTGCTCGCTGAGTCGCCGTCACTGCTGTGCGCGTGCCTGTGCTGTCTACTCGCCGTGGATCTGCTGGAGGCCGAGCGGTGGACCGGTGGTCGCGTAGAGCCGTAGAGCGGTGGACCAGAGGACGGCCGAGCGGAGCGGTGGACGGCCGAGCGGGGAGCGAGCCTGGGCGCCTGGCGGTGGACGGCCGAGCGGTGGAGCCTGGGCGCCTGGCGGTGGCAGCTACCGGCTAGGGTTCTTGGCTGTTGGTTTGTCGCTCGCTGGATGCCAGGCTCCCAGCCGACCCAGCCTCTTCGGTCTTCACGACTTCACCGCAGCACCGCTCAAGGAGACAAGGACTCAAGATTTCACACTTTCATCGCTCACGGCCCACGGCCCACAGGGCTGGCGGCTGGCGCATGGGATTGAAGAATAAGATCTGGGTCCACATGTCATATACCCAACGGGTGACGGATATGGATAGCCTATATCCATACCCGCGGATACTATATAGTAACCATACCCGTACCCGCGGATACGAAAACCCACCATATCCGTACCCGACGGGTAAATAACCGCGGTTATTTACCCATAACCGTACCCCACTGCCATCCCTACCCGTGGGATCACGATCTAACGACACATGTGCCTCTTTCTACCACCGATGGCTCAGATCGAATCACAACCCACCGATCTAATCCTATCCTCCAGCAATGGATCGAACAGTCACGGGCTCACCCCCTTCCTTCAACAGCACCAACGGCGGCGCGCGCATACGCTGCGGCGGCATCGTCGGCGCCGAGTCAATCCCACGTTTCAGACGGTAATATCCTCCCCCAGAACGTGCTACGCGAAGATAGGAACAACGCGAGGTGGTCGAGGGGGTTTCTCACCAGAGATAATGGCGTGGGAGCCTCGGTCCACGTGGTTAGGCGGATTCGCGGTGGCGCGCTATCTCCGGCGTGGAATTGCCTGCAGTCCGCCGCCGCACGTGCCCGATTGTTGACCGAAACTAATCCTCCACGGCGACATGCACCTCCACGGCCCAGGTTCGGTCACCAGATGATACCCCAGGCGAATCCCCCAACTACGGCGGTGGCGGAGCTCGGTTTCCCCCACCCTCTCAGCTATGGTGGAGGTCGGCACTAGGGATGAGTTTGGGTCAGGTCACAATGCGCACGGCTACGGGTTTAATACTCCCCTGATCGACGGCAACAACCTCCCCGAGGTCCACAGAAATCCTAGCTGGTGCACCGTGTAACGCCGTGGGTGCAGCCCACCATTCTCGCGATCACGACGCTCTCGACCTGCGGGTCCCACGAGCCAGGGATAGCAAGCCAGCGTGTGCAGACATAGTGAAACTGGCGGGTGGGGCCAGGGCATCGGAGAGAGCGAGGAAACTAACGCGGTAGTTGCGCATGAGACTGATCTGCGGGCCCCGCATGTCGGTGCCCACCTCAGCGCACGCGGACGACCGAGATGGGCGCGCGGTAGGATTTGGCAATTGGGCCGAAAGGAACGAAGTTGGCCCAGGCGCATAGTTTCCCTTTTCTTATTCTTATTCTTTTCTTTTCTCTCTTTTTTTTCTTATTTTCTATTTTATTCTCTAATCCAAATTCAAATTCAGTTTGGGATTCACACTCAAAGTTTGAGTTAAACTTTTAAAGGCACAGCCAAAACTCCAAGCATGAGTGCAAGGTTCATTTACTTCTTTTATTTATTTTCAATTCCAAGTTTTAATTCAATTTCACATAGAGTTGAAGCTTCAAGTAAATTCAAATTTATGTTTTGAATTTCTGTTTTCTAATTGTCACAATTTATTAAAAGGGGTATAAACACTATTGTTTTACCTTGTTCTTTATTTATGGAAGGAATAAATGGTTTCATTAAAAATTCCCTTCCTCATTTACTATTTTATGTTTTTATTTAGAATTGGAGGTCAAGTTTATGTTCTCCATAAAATGCTTCACCAAAATTATCATCAAGAGGTCAAACTTACCTTAACTATTCATTAGTTACTTATTTACTTTAAGAAGATAATCCCTAATATAATCTTTATTAAAAGGTAACTTAACTTAGGTTTCTTGTTTAAGAGTATCTTCAAATTTATTATTAAGAGGGGTATCTTAATAATATTTTTTAAGAGGGTCTATTTATTTACATTTTATAGAAAGATTTTTCCCAAATACCAGCAGTGGGATATTAGGGTGTTACAAATCCTACCCCCCTTAACAGAAATCTCGTCCTCGAGATTTGTAAGAAAAAGGTGTATAACCATATTGTCTCAGAACATATGCACAAACAAAAATCTCAGCATGATGCATAATTTATTAGCAACACATGGGGTCAATTAGACCTTATCATTCTTCCTAAAATAGTATCATACCATCTACTAACTAAAGTATCATTTAGGTCTTACAAATAGTAATATATATATATATATATATATATATTTATGTATGTTGGTGGAGCCGGTGGTGGTGATGGAGGTAGTGGGTGTTGTTGTTGTTGCCTTTCCAACCGTGCTTGTCTTATTGCTTGTCGCATCTCCAGCCGGTCCTAACGTATTTCCTGGCGTTCTTGTCTTATCTGATTTTGCATTTCGTTAACCACTTCTGCCTTTTGTTGTATTACTAGCATTTGGGCAGAAACCACTTGATCGATTCCAACCGATGGAGGATCTAGAGGATTCATTTATGTTTGCTATTGCCTGATAATCTTCCCTTCCTAGTATTGATCATGAGAGTTAGAAGCATATGGTATGATAGTTTTGCAATGGAAAGTATTGGTAAGCAGAATGAATAGGCTAGTAGCTATTTATAATCTAAAAATTCTTTAGCAAAACTTAATATGTTGTTTTATGTCCTGATTAGGTAATTAGTCGTATAAGGTGAATATCCAAAGGTAGGATGGAATTTGTCAAGATGGGAGAGTCTACACGATGTTGGTGAAAAGTTTGTTTGATGTTAGGTGGGAATAGATAGATTATACCATTCATCATGACCCCATTGGTTGGGTTAGCTCTTTTTTCCACTCACGGTTGAGTTGCATTAATTTAGTTTTAAGTGCATGAGAGGAGAACAAGGTTTATAGGAGTAGGATCTAGTTTATTTTACTAGTGTTAATCTTGTTAAGTGACCCACATTAGATTGAATAAGCTCTAGATTAGTACAAGTTGAGTGTTTTATGTCAAATTTTAGTTGGGTGACTTTGTTTGAGGCAGGGCTTGACAAAAAACAATGATGTATATCACTGAAAATATGTAGGTCAAACTGATAGATTAATTTTTTATAGGCATATTAGGCAATTCATCAAGAATGTGTAGGTCGATGGTATATAGCCGAGTTGGCCGAGTTGATCCAAGTCACCAATTTAGGCTTAAGTGAATTAGGAGTATGACCTTATCCTTTGTATCAGCATTAAGTAACTCACACTGAATCAGATCATATTAATTTAGATAGGTCTACTTCCTTCTACCGGTGTCACTAATCTGTTTAAGTAGACCACATTAGATTAGATCACATCAGAGTCTTTAATCCCATTTAAGAATATCATTTAGTTAAACTTACCAAGCTAACTTTATCTTTATGAAATTCTAGTATTTTTTAAGTGGAACTTCCAATTAGTAATTTTTTATACACCTAAAATTTTCTTGCCATTAGCAGGTGTGGCATAGATAACAAGGGTACATCAGGTTTTAGCTATTAGGTGAGTGTTGACATAGAATGAGTGTACTATGGCATAATCGAGCTTCCTTTAGATTGGATCATATCAGATTAGGTAGGATCTAGGTTAGATTGGATATAACTAGATTAGACTAGTTTAAGTTAGATAGATCTACCAGGGTAGGATATATTTTATTAGGGTATGTTAGAATCTTTTGAGATGGGATGGATTATAGGTAGATCAGTATCTCTGTTTTGTTGCTAGGTTAAAACAGAGGAGTTATACAACTATCGGGTGGTTAAGGTAGTTGCATATGACCGAGTTGGACGATCATTCTTAACTTAGTGAATTAAGTTAAAACATAGGAGTAGAGTCTCATTTATTTCATCAGTATTATCCTTCTTGTTAAGCAACTTACATTCGATTAGCTCAACTTGAGGTTAGCCTTCATTAGGTTAGATCAATCTATCACATTAGATCAGATCTAATTATGATTAGCTTTGACTAGACAAGATCCAATTAATTTGGGTTAGATCCTAATCATGGTGGGATAAGTCAAGTGGTTTTAGTCACGCAAATATAACTCAGATCTGATATCATTATTTTGGGTTGGATTCTGGTTGTTACTTTAGGATGAGATAAGTAAAGTGGTTAGAATGTGATGATTCCTTCAAGATAAGATGAATTTTTCAAGATAAGATGAATCCATAAGGATAAGGTAGAATCTTTGGAGGTAAGTTAGATCTATTAGGATAAGATAGAATCTCTTCAAGATAAGATTAATTTATTAAGGTAAGAGAGAATCTTTTTTAAGTTAAGATAGATCTATTAAGATAAGAGAGAATCTTTTAAGACAAGGTGGATCTATTTGACATATTCTAGTGGGGGATATTCTTAGTTGATCTACTTTATCTTATAAATATATCTAGTTTAATATATCCATTTTTAATAGGGAATACCCCGTGTTGTCTATTTTGTAAATATTTTCCCTTATGTCTAGGTGTATATGTAGATGCAATTGTGGACATTACTCCACAACCCATTACACTCAATCAAAGATCCAAATCAGGCAAGTATCATAAGAACAAACACTCAAGCGTACAAATATTTACAAAAAATAGTTTTTCTTTTGTTCCTAAGAGTAGGTCGCCTATTCCTAAAGGTTACTTTAGGCACAGGATTTCAAAGTGTGAAATCCACATTTGTCTTTAGAATGAAAAGGTAAGAATAATCAGAGTAAAGCAGAAATAGATGAGAAAAGATTAAGAAAAGTTTAGAAAAGAATCAGAGTAGCAAAGGTAAGTAGACAATGGTTGTCCAGTTCTATCTAGGTTTTGTCCTACAGTCAACATTCCTTTGATACCACTTCTGTCACACCCGGATTTAAGGGACATAGCCGGGTGCATCTCAAATATGCACCAAAGAAGACAACACATATAATAACAGAGTGTATAGAGATAAATGTCATAATATCATCAGAGTAGTTATTACATAGCGGAAGTCTTACAAAATAAAAGATAAATATAAAAGGATCTAAAGTTCATCCTTGGCGCCATAAAGTCTATGGGGAGACGCCACCTAAATCAAATCGAACTCCACGAAATGTGGCTCCTCCTAAACCACCTGTTCTTCTCCTATGGGGGGTGTGAGACAGCAAGGGTGAGCTCACACATGTTCTTCGCTCAACAAGTTATGGGGAATAATGTGCATGAACTCACTAAAGGTGGGAGTTCATGTGATGTATAAGGCTGATCAACAATAGAGGTTAAAGCTGAGCATAGCTTTTAATAAGTTGGTCAAAATTTTATTAGCAGTTACTAAATGTAAGTAGATACCAAACCATAATAAGAATAATTGAACAAAATTAATAAATAATCCCAAGAAATGCAAATGACAAATTGAATTTAGTTCCATAAATTAATCATGCGAGAGTCCTGAGCTGCTCTTAACTGTGAGCTCGGCTAGTATACCAGTTTTACACTCTACAGAGGTTGTACCCTATACCGACAAGTCGTGTACCCCATGTCGCCAGGGTTTGCAAGGCCCTTAGACACTACCGAGGTGAATGGTTAGGGATCCACTACGAGGCCTTTACAAAGTCCACTAGCTTCTGAAAACCTGCTATAGTTTATGGGAAGATCACTTGCAAGAATCCCTCGTCTGACCGCCGTCGCAGCAACATCAACCCGAGAACCTCCCTGCATGCAACTCCCCTACTGCCCTTGCCCCTTTCGGTGGTCTTCCACTAGCTTTCCTAGTTAGTTAGCCAAGGGCATCCCATTAAACACTTGTGGTGGCACATGTTTCTCAAGTTAAGCTCCATGTTCCAATTAAACATAAGGATGATCTTGACATGAACATAAATAAAATAACAACATAATTGGAACATGGATATAATGAAATATTATCCCAAAACCAATAAAGCAATATCAAACTACCCAAATGATTCAGGGGTAACAAGGTAAAAGGATAAACAGACTAGGGTAACCTATTGGGTCCCATCAAAATTAAACCTATGCATGAATAAGTGATACTAAATAACATTATTGGGTAATAAAAGTGGTTAAGGGCACAACTTTCCTTCAATGAGCTCCTGCTCAGCTACTTCTATTTGCTGGGCACTACAATTCTCAACCACTGGCTCTTCTACTCGCCACAATAAAAACAAGCACAGTATATATAAAAAATTAACATCACACCAAACATATAAACAAAATACATAATAAAAATCTACACATTAAAATAAGATCATAGGAACAGGAATCATTAATTTTGGAATTATAGATTTTAAGTTATGAATTTCTGAAGGTTTATGTGTTTGGTACAAGATTAAATAGGATATTAATTTTAATGTGACTTTCATGTCAAAACAGCGGTACTAGATGATAAACAATAATATTACAAAATTATAGGAATTGGAATGGATTAATTTGGACTTCATATGAATTTTATATGAATTTAACAAATTCTAGAAATTATTTTTATATTAAAAATGGATTTCTATTTCATTTTCCATGGATTTTATATTTCCTGGACTGGGGTAATATAGAGAGTGCAGGGGCTCTGGTGTAAAACTTCCCAAGACTCAGAGCCTTCCCACAGTGGACTGCGGGTTGATTACTTATACGCTGTTGGTCCCATTTGCAAAATCATTCTGTCGAAAGGGTATCGGTGAAGTTCAACCGTCAGATCACGGATCTAAGGTTAAGATTAGACCTACCCTTTTAATGAACCAGCATGCCTCGGCTGCCCTCGGATCTCGATCCGACGCCAAAGATCCAATGAAGGTGATGATCTATTTTTACCCGTGGGATCACGATCTAACGACAGTTGTGCCTCTTTCTACCACCGACGACTCAGATCGAATCACAACCCACCGATCTAATCCTATCCGCCAGTAATGGATCGAATGGTCACAGGCTCACCCCCTTCCTCCGACAGCACCAACGGTGGCGCGCGCATACGCGGCGGTGGCATCGCCGGTGTCGAGTCAAACCCGCATTTCAGACGGTAATCTCCTCCCCAGAACGTGCTACGCGAAGATAGGAACAAGGCGAGGTGGTCGAGGGGGTTTCTCACCAGAGATGATGGCGTGGGAGCCTCGGTCCACGTGGTTAGGCGGATTCGCGGCGGCGCGCTCTCTCCGGCGTGGAATTGCCTGCAGTCCGCCGCCGCACGTGCCCAATTGTTGACCAAAACTAATCCTCCACGGCTTGGGTTCAGTCACCAGACGATACCCAGGCGAATCCCCCAACTACAGCGGTGGTGGAGCTCAGTTTCCCCCGCCCTCACAGCTATGGTGGAGGTCAGCATTGGGGATGAGATGGGGTCAGGTCACAATGAGTTGGCTGCGGATTTAATACTCTCCCAATCGGCGGCAACAACCTCCCGGAGGTCCATGGAAATCCCAGCTGGTCCACCGCATAACGCCGTGGGCATAGCCCGCCATTCTCGCGAGCACGACGCTCCCGACCTGCGGGTCCCATGAGCCAGGGATAGCAAGCCAGCGCGCGCGGACATAGTGAAACTAGCGCGTGGGGCCAGGGCGTCAGCGAGAGCGAGAAAACTGACGTGGTTGTTGCGCATGAGACTGACAAGCGGGTCCCGCATGTCGGCGCCCACCACAGTGCGCGCGGACGACCCAGATGGGCCGCGCAGTAGGATTTGGCAACTGGGCCGAAAGGAACGAAGTTGGCCCAAGCGCATAGTTTCCCTTTTCTTTTTCTTATTCTTTTCTTTTCTCTCCTTTTTTCTTATTTTCTATTTTATTCTCTAATCCAAATTCAAATTCAGTTTGGTATTCACACTCAAAGTTTGAGTTCAACTTTTAAAGGCACAGCCAAAACTCCAAGCATGAGTGCAAGGTTCATTGACTTCTTTTATTTATTTTCAATTCCAAGTTTTAATTCAATTTCACATAGAGTTGAAGCTTCAAGTAAATTCAAATTTATGTTTTGAATTTCTGTTTTCTAATTGTCACAATTTATTAAAAAGGGGTATAAACACTATTGTTTTACCTTGTTCTTTATTTATTGAAGGAATAAATGGTTTCATTAAAAATTCCCTTCCTCATTTACTATTTTATGTTTTTATTTAGAATTGGAGGTCAAGTTTATGTTCTCCATAAAATGCTTCACCAAAATTATCATCAAGAGGTCAAACTTACCTTAACTATTCATTAGTTACTTATTTACTTTAAGAAGATAATCCCTAATATAATCTTTATTAAAAGGTAACTTAAGTTTCTTGTTTAAGAGTATCTTCAAATTTATTATTAAGAGGGATATCTTAATAATTTTTTTAAGAGGGTCTATTTATTTACATTTTATAGAAAGATTTTTCCCAAATACCAGCAGTGGCATATTAGGGTTTTACACCACACTCAATACAAGTGTAAAGAATACATTCCAAAGACACATTCAAAGCTTCCAATCCTCTCCAACTACCACAATTAAGACAAGTGATCAATAGTGATTAGTGACTTGAGAGAGTGAGATTTGTGTTTCATTTGTTACTCTTGTTGCTTGGTTGTGCTTTCTTCATCACCTTCTAAACTCTAAGTGATTTGTAAAGCTAGCAAGAGACACCTAAGTGTGTGGTGATCCTTGCGGGGTCTTTGTGACCTTTGAGATTTAGAAGAAGCACTCAACTGATCTAGGTGACCGATTGAGAGAGGGAAAGGATTGAAAAATACCCGGCCTTTGGGGCCTCCTCAACAGGGAGTAGGTTCATTGGAACCGAACCTCGGAAAACAAATCGTCATGTTTATTTGTGTTGATCTTTACTCTACGATTTGGTTCTTCCTCTCCCCTCTCTCTAAAAGCTCTCTTGCTCACAACCCTTTGAGTTAGCTCCCAAAGTTATCCGCATTGATTGACCAACTCATAGCAAGAAGAACTATCTTCCGCACTCCCGTTTGGCTGAGGTGGACTAGCTTTATGTTAGGTTAGGCTCAAAGCAGTTGCTTTTAGTTTATCAGGTATTTATTATTAGTAGAAGCCAAGTTTTAGCAATAACCAACCCATGAATCATTTCCTCATCGAGGAACGTAATTATCATCATTGTAACTAAATCCATAAATAGAAACATAGTATCTCATATCATCTGTATCTCTAATCAAAGGAGCTCTCAAGGCCACTCTTAACTGTGAGCACGACTGATATATTAGTTTCTAATCCTCTGTAGAGGTCTCACACTTTACCCATGAGTCGTGATTCTCTTTTTGCCTCGGGTCGATTAAACCCTCAACCACTTCCAAGGTGAGTCGGCAAGGTTTCACTTTACCCATTAGGTTTCACCAGTCGTACAAACACAGTACTCCTCCCTAAGGTGGGTGACTAACAAAACCAAATCGACTGAACTTCGGCACCCACCCTTAGCAGAGCAAGCACTATGCCCTAGTCCCTATTGACAGCACAACGGCGAAGCAAACTACACCCACAAGTTCCTCCAATTAATCAGCTAAGGGCGTCCCATTCCACCTTCATGGTTGTACTGTTTTCTCAGGTGGTCATCCAATGAACAGGTCCTTACGAAGAGGTACTCGGAAAACAGCCCGAGCCCCCTTTAATGTCACAAATCCATTAACATATCAAGAATAAGATCGTTGTATCATAATTATATCTCATCATGTTCATTGATTAAAGTAGAGCACTAGCATAAAGCTAACCATATTAACGCAAAAGTTAATCAAGGGCAAGGTAAATAAAAAACTAGTCAATCCTTAGGTTTTAATTATATAATGCGGGGAAATGAATTATCATGTGATTAGGACATAGGTAGACCAGAGGACACTTGCCTTCACCAACTAGATGCCAGGATCTTCAACCTTATAGATCTTGAGGAGCTTGATCACTTGGTCCCCAAAGCTTGATCGTCGGTTCACCGAAGCTCAGAAACAGATCGCGTTCTATTCGCGACGCGCAGCGAATATGAACAGGCTCAAGCAAACAAATATATATACATGCATAAGAACATTACACCATACAATGGAAAATATTATAAAAACGTGCAATATAAAAATAGAGATCGCTTCTACGGTCACAAGAGGAAAAGAAATGAGATAGTCGGAGCTACGGTCAAGAAGTTATTGCGTTTACACTAAACAAGTATTAATTATAATATTTAATTCGACATAATTATATTAATTGACCTTTATCAAATGTAAATTAATACTACTACTTAGTTTTGAGTGACTTACTATTTTAATAGTTGATGGTTAATCAAGTAATTTAATTAATATGAGCGATTATAAGCGAGACGAATTAACAACGCACGGCAAGGTGCGCGACGTGCAAGAAGGCATGAAACACGCGGACACATGCGACTTAGCGCGTGAACAACGCGCGAAACAATGCATGAGACAACACGTGTGACCAGAGCGAACGACGTGCGAACCAGCATGCCACTACATGAGAAACAGCACGCGTGACGGGCGAGAAATACTAAATAGATGACGTGTTTATATTAAACAAGTATTAATTAAAATATTCGAGTATGCGTAATAATATTACTAGGTACTTATAAAGCGTAACTAAAACTATAAATTAGTTTAAGTAGATTGCTACTTTAATAACCGTCGGATGAATAAATAATCAATTAATTAATTAATTAAGACGTGCATCACGACGAAATAATGTTACTAACACGTAGGTGATGAGGTTACAAAGTGATTCTCTTCCTAGGCCTTGCGGATTGCCCGCTTCGCCGTATAGTGACTGGTCAGTCGTGTCAGCTGGAGAGGCTGCACCACTGCCTGTGTCAGGAGAGGGAGTAGCAGGACTCTTCCTCCCCGCCTCAGCAGGAGGTGGAGTCTGTGAGGCACCCTCTCCAATGCCCTAGCTAGAGGCACCCCCTGCACCACCACAGAGCGTCCCGGCTACTGGAGGAGTTGCTGGAGGAGATCCCGACGGAGACGACGACGGTGGTAGCTCAGACCACAGTATCGAGCTTTCTGAGGAGCAGGAGCCGAAAGGATGGGTCACCCGACTCATCACTCATGACGCCACATGCGGTTGTCATTTTCATGACACGCTCGACACCCTGTTGCGTCGGGCTTCAGACCGGCCCACCTAGTCGATCGAGTATCGTTGTGTAGTCTATTAGCACAGTCGTGAGAAGTACCTGGACCGCTGGGAGGCTACCTCTCTGGTGCGCCATCCGGAGGACAATCTCCGAGGTGCAGAGGTCTGCTCAAAGTACTATGCTATCTCTAAGAGGGACACTTCTGAGGTGGCCATGTAGGACGATGCACAACGTGTGCTCTCATAGTATTGATCTTCATTTGGTGGGGTGGCTAATGGTCTTAACCTCATATATTACCCCCATCGTTCGACAGACAGTGCGGGGAGTGTGATTGTCTCACCTGTTGGTGAAGGCAATCCTAGGTTGAGCAGCATAGTCAACCTAGTCGATGTGCTCAACACTGAGCTAGACCACGCTCTTGACGAGCTGAGTAGGGCTCGTGCTGAGATTCCAGAGCTTTGTGCTAAGCACGCGGAGCGCCGTCACCATGAGGATGGTTCTCCCGCCTCGCTGGGACTCAGCACCCGTACCACTCGCCGCCTTGTGGACACCATGCTTATGGCAGCCCGACTATAGGACCCAGATAGATCTAGATTCTTATATCATTAGCGTCAGAGTTTGTAATAAATGCTTAAGTCTAGTGTCTCAGTCTTAGTTAGTTAGGATAGTTTGCTTATCCTATGCAATGTTATGCTTGTCATGGTGAACCTACGCTGGATTTGGATCTTTGTAATGACTATCGCTAAAATATGGGTTTCCCCTGTAGTTTGGTTTAGCTAGTAACATTAATAAAGTTAGTTATTTAGTTTGAAATCTTTTACTTCTACTTTCATCTTTATCTAAGAAGTTGCGTTTGGCTATGTGGAGAATTAGTGAAGATGCTTGTTCATTGAGTGTTATCAAGAACTCTGTGTGCATTTTCTTATGCGGAAAGATTGCAAGATCAATTCTGATGTGTGAATACATTCCACAGATGTTTGGTAATAGGCGCCGAGGAGGGAGGCATGCTCAGCAGAAGCAGTATGCCCCACAGGATGAGGCACACCAGCCATTGCCTCCCCCGCCACCCCCAATGACAGTGGAGCAAATGTTCTTCATGCAGGCCTAGATAGTGCAATCTATCAGATAGACTTTGGCATCCATGCAGCAAGCAGAACAACAACCTCAGCCACAACCACAGATGCAGATGCCACAAATGGCAAGGGACAAGCGTGCTAAGTTCATGAGAGGTCATCCCCCTGTTTTCACCCACTCCATCGACCCCATGGACGTCAAAGACTAGCTGTGCGCAGTGGAGTGGGAACTCCACACTGGCCAATGCAATGACAGGGAGAAAGTTTTATATGGTACCCATATACTAAGGGGAGCAACTCAGTCCTGGTGGGAATCTTATCTTGCCACCCATGTCGACCCTAAAGCTATCACTTGGGAAGAATTCAGAGACAATTTCTGTCGGTATCATGTTCCAGAAGGCCTAATGATAGTGAAGAAGGAGTTTCTATCACTGAAGCAGGGACCCATGTCCGTCAATGAGTACTAGGATAGATTTCTGCGGTTCTCTCGCTATGCACCTAAAGATGTCAACACTAACACAAAAAAACAGTACTGGTTCATGAGAGGTCTAGTTGTCCCCTGCATTACAAGCTGAAAAATCACACCTTCCCCACATTCCAACATCTAATTGATAGGGCAATCATTACTGAAAGAAAGCGCAAGGAGATGGAAGACCGGAAGTGTAAGATGAGTGGACCCCAGTCCAGGAGCAATAGTCGCCCCCGTTTCTCAAGCAGCTCATCTCAGAAGTACAAGCATGGCCACCCGTAGGGATATCCGCAGCAGAATCAGCATTAGAACCAGCAGCAGAATCAGAGGTAGTATCAATAGCAGCAACAGTACCGTCAGAACAGCCAATCGAGAGGAAATCAGTATCAAAGGTAGATCAATCAGGCACCTCACCTTCCTGCCCGAGGAGCTAATCAGAACAACCAGGCAGCCCTAGTGCAAGGAAAGTGAAAGTTTCCTAGATGGGGGTGAATAGGTGAAACCTATAAATTATAAACTTTAAACACGAACTTCACCCGGGATTAGGATTAGAAACAACTAATAATGAACACGGAGTGCGGAAGAGAGTTCTTGCTATGAGTTGCTCAATCAATGCGAATAACTTTGGGAGCTAACTCAAAAGATTATGAGCAAGGGAACTTATAGAGTGGGGAGCAGAAGAATCAAATCGTAAGGTGAACATGAACACAAATGAACATAACGATTTGTTTCCCGAGGTTCAGTTCCCATGAACCTACTCCCTGTTGAGGAGGCTACGGAGGTCGGGTCCTTTTCAACCCTTTCCCTCTCTCAATCGATCACTCAGACCGATTGAGTACTTCTTCTTAATCTCAAGGATCACAAAGACCCCACAAGTATCACCACACACTTAGGTGTCTCTTGCTAGCTTTACATGTCACTAGAGAGTTTAGAAAGAGATGAAGAAAGCACAATTAAGAAAACCAAGCAACAAGAGCAACAAATGAAACACGAATCACACTCTCTCAAGTCACTAATCACTAACGATCACTTGTCTCAATTGTGGAACTTTGACAGATTGGAAGCTTTGAATGTGTGTTGGAATGGATTGCTAGCTCTTGTATTGAATGTGTATGAGTGGCATGCTTGGATCATATTGAATGGAGGTGGGTGGGGTTGTATTTATAGCCACCAACCACTTCCTAGTCGTTGCTCCTTTTTTGCTGAACGCGGACGGTCCACGCCCCTGGTCCGAAAGGTCCACCCCTATACATCAACGGCAGAAATCATAATGATCAGCAGTAACGGCTATATCAACGACAAGTGCATTTAATGCGTCGTCAAATTGTCAGACAGAGCAGCCACAGACGGTCCAGCCATGCACCTTGGACGGTCCACAAGGACGCTAAAAATGCATTTTATCGAACCGATCACCTTTGGGTTTTTTTGGTTTTTCAACGGTCGGACGGTCCGCTCTTGAGGGCAGACGGTCTGCGCTTGGTCTCGAACGGTGCTCGCTTCTCCTTCGGACAGTCCGCAATGTAAACGATGGTTTTTGCAGTGTTCCAGTCCGAGGCTCTCCCTGGTGTCGTGGACAGTCCGCTGCAAGGTCTCGGACGGTCCACGCACAGGTGATTTTCCGAAAAGCTTCTCCTGTCTGGAATAATTTACGGTATTCTGGACAGTTGACTTAGAATTGATGTATATGAACTTTATGCACCTGAGAAATGATCAACTAGGCAAACTAGTTAGTCCATAAGATTTGTGATGGGTGTCAAACACCAAAATCGATTATAGGAAATGATTGAGGCCATTTCCCTTACACTGTGGAGAACAGGGCCACTAGGCGATGCAGTACCCGAAGAGGATGGCTCAACAGCAGTCGGCTCCCAATGCCATAGCAAGACAGAATGCACCACAACAAGGAGCAGGCAACCACGGCCAGCCACGTATCTAGTATGGAAAGGTGAACCACCTGGAGCCTGATACAATTTAGGAGACCCCAGGAGTGGAAATAGGTACGTTCCCTATCAAATCTCATCCTGCAACTGTATTGTTTGATACTGGAGCCACACATTCTTTTGTGACTGCATCATGGGTAGAAACACACAGCATACTAGTAAGACCAATGTTCCCGTCTATGAGGGTTAGTTAAGTTGGTGGGAGGACCCAAACAGATAGATTATGTCCAAACGAATGAGCTGAACTGTATTGCATTGGCATTGGCGGTCTAAAAGGAGGACATGTTGCTGATGCATGAAACCCTTCTCCTCGCCAATCTTGATTTCTAGATTTGCCCTTCGGAGGTGATCTTGTTGACTTCGAAGGCGCTTTAGATGACTTAGCATTGCTAGTTTGATCAACATCATTTGCCTTGATTTGCTTGTGATATTTAGCCAGAAGTTACTCAAAAGTAACCTTCGGCCTTTTATCATTTTGTTTATCATGACCTTCACCTCCAAAATTTTGAAATTTGGGCATACCTGGTGTAACACCCTGAATTTAGGGGTATAAAATTTCTTTCCTAATATCCACCAAATTCAGATGTTACTCTCTCATTTCTCTGATTTCCTTCTCTTTTTCCTAAAAATGGAGAATTATTTTGTTTTTATATTGGCGTAAGCCTAGTGAAATAAGCCTTAGAGGCACTTTGGTTGTTGCATTCATGTCGTTGCATGGAGTTTCTAAGTGCAAAATGTCTTTGAAACATGTTAGTATATCCTATAGAAGGTCTCGGTAGATTTTTCATATTTTTCAGAATATTTTTCTATTTTCCAGAAACCAAAATCTATTTATTTGAGGGACTTAAAAATGTTTTAGAAACTCTAATTATGTTTTTGAGTTCATTAGGTGCCAAAACATTTATAGGATTTTTTCTGGAATTTTTGGAAGCATATATAATATTTTGAGCACAAAATATGGATTTCTAGGCTTTTCCAAATTTAAAAATGGTAAAATCCGAATTTGAACTGAATTTTCATCTCGTCCGAACCCTAGATATATATACATGCCTGACTTCTCCTTGTCAAGCCCGTTCCAAAGCACGAAATGGTTTCCCCAAATTCAATCCCTAGCTCCCGGAATAGCTCGCCAAAGTTAGCAGTTTCTACTCCGACGACAACTCCGGCGAGCAATTACTCCTAACTCGTGCATCGTCTGTGGAATCCGAGCATACCGCTGCGTTTGTCTCATTGAGGGCTTCATCTGGGCACGTCCGGTTTGTCGATCGGACCTTCGAATCTTCGTTAATCAAATGATTTCTCCTTGGCTCCGGCGATGGTCTTCTTTCCTGGTAAGCTCCTCCATTCTTCTTCGCTTTCTTTAATTTCTAGGGTTTGGGGTGTAGCACCTCGTCCTCTTGCCTCGGTGGCACGGCACCCTACCCCCGGCCTGTGTGTGTGTGGGCCCTGCGGGCACAGCTCCGGTTGGTCGAGCAACCCCCTAGGCGCGGCCCTCCCACCCGCGGGCGCACGTGCCCCGGCGCAGCGCGATCGGCCCCTAGCGACGGTGGCCAGCCAGCCCCTCCCTGGTTGGCCCTTGCCCATGACGGTTCGTGAGAGAAGGGAGAGAGATGAGGAAGAAGAACGTGAGAAGAAGATGGCAATTCCCTAATTTAGTGCACGCGAATTACAGTATAGTTTAAAACAGTGATAACTTTTGTGTTTATTTAAATCTGGTTTATAATTTTGAATTGCGCATTTATAAATCAACATCAGCTCAGCCAATGTTAACTGAACTATTCTATTAAATAATTGGTTAGTTTAATTATGTTATTTATTTATTAGTTTCGCGTATCATGTCGGTCCGCGTGCCGTGCGCGTGCCGCGGTGCTCTTTCACACGCGTTGTCGCCTGTCGTTCACGAGTCTCGTGCGTGTTGTTCGCACGCGTTGTCGCGCCGCCGTTCGCGTGTGTTGCACGCCTTGCCGCGCGCCGTTCACGCGTATCGCGCGTTGTTCGCGTACGATATTAAACCGTTCACTTATAATCAGTCATGTTAGTTAATTAGTTATTTATTTAATCATCCTCAATTGAAACAGTAAGTTAGTCAAAACTAAGTAGCTTTAATTTATATTTCATAAATGTCAATTAATATAATTACGTCGAATTAAATATTCTAATTAATACTTGCTTAGTGTAAACACGCTAACCCTCGATCGTAGCTTCGACCTATCGCGGTTCTTTTCCTTGCGTAACCGTAGAAGCATTCTCCTATTTATATTGCTCACGTTTATAATATTTTATCTTGTATGGTGTAATGTTCTTATGCAATTATATGTTTGCTAGTGCCTATTTGTATTCATTGGGGGTCGTGAATAGACTGCAATTCATTTCCGAGCTTCGAGGAATCGATGGTCAAGCTTCGATGACCAATCAAACTCTTAGAGTTCTACAAGGCTGAAGATCCTGAGCATATGTTTGGTGGAGGCAAGTGTCCTCTGACCCATTATGTCCTATTTACTTTATAATTTACTGTCTCGCATACTATGAACAACCTAATGATTGACTAGTATTATGTTTTCCTGTCCTTGTTTACCATTTGGGAATTGGTTACTATGATTAATATTATGCTACTGCTTTACTTTAATCAATGAACATGATGAGAACATTTATGATATGTTGATGATATCTTGATTATGATGTTGGACTGGTATACTTTAGGGGGCTCGGGCCGTTTCCTCGAGTGCCTCTCTGTAAGAACCTGTTCGTTGGATGACCACCCGAGAAAACAGTGCAACCATGAGGGTGGTATGGGATGCCCTTAGCTAATTAATTAGAGGAACTGAGGTGTAGTTTGCTTTGCCGTCGTGCCGTCAATTGGGCTCGGTGTATCCGGCTCGCTCTACCGAGGGTGGTTTGCCCCTTGGGGAGGAGTGCGGTACATTTAGAAAACCTAACAGATGGCTATAGCCTCAGGGAATCTTCATTAAGGCTTTGTTGTGAATCCCTGGCCATTCACCTCGGGAGTGAACAAGGGTCTTGCAAGCCTAGGCTAGAGAGGAAATCACGGCTTGTGGGTAAAGCGTGCAACCTCTACATAGGATTAGAAACTTATATATATCAGCTGTTGGGGGCCTTCCTCCTCCAAAGGTCCTCAAAAACGTGACTAATCATATGTTTTCAGCATGACATGGATTATTGCAGGAGGCTTCAGCTTCGGAATAGAGACCTTCTCTTGTGACAAGGGTAGAGATGTAACCCGAAGGCGATAAAAATAGACGACGAAGCTAAAGCCAAGGGACTTCAGCTTGGATTGATGACGAAGACCAAATACAACAATGACTGAAAAAGGACAAAGATTATTTAGTCCTTAATGTTTTGTATTATGATTATAAACGGATGACAAGGACATAAAGGTACTTTTACTCGGGTTGTGTCCCATGCCTATAAATACATGAACAGTAACATTGTACTGTTCACGCTGGATTGTAATCACTCCCGCATTCTCGCCTTCGAGCAAGCTGAAGGTATCAATGTAATATCAACATTGTTAAATATTCATTTACATTTTATGAAATATGAATACAAATAAATGAATGAAGATCCAGTCTTTATCTTTATCCTTTCATATTTCTATCCATATATTAAATGATGAATGTTTGTCTTTCATGATCTTCGTCTGATATGTATTATCCCCATGTGGAGATAACACTTCAGAAGATGAGATCCTTAATCCTTAATAATTGTGTTGCCTTGTTCTTAATTCATAGCATTTGAGAACTAGTGACCAACATTGGCGCCCAACTTCAGTGAACTCAATGACCACCAACCTTCGGCAAGCACCCACCTTCGTCATGCCGCCAAAGAAGACAACAGTGCCAGGGGCTGCCCTACAGCCACTGGACACAAATCAAGACACACTCTCCCTACGAGAAGTTAGGAGTCAGAAGAGAAAAGTCACCAGCCCAACACCTCAGGAGGAGGAGTTGGATCAGGAGATCAGGGATCTTGAAGTCATTCATCAGCAAGTACAAAGGAAGAAGGAAAAGATGCTTCGTTTAGCCGACCTTCAGAGGAAGATTGACGAAGCAGGCTGAGGAGATGCGTCATCTCGCTCAAGATGACCAAGACCGAAGGCCCCAACACAGGGAGCTTCGTCAAGAAAGCCCAATTAACGAAGATGAATGGTACGACGACTTTCACCATGGTAACTTTGCTTTCGATGATGCTTCTCCCCTGGCAGTAGAATTGTAAGCTACCCTGTGGCCACCATCCTACAAGCCACCTCAGTTACCCATGTATGATGGGCATTCGGATCCAATGCAATTTCTGATGAGCTATGAGGCAACAATATCCTTGTATGGGGGTAACATTGCCGTCATGGCGAAGTCCTTCATCATGGCAGTTAGAAGTGTGGCCTATACATGGTATTCCTCTCTTCGGCTGGGATAATCACGTCATGGCAGAAGTTGAAGGACATGCTAGTCACCAGCTTCTAGGGCTTTTAGACGAAGCCAGTCACTGCTCGGGCCCTGTTCCAATGCACGCAAGACCATGAGGAGTACCTGCAGGCATACGACCGAAGGTTCTTGCATTTGAGAGCTCAAGCGCCTATGGTGCTCAATGAGATTGTCATTGAAGACATGATAAAGGGGCTTTAGCCAGGACCCACAGCTCAATATTTTGCAAGGAAGCCACCACAGACCTTGGAGAAGCTTCTTCAAAAGATGGATGAGGACATCCGAGCTGATAATGATTTCTACCAAAGAAGGGAGGAAGCATATAGGTATTCTAAGATTACTAGGGGCTTCGGAGGAAGACTCCATCCCAGGCATGTCTGGACAATCCATAATCCCAATGCCAGTGATGACAGGGCCAATAACACTCAGAGCAGTCAGCACAGCTCACAGTCTTTGGGCATGCAGCAAACTTCTTACAGACCACCAGCCCCGAGAGGTAGAGGGGGGAGAAGCTTTGGTGGAGGAAGGTATGGTAATCAGTCCAGAAATTGTTCTGTCTATTTTGTGGAGAGGAAAAGGGACACACAACGAGGACGTGCCAAGTCCTGCTGAAGCCAAAGCACGGTAGAGTCAGCCGAAGCAGGTCTTGCATACCGCTTCGTGCTACTCTCCGTATATTCCGGAGTACGTAGGCAATCAACAGCCTACAGCTTCTGTTGCTTCAGCAAGTCACTCTCAAGCTTCCTGGGCTCAGTTATCACCCACTCTCACCACTGGCGCCTGCCCCCAAGTCATGATCAGCAGCCAGAAGGGCATCTTCGACCTCAGCATCAATGTGACCTTTGGGAGCAGTCTGAAGCTCGCACAGTTAATAGTACTGTGCCCGAGTCTAGGCATATGTACTGAAGGTGGCGCAATGTATTGGCCAAAAGAGAGCCCCGATTTATTATATTTTTACTCTTTTTGCTTTATATTTCCTTCTAAAAAGACAATACAGGAAGGTTTAACCTTTAGTTTGATGTAATAAACCTATGGTTACACCATCAAGTGTGACAAGACTAAGTTCCAAAGCTCCAAAGTCGTTCCTAAGGGAGCGCAGAGTAAGTTCCGAAGCTCAAAAGTCATTCCTAAGGGAGCGTAGAGTAAGTTCTGAAGCTTAAAAGTCGTTCTAAGGGAATGCAGAGCTAAGATACCACTTAAATCAAAGGTGAAGAAGCTCCAAAGTCATTCCTAAGGGGATCTAGAGCTTAGCTCCAAAGTCGTTCCTAAGGGGATGCAGAGCTGAAATACCACCTAAGTAAAAGGTGAAGAGACTCCAAAGTTGTTCCCAAGGGATGCAGAGCCTGGGTCTATATCCGTGTGGTTTCTTACTTTCAGCACAAATAACATTCCGCATCATATCATCATATCATATTGCATAGCATCGCATCATACATCATTTTGCATCACCAAAAAGATGTGGAGAAACAAAGGAAAGTTGCTTTTTTGAAAGAAGTGACTGGATTATGAAAACGAATACTATAGCACAAGACATGACTTCGGCAGATATCCTCCCACACGAAGTAAATCTTCGTCAGCAGTGGCATGATGAGAATCTTTTTCTTTGTGAAGCATGAAAAGAAGGGAAGGTGTTTTTTTGCCAACAGCTCAAAAAGGTACATATGAAGGTTTCATGCTTCACAAAGAAATATATTACATTAATATACATACAAAGACTTGATGTTTGGTTCTTATAGAAGACTAAAGCTATATACAAGCATTACACTTGCAGGAGTAAAAAGATTTAGTTTTCCTTCAGCAGCTTCATTTAGCAGCTTGTCGATGGCTTCGTCAACAACTTCATTAGCGATTCTTATAATATGTAACACTTCTTTCATGGTCGGGTCAGCTTTGGGGTTATATGGCTCTGGTGGAGGTGAAAGTTCAGCTACATCATAAAAAATGTTTGTTAGTTCCGAAGCTGAAAACGAACCTCCAAAGCTAAAATCTAGTAAAGGTACCTATAAGCCTTGCGCGCTCGGTAGCTTTCTTTAGCTCGCTTGGCTTCTTCTTGAGCATCGTGAGATTCTTTTTCTTATTTTCTAATCGCTTCAGCAGCCATCTCACGACCGCCCTTCATCCACACATCGGAGTAAAATCTCCTGCCCAGCGTAGAAGCTTCAGCCGAAGGGTTTGTTGGTGTCATCCACCGAGAAAACAAATCCCGGCTGGGATGCAGCCTTAAACATGTTCACAACCGGCTTTCTCTAAGGTAGCAGCGACCCCTCGAGTGCCAGCGAATGCGCAGAAGTCTCCCTAATCACTTAAGATTTTGTCAAAGGCTTCGACTTCTCCGCTGATCCACTGGACGACACCATTGGGGTCACCACAAACGAATTTCTGCTCCGAAGAGTATGCTCCCATCTTTGCAAAACTGTTCTTTAGAATTTTGGAGCATTCCAAGGATATTTCATAGCATCTCTCTTTGGAATCGCGGAGTTCCTCAGCATTCTTTTGTGCCCTGAATTTTTCAATTTCGCTTATTTCGTGCTTCACCATTGCAACTGTCAAACTTCTCGCTTGCTTCTGCAAACTTCTTTAAATTTTTAACTTCGGCTTTGTGAGCTTCAGCTTGTGCACTAAGCTTGGTTTCGCTAGTTTTCAGCCTGTCCACTAAGGAAAGCAATATCTATCTTTTTCGAGAGCTTCGTTCCTTAATGTAATGACTTCTGACCGAAGATTCCCAAGAGCTATTTGACAGCTCTCGTCTTTTGCTTCCTTTTGGGCCTTTAAAGCCTTACTTAGAATCAATCCTAATAAGAAAAATATATGAGAACATAACGATAGCAAGAAAAGCTACAAATATAATTTATTTTACAAGAAAAAAATATGCACCTTCAAACTATTATAAGCAAGGTTATCTACAAGATCATCCTTTGACATTGTAGATAGGTCGAGTTCAAGCTTCGGGTACCCCATGTTTTCATCATTTCCCGGTAGACAGAGATCTCTTATTGTTCGGCAGGCAATAGAGAAAATCATCCTTATCATTGCCACTCTACACCAAGGATCCTCGGGGGTACTTTAGATCCTTGGCATATTGTCTTGTTTTTAATCTGTCCTCCGATAATTGTTTCCCCGAAGCATGTCACACAATAATCTCCAACTCTTCGGCAGGGCTCTGGGAGCAGGAGACTTGGACTTCTCAGGGGCACCTTATTTTTCCTAGGTTAGTGGTGCAATTTCTGAAGATCTTGCTTCGGCAAAAATTGAGGGTCCAGCCTCAGAAACTTATGTCATGCCAGCTTTGTCAGATTTCTTTAAAATTTCACCTTCTGTGCTAGGCGCTTCAGCAGAAGCAGGAGTTGATGTCTTTATAGATTCCATAATAGCGTCTAGCATGCTGGCCATTCTCCTTTTCCTTGGAGTTCTTGCAGGAATCTTTGATGGCTTCGGCAGTTCCGCTATGCATGGTGGACTCATGTCCTTCAGCTGCTCTGTCGCCTTCTTCAGTTTTGGCTCTTCAGCCGGTTCTGTTCTAGCTTCGATAGGCATAGAGCGACTTGGCTCAGATATAGAAGCGGACTCTTCAATCAGCTTCGGCACTTCAGCCGTTTCAATGCGCCTGGGTCGACGCGTCAAAACTTCAACCTTCTTTGACTTC